>OX336390.1:667996032-669302654 GCA_946902985.2 Meconema thalassinum
TAGTGGCGGCAGAAGCATCAAACACCACCCTCGTCTTCGTGGTAGAGCTTGCCTCTTTAATAACTGGGTGATGGGGCATGTAATAGCTATGCTCATTAGGGTGCGACGTGTCGATAGCCTCCATGTGTCCCAGAGCTTCGTATTCCTCCAGAAAGTTCACGTAGTCATTCTTGAGTTGGGTGTTTCTACTTAATCGTCTCTCGAGATGATGAAGCCGCGACACAGCCAATGGGAGCGAGTCACCAAGCTCTGTAGAGTCCTCACGCAGTGGAAGCTGTACCGTGAATCTTCCGTCAGCATCTCTCCTGGTGTTGGCAGTAAAATGTTTCTCACACTCCAGGTCGTCCTTCGATCTGATTGGCTTATTAATATCTTCTAATTCCCAGAAGCGTTGAACTAGATGGTCAAGGGAATTGTCACTCGTGGTGAAGAAGGACTGTACGGTCTGCGAAGGTGCTTCGGCCGTTCTGTCTAACTGAAAACGCCCTGCGAGAATCCACCCGAATTCTGTGTTCTGGAGGACAGGGTAGTCACCTCGTCTCACTTGTCTTTCCGGTCGAAGAAGCTGAAAGAATACCTCTGCACCAATCAGCATGTCAATTCGCCCAGGTTGGTTGAACGTCGAGTCGGCTAGAGGTAGCCCTTCGGGAATACCCCAGTCAGCGAAATCAATGTACGATCCTGGGAGATCAGCGGAAATTCTTGGCAACACAGCACAGTTAATTTCTACTTGGTATTCGCTGTGCATGGAGTGAACATTAACGGTAGCACTGTGACGAGATTCTGTAGTAGCGTTGCTTATACCTTGTATTGGTATTCGGTTTCGAACCTTCCGTAAGCTGAGCCGTTCTGCACAGGCATTTGTGACGAAGTGTGCCTGGCTACATGAGTCTAGGAGCGCTCTACAAGTTTGCAGCTTTCCATAGCCATCATGTACCTTAACCAGAGCAGTGGAGAGTAGTATCTGGGTCTGAGGTTTTGCCTTTATCGAACAATACGTGGCTGAAACCGATTGTTGCTGGTTGACATCAGTGCCGCTGTGTCTTGCAGGTGTGGCTTCCTGCTGCCTCCGCGTGACAGGTTTATTGGTTCGATGAAGTAGGGTGTGATGTTTCAGGCCGCATGAATAACAGGAGCCCGAAGAGCAGTTGCCAACAATGTGTCCAGGCCTAAGGCAATTTGAACACAATTTATGTTGTTTGACAAAGTCCATACGTTGTTGGATACTGCTGCCAGAAAAACCTAAACATTTGTATAGAGGATGAACACCATCACAAAATAAACAATTATTGCCAGTAGAGACATAAACCTGTCTTACTGGTTTAGTGTGCTTGATGTCAGTAACATGTCGTGGGTGGGACGAAACCACTGGTTTGGAGGTCTGATTTGAGTTGGTTAGTTCAAGGGCATGGCATCTGTCTTCTAAAAATCGACATAATTCATCTAGTCTTGCAAATTTCAATTTTGATGACGTCAGCTCCCATTGTTTTCTGCTGACCTCATCAACTTGTTGAAGAATCAACTGTGATACGAGCATTTCATGTAAAGGAATGTCAAGTTCAAGTGCCTCAATTGCATTCAGATTACTTGAAACTTGATTTAGCAGTGATCGTATATCTGTGGATGACTCTTTGCTTACAGATGGAAGGTTTAAAAGTTTCTTAATGTGAGACGTTGCAATGAGCTTAGGGTTGTTGTACCTTTGACAGACTGTCTGCCATGCAATCTTGAAATTTGTGGTTGTTATGGGAAGATTCTTAATTTGTTCATGAGCTTCCCCTGTAAGTGAAGATAACAAATAATGATACCTTTGGATATCTTCAAGTGAGTCATTGTTTATGACCAGACTGGTAAATGTATCAGAAAAGTGTCGAAAATCAGTAATGTTACCCCCAAAAGATGGCAATTTAATAGATGGCAGTGCGAGTTCTCTCTTGAATGGACCAGAGTGGGAATGAGTGTTACCACCGGAAAGGTTGCCTTGTCTCAACCGTAATTCTGCACTCTGTTCTATCAATGTTGTTATTTTATCTACTACGTAATAGTACAATGATTCGAAACTGTCACGATCTTCACTATGATCCTCAGTTTCATCCTCCAGTTCTAACTTGTCTTGCGCTTTGTCATACTTTTCTCTTATTCTGGGTAGATCGTCTAGTCTGGCCTTAATTGCATTTATACTTGATCCTGATTTGAAGTTAACCACAAAGTTATACACGCGTGTGATGTTGGCTTTCGCTAGGCCTCTAGTCTTTGTTGTTTTTCTTTGGAATCCATGGTGGGAAATAATAGGAATCAGAAACTGAGCATGTACTTACTGAAGCTGCGGTGTAGAATATCGAAGTTGGTCTCCGTGGCTGTCGTATAAACTCCGGCGCTGACAGGAGATTACTGGTTGCTGTAGACTGGAACCAAGATGACGACATACGAAGTGGATGGGGCAAACATGGCTGCCATCGGAAGCTGTAGTATTCCTTGCCGAGATGGTTGCTATCGGAAGCCGTTTATTCCTTGCCAAGATGACTGCTATCGGAAACAGTAGTATTCTTTGCCAACATGGCTGCTATGATGCTTCAGTCCCGCCAAAATACACGTGCTAATATCACATTAACGAAGATTCCACAGACATCCGGCCCGTCGAGGACCATGAAAAGAGTTGATTTGAGGTGAGGAGATATATACAAGGTTTGGCTAAGGATAGTACGAGGATAGAAATGGACTGTATGATAGAACACGAGGTAGGCAGCTGATTCACATCACTGGATCTCTGTGGAATTATTACTACATTATATTTACACAACTTAAAATGAACACGTCATACACGATAAGACAACACTCCCTACACATATTTACACACAAAAGAACCACTGAATGTAGGTGTTTGTTACACCGACTACGCCATTGTCTGACATCACGCAACTGACCGTTACCGCTCTTAAACAGAGACACACTGTCTTACTCTCTTCCCGCCAGGGAAGTAGCTAGCAGGAATGCTGCCCCCTACCGAGGGCAGTGGAGCTACGAGCACTGTCCTACTCTGACATCTGGTGAGGGCTTGCTAAACTTGAAGTAAGCAAGATACAATGTTCAAACACCCCCTAAGAGAGAAATTTTGGCTATTCAGGTTCTAAAGGGGTGTTAAGGGGGTAGAAATGCATTTAATTGAATAGCAATATCTCCCGATTGGTTTCATGGGGGGATGTGATACTCGGCATATAAACTCATCATTAAAAATAAAAAGACATGTGTCTGAGGGTTTTTCGATGTGGTGTATATTATGAGGTGAAAGGGGTGAAAAGTGGGGATTAAAAGATTCTTAACGGAGCGTGTGTCTCTTAAACGACATAGGCGAGGAGTTTGAAACACAGCGAAAAAAAATCAACATAAAAAAGAAGTAAATATGTGTTTGACAGTTTTTTCATAAATCCAATTTAAGGGGCCCATGGGGAGAGATGAAATTCTGGGGGGGGGGAACAGGAAAGAAAGTGTCCTAACTGATTGACTGACTGGCTCACTCATCAAACTCAGGGGGAAAAAACTGCTTTAAATTAAATAAATAGCTGTTCGACAGTTTTTTTTTTCATAAATCAAATTTAAGGAGTTCATGGGGAGGGGTGAAATTCTGAAAAAAGAAAATTGAAAGAAAATGTCCAGACTCACTCACTTACTCACTCACCATCGCCTAGCCAAAATTATTGAAGTTAGAAACATGACAGTTTGGGGATATGTTCATTGTATGTCAAAACCATCTACTAAGGGATGATTTTCGGATATTCAGGTTCTAAAGGGGTCTTAAGGGGGTTAAACCTGCATTTCATTGAATAACAATATCTCCCGATTGATTTAATTGGGGGATGTGATACACGGCATATAAACTTATCATTAAAAAGTAAGGAGACACGTGTCTGAGGGTTTTTCGATGTGTTTATGAGGTTAAAGGGGTGAGAAGTGGGGATTGAAAGATTCCTAACGGAGCGTGTATCTCTTAAACGACATTGGCGAGGAGTTTGAAACTCAGCGGAAAAAATCAGCATAAAAATAAGTAAATATGTGTTTGACCGCTTTTCCATAAAACCAATTTAAGGGGCCCATGGGGAGGGGTGAAATTCGGGGGGGGGGACAGGAAAGAAAGTGTCCTAACTGATTGACTGACTGACTCACTCATCAAACTCAGGGGGAAAACTGCTTTAAAGTAAGTAAATAGCTTTTCGACAGTTTTTTTTTCAATCAAATTGATGGGGTTCATCGGAAGGGGTGAAATTCTGAAGAAAAAAAAAATTGAAAGGAAATGTCCTGACTCATTCACTCACTCATCATCGCCCAGCCAAAAATATTAAAGTTGGAAACTTGACATTTCGGGGATATGTTCGTTGTATGTCAAAACCGTACACTAAGGGAGGTTTTTTGGATATTCGGGTTCTAAAGGGGTCTTAAGGGGGTTAAACCAGCATTTCATTGAATATCAATATCTCACGAGTGGTTTCATTTGAGGATGTGATACTCGGCATATAAACTAATCATTAAAAATACGCAGACATGTGTCTAAGCGTTTTTCGATGTGGTGTATTATTATGAGGTGAAAGGGCTTAAAAGTGATGGTTGAAGGATTCCTAATGGAGCGTGTAGGCCTATCTCTTAAACGACATAGGCGAGAAATTTGAAACTCAGCGAAAAAAATCATCTTAAAAAGTTAGTAAATCGGTTTTCGACTGTTTTTTTTTTCATAAATTAATTTATGGGGCCAATGGGGTGGGGTGAAATTCTGGGGATAAAAAGGAGAGAAAGTGTCCTAACCGACTGACTCAGGGGAAAAAGACAGCTTAAGAAATAAGTTAATAGGTGTTCAAGCGATTTTTAATCAGTCCAATTTAAGGGGCCAATGGGGAGGGGTGAAATTCTGGTAAAATAAATGAAAGAAAATGTCCTGTCTGACTCACTCACTCATCACGCCCAGCGAAAACTATTAAAGTTGGAAACATGAAATTTTGGGAATATGTTCGCTGTATATCGAAAACGTCAACTAAGGAACGATTTTTGTTTATTCGGGTTTTAGAGACGTGTCAAGTGGGTAAACGTGCATTTCATTGAATAACGATATCTCATGAGTTGTTTGTTTGGGGATGTGATATTCGGTATATAAACTAATCATTAAAAATAATCAGACATTTGTCTAAGGGTTTATCGATGTGGTGTATATTATGAGGTGAAAGGGGTGAAAATTGGGGGTTGAGGGATTCTGGACGGAGCGTGTATCTCTGAAACGACATAGGCCTGAAGTTTGAAATTCGGTGGGAAAAAACATCTTAAAATACAAGTAAATAGGTGTTCGAACGTTTTTTCATAAATCCAATTTAAGGGGCCCTTGGAGAGGGGTGAAATTATGGAAAAAAAACAGGAAAGAAAGTGTCCTAACTGATTGACTCACTTACTCACTCATCAAACTCAGGGGGAAAACAGCTTTAAATAAATAAATAGGTGTTTGACCGTTTGTTTCATAAGTCCAATTTAAGGGGTTCATGGGGACGGGTGAAATTATCAAAAATAAATGAAAGAAAATGTCCTGACTGACTCACTCACTCATCATCGCCCAGCCAAATTTATTGAAGTTAGAAACATGAAATTTTGGGGATATGTTCGTTGTATGTCGAAAACGTCCACTAAGGAAAGAGTTTTGGATATTCAGGTTCTAAAGAGGTGTTAAGGGGGTAAACGTGCTTTCCATTGAATAACAATATCTCACGAGTGGTTTCATTTGGGGATGCGATACTTGGCACATATACTAATCATTAAAAATAAGCTGACACATGTCTAATGGTTTTTCGATGTAGTGTATATTATGAGGTGAAAGGGATGAAAAGTGGGGGTTGAAAGATTCCTAACTGAGCGTGTATCTCTTAAACGACATAGGGAGGAGTCTGAAACTCGGAGGAAATCTATCAGCTTAAAAATAAATAAATAAATGAATAAATAAATAAAATACATAGGTGTTCGACCGTGTTTTCATAAATGCAATTTAAGGGGCATATGGGGAGGGGTGAACTTCTGGAAGACAAACGTCCACTAAGGAAGGATTTTTGGATGTTTGCTCTCATCGACCAACCAAAACTATTAAAGTTAGAAGAATGATATTTTGGGGATATGTTTGTCGTGTGTCGAAAACGTCTACTAAGGAGGGATTTTTGGGTATTCAGGTTCTAAAGGGGTGTTAACGGGGTTAAACCTGCATTTCATTGAAAAACAATATGATACGACTATGACGTGAGCGAAGCGAGGCTAAAATTGAGATGGTGTGTGTCTGTGTATTACTCAATCTCGCAAGTACCACTGGTCCGATTTACGTGAATTTTACATGGAAGTAGCTGATTTTCCTGGTTAACATATAGGTTACTTTTGATTTCAATACTTTGCACTATTTAAAATGGCGACCATTTTAGTGACGTCACTACACCCTTTGGTTTCAAACTTTCATATTTCCATTTCTAATAAAAAGAGAACGCTAAGAAATAGCAAACTTTTGATGGCATATGCGAGGTTTAAAACTACATTTCCTATCCGAAAGGTATCTGCAACTGTTAGCGAGTAAAACCAAAATTTGTGCTATAAAACACGGACAACGCCGAGCGGTGTAGTTGGACAAAATGTTCCATCCTTAATCTCCCTCTGCGCAGCACCTCGCCTATCCCCTGTTTTAACCGTCACCTTCACATTTTAATTTATTTATGACGCGTAGCGAAGTACGGGTACTTCAGCTAGTTGGTTATAATCATCATCATCATCAAAATTAATTGTTTAATTCATCAACACAAGTTGCAATTCTTCAAATCATATCTCAAATAAATTTATTTAAATTCATTTAAATTTATTAATCATCAGCTTCTTTATTTAATTATCACCTTCTAATTCAGTTATTCATCATGTATTCAATCATCTATTAATTTATTTAAGTCAGCTTATTTATTCAATCTTTAAATCATCCATTTATTTAATTCATTGATCTATTCCAAAATTTAATTTATCAACTTATTTAAATTCTATTCATCTGGTTATTTAGATTTTTATTATTTCATCTAGTCTTTCTGATTTTTATTTCATTAGGTCAGTTCATTAATATGCTTACATTTCAGATGATTATTTCATTAATTATTATCATCAGAAAATCTTGTATTATCAACATTATTTATTTGTTTAATTTCCTATCAAATTGTTTAATATGGGTTATAGAACGTTGTCTTACAGTTTTATCACTTCCAAGTTATATCTCGTATTTAATTATCATGCCAAAAAATATTATTGCCTTCACAAATTCACGTTGGATCTCACTATCCACAACTACATTATATATTTTCACCTTATCAAATATCAAATTTGAATACCACAATTATTCCACAAACTCCATAAATATTCAGCGCACAGCATGAATCTGAAAATTATGCTAGACTGGGTTCGACAACCTCATGTCTGCTTCAAAACACATTAGCAATATTGCAACTTCCACTTGGCAACTTCCACAAAATGCCTATCACAAACTTCACTTAATCACGTTGCATGATCTACAAAATACATAACTGGCTTCAAATTATCAACGCACACAATCTCCAATAACTGTAATTAATCTGATCACATCTAGACAACTTCTTAAACAATTAGGAAAAATATTACCATAGTAATCGTAATCAAATTCAAGATCTGCTTTCAAATAGCATAAATTCTCTCAAAATTCTCATAATTCACTTCACAGAAAAACACCAATGTGCTATAATCTCTCACATCGAAATATGCAATACTGATCTGCCTTAAAATAAATCTGACCATTAATGATTCATCTTATAAGATTCAATTACTTTAAATCCTTCTCAAAGGTATCAAATTCAATCATAAAAATTATCAAAAGCATCAGCTGTATCAGCTGTTAAATGAAAGTACTCTCAAAAGAGTATAGCAACAAAATATTGGATTGGCAAACAAGAATTACAAAATGTAACCCTGCTGACATGTATTTTTAATTTATTTAACAAAATTCGACTGATATGTGACTAGTAGTTCCTTGTTTGATCCTCTTACAATCTCAAGTACACTCGGATGATAAAAATGAGTTCCTCAATGGCAAGTAAGATGAGTAACCACCACACGATCGTATAAATACGAAAAGCCTTGCCCCGTCGTCTAACATGATAATGCCCTGAACGATGGGTAAAGATGTGTACCACCACGCAATCGTATAAATACGAAAGGCCCCATCTCGTCGTCTCATGAGTGAATGTACCTGATTGGAATCAACAAGTCTCTAGTTGTCACATAAAAGCGATATTCATTCACTTGAGTGAATAACATCTTAATATCTCCAAACAATCCAATGGAAAAAAATCCATTCTGATGAATAATACACACTCGCTAGTATGCAATGAACTGACGAAGTGATTTAAATAATCCAATTGCAGATCACGAGTTCGAAATAGTCGTCACAAAAAATAACTATCCAGGAAAACTATCCTTACTGGAAAATGTCTAAAAGACCAAACATCTGCTTAATAAAGCCAACCAATGGTGAGAATTTCGTATAATGGTGCCTGCCATATCATAAGGTAACGCCATATTCTAGCAATACTCGGAGCAAATAATGTTTAAGCCATGTCTAAATAATCGTATAACTCCTACTAGAAAAATATATACATGTATGCCCAGTGCTCATGAAAATATCATATTAGAAAGTCATAACTCTTACAGTACCTTCTCATATCAGCTGTTATTATATTTCAAAGATCGTCGATTATTTGTGTGTAATAAATTTCTCGAAAGATCGACGTGAATATCGTTTCACCCACGCGATAACGATCGCCTTCATATCCCAAGTGAATCAGCTGTTAGACCTCCTCTTCTTCAGGAATCGAATCCATCGCTCCGTGGTGCCATCGCGTCTCTGTCTTCGTTTACTCCGACATGATGAACTGCATGTTATCCATAGCGGATACTGTCCAAATCCTGACGTAAAAGTTCATAAAAGCAGCGTACCCCATATTCCTCTTCTATGTTACGCCACTGTCCCGTGTAATGTTCGGTTTGCTTGTTAAAAGTTCAATCTCCACAGCGGTTAAGTCTCACTTGCAGAAAATAAATTTTATTTATGAGAGTGTATAAGTTTTGAAACACCCTGTAGCTGTGTTTGTACTCGATATTTTATGACAATTCATGAAAAAGAATTCTATTAATGCACGTGCCAATGTTCATAAGTGCATATAATTGTAACAGTTCGTTTGCTTAAAAGCGTTAATGTTGTTTGGACCCCATGGTCGCTCTACAGATTCCGTTATGAAATGCATAGTCGTAATGTAATTTGAATATCTAAGTTCATAATTGCAGTATATTGTAATTATCTGCCTGCACAATTCTATTACTGAATACAAGTCCCAACTCAATGTTGTAACTGAATGTTGAAATGAAGTTCAGCTTCTTTAATGTTGCCTGCGTATAAAAGTCGGAACTAGCCCGCTCGGATCTACTGCATTGTTCCAGAATGAACTATGCTTAAAGCCGGCCTCGCCATGCCGCATTGCTATACTGTTCTGCGTTATAAAATGCAGCTCGAAATAAAGTTCTCAAACTCGTATTACAATGCTGTTCTGAACCCCGGCTTTTCTCCTCCGTACACGGCCCGTACAGCCTGCCTCTTAACCGGTCTTCTCGCCGTCAACCGTGCGTTGCTAGCCTTGGCTCACTGACCTACTTCCGCTCTCTGCTTGGTTAAGTAATACTGTCGCCTTCGCTTTACGTAACAAGTGCTGTTCACCGCTCGACTTCGCCGTACGCTCTGCGCAAGTGTACCACTCAGCTCGCTGGCTGAACTCGACTGATGTCTCTAAACTGCACTAACCAGCTCCTACCTGGCGCGGTCACGTGATTCTCTCCCACCATCAACGGTCGTGCGTCACAAATATAATCTCGACCACCTTAATCTCGGCTATTAAGTTATACAATAACTTAAGGGATTATCTGTCTTTCTTCAAGTTATTGTCATATATAATGCTTGTTATCTCTTCTCTTCTGAGATGATTAAATACTATGTTCCATAAAGATCTTAATAAAACTTTAATATTCCTCCCATAATTCCATCTACTTGACTGGCAGTGCCTTCTTGATCCTTGGCCTTCTAACATTCTAACATTCTCCTCTACTCGATTTGAGCGCTATCTTTACAACTTTTCCCATAAATCTCAACTACGGCTCAATGTCAGCTGGCGTAGCCGATAGCCTCAACTAGGTATCCGGTACAGTAAATATCCAAATGTTGGTGCAATGCCTCGCCCAAGGCTTGGTGTTGAAGAAAATCCATAGGGGTATTTCCTTTGCCCAAAAACCATGGCTCAAGCCATACATGCAACTCAACACAGAGCACCGAAAAATGGCAACACAGCAGTTTTTTTAAATTAATGAACAACTGCATTTATGGCAAGTCCATGGAGAATGTTCGCAATTACCGTGACATTAAATTGGTCAATGTCTGGGAGGGGCAGTGGGGTGCCCGGCGGTACATTGCCAAGCCAAATTTCAAATCGATTAACATTATCCATGAGGATTTGGCCACTATTGAAATGAGTATGACAAGTGTGACCATGGATAAGTCCATTTACTTGGGCCTAGTCATTTTAGACTTTTCCAAATCGGTCATGTATCGATTCCACCATGAGTTTGCCAAACGCCATTTTGAGGACGTCTCTCTTTTGTATATGGATACGCACTCATTCATATACCACATTCGCCACTGCCACCCCTATGACGTCACGAGGCAGCATTGTGACTGGTTCGACACCTCTTCCTATAGCGCTGACAATATGTTTCAACTGCCCATAAAAAACAAGATGGAAATGGGTGTTTTAAAAGATGAATGCGGTGATTCCATTATGACGGAATTCGTAGGTTTGGCTTCGAAAATGTATGCTTATCGCACACTAGACTGTAAGAAAGCCAAAAGAGCAGAAGGTGTAGGTAGGGCAGTGGTAAAATCGCTACGTGTAGACGATTACTTGGCGGGTTTACGCACTGGCAAAGCTATGTCCTATACACAGTGCAGGATACAATCCAGCAACCATCATTTGTATCTTGTGGAACGGAGAAAATGCACCCTCGCCTCCATGGAAAACAAACGTGTGTGGGCTGTTGACCTGCTCACCAGCCTGCCCTGGGGTTATCACCGCATGGAGGAGGAGGTATGATTTCACTGTTTGTTCGTTTAGGGACATGGCTTTTTGTAAATTGTAGATATAGTATTTTGTAAATATTGGTTTTTGTCATTGTAAATAGTATTTTTATTTACAAATAGTGGCAACTCACTTTTACCTATTGCTCTTAAAAAGAGGTCTATGCAACCTTATTTTAATTTTAGCCTATTTTCAATTTTGAAAAAATAGGCTTATGAGATCACCTTTTGTCCGTGTGTGTGTCCGTGTGTGTGTGTGTGATTCGTGTGTGTGTGTCCCCTAATAAAATCTAAACGGCAGGAGCGATTTCAATGAAACTCGGAAAGTTCATAGCACTATTCCCGGCGACCTAGACCGTGCCCTTCAAATTTTGTTACGACTCACCAATCCAACATGGCGGCTGTGCGAAATATTTCACCAGCATTCAATATCTCCGAAACTATTACCGATATTACCCTGACATTTTCTATGGTGATAGAGGGAACTACTATAAGTTCACTTATGTGACTTTTGAAAACCTGGTAACTACAAAACCAACATGGCGGCCAAGCAAATTTGCGACTTTTAAATAGACGTTTCTCGCGATTTGACCAACCAAACGCATTGAAACTTGGTACAGTATATGTTTATATACATTGTAATGCACCGACATCTAACTTAATTCAATTGTTTACATAATCACAAGATGGCGGATGTGCGAAATATTTCACCGGCATTCTATATCTCTGAAACTATTAGCGGTATCTCCCTAAATTTTTTACGGAGATAAAGGGCACTACTGGAAGTCCATCTATAAGATTCTCAAAAACCGGTTAACTACAAAACGAACATGGCGGCCAAGCGAATTTGAACATTTTAAATGGACCTTTCTCGCGATTTAATGTTCCAAGCGCACTGAAACCTGGTACAGGAAATATTTATACACATTGTAATCCACTGGTATCTAATTTAGTTCAATTGTTTCCATAACCTCAAGTTGGCAGCTGTGAAAAAATGTTTAATCTCCTTGTTTTTTCTTGTGTCCTAATTATGCGATTGAAGTTTGAATACTACACGTTCAAAATAATCTGCATGTAACAGTACATAACTCTAGGACCTACATATATAAAATCCAACATGGCGACCATCCGAAATATTTAGTCGGTTCTCAATATCTACGAATCTATTACAGCAATCAAACTGAAATTGTGTATGTTGATAGTGGCAATTAACATAAGTAGGATATATGAAAATAGGCTGTATAGTTCTTCGCGGAACTACTTGTTTATTTTGAATTTAACAGAGTTGGGAATTGGACAATGGTATATAGTTGATTCTTTTAAAGCTGTACAAAGTTGTAGTTTTTGTAAATATAAAATAAGTAATATATTTCTTTAGTAACTATTTTTTGTAATGTTAATCGTAAATGAAAAACTAGAAAAAAGTTCTTTTGGGATGAGTGTGCATGTGGAGAATGTGCTTTTGGGGATAAATAAAGTGGTTGTGTTTGTTCGCAAAGACTGGTATGGTTGTGTGGGTAGAGTAAAAGCTGGTGTGTCTATATGACCAGAGCAAACATGGTCAGGTAGGATGAGTGGGGAGGGGGAAATTGTCACTTATATACTCATTTTGTTTTCAATAGTTTTGTTTTTTCTTTAAAATGTAGCGGTCAATAGACATTTTTTTTGTAAAAACAGTCTTACCTGCACTAGTCGTAGACTTCGACGTTTCTCCAAACACTCATAAACTCACTGCATCATCATCATCATGGTCAAGCACTCGCATTGACATCATTGACAAATCTCAACTTTCGACATACACCAAATGGAAAAATGGAAAAACAGCAAAATGGAAAATCCATATTTCGATAACACCAAAATTCAAAAAAACGTAAAACAGTCTTTTTAAAAACTGGAAATGGCCATGTGTGAAATATAAAAATTCAAAAACATAAAACGGACATTTTTAAAAAGTGTCATCAACAAAATGGAACATCCATATCATCAAAAACGCGACAGACATTTTTAAAGACTGTAAATTGCAAATTGGCAAGTGACAATGTGTGAAAAATGTGAAAATAAAAAAATCAGCCCATCAACATCATGATTTTTTTAAAATTAAAAGGAAACATTCTGTTCTGGTAAACCTTTGTTTTTATTTCATACCCATAGGGAATTGACAAAAGAAAATAGAATACAAACACATCCCAATTCCTCACTCTCAATTCCTTAATGTTCATGTCCACGCATCATCAACTTTCCTTTCATAGCACTCATCACAATCAGGGCTGCCATCCTTTCACCCACTGAGGCATCACAGGATGTGAAACGTTGTTTAGCTTTTTCAATAACAATTTATCAGCCACATGTCTTAAACCAGGATGACTATGGCGATAAGATAGATCATGTTCTTTGCATGTTTGATCCAAAAGATTAATGGGTACATCACCACGCTGCAAACGTTTTTCGAGGCGAGTTCCAGGGCCACGAAAACGATAACCTGGAAAATGGATTTCAAAAGGTAAGTATTAAATCACTCTGCCAATGACGCCATTGCCAGTACAGGTCTGGCATATCCTTTTCCATTGATGGTGAAAAGGTTTGGTCTTCCTCCTCCTCTGTGGACGATGTTTGTGTTTGATGTTGTTGTTGCTTTTTCTCGCCATGACACCCGTGGAATGATTCAACAAAGTCTTTACACGGACTTTAATGACCGTGATACAGTTTCACTAGCTGAGAAGTCGCGCACTGACGCATAGAGGGTATTTTTGCCATGGCCACTTGCTTATGGTGATCGTAATACGTACAGGGTTGCAATTCACTCTACACAGGGTCTTGAGTCCATGATTTTGGTACATGTTGCCAGATTTCTTTCACCGCGTTGGCGGCCACATAATATATGAACGACTTGGGCAGCGCCAAAAGCTCTTCTATGGTAAAACTGTCTAGTTTCTTTTTGCATACAAAGAACTTGTCAATGGCTTTGTCCGTAACATTGCCTTTCTCCATGGTATCACGTGTTGTAGATGTTTACACGTCGCTTGGCGTCATTCACAGGTAAATCTTGAGTTATAATTTTGTTCAACAACTCCCAGCAGGCATGGGTGGTTAACCAATGAAAGAGATGCCACGCATGCGCTAGGGCTGTATGGATAATGTTGCCACAGGAACAATTAGTATCCATGAGCGTTTGCAGGGAGAGGCAACCCAGGTCCATGAGGTCGATACATTGACAGTAAGACGCCAAAAATGGTTGCAACCATTCATGTTTCTCATTACCTTTCACAAATACCACATTGGCCGAGGATAAGTGTGCTTTCATGACCACGTCCAAATATTTATAGGAAATGGTTCCTTGATCCAGTCTAGTTGCTTATGATTTTCAATCCACTGGGTTTGTTTACGATCTTTTTCACACAACAAATCAAAAGCATGGGGCGGTTTAAATAGCAGATGCGTAGTTTGCGATATCCAAAACGTGGTACAATCGATAATGGCCACTTGTTTAAATATAAATTTGCTGTCACCAATTTTAAACCCTTGGCAAACCACATTGAGTGTGCGCAGCTTGTTGCCGCTTGCCTGGACCAAGTTCAACTGACGACTGACTAACCATTGGCCACTAAGTTGTGGTCATGACATGGACTTACCTGCCATGCTAGTTTGAAAATAAACAATTGAGGTTAGGGTAGGACAGGGGGACATGAAAAAAATAAGAATTTAAGAATTACATAATTTTATTATCATAACACGTCTTACAGGCTTTTGTCATTTTGGGATAAGGACGATACCAACTGATACAACAATATAGTCTCTTGTGTTTGTAACGTCCATAACACCGATTATGTACCAATTTCTCTAAACTAGGCGTTTTTGACGGTGAGCTACTCGCCGAAGCACCGTTGACACCATACAGTCCACACGTATCGTAACTTGTCTTTTTTTCATCACTCAGAGGCACTAGTGTGGGATAGCTTGAATGACAGGGTATATTTCCCACCTCCATTCTGCACAGGTAGGGGCAGGGAGGTGACCAGCGCTGATGTTCCTGCATGGGTTCATCGCCCTCCTGCCATTGGTCTATGATGATGGGACAAAAGGCACATTTCACTTCATCTCTTGTTTTTAAATAGTAGAATCCAGTGGCCGCCAAAGCTTGAGGGTTTATGAAAGGCACTGGCCATGTTGCAAAAGTCTTGAAACGTTGTTCCTCAGAGTTTAAATTCATGGATGTGACTTCTCTTGATGCTTTAAAGCAAGATATGACTGAGCAGCTTGACGTGGGTTGACCTGTTATTTATACACTCGTCACTTGGTTGGACAGTGGATAATAGAAAACTTGTTTGTGTTGAATAATCAAACAGTAGGCTGTCGTATTGGCTTGTACATTGTCATGCGTTTCAAAATCTAGTCGAATGTCAATATTGGATGGCTTGACAGACTCTTCCAGGTAAGAACAGTAAAAGACAATCAGTGGCGCCCTTGCCTTAAACGCGTGGGGTAGCAGCATGGGAGCGTTCTCTTTTTGATAATACGACCATCGAAATTTAGAAAACAAGTCGTACAGGGTGCCAAACTTTTTTTTGAAAAATACAAATCCAGTCCTTCATAGGGAAACACAGCTCCGTTGAGGAAAAGATGTGCATTTCTCAATTGTAGGTGATCAAATTGCGTGGCATCTTTGGTTTGTTGATAATTGCGATTCCTTTGAAAACCCACGATCAAGTAGAGAGGTCTCTCTGTATAGCGAGCTGTTTTTACAGACCAACTGTGTGTGTTGGTGGTGGGCAATAGCGGGTACTCATGGAGTGCCCAGCTTCTAAATTCCATGGGTAGAGGCATATCTCTCTTTACCATCTTGAGTATGTTCAGTTTTTTGCTATCGTCAAGGGTCACATGGGGTACTTTCCATAGCAAGCGTTGTAGTTGAATTTTTGAATCTATGGGGGCATTGTCAGCTCCCTTGAGTGCATTATTATCACTCCTCTCTCTCACCAGATAAAGCACTTGCCTTGCGTTGACCACAATGCGCTGGTGGTCTTCGGAAAAGCCTAAAATCAGTTTAAGAGGTAAATATCCAGTAAAGGTCCCATCGGTGTGTACCATCCAGTCATTGGTCGAGTCAGGGCACCAACCTGCCATGCAAAGTGTTTTACCTTCTTCCTCACTGTAAGAGGGATATAGTTTCATGACACTGGAAATACCCACATTTCGAGTGCTATCCACCACGATATCGTTAATGACATACCGCAACTCAGGAAAGAGAAAGGCCAAACCTTGGTTGGCCAACTTGGATGTGGTGGGTGTAGGGCCATCGGCTTTGGTGAGCCTTCGATCTGAATGACACTTTCATGTGGTAGGGTGTAAATATCTTGGTTGTTGATAACAAATTGAATTTCATCATTGTTATTGAGTCCAGGTGTTTGAGCTTAATAGGAATGGAGATCAATTCTTACCACTCCTGGTTGCTCCTCGATGCGGTTCGCTACCTCTAGGATAGAATTCATTATGGAGGTTGACGTGGTAACCCAAATGCTGTAAAATCTGCTTGTCCTGAGATGTTAACGTGTATTCACGTGGCAAACAGCTAACACCATTCCTAGACGGTGTTGTTGCTTTATACACAAACTTCATAGTGGCTTTAGCACCAACTTGTAAGTCACTGGTGTGGTAGAATCTAGATCAATGAGTTGTTGCTCTCTATTGATCAGTCTTTATGTTATATTACTAATACTATCGACAGCCACAGAATGAAAAAGCACCACTGGAGGGTTTTCACGAATAATATACCCATTGGGCGATATCACAATAAAGTCATAAAGCGAATGCGATGGTTCTTGATTGTTGTACACTTGGCTAATAATATTACACGTCACCGACACATGATAGTCCTCAATGAATTTCACTTCATGGTCTGATTCATGTTTTTTGTTGGGCTCCAACACGCGTGGTTTAAATCCTAGTAATGGGCCAATGGATTCGGGGCGTGTTTTAAAGTCAATTTTGAATGTAGAGAAAATACTGCAGCGATGAATGTTGGTATTTCTCACAAGTTCAAACTTGCGCGTTCCATCGAGAAATTACTTTAAACCATATTCATTGATCAACACCACATAAATGTGTTCATAAATGTCATCGATCGTGTATCCACCAGAGTTCAGGGTGAGCACAGAATCATCATAAAAAATTGTTGTTCACATTTTCACGTATGTTGTATATTCGATTGTCCGATTCAAGAGAAACAAGTCCCAAACCATAGGGGTTTTCACTCAATTCGATAGGCGGGTAAAAGTCTAGGCTCTCTTAAGGTCCACGGCCATGTAGTGTAAACGTTTTACTTTCTGCCGACATACTGTTGACGTTTTGGCTTATGCTGTGTCTTATATAAAAAAATAAACACAAACGTCCACACTGTTGGCTGTTAAACGTTTGCACACGTTTCACATTATAATATATCTTGATCCTGTTTCCAAAATAGGTCACTAGTTCCATGGGCGGGGGTAAATTCCCAAAACTGTCAAAGTACCATACGGTGGATCCCTCTTTGACAATAGCTACATAATGCGTTCCTGGTCCTCGGCGATCATCCAAATTGACAACAGCGCATTCCTGTTTCCAGGGTCGTGGGGGGTAATTGGTTTCGCATAAACACACCTCGAAAATGAGAAAGCTTTAGTTGTTTAGCATAGCTTTCCACTTGTTGATGCGTCAGGGCATGTCTTGCTATGGCTGAGGTTATTTTTTTTTAATATTTTGAAATGGTGACACCCCAAATCCTTGTTGATAAAAGGCTGGCTTTAAATTGGCATTTCTAGCCCCCATTGCAATCGCTTCCATCGTTTCATTGTGTCGCTGACTTTCTTTGAGTTGTTGCTTGCCCTGCTGCGCGGCTTTAATGGTTTTCGCCACTGCACTGGCACCACCCAAAAGTGAACCCAGAGCAGCCAAACCGGCAAATAATTCAGGTAAAAATCCCGCTCGTTTGGGGACAGGAATCACTCGCCCTTGTTTTGAACCCTGTCGCTGATGTTTTGGAATAACACGTCTCTGTGCTGCTCGAAGGACTTTTCTTATGGTCAACACATTATTTTTTCTTTTTTTTCTTTCGCAAGGGCTTGTCCACGAATGTCTTAAGCCCAGGCTTTGCCAAGGACAGGGTCTTATTTTTAGTCTTTCTCACCACATACCTTTGTTTCACCATGATGATAATCACCAACAACCTTTCACAAGAAAGTTTAAATCACAACTAACGTCAGATTGTTATTTCATGGCTGTAAATTCCAATTCCACATATAGTGGGAAATCGATTATGGTTTTTCCCGCTTGCTTTTCATCCCATGTCAACATGAGTTGAAAGGATAATTCGACACCTGCATTGACCATGTCATGGTTATGGACCAACATCCTATGACCATTTATCTTTATTTGTAAATGGTTCTCATCAGGTATGGCATATTTGATGTGAATGGTTCCATCATAGTGCAATCGATAGTGGCTTAAACCCGAAGCAAGCACATAGGTTAAGTGCTGATCATGGACTAGCAGTAAATGGTTTTTGTCATGCACAGGTTTTACATTTGTCAGATACACTAAAAATACAGATGGGATAAATTTATAAAGCCTTTTCATATCATAGGTCATGTAACGCTTGGTACATACATCGTATTCGTCTTGCGGGTCTTCCACGTGAATAATCCGATGGTGATTAGCGCTATAGCCATTCACCGTAAGCTGAGGCACTTTGTCATAAAACTCATACACTTTGTTATCCACATACTTTTTCGTAGTAACGTCTGTAGTCACTTGAGGATGTATTACATGGATTAACCGCTTTCCCTTAAAGTCATAATCTCCCTGTTTTGTGCGTGCCACAACAGACCTATCCACATAGTGTTTATTAGCTGGATCTGTTTCTTGTTTAAGATCATGTATGGGGACAGACCTAGCTTTGGCCATCAACGCACTTCCAAAGACATCCATCGCCAACCTGTAGTATGAGTCTACTGTTTCTGTGACAAGGCTCTGTGTCCTGTATATAGACAGCCTGCTAGCCTGTCTAAGCCTTAGTTGATATGATGATTATTAAGCAGCAAGATTCATTCCCCGTGGGGGACATGGTTTCCCATCTCTGTTCCACATCACGTGAACAACGCCATGGTTCACTGTTTCCATCTTCCATTCGCTGCATCATTGTGGGACCTTCCGGCTGTGGAAAGACCAATCTTTTGCTAACGCTCATCACAGCACCCAATGGTCTGCGTTTTCAAAATATTTATATTTTTGCAAAATCTCTCTACCAACCCCTCTACGGGTTTCTGGACCAAGCCACGTCTCTTGACCAAAAATATTCAGCGACTGCATAAACTGTTTAACCCCATAAAACAGCCAATCCTAAACGTGACCGACTGAAAATTGGGGATTTTGTTCGTGTGAGCAAATTTAAGTCGGCCTTCAATAAGGGCTACACGCCTCAGTGGGGGACTGAACAATTTCGAATTCGTCAAGTCAACTTGGACAGTCCAGTCACCTTTTTACTGCAAGACCTCAACCATCAACCCATAAAAGGTAGATTTTATCTCCATGAACTTCAAAAAACAGCATTTCCCAAACATTATCTTGTGGAAAAAGTGTTGAAACAAAAAGGAAATAAACTATATGTCAAATGGTTAGGATTTAACTCAACGTTTAATTTTTGGATCAATAAATTACATGTTGTGTGAACCTGCGTACTTTTTTATTTATTGAATTATGTTGTACAAGAGCGCTGTGTACAGCGCTCCGCGCTTTGTGCTTGCCCATAAATGTTTCTCTTTCTCTCTCCACACCTACGTCTCACTCCTTCACTCCATAATGACATACAACTCGTTCAGCTATTGGCTGTCATGTGTTCTCCCACTCCTCCCCTCACCTCATCTCCGGCTCTCTGGCCCCGCCCCCCTCACCACTCTGCTGGGGTTACGTGATTTCTTGTTCTCTCTTTGTGTTCACCCTTCCTTCTTTCCCCTTTCCTCTCTGCGGGGCCCCTGCCTGCTGCTGCTGCTGCTGCTCGCCTGGCTAGCTGTTATCACCTTTTTACAGAGTTGCCACATGGTTCCAACCTGTTATCATTTTACACCAATGTTGTCAGCTCTCACTCACATTCCATTCTCTTAGCCAACTAGCCAGGCTCCAAGCTGGCCTCTCGAGCAGATATTCTGTTTTCCCATTCTGGCTGCCAGTCAGACATAGAAAAACAAGTTATGTTGTTGTCGACTAGTTTTATTCGTCTCATAGCATTATGAATGTTGTCTGGTTACTGGTCAGTGTTTACAAACGTGTTTAAAGATCGTCATGAGGGATTTTCGAAAATATTCGCCTTCATTCATCTGTCATAGGTGAACATAGCGAAAAGCGACCCCTCGTTTTGCTATACATCGCCCCGTCGAAATAGCCATTACCCGTATTCACCATGGCCAATCATAGCCTCGTTGTAACATAAGTCAAGCGCTACCGGCTCTCTGTCTACAAACACTCTTTTATTTAAAAAAATGCCTAGTTTTTGTCCTAGAGACTTGACATTTATTTTCATGTTAGAGAGGGTAGGGATATTTCATTTTTGTCAAACAAACTTATTTGTCAACATGTTAGTTTCCAAAATAGTAAAAATTCAACATTTAAGGGTTTTCGAAAATCTCAAAAATAAAAGATTATTTTTATAAAAAATAAAGGTCATAGAGACCATTGGTTTGAACTATTGAAGAACGTTCTATCATGTTTGGTTTTCAAACTATCGCCTACTTTTAAAAACAAAATTTAACGAGTGGTCTATTGGAAAGAGGACGTCAACTCGAGTCCAACGACACCTCATTTGTTAAAATCCAACCATCCGTTCGCCAATGATCACCTACAGTATGTTCGCGAGAAAGTAGGCTATAATTTTTTTTCCTCCTACACCCTTGAAACATGCTGTCCGCCTAGAGGGCATACCCACCTTTCATTAACGTCAAACAAACCTTTTTCCTATTCACCGTTTCCAAAATAGCGCCAATACAAAAAACACAAATTTTCAAAAATTAAAAAAAAAATACCAACACACATGCTTAGCCAAGAGATATATAGGCGAAGTTCGTAGGAAAGTAGGCTGTGAGTCAGAACGCCCCATCTAGCACTACTGCCAGTTTTAGTACTAGAGGCTTGAAATTTATTTTGCTGGTAGAGGGGGTCAGGACCATTCATTTATGTCAAACAATTTTTAGCCTACTTTTCACATTTTGCAAAAATGAGGAAAAAGTAGACTTATGAGATCGATCCGGGAAAATGTGTGTCTGTCTGTCTGTCTGTCTGTCTGTCCTTCTGTCTGTCTGGCTGGCTGTGTGTGTGTCCCCCCTATCAACTCCTAAACGGCTGCAGCAATCAAAACCAAATTTAGTATGAGTAAAGATGTGCACCGGAATAGCTCACGTCCATATTTGAAAATGGTGTCAGTGCTACCAACATCAGAAAAAACGCACTAGAAATTTGAGCTCCATTTTGTATATCTTGCAAGGTATGCATGGGAGCTATTCCAAAATTGGCACACATGTAGATAATACTTTTTCAGTTTAATTTACAGGAGGTCAACCATGACAGTGTTGCCAAAATAATTTTAAGCCTTCTGATAGGTCCAATGTTTAAATGCATATAACATCTACACTATCGATTGGATTTCAACCAAATTTTGTATGTAATATCTGTACGTAAACAGATAAGACTGGGCGTATTCTTAAGAGCCACCAGGGCTGCCAACAGTTGATAATTGCTCTCTTTATTTTTATTTTTTATCCAAACACCAATATATCAGAAAGTATGCAAGCCAACAGCTTTAAACTATGCACACGTATATTCTGACATTTTAGATTAATTTGGAGTAACTTATATACGTCAGTTCTACCAACATGATTATAAGCCTGCTGATAGTACCAATTTTTAAATACACGTAACTTCTATACTATCAGTTGGATTTCAACCAAATTTCGTATGTGCTATGTGTACCATAACAGATATGACTATAAGTATTGTTAAGAGCAATCCGGGCAGCCAACTGTTAATAAATGCTGTCTATATTCTTTTTACCCTAATATCAATATATCAGAAAGTATGCAAGGCAACAGCTGTATACTTTGCACACGTATAGCACCTGACATTCTAGATTAATTTGGAGTAATTAATACTAGGCCAACATGATTCTATGCCTGCTGATATGTCCAATTTTAAAATACATGTAACTTCTATACTAACAAATGGATTTCGTCCAAAATTGGCACAACAGGATATCATAATAATTCAGATTATTTCTGACCAGCACACGCATGGTATTGTTGGCAACATGCTTTTACGTGTGCTGATAGATCCAGTGTCTAACTGCATGTAACGTCCATTGGAATTCAACCAAATTTTGTATTCTGTACCTTAAGAGGTGGAACTAAGAATATATTCAGTCACCAGGGCTGCCAACTGTAGTGCTCTATTAGGCTACATTATACCAGGTATATTTTGAACTAATTAGATATTTCGATATTACCAACTTAATTTCGTCATTATTCTAGATAGGTTCATATACTGTAGAATAATCATTGGCATGAAAAGTAGGTTGTATAGTTCTTCACGGAACTTCTTGTTTCTGTAAAGTTCCTAGTTTCCAAAATATAGGAATTTCAAAATTACACTGGTTTCAAAAAACATAAAAAATAAAAAAAAATATTATAAAAAATAAAGGACATAAAGACCATTCGTTTCAAGCACGGCACAACGTTCTATCATGTTTGGTCTTCAAACTATCGCCTACTTTCAAAAACTAAATTTTAATTTTTTTTTTGAAAAATATAATACGTGGTCCATAGGAAAGAGGACGTCAGCCAGAGTTCAACGACACCTCATTTGTCAACATTCGACCTTGGGTTCACGAGATATTGGCTTGGACTCCCGCGGCGGCCATGACACTGGTTAGAACTCCTAGCTCCCCCTACTGTAGGGATATTATATCTCCTTAAGAAATGTGCGAGAGAAAATTTCAATGTATACTAATTGACCCACTTCCTAATGGCTATGAGCAAGCCTCCGTGGCTTAGGCGGCAGCATGCCGACATCTCACCGCTGGGTCCGTGGTTCAAATCCCGGTCACTCCATGTGAGAGCTGTGCTGGACAAAACGGAGGCAGACAGGTTTTTCTCCAGGTACTCTGGTTTTCCCTGTCAACATTTCATTCCAGCAACACTCTCCACTATCATTTCATTTCATCTGTCATGCATTTAATCATAGCCCCAGTGGAGTGCGTAAGGTCTCGGGTGCCGGCACAGTTCATATCCTCGCCGCTAGATGGGGGCTTCATTCATTCCATTCCTGACCCTGTCGGAGACTGGAAGCAGGCTGTGGATTTTCATTTTCCTAATGGCTATGAGCCTACAGTAACTTATGGTGTAGGAAACGATACTCGAAGACTAGAAAAATAATGGTCTTCAAAACTTAGAGAGAGGGATGTAATATCTGCGTCGTTGTTCAAATCGTCACTAATCACTAGTACCAATTGAGCTTAATTAAGCCAGTAGTATTTATTTTTACAGCTATATCTATCGTTAATAATCATGTACAAACCTAATGCATTGCCAATAAGCAAATATGAGTGTTCTTGATCATTAAAATGAAACGGCCATGCGGAGTTCGATTATTTCTGCTAGTAAATTATAAGACAGGTTCTGTACATACATCCAAGTACATTAAACAAAAGACCAAGGTGCTCTAAACTCCTACAATAAAGCAACAACAACTTTTGTGAGAAACTACGGAGCATGCTAGTTCTAGGTAGAACACCCTTTGTGCACTTCCATAGAGCAGGTGCATCATAAGTCGTTTTCCCACGCTATGTGAGACGTCACTCTCTCCTAATGATGAGGTCTGAGTGTCAAGCGATAGCTACGAGTAGAAGACTGGTTTAAAAACTTCCATTTGAGCTCAACTTCTTGTCTTGAAGTACCTACTATCGTCTCCAACCACTTCTTCAGAAGACATGATGACTGACAGTCTCGTCTTCTCTCCTCTCTTTATCATTTTAAGTTTATTTTTCATCCTCCAGTCATCTTCTGGAATCGGGGAACAAATAAAGGTTCGTCTGCTGTCGGGTATTAGTGCCAGGAATTAAAACTTGAGTGAGCTGTCAGCTGGTAGTGGCAAGATAAGGTCTCACAACGTCAACAACGCTATCTGTCGCCTGCAAGCACAGTCAATTCCCCTAGAACAAATGAAAAACGGCACCCGGCCAAGAAAATAATACGCACTTCAAGGAAGACATTTATGGAATTGCTTTCTTCTCCTTGAGATCGAATATTAATCAAAAAGTTATTTCTACCTTGACACTGACATTTCAGTGTGTTATTCTTTGAGTCTATATTTCTGGAGACGCAAAACTTCAAGCTCAAGTATAACCTTGACGGGACTGATAACGGCGACATCTTATTATTGGGTAGCGGTAACAACTAATGCGCAGTGGTCATACTGCTTGCTTCGATTCCCAGCTAATGCAGCAAGGTAATAGCTACGCCGGCTGGTATGGATTTCACTTAAAATTGAGGACCCACGACTTTGAAATTAAAGGTTGTGTAAAACTACATTTTCTTGGTAACAACATTATTCATACATGTATGCCAATGTATATCTCAACTTCATTAATCTTGCTATCGTTCTGTGGAATTGTATCGTAATGTGGTGGAACGTAAGTGCAACGATTGTGTTTTTATTAATGACAATGTTACAATATACCGTATTAACTTTGAATATTTTTAATGATTTCTTCTAAATACATTATATGAAAGGACGTTATAAATTTAATAGCACATCGTGTTTAACAAGAAGTTCCGTGACGAACTAAAGAGCCTACTTTTCATGCCAATGATTAATCTACAGTATATGAACCTATCTAGAATAATGACGAAATTAAGTTGGTAATATCGAAATATCTGATTAGTTCGAAATATTCCTGGTATAATGTAGCCTAATAGAGCACTAGAGTTGGCAGCCCTGGTGACTGAATATATTCTTAGTTCCATCTCTTACGGTACAGAATACAAAATTTGGTTGAAGTCCAATGGACGTTACATGCAGTTAGACATTGAATCTATCAGCACGCGTAAAAGCATGTTGACAACAATGTCATGCGTGTGCTGGTTAGAAATAATCTGAAATATTATGATATCTTGTTGTGCCAATTTTTGATGAAATCCATTTGTTAGTATATAAGTTATATGTATTTTAAAATGTATTTTAAAATTGGACCTATCAGTAAGCATAGAATCATGTTTGCAGCACTAACTTAAATTAATTACTCCAAATAAATCTAGAATGTCAGGTGCTATACGTGTGCAAAGTATAGAGCTGTTGGCTTGCATACTTTCTAATACGTTGATATTAGGGTAAAAAGGCAAAGTATAGAGCTGTTGGCTTGCATACTTTCTAATACGTTAATATTAGGGTAAAAAAAATATAGACAGCATTTATTAACAGTTGGCAGCCCTGATTGCTCTTAGGAATACTTATAGTCATATCTGTTACGTTACACATAGCACATATGAAATTTGGCTGAAATCCAACTGAGTGTATAGAAGTTACAAGTATTTAAAAATTGGTCATATCAGCCGGCTTACAATCATATTGGTAGAACTGAAGAATATAAGTTACTCCAAATTAATCTAAAATGTCAGGTACTAAACGTCTGCATAGTTTAAAGCTGTCGGCTTGCATACTTTCAGATATATTGGTATTTGGATAAAGAGAATAGAGAGAGCAATTATTAACAGTTAGCAGCCTTGGTGGCTCTTAAGAATACACTCAGTAATATCTGTTTATGTACACATATTACAAACAAAATTTGGTTGAAATCCAATTGATAGTGTAGAAGTTATATGCATTTAAATTTGGACCTATCAGAAGGCTTAAGAATATTTTGGCAACACTGTCATGTATGGCCTCCTGGAAATTAAACTTAAATAGTATTATCTATATGTGTGTCAATTTTGGAATAGCAACCATGCATACCTTCCATGATATCCAACACGGAGTTCAAATTTCTAGTGCGTTTTTTCAGCAGTTGGTAGCACTGAGCTCATTTTCAAATATGGGCTTGAGATATTCCGGTATACATCTTTACTCATACTAAATGCAGCCGTTTAGGAGTTGATAGAGGGGACACACACACACACAGCCAGACAGACAGAAAGACAGACAGACAGACAGACACATATTTTCCCGGATCGATCTCATAAGTCTACTTTTTCCTCATTTTTGCAAAATGTGAAAAGTAGGCTAAAAATTGTATCGGCTTATCCTTATTATTGGCAGATTCCTGAGATATCCTGGCTCCTTAGAGCTTTGGTTGATGGTTTTAAGTTGGATGCCTTTTCTGATGGCTTTAGGATTTCGGTTTAATATTCCTCTCTTCTGTCACCTAGATTTGGTTCCCGAACGTCGGGGTGAAAGGTGACAAATATGTCCTGCTTCATATGGATGAAGATGAATGGACACTCACTGTATATGTGAAAGCTTTAACGAGATGCATGCCAAACAAAAGAGTGGAACTGATTGGAGGTTCAGAATTTTAATTCGGTGTTAACAGAAACCATTGTAGGTGAGGAGTTTTTACCGGGATTTTACGCACTTATGTGTGTGAAATGTTGGAATGGTAACTTAGTTCACAGCATTTATATCAATCCCTAGAATCTCCAAATTTCAGTTCCAAAAACTCTATTAGAAGACATAATAATGCAGGTCATCAATTGAAAATATTACTTGAAGTGATTCAGCAAGCAATTTAAGTCAATGACCGAGATATCCCAGTCTCTTGTAAGGAAAGGAAAAATAATTTGTGTGAATGCGTTTCTGGCCCATTCACCATGTCTTCGTGCTCAAAATTCACAAATACTGCAAGTTTAGGCATGGGACGAAATGTGTCAAGGATCCTCCATCTCAGCAGCAATAACTTATGTATGCATTCTTTGCATCATACACTATTGTCAAAAGCTTATTTTTAGAGATTATTAGCAGAAGTACCCGTTCTTCGAACGGTGTTCGGTGTTAACACCAGACATTATCAATTGAGCTACTGTTGCAATGGTTAGCGGTTTGTCATTCCTTCATAAGTTTATCAGAACGAAGTTAGTTTTCTGGGAATATCACACACACTGTTAATTTAAGGGCCTTACAATGTGGTTTTCGGACACCCTATATAGACTCCTGAATTTTGTGACTCACATTGAGAAGCGCAACATTATGCTCTGGTCGTTCTTCTAGGATTTTCGAACACCCTATATAGACTCCCGAATTTTGTGACTCACATTGAGAAGCGCAACATTATGCTCTGGTCGTCCTTCTAGGATAATTTTTATATTTCTCCTATTTTAGCATGTATTTTGAGAAGTTTTCCCTATATCCACCTTTCTACTGTATGAAAAGTACGGTGAGGAGTTTTATAAATGATTGGTGTATTGACTCTCTTGGATGCCATATCTAACTTTGCGATGCACCAAGCATCCGAACACTAGTTATAGGCGTACATAAAGATACACAGAAAGACACAGACAACTCTATTGCCTACAACATATCTCCCACATATCCAAATATGGGTATATCTACCACACAGTATCAAACAAAATCATCCTTACGATGAACCCGTATGTCGACAAAAAATAAATAAAAAATAAATGATGAGTTAAAATGTGATCTCAAACTAATTTCAACTAACGTGCACTTCATGACGTGAAATAGAATTGAAAGCCTTGTAGGCGGAACGCAATACAAGTCACATAAAAACTGACCCTCTACACAGGAAGACCCATTTTATAAATTATAAAGCCTTGTGGTGCATGAACATTTAGGTTCTTTAGCCTCAATTGGCCTAAATTCCTAAAAGTCGCAAAATATGCTGATTCAATTCAGGAATTTTTGAAAATGATGTTGTTTGGAGATATAATAGACCTTCTGTACTATATGTCGCACGTGAAAATTGTGTGAAAAAATTCTAGGTTACCCCTTGACTCCCTTAATTGCATTGACGAAATATACAGTCTAAGTTGGTTCCGTGATAACCTAATAGCCATTTGCAAACTTTCACAGAAATGTAATAAATGGAGTGACATTGCTTCTTACAGAAATAGATGGATGCCACCCCTTGAGATAATGTTGTCATGGTTACCGATTTGCATTCCTTCATTAGTTTGTTAAATTAAGTTTAAATTAGTTTTATGAGAATACTTCTGAAACTGTTGGTTTTAGAGCCTTATAATGTAGTTTTCGAGGACCCTTTAGCCCCCCCCCCCTGAGTTTTGATTCTGGCACCGAGGGGATTTGTCTCGTCGTTGTACGCCATAATATAATACTAATATAATATAGGGATAGGAATATAATATAACTGCCAGATCACACCCGCAGGTGTAAATCGCGCGAAAAAATTCTAGAGTACCCCCCCCCCCCCTTAAGCGCATCATACGTATTGATGAATTTTACAGCTTAATTTGGTTCCGTGATAACCTTCTAGAATATAATAATATAATATAGGGATAGGAATATAATAGACCTGCCAGACCACACCCGCAGGTATAAATCGCGCGAAAAACTTCTAGAGTACCCCTTGACCCCCTTAAGCGCATTATACGTATTGATAAATTTTACAGCTTAATTTGGTTCCGTGATAACCTTCTAGCCGTTTGCAAACATTCACACAAATGCAATTAATGGAATTGCAATAGATGGACCTGTGAGAATCTGTTGCCATGGTTGCCGGCTTGCATTCGTCATTAGTTTATTAAATGAAATTAGTTTTCTGGGAATATCTCAAAAACTGTGGGTTTTAGGGCCTTAAAATGTGGTTTTCGTGGACCCTTTAGGGCCCCCCGAGTTTTGTCTTTCACATTGCGGGGCTGAAAATGAGCTTTGGCACGTCCATCTACGCCTATTTTAGCATGTATTTTGAGGGAGTAGGCCCCCTTTTATGAGAGGTACGGAGAAGAGTTACTTCAATGATTAATGTCGTGCCTCTGATGGATATCTGTACCACATTTTACGTTGATACACCCAGCCGTTCTCGAGTTATAAGGGAACAAAGTTGTCCACAGACAAACAAACAAACAAACAAACAGACAGGCAGACAAAAAAAAATTATTTCGCGCGCATCCATCATAAAACAGTCTGAAACGCGTAAATAACTCAAATTTCCGTAGAAATTCAGAAAAAAAACACGCAAACTCTCATTTTTATGTATGGAGAGATAGACTGCCTCTCGGTGTTGACCGTGTTTTATTGCACAAATTTAGGTTTTACTCGCTAACTGTTGGACATACACGAAACATGATAAGGACCTTTCGGATATAAAATTACATTTTAAGCCTCACATATACCATCAAAAATTTGCTATTTCTTAGCATTCCTTTTTTATTTTAAACAAGCTGTACCCGGCATGCGTTGCAATGCCAATCAAAGAAAGTGTTGGCGTTGAAATTCTGTTTTTTGAAGTGCTTTTGGATGCACAACATGTTTTTCAATTTCCGTTAACTGCCCCTATGCTATCGCAAAATGGATTTTCTAATTTAGAATCAATCGTGGGAGCGTGCACAACAACTTTCAAAAGTTTCATCGCAATCGGATGAATGGTATATGAACGTATACGGGATTTTGTTTGAACGATTCGTGCGCTGTCACTCATTTGTTGATTCTACTCGTACGCTACCTATTGAGAAATGAATTTGCTAAGTCGAAACCCTACCCTGGCGTGTACACAATAACTCATCAAGGTTTCATCACAATCGAAGAAGGTTATATGAACCCAATATGGGATTTTGTTGAAACGCTTCGCGCGTCGGCACCCATTTGTTGCATCTACTCTTGCGCTACTTATTGTGAAATGGATTTACTAAGTCAAAACCCTTCCCTGGCGTGTACACAATAACTGATCAATGTTTCATCGCAATCGGATGAATAGTGTATGAACGCATACCGGATTTTGTTTAAACGATTCACGCTCCGTCACTCATGTGTTGAATCTACTCGTGCGCTACCTGCTGTAAAATGTATTTACCAAGTTAGAAACCGTCACGTAAGTGTCCACAACATCTCACCCAAGTATCATCGCTATCGGACTAATGGGATATGAAGACATAGGGGAGTGTATTGAAACGCTCCGCGTGTCGTCGTTCATTTGTCGAATCTACTCGTGTGCTACCTACTGTGAAATATATTTACTAAGCCAGAAACCTTCCTTGGAGTGTCCACCATATTTCACCCAAGTTTCACCGCTAACGGCAGAATGGTATATGACCTTACACGGGACTTTGTTGAAACGCTTCGCGCGTCGTCCCTCATTTGTTGAATCTACGTGTGCGCTGCCTGTTGTAAGTTATAGTGGATTTACTAAGCCAGAAACCTTCCATGAAGTGTACACAACATCTCAGCCAAGTTTCATAGCTATCGGACGAATGGTATATGAATGCAGACGGGACATGGTTGAAACGCTTCGCGTGTCGTCGCTCATTTGTTGATTCTACTTGCGCTACTTATTGTAATATGTATGTACTCAGCCAGAAACCTTCCCTGGAGTGTACACAACATCTCACCCAAGTTTCATCGCAATCGGATGAATGGTATGTGAACGTATACGGGACGTTGTCGAAACGTTTCGCGCGTAGTCACTCATTTGTTGAATCTAAACGTGCGCTTCGTATTGTAAAATGGATTAACTAAGCCAGAAACCTTTCCTGTAGTGTACACAACAATTCACCAAACATTTATCACTGTCAGACGAATAGTATATGACCTTATACGGGACTTTGTTGAAACGCTTCGCGTGTCATCGCTCATTTGTTGAATCTACTGCTGCGCTACCTATTGTAAAATGGATGTACTAAGCCAGAAACCTTCCCTGGAGTGTACACAACATCTCACCCAAGTTTCATCGCTATCGGATGAATGGTATATGACCTTATATGGGACTTTGATGAAAAACTTCGCGCGTCGTCGCTCATTTGTTGATTCTGCTCCTGCTCTTCCTATTTTTAAAGGGATTTACTAAGCCAGAAACCTTCCCTGGAGTGCACACATCTCAGCCTAGTTTCATCGCTATCGGACGAATGGTATATGAACGCATACGTGACTTTGTTGAAATGCTTCACGCGTCGTAGCTCATTTGTTGAATCTACTCGTGCGCTGCCTATTGTAAAGTGGATTTAATAAGCCAGAAAATTTCCCTGAAGTGTACACAACATTTTACGCAAGTTTCATAGCTATCGGACGAATGGTATATGAATGCATATGGGACTTTTTTGAAACTGACTTTGTTGAAATGCTTCGCGCGTCGTAGCTCATTTGTGGAATCTACTCGTGCGCTGCCTATTGTAAAGTGGATTTACTAAGCCAGAAAATTTCCCTGAAGTGTACACAACATTTTACGCAAGTTTCATAGCTATCGGACGAATGGTATATGAATGCATACGGGACATTTTTGAAACACTTTGCGTGTCGTCGCTCATTTGTTGAATCTACTCGTGCGCTATCTACTGTGAAATGTACTCACTAATTTGGAAACCTTCACGTAAGTGTATACAACATCTCACCCAAGTTTCATCGCTATCGGACGAATGGTATATGAACACATACGGGACTTGTTTGAAACGCTTCGCGCATCGTCACTCATTTGTTGAATCTACGCGTGCGCTACCTATTGTAAAATGGATTTACTAAGTCAGAAACCTTCCTTAGAGTGTACTCAACATCTCACCCAAGTTTCATCGCAATCGGTTGAGTGGTATATGAATGCATAGGAGACATACACACACACACCCACAGACAAACTATCACGTAAGATTGATTTTTATATATATAGACAAGCTGTACCCGGCATGCGTTGCAATGCCAATCAAAGAAAGTGTTGGCGTTGAAATTCTGTTTCTTGAAGTGCTTTTGGATACACAACATGTTAACTGCCTCTAAGCTATCATAAAATGGATTTTCTAATTTAGAACCATTCGAGGGAGCGTGCACAACAACTTTCAAAAAGTTTCATCGCTGTCACTCATTTGTTGAATCTAATCGTACGCTACCTATTGTGAAATGGATTTACTAAGTCGAAACCCTTCCCTGGCGTGTACACAATGACTCATCAATGATTCATCGCAATCGGATGAATGGTATATGCACGTATAGGGGGTTTTGTTTAAACGATTCGTGCGCTGTCACTCATTTGTTGAATCTACTTGTGCGCTACCTATTGAGAAATGTATTACTAAGTCGAAGCCCTTCCCTGGCGTGTACACAATAACTCATCAAGGTTTCATCGCAATCGAAGAATGTTATATGAACGCAATAGGGAATTTTGTTGAAACGCTTCGCCCGTCGTCACCCATTTGTTGCATCTACTCTTGCGCTACTTATTGTGAAATGGATTTACTAAGTCCCCTTCCCTGGCGGGTACAAAATAACTGATCAATGTTTCATCGCAATCGGATGAATAGTATATGAACGCATACCTGATTTTGTTTAAACGATTCGCACTCCGTCACTCATTTGTTGAATCTATTCGTGCGCTACCTACTGTAAAATGTATTTACTAAGTTAGAAACCGTCACGTAAGTGTCCACAACATCTCACCCAAGTTTCATCGCTATCGTCGTTCATTTGTCGAATATACTCGTGTGCTACCTACAGTGAAATGTATTTACTAAGCCAGAAACCTTCCTTGGAGTGTCAACCATATTTCACCCAAGTTTCACCGCTAACGGCAGAATGGTATATGACCTTATACGGGACTTTGTTGAAACGCTTCGCGGGTCGTCCCTCATTTGTTGAATCAACTTGTTCGCTGCATATTGTATAGGGGATTTACTAAGCCAGAAATTTTCCATGACGTGTACACAACATCTCACCAAAGTTTCATAGGTACGGACGAATGGTACATGTATGCATACGGGACTTGGTTGAAACGCTTCGCGTGTCGTCGCTCATTTGTTGATTCTACTCTTGCGCTACATATTGTAATATGGACGTACTCAGCCAGAAACCTTCCCTGGAGTGTACACAACATCTCACCCAAGTTTCATCGCAATCGGATGAATGGTATGTGAACGTATACAGGACGTTGTCGAAACGCTTCGCGCGTAGTCACTCATTTGTTGAACATAAACGTGCGCTTCGTATTGTAAAATGGATTTACTTAGCCAGAAACCTTTCCTGGAGTATACACAACAATTCACCAAACATTTATCACTATCAGACGAATGGTATATGACTTTATACGGGACTTCGTTGAAACGCTTCGCGTGTCATCGCTCATTTGTTGAATCTACTGGTGCGCTACCTATTGTAAAATGTATGTACTAAGCCAGAAACCTTCCCTGGAGTGTACACAGCATCTCACCCAAGTTTCATCGCTATCGGATGAATGGTATATGAAATTAAATGGGACTTTGTTGAAACGCTTCGCGCGCCGTTGCTCATTTGTTGATTCTACTCGTGCTCTACCTATTTTTAAAGGGATTTACTAAGCTAGAAACCTTCCCTGGAGTGCACACAAAATCTCAGCCTAGTTTCATCGCTATCGGACGAATGGTATATGAACGCAAACGTGACTTTGTTGAAATGCTTCGCGCGTCGTAGCTCATTTGTTGAATCTAATCGTGCGCTGCCTATTGTAAAGTGGATGTACTAAGCAAGAAAATTTCCCTGCAGGGTACACAGCATTTTACGCAAGTTTCATAGCTATCGGACGAATGGTATATGACTGCATTCGGGACTTTGTTGAAATGCTTCGCGCATCGTCGCACATTTGTTGAATCTACGCGTGCGCTACCTATTGTAAAATGGATTTACTAAGTCAGAAACCTTCCTTGGAGTGTACTCAACATCTCACCCAAGTTTCATCGCAATCGGACGAATGGTATATGAACACATACGGGACTTTGTTGAAATGATTCGCGCATCGTCGCTCATTTGTTGAATCTACGCGTGCGCTACCTATTGTAAAATGGATTTACTAAGTCAGAAACCTTCCTTGGAGTGTACTCAACATCTCACCCAAGTTTCATCGCTATCGGACGAATGGTATATGAATACATACGGGACTTTGTTGAAATGCTTCGCGCATCGTCACTCATTTGTTGAATCTACGCGTGCGCTACCTATTGTAAAATGGATTTACTAAGTCAGAAACCATCCTTGGAGTGTACTCAACATCTCACCTAAGTTTCATCGCTATCGGACGAATGGTATATGAACACATACGGGACTTTGTTGAAATGCTTCGCGCATCGTCGCCCATTTGTTGAATCTACGCGTGCGCTACCTATTGTAAAATGGATTTACTAAGTCAGAAACCTTCCTTGCAGTGTACTCAACATCTCACCCAAGTTTCATCGCTATCGGACGAATGGTATATGAACACATACGGGACTTTGTTGAAATGCTTCGCGCATCGTCGCTCATTTGTTGAATCTACGCGTGCGCTACCTATTGTAAAATGGTTTTACTAAGTCAGAAACCATCCTTGGAGTGTACTCAACATCTCACCCAAGTTTCATCGCAATCGGACGAATGGTATATGAACACATACGGGACTTTGTTGAAATGCTTCGCGCATCGTCGCTCATTTGTTGAATCTACGCGTGCGCTACCTACTGTAAAATGGATTTACTAAGTCAGAAACCTTCCTTGGAGTGTACTCAACATCTCACCCAAGTTTCATCGCAATGGGACGAATGGTATACGAACGCATAGGAGACATACACACACACCCACAGACAAACTATCACGTTACATTGATTTTTAGCCTACTTTCGATTTTTGCAAAAAATGAAAGTAGACTTATGAGATCAACACAGGGCGAAAAAAGTGTGTCTGTCTGTGTGTGTGTATGTGTGTGTGTGAGTCTGTGTGTGTGTGTGTGTATGTGTGTGTGTGAGTCTGTGTGTGTGTGTGTCTGTGTGTGTGTGAGTGTGTGTACTCTGAATGTCTGTCCCCCCCTATCAATTCGAACACGGTGAATGCAAATTGAACGAAATTTGGTACAAAGGTAGCACTAGCAAAGGACACCTCAGTGTCATGTTTTATATCGCCGCCATCTTTACTAAAACTGAATGGCGGCCACTCAAACGTTCAAAACGTAAAATCAAATGACGACTAACCAAATCATCCGATCTCTACCAAATTTGGAAACAACATACCTTCGTATAGGATGCGTCTTGTGACCAAATTACAAGGTCGTCCGCCATACCATTTCAGGATGGCGGCCGTGCGAATTATGCAAACTTTATAATCCATATCATGGGACCCACCAGTTCCGATTATCGAGCCGAGAATCGTTTTAACTGTTCTAAAGGAAGAGGCACGTTCGAAATAAAAAGTTTATTTTGTAATACTATAGTGCAGACGTGATTTTAAAAAGCTGAACTGATTCAGTAATAAGACAAGATGGCAGCGGATATCTTGTGCCGGACTTATATTTCACTAATTTGAGTATTGCATGCAATATAGCGTACTGATAAAAAATAAATAAACTTTGTATGAAATGCTTTATATATAAATAATATACTCCAGTGATGAAATCGTTTAGTATAAATCATTATTTGCTAACAAGTTCTATGTAAGTCATTTTAAATAGAACGATATTCGTTGACACAATTAGCTCAGTGGTAGAGCGTTAGCCTCTCGCTCAAATGCCTATGGTTCAAACCCGATCAGAGCTAGGTTTTTTGCTTGAAATGTTATATGTTTATTGTTTTGTAATGACTCAGATGTTTTAAAATTAAGCGTTATATTGTGCACATTATGGTGTAAAATATATATTTAATTAAAACATAATTCGCCAGCAGATTTACTCGGGACATCTAGCTGCCAAAAAGGTAACTTCCAGATTTTATTGAAAAGTTTCTTCTTCTGGCCGCTAGAATGCACTCGCTCTGTTAGGATTATATTGTTTGATATTTCACCAATAGATGTCACGACTAGTCTACGTGGGGATCCATTGATTACTATACCATTATCATTCTATGCGCATCGAATTTGAAGAATGACAAGATGATACTACGATACATTTTAACTTTTTTATTTTAAAGGGTTTGTAACAGCCTATTTTGCGTTACTTGAAAATGTTATTAAGCGTTATATTGTGCACATTATGGTGTAAAATATATATTTAATTAAAACATAATTCGCCAGCAGATTTACTCGAGACATCTAGCTGCCAAAAAGGTAACTTCCAGATTTTATTGAAAAGTTTCTTCTTCTGGCCGCTAGAATGCACTCGCTCTGTTAGGATTATATTATCGAAAATATCCACATAGTTTGTATACACACGTCTCTGTAGGGTCATGGAAAGATTTGTTAATTCAATTAGGGTTGTGAAAGCGATGCACAACCAGACGTGTAAAGACATGCCTCAACTCAAAGTTGGATGTTGCCCACGGCAGGTCGTAATAATAATAATAATGTTATTGGTTTTACATCCCTTTTAACTACTGCTGATTTTAGAGACACCGGGATGCCGGAATTTTGGCCCGAAGGGGATCTTTAACGTGCCAGTAAATGTACTGACACGGCTCCCTCGCATTTGTGCACCCTCAAATGCCAGCTGACTGCGCCAGGATACGAACCTGCAACCTAGGGCCCAGCAAGCGAGAACGTTACCGCTGAGCCACGCCGCCAGTCCGGTCGATTATGTCTCCAGATCCATAACATTCTTGATATACTTCTTATCTTTCTTTCTTCAATGATGGTAGCAGTTTTTATCTAGGTTGTGGCGTTTGGTAGAGGTAAATCGTTTCTAAGGTCTTCAACAAAGAATAGTTCTATTATACTCTTTGATAATAACAACGAGTTATAACTATACTCATACATTTAGGAGAAAGTAGGCTATATGTTCTTTACTGAACATCTTGTTATATATATAGATGGATATATGAAGTTTTGAAACCAAACGGTGTAGTGACGTCATAAATGTGGGATTTACTCGCTAACCGTTGGAGATCACGAAAAGAAGTTTGCTATTTCCTAGCGTTCTCTTTTTATTTGAAATGGAAATATGAAAATAGTCGCCAATTTTAAATAGTGCAAAATATCGAAATCAAAAGTTTCGGATAGCAAATTAAATTTTAAAGCTCGTATCTGCCATCAAAAATTTGCTATTTCTTAGCGTTCTCTTTTTATTTGAAATGGAAATATGAAAATAGTTGCCATTTTTAAATAGTGCAAAATATCGAAATCAAAAGTAGCCTATGTGTAAACCTGGTAAAGCTCACATATACCATCAAAATTTTGCTATTTCTTAGCATTCGTTTTTTTATTTGAAATGGAAATATGAAATTTTGAAAGCAAACAGTGTAGTGACGTCACAAATGTGGTTTTTACTCGCTAACCGTTGGAGATACACGGAAAGTGATAAGGACCTTTCGGATAGAAAATTAAATTTTAAAGCTCGAATGTGCCATCAAAAGTTTGCTATTTCTTAGCGTTCTCTTTTTATTTGGAATGGAAATATGAAAATAGTCGCCATTTTTAAATAGTGCAAAATATCGAAATCAAAAGTAGCCTATGTGTAAACCTGGTGAAGCTCACATATACCATGAAAAGTTCGCTATTTCTTAGCGTTCTCTTTTTATTTGAAATGGAAATATGAAAATAGTCTCATTTTAAATAGTGCAAAATATCGAAATCAAAAGCAGCCTATGTGTTAACCTGGTAAATCAGCTACATCCATGCAAAATTTCATTTCAATCGAACCAGTGGTTCTTGCGTGATTAAGTAACAGACAGACAGGACGACAAACACCATCTCATTTTTATATATCTCTCTATATATAAAAATGAAAGTTTGTCTGTTTTTTCTGAATTTCCACGGAAATTTGCGTTATTTGCGCGTTTCAGACTGTTTTATGACGGATGCGCGCAATTTTTTTTTGACTGTCTGTCTGTTTGTTTGTCTGTCTGTCTGTGGACAAATATGAGTCCTTATAACTTGAAAACGGCTAGGTGGATCAACGTAAAATTTGATACAGATATCCATCTCAGGCACGACACTAATCATTGATGTAACTCTTCTCTGTACCTCTCATAAAAAAGGCCCAACCCCCTTAAAATACATGCTGAAATAGGCGTAGAAGGGTGAGACAATGCTCATTTTCAGCCCCTCAATGTGAGAAACGAAACTGGGGAGCCCTACAGGGACCCCGAAAATTACATTTTAAGGCCCTAAAACCAACAGTTTTGGAGATATTCCCAGAAAACTAATTTCACTTAATAAATTAATGAAAGAATGAATGTCGGTAACCATGGCAACTGAATCTCAGAGGTCCATCTATTTCTGTAAGACGCAAGGCAATTCCATTCATTACATTACTGTGAAGGTTTGCAAACGGCTATAAGTTTAAAACGGATCCAAATTAAACTGAAATATTCATCAATACATACAATGAGCTTAAGGGGTCAAGGGGTAATCTAGAATTTTTTCACGTGATTTACACGTGCGGGTATGGTACGGAAGGTCTATTATATCCCTTCTCTATTATATAAAAATTGAAAATTTGTCTGTTTTTCTTTCTGAATTTCCACGGAAATGTGGGATATTTGCCCGTTTCAGACTGTTTTGTGACGGATGCATAATAAATAATTTTTTTATCTGTCTGTCTGTTTGTCTGTGGACAATTTTTTGTGTCCTTGTAACTCGGGAACGGATGGGTGGATTAACGCAAAATTTGATACAGATATCAATCAGAGACACGACCCTAATCGTTGATGTAACTCTTCTCCGTACCTCTCATACAAGGGGCCAAACCCCCTTAAAATACATGCTGAATTAAGCGTAGAAGGGTGAGACAAAGCTCATTTTCAGCCCCTCAATGTGAGAAACGAAACTCGGGGGCCCCCGAAAACCACATTTTAAGGCCCTAAAACCAACAGTTTTTGAGATATTCCCAAAAAACTAATTTCACTATAAAATTAATGAAAGAATGCATGCCGGTAACCATGGCAACTGAATCTCAGAGGTCCATCTATTTCTGTAAGACGCAAGGCAATTCCATTTATTATATTACTGTGAAGGTTTGCAAACGGCTATAAGATTATAACGGATCCAAATTAAGCTGATATATTCATCAATACATACAATACACTTAAGGGGTCAAGGGGTACTCTAGAATTTTTTCACGCGATTTACACGTGCGGGTATGGTACGGAAGGTCTATTATATCCTTTTTATATTATATAGAAATGAAAGTTTGTCTGTTTTTTTTTCTGATTTTCCACGGAAATTTGCGATATTTGCCCGTTTCAGACTGTTTTGTGACGGATGCACGCAAGTATTTTTTTTTTTTTTTGCTGTCTGTCTGTTTGCCTGTGGACAATTTTTTGTGTCCTTATAACTCGAGAACGGCTGTGTGGATTAACGTAAAATTTACCGACAGTAGTGGCTACGCGCGCTAAAGCGCAGCGTTAGGTCATGGGGCCAAGCTCTCTGCTGACTCGGTAGACGCGTGGGTTCGAGCCCCACCGTCGGCCGTCCTTGAAATGGTTTTCCGTGGTTTCCCATTTTCAACACCAGGCAAATGCTGGGACGGTACCTACTGACAGGCCACGGCCGCTTACTTCCACATCCTTGCCCAGTTTCATTCGCCTTCATAAATTCCATCTCTCATTCCGACGCGCAGGTCGCCCACGGGCGTCACTTAGAAAGACCTGCACTCGGCCTCTCAGGAGGCCACACGAAAAAAAAAAAAAAAAAAAAAAAAAACGTAAAATTTGATACAGATATCCATCAGAGGCACGACACTAATCATTGATGTAACTCTTCTCCGTACCTCTCATAACAGGGTGCCTACCCCCTTAAAATACATGCTGAAATAAGCGTATAAGGGTGAGACAGAGCTCATTTTCAGTCCCTCAATGTGAGAAACGAAACTCGGGGGGTCTATTATATTCATATCCCTATATTGTTATATTATTATTATTATTATTATTATTATTATTATTCTCTCTATATATAAAAATGAAAGTTTGTCTGTTTTTTCTGAATTTCCACGGAAATTTGCGTTATTTGCGAGTTTCAGACTGTTTTATGACGGATGCGCGCAAAAATATTTTTTTATCTGTCTGTCTGTCTGTTTGTTTGTCTGTCTGTGGACAATTATGAGTCCTTATAACTTGAAAACGGCTGGGTGAATCAACGTAAAATTTAATACAGATATCCATCAGAGGCACGACACTAATCATTGATGTAACTCTTCTCCGTACCTCTTATAAGAGGGGGCCTACCCCCTTAAAATACATGCTGAAATAAGCGTATAAGTGTTAGACAGAGCTCATTTTCAGTCCCTCAATGTGAGAAACGAAACTCGGGGGCCCTTAAAGGACCCCGAAAACCACATTTTAAGGCCCTAAAACGAACAGTTTTTGAGATATTCCCAGAATATTAATTTCACTTAATAAATTAATGAGAGAATGCTTGCCGGTAACAATGGCAACAGAATCTCAGAGGTCCATCTATTTCTCTAAGACGCAATGCAATTCCATTTATTACATTTCTGTGAAGGTTTGCAAACGGCTATAAGGTTATAACGGATCCAAATTAAGCTGAAATATTCATCAATACATATAATGCGCTTAAGGGTCAAGGGGTACTATAGAATTTTTTAACGCGATTTACACGTTCGGGTATGGTACAGAAGGTCTATTATATTCATATCCCTATATTGTTATATTATTATTATTCTTTTAATTATTATCATTATTATGGCGTACAACGACGAGACAAAGCTCATTTTCAACACCTTGGTGTCAGAAACAAAACTCGGGGTCCCTAAAGAGCAGTAGAGGGTACCCGAAATCTATATTTTAAGGCTCTAAAACCAACAGTTTCTTAGATATTTCCAGAAAACTAATTTCATGTATTAAACTAATGAAGGAATACTAGCCAGTAACCATGACAACAGTATCTCAAGAGGTGACATCCAACTTTCCATCTATTTCTGGAAGGAGTAATGCCACTCCATTTATTACATTGCCACGGTGGGTGAGTGGTTATAGTGTCGGACTACCAACCCCAAGATAGCCGGTTCGCACCTGGCCATGGTAAGTGATTTTTGAAGGCGACAAAAATCACGATACTCATGTCATACGTTGTTGGCATGTTAAAGAACCCATTTGAATTCAGTAGGCCTTGTTCAATGGCAAAATTAATCTCGGGATTTTCCGCCAACACAAAGTTCCTCCATTCTCTACTTGAAAGCGCTGTAGTGTCAAGGAGTTGAGATATCTAACCTCCTTGACTTTCATGGCGTTCAAAGGAACGACGAAATTCGACATATAAGCTACCCTCTGGGTGTCAATTAACAAAGCTTGCACCAGGCATCCGAGGCCATACGATATTATTATTATTATTATTTATTACATTTCTGTGAAAGTTTGCAAATGGCTATAAGGTTATCACGGAACCAACTAAAACTGTAAAATTCATCAACGCGCTTAAGGGGTTCAAGGAGTAACCTAGATTTTGTTCACTCGACTTACACGTGCGATATGTCGTAGAGAAGGTCTATTATATCTCCAAACAGCAACATTATTTTCAAAAATTCCTGATTTGAAATAGTAGACTGCTTTTTGCTGATTTGAGGAATTTGGGCCATTGGAGGCTAAAAAACTAAATTTTCATGCACCACAAGCCTTTATAATTTATAATAGGGGTCTTCCTGTGGTTGGGCACTTGACACAAGGGGTAGGGTAAGTTTGTATGTGACGTGTATTGCGATTCGTCTACGAGGTTTTCAATTTGATTTTCACGTCAGGAAGAACACGCTGGGTAAATTTAGTTTGAGAGCACATTTTAACTAATCATTTTTCTTTGTCAACAAACAGGTTCCAAGCCCCTAACCATTGTAACAGTAGCTCAATTGATGACGTCTGGTTATTAATACCGAAGACCGTTCGAAGAATGGGTACTTCTGCTAGTTAGTATGATAAATGTCAACAAATATATACTTAGTGTCTTTCAAAATTGTTATACCTCTTTTCTAACCAAGTAGTGAAGAAGTATTTAGGAATAAAGCCAAAATGGTAACATTGTTAAGTTTCTTTTCCAAGACTAAATGACTTAAAGCACTGGTGACCAATGGAACACAGGTAGCTCCTTACAGTTATGCATAGCCTTCCATGCAGCGTGTCAGGATGAACGAATTCCTTCAACTTTGTGAATATTATCGGTGCTGAACAAGGCATTATACTTCAGTTAGCAATACTATACTACTTCTGGAAGATAGGTCCATGTCCATAATCCAAATGTTCATATATAATTATGTAATAATCTCTCCAACAACGGAGCGATGAATATTGTTATGTATTGTAGGGCCTTATTTCCCTACCGGACTCGTATTGAAATGGTGGTAGCACACTTTCGATACATCATGTATGTACGGAGCAATACCATCTTTGACACCGTATCTTCATTGCAGTTATTTGCTTTCAAGGTAAAATCTTTCAAAAAGCGTTGACGAAAATAAATGTGAATGCTTTATTGAGCTCCACATACAATTCTTGTTCTTATGTTTATATTCATATTAACAAAGAAATGCATTTATTCTAAGTACAACTTTAAGTTAGAAACACAATCAGTGAAGCAGCTTTGTTGCGAATCCTACAGAATTCTAGAGGTGATCGATCTTCGCTGCTCCTTTTACAAATTTATTGAAACCAGGAACTTGCTAGTCAGTTAGTGATATTTTTGAAGCACTAAGTCTTTCCTTTCCTAACTAGACGAAAGTCATGTTCTTTAGAAATGTATGCTATGTTAATGAAGATGTTTGAGCCCTTAAATATCGGAAATATTCAATAATGGTTATGCTTACATATTGCTCCACGGAATTGAAACACGAACGGTGAAAAACCATCACTCTCAGAGCAGTGAATCAAGAATCGCTCAGTCTCCGTCTTCAGCTTGTAGCCTGAAGGAAGGCTGAGAATTCCTCAGGGACTAGGGTCTACTATAAGTACGTATATAGGAGTTAGCGCGAGTTTAACTTTCCACCAAGGCACGCAAGTTTACCGGAGAGGAGAGAACCAGTAATACGTCTCACCAAAACGAAGATATGCATCCAGCAAGTTATGCTTCTCTGAAGGAACCGTGAAATGCACAACTGTGTCAAAGTGGCTCAAATTTTCCATACAAGTCTTCACAAGTTTCAATGCTTTAACAAATCCAGAACAAATGACCAGTTGAATGATCGCAGTTGAGATAATCGGTAATTAAATAATGAAGCTCGGGCAAAAAGTGTGTACAAATCACAAAGTAACTTACCTTACAGTGAGATTTCAATAGCTTATTCTAACTGTCATTACGAAGACTGGTTTGTTTTTCACCTTAATGTCTCCTGATTCTGCTTTAGTGCTTCTAGCTGTTGTATCCTTTATCTGAATAAGAATAGTAGTAGTAGTAGTAGTTGTTGTTGTTGTTATTATTATTTATTCATTTATGAGCTTTGCGATATCGCAGTCATATAGGTTGTGAACGGAGTCTGGCTTATAACCTGAGTCATTGTGATGGCTATAGTAATGTGTACAAGATCAAGATTGGGCGGGAGTCAGCCGTGGCTTTACGTTAGGAATTTCTGGAGTAAGATCAGAATAGGTTCCGCAAGTACCTGTGATTTGTCACATAAAATAGAGTTTAAAACTTTACGATTAGCAATAAAATTACGGTGACATAATTAATGTTTGCGTTGACTAGATAGCTGATGCTGCTACTTCATTTAGGGATAGAAGCGTTGTAACCACTATCGGTGGAAATAGCAAGCTCGTCTCTCACGTACGGGAGAAGGTAATTTACATGTCAATATTGCAAATTTAGCCGAGTCTCCTAGCCACAGTCAATTAATAGAGTGATGGCATTTCAAAAAATAGCAAGGCAGGGTAAACACTAAACCGTATTCATAATAGAAGGCAGAACGTCGTAGTTTCTCAATACCAACTTAATAAGATGTTTCAATAAAGAAAAAGAGCTCCCAAATTATTGATTATGATGGTTTATAGATGTGGTAGCTTTGTGGTAATGTATGGCTGAATATACTTCTATCACTGTACACATCACCTATCCCTCATATCTCGCGATGTATTTTGGAATCAAGTTAAACCCTAGTTTCTTGGCTGTCACCGAGGAGGCCCAGATTAGATTCTCGGTTTTCTTGTGAAGAAAATAATTAGAAGAAGCGGGTTCAATTCCTAAATCAGCCATCCTGGAAGGATTTTCATTGGTTTCTCCACTTCTACTCCAGGCAAGTGCCGGGATGGTGCCTAACATAAGGCCACGGTCCCTTATTAACCAAATTATGCCTTGATTACAAATGCACACACCAGTACTCACATCACAGTGACACAGTTAATCAGACAACTACTACACACGCCCACGCACTCGGGGATACATGACCACGATGTCGCAAGACACCTGAAATAATCAAAAACAAAAACAAACCATAGTTGATGTATCCCCATTATTGTTCTTCTAGTTTGGATATAGAAATGCACTTTGCTCCACTTGGTACCCTGCAGTGTCTTCAGCTCCACTACTAAATGAGTTGAGACGAGCCGTTCAGAAATTGAATGCAAATGAGGAACGTCATCGATATTCTGCGTGAATTGGGGAGAGAACACTCAGCACTGTAACAGAGACGAACCACACTGTAATTCCCCAACCTCCAATGTTTTATACTGTTTCCTCTTATATACAGAGTCGCCTGGCGCACGAGCTCGCAGATTCATGATCAGGTAAATATTGGGAGATGAACTATTTTTCCATGAGTATTGTTCGTAATGATTTTCAAATATAACTCACTCAAAATGAACTGCACTTATCTTCGAAACAACCAGCGTAGCCGAACGCATCAAGTCACACTCCACTATTGTGAATAGGGAATTACAGGTTCTAAGGGTTTCTTCCGAAACTAGATACAGCAAATGAACAAAGATGTAGGAATCATTAAAATAAAGAAACAACATTTACCACCAATAAATAACTTCAAGCACCCATGCTATGTGAATATCACAGGACAATGATGAACAGTCTTTTATAATGAATTTGAAATATTCTTACGGTTCTTAGTCTGCTGGATCCTAATACGACACTAAGAAAGTTGTATCACTCTTTTATATTTTATAACTAAATTTTTAAGGAAATGAAATTAGTGGCGAATTCGAAGGTATTTTATACAATACTAGCTGTTACCCGCGGCTTCGCCCGCATTAACATTGGGAATCCCGTTATAACATTAGTTATATAGATAGATAAGCATGGGTCCTAGTAGAAAATAATTCTATCACCTGAAACCAAAAATGCATGGGACGAAAAAAACATCAAAATATCATGTTGGTTTCGGACCCTAAAAGACGTGAAAAATATAATAAAAGTATTAAAGAACTATTTTTTGAAATGTCATTCGAATTAATTTTTATGTCATTCCTGTACAAAATCATTAATAACTCCCTAAGTATTCGTCGTATGATGAAATAGCAAGAGACAAAAAAGATGTAATGTGTTATTGTCTACAACATAGGCTATGTATAATTTTACATTTTACCTGTTTTTTCCCCAGAATTTCACCCCTCCCCATGGGCCACTTAAATTGGATTTATGAAAAAACTGTCAAACACATATTTACTTCTTTTTTATGTTGATTTTTTTTCGCTGTGTTTCAAACTCCTCGCCTATGTCGTTTAAGAGATACACGCTCCGTTAGAAATCCTTCAACCCCCACTTTTCACCCCTTTCACCTCATAATATACACCACATCGAAAAACCCTCAGACACGTGTCTTCTTATTTTCAATGATGAGTTTATATGCCGAGTATCACATTCCCCAATGAAACCAATCGGGAGATATTGCTATTCAATGAAATGCAGGTCTACCCCCTTAACACCCCTTTAGAACCTAAATATCCAAAACTCCTTTCTTAGTGGGCGTTTGCGGCCATTGAGGAAGCGGCATACCAAATTTCATTCCAATCCGTTCGGTAGTTTCTGAGATTTCGTGATGAATGAATCAGTCAGTCAGTGGTATTTGAGCTTTATATAGTAGAAGATAAGCATGGGTCCTAGTGGAAAATAATTCTATCACCTGAAACCAAAAATGCATGGGACGAAAAAAAAAACATCAAAATATCATGTTGGTTTCGGACCCTAAAAGACGTGAAAAATATAATAAAAGTATTAAAGAACTATTTTTTGAAATTTCATTCGAATCAATTATTTTGTCATTCCTGGGACTTAGAAAATCCCGACCAAAAAGTACAAAATCATTAATAACTCCGTAAGTATTCGTCGTATGATGAAATAGCAAGAGACAAAAAAGATGTAATGTGTTATTGTCTACAACATAGGCCATGTATAATTTTACACTCAGACATATTACGTTTACCCCCCCCCCCTCCCCCATAATATCACCCCTCCCCATGGGCCCCTTAAATTAGTTTTATGAAAAAACGGTCAAACACCTGTTTAGTTATTTTTTATGCTGATTTTTCTCGGCTGAGTTCCGAACTCCTCGCCTATGTCGTTTAAGAGATACACGCTCCGTTAGAAATCCTTCAACCCCACTTTTCACCCCTTTCACCTCATAATATACACCACATCGAAAAACCCTCAGACACGTGTCTTCTTTTTTTTAATGATGAGTTTATATGCCGAGTATCACATCCCCCAATGAAACCAATCGGGAGATATAGCTATTCAATGAAATGCAGGTCTACCCCCTTAACACCCCTTTAGAACCTGAATATCCAAAAATCCTTTCTTAGTGGGTGTTTGCGACCCTTGAGGAAGCTGCATACCAAATTTCATTCCAATCCGTTCGGTAGTTTCTGAGATTTCGAGATGATGGTTTCGGACCCTAATAGACGTGAAAAATATAATAAAAGTATTAAAAAAAAATTTTTTTTGAAATTTCATTCGAATCAATTTTTTTGTCATTCCTGGGACTTAGAAAATTCCGACCAAAAAGTACAAAATCATTAATAACTCCGTAAGTATTCGTTGTATGATGAAATAGCAAGAGACAAAAAAGATGTAATGTGTTATTGTCTACAACATAGGCCATGTATAATTTTACACTCAGACATATTACGTTTACCCCCCCCCCTCCCCCTTAATTTCACCCCTCCCCATGGGCCCCTTAAATTGGTTTTATGAAAAAACGGTCAAACACCTGTTTAGTTATTTTTTATGCTGATTTTTCTCGGCTGAGTTCCGAACTCCTCGCCTATGTCGTTTAAGAGATACACGCTCCGTTAGAAATCCTTCAACCCCCACTTTTCACCCCCTTTCACCTCATAATATACACCACATCGAAAAACCCTCAGACACGTGTCTTCTTTTTTTTAATGATGAGTGTATATGCCGAGTATCACATCCCCCAATGAAACCAATCGGGAGATATAGCTATTCAATGAAATGCAGGTCTACCCCCTTAACACCCCTTTAGAACCTGAATATCCAAAAATCCTTTCTTAGTGGGCGTTTGCGGCCCTTGAGGAAGCTGCATACCAAATTTCATTCCAATCCGTTCGGTAGTTTCTGAGATTTCGTGATGAATGAATCAGTCAGTCAGTGGTATTTGAGCTTGATATAGTAGATGTAGTAGTTCCCTGAAGAACTACTGTACATGACGTAATAAAAAATCTGTACATATTGTAACGTAATTTAGTTTTCTTAATATTCTACTTATGCTAATTGCCGCTATCAATATACAACATTTCAGTTTGATTCCTGTAATAGATTCGTAGATATTGAGAACCGTCTAAATATTTCGGATGGTCGTCATGTTGGATCTTTATATAAAGGCAGTAGAGTTATGTACTATTACATAAGGCTTATTGTGAAGGCATTTTATTCAATCATCAATCGCATGATTAGGACACAAGAAATAAAAACGAGATTTTAAAATTTCGCTCAGCCACCATCTTGTGGTTATGAAAATAATTGAAAAGAATTAGTTGACAGCGGATTAAAATTTATATAAGCATATACTGTACCAAGTTTCACTGCGTTCGGAAGTTTAAATCGCGAGAAATGTCCATTTGAATATTTAAATTTCGCCTCAACGCACGGACGCACACACAAGCACACACACACACGGACAAAAATTGATTTCATAAGCCTATTTTTTTTTAATAATAAAAATAGGCTAAAATGAGTTTGCTTTAAATTAAGACGGATACCAGAAGTTTTAAGGAAATGAGTGAAAGGAAATACAAGGAAAAGGACTTATAAGCCTATGTAATATAGATATGTGCATGTTGAGACGTAATAAAAGCTCTGTACATATTGTAACGTAATTTAGTTTTCATTCCCATAGCATGCTAAACCAATGTTTTGGTTTGTTACGAAGTCACACTGTGGCGAAGACCTGGGTGATAGAAAACAAGAAAAGTCCGATCTGGAATCAGTAACAACAAAATCATTAGAATCACCTATTAACGTAAAAAATATATATTTTAAATGTTTATTCTTGTTGGCCTGTGTTATTTATCTGTATTTACACCTGTTTGATGCATATCATTATAAAATTCCTGTAGAATCATGATTTACAACGAGATTTCAATTTAAAATATTTCCAATCTATGGTCTCGAGATAGGTATCAATCAAATATGAAAAAATCTGAGGAGGGGACACAGTGGAAAATACACCTCCTCTCCTGGGTGGAATTCGGAACTACATATTCTGACTGCCTAAACGAAGCGGAGTAGACCCCATTCGAATCCTCATATCAGAATAAACCATCCTGGTAAAGCTAGTGAAGACAAAATATCTTTAGAATTGGATATCAATTTGTACCCCTGAACCACAAACATGTCAGGAAATTATCCGGTCGTCTAATAAATTCGCTTCTTCATCACTTCCAATGCCTGCAAATACTGTACAGCTGCTACACATGAACGAGAGGAACGTTGCCTTGAATTCTAGTGTGGGATATGGATTCTTATTAAATATTAAGACAAGGTCATTCAAACGAGCAGAACTAAGTTGAAACATTTTACACATATCAAAAAACGTTTTGCATATTGCCATGGGGCACGGTGGAGATGAAAGTGAGGACGGACTTATTTTTTAAGCAGTGTCTACGCCTGCTCTACACAATTGAGTTCGGGAGCATGGGCGGGCCCTGCCTTTCTGTGAATACCATTCTGCAGAAGAAATAAATTAACAATGCCAGCTCTGTGTGGGTGAGCGTTGTCGTACATAAAAGTGAAATTTGGGCCGAAATTGTCAGCATAGCCTTTCACTACAGGTGACAGGATAGTATCCCTCTACCGTATGCCTGTCATGCGCCCTGTGATGTACACAAGAGGGGCTCGGCGACCATGCATGATGCCACATGAATACATTGCACCACCTCCTCCATGTTGGTATTAGTTTCGGATGTATTGGTCGTGTATACGTTCACTGGGTCGTCTCCACATTCGTGCAGATCTATCCGCATTGATACAGGAGAGAGCACACAGCCAATATACTCACACGCAAGAACGACTAATGGGTTTGAGACCACTACGAATCTTGGCCAGCGATTCCTAAAACGTTTTTGATCTGTGTAATAAACACAATATTATCGTTCTCCCCGCTGACAAAGGTAACGCGACAGTGGTGTTGGATAAGGTTGATTATGATTCCAAGATCTCGTCTTTGTTACCAGATCCTGTATATAGGATTAATAGTCGTGATCCTACTACTCTCTACTCAAATGTCACCGTCAAATTGATCAAGCAATCTTCTATTCCAGCGGATGCAGTGAAGACTCTCCTTCCAGGGGACGCTATTCCTCCGAGACTCAATGGTTCTCCTAAATTACATAAGGAAGATGTTCCTCTTAGACCTATTGTTAGTACGATTGGTTCTCCTACATATGCCCTTTCCAAATACTTAGGTAGACTACTTCAGCCGCTTCTGGGTAACACGCCTTCGTACATTAAGGATTCCACACACTTCGTTGAAAAGTTGAAAGCTATAACACTTCAGCCGGCTGATATCCTAGTGAGTCTCGACGTGGTGTCTCTGTTTACGAGAGTACCTATTGATGGTGTTATGTCTCTCATTAATGGATTTTTTACTGAAGACATCACTAGACTTTTTTTTTATCACTGCATGACCTCCTCCTACTTTCTATGGAGTGGGAATTTTTATGAGCAGACTGATGGTGTGGCCATGGGTAGTCCTCTCTCTCCTGTTGTGGCTAATTTCATCATGGAGAACTTTGAAGAGAAATCTTTGTCGTCGGCTCCTTTCAAACCGCAGATCTGGTGGCGTTATGTGGATGACACGTTCGTTGTTTGGACGGAAGGTGAGGAAAATCTTAGCCATTTCCTAAATCACCTTAATCTCCAGCACCCTTCTATTTGTTTCACCATGGAAAAGGAATCTGATAGCAAAATACCTTTTTTAGATGTTCTCGTCACCAAGAAAGAGGATGGATCTTTAGGACACAGCGTTTTTCGTAAGCCAACACACACCAATAGATATCTCCACGCAAATTCTCACCATCACCCTGCCCAGAAATATGGTATCCTTACAACTCTAACTACCAGGGCTAGGAGGAATTGTGAAGTGTCTTCTTTACAAGAAGAAATTAATATCTTGCGAACCACTTTTGAGAGCAACGGTTATAGCAAGGCTTTGATTTCTACGGTTCTGAAACCAACAAATAATACTAGGACGTCAGTTGAGAAAAGAGATGTAAGAGGAACTGCTTACCTACCGTACATACATAACACGACGGATCGTATTGCTAAAATCCTACGTCGGTACAACATACGGACAGTATTTGGAACTTCTGTTAAGATTAGGCAACTCCTGCGACCAACTAAGGACAGTTTGCCTAAATTGCAACAACCGGGTATCTACAGAGTTCCCTGTACTTGTGGCAAGGTTTACATCGGGCAGGCTTCGAGAACAATATGCACTCACATTAAGGAACATAATAGACGTATCAGGCTCATTCAACCTGATAAATCGGCTGTTGCTGATCATGCATTAACACCTGGCCTTGATGTCATGTTCCAAGGAGTGGATGTTCTTGCCCGTATAAAGCAATATCGTCCCAGAATCATCAGGGAGGATTTGAAATACGTAAACACCCAGATAATTTCAACCGCGACACCGGATACAATCTCAGTGAATCCTGGCTACCAATTATCAGAACCCTGAGAAAGTAATACACTGCTGCTTTCCGTTGTCCCTAACATGGGGCTATAATGGCGTCCATCTTTGGGCACCTTCGATATGTTCTTTGTTGCTTTCTCTTAGCAATCATTTGTCGTATTCCAGATTATTCCTGACGAAGAAAGACATGGTTTCTTTCGAAACGCGTCGAATTTTAATATAATAAAACACGGCATAAGCCCAAGATTCAACATTATGAATAGAAACACAAAGTGTTTCAGATGTTATGACCCATTCTCATAAAAAATAATTCATGGGTTTTTAAATGTAATTTCTTCATGTAATCCGTTGATTATTTAAAATTAAAACTGTTGTGTCTTCCACCTTTACAAACACAAGCCGTCCTATGCGAGCTGTTATGGCGACGTGCCCTGTTTGAAATAAAGAAAAACACTTTTGACTTCCACATTCGTCATTAAATCTTCATTACCCTATGCACAATTTTTAGCCTACTTTTCGCATTTTGTAAAAATGAGGAATAGTAGACTTATGAGATCGATCCGGGGAAATGTGTGTCTGTCGGTCCTGTCCTGTCTGTCTTATCTGTCTGTCCTTCTGTCTGTCTGTCTGTCTGTCTGGCTGTGTGTGTACCCCCCTTCCCCCTATCAACTCCTGAACGGCTGTAGCAATCGAACCCAAATTTAGTATGAGTAAAGATCTCTATCTGAATATCTCAATACCTTATTTGAAAATGATGTCAGTGCTACCAACTGCTGAAAATTCGCAATTGAAATTTCAGTTCCATTTTGTATATCTTGGAAGGTATGCATGGAAGATATACCAAAATTGGCACACCTATAGATAATGATATTTCAGTTTAATTTCCAGAAGGCCATACATGACAGTGTTGCCAAAATGATTCTAAGCTTGCTGATAGGTCCGAATTTTAAATGCATATAACTTCTACACTATCAATTGGATTTCAACCAAATTTAGTATGTACTATGTGTAGATAGACAGATATGACTGAGACTAATCTTAAAAGCCACCAGGGTTGCCAACTGGTAATAAATGCTCTCTCTCTTTTTTTTTATCCAAATACCAATTATCAGAAAGTATGCAAGCCGACAGCTTTAAAGTATGCACACGTATAGTACCTGACATTCTAGATTAATTTGGAGTAACTAATGGACCTCAGTACTACCAACATGATAGGACCAATTCTAAATACATGCAACTTCTATACTATCAATTGGATTTCAACCAAATTTCGTATGTGCTATGTGTAGTATAACAGATACAACTATGCGTATTCTTAAGAGCAACCAGGGCTGCCAACTGTTAATAAATGCTGTCTCTATTATTTTACCCTAATATCAATATATCAGAAAGTATTCAAGCCAACAGCTCTAAACTTTGCATACGTATAGTACCATACTTTCTAGATTAATTTGGAGTAACTAATATATGTCAGTGTTTCCAACATGATTCTAAGACTGCTGATTGGTCCAATTTTAAAATACATGTAACTTTTCTACAAATAAATGGATTTCATCGAAAATTGGCACAACAATAGACAATAATAGTTCAGATAATTTCTGACCAACACATGCATTACATTGTTGCCAACATGTTTTATGAGCGCTGATAGGTCCATTGTCTAACTACATGCAACGTCCATGCTATCCGTTGGACTTCAACCAAATTTTGTTTTCTGCACCTTAAGAGATGGAACTAAGAATATATTCAGTCATCAGGGCAGCCAACTGTAGTGCTCTATTAGGCTACATTATGCCAGTTATATTTCGATCTAATTGGAAATTTCCATATTACCAACTCAATTTTGTCATTATTCTAATTATGTCCATATAGATTAATCATTGGAATGAATCTTACATTTCGAGAAAAGTAGGCTCTTTAGTTCGTCACGGAAATTCTTGTTATTTCTGGCTTGTGCAGCAAACTTACCCTCATGATAATAAGACAACACCACATGCCAAATACGCTACTTCGTATGTTCCATTCTTGTAATATCGAACCCTTCTGATAAGCCCACACTGATGTATTCAGTTGGTGGTCGGATCATACTACTGTATGTTGCAGGGGCGTTCGCCGGCAACGTAAACTGAACTCAAAACCTGGTAGATTGACCTCAGGCGTTTGGCTATGGAACGAAAGCTAGAAAATATGAAGGAGCTTATGGGAAAACAAAATATTCAATTTTCACTTTATGTTTTAATTTGGGATTGTATCGACCGGACGTTTTAGGTTTTAGTAAGGAAAGAACACAAATGAGGCATTCAGATGCAAAAGGGACATTCTCCACTTTTCGTGAAATTAGAGTTATTGATCCTGCTATCTTGTGGAATTAAATATTCATCTTTTAGTAGTAGCATTTTACGTCAAAACGGACATTATCCTGGTTAAGTTACACATTGAATATTGCGTCTTTCTGCATAAGGGACATTATCCATCAATAAGAGACATGAATACTGAGTCACATGATGCTCCTCTTCTAAATATTTGAAAGTTTCTGTTAGATTCAGTTTTCAAATGCAAATTTTGTATTTGCTATAATAAAACTTATTTTTGAAAGGCATATTATCCAATCCATCATTTCCAATCAAAAGGTACATTATCCATTTTATAATACTTTTTTTGTTAGCTTCTTATGATTTTTGTAACTGAAAATTGCAGACTTAAACTTTGTCATCAAATGTTAATGAGTTAGTGAACAGAAATCAATAATTGCACAACTATATGAGTAATTTTACGTTATTTTCTGTTCCTGTAATTTAAAAAAGTGGATAATAGCCTTTTTGCATCATTCCCGATCAAAAGGTACTTATCCATTTTATAATACATTTTTTGTTAACTTCTAATGATTTCTGTAACTGAAAATTGCCGGCTTAAACTTTGTCATCAAATTTTAATGAGTTAGTGAACAGAAATCAAGAATTGCACAACTATACGAGTGACTATAAGTTTTTCCCTCTTCCTGTAATTTTTTAAAAAGTGGATAATGTCCCTTTTGCATCTGAACGCCTCAAATAATGTAAATCCCGTGGTGTGGTGGTAAGCATTCATTGCTGTCATCCCTGAGGTCCTGGTTCTATTTCTTGTTCTGCCAGCAAATGTAAACTAGATATGAGTTGTGCAACGGACTACACTCAGTTTCTTTGGGACCGAATTGAGAAGAAGTACGTTGAAATCCCACCCGTGCTACGTTGGAAATAGTTCCCCATTTTGTCCCACCTACATTCCAGGAAAATAATGAGACGGTTCTTGACTTAAGGCAATGGATGCTCCCTACCCTGTCGGAATCTCAATATAAACTCTACGTCACACAATGTACGTAATAACAAGAATAACAAAAATCTTCCCTCACAGTGCTAAATGACTACAAAGTTGCAAATTCCAAAATGAATCAAGAAAAATAAGAACAACAACGGCAAAAAGAACTTTCCACGGGCGCAGGAATTTTGAGGCGGTGAAAAGAAATCGGGGAGTGGTAGTGAGAGAACGTCGAGGATGTCACTATGTGTTCCTTAGAAGATGGACTCTGGTTAGAAGCCAGGACTCCAGAACAGCACTCCGAAACATACTTAGTACTTACTACTGCATCCTACATGAGACCTACGAATAAGTCCACCATCAGCTCTTCTCACTCCCAATAATACCTGTATTGGATCTTACACAGATATTGTTACATTCATTTGTACTGCCTTCTTTTAATCTACGCATGTATATTCTGCTCCCATCCAATAGCTATAAGCCCTGTTTGTTACGGGGCAAGCATGGACACGTTACGTTTCACCGAGTGCGGCCACAAACATCTGCATAGTGCCAGGTCCCAGTATTTTTGAACCAAATTCTCGCCTACAGTGACGTGGACACAGCATCCAATAGTCCTCATAATTCTGCAGTTAAGGAATCCAGAAACCCAATTCCAGAGACAGTCCAAACCATATCCATAGGCAGAAGCTGAACATTATTAGCATATTATGTTAAAATCAAAAAGTCATGAAAATGACCATGTTTACCCAAAAAATTATTATTGACAAAAATTAATAAATTAGAAAATTAATACTGTAAGTCAATAAATAGCCTTGGAGGCTGGATTTGGACAGCTCCTTAACCCGGTCCATGAGTCAATTAAAATTGACTACTTGGATAATTCTTGCCAGGCGCGTCCCCGTCGCGGGGGTGGGCAACGGTACTGTAATATTCCATGGAACTACAGTAACGGCTAAGTTCTGGTGAGGACCCAGTCCTATGGGGTATAACGTAGGCCCCGTGCACAGGGTTACGTGCGAAGACCTCAACGGCATCTGCAGTGGAGAAGATGGACTTCGGTACAGTGGAGATGGCGGAAGGGGCAACCCTGTACTCAGGGGTTAAATATGAGTACAACCTCAACGAAATCTTCAGCGGAGGAGATGGACTTCGGAACGGTGGAGTTTGCGTATGAGATAGCCCTTGCCCAGGGTTACCGGTGAAGTCCATAACGGCACCTTTGGCAGAGAAGGCGACCTTCAGAATGGCCGAGATGGCGGATGTGGCAACCCATCCTCTCTGGGGTTAATTAGGAGGGGATACCAACGCTGCTGCCTTGTAGAAGTGGCAGGGGACTGCCAAAGGCTAAGGGAGAAAACCCTAACAGAAACTCCTCTCTAGTGTTAGGCTTAGCAAGCCAGCTGAAGAGTAATTTGAATTGCCTTCAAAACTAAAACGAGCCTCGGAAAGAAAAACAAATACCGACCTGACAAATCATCTCAAACATTTGTAACGTATGATGACCGAAAGGCTGATGATCTTTTACAATGTTATGCGAAGAAATCCCATATCAAGAAAATCAAACACAGGATTGGAACACTAAACATCCTTACATTGACAAGTAAATGTGAAGAACTGGTGGATTTGATGGAGAGGAGGAAACTTTGCATCCTTGGCATCAGTGAGACAAAATGGAAAGGCACAGGAGTAAAACAACTGAGGAAAGGATATAAACTTCACTGGATGGGTAACAAATCCGAAGCTAGGAATGGCGTCGGATTCGTATTGAGAGAAGATATAGATGCTGTAAGTGAAGTGATCTATGTAAATGACAGAATCATCAAACTGGATGTCACTTTCAATAAGGAGGTGTTAACAGTTATACAGGTATATGCCCCACAGTCTGGTTGTGATGAAGAAGAAAAGGATCAATTTCGATCTGACCTGGAGGAAGCTACTGAAGGAGTGGAAAATGTATTAGTGATGGGTGATCTGAATGCACAAGTGGGAACAGACAGACTTGGGTATGAAAATGTATTGGGTCTGCATGGTTTTGGTACCAGGAACCAGGAAGGTGAACAGCTTCTAGATTTTTGTGTGAGAAATGGCTTAAAAAAAAATAACACCTGGTTTCAAAAACAATTATCTCACAAAATAACAAGGTATAGTTGGGATGGACAATCCAAATCCTTAATAGACTACATACTATCTGATGCAAAAGCTGGCCAAACTATTTGTTATGTTAAGGTTGTGCCAAGTGAGAGCTTAGATAGCGACCACAGACTGCTTCTTGCAATCATCAAAAATGTAAAAATCCACACACCACGGAAAACCAAAAAACCAAAGATTAAAACCTGGGAACATAAAAAAGGAGAAATCAAACAGATGTATACTAGAAAGGTGGCCTCCAAAATACCTAGAGACAGAACACAAGGAGGAAATACAGAGTGGAACAGATTCAAAGAATGTCTTGTTGGAGCTGCTGTAGAAATATGTGGCAAAACTAGTAGTAAAGTAAAAGAAAGAAAAACAGCCTGGTGGAATAATGAAGTAAAGAGTGCAGTTCAGAAGAAAAATGAAGCAAGAAAGGCTCGAGATAAAGAAACTCAGAAAGGAGATGGAAAAGATGAATTAAAAATGAATGAATTACAACAGGCATACAGAGATTGTAGACTGCGAGTGAAACGAATAGTAGCAGAAGAAAAGCAAAAGTCTTGGATTGATTTTACAAATAAATTGGAAGAAGATAGTAAAGCAAATTCCAAATTGCTCTACAGTGTTGTTAAAAATACCAGGAGTAGTTATGAGCAAATATCGGCTTTACAGAAACCAGATGGGAGCATCAGTAGGGAAGACACAGAAATAAGAGAAATTATGAAATCATATTTTGAGAATTTATACAATGGTATAAAGAATGACTCCAGTCCTAATGCACAGATTCAGTCAAGTGATAATATATCTGAAGAAACGCCACCAACTTGGAGTGAAGTAGAATCAGCCCTTAAAAGTATGCGCAATGAACGAGCTACTGGCCTTGATGAACTAAGTGCAGATATGATTAAAGCTGCTGGCCCACAAGGAATTCAATGGCTATACAGGGTAATAAGGGCAATATGGAAGGATAAAATAATACCAGATGACTGGAAGAAGGGAGTTATAGTTCCCCTGTTTAAGAAAGGAAGACGAAAAAAGTGCAACAACTATAGAGGTATTACTTTACTGTCTCATGGATTAAAAATATTTTAGAAGATTCTTGAGAAAAGATTAAGGAAAATTATTGAACCCCAACTGCAAGAAGAATAATATGGATTTAGGAAAGATAGATCAACTATAGACCTCATATTCGCACTGAAAATGATATTGGAAAAAGCACTGGGAGAAAGATCGTAATTTGACATTTGTGTTTCTAGACATCGAAAAAGCATTCGATAGTGTCCCTAGAACAACTATATGGGAGTGTCTTAAAAAGAAGAATGTGACTATGGAACTCATTCAGAGAGTAAAAATGCTTTACGATGACTGCTACAGCTGTGTTCAAGTAGGAAATGGATATTCAGATTGGTTCCAGACATCTAGAGGAGTGCAACAAGGCAGTGCCCTTTCACCATTACTATTCATCACCATCATGGATGAAATCATAAAGGAAGTGAAGCAGAGCACCAATATGGATCTTCAAGCATTTGCTTTTGCAGATGATATAGTTATCTGGGGAAATAATGAGCTGGAAGTCCAGGAAAGGCTGAACGTCTGGAATGATCATTTGAAACAATATGGACTGAAAGTAAGTGCTACAAAAACTGCTGCAATGTCTGTTAACAGACAGAGAAGTAAAGATAATATAATGCTGGAGGGTGTACAATTGGAAACAGTAAACCAATATCAGTACCTTGGTTGCTTAATATCAAGTGACAACAGAATACAACTTGAATTAAATAACCGTATTCAGAAATCAAGTCAATTTTATCAGCAAGTTCGATATCTACTCTGGAATAAGCAAGTGCCACTAAGATCAAAACAAACTCTGTTTCGAACATACTTTGTCCCTATATTGACATATGGGTTGGAAACATGCACAACTACCAAAAAAGATGACAGCAGACTTCAGGCTTCAGAAATGAAGTTTCTAAGAAGCATGCTTCAAAAAACTAGGAAAGACAAAGTAAGAAATGAGAGGATAAGAGAACAAGTTGGAATAAATCAGTCCCTGAAGGAGACCATAACTAGGGCACGTTTACGATGGTTTGGTCACGTCAAACGTATGGCAGAAGGAAGAATTGCAAAACAATGGTTACATACTGAGATTACTGGAAAGAGACCTGTTGGAAGACCTAGGAGGAGATGGCTGGACCAAGTGAAGGAAGATATCACATCCAAGGGAATCAACAGGGATGAAGTCTTGAAGGAGCAGTGGTACATGAATCGACCAAAATGGAGAACGCTCGTAAACCACACCCGGGAAACTGGAGTGGAAACTTGAGTGGAAACTTGATGATGATGATGAAGTCAATAAATAATATTATTCATAAGTACAGTGTAGTTAATACGATTTTTTTTTTCAGGATTTGTGAATAACCCATCACAATGGCGTTGACCGAATTAAAAACATCAAATTTGATAGTTAATATGAATGAAGTTGCAAGTCTGACACTGACATTTTTAGACATAGTTTTGAAATGAGCTTTTTTTTTATAACATGTTAATGTCAAACTTGCAACTTCATTTGTATTAACTACTGTACCTTTTGCTGAAGATGGTCACAAAATGACCGAAACCAGTTCACTGTAGCTTTTGTTTCTTTTTTTTTTTAGTCGGCTTACCGTCCAGGGTTGACTTTTCACTCAGCCTCAGCGAGAGATCCCACCTTTACCACCTCCAGGGAAGCTTGAAACATCGGTTCGCGGGATACAACTGGGGAGGTGGGATGAGCCCAGGCGATCTCACCTGCAAAGTGAACAGGTGTCTTATGAGGGATGGGAAGGGATAGGATGAATGAGAGCGATAGGCAAGGAAGAGGGAAGGAGGTGGCCGAGGCCGTACGTTAGGTATCATCCCGGCAATTGATGGAGACGAAGTGGGAATCCACGGAAAACCATTTCCAGGATGGTTGAGGTGGAAATCAAATACCCTCTACTCATTTGGACCACCCAAGGCTGAGTGGACCCTGTTCCAGTCCTCATACCACTTATCAAATTTCGTGGCAGAGCCCGGAATCGAACCTCACACCTCCACAGTGGCAGCTAAGCACCCTGACCACTACACCACGGGGTTATTAAAAACGATTGTCGGGGTTTCGTGAACATTTTGTAGAAACAGTGGATAACATACCAATGTTATTGTTGCAGTAACGGTTATATTAACTTTCAAAGTTTTGTTCTACATCGATTTAGTACTATGTAGGCCTATAACCACCAGATGGCAGTAACAACAGTATTTGGAAAATGGCTGTCAGCGGTAAGGAGAAGGCATTTTGTACTCTCGAATTTCATAAACACCGGTCCGTTACCATGTCCAGCGCCATTTTCGTACGACGAACGAGAAAGACCCTCCCTCCGACAACTTTATTCGCAGATAGTATGCGCAATTCGTGAATACTGGTTGCTTGTGTAAAGGGAAAAGCCTTGGCCGTTTCCGCGTGTCAGAAGCAGACGTGAATCTGATCAGGGACGTTTATCTCCTAAGAAATCGACTACCCGAGGCAGCAGGGAACTGCATGTTACTCAAACCACCGTATGGCGTGTGTTACGAAAGCGTCTGCATGTAAAGCCATATCGCCTACAACTGCGTCAAGCTTTAACAGGCAATGGCAAAGTCCAACGCTGGAATTTTTGCATGGAACTGCAACAACGTTTTGAAGTAGAAGAGGAAGAAGAAGAATAAGAAAATAACAGTCATTTTCGTGACAGACTAGTTTTCAGTGACGAAGCCACTTTCCATCTAAGTGGTGAGGTGAATAAACAAAACGTTCGAATTCGGGGGACAACTAACCCCCATTGTTATGTGGAATACGCGCGTGACTCACCAAAAGTGAATGTGTCCTGTGCCGCTTCAAAGACGAAGGTCTTCCGTGAAAAGACAGTGACAGGGCTAATTTACCTGGACATGATCACTGAATGGCTGTTACCCCAGTTGAGTGACGACAAGGACGACTACGTGCTGCAACAGGATGGTGCACCGCCTCATTTCCACGGGGAAGTTAGAGCATACCAAGACGATGGATCGGACATGGCACGGAACATGATCAGATACTCTTACCCTGGCCACCAAGGTCACCAGGCTTAACACCGTGTGACTTCTTCCTGTGGGGGTATGTCAAAGATCAGGTATTTGTTCCTACTCTAACGGCGAACTGAAGCAGCGTATCCGAACCGCCATCGACACCATCACCACTGCCATGATGGGGAAGAGATGGAATCTCGAGTTGATGCGTGTAGAGTGACCAAAGGCGCACATATCGATCATATGTAATGGATGTAAAAAACCGTTTTGAGTTACAGTACATAATAAAATACGATTTATCTTCCTACGTCAATTGCACTGTGTGTTATGATTTTTTGAACCCCGACAATCATTTTGAATAACCCTGTAGTTATGAGTAATAATTTATTGACTTACGGTAGAAATTTTTTAATTTATTATAGCCTATATTAAAAATTTATTCACTTTAATATACTTCTTCAAACATAGAATTGTTACCCCTTATTACTTCCATAAGAGCGCATTATTAAATAATGGTTCAAGGAAAAACAGAGGAATGAAAGCTCTAATATTACACTTTATGCCGCGACATTCGGCAAGAGGTGACATAGCGTAACCCGTATGAAATATATCTTGATGAATGAATAAGAAATTTTAAATATGACCTTTTATTAAACATAATATTTTCATGAGATTCAATATAGTGGCGGAAATGGTCTACTCAGAGCAAGAAGGTTCTTACACTGAAATATGAATCAGGAATTCTTTTAACTGGGAAGATAATTAAATATGAAATGTTAGCAGTTCACGGATTAAATATATTCTGTAGTATTCTCTCTACTGTTCTATTTAATATCCAAGATAAGTGCAAGTGACAATATCATAATTTAGCACTGGTAGAGGGAATAATCATGAGTTAAGTTTACAATAAAATCCAAGCCCATGCACAAACCACTACAGTCATCATATAGCAAAATGTTCAGGAAAGATCATATAGCTGAATTTCTCCGAATTGCATGGGTATAGTTATAACTCTTTGTGCTTATCACCTCTTATTAGCCTATTTTCAATTTTGAAAAAAATAGGCTTATGAGATCACCTTTTGTCCGTGTGTGTGTGCGTATGTGTGTGTGTGATTCGTGTGTGTGTGTCCCCCCCCCCTAATAAAATCGAAACGGCTGGAGAGATTTCAATGAGACTTGGTAAGTTCATAGCTCTATTCCGGGTGACCCAGACCGTGCCCTTCAAATTTCACCAGCATTTAATATCTCCGAAACTATTACCGATATCACCCTGGAATTTTGTATGGTGATAAAGAGAACTACTAGAAATTCACTTATGTGACCTTTGAAAACCTGGTAACTACAAAACCAACATGGCGGCCAAGCGAAGTTGCGACGTTTAAATGGACCTTTCTCGCGATTTAACCAACCAAACGCAATGAAACTTGGCACAGTATATGTTTATATACATTGTAATGCACCGACATCTCACTTCGTTCAATTGTTTACATAACCTCAAAATGGCGGCTGTGCGAAATATTTCACAGACATTGAATATCTCCGAAACTATTTATGACATCAACCTGAAATTTTGTACAGTGATAAAAAGCACTGCTACAAGTTTATCTATGTAACTTTCAAAAACCTGTAAACTACGAAACGAACATGGCGGCCAAGCGAATTTGACACATTCTAATACAATTTTATCGTGATTTAATCATATGAGCGCATTGAAATGTGGTACAGTAAATGATTATACATATTGTCATTCACTGGCATCTAATTTAGTTCAATTGTTTACATCACTGAAGGTGGCGGCTGTGCGAAATTTTAAAATTAAGTTTTTATTCTTGTGTCGTAATCATGCGATCGAAGTGAAAGTTTGAATAATGAAGCTACGCAATAATTTTCCTTTAATGGTACATAACTCTATGGCCTATACATATAACAATCCAAAATGGCCAGCATCCGAAATATTTTGACGGTTCTCAATATCTAAGAATCATTTCCAGCAAACTGATATTTTAAAATGTTCATAGAGGCTATGAACATAAGTTCACCTATATGACTTTCAGTAACCTGGTGAACACAAATCCAACATGGCAGCGACGCGAACTATAAATATTTAAATGGACGTTTCTCGCGATTTAACCATCTGAGTGCAGTGAAACTTTGCACGTTAATGCTTATACAATTGTTAATCCACTAGTATCTAATTTATTTCAATTGTTTTCATAACCACAAGATGACAGCTGTGCGAAATTTTAAAATCTCGTTTTTACATCTTGTGTCCTAATCTTGCGATTGAAGTCTGAAAACCACACGTACACAATAATCTTCATGTAATAGTACGTAAATTAACATTCAACCTGGCTACCATCTGCAATATTTAGTCGGTTCTCAGTATCTACGAATCTAACATAGCAATCAAACTGAAATTTTGTATGTTGATAGAAGCAATTAATATGAGTAGGATATATGAAAATAGGCTGTACAGTTCTTCACGGAACTACTTGTTTTTCTTCCTATTCGAAGTGCAAAATGTCACACAACAGTATGCCATACTGAATACAGTGGCGTTCAAACCATAGTTTATAATTTACCCCAGCATTTCACAATTTCATCTGCAAACACCCCCAAACAATGTAGGAATTCAGTATATTAACACCAACTACTTACAATAACTGAAACAAAACTTCGTTGATCAAAACGTATTACTGAGAGAAACACATTTAATAATCCTACTGCACAACTAATTTTTAATCGCGCATATGCTCGGGCGCGAGTGCGCTCTATCGGCCACAAGAGCAAATTTTTCAATTACACCGTATGCATCGGTTCACTAACTGGTAATGTCAAGCCCGGTATAGAGCGCACCTCACATCTAGTAGGGCGTGGTTAGCATAGCAAATTAATAGTTCAACTGGTTGCTAGTAGAGCCACTCGCGCAGATCCAGTGGAGATGATTGATTTCATTAAATATATATTTTCCATTCCAATGTACAACATAAACGCTCAAATTTATAACGTATCAGTACTTAAAAGCAATAAGTATAAAAAATAAGCAGAATAATACAATTCAGAAATGTTTTGAACCCCGGCCGGGTAAAAGATCAAAGCTCTTACCACGAAGCCAAACGTGTCCTCCGAAATTACACGTTATCAATTGATTTACTTACAACGTCTTTGCAAATAATGACTTCATTGGAGTATATGAAAATGAAAATCCACAGCCTGCTTCCAGTCGACCGACCGGGTCAGGGAATGGAATGAATGAAGCCCCCATCTAGCGGCAAGGATATGAAGTATGCTGGCTGCCGAAGCCTGTCGCACTCCCCTGGGGCAATGATTAAATGAAATACAGATGAAAAAATGGTAGTGGAGAGTGTTGCTGGAATGAAATTGTGACAGGGAAAACCGGAGTACCCGGACAAAAACCTGCCTGCCTCCGCTTTGCCCAGCACAAATCTCACATGGAGTGACCGGGATTTGAAACACGGACCCAGCGGTGAGTGGCCGACGTGTTGCCGCCTAAGCCACGGACGCTTCTCATTGGACTATATATTAATTATAATTCATTTGATACAAAGTTTATATTATTTCTATCAGTAGGCTATATTGCATGCAACATACTCAAAGTTAGTGAAATATAGGTCAGAACGAGAGATCAGCTGCCATCTTGGTTTGTAACCTTGACGGCTCAGCATTTTAAGTCATGATGATGATGATGATAATTGTTTTAAGGGACCTAACATCTAGTTTATTGGCCCTCTTTTTAAAGTCACTTCTGCATTATAATATTATAATATAAACTTTTAATTTCAAACCGGCCACGTCCTTTAGAACAGTTTAAGCCATTATCGGTTTGATAATCGGAACTGCTGGTTCCCAATTCATGGATTATAAAGCTTGCCTAATTAACACAGCCGGCGTCCTGAAATGGAACGTCTAATGACTTTGTAGTTTTGGCGCAAGACGCGCCTCATACGAAGGTATGTTTTTACCAAATTTGGTAAAGACTCGATGATTAGTTTGGTCGTAATTTAATTTGAATTTTTGACTATTTGAGTGGCCACCATTAAGTTTTGGTAAAGATGGCGGCAATATAAAATAGGACACTGAGGTGCTCTTTGCTAGTGCTACCTCTGTATCAAATTTCGTTCAATTCGGTTTTGTCGTCTTGAATTGATACACACACACTCACACACAGACAGACAACTTTCGAACCGTGTAGATCTCTTAAGTCTACTTTCACTTTTTGCAAACATAGACAGTAGGCTAAAAATACAGATTATGAGACAGGTTCAGCACACATGCAAGTACACGGTGCTGATGACCAAGATGTCCCAAAACTGAACCAAAATCAATCCCCGTGGCACTACAGCTTCAGCTTACCAAGCGACCACTACGCAGCAATTTGACCTGTAGATTATAGAGAGATGCGTGGTCAGCGCGTGGTGTTCTCTCGGCCGTTAATCTTGGTCTTAGTGATCGGGAAGCTGCCTCACCATCAGAAAGCTACTCAATTGTCCTCACTAGGATGAGTGCATCCAGTTCCAGCTCTGTCAGTTTCTAAAATCCCAGACGGAGCCGGGAATCAAACTCGGGGCCTCCGGGTGTCAGGCAGATGCGCTACCGCAAAATCATGGGGCTGGCACCAAGAATTCCCAGAGACCTAAATGACCTAAGAACAACAATAACAACAAACCAGCTTGTCTATGGAACCTTCTTCACTTAAGTTAAGTGTTGACGCGTTCTGCCGGGAAGGGAATTGCCACTAACACTTCAACCGTACGTGACGCCAACCTCTCTCCAAATACCTTCTTGTGAACATTTCACGTCCCATTGATGGTGCACAATGTGTAGCGATGCGTCTCATTGACTGATATCGAAGATGTGAGAAGGAAGAGGCTAATCCTGGTGACCCGTATTGAGCCGATAACTGACAGAGGTGATCTCTTCTCAACTATCGATCCTCTCTGCCGCTATGTGTACACACGAGTTATGACGGGCTGTCTATTCCCAACAAGTAGAGTTTATTTGAGGCGCAACTTTTGACGGAATACTGTCAATAAAAGTCAAATCAGAGAAGTCACTTGAGTCACCTCGTTAGCGATCCTTCATTTTTGGATTTTTGTTTGCATCTCTTCACTCCTCAGGACAGGGAATATGCGACATGTCAAGATGTATGTACTGTATGTATGTATGTATGTATGTCTCGCCATTATTATTCCGGTTTCATCGGACTCGTAGATAAATTGCAATGAACTTCTATGTGGAGGGTGGATTTTACTGCCGGACCCCCTTAATGTTGCCAACCTCATTTATGAAATAGATGATGAATGAAACAAGGCATAACGCTCAAAAGAAGCGGCCGTTGTCTATTCAAAGTTACAATCCCAGCATTTACCTGGAACTTAACATCAAGGTTATCGACTTCTAGTTTATAAACTAATAATGACTACTACTAATATATAATTACATAAGAAGAAAATTATCTGCCCTTTGTAGTCTTTAGGTACATATGATCTAATTAGCAAATGGGTTCAAATTTCGGTCTGTTATGCATTAGAATTGTGACATTAGAACGAAATACTCTCTGATTCGTTGCCGCCTTTTATAGTCCAGAAGTACGTATTGAAACTCCGGATCGAAAGGTTCTGGGTTCGATTCCCATCTCAGAATGGCTGCTTTCAGTCGCATGAGGGCAAACGTGATTTCCACGCCAGCTGTCCGTGAAGTGATTATAAAAGCCACCTTGTCAAAACACTAGAATGTAGCTTAATAATTAAATTAACACGTACTGTCCCCGATCTCAGGATAGTAGGCTGTCAGATATCCGCCCCCTCAATCGGATTGCCAATAATCAAACGCACCGGCACAGCTACATCAATGAAAATGGCACTGACAGATACTATCGAGATTAGAGCACAATAGTTAACAAGAAATTATTGTGGAACACACCAAAATATACGGGGGTTCATACTTACCTTTTACTTACCTCTTAAATTTATCTCGGGGATGGGTTGTCAACTGGATCACTTAAAGTATGCCCTCACAATAACCTCCACCATGATATTTAAAATGAACCAAAACGAAGACGAGAAACTTTAAACTGCACAATAATTTATTTCACACTAGCTGAAGTACCCGTGCTTCGCTACGCGTCATAAATAAATTAAAATGTGAAAGTGACAGTTAAAACAGGGGATAGGCGAGGTGCTGCGCAGAGGGAGATTAAGGATGGAACATTTTGTCCAACTACACCGTTCGGCGTTGACCGTGTTTTATAGCACAAATTTAGGTTTTACTCGCTAACCGTTGGAGATACCTTTCGGATAGAAAATGTAATTTTAAACCTCGTATATGCCATCAAAAGTTTGCTATTTCTTAGCGTTCACTTATTATTTGAAATGGAAATATGAAAGTTTGAAACCAAAGGGTGTAGTGACGTCACTAAAATGGTCGCCATAGTGCAAAGTATTGAAATCAAAAGTAGCCTATATGTTAACCAGTTAAATCAGCTACTTTCATGTAAAATTCATGTAAGTCGGACCAGTGGATCTTGCGTGATTGAGTAATACACAGACACACACCATCTCATTTTTAGCCTCGCTTCGCTCGCGTCATAGTCGTGTCATATTGTTATTCAATGACATGCAGGTTTAACCCCGTTAACACCCCTTTAGAACCTGAATATCCAAAAATCCCTCCTTAGTAGACATTTTCGACACACAACAAACATATCCCCTTCTTCTAACTTCAATAGTTTTGATTGGTCGATGAGAGTGAACATCAAAAAATCCTTCCTTAGTGGACGTTTCTATTCCAGAATTTCACCCCTCCCCATATGCCCCTTAAATTGGATTTATGAAAAAAAAACGGTCGAACATATACTTATTTTAATTATTTATTCATTTATTAATTTTTAAGGTGATTGGAACTCGGAGAAAATCAAACTCCTCGTCTATGTCGTTTAAGAGATACACGCTCCGTTCGGAATGTTTCAACCCCCACTTTTCATCCCTTTCACCTCATAATATACACCACATCGAAAAATCATTAGACATGTGTCAGCTTATTTTAAATGATTAGTATACATGCCAAGTATCACATCCCCAAATGAAACCACTCATGAGATATTGTTATTCAATGAAATGCACGTTTACCCCCTTAACACCTCATTAGAACCTGAATATCCAAAACTCTTTCCTTAGTGGACGTTTTCGACATACCACGAACTTATCCCCAAAATTTCATGTTTCTAACTTCAATAATTTTTGCTGGGCGATGATGAGTGAGTGAGTCAGTCAGGACATTTTCTTTCATTAATATTTGAGAATTTCACCCCTCCCCAAGAACCCCTTAAATTGGATTTATGAAAAAAAAACCGGTCGAACACCTATTTACTTATTTAAAGCTGTTTTCCCCCTGAGTTTGATAAGTGAGTAAGTAAGTCAATCAGTTAGGACACCTTCTTTCCTGTTTCCCCCCCCCCCCCCCGAATTTCACTCCTCCCCATGGGCCCCTTAAATTGGATTTATGAAGAAATGGTCGAACACCTATTTACTTATTTTTAAGATGCTTTTTCCGCTGAATTTCAAACTTATCGCCTATGTTGAATAAGAGATACAGTACACGCTCCGTTAAGAATCCTTCAACCCCCAATTTTCTCCCCTTTCACCTCATAATATACACCATATCGATAAACCCTTAGACATATGTCTGCTTATTTTAAATGATTAGTTTGTATGCCGAATATCACATCCCCAAATGAAACAACTCGTGAGATATTGTTATTCAATGAAATGCAAGTTTAACCTCCCTTAACACACCTTCAGAACATGAATATCCAAAAATCCATCCTTAGTGGACTTTTTCGACAAACAACGAACATATCCCCAAAATTTCAAGTTTCTAACTGCAATAGGTTTGCTGGGGGATGATGAGTGAATATCCAAAAATCCTTCCTTTGTGGACTTCTTTCCCCAGAATTTCATCCCTCTCCATGAGCCCCTTAAATTGGATTATGAAAAAACGATCGAACACCTATCTACTACTTTTTCAATCTGATTTTTCTCCCTGAGATTCTTACTTTTTGCCTCTGTCTTTTAAGAGATACTTGCTCCGTTAAGAATCCTTCAACACTCACTTTTCACACATACACCTCATAATATACACCACATCGAAAAACCCTCAGACATGTGTCTTCTTATTCTTAATGATGAGTTTATATGCCTAGTATCCCATCCCAAAGGAAATCATTCGGGAGATATTGTTATTCAATTAAATGCAAGTCTACCCCCTTAACACCCCTTTAGAACCTGAATATCCAAACTTCCTTCCTTAGTGGACGTTTTCAACATACAACGAACATAGCCCCTTAATGTCATGTTTCTAACTTCAATAATTTTGGCTCGGGGATGATGAGTGAGTAAGTCAGGACATTTTCTTTCAATTATTTTTCAGAATTTCACCCCTCTCATGAACCCCTTAAATTGGATTTATGAAAAAAAAAACGGTCGAACACCTATTTACTTATTTTTGAGCTGTTCTTCTCCCCTGAGTTTGATGAGTGAGTGATTTAGGACACTTTCTTTCCTGTTTTCCCCCCAGAATTTCACCCCTCTCCAAGGGCCCCTTAAATTGGATTTATGAAAAAACGGTCGAACACCTATTTACTTATATTTTAAGCTGTTTTTTCCCGCCGAATTTCAAACTTCTCGCCAATGTCGTTTAAGAGATACACGCTCCGTTAAGAATCCCTCAACCCCCAATTTTCACCCCTTTCACCTCGTAATATACACCTCATCGATAAACCCTTAGACATATGTCTGATTCTTTTAATGATTAGCTTATATACCGAATATCACATCCCCAAAGAGACAACTCATGAGATATCGTTATTCAATGAAATGCACGTTTACCCCCTTAACACCTCTTTAAAACCCGAATAACAAAAATCATTCATTAGTTGACGTTTTCGATATACAGCGAACATATTCCCAAAATTTCATGTTTCTAACTTTAATAGTTTTGGCTGGGCGTGACGAGTGAGTGAGTCAGACAGGACATTTTCTTTCAATTATTTTTACCGGAATATCACCCCTCCCCATGGGCCCCTTAAATTGGATTGATGAAAAAACGCTTGAACACCTATTAACTTATTTTTTAAGCTGTCTTTTTTGCCCTGAGTTTGATGATTGAGTGAGTTAGTCAGTCAGTTAGGACACTTTCTCTCCTTTTTCCCCCCAGAATTTCACCCCACCCCATTGGCTCCTTAAATTAATTTATTAAAAAACGGTGGAACACCGACTTACTTATTTTTTTAAGCTTATTTCTTTTCGCCGAGTTTCAAATTTCTCGCCTATGTCGTTTAGGAGATAGGCCTACACGCTTCGTTAGGAATCCTTCAACCCCCAATTTTCACCCCTTTCACCTCATAATAATACACCACATCGAAAAACCCTTAGACACATGTCTGCTTATTTTTAATGATTAGTTTATATGCCGAGTATCACATCCACAAATGAAACCACTCGTGAGATATTGTTATTCAATAAAATGCAGGTTTAACCCCCTTAAGACCCCTTTAGAGCCTGAATATTCAAAAATCCTCCCTTAGTGTATGGTTTTGACATACAACGAACATATCCCGAAAATGACATGTTTCCAACTTCAATATTTTTGGCTGGGCGATGATGAGTGGGTGAGTGAGTCAGGACATTTTCTTTCATTTTTTTTCTTCAGAATTTCACCCCTCCCGATGAACCCCTTAATTTGGTTTATCAAAAAAACTGTCCAACTCATATAAGTTATACTTATTTTTAAGCAGTTTTTTCCCCCTGAGTTTGAAGAGCGAGTGAGTCAATCGGTTAGGACACTTTCTTTCCTGTTTTTTTTTTACACAGAATTTCACCCCTCGCCATAGGCCCCTTAAATTGGATTTATGAAAAAAAAAACGGTCAAACACCTATTTACTTATTTTTTATGCTGATTTTTTCCCGCTGAGTTTCAAACTCCTCGCCTATGTCGTTTATGAGATGCAGGCTCCGTTAGGAATCTTTCAACCCCCACTTTTCACCCCTTTCACCTTATAATATACACCACATCGAAAAACCCTCAGACACATGTCTTCTTATTTTTAATGATGAGTTTATATGCCGAGTATCACATCCCCCAGTGAAACCAATCGGGAGATATTGCTATTCGATGAAATGCAGGTCTACCCCCTTAACACCCCTTTAGAACCTGAATATCCAAAAATCCTTTCTTAGTGGGCGTTTGCGGCCCTTGAGTAAGCTGCATACCAAATTTCATTCCAATCCGTTGGGTGGGTTCTGAGATTTCGTGATGAATGTGTGAGTGAGTGAGTGAGTGAGTGGTATTTGACAAATATCTAGTAGATAGTGTCAAGTCTTTGTTATGCTATACTCGGTTGACAGTGCTGTGTGAGCAGTTGAGTAACTAACGGGATTTCAAGTAAAGATCCTCATTTTCTATACCGGTAGTGCAGAGCGCAATTGGCATCCAGACGGCCGTGTCTCGACTTGAGCTATGTTGCCATGGAAACTATCTGCCTTGCCATTCCTTCATGAGTATATTTTATGATTTGATTAGCCTGTTTTTGAGTGAAAAAGGGCCGAAATCAGAAGAATGAGAAAGACTATCGAAAATTCATGTAGCCAGCGGTTCCTTCTGGGTCCTAAACTATGTGTATGCAAAATATGGTTGAGATTGGTGGAACGGTGTAGATTTGTATACGGAACCAACATATATACATACATACAATACATACATACATACATACATACATACATACATACAGACTTTCACTTTTATATATTAGATAAAGAATTAATTTAACAAAAATAAAACAACAAAATCCACGTGGCAATCAGAAGCCATCGACCACATAACTATGTCCTCCTGTAGGATTTGTATACTCTACATACAATGTTTCAGCTTTCTCAAGCTCAAAATAACGTAATTATAATAATGCACTTGGAATGGAAACGGGATTTGGGACGAGACACATATTGCAATTGGTTTGCGTGTTTATATACTTCACATTTTATTTATAGCCACAAGGCTATTATGGAGACGTCCTTGGTCTCTATCATACAGTTGTCCGGGCCAGCTGCAATGCACCTGCATCGTCAAAGTGGACTCACTTGTCCTTTCAACCCTAGCATAAGCGAGTTACATCAGAGCTTAGCTCTCCTTTCAAAACACGTTAAATGTCCACATCTCAACTGAAATATTATCACGCAAATCCTTTAAATGCTCCATTCAAACACCAGTGGATTACTCCAACAATCCCACATCATGTTTAATTGTTCAATCCACATGTTTAATTAGCGTTGTTTAGAGTATAATAACAAAACTCTAAATGTTAATAACAAAAGTTCATTAATTATTTATAACAATAATAAATTATTTATAACAATGTCAAACGACAATTGAAAATTAATTAATCCCTTTCATTTCAAATTATTTAACAAAGATATTTACATAATTATTTACAATATTAAATATTGTTTATATTATTTATACAAGAAATACATTAAACCACACGTTTATCCGGTTGATAATTACTCAAATCGTGGTGATATAATCGACCAATGAAGGTTAGTTATATTTAAATGTCAAATTCAGGTTTAATAAGGTTTAATAATAATTATAATATTTGTGACGGTAACCTCCATTCAAAATCTTCATCTCAAATTATTTAACACTCTTGTTAACTTTAACAGTATCTTCACATGAATAACTTTCAAAGAACCAGGACAATACATTCAGCGGAAAAATACTTCGCTCAAAACGCACAAAATTGCACAACAATTGGCCCAGAATTCATCATATATCTTCATATATATGGCATCAAAATCTTCCAAATTACATACCAAAACCTCCACTCATAAATTCAACAACTTCATTTATTACTGTGGGAACCTCCTTCATTATTCAAGGGCATTACTCATCAGCGACTTTTACAGGTCCACTGAACTAACGATTATACATCCATTGTTCCTCTTCAAAAATTCTTATATACATCAATTGTATTAATGTCTGTTATTATTTAACCTTCGTGGGTTTCATTCATGAATCGATATGAAGTAAAAATTTGCCAATCACAAATAAATTTAATAGCAAATACGATTAGACACTCCTCCCTGGTCTATCAAAATTGAGATTAATATCTTCAAAGTAACGCAGTATAAAAATACTATCTTCAATCAAAGTTCATCTAAACTGCATAAATAATCGAATAGAATACAATTAGATTGTGGAATGCAAACATTATTGTTCCAATCTATAATTGAGAAAAATTCCTATCAAATGTTCATTACTATAGTGTATTCAATAACTCGTAATCAAAGTTCATATTTCATAAAATTGTCTATAATGCAATGATAAATGTCTATGTTGCAATCATGTTCATAAGACGACTAGTATTTCAAAGATCGTCGATAACGTATTAGATTTTAACGCTCTAAAATCATTTAATTATTCTTCTTTCTTGAGGATGACAGAAAATTGGTCAAAGTAATTTACTGAATAGAATTACTTTAATAAAATGACACGCTGTCTGAATTCAAATCTGCCATAGCAAATCGTTAACTTTACAGTCAAATCGTGACTACAAAAATATGCAAATTATTGAAAGAATCTAAATTATCAGTCTCAACTGATCCATAATTATTTAAGTATGCCAATGAAATAATAATGTCTCAACAAATCGTAGAAAAAGGCATAAATCATCGAAGTGTACTGAGTACAGAAATGTCAAGCAAGAAAATGGGGCAAAAGATAGGACAAAACAAGATGTTCAGTAAAGAACATATAGCCTACTTTCTCCTAAATGCATGGGTATTGTTATAACTCTTTGTCCTTTTCAAGGAGTATGATTGAATGTTGGTTGTAGTAGCTTGCTGAAATACCACGTGCTATAGGGATATTAAACATGAATATGAGGTGCCCTTTGCTAGTGCTACCTCTGTACCAAATTTCGTTCAATTCGGTTTCACCGTGTTTGAATTGATAGGGGGAATCGATTTGCACACATACTTGGCCACCTTCAGCAAACTATTGGGCTGATGTTCTTGCAGTTTGGTCAGAATATGTTTCCCACATAAAGATATGGTGTTGCAAAATTTGGTACAGACTAGATTATTAGGTTGGTCGTAATTACATTTTAGCTTTTAACATTTGTGTGGCCGCCATTACATTTCTGTCAATATGGCGGCGATATTAATCATGAGACTGAGATGCCCTTTGATAGTGCTATCTCTGTACCAAATTTCGATCCATTCGGTTTCACCGTGTTTGAATTAATAGGGGGAATCGATTCTGACACAAAGATGGCCGCCATCCGCAAACTATTAGGCGAATGACCTATTAGATTGGTCAAAGGATGCTCCCTTCATAAAGGTATGTAGTTGCAAAATTTGGTAGAGATCGGATGATTAGGTAAATCGTAATTTGATTTAAGCTTTGAACATTCGTGTGGCCGCCATTACGTTTCTGTCAATATGGCGGCGATATAAAACATGGCACTGAGGTGCCCTTTGCTAGTGCTACCTCTGTACCAAATTTCGTTCCATTCGGTTCCACCGTGTTTGAATTAATAGGGGGAATTGATTTTCACACAAAGATGGCCGCCATCCGCAAACTATTACGTTGATGACCTATTAGATTGGTCAAAGGATGCTCCCTCCATAAAGGTATGTAGTTGCAAAGTTTGGTTGAGATCGGATGGTTATGTTAGTCGTAATTTAACTTAAGCTTTGAACATTTGTGTGGCCGCCATTAAGTTTCTGTCAATATGGCGGCGATATAAAACATGACACTGAGGTGCCCTTTGTTAGTGCTACCTCTGTACCAAATTTCGTTCCATTCGGTTTCATCGTGTTTGAATTAATAGGGGGAATTGATTTTCACACAAATATGGCCGCCATCCGCAAACTATTAGGCTATTCATTTGGTCAAAGGATGCTTCCTCTATAAGGGTATGTTGTTGAAAAATTTAGTAGAGATCGGATGATTAGGTTAATCGTAATTTGATTTAAGCTTTTATTATTTGTGTGGCCGCCATTACGTTTCCGTCAAGATGGCGGCGATATAAAACATGAAACTTAGGTGCCTTTTGTTAGTACTACCTCTGTACCAAATTTCGTTCCATTCGGTTGCACCGTGTTCGAATTAATAGGGGGAATCGATTTTCACACAAAGATGGCCGCCATCCGCAAACTATTACGCTAATGACCTATTAGTTTGGTCAAAGGATGCTCCCCCCATAAAGGTATGTTGTTGCAAAATTTGGTAGAGATCGGATGATTAGCTTAGTCGTAATTTGATTTAAGCTTTGAACATTTGTGTGGCCGCCATTACGTTTCCGTCAAGATGGCGGCGATATAAAACATGACACTGAGGTGCCTTTTGTTAGTACTACCTCTGTACCAAATTTCGTTCCATTCGGTTGCACCGTATTCAAATTAATAGGGGGAATCGATTTTCACACAAGGATGGCTGCCATCCGCAAACTATTACGCCGATGACCTATTGGTTTGGTCAAAGGTTGCTCCCCCCATAAAGGTATGTTGTTGCAAAATTTGGTAGAGATCGGATGATTAGGTTAGTCGTAATTTGATTTAAGCTTTGAACATTTGTGTGGCCGCCATTACGTTTCCGTCAAGATGGCGGCAATATAAAATATGGCACTGAGGTGTCCTTTGCATGTGCTACCTTTGTACCAAATTTCGTTCAATTCGCATTCACCGTGTTCGAATTGATAGGGGGGGACAGACATTCAGAGTACACACACTCACACACACACAGACACACACACACACACAGACTCACACACACACATACACACACACACACAGCCTCACACACACACATACACACACACAGACAGACACACTTTTTTCGCCCTGTGTTGATGATCTCATAAGTCTACTTTCATTTTTTGCAAAAATCGAAAGTAGGCTAAACATATGGGAAAATGGTTGCTCAGATATCGCTACATGACTCAAATAATACAAGAAACGTTCACGACTACCTTATCTGTTGATTGAAGTTCTAGAGGAAAGTTTTCAAAGAAAACTGCTGTTGGTTCCATTTCACCAGCGTGAAGATGAGCTCCGACCTCGAACCTGGAATCAGCGTCCTCGGAGAATCGAACTGCTTCCTCCTCCGGAAATTGCACTGCTCCGCGTATACGAAAGACATCCCTCTGGAAAAACTCTTCTTTATGAGCCGGGTCCACCCTGGCCTCCCTTGAAAGTTCCCTGAAGTTCCAGTCGTAATTCACCATGAAGTTTATTGTAGTTATTTCCGCAGAAATATTCATAATCGTGGAGTATGAAAATATTTCCACTGTCATCTGATATAATTCAGCGATGGATTCACGATGCATGAGTGTAGTTGGATGTTCACTACATGCTCGCTTTTGTAGAATGACGATTAACGAAGTTCCATGCTGTTACAACACTCCATCGATATATGTCCCAATTGCATTAAAGCCTTAGCCTTCCATCTCAACTTCTGTTATAATCATTGAAAGCACTGCCAGAATAATGTTCCATAATAGAATGTATCGTTGTAACACCAAACGTATTCTCCAATATCACGGTTGTAACACGTGTCAGCCGTAGTGTATAATGTGGTAATTTAAAAGTGCTTCTCAGGTGGCGAGAAAATCACTTTTGTCTGCAGCCTTAAAGTGTCAATATCTTTCAAAGTATAACTGTGAAATTGTTCAAATCTTCTACACACCTCAATGTTGTACTGCCCAATTGAATTATAATGAGGGCAGAAGTTAACTCTTTATATCTTATCTGGTAGAAACGTTAATGTGAGCGTTTCAACTTCACCTAGTTTCGAACAGCGTAAAATGGAACTGCTCCGTGTTCGTTCGATGCGCCGGGCTTTAACCACACGCTAAAGACGACTCGCTTCACTTATTCACTCGAAAATGACTCTATGACATCTGAAATATATATGCGTTATCAGAATATCAGATATGCGGTTATGAGAGATATGAGAGCTCCTCTATCCTGTGCACGACCTTTTATCAACTTCTTAAGGGGCGTATCCATCCCTTCCATAGTTCGTTCCTCCGTCATTGCTAGAAGTTTTAACTTTGGCTATACTTAACGGATTTTCGAATTTCAAAAACTCAAATTTAATTTCTTCAAAATTCCAAATCAATGCCATAACTGAAAATAGATTTCCACAAATCTGCATGCCAAAAGTAATTAAATATCGTAGTTTCAGCAATCTCCGTCTTCCTTCCAAACTATCGTTCATTGGTTCGAGTCTCTCCTCCAATAGCGTAACTTCTTCCTTAGCACGATACCTTGTTTCCTGCGACTGCGTCGTAAATCTAAGATCTTTCTCGAACAAAATCATGACGTCACCAATAATCTCAGCTCCACCAGCCTACTCGCATGAAGTCTACGTCATCCGTGCCTACGTCATGAATATCCACGTCACAACTATGACATTCATAACTTTATTCATTTATGCCAATACAGCCATCGTGGTCTCAATATAATTCAATTTACGGGGGCAGTACAAGTTTCATTATATCAATGATAACTTCGTCAGCATGAAAAATCTTAGAAACTACTGTATCTTAACAAAAACCTAAAAAGAAAACGGATACCCTTACTATAAGTCATTAATTTAAATAAATGGAAGGTCACAAAAGAGAATTAATAAATAATGATAGGATGTGTGAAATACTTGGTCGTACCATATCCACCTGAGATATCAGTCATTTCAATAAATTTTGCACATGGGCCAGTTTGCTTGAGGACATAGACTCGCTGAAAAACATATGTCGTTATATATATATGAATTAAATGGAAGGTTGAACAACTTATCAAATTCAAACTACAAGTTTCTAGTGTTTGACGAGGCGGTTTTTATTATTAGAGATTAATATCAGTCAACACGGATAATACAGGGCACCCGAGAATGTTCTCCGCAGCGGGTACGTGCAGCTGTGAGTGGTTGAGTCATGAGTTTTAGTTGGCTGCACTGCACTGTGTCCTTCAAAGCGGGACTTCCCCGAGTGAGCTGTCGGTGTGTATCGCATTAAGCGCGCGAGACTGCATGTCTTCAGAATGTAAGCAAGCGTTCAGATAGATTATTATTGGAAGAGTGCAACACTATACAGGCGGTAATGTTTACTACTGAAGAGAGAGTTTCTTTTGAGGAATACGTTTTTCCCGAAGGCGATCGGTTTACAGAAAATGTAAAATTAAGATTTCAGGCGCGGTTTCCTTATTCAAAGTGTCCAAACCGTGATACCGTTCGGAATTTGGTAAGTAAATTTCGTGTGACTGGCTCAGTTAACGATGTACCGGGAACAGGCAGGCCTGCGCTTTTAACAGACGAAAAACTTGAAGAAATCTCCGATATAATGCTGCGTAGTCTAAGTAAATCAACACGAAAATTAGCTCAACAAACAGGAATCTCTAAGTCGACAGCACATAAAGCTGTAAGAGGCAAGCTTCAGCTGTTCCCTTATAGTGGGCGATGTATTGAAGATATGCTCTCGCGGACTTTTTGTAGAACTTTCCATGTTGAACAATTCTTACACTCATAGTATGTAGATATTTTTAACGGTTTGCCCAGCGTAAGCTTACAAAGCGCTCGGACGCCAGGTTTTTTATCGACTTTTCCACTAAAATCGTTACTGCTCGGCTTCTTTTGACCATGAATAAATAATTTTCTAAAGAAATCATACTCGATATATCCTTTACAGAATGGTGAAAACCGCATCAAAATCCATCAAGTGGTTCTCGAGTTTACCCGTAACATCCAAGAATCGGGGACTTTGTTTTATACTAAGTAGAGATGATGCAAGCGGCAGCCGTGCTACCAACGTAACTGCTGTAGCTAGCTCTCGCAGACGCATGTAAGCGCTGCGGAGAACATTCTCGGACTCACTGTATTTAATACACTCTTCATTATGGTTAATGTCTATGCATTTTATTTCAGTGGCCTCCCACTTCACCTCCAGAGAAATTCCAGTATGGTTACATAAATAAGAGCCAGAACTCCTGTTGAATCACAAATCTTTATTAAAGTTGCATATACTGTGCTGGTATAGGGAATCGAACTTGGCCAACAATTTCAAGTAGTTCCAACTATGGCTACCAGAGATGCCACTGTCACTGACACCTAGCGGTGAACTTGATGGAACGTTTCTAACCAAATAACCTACACATTTAGCTACACACTACCAATAAAATTGTAAAAGTTGGTTCATTTAGATAAATCTATAATATATAAATCTACTAGCAGTAGTACCCGGCTTCGCCCGGTGGAATGATGATAATGTTTTAAGGTATCCTTAGAAATATAATGGACTTAAAATCTAAGTCATTTGCCCCCAAAGACAATGAGGGAGTAATATCTAGGTCATTTGCCCTTTTGATAAGGATGATAATAAAAACTACTGTTGAATTGACACGTCAAACTTATAAAACTACCGTAATAGAAATACATATTTCAAAATTCACAGGCGAGGAAGACTTATTGTGTGTGGTGATTAATGGTGTAATGGGCGTAACATCTACTGTAGCTCATTTGCTCTTATGATGAGGATGATAAGGGAAACTACTACCGGTATTGAATTGACACTTCAACGTATAATGTACACAATGTACTGTAATAAAAATAACTATATGGCGGCTTCGGTGGCGTATTTGGTAGCATGCTGAGCTTCTATGCCCAAGATAGCGGGTTCAAACCCGGCCGAAGCCGTCGGATATTTTAAGAGCGTTAAAAATCCGTCAGTATGCCTTTCTTCGGAGGGGAAGTAAAGCCGGCGGTCCCATGTCAGATTTATGGCATGTTATTGAACCTTCCACTAATTACACCTGTGTGAAGCTAAATTGGATAGGTAAACAACGCTCATAGATGCCTACGTCCGTTGCCAAGAGCCGACTGCAGTGGCGTCTAGTAGCTAAGTTCCGAACTTGGCCTAGTAGTCATTGACGGTGGTGCTTGGCGGCAAAAGTCCGAACTATTTGAAGAATTCTAAGTTGCAGTTTGTACTTAAATTAAAAAAACAGATAACACACACTAATACAGTCATCACAATTAACACCGGTTATCAGACAGATTCTACACACACCCAAAGTACACGGGGCTACATGACCGCGTTGTGGCAGACCCTAAACTTAAGAACCAACCAACCAAAAATACATATTTTAAAAATCACATTCGAGAAAGACTTTATGCGGCGGTGATTATTGGTATGATGCGCGTAACATCTAGGTCATTTGCACTTATGATGATAATAATAAGGTAATGAAAAAATGACTACTAAACGAACATGGTGTTATTTTAAAACTGATATAGGTAATTCAGGTGTCTAGCTTCGATGTCTTCCAAAGTCTCAACCTTATTTTCTGGCTTAGGCCTGTACTGGATGCGTCTAGTGAAAGAGCGTACTGCTCGGCAAAGACAAAGAATATAGGTCCAAGCTGCACGAACCTGAGATGATCGCAGATGATGACGAAATATGATGACACACGTTCGGGGTTCCCCGTCCTATACAGATTGAACGGGAATCACTCACTGTTTCGCAACGGCCCTGTGCTGGCATCAGCATAGACAGCAGGAGATAACACGGCGGACTCTGGAAAGTACTCTCAAGTCACCTCACGATGAATTAGCAAGCTATTCTCACAACTGACCCCCCCCCCAGGGTCTCACAACTTGTGGGACGTGGGTTGGCGACCACGGAACCCCAGCTGAGTCTGGCATCGCTTCTACTTCCTGGTGCCGGGCTCATTTCAGTTCTCTTTCCTGTCGGCCTCCCTTGGTCAACTCTTGTTCTCTTCCGACCCAGACTGTATTAGGGTATCCGAGGGCTAGGGAGTCTTTCAATTTCCCGCCTTAATTGGCTTTGTCTCATCTTTCCGGATACCCTCATTCTTCGAGGGGTCTGCCTTCTTTTCCTTTTCATAATATCTCCTGTCTTCTGCTCAAGGCCCTCAAAGAGGCAGGGTGTGTGTAGACCCACCACTTCTGGTACACCCTCAAGGGCTCATGACTGGTGAGTTAGGAAGCTGGCAACCCCGAGGAATTCCTGAGCTACATGCAGGGAATGGAGTGGTATGTCAGAAATTTCAAGTGGACAGTGTTACGCATCGGGTTCCAAAGGGTAAGTATACACACTTTGTTTTCGATCGGTGAACGATGTAGATTTGTGCCAAAGGGCCTAAATGCGTGTAATGGAGTGGTCTGTCCGAAATTTCGAGTGGACAGTGTTACTCGTCGAGTTCCAAAGGGTAATTATGTAAAATCTGGTTGAGATCGGTGAAACGGTGTAGTTTTCTGCCAAAGGGCCAAAAATCAGGGAATAGTGTGGTCTGTCCGAAATTTAAAGTGAACAATGTTACTTGTCGGGTTCTACGGGTAAGTATATAAAATTGGGGTCAGATCGGTGAAACGGTGTAGATTTGTGCCAGACAGCCTAAATGCAAGGGATGGAGTGGCCTCGCCGCAATTTCAAGCAGACAGTGTTAGTCGCAGTGTTCCAAAGGGTAAATATACAAATTTTGGTTGAGATCGGTGAAACGGTGTAGATTTGGGACAAAGGGCCTAAATGCAGGGAATGGAATGGTCTGTCCGCAATTTCAAGCAGACAGTGTTACTCGCTGGGTACCAAAGGGTAAGTTTACGAATATTGGTTCTGATCGGTGAAACGGTGTAGATTTGTGCCAAAGTGCCTAAATGCAGGGAATGGGGTGGTCTGTCCGAAATTTTAAGTGGACAGTGTTACTCGCAGGGTTCCAAAGGTAAGTATACAAAGTTTGGTTCAGATCGGTGAAACGGTGTAGATTTGTGCCAAAGGGCCTAAATGCATGGGATGGAGTAGCCTCTCCGCAATTTCAAGCAGACAGTGTTAGTCGCAGTGTTCCAAAGGGTAAATATACAAATTTTGTTTGAGATCGGTGGAACGGTGTAGATTTGGGCCAAAGGGCCTAAATGCAGGGAATGGAGTGGTCTGTCCGCAATTTCAAGCAGACAGTGTTACTCGCAGGGTTCCAAAGGGTAAGTATACACATTTTGGTTCAGATCGGTGAAACGGTGTAGATTTGTGCAAAAAGGGCCTAAATGCAGGGAATGGCGTGGTCTGTCCGAAATTTCAAGCAGACAGTGTTAGTCGCAGTGTTCCATAGGGTTAATATACCAATTTTGGTTGAGATCGGTGAAACGGTATAGATTTGGGCCAAAGGGCCTAAATGCAGGGAATGGAGTGGTCTGTCCGCAATTTCAAGCAGACAGTGTTACTCGCAGGGCACCAAAGGGTAAGAATACGAATTTTGGTTCTGATCGGTGAAACGGTGTAGATTTGGACCAAAGGGCCTAAATGCAGGGAATGGGGTGGTCTGTCCGAAAATTTAAGTGGTCAGTGGTACTCGCAGGGTTCCAAAGAGTAAATATACACATTTTGGTTGAGATCGGTGAAACGGTGTGGATTTGGACCAAAGGGCCTAAATGCAGGGAATGGGGTAGTCTGTCCGAAATTTCAAGTGGACAGTGTTACTCGCAGGGTTCCAAAGGTTAAATATACAACTTTTGGTTCAGATCGGTGAAACGGTGTAGATTTGTGCAAAAGGGCCTAAATGCAGGGCATGGGGTGGTCTGTCCGAAATTTAATGTTGAGGGGGTTACCGGCAGGGTTCCAAAGGGTAAGTATACAAATTTTGGTTCAGATCGGTGAAACGGTGTAGATTTGTATACATAACAAACAGACAGACAGACAGACAGACAAACTTTGTGCTTTATATATATAGATACATCTATGACATGGGCCGGTCAGCTTTGTTTCCCTTCCGAAGAGAGGCATACTGAAGGATTTTAATGCTTTTAAAAATCTGACGACTTTGGCCTGGTTTGAACCAGCGATCTTAGGCATAGCAGTTCAGCAGGCAACTGACTACGCCACCGAAGTCAAACTTAATTTAAGAAATGAGCCACTATAGTTTTATACAAAAGCTACTTTAACGCAATTACTTATCTCACAAAGTAACTATCTTCGTTACAAGTAGCGGTAACTGCACATCTGTCTGAAAAGTTCGGTGAAAAGGTCTATATTACGACCGGATTGTTGGCTTATATGAAACGGCCGTTACTATCCTTCGAAGTAATCCCCGTGGATGGTTATGCACTTCTGAGTACGACTGAACAAGTTCTGAGAACTCCTGGCGTAGTCTTCTTTAGGAATAGCCTTGAGTTTGCGTCGTCAAAACTCTAAATTGAAAGCAAGAGAGAAGGGTGAATTTTTGCAACCTAACGTGCACTCCTGTTCGACGGGTGGCAGTGAAAAGGATGAATGTTCCGTGGAATGGAATGGTCCTGAAAACCATCGTCACGGGTGACGAAACCTGGTGTCTGAGGTACGACCTCGAAGCAAGCGTCATAGTATGCAGTATCGGGGTCCAGGGTCGCCGAAAAGCCCTGAAGGGCCGTAGGTTTTCGGACATTTCAGACATCCAACGTAATGTGACGACCTAACTGAAGGCTATCCCACAGGAAGACTATGCCAGGACTTGTACAGCCGTTCTAAGAAGTGCATAACCATCCACGGCGATTACTCGAAGAATAGTAACGGCTGTTTCTGATAAGCCAACAAACCGTTCGTAATATACACCCATTCACCGAACTTTTCAGACGGAGGGTGTATAACGTGGTTACCTTTACAAATGTGATTTACCAACGATGGCTTAACATATTAAGGTATATCGAGGGAATGAGGTTGCGAATTTTCACAACAATAAAACAGTTCGTATGTAGCATATGCTTTTGGCTTAAATAGTAAAAGAAAACCATACATTATTTCTGTGGTGGAGAAGATTCATGATTTTCTTTAGTATTTATTATTCGGCAGCCTCCGTGGCTTAGGCGGCAGCACGCCGGCCTCTCACCGCTGGGTCCGTGGTTCAAATCCCGGTCACTCCATGTGAGATCTGTGCTGGACAAAACGGAGGCAGACAGGTTTTTCTCCGGGTATTCCGGTTTTCCCTGTCAAAAATTTCATTCCAGAAACACTCTCCACTATCATTTCATTTCATCTGTCATTCATTTAATCATTGCCCCAGAGGAGTGCGTCAGGCCTCGGCAGCCGGCACAGTTCATATCCTCGCCGCTAGATGGGGGCTTCATTCATTCCATTCCTGACCCGGTCGGAGACTGGAAGCAGGCTGTGGATTTTCATTCATTTATTATTCGGATAGTAGTACAGTAAAACCTGCTTTCAAAGGACCAAATTTTAAACGGGAATTTGTCTTAAACAAATCTCGTGAACTTAAGGTCAATAAAGTGTTAAATTCCCTTTATTAAACGGAAGGTTTGTAACGCGGAGAACGAAAATTAAAACACGCATTTTAAGGAACAATTTCGAAGGTCTGGAATGCCTTGTTTAGAAAATTTTCAGGCACCCTGTCAAAGTCTACCTTATTTGCTGTAACAGTTGATTCTGTAACTAACAAGGACTGTGCAAGTAGGTCTTCCTTATGTAATTCTCCAACTTACACGTCAAAGTGTACGGCTAATTGCCTATTTCCAGTTAATTGTCTCTTTCCTGTTCCCCAAACCCTTCCCAATGAACTGTCAATCAAAAAATACCAGTCTGTTCCTGTGCCGTTGTCAATCAACGTAGAATTTAGCTTTTAACTGGGCACTTCTTAACTTACATTACTTATTTATTAATGTGCCATTTATTAGACTCTTTTCATTTTTGAAAAACTAGGCTTATGGAATCACCTTTTCTTCGTGTGTCTGTATGTGTGTGTATGTGTGTGTGTGTGTGTGTCCCTAATAAAACCTAATCCGCTGGAGCGATTTCAATCAAACTCGGTAAGGTCTTAGTAATATTTCGTAGAAATCCGTCCGTGACCTTTAAATTTCATTACGTCTCACCAATGCAACATGGCGGCTGGGCGAAATATTTCACCAGCATTCTATATCTTCGCAACTATTACTGTTATCACCCTGAAATTTTGTAAGATGATAAAGAGCACTACTAGAAGTTCAGGTATGTGACTTTCAAAAACCGCTCTGACGCATCCCGAATGCGAAGAGGGGCTTTGCTTTTTTTCGGAGATTCCCTTCAGTGAACAGTAAATATAGAATAAGGCACTGATAAATAAATATGAAATGAAATGAAATGAAATGAAGTACAAATCGACCATGGCGGCAATGCAAAGTTGAAACATTTAAATTGACTTTTCTTGCGATTTAGCCATCCATACGCACTGAAACATGGTACAGCAAATGTTCATACATATTGTAATGCACAGACAGCTAATTTAGTCCAATTGTTCACATAACCTTAAGATGGTGGCTGTGCAAAATTTTAAAATTAAGTTTTCATTTCTTGTGTTCTAATCATGCGATCGATGTCAACGTTTGAATAATGAACCTGCGCAATAATCGTCATCTAATAGTACATACCTATATGGCCTACATAATTGTATAAAAATCCAACGTGGCGACCATCCGAAATATTTAGATGGTTCTCAATATCTACTAATCTATGACAGTAATGAAACTGAAATTCTGTATGTTGATAAAAGCTATGAATATAAGTTTGCAAATGGGACTTTCAATAAACTATTGAGCTCAAATCTAACATGGTGGCGAAGCGAAATTTAAATATTTAAATGGACGTTTCTTGCGATTTAACTATTCAATTGAAGTGAAACTTGGTACAGTAAATGCTTATACATAATTTAACCCACTGACATCTAATTTAAATCAATTATTTTTATAACCACAAGATGGCGGCTTCGCAAAATTTTAGAATTTCGTTTCTTATGTCCTGTGTCCGAATCATATAATTGAAGTTTGAATATTACACCTATGTAATAATCTTCATTTAATAGTCCATAACTATATGGCCTAAATATGAAGGGTCTGCGGGAAGAAGGGGGAATGTCACTCAAAATGTAAAATTGAGATATCATCGCGATCTGGTAGGCATCAATGTGACATATTGAAGGCACAATTGTGTCTGGCTAAGAACATTGAAGGTAATGAGAAAATAACGTTTCAAGTCGACGCGTACACATACGTACATATAAGTAATGAACCTATAAAATCGCTTCCTGAACATTTTTCATTATTTGACATGTCCTCTTCTTCCCCTGGACCCTTCGTATATAAAAATCCAACATGGCGACCATCCGAAATATTTAGACGCTTCTCAATATTTACGAATCTATTACAGCAATCAAACTGAAAATTCGCATGTTGTTATAGGCAATTAACATAAGTAGGATGTTATGAAAATTGGCTATTTATTCTTCGCGGAACTACTTGTTTTATTTTCAGAACGGGTCACGGAAGGAATTTTAAAAAGAAGTCGGCCTTGGACATATTGAAAGGAGCCGTCCTGGAATTTGCCTGGTGGTAAAAATGGGAAACTACGAAAACCATTTTCAGGACGGTCGAGGGAGTTTCGAACCCATTATATCTCGTTGCCAGCGAGGCACGAGGTACCGTTATTTCGTCAGTAATTATATTTTCGAAAACAAGAGTTAAGCGACCTGGTAAATGTGGTACAGTATTGAATTAATTCTTAGCTTAAATACTGAACCCGAGGAGGTTATGCTGACTGGAATCGAACGTGGTTCTCAGAGACTGTGATCTCAGTATAAAGGTTCCACCAGGGAACGAACCAGCGATCTGTAGAGGCAGTTTTATGGTAAAAACCCCTCGAAAGAAGTGTATATTTAATCACTGGTGTGATTTTGGTGCAATGACATTATTTATTAAAATAATGCAGGGAATAATGAGCAGATTACAGCATTATTAGACTACTTGGTGTAGGCTATACGAGGCTTGAAGCACGGAGAGGGCAGAGTTGACATTTTACAAATTAGCCCAGGATTGTGGGAGGGCCCCAGTGGAGCCATGTCCATCTCTGTGACCCCATTCTGTCGTCTGGAGCAGGGTGGAGGCCTGAATAATGACCCAGTTATTCCCCGACGGAGAATAGATTTGAGGAGGGGGAGGAGAGATGCCCAGGAAAATCATTGATTACTCGTGATTGGAGTAACGAATTGAGAGGAGAGTTGCTCACAGGTGAATCTTTTGGCAGGAGGCTAATTTTAGAGCCTTTTACCTGCGAAATTGATGCATATTTAAGGAAGTGCGGAAGGACTGTAAAACTGCCATTGTTCGCGGATAGATTTGAGAATGTTGCCGGGGAATACCCGTAAGATAGCGTCCCACGCTATGGAGAAAGGAATTAATATTAATTAATTGGACGAGCGATTCCTTTGCACGCAGATAGTTTTGGGATCTGTGAAGAGAGAGGAACCCGATGATCATGGTTTGGAGACCAGAATCATGCTGGGAGAGGAGCCAAGATTACGCGGGAAGATTTCGCCCTACTTTCCGTGGGAATCCGATATAAGGGAGTAGACCCTTGGAGGAGCGCTCAGTTCAAGCCCAGTCTCAGCTCAGTCTCTATCAGTTCAAGCTCAGTCTACGCGCAGTTCACGTGCAGGTTACGCCCAGTTACAGCCAGTTACAGTCGAGCAAGTAGCAGTCTTACGCAGTCTTCACGACGTTAGAAGTTACCCAGTTGTAGCACAATTGCAGTAAGTTGCAATCAATATGCAGCAGTACGAGACAGTATGTAAGCAGTCTACAGCAGTCTTCAAGTAAGTTACGAGCAGTCTTCAAGTGAATATTCAGTCAGTTACAGCCAGTTTGAAGCAAGTTTGTCAAGGCAGAACGCATGGCGGTCATACTCATAATAGACGCCGAACAAAGACTGGTACATGTAAATGAAGCATTTAATAAGCTTGTATGAATAATAGTCGTGCTATAGGCATACTCAGCAGTACGAACTATGGCGTGTTCAGTTACGAAGCACCGTGTAGACTAATGGCAGAACTATTGTAAATAATTATTTGTGTAAAGTATTGGACAGTGTTAAGCGCAATGTGTAAAGTATTGACTGATCGTATATGTGTAATTACGATGGATTGCGCTAAATGAAGCTCTATGAAGCGTTTGGTAATGTCATGAGAGTACCAGATGATAACACTCAGGACGGGAGCTAGCATATTTATGCAACGCAGGACGCTTACCGTAGGAGTAAGAATAATAAAAACTGTTGGTGAATTCCGAGAGCGGGTAAACCAGACTTTCAATCAGGAGTTGATAGGAGCACGGGAGATGCCGTCGACACCTGCAATTTCGATCTTTGCTAGGGAATTTCAGCATTGAAAAGTGTATAAAGTGACGTGTGTTAAGTGTACAGCATATGTAAAATATCCTTTACAGTAGTGATTGGATAAGTGTTTCACATGTGTGGGAGCGATAGCTTCCCGAGAGTTATGCAACGTGTCGTGTTGTTGATGAAAATTATGTGTTATAAAATGTGTGTATTCAAGATGAATATGTCGCGTTAAACCTGCTAATGGCGGGCGACATGGAGAAATATGATTGGTCGGAGCCACCATAAGACGCCTATAGAGATTTAAGTACCCCACAAGTTATGATTATGTAGAAATATGGGCCATTGCATGTTGTGATTTCCTTAAAGATGCCAGTAAAGATCAGTTTAGGAGGCAGATCCTCCATGTTTAATCATTATTGTATTGATTTTTATAGAGTTGAGATGTTAATGTGCATCATTAAGTGGAGTAATTATTCCCACTATGAATTAAGAATGGCAATCAGTTATGTAAATGTGACGAACGCGATTGTTCGGATTTTAAGACGTTTAGCTATGTCGGATTTTTGGTAAAGTTATGTGAGAATAATAATAAAGTAATGATTTTGGTCATTTATGTCAGTGAGATTAACGGTAATAATAATAATGAATATTAAAAGTATGAATGAACACATCAGGAAACAAATAAATGTTGTAAGCGAGAGATTTACGCTAATTGCAAGACTTATCAATCTAAGCAGTAAGATGATACAGTAAGATTACATTACAGTAATTAAGGAAAGAAGTTTTATATCAGAATATTGCGTATATTCAGTAATGATGCCAGGCATGAAAGAGCTTTTAGTGAATTGAATTTGCAGCTTATATGAGAAGCTTATAGAGTAATTGATAGATTTCTCTTAATAATATAGGTCGGAGGTCGTAGCATTGAGTAAGGGGCCAGGTGGTCTATTCTACGTATGAAATCTCCTATGTCATGGGCATAAGTGGAGATATAATTTATGCCAGAGTTGTAGTGTGCACCCTAGCTCTGAGGAAGGATATGAAAGTGTTCCGGGTTGGAATCCTGTGATAGAGACGAGGAAAACGAGGACACCTCGAAACTCTATGGTTTCCCGAGAACTTATTGATGAGTTAATTCCGCTCGTGGTAGCGAAACTCATGGCGACAGCTGCAGTGAGCGCCTATATTTTACTTGAGACATCGGTCACCCGTCAGACTAATGCATTACGAACCCCGAACCTTCATGTTGAATGGACCCGTGTGAGGCCAGTAATTATTATATCCTCAGTGTAGGAGTAATTATAAAAGCTCATTCAATACCTGTTTGCATAATAGTCAATTAAGATCCTTTGGGATATGTGTGTCGGTCAGACAACAGTATTTGTCTTGTAAATCTTTACTGCTTAGAAAGGAAAGCATTCAAACCTTTAAGGAGGGTCGAGGTAATTGGTGGAACACCCATCCCACTTTCTATTGTGTGCCGACTCCTCGCGCCGAGGGTCTGCAGGCGGGCACTCGAACCGTCAAGGCAAGTTGAAAGGAAAAGATTTTAGACCCTGGTAAATGACATATAATGAAAGACTGTTATGTTGAGTAATGTAGCCATGTGGTTTAGGAACACATGGATAATTATAGATCATCCTGATGGTTCATTATTTTAGCTATCTGACGAATAGTTAGACGATGTATTTGTACTGTCACTGAAACCAAGTTATGAAGTTGATTACCAGATGCCAATCGCCACGAGAGCAAGGTAATCTAATTGTACCATCCGACACAAGCTATAACGTAACGTTTTATGTAGGAATCACATACAGCATGCAGTGGAACCATATAAATAGAGGAAGTGGAGGGGTAGCTTACATAATTATGGAGTTGCACGTTGATTGCGGTGCAACGTCCGAATAGGTAATGCATGAAAGCATTTGTTTGGTGAGAAGAGAAAAATCAAAAACACGCACGGCACACATAATTGTTAAAACCAAGAGGTTTAAGGAATAATTAATTTGTGATATTAAAGAAGTCACATTGTATGACTGTTATGTTAATATACAGTTTGTTTGAAGTTGTAGGTGCATCAGCGCACTAGAATATCTTTATGAAGTTCACATAAGGGTACAGCTTTGTAGTTTAATATGATTTTATTATGATTTTATTTTTGTTTGTTTGTGGATTGTGGAAGTAAATTTTTGTTTGCTTTGTTTTTATGGTTTTGGGATTGTTTTGTGTTTGAAGCCATGATTTTATTTACTGAATTAAAGTTATAGAATAGAGTTGTGCCTTATCATTGTAGAGTTGATACCTTTTAGCCTCAGATCCAAAATATGCACTGCTCAATTGGGGAGACAGTATACGCCTGAGACCTGATGCTAGCTGGAGGCAGATGCATATTTACCATCGAGATTACTCACATGGGTACAATACGTAGGCCTAAATAGTCTTGGTTGGTTGATTCTTAAGTTTAGGGGCTGCGACAACGCGGTCATGTAGCCCCGTGTACTTTGTGTGTGTGTGTAGAATCTGTATGATAACCGGTGTTAATTGTGATGACTGTATTAGTGTGTGTTATCTGTTTTTTTAATTTAAGTAATTACAGCAGACTTTTGAATTTTTCAAAGTAGTTCCTACTTTTGCCGCCAAAAGCCACCGTCAACGACTACTAGTTCAGAACATAGCTACCCGACGCCAACGCAGTCGGCTCTTGGCAACGAACGTAGGAACCTAAGATTGTTGTTTACATTCTTAACCTATACAATTTAGCTTCACACAGGTGTAATTAGTGGAAGGTTCTTTAACATGCGATAAATCTATGACATGGGACAGCCGGCTTTACTTCCCCTCCGAAGGAAGGCATACTGAGGGATTTTAACGCTCTTAAAAATCCGACGACTTCTGCCGGATTTGAAGCCGCGATCTTTGGCATAGAAGTTCAGAATGCTACCGACTACGCCACCGAAGCCGCCCCTAAATAGTCTACTACATTGAATATGGTAAGTATACCATTTTGTTTATTCTCAGTATGGGCATGACATTTTTAGCATAGACCCTACCTCCATTAACCAGAAACCTATCTTTAATGGAAAAATTTGTGAGTCCCGTTCGATTCCGGTGAAGGCAGTTTTTAGTGTACTTACGTCAAGTACTTTGCTTCTAGCATAGGAAGCCACCTCTCAGGTGGAATCAATGTGATTACAAAGTACATCGCGCTTCGAAACAGTGGTTGATATTGTTAACGAGGCACCTTTTTGTTCTTGTTTTATATAATTTCAATGTGAGAGACTCCTGCATTTGATGAATATTATTTACATATTGTAATGAAATGTGGTTGAGATAACAAATGCCGGTGGCAGTGCGCGCCAGAGGGAGCTGTCGCGGACAGGTGAGAGCTGTGATGTACGGCAGGAAGGTAAGGGGTCACTCCTGCGGTTAGGCACTGGACACTCAGGGTGAGAGGTTGGCAGTATATCCTACAGCTGATCTGCTATCAACGAATGAGATATTTTCTTTTTCTCCCCACTCACCATTACTCTGTGGGTCTATATCAAATAATTCTAACCCAGCAGCATAGCCGAGTGTTCTAAGTTAGGATCTGTGACTGCAATGGGGAGGTGTATCGTGGGGCTGAGCGCGTAAATCCTGAGTGTGATTATCCTCTGTATTTGTCACAGTCTCTCTTGGCAAATGCTAGAATTGTGCCTTATTTCAAGTCCCGATCTAAATCCAGATTACTTCACAGATATCCACTCTGCTATATCCACCATAGAAACCACATTTCGTCCCTCTTATTGAGTATTGGCTAACATTCTTGGCTGTCACCGCGGGGGCCCGGATTAGACCCCCGGCAGAACAAAAAAAAAAAATATTCTGGCCCGAGGGCTGGAATGGGGTACACTTTAGCCTCCTGAGGCATAACTGAAAAGAGGTGGTTTCGACTCCTCCCTCAACCATCCTAAAAGTGGTTTTCCGTGGTTTCCCACTTCTACTCAAGGAAAATGCTGGTTTGGTACCCAACTTATGGCCATGGCCGCTTCCTATCCAATCCTACCTCAATAACAATTGCACACACTAATACAGACATCACAGTGACATAGGTCATCATACAAATTCTACACACACCCAAGTAGCGTACACGGCGCTACATGGACACATTGTCGCAAAACCCCAAATAGAATCAACAATATCAGCACAACAAAAATCAGATTATCATAGAGTACAAGTACATGCTGTTGATGATGATGATGATGATAATTGTTGTTTTAAGGGGCCTAACATCTAGGTTATCGGCCCCTGACATGCTGTTGAGACCAAGATATTTGGGTCCCCTAAGTGAACAAATACACTAAATTCATGGCCTAGACTTTCACGCATACAAATGAAAATCAAGGAAGTCCAGTTAATATCATTTTAAAATTATGTTGCTAAATATAGATGTTTTGGAGATCGTGGTTATCAACTCTTCAGTTTGCGTGGAACCAATCTGATGCTCTGAGTTATTGAGGTGACTGATCTGGAATGACTGTGTACTTGCCAAGAAGTGACCGTGGTCTCAGGTTGGATACCACCCCGAGATTTACTGGAGTTTAAGTTGTAAACCATAAAGAACCCCTTGGTGGATATCTGGTGGCGTTTAAACCCTTATTTCTTCGTGGTTATAGGTAACTCGTTCCAATCGTCATGCCCCGGTTGAAATACTCAATAAGACAACCAGATCGTACGACTATTTGGTTGGAAATATGTAGTGGGGATAATGGACCCTAGCCTTGGGGTTAACTTAAAGGTTGCGTGTCTGATTGCTCAAGGTTCAATTATTCTCACATTTAAAGGCATTAAATCAGGTTGAGTGGGTTGAAATGGGGTGCAGTCTCAACAAATAATATACTTTCCATTCATGCTAGGTGCTAGAGGGATCGTAGTCATCAGCCCCGAGGTCATATCAAGCAGCAATTCTTAAGCAAACCGAGACCTCTGCGCTGCATGGCCAAAACCACTGGCTCAAGAACCAGTATTTCATATTTTGATTTTTCTTAATTCAGCAATAATAAAAACAACAAAATTAATATAAATAATAATAAAAATAATAATAATAATAATAATAATATTAATAATAATAATAATATGGATGTCATGTCATCTGTCTCTCCATGAATAGAAAAGGCATAATGCAAAAACTGGAGACCAAGGAAAGGAAGATATTGAGGAAAATCCTCGGTCCAGTCAAAGAACACGGTGAGTTCCGACGACGCCACAACCAAGAGTTCTACACACACGTATAGAAAATAACTGACTTGATGAGGAAAAGGAGGGTTTCTTTTTATGAACATACTAGCAGAAGTACCCGTTCTTCGAACGGTGTTCGGTGTTAACACCAGACATTATAATAATAATAATAATAATGTTATTGGTGTTACGTCCCTTTTAAGTACTGTTGCTTTTAGAGACGCACCAGACATTATCAATTGAGCTACTGTTGCAATGGTTAGTGGCTTGTCATTCCTTCATAAGTTTATCAAAACGAAGTTAGTTTTCTGGGAATATCACACACACTGTTAATTTAAGGGCCTTATAATGTGGTTTTCGGAGACCCTTTATAGACTCGCGAATTTTGTGTCTCTCATTGAGAAGTGCAACATATGCTTTGGTCGTCCTTCTAGGATAATTTTTATATTTCGCCTATTTTAGCATGTATTTTGAGAAGTTTTTCCCTATATCCACCCTTCTACTGTATGAAATGAACGGTGAATAGTTTTATAAATGATTGGTGTATTGACTCATGTTTACCATACCTAATTTTACGATGCACCAAGCATCAAAACATGAGTTATAGGCGTACATAAGGATACACAGAAAGACAGACAGACAGACAGACAATACTATTGTCTACAACATATCACCCAGATATCCAAATATGGGTATATCTACCACACAGTATCAAAGAAAATCATCCTTACGATGAACCCGTATGTCGACAAAGATTAGTTGAAATGTGCTCTCAAACTAAATTCACCTGACGTGTACTTCCTGACATGAAATAGAATTGAAAGCCTTGTAGATGAAACGCAATACACGTCACATAAAAACTGACCCTCTACGTTTTGTTGAGTCCCCATACACAGGAAGACCTCTATCATAAATTATAAAAGCTTGTGGTGCATGAAAATTCAGGTTCTTTAGTCTCAAATGGCCCAAATTCCTAAAAGCCGCAAAAAATGCTGATTCAATTCAGGAATTTTTGAAAATAATGTTGTTGTTTGGAGATATAATAGACCTTCTTTACTATATGACGCTGTGAAAATTGCATGAAAAAATCCTAGGTTACCCCTTGACCCCCTTAATTGCATTGATGAATTATACAGTCTACGTTGGTTCCGTGATAACCTTATATTTGCAAACTTTGACAGAAATGTAATAACTGTAATAAATGTAATAAATTGCTTCTTACTGTAATAGATGGAAAGTTGGATGCCACCCATTGAGATAATGTTGTCATGGTTACGGATTTGCATTCCTTCATTAGTTTGTTAAATTAAATTTAATTAGTTTTCTGGGAATGTTTCAGAAACTGTTGGTTTTAGAGCCTTATAATGTAGTTTTCGAGGACCCTCGAGTTTTATTTCTGGCACCGAGGAACTTTGTCTCGTCGTTGTACGCCATAATATAATACTAATAATAATAATATAATATAGGGATAGGAATATAATAGATCTGCCATACCACACCCACAGATGTAAATCGCGTGAAAAAATTCTAGACTACCCCTTGACCCCCTTAAGCGCATTTTACGTATTAATGAAATTTACAGCGTAATTTGGTTCCATAATAACCATCTAACCGTTTGCGACCTTTCACACTAATGTAATTAATGGAATTGTATTGCGTCTTACAGCAATAGATGGACCTCTGAGAATCTGTTGCCATGGTTATCGGCTTGCATTCGTTCATTAGTTTATTAAATTAAATTAGTTTTCTGGGAATATCTCAAAAACGGTTGGACGTAGGACCTTAAAATGTGCTTTTAGGTCCCCTGAGTTTTGTCTCTCACATTGAGGGGATGAAAATGAGCTTTGTCTCGTCCTTCTACTCCTATTTCAGTATGTATTTTAAGGGGGTATGCCCCCTTTTATGAGAGGTACAGAGAAGAGTTACATCAATGATTAGTGTCGTGCCTCTGATGGATATCTGTACCAAATTTTACGTTGATACACCCAGCCGTTCTCGAATTATAAGGGAACAAAGTTGTCCACAGACAATCAAACAAACAGACAGACAGACCAAAACATTATTTTCGCGCGCATCTATCATAAAACAGTCTGAAACGTGTAAATAACTCAAATTTCCGTAGAAATTCAGAAAAAAAACAGACAAATTTTCTTTTTTATATATGTAGAGATATACTGCACCGCTCGGTGTTGACCGTGTTTTATTGCACAAATTTAGGTTTTACTCGCTAACCGTCGGAGATACTCGAAAAGTGATAAGAACCTTTTGGATAGAAAATAAAATGCTAAAGCTCACGTATACCATCAAAAGTTTGCTATTTCTTAGCGTTCTCTTTTTATTTGAAATGGAAATATGAAATTTTGAAACCAAAGGGTGTAGTGACGTCACAAAAGTAGGTTTTACCCGCTAACCGTTGGAGATACACGAAAAGTGATAAGGAACTTTCTGATAGGAAATTCAATTTCAAAGCTCATATGTGCCATCAAAAGTTTGCTATTTCGTACCGTTCTCTTTTTATTTGATATGGAAATATGAAATTTTGAAACCAAAGGATGTAGTGACGTCACTAAAATGGTTGCCATTTCTTAATAGTGCAAAATATCGAAATTAAAATGTAAACCTGGTATTTCAGCTACATCCATGCAAAATTTCATTTAAATCAGACCAGTGGTTCTTGCGTTATTAGGTAACAGACAGACAGACAGACACACACCATCTCATTTTTAGCCTACTTTCAATTTTGAAAAAATAGGCTTATGAGATGAAAATAGGCTTATGAGATCACCTTTTGTCCGTGTGTGTGTGCGTGTGTGTGTGTGTGATTCGTGTGTGTGTCCCCCCCTAATAAAATCTAAACGGCAGGAGCGATTTCAATGAAACACGGAAAGTTCATAGCACTATTCCCGGCGACCTCGACCGTGCCCTTCAAATTTTGTTACGACTCACCAATCCAACATGGCGGCTGTGCGAAATATTTCACCAGCATTCAATATCTCCGAAACTATTACCGATATTACCCTGACATTTTCTATGGTGATAGAGGGAACTACTATAAGTTCACTTATGTGACTTTTGAAAACCTGGTAGCTATAAAACCAACATGGCGGCCAAGCGAATTTGCGACTTTTAAATAGACGTTTCTCGCGATTTGACCAACCAAACGCAATGAAACTTGGTACAGTATATGTTTATATACATTGTAATGCACCGACATCTAACTTCGTTCAATTGTTTACATAATCACAAGATGGCGGATGTGCGAATTATTTCACCGGCATTCTATATCTCTGAAACTATTAGCGGTATCTCCCTAAAATTTTGTACGGAGATAATGGGCACTACTGGAAGTCCACCTATAAGATTTTCAAAAACCGGTTAACTACAAAACGAACATGGCGGCCAAGCGAATTTGAACATTTTAAATAGACCTTTCTCGCGATTTAATGTTCCAAGCGCACTGAAACCTGGTACAGGAAATATTTATACACATTGTAATCCACTGGTATCTAATTTTGTTCAATTGTTTACATAACCTCAAGATGGCAGCAGTGCGAATTTTAAAATTAAGTTTTTATTTCCTGTGATGTAGTCATGCGATCGAAGTGAAAGTTTGAATAATGAACCTACGCAATAATTTTCCTTTAATGGTACATGACTCTATGGCCTATACATTTAACAATCCAACATGGCGACCATCCGAAATATTTAGACGATACTGAATATCTACGAATCTATTTTAGCAATCAAACTAAATTTTTAATGTTCATAGGGGCTATGAACTTATGTTCACCTATAGGACTTTAAATATCCTGGTGATCACAAATCCAACATGGCGGTGACGCGAATTATAAATATTCACATGGACGTTTCTCGCAATTTAACCATCCGCGTGCAGTGAAACTTGGTACAGTAAATCTTTATCCGAATGTTAATCCACTGGCATCTAATTTATTTCAATTGTTTCCATAACCTCAAGATGGCAGCTGTGAAAATTTTTTAAATCTCCTTGTTTTTCTTTTGTCCTAATTATGCGATTGAAGTTTGAATACTACACGTTCACAATAATCTGCATGTAACAGTACATAACTCTAGGACCTATATATATAAAATCCAACATGGCGACCAACCGAAATATTTAGTCGGTTCTCAATATCTACGAATCTATTACAGCAATCAAACCGAAATTGTGTATGTTGATAGTGGCAATTAACATAAGTAGGATATATGAAAATAGGCTGTATAGTTCTTCACGGAACTACTTGTTATATATTAGTACTAGCAGAAGTACCCGTTCTTCGAACGGTGTTATATATTAACACCAGACATTATCAATTGAGCTACTGTTGCAATGGTTAGCGGTTTGTCATTCCTTCATAAGTTTTTCAGAACGAAGTTAGTTTTCTGGGAATATCACACACACTGTTAATTTAAGGGCCTTAAAATGTGGTTTTCGGAGACCCCTTATAGACTCGCGAATTTTGTGTCTCACAATGAGAAGCACAACATATGCTTTGATCGTCCTTCTAGGATAATTTTTATATTTCGCCTATTTTAGCATGTATTTTGAGAAGTTTTTCCCTATATCCACCCTTCTACTGTATGAAAAGTACGGTGAGGAGTTTTATAAATGATTGGTGTATTGACTCATGTTTGAAATGAAAATCCACAGCCTGCTTCCAGTCTCCGACCGGGTCAGGAATGGAATGAATGAAACCCCCATCTAGCGGCGAGGATATGAACAGTGCCGGCTGCCGAAGCCTGTCGCACTTCCCTGGGGCAATGATTAAATGAATGACAGATGAAATGAAATGATAATGGAGGGTGTTTCTGGAATGAAATATTGACAGGTAAAACCGGAGTACCCGGAGAAAAACCTGTCTGCCTCCGCTTTGTCCAGCACAAATCTCACATGGAGTGACCGGGATTTGAACCACGGACCCAGCGGTGAGAGGCCGGCGTGCTGCCGCCTAAGCCACGGAGGCTTTATTGACTCATGTTTACCATACGTAATTTTACGATACACCAAGCATCCGAACACGATTTATAGGCGTACATAAAGATACACAGAAAGACAGACAGACAATTCTATTGTCTACAACATATCACCCAGATATCCAAATATGGGTGTATCTACCATACGTATCAAACAAAATCATCCCTACGATGAACCCGTATGTCGACAAAAAAAAAAAAAAAGATTAGTTAAAATGTGCTCCTAAACTAAATTCACCTAACGTGTACTTCCTGACGTGAAATAGATTTGAAAGCCTTGTAGACGAAACGCAATACACCTCTCATAAAAAATGACCCTCTACGTTGTGTTAGGTCCCCATACACAGGAAGACCTCTTTCATAAATTATAAAGGCTTGTGGTGCATGAAAATTCAGGTTATTTAGCCTCAAATGGCCCAAATTCCTAAAAGCCGCAAAAAATGCTGATTCAATTCAGGAATTTTTGAAAATAATGTTGCTGTTTGTAGATATAATAGACTTTCTGTACTATATGTCGCACGTGAAATTGCATGAAAAAATTCTAGGTTACCCCTTGACCCCCTTAATTGCATTGACGAATTATACAGTCTACTGTACGTTGGTTCCGTGATAACCTTATAGCCATTTGCAAACTTTCACAGAAATGTAATAAATAGAGTAGCCTAATAATAATAATATCGTATGGCCTCGGGTGCCGGGTGCAAGCTTCGTAATTTGACACCCAGAGGGAAGCTTGCATGTCGAAATTTCGTTGTTCCTTGAATCACTATGAAAGTCAAGGAGGGTAGATATCTAAGCTCCTTGAACACTATAGCGCTTTCTAGTAGAGAAATGAGGAACTTTGTGTTGGCGGATACTCCTGAGGTTAATTTTGCCATTATGAACACGGCCTACTGAATTGAAATGGGTTCTTTGACATGCCAAAATCGTATGACATGCGAGTCGTACTTTTGCCGCCTTTCAAAAATCACGTACTGGCCGCACGTTTGTTTTAGACGATTGCCCTTGACCTTGAAGCCTGCGGGAGAGCCTGTACACAGTCACTCTCTCACCCTATCACTTCACATTTGTCACCATTGATCTGATGTAATGGAATTCCAGACTTGAGCAGACAGTACAGTCCTCGTCGAACTATTGTGTGACACGGAAGTACACGTTACGTAGTTACGAACAGAACGTCATTATATTTGCCAGTGATTATACTTCAGCAATAGTGTGAAACAGCTTTATCAATCATCGGAGCGCTTGGGGCAGCTGATAACAACACAGGTACTGTAGTAACTCGCCTCCAGGCTTCCATTAAGATTTTTCACTCGTCTAAAACAAACGTCCGGCCTGTACCATGGCCAGCAGTGAACCTGCAATCTTGGGGTTAGTAGACCGACACGCTATCCACTCACCCACCGTGGCAAGGTATAAATGGAGTGACATTGCTTCTTACAGAAATAGATGGAAAGTTGGATGCCACCCCTCGAGATAAAGTTGTCATGGTTACCGATTTCCATTCCTTCATTAGTTTGTTAAATTAAATTAAATTAGTTTTCTGGGAATATTTCAGATACTGTTGGTTTTAGAGCCTTATAATGTAGTTTTCGAGGCCCCCAAGTTTTGTTTCTGGCACCGAGGGGCTTTGTCTCCTCGTTGTACGCCATAATATAATACTACTAATAATAATAATATAATATGGGGATAGGAATATAATAGACCTGCCGTACCACACCCGCAGGTGTAAATCGCGTGAAAAAATTCTAGTGTACCCCTTGACCCCCTTAAGCGCATTATACGTATTGATGAATTGTACAGTTTAATTTGGTTCCGTGATAACCTACTAGCCGTTTGCAAACTTTCACACCAATGTAATTAATGGAATTGCATTGCGTCTTACAGCAATAGATGGACCTCTGAGAATCTGTTGCCATGGTTACCGGCTTGTATTCGTTCATTAGTTCATTAAATGAAATTAGTTTCCTGGAAATATCTCAAAAATGGTTGGTTTTAGGGCCTTAAAATGTGGATTTCGAGTTTTGTCTCTCACATTGAGGGGATGAAAATGATCTTTGTCTCGTCCTTCTACTCCTATTTCAGCATGTAATTTAAGGGGGTAGGCCCACTTTTATGAGAGGTACGGATAAGGGTTACATCAATGATTAGTGTCGTGCCTCTGATGGATATCTGTACCAAATTTTACGTTGATACACCCAGCCAATCTCGAGTTATAAGGGATCAAAGTTGTCCACATACAAACAAACAAAGAAACAAACAGACAGACAGACCAAAACATTAGTTTCGCGGTCATACATAAAAAAACAGTCTGAAACGCGTAAATAACTCAAATTTCCGTAGAAATTGCGAAGGAAACATACAAACTTTAATTTTTATGTATGTAGAGATATATTGCACCGCTCGGTGTTGACCGTGTTTTATTGCACATATTTAGGTTTTACTCGCTAACCTTTGGAGATACACGAAATGTGATAAGGACCTTTTCGATAGAAAATTAAATGTTAAATCTCGTGTATGCATCAAAAGTTTGCTATTTCTTATCGTTCTCTTTTTATTTGAAATGGAAATATGAAATTTTGAAACCAAAGGGTGTAGTGACGTCACTTATGTGGGTTTTACTCGCTAACCGTTGGAGATACACGAAAAGTGATAAGGACCTTTCAGATAGGAAATTAAATTTTAAAGCTCGTATGTGCCATCAAACGTTTGCTTTTTCTTAGCGTTCTCTTTTTATTTGATATGGAAATATGAAATTTTGAAACCAAAGGGTGTAGTGACGTCACTAAAATGGTCGCCATTTTTTAATAGTGCAAAATATCGAAATTAAAAGTATCCTATATGTAAACATGGTAAATCAGCTACATCCTTGCAAACTTTCATTTAAATCGGACCAGTGGTTCTTACGTTATTGAGTAACAGACAGACAGACAGACAGAAAGACAGACACACACCATCTCATTTTTATATATTAGTATGATGATAACCCGAATTAAATCAACACGGCTATCCAACCGAAGTTTTGCTTTTCTCAAAGAGAAAAAGACAAAAGGGACCTGGTTCAGTGAAGTAGAGAAATATCTGTTGCTGACTGGGATAACATGTGAAGATATCCAGGAGCGCAGCCCATTTAGGGAAAAACTTCAAAAACATCGGAGTTTTCAATTGCCGAAACTAAAAACCGGGAAGACGTGGATGACGGAGGGAAAGGTGCAACATCGATTGCGAATGAAGGAGTACTGGGCCAACATTAAAATGCAGAAGAAACAGTTGACATGACGTTGTCCTTAGTTGGCCGTAACGAAGGAAAAAGAATATGGATAATAATGGGGGAAATAACAAATGGGAATTGGTATTCTTGAACGGATGTGAATTTAGATGTGACTAAAAGCTATCACGGTTTCAAAGTTGGTTTTGAACCCAGAAAACAAAGAGGGTCTCTGCCATAGCCACGAAATACTGGGAGGATTTCAACACCGATGAATGAACAAGATTGGTTATTATCATGCAGTTCAAAGAGTGTATTCGAACGTAAATAATGATAATGATAATATTAATAATGATAATAATAACAATATATCTACTTAATTACAGAAGGTGACAAAATTATGAAATCCTATTAAAGTCTAAAACAGTTAGTTTCCTGGAGGAGCTATAATATAACGAATGATCATTTTACCTATGAGAGCTTTCCCTTCAATTGAACAGCTTATCCATAAGATGGACTGAATAGATTATCACCTGACTTGTGAAAGAATGTAGGACAGTAATTACAAACTCATAATCCTGTGGGGGTCTGGGTGCGGACACCAAGAGCCTGCTGATGAGCCAGCTTGGTGTCCTAGGTAAAACCCCACACAAGACACGGCACAAACCTAGAAAAAGTGATGAGTTTTAATTCATTGGGCGTGAAAGCCAATATACCATCTTTTTTTGGAAGCCTTCATAGGGAGGTTAAGGTTGCTGGAGCTTTCAGTTCTTGCAGTAAAGAGGCAGGTGCACTTCATATAAAGGGAGATAGCGCGGAGTTCGCTACTCCTGTGGGGATCCGGGCGCGGACATCAAGATTCCGCTGATGAGCCAGTTTGGTGTCCTAGGCGAAATCCCACACAAGACACGACACAAACCTAGAAAATTTGCTGAGTTTTAATTCACTGGCCGTGAAACCCAATATACAATCTTTCATAATCTAATATTTGAACATTGTAGTCATATTGGAAGTGAGCATAAAAAATGAAATGTTAATAGGCGTTTATTTAATAACACGCAGTGAGGAACCTATCGAGGTGATAGCTTTAGTTACCACTCTTCTCATTCAGTTCCGGTTCTCATTCTCATCGTGAACTCTCCATCGAGGACAGGAGGAGCGTGTTTTAACCATAATGCAGACTCATTTAGTGCAACATGTGTTAACAATACTGAATATTAAAGGCAGAATTTTATATAAGTTACTAAAGTAATGGGATACAAGTGAATGGGAAATTTCACAACCTGCATCTGAAAATAACGCCATTGCTTCTCACCCCATTCTCTTCACAAGAGCCGATGAAGTGGAGGACGAACATTTTGTATCACAGAAAACTGTCATTGAAAGACTTTGACCTGGCCGACTGAATTACATCGTACATGGTTTCGTCATATCGTCGTAGCTCCCACCTCTACACCGTCTCTTCATTGATGTCGATACAAAGGGAACATACAGTATTGTGTCTGCTGCCGAACTACACGGGATGGCCATCTCTCTTAAATGGTGCGTGGTGACAGGTACGTATGGTGGTCAGCGTAAGCCACTTTTCATTCGCTGACAGTCAGCAGGCTGCTGCGGAGTGGTTTCAGTCGTCACATATACTGGACATTCTCATCTAAAAATCGAGAGATCAATGGTCGTTTTGAATTTTGTTGTGCTTAATTGTAGAAAAGGCTTTCGCTAATAGATCCTCTGAAAAAATTGACACATTTTGTAATAATGATAATAATAATATTCATAACAATAATAATGACCAAACATAGATTCCTCACCAACATCGTTCTTCTTCATGACAACCACGTCTCGTTATTGGGGAACTACTTTGCGGAAAAGCAAGTCAGCACAACTCTGCACCGTGCTGTTGTCTCCACAGACAACAAAAACACACCTCTTGATCTTCACCACAATATACCCTAACTCTCACGGCACGCATGAAAACCTAACCTGACTGAACAGGGGGAAAAGGAAAATCATTCATGGTAGACACATCATTTAGCTTTTAACCACCAAATAGCTTGTCACGGTGGGTGAGAGATCGGTCTACCAACCCCAAGCTTGCAGGTTCACTCCTGGCCGTGGTAAGTGATTTTTGAAAGCCGGCAATAATACGACACGCATGTCATACGACGTTGGCATGTCAAATAACCCATTTGAATTCATTACGCCGTGTTAATAATGGCAAAATTAATCTCGGGAGTTTCCACCCACACAAAGTTCCTCATTTCTCTACTAGAAAGGGCTATAGTGTTCAAGGAGCTTAGATATCTAACCTCCTTGATCTTCATTGTACTTCAATGAACAACGAAATTCGACATGCAATCTACCCTCTGGGCGTCAAATAACAAAGCTTGCACTCGGCACCCGAGGTCATACGATATTATTATTATTATTATTATTATTATTATTATTATTACCACCAAAATGCGCTACGAGAGATCTTTTGCGTCCTAATATAATGTGACTAGGTGTGCCGTATTTTCTTTTCGCTCGTCAAAACTCTGAACTCCTAGGCCGGGAATCGAACCCACAAATTTGGGATATTGAGGCTGACACTCGACTGTACTGCCGACCTATCGCGGCAGCTTGCCATGTTCAAAATATGGAAAGTTGAATAATATATCTGGCAAAAGTGAGTAACCTGGAACCTCTTGGCTTGATTTGCCTTCGTGTCATAAATAGAATGGCCCGTGGCGAAGCTGTGCTCGCTAAATCATTTACCATGATCGCGTGGTCAGCTGGAGCAAGACAGGAGGTCATAGGTTCAAATCCCAGTGCCGAAAGCGGCTATCCTGAGTGTGGATTTTCCATACTCCCTCCATACACCTTCCACGCAAATGCCGGGATAGTGCCGTATGTCAATTCCCCGGGAACCTACCCCATCCCTGTCCCTAATACCGCCACACACATACTACTACACTTATCCAGTACATACAAGGTATCGGGCAAATTCAAAACACACACACCCAACTACACGGAGCTGATGACCTAGATGTCCCAATACCCTAAATTGAACTTAATTAACAACAACAATACCTATAATGTACATAGACAATCTCGCTGAACGGATATAACAGTACCACCTTGCACAAAGTTTTTTGATGCCAAGACTACGTATTGGAACATGTTAGTGTGCAAACCTCAAAATACACCTGAAGTCCAAGTCAGGAATAACAGAGCAGTTCTTTTATGTAGTCTGAGGACCATTTTGTTTGATGAAATACAGATCGGTAGCATCATATGTTCCTATAGCTGCTGTTCAGATTAAATACAGCAAAAAGAGGAGCAACGGAGAATTGTGTTGGTATAGATGTCCTTCCTCAAGACGTAGACGAGATGAGATTGGTCTTCCACAAGACTCCCTTTAATCTTGGTAAGATAATCCTGTAAACAATTCGGATCCTTTGAATAGAGTAGCTAGCTACAGAAATTGTTGCTGATTAGTTGCAGGTTTCCATCAAATGAATTCAGTGAAGTTCAGCCTCCTTTCTGTACTTACAAATGTCAACTTTCGTGCATAGGAAGGAGCTTTCCTCATCAGACCGAGCAATTCCCTAAGACGTAGTATGGAGCGAACTCATAATAACACTAGCTACATCTACGTAAATATGAATGTATATTTAACACTGAAGACCCTTATTGATGATGAACATGATGGTGGTTTTATTTTCTTATTTATTTTATTTATTTATTGATGGTACACAACCGGGCTCAGTGCGCGCCTCAGTATCATTGCACCTACATAGTAAGACAGTTCCAGGTATTTCTACATTATTAAGTAGTGATATGTACGTTTAATTCTTATCGCTAGGAAGTTTACACTGATGCCTGAATGATTGTAGTATAAAGCTAAATCTAAATTTGGTTGGTTGGTTGGTTCCTCAATTTAGGGTCTGCGACAACGAGTTCATGTAGCCCCGTGTACTTTGGGTGTGTGTAGAATCTGTTTGATAACCGGCGCTAATTGTGATGGCTGTATTAGTGAGTGTTTTTTTTCAATTCAAGTAAGAACTGCAGACATTTGATTTTCAAGTAGTTCCAATTTTTGCTACCAAACGCCACCGTCAACGACCAACTGTTCTGCACTTTGTTACTATATGCCACCGCAGTCGGCTCCTGGTGACGAACGTAGGAGCCTAAGAGCGTTTGTCAAATGTTTAACCTATAATTTAGCTTCACGCACGTGTAAATAGTGGAAGATTCTTTATCATGCCATAAATCCATGACATATGGCCTCCGGCTTTACTTCCCCTCCGAAGAAAGGCATACTGAGGAAAATATAAATTTGATATAATGTCTAAAACAAACACAGGTTGTGAAATTTAATACGGTATTGCATAGAAAACTAACAAGTAGTTCCGTGAAAAACTGTACAGCCTATTTTCATATATCCTACTCATGTTAATTGTCTCTATTGAACCCATGTGCCATCAGGTCCATGGATGGTCGAATCCATGCATTTGAGGAAGAAATCAAAGAAACGTATAGTTTCTAATGTAACTTAAAGAAAGATCCAGCCAGGATGCCAGTATAAGGTTGTGCAACTAACGAGGACCAGGTGTTCGAGAGGATGATATCATCCCTCTTGACATTCAGAAGGGAGCGAGTCACGAGTATTAATAACCGAGTGGAAATTTCCAACGAATAGACAAGGAGGCCTGAATCGGAAATCGAGCTGACGTTGCTGGAAAATGACAGCACCGCTTATGCGCCAGAAGAGGAATAATTAAATTTAACCCGTTTACAAGTATAATAATGAGTAAACAAGTACAGTAGAGTGAATCATTTTGAATGAGAGATTTTTTAGCAAAGAGAAACCATTTAATAATTGCGCAGGAAAAAACTGCAAACGCAAGACGACGTCATTGGGGAATTACCAAGGCCTGTGTGGAGGGGAGAAAGCAAAAGAAATGCAACACCCACACAATTGAGGACGAGAAATTAATTAATATCTCCGAATTGCACGATCGATTCTTAGGTGCAATGAGATTATTTGACATTGAGAAGACGAGCTTTCGGAAGGTATAATTTTTATATTTGTGGCACCATTATTTTAGAAGTTGGCCACAGAAAAGGCTAGAGTCTTATTGTTTTGTAGTGAAATAGTATAAAGCTTCGGGCTTCACCAAGCCAATCATGCAGTCTCGAACAGCCCGAGGGGGCGTTGCTACGCATCACGCAGTACGAGTCCGTCCAGGGGGACGTGAAGTTATATCAGCTCATGCAGTTATTGTCAGCCTGTGGGCGAGACACTGTGTCACGATCATCGAATGCAGTTATTCTGACAACCCGTGAGGGTGTTACTACGCACGCAGTTCCGACAGTCCGTGAGGAGCGTAAGACTACATCACAGCACATCAGTATTCAGACAGCCGTGTGGGGCGTAACTCTGCGTCACATCGAAGACAGTTACCAGTACTCCTTGAGGGGAGAAACGCTGTGTTACACCGCAGAAGTAATATCCGATAGCCATAGGCGTCGCAGTATTAACGACTTGCTTGCCTCCATAAGGAGTGGTCAAGAAGAAATTTAAAGTATCGCCGTATTGAAATATTAGGAAAATCCTAGTTACAGGATTTAGGCCCGACTGTATACAAGTTATAGTGAAAGTTCGTAAGATATAGTCAGAGCAGGCCGCGAACGTCGGACTTAAAGGCGATAGGTCGTTAAATAGACGAACGAATATATCATAACGTACGGAAGTACCGTACCAGAAAGATAAACTGTTATCTAAATTAAAGAACCCAAAAAGGGAAGAACAGAATAAGGTTCGGAACGTATATCAGAAACGTAGGAGTGTTAGAACCGATCAAATAAAGAAGATCGGAGACTATAAACATTATCTCCAGAAAGTAGGCGAACTATTCTAAAAGTACTAGAATCGAGAAGTACTAGCTGCTATAAACTAAATCTATAGATCATTGAGGAGACCTCGATCCGAATAGACTTTCGCTAGGATCGATAAACAGATCTACAAAGAAGCCGTTCAAGCTAGATAAATAGCCGGTCATCCAGGATAGGAGTAGAAGAATTTGGATTCCAGGGAACAGTAGATGTTTCGAGACTTTCGTATTCTGCAGGATAGGAAGCCGACATTGAATAAATTTCACCCTTGGAAACGGGAATTTAATAGGTCACGTGTGATAGGCTCAGAAATACGGCCTAGTGATCAAGAATTGTGAAGTGTAAAATTTTCAAGATTGTGTGTTAAATTAATATTTTTAGTGTTTATTATGTGTTCAAAAGGGACACATCAGTGTATAAAAATGTCGTCAATGTTAAGTGTCTTAAATATATGTCAAGAAGTGTTTATACATAAGATGAATTCCTTTAATATGGAGTAAAATGTTCAAAGTGGGCCCAAAATGAAGCACCGCACAAGAATAAAGATCATGGGACGATCTAAAAAAAACATGTGAGTACTGAATTTCATTCTATTTTGGTGTCAGGAATTGACTGTGTACAAATCCACCGGAGTTTTTGAGTAAAAGGGATGTGTTTTAATAAATAAATACTGAATAAACAAGAACGCGGTCTGAACAATAATAGAAATTTGAAAAATTATCAATAATTATGTAAAGAATAAATCCCGTAGAGGAAATAAGTGAATAAAATGTTAATGTATTTAACGAATGTCATAAGAGCAAGCGAAATATCAGTAATTATCATGAAAGATATTTAAATAAAGTAAAGTTGACACATGAAAGAAATAGCTTTTGAGCTTGTGTAAAGAATAAAGATAATACTAATAACTAAGTATGGAAATATTAAATAAAGATCAAATAAATTGATGTGAAAATAAGAGCGTTAAAGCCTTAATGTATGTGTAAGATATGATGTTTAAGGGAATGTTTTAAAAGGGAGCGATTTATCGGCAACGGAAAAGATTAATATAAGAATTAAAATAATATGAATTGTTACTAATGAGATTTATCAGTTCTTGGGAAGACAATTCGGCTGAAAATAATGTATAGCGCAAAAGAGCGCAAATAATATTAAAATGTCACGCTAGGAACGCGTAGAGGTTAAAATACTTGGTAAATTACTTATGGAGGGTAGTTGATTGCAGTGAATTGATAATTGTATAAGTCCTCTATTTGTGACGTAGTATCACGAGGCATTGTGTATGTATTTGAAAGGGAGCTAATATATGGTATTATTGAGCGTATGTCATATGGGCCACGGCCGACTTTAAATCGCATTTTGTATAAGTCCTCTGTAAGGGAATGGTTCCCGAGGCATGTGAAGAGATTCGAACGCAGAATCTTCATATGATAAAAGCCCCTTAATTCTTCGTCGTCGAATGTGTATTAATCTTCCCAATCAATGAGGACCCTCTCATAATTAATAAATGCCAAGGTTACGAAAGTGGTCTATGAACCAAAGAATAGTTGTTTGAATGAATACGGTACAGTAAAAGCCCGGTCTCTCCCCAGAACTGAATATAATGTGAAGGTTTGTTTTGAAAGCCTTGGAAATAAGCTGCTAACGGGGGTTAGACAGAGAGTCGCCCGTCACCCTCCGTGTCATAAATCGCGCCCGAGTAGAATGGCCTAGCTCTCTTAGAGCGAGAGTGGGCAGAAACCGTCTCGTAAGATGTTGTAAAGAGAAATGAATACACCAGGAGTGTTTAAAGTTGTTAACGACCCGGGCTTTGAACCGAGGTCCTTGTAGATTGATATTTTCGTTTGCCTGTTCAGATCGTAGTTTCTTATATGATAATGGTCTTATAAGACATAAGAGATAAATAACAATCCCTATTGTAGTGTTGGATGGACGTAGGATTCCACGAGTTAATTGAAGGCAACTAAGTTTCGGGAGTAACTATAGTTTTTTGACTGTGTCAAGTATCTTCATGCTCTGGAGTACACAATTGATTTCCTGATTACCTTAATATATGTGTGAAAATAAAGAGAGATGATAACAGCTGAATGTGTGAACATGCCCAAGATATTGAGTTAGATAATTAACATAAATTTTAAATGTAATTATACATTTGTTTTTGAGAATTAAGAAAATATAAAGGATAGTATTTGAGGTGTATAAGAATGACACCATTATTATGTAAAGCATGGAGCCAAAAGAGCTCGGAGTTATATAAAACTTACAGTTAATGCTTTATGGAAGTAAGACTAAGTAGGAATTGTTGGGTGTATGTGAACCCACATGTTTTAAATACAATATATGTGTTATCTTATGGACTCCGTGTTTATTTGGAACCGGAGTAGTTTTAATTTGTGTAGTGGCTTCAACGTGGGGCTTCTAGCAAACATTGATTTTGGCGCCCAGTACGCAGGGTTGAGTTTTCCTAGGGAAAACCCGAGTTTTTCTCGAAAAATCAAAATTTTCATTTTTTGAAAAAAAGGTTTTTCGAAATTTTGAATTTTAAATACTTCCATAAAGGTTTATGAAATTGAATAAAAGCATCAAAAGGGTACGTTGTCGTAAAAACCCGTACCAAAGTAATATTTTAAAAGAAATTGGGACACAATGATTCAGAGTATCATCTCTCAAACATGTACTAGTGTGGTGGCATTAGTGGCCCACTGTATTTTAATATGATGTTGTTAAGTGAAGAGAGGCGGAGGCTCTCTGAAAATGTAAGGGCCGAGAGCCCAGATAAAGGTAAAACTACAGGTGAGAAAGTGTACCCAAGTAAAGAAATTATAAATGTTTCTGTAGAAAGCATGCGTGCACCTGGAGACATAGTTACACGAAGAGAGGGTAACATGTCTGCAGACAAAAGGGTAAATGTTGAGCCTTTAGAGCTCCAAATGAAAAAAGAAAATTGTACACCGATTCCAAGGGAAAATGTAATTAATACAGATAATGATAATGAGGAAGGTAATTTAAAGTCTCACGTAGTAATGCCGGTTCAGGTAGGCTCAGAAAACGAAGGGGAAAAGAGCGATAGTACTGACGTTCAGGATCAGGAAAAGGTAGAAATGGCGAAATGGGATGAAATAAAAGAATTCTTGGATATAATTGTAGAAATACGAGACGAGCATTATAGGATGAAGAATGAACTTTGGAACTTAAAAGGTCGTGAATTAAGAATAAAAGAAGGAATTGAGGAACAAAGAAATAGGATCTCTGAAAAAATGGAGGAGATAGACAAACTTCGTAAGAGGGCAAGCAAAAATTGGTATACAATACCTAAACAGGAATTAGAGGAATTGTACAAAGAAATTCCTAATGTTAAATGGTCGTTAAGAGAAACGAAGAGGGAATTTGCGAAACGTATGGAGAATGAAGGAAAAATAAAATTAGCTCCGTGGGAACAGATAGTTACATTTGTTGATGAAGTAAGTGAAATAGGGGATAAATTATGGAAAATGAGAGACGCATGGGATGAGATTTGGTGGAAGACAGATTATAAAGAGCGCGCAAGGCGGAAATATGTTCAAGAACAGAAAGAGTATACAGCAGGGGAAAAGAGTAAGAATTACTGGTTCAGTTTGGGTATGTATGATGAACGAGGGATAATCAGCGTTCAGGAGTTAGCTGAAGTAAGACAGGTCAAAATTCCAGAATATCAAGAAATATTAGAGGCTGCTCAGAAGGTATATGAGGAATACATGGTGGCGCAGAACTGTCAGGCAAATGAAATAGTTGCCCAAGATGAAAAACAAGCCGAAATTGAAGAAGAAAAAGAAGTAACGGTGCCAGAACAGCCAAAAATTGAGATTAGAGAAGTCGAACAAGAAATAGAAATCGTAATGATTCCAGTGGAAACTGAGGAAACTTTGGATATCCTTCCAGAGAAACCAATGGAAACTCAAGAGGAAATAGTAAGTCCAGACCAGGAGGACAGCCAAAATGAAAATGAGCTCCAAACGGAAGAGACTCATTTTGAGGGAAAGGTTGAGCTGGAAGAGCAAGATATAATCTCGGAACAGGAGATAACAAAGGAATTGATAGTTGAAGAAACGGAAATAATAATTCCAGAAGAAATAGAGAAATTAAATGAAATAAATATAGAAAATATCAACGAAGCACCGATGGAAACAGAGGTTCAAGATTTCACAGAAAGGGAAAAGGAAAACCCAGAAGACATTCAGGAGGACCAGGAAGATGAAAGGGCATTAGAAGAAGAAGAAGGAAAATTGAAAGCTCAGATCCTTGAATTAATGATTAAATGTCAAGATTGCCAAAGAAAGACTAGAGAAATGGAGAAAGATGCTAATAAGAGCCAAGAAACCCTAAAAGAAAAGGATGAGATTGTTGGGAACAATGAAAAAATGAGAGGAGACATCTCTGGAAACAATCAAGAAAGAGGAAGACCGCCATTGATAGTTGGTGTACCAGGAAATGGATACCCCATGGAAACAATGAAAGGAGGAGGAATAACATACGAAGCCTTGGAGAAAGAGGATGCCCAGGCATACTTCAGCTGAAAGCTCCGTAAAAAGAAAGGGAGCGATAAAAAGAAGAGAAAAGAAGGAGATCTGAAAGACCTAAAGAACTGGAAGAGTCGAAAAAAGAAATACTCTTTGGAAATGCTATCTCGATACGAGGTGAAGGAAAAGGATTATTCCATCATGAACAAACGGGTAAAGCCATTTGCAACCGTCAAAGAATAAGAGAAATAAGTAATAATATGTGTTTGAAATACTATCTCAAAGAGAGATGAGGAAGGGGGAAGAAAACCAGAAAGAGTCAGGTGAGGTTAGACTGAGCTCTTAAAAATCGAATGAAGTGTAACAGACTTGAAGTCTGAGAACTGTAATGAATTAAGTTACGGGTAAAGCTAATAGCACCCGCAAAGTAATTAACATAAAATCATTAAGTTGAAAATATATAATGAATCGAGAACAGACCGACTAGAAGTCTGTCTTGAGAAAAGAAGAAAGAAACCAACTGTTGACTCGAGTTTGGAGGAGCTCACCAGACGAGGGGAGAGTTGTAAACACCGAACGTGGCAAGAAATTTATGGCCCTGAGTGTAGTCGACCACTAGGGGAATAAATGAATGAATGGGAACTTTTGAAGACCCAACCTAAACACAGACCATAGTGGAAAGGAACTTTAAAGAAGTAATTGATTTTATTGAAAAAGAAAATTTTAATGTAATAAAGGAGAAAGAAAGGGTAAAGACAGAGCATACCCAACCTACACAATTAGTGGAAGGAACTTTAAGGAAATAAAACAACAGTAAATACGGATGACGTTATGATGGATTCGATCAAATAAAGAAGATAAAATTAATTAAAATAAATTTCCTCAAAATTTTTCGAAAATTTATTTACCTAAGGAGGGGAGAGATGAACCCATGTGCAATCAGGTCCATGGATGGTCGAATCCATGCATTTGAGGAAGAAATCAAAGAAACGTATAGTTTCTAATGTAACTTAAAGAAAGATCCAGCCAGGATGCCAGTATAAGGTTGTGCAACTAACGAGGACCAGGTGTTCGAGAGGATGATATCATCCCTCTTGACATTCAGAAGGGAGCGAGTCACGAGTATTAATAACCGAGTGGAAATTTCCAACGAATAGACAAGGAGGCCTGAATCGGAAATCAAGCTGACGTTGCTGGAAAATGACAACACCGCTTATGCGCCAGAAGAGGAATAATTAAATTTAACCCGTTTACAAGTATAATAATGAGTAAACAAGTACAGTACAGTGAATCATTTTGAATGAGAGATTTTTTAGTAAAGAGGAACCATTTAATAATTGCGCAGGAAAAAACTGCAAACGCAAGACGACGTCATTGGGGAATTACCAAGGCCTGTGTGGAGGGGAGAAAGCAAAAGAAATGCAACACCCACACAATTGAGGACGAGAAATTAATTAATATCTCCGAATTGCACGATCGATTCTTAGGTGCAATGAGATTATTTGACATTGAGAAGACGAGCTTTCGGAAGGTATAATTTTTATATTTGTGGCACCATTATTTTAGAAGTTGGCCACAGAAAAGGCTAGAGTCTTATTGTTTTGTAGTGAAATAGTATAAAGCTTCGGGCTTCACCAAGCCAATCATGCAGTCTCGAACAGCCCGAGGGGGCGTTGCTACGCATCACGCAGTACGAGTCCGTCCAGGGGGACGTGAAGTTATATCAGCTCATGCAGTTATTGTCAGCCTGTGGGCGAGACACTGTGTCACGATCATCGAATGCAGTTATTCTGACAACCCGTGAGGGTGTTACTACGCACGCAGTTCCGACAGTCCGTGAGGGGCGTAAGACTACATCACAGCACATCAGTATTCAGACAGCCGTGTGGGGCGTAACTCTGCGTCACATCGAAGACAGTTACCAGTACTCCTTGAGGGGAGAAACGCTGTGTTACACCGCAGAAGTAATATCCGATAGCCATAGGCGTCGCAGTATTAACGACTTGCTTGCCTCCATAAGGAGTGGTCAAGAAGAAATTTAAAGTATCGCCGTATTGAAATATTAGGAAAATCCTAGTTACAGGATTTAGGCCCGACTGTATACAAGTTATAGTGAAAGTTCGTAAGATATAGTCAGAGCAGGCCGCGAACGTCGGACTTAAAGGCGATAGGTCGTTAAATAGACGAACGAATATATCATAACGTACGGAAGTACCGTACCAGAAAGATAAACTGTTATCTAAATTAAAGAACCCAAAAAGGGAAGAACAGAATAAGGTTCGGAACGTATATCAGAAACGTAGGAGTGTTAGAACCGATCAAATAAAGAAGATCGGAGACTATAAACATTATCTCCAGAAAGTAGGCGAACTATTCTAAAAGTACTAGACTCGAGAAGTACTAGCTGCTATAAACTAAATCTATAGATCATTGAGGAGACCTCGATCCGAATAGACTTTCGCTAGGATCGATAAACAGATCTACAAAGAAGCCGTTCAAGCTAGATAAATAGCCGGTCATCCAGGATAGGAGTAGAAGAATTTGGATTCCAGGGAACAGTAGATGTTTCGAGACTTTCGTATTCTGCAGGATAGGAAGCCGACATTGAATAAATTTCACCCTTGGAAACGGGAATTTAATAGGTCACGTGTGATAGGCTCAGAAATACGGCCTAGTGATCAAGAATTGTGAAGTGTAAAATTTTCAAGATTGTGTGTTAAATTAATATTTTTAGTGTTTATTATGTGTTCAAAAGGGACACATCAGTGTATAAAAATGTCGTCAATGTTAAGTGTCTTAAATATATGTCAAGAAGTGTTTATACATAAGATGAATTCCTTTAATATGGAGTAAAAAGTTCAAAGTGGGCCCAAAATGAAGCACCGCACAAGAATAAAGATCATGGGACGATCTTAAAAAAAACATGTGAGTACTGAATTTCATTCTATTTTGGTGTCAGGAATTGACTGTGTACAAATCCACCGGAGTTTTTGAGTAAAAGGGATGTGTTTTAATAAATAAATACTGAATAAACAAGAACGCGGTCTGAACAATAATAGAAATTTGAAAAATTATCAATAATTATGTAAAGAATAAATCCCGTAGAGGAAATAAGTGAATAAAATGTTAATGTATTTAACGAATGTCATAAGAGCAAGCGAAATATCAGTAATTATCATGAAAGATATTTAAATAAAGTAAAGTTGACACATGAAAGAAATAGCTTTTGAGCTTGTGTAAAGAATAAAGATAATACTAATAACTAAGTATGGAAATATTAAATAAAGATCAAATAAATTGATGTGAACATAAGAGCGTTAAAGCCTTAATGTATGTGTAAGATATGATGTTTAAGGGAATGTTTTAAAAGGGAGCGATTTATCGGCAACGGAAAAGAATAATATAAGAATTAAAATAATATGAATTGTTACTAATGAGATTTATCAGTTCTTGGGAAGACAATTCGGCTGAAAATAATGTATAGCGCAAAAGAGCGCAAATAATATTAAAATGTCACGCTAGGAACGCGTAGAGGTTAAAATACTTGGTAAATTACTTATGGAGGGTAGTTGATTGCAGTGAATTGATAATTGTATAAGTCCTCTATTTGTGACGTAGTATCACGAGGCATTGTGTATGTATTTGAAAGGGAGCTAATATATGGTATTATTGAGCGTATGTCATATGGGCCACGGCCGACTTTAAATCGCATTTTGTATAAGTCCTCTGTAAGGGAATGGTTCCCGAGGCATGTGAAGAGATTCGAACGCAGAATCTTCTTATGATAAAAGCCCCTTAATTCTTCGTCGTCGAATGTGTATTAATCTTCCCAATCAATGAGGACCCTCTCATAATTAATAAATGCCAAGGTTACGAAAGTGGTCTATGAACCAAAGAATAGTTGTTTGAATGAATACGGTACAGTAAAAGCCCGGTCTCTCCCCAGAACTGAATATAATGTGAAGGTTTGTTTTGAAAGCCTTGGAAATAAGCTGCTAACGGGGGTTAGACAGAGAGTCGCCCGTCACCCTCCGTGTCATAAATCGCGCCCGAGTAGAATGGCCTAGCTCTCTTAGAGCGAGAGTGGGCAGAAACCGTCTCGTAAGATGTTGTAAAGAGAAATGAATACACCAGGAGTGTTTAAAGTTGTTAACGACCCGGGCTTTGAACCGAGGTCCTTGTAGATTGATATTTTCGTTTGCCTGTTCAGATCGTAGTTTCTTATATGATAATGGTCTTATAAGACATAAGAGATAAATAACAATCCCTATTGTAGTGTTGGATGGACGTAGGATTCCACGAGTTAATTGAAGGCAACTAAGTTTCGGGAGTAACTATAGTTTTATGACTGTGTCAAGTATCTTCATGCTCTGGAGTACACAATTGATTTCCTGATTACCTTAATATATGTGTGAAAATAAAGAGAGATGATAACAGCTGAATGTGTGAACATGCCCAGGATATTGAGTTAGATAATTAACATAAATTTTAAATGTAATTATACATTTGTTTTTGAGAATTAAGAAAATATAAAGGATAGTATTTGAGGTGTATAAGAATGACACCATTATTATGTAAAGCATGGAGCCAAAAGAGCTCGGAGTTATATAAAACTTACAGTTAATGCTTTATGGAAGTAAGACTAAGTAAGAATTGTTGGTTTATGTGGGAACCATATGTTTAAATACAATATTTGTTTTATTATATTTGTGATTCCTTGTTCATTTGGAACAAGTAGATGATTATGGGTCAGTAATTAAATTGTTAAAGTGTTTGTAGCGCCATTAATTTTATTAATTAAATGTGTTAAAATAGGAGTTGATTTTGTTGTTATTTTTGCAAGTGTATCCTCTAATTAATCCAAAATATGTGAGTCACAGAGTGGGGGAACTTACCGCTGCCCCGAAAATTCCGAATTGAGCTACGCTGGTATACTGTGATTGGCCTATTTCTTGCTAAAAGGGCACACTATATACATACAAAATTTCAGTTTAATTGCTGTAACAGATTCGTAGATATTGAGAACCGTCTAAAGATTTCAGATGGTCACCAGGATGGATTTTTATTTTTGTACTATTACATTAAGATTATTGTGTACGTGTGGTATTCAAACTTCAATCGCATGATTAGAACACAATAAATAAAAAACGAGATTTTAAAAGTACGCACAGCAGCCATCTTGTGATTATGCAAACAATCGAAATAAATTACATGCCAGTGGATCAACACTTGTATAAGCATTTAACGTGCAACGTTTCACGGCACTCGGAGAGTTAATTCGCGAGAACTGTCCATTTAAATATTTATAGTTCGCGTCGCCGCCATGTTGGATTTGTGCTCACCAGGATACTGAAAGTTCTATGTTCATAGTCTCTATGAACATAAAAAAAATCAGTTTGGTTGCTGTAAAAGATTCATAGATATTGAGAACCGTCTAAATATTTCGGAAGCTCGCCATTTAGGATTGTTACATGTATAGGCCATAGAGTTATGTACCATTCAAGGACAATTATTGCCTAGCTTCATTATTCAAACTTTCACTTCGATCGCATGATTACGACACAAGAATAAAAGCTTAATTTTAAAATTTCGCACAGCCGCCATCTTGAGGTTATGTAAACAATTGAATTAAATTAGATGGCAGTGCATTACAATCTGCAAAATCATTTACTGTACCACATTTCACTGCGCTCAGAGAGTTAAATCACGAGAAAAGTCTATTAAAATATTTGAAATTCGCTTGGTCGCCATGTTCGTTTTGTACTTTACAGGTTTATGAAATATACATGGATAAACTTGTATCAGTACCCTTTATCACCGTACAAAATTGCATGATGATATCTGTAATAGTTTCGGAGATATAGAATGTCAGTGAAATATTTCGCACAGCCGCCATTTTGCGGTTATGTAAACAATTGAACTAAATTAGACTCCAGTGCATTACAATGTGTATAAACATTTGCTGTACCAAGTTTCATTATGTTTCGATAGTTAAATCGCGAGAAATGTCTATTTAAAAGTCTCAATTTCGCTTGACCACCATGTTGGTTTTGTAGTCACCAGGTTTTTGAAAGTCTCATAGGTGAACTTCTAGTAGAGCCCTTTATCACCGTACACAATTTCAGGGCGATATCGGTAATAGTTTCGGAGATATTGAATGCTAGTGAAATATTTCGCACAGCCGCCATGTTGGATTGGTGAGACGTAACAAAATTTGAAGGGCACAGTCGAGGTCGCTGGGAATATCGCTATGAACTTACCGAGTTTCATTGAAATCGCTCCAGCCGTTTAGATTTTATTAGGGGGGACACACACACACCTCACACACACGCACACACACACGGACAAAAGGTGATCTCATAAGCCTAATTTTTTCAAAATTGAAAATAGGCTAAAAATACCTAAGTGTATCTTAAATAACTAGGGAACAGGACTATCCATATATATATATTGTTGGTTCAGTTATGTGTGATAGTTTTTTTTTTCAAACAGCATTCAGCGACTGGATTATGATTACAAAATCGGTCTCATTGAGAGGCAGACATCTAGCTCCTAGTTTACACGAACTGCATCGTTGTAAATACTGCAAAGTCTCCAAACTGGTGAATTATTATGTGATGTAGATATTGTTATATCACTGTTGAGTGCTATGGTTGATCTTGCAGTTAAGCAAGGGATATTGAAATTTAGTAGCGATAGGAAGAATGAGTTGACAATTTGAACGTTAATAACTTCTTAAAGAAATGTTTCATCTTTATAAAGGATTCGTTGCATTCAAAGGATATAATGTCTGGGTTATCGATCATTAACCATGTGGGAAATCAGGCAAATGACAACTACTACTACTATTACTGTAGTAGGGGGCTGTGTGGCGCAGTTAGTAGAGGCGCTGAGTTTCCAATTGGAAGGGCGTGGGTTCAATCCCCATCCAGGTAGTGGATATGAGAAACAAAACTACCACTTTCGGAAACGCAATTAGCCATGGGGTTCACTCAAGTAGTAGTTGTTTGTAGTTTAACGTGACCGTTAATCTCGCGATCATAAGCGCGGGACCTCCGTTTTACGTGGAATCCGAACCACAGGATATGGCATTTCACATCGAAAATCTCACATGCATTGACCGGGAATCGAAACCGGTCCGCCTTGGTGAGAGGCATACAGCTTGACCGCTGCGCCACCACGCCGCTTGGGGTTCACTCAGCCTACACCAGAAATGAGTACCAGGGTAATTCCTGGGAGCAAAGGTGGCCGCCGTGCGTGGAGCTGACAACTCCATCCCATGTAGTGCCGATGTCACAAAGGTTGGAAGCCTCTACCTTCCACTACTCGGGGCAGATGACCTCGTAGTTCCGCCCCTTAAAACAACAATAACTAAATAAATAACTTCCATTACCCCCAGGGCCTTCATGCCTGTTTGGAGTTGGCTTTGCTTTTTTTTTTTACTATTAGGCTACTGTAGTACGATACCAGTGCCGCTAAACTTCTCTGCGCGAGCGGTTGTTGTTTATAGCACCTGGAGCCTTACGTGACGAGGAAGGGAGGGGCCAACAGTGATGACGGAGTGCCGTCTGCACACGCCAAGCAGCATTGCGCGCTACTTGAGTTAGACGTTATATTGTGAATTGTGAACGAAAAAAATTAGCTTAGACATATCTTACCCCCGCTACTGTACGAGTCAACCAGGCGGGCTGACAGCGTGGCACAAGTAAACAAACAATACTGTAGTTCCCACCTCGACCGTTGGCACTCGTATCTTGAAAGGTTGTCGCTACTACTACTATGGCCCTACTATTACCAGAATTACAACTACGCCTGCGTAAAATTTAGCACAGCGCAGCGTGGGCACCATTGAATTAATAAATTGGAAGTGCATGTCCATAAAAATAATTTCTTATTCTCTATCTTTGGTCAATTTTTCATTTTAATTTCTGGTACAGTTACCAAAATGTTGGAAATTCCTTAACATTACTTATCTTTGCCATATTTGACCGATAGCAATCACGGTAGTTATGAAAAGTATTTTCGATGTTGGTTGGAATAATAATAATAATTTATTATTATTATATTATTATTATTATTATTACTATCATAGTATGGCATCAGCTACCATGGCGTATATATTTCGAGTTCTAGTCATTCAGGCAATCTACTTATCAATTTCAACGTTATGTTAAACGCTACGGTGTGCAGTGAAAAGCAGAACTCTAGAGCGCGACTAGTGGTCGAAGTGTAATTAACTATATCTTGTAATTATCAAATGCGATCTTGTACGAGCCTACATCGGAGTACAGTGGATTTTTTCCAGCTCTTAAAATTCTGAATTCCTCTGCCAGAAATCTAACCTGTAATCTTGGAATTTTGAGGCATACAGACCCACCGAGGAAGCGGTCAGAGTTATAGTACCTTCGAACTACATCTCATTGAAGTCGGGGGGGGATAAAACGCATACAAATGGAAGATACCTGCTCGGAAGGTATTAAAATACTATTCCTACTAGAGACTTCAAGGATTTGCTTGTAAATTAAGTTGAGCTGCAATGAAATATTCTTTAAATCCATCGATGTTGCCATTAGGGGCAGATAACCTCACTGTTTAGCCCCTTAAAATAACAACAATCATCATCATCAGATGTAGCTGTTGTTAAGTCACTCTCCGCGAGTGAATTGGAGAGCTGCTCGTTTGGAGAGTCTACCGTACGTTTACATCCTGGATTAAACAGTGACTATTCCGATTGTTGAATGTTCCAACAAGTTCTACAATTAGCCTTATTCTGGGAACGTCAACTACCTGGGTCAACTACCGCAAAGTAATTGAATAGTATCTTTCAGTTTTTAACCCGATTCTGTATGCGATTAATACTATTATACATTCATAACTTATTATTAATCGCATGTAAATTTATTATGTGGATTCTCATATCCCCCGTGTAGTTGGGTGTATGTTTGTGTTGACCGACTGAAAGCTATCCTTAAATTATAAATAAGGCAACACTTAATTAATTTATTTATTTATTTATCGTATGGCTTTTAGTGCCGGGAGTGTCCGACGACATGTTCGGCTCGCCTGAGTCTGTAGCTGCTTCCATCAGACACACATAGGGTGAGTTACAAGTTCCGTTCAATTTCATGTAATTCCAACTTTCGCTACCAGATATCAATGATACCTAGTGGTGAACGTTGGAACTTTGATAGAGCGTTCCGACGAAATCTAACCTAACAATTTAGCTTCACACAAGTTTAGTCTGTGGAAGGATCATTTACATGTCATAAATCCACGACATGGGACCGCCGGCTTTACTTCTCCTCCAAAGGACGGCATACTGAAGGATTTTTAACGCTCTTAAAAACACTGATGCGTGGTTTCAAAGCTTTCAAAGTAATTAGTTCAATACATTATTACAGTGATTCTAATAACATAAGTTATCTCACAAATTTGTTTTATACACTACACGAGGTTTTAACACAAAACATACCCCTAACCCTATCTGAAGCTATATCATGAATAATTCTCATAACTTATTTAAGACCCCGAATACTCGCAAAATCAGTGCCTATCCTGATGTGCATACTGGGATAGTTATATTCTTTCTAAAATCGGACATTTCATCTCATAGCTGTATAGGTGTCTCCCAACTTTAAGATTCAAAGTACGGTAATACAGGGCGCCCGAGATCGTTCTCCGCAGTGGCTACGTGTGCAGCTGCGAGTGGTTGCATCATCAGTTTAGTTGACAGCACTGAGCCCTTGAAACGGGAACTCCAGCGCGTGTGGGATGTAGGCTGTCGAAATCGTCAGTTTGTCTTCAGTGTGAATTGCAGTAAGCGAGCGTTCAGATAGATTACTGGAAGAGTGCAACAGTATACAGGCGGTCATGTTCACTACTGAAGAAAGAGTATTTTTTGGAGGAATACTTTTTTCGTGAAGGCGATCGGTTTATAGAAAATGTAAAATTAAGATTTCAGGCGCGGTTTCCTAAATCAAAGTGTCCAAACCGTGAAACCGTTCGGGATTTAACCCCACCAGATTATTTCCTTTGGGGTGCGGTGAAATCTGAGGTATACAAAACTAATCCAAAAACGATTGAGGAACTCAAAGCGGATATCATTAATTACTGTATATGCAGTCCATTCCGCAAGAAACTTTAGTGAAAGTCTTCGACAATATGTGTAGACGTGTTGATGTCTGTCTTCGAACACAAGGACAACACTTCCAGCATCTGTTATGAATGGCTGTGGAGAGTACAAAGTTTACTGTCTGTTTGTTATGAGGCAAGCGGCAGCCGTGTTGCCAACGTAACTGCTGTAGCTAGCTCTCGCAAACGCATGTAGGCGCTGCAGAGAACATTCCAGGACTCACTGTACTATTGGTAGAGTGACCCTAAACTAAGCACTTGGAGACACGGTGCCAATGGTTGCGAAAGCATATTTCCAATTTTATATCCAGAAAAGGGACAGATGACCTCGCTGTTCCCCCCTTAAAACAACAATAAATTACTACACCCAGAAACAATTTACACCCCCTACCGTTATGCTGTATGCAACATTGAACGACTCATCGCAACAACAACATTAGCACTGCTCAGAATAATTTTGCAACCTTATAGTGCCTGAAAGAAAACCACCCATTGGTTCCCTATCTTAAAATATACTTTGTTTAGCATCTCCTACCATCTGCATAGTTTTGACCCCCCAAGGTTGGAGACATCCTGTTCATAAATGGTAATACCTCATGTGCCTTGATGTCCATACTGCTAAATGAGAATCCCCTAAGGAATATCTAATAGAAGTCCAGGCATGAGTTAATATTGTTTGCAAAGTAGCGTCAGCCATTCGTCTCAAGAAAGTGTGCTTTGGTCCGGTGTTACTCCCTATGAAGCTATATTTCATTGCTCCCTTCTGTCTCCAGAGGGCTAGTGTTCCTTTCCATTATATTTAATGCACCCTTCAGGCCACTAGTCCCCTTGTCGTCGATTAGCGGGCCCACATCCACTTGCTGATGTAACACTGGTCAGCTATTGACTGCTGAATATACCTCTCTTCAGTAGCTTACAGCGTGCTTGCTTTCATTCAAATGGACATCTATACCGTCAGTCTCTTCTAATCTACGCAGAAATAGAGGTAGACAATTATCATATACTCGACTTGGATATAATAAATATAAATGACCTCCGTAGGGGCCTGGTGCAGGTGTTTTCATTTTAGGCCCGTAGGTAGTGAAACTTGGACTGTTGAAGCAACAGAAAAGAGGAGAATTGAAGCGTTTGAAATGTGGTGTTACAGGAGAATGATGAAGATGAGATGGGTAGATAGGGTTATGAATGAAGAGGTATTAATACGAGTGGGAGAGGAGAAATGTTTCTGGTGACTGCTAATGAAGAGAAGAAATAGGATGCAGGACACATACTAAGACACCCAGGAATAGCAAACTTAATTATAGAATGAAGGGTCGAGGATAGGAACTGCAGGGGTAGACCAAGGGTAGAACATGTTAAACAGATTGCGTTGGATGTAGGCCTAGCTATGTAGAGACGAAACGATTGGCTCAGGACAGAGAGGCATAGAGACCTGCATCAAGCCAGTCGAAATACAGTAGAGACTCACACAACTCAAACAACAAGGCAGCCTCTGGGTCATAATGAGGATGAAATGAATTATAAAGACGTTACAAATATCCAACCAGTGGATTTAACCATCCAAAGATGAAACGCCATGACCCAGCTGGGAATCCAATCCGGAGTCCTTCGGTTCAAAGGCTAGCCTCTCACCCGCTTAACTACGATCCCGGACCATAAACAGTAGACTATAAACATAAGTTATGTTCACCGTAAAATAATCTGAAATATAGGAGGAACCACAGAAAAACTAATTTGGAACGGCTGAGGTAGTATTCGAGCCCACTTAATTTCAGATGTCCTCACGAGGCTGAAGGCACGCCAATGCACTCTTCATCAGAAAAAAATAAAATTCATGGAGAAGCGGGAGTAAGACCCAAGATATTCGGAGAAGTAATGCATGTCTTGAATTATTTAATCCATTGACTAGTCAATGTTTGATAACAGCATTCTTCTAATAGTTGACTTATTCATTTATGTTGAAGGTCTAAAGTTTGGAACATTACCCTTCATCCCTTGATTTCGCTAATGGCGATTACATTATTACTGAGGTTGGTAGGCCTAGACAAAATACCATGAAAGGAATGAATTCAGACTGAGAAACATGTCCAGAGAGGGTTCTATTAAGGATATTAAAGGATCAAAAGAGTACCAAATTTCCGAGGATAACTGCATCCAAAATGCTTCCACAAGATAGATCTATTTCAATATGAAAGTCAGGTGACTCTTCTAAGATAGCAAATTAGAGTTCGATTGTGATCGGAGGGTCTAAATTGAGAATTCTAATAATGAATTCGATTCAGATTATTAGTGTCTGCACCCAGAGTAACGCCACATATACATGCCAAGACAACCCTGTTGCGGGAGGAGTAACTTAGGTCTATCCCTCATCGGCACTGCTGTTTACTTGATTTGAATGACAGAATAAATGTTTGGATTAACTTTCATTGATGATCTACCTAACGTCTTTGCGTTTGGGTTCACCGACGACATGGGGATCGAGGCAGAGGATTATGACTTGGCAGTGATTCTGGTTAAGATGACACTAGTAGTTGCCAACAATTGAATTAAACAATCTAGGGCTATCATAATAAAGAATTTGATTTTGTCCGAACACAAGTATATTGTTACAACAATCGGTGCTCCAGAAGTTTAGTCTAATGAACAAATAAAATATCATGACTAAATCTCGAAGTTGAAATAGTTATAGACGAACTTGACTGAAATAATGTATATACTGGTATCTACACAATCCCTTATATCTGCTTGGAAATAAAATATTATAAATGGTTCATTCGTACCAATACGAATTTACCCTTTTCAGTAGGCACCACTTCTTAAGCTCAAGAAGTAATTCCAGGAAGATACTGATAAGATCATCGTTCTTGTTGTTGCTCAATTTAGAGTTTGCGACATCGAGATCATAGCCTCGAGTATTTGGGTGTGTGTAATTTGTAGGCTTATCTGTGTTATTATGATGGTTGTAAAAGCGCTGAAATATATCGTAATCCCTATAAACTGTCCTGACGCATTGTGTTACTTATCAAGCAAGGTTCGTGGATTTGAATCAACAAAACTGAGTGGAAGACTTATTCACATCATATCTAAATATCTTAACCCGGTTAAGTATAGTTTCAGATCTTCTCCTGCCAAATACGAGAGACTTCAGTATTGAGCATCAGAATTGCCTCTGTGACCTCAGTTTTAAATGTAACTGACACTTTTGCTTAAAAAAACTAAGGACTAAGTTCACAAAGTTTCAAGCATGGAAACACCAGCCACATAGAAGGTAAAAGTTGTGGACGAGTGGCACAAATCATACAACTGGACGTCTTCAAACAACGACTTTCCTCACTACAATGGTCGATCGCAATAAAACTGACGATATGGTTGTAGTGAGAAGTTGCCCTCGCAGGAGTCAAGTTTCCAGTTGCTGTGAGCGTATCGAGATGGAACAAGTTCCTGTGTGCTGGGCTTTAGTCATAAGGGTGAACAGCACAACAATAGGCTGAGGTACACCATCGCCGAACCTCTGAATGATCTAAATTAGCACGACGTGTTGCATATATAAGGTGCGTTCAAAAAGTAACGAGCCGGAGGCTGTAATGCGCAATCCGGTGACGACATCGGCTAATCGCGGTGTGTGTAACGAGGTATGGTTCCGACCAGAGCTGGAAGGTCACAGCCCGTTGCTAGAGGGCACGCGTGCACGTCACGTGACGATACAAATTGAGCAGCAGCATGCATCAATCGTCCAACGCTGCCATTCGCATTGCAAACAGTGACATGGAGGCGTCAAACGAAGAGCAAAGAGGTGTTGTTCGGTTTCTGACAGCGGAAGGAGTAGGGGGAACGGACATTCATCGCCAAATGTCACAAATGTGCCGCGAACACTGCATGTCCCTTGCAAGAGTCAAGGCGTGGCACAAGCGCTTCAGGGAAGGACGGGTGTCGTTAGCCGACGCTGCCCGGTCTGAGGCACCCCCCTGTATTACCGATGACAACGTCCAGCTGGTTGATGCACTCATTACCCAGGACCGCCGAGTGACAGTGAACGTCATAGGCACCGTGGTCGGATTGAGCGTCGGAAGTGTGCACACCATCATGAAGGAACGACTGCACTTGCGGAAAGTGTGTGCCCAATGGGCGCCCCACAGTTCTCAACCACACCAGGAAGCATGTCGAATGGCCTACTGTCTTGGTCTTAGTTGGACGATTGTTGCATGCTGCTGCTCACTTTGTATCGTTACGTGACGTGCATGCGCGCCCTCTAGCGACGGGCTGTGACTTTCCACGCTCTGGTCGGAACTACACCCCGTTACACACGCCACGATTAGCCAATGTCGTCACCGCTTTGCGCATTACAGCCTCCGGCTCGTTACTTTTTGAACGCACCTTATATAACCCTTGCCTAAGGACTCTTATCCGCTTTTGGGATTCTATCCCTACATTGTTAATGAGTGGAGTACTTTAACTGGTTCTATGCTTCGTTCATAAATGTTCTTTTTTCTTGGTGAAAAACAAAGCTTCTAGGGGTAACCATTCCAAAACCAAGCAGAGTCAAAAATTCTTGCAATATTACTAATAACTTTGTTTGTAATATTCAATCACTCGATTTTAAAGTTGCGAATCAATGCAAATAGTTAGATTTCGTTGGAACACTTCATTCCAGCGTTCACCACTAGGTGTCAGTGACATCCGGTATCGAAAGTTGGAACTACTTGAAATTGAACTGAACTTGTAGCTCACCCCATGCGTGTTCACATTGAAGCAGCTACAGCCTCTGGCGATCCGAACACTAAAAGCCATACGATAAATAAATAATAAATACATAATAATGCGAATAGTCTCTGGAGCTTCATTAGTTGATGTCACAATTCAGTGGCTGCAGAATATGGAAGAGAGGGAAAAAGGTCTGCATGTTCTAAACATATTAAAGCACACGGTGAAAGCAGCCACATGTGTCTGCCATATATCCTGCGCCATATGAGGTATGTTTGCTGTGCTCCACGTGGATACTGTGCTGTGTATTGTATAATGAAGATTAAAGGTTTGTTTAGATGGATATAATCCATGAAGGAAGAGGACAGACATATGAGCCCGGCCTCCATAAATGTCAAAATTGTTTAGATCATTCTTCGTGCTCGATATGTTGCCAATGTTTGGAACTGATATTTATTTGAAGTCGAAATAGACAAGTTCCCTTGGTTCATGGTCTGCAACTAATCGGTGATAAATAATGCTATTTATAAGTCTGCAGTTTGCTCTATCGATCTATAGTTGATTGCACATCTTGTTTCACCATGGCCATGGGTTCGATTTGGTGCTCGGGATCGCAGGTCTTTAAAAGACGAGAACGATCCACCGTAGTACAAGTAGTTTCACAGTTGGTGACATAAATCAACATTAAATCTTTACACAAATTCGACCACATAAAATTTTCGTTTCTCAGCTATGTTGCAGTAAAAATGAAATGCCAAAATTAATGCGTACATTTTCTCCAATTGCATCACCTCGAGAGAACAGTATCGAGCATGTGGCGCCATGCGAAAAACTAGTACAATAACAATAATTGTTAATGTTATTGTAGTAATCTTCGTATTTTTGGTTTTGTTTCTTTTGGGAAATCGAGATAAGGCTCATTACGTATGTGAATGTACACCTTCTGTCTGAAACGTTCGGTGAATGGGCTATTACGAACAGATTGTTGGCTTACCTGAAACAGCCGTTACTGTTCTTCGAAGTAATCCTCATGGATGGTTATGTACTTCGGAGAACGACTGAACAAGTCCTGGAAACTCCTGGCATAGTCTTCTATAGGAATAGCCTTCAGTTTGGGTCGACAAAAATCTAAATTGAAAGCAAGAGAGAAACGTGAATTTATGCAACCTGCCTTGCACACCTGATAGACGAGCGGCAGTGAGAAGGGTGAATTTATGCAACCTAACGTGCACACTTGTTCGACGGGTGGCAGTGAGAAGGGTGAATGTTCCTTGGAATGTACTGGTCCTGAAAACAATCGTCACGGGTGACGAGACCTGGTGCAAGAGGTACGACCTTGAAGGCAAGCGTCAAAGTATGGAGTATCGGGGTCCAGGGTCGCCGAAAAGCCCTGAAGGGCCAGAGGTTTTCGAACATTTCGGACATCCAACGTAATGTGACGACCCAACTGAAGGCTATCCCTCAGGGATAGTACAGTCGTTCTAAGAAGTGCATAACCAACCACGGGGATTACTTCAAAGGATAGTAACAGCTGTTTCAGGTAAGCCAACAATCTGTTAGTAATATAGACCCATTCACCGAACTTTTCAGAGAGAGGGTGTATTTTATTTTGTGGTATTGTTGAATCTTACTAAGATATTGTAACTCTTATAATTTTGGTATTTGGATTGGAGAAAATGTCTCTCTCAAACCCTAATGAAATTCGTTACCATATCACAATTTGCCAAGATTTATGAGTATATATCTTATCCAAATCATGCTATTTATAGGAGCCCTGCCCAAAGAATTATAATCGGCAATATTAATAATAATACATTATTGCAGCCAAATGGCCATATATTACAAATTATTCAAGTAATTTCAAGTTTGCGTTCTGGTGCCTTGGTTTGCATATTCTGTAATTGTTTTTTTTTTTTTGCACAATTCTATGTGGTAGCGTCCACATGTTTGTCCGCATAAGTTGCACTCACACGTATCAGCTGGCTCATTGGATGATATGTTCACACAGATGAGATGATGGAATCCGTGTACCGCTATTCTGGTAAACACGTGCCTCATCTCAAAGCTGGATGTGGTCCATGTCAAAGACTACACGTTCCAGACTCGTCTACCTCCGCGCAAGAGAAACATTCCTTATCGAGGACCTAAGGACACTTTTGACTCTTCCCAGCACTCGAGCCTCGGAAAATCTTTTATCTACATTAAAAGCAAAAAGACAAGAAGATCTTGAGGAATAAAATTAAATGTGTTGTCCCATGGTCTTTCTGGCTTCCTTCCTAAATTCCCCAGAGTTTTATGGGACGGGGGCCAAGGTAGATAATCGTTAATATTCCTACTACCGACAACGGTGGTCCAGAGAGGTAACAAGGTAACTAGTGCTTCGCTGACACCGGAAGATCGTGGGTTCAAATCCCACCTCAGCAACCCTGACAATAGTTTCCTTGGTTTCTCACTTTCATATCGCGACGGTTCATTTCAACTGGGTCACGGCCGACTTCCTTCCAAAATCCCTTTCCTGACCCTTCCTTAATTAGACCCAAATTAGCGGTCTCATGAACGATTGGGCTGTCGCCATCCCCAGGTTATCTACTGACAAAGTGTGTTCTGCTCTCAGACACCGTCCTTGCTACGGTAGAGGAAAGATCCCTCGTAAAGTCCGTGGGTGAAGTCCAACTGGGAGGGAAAAAAATACAGTCAGTCTGAAAGACTAGACGTTATATAATTTCAAATGACGCATGCTACAAATGCTACACATGTAAGAAAGGCTCAGGAGGGCTCTTTCAATAGACTCCATTACCCATTAAATTAGGCTTCCCACGCGCGCACCTCTTTAAGGGTCACCCTGTATTTGAGTCTGACAACATTAAAACTCTTTAAGGGTCACTTATTATTTGATTCTGATATCCTGCAAACCTCTTTAAGGGTCACCCTGTATTTGATTGAATCTAACATACTGTACACCTCGTTAAGTGTCACCCTGCATTTTGCTCTGACATCCTGCACACCTCATTAGGAGGCACCCTGCATTCTTATCTGGCATCTTGTATATCTCTTTAGAAGTCACCCTGTATTCTTGTGTGACATCTTGTACACCCCTTTAGGAGTCACACTGTATTCTTGTTTGACATCTTGTGCACCTCCTTAAGAGACACCCTGTATTCTTCTCTGCCATTTTGTAAACCTCCTTAAGAGTCACCTTGCATCGTGTATACCTCTTTAGGAGTCACCCTGTATTCTTATCTGGCATCTTGTACACCGCTTTAGGAGTCACCCTGTATTCTTATCGCTTCGCTCGAAGACCCAGGTCGCTCGACGCCCCAGGACTCTTTCAACAGACTCCATTAACCATTAACTTAGGCTTCCCGCGTGGCTGCATGACGTCACGCACTCGCCGTCCATTACCCATTAACTTAGGCTTCCCGCGTGGCTGCATGACGTCACCGCCTCCGTCTCCGTAACGCATAACTTTTGACTCAAGCATAACGATGAAGTCGACAAGATCATTTGAAATGATAAATTATTCCTACAAGTAGTTGTGCACTATGGACAGAAGTATGGAATAGCTCTCCATTATTCGATATCTACAGTTCGCAGGATTAATGATATCACTTAAGCACAACTCGGAATATGGTGGATCGTTCTCGTGACCCGGAGGCCTCGAGTTCATTCCCGGATCCGATAGGAATTTTATAAGCTGACGTGAGAGTTCTAACGAGGTGAACTCAGCACCATGAGGGTAATTGAGTACCGTAGGTGTCTGATCAGGAAGGCAGCACCCCGGCCAAGAAAGCCAAGGCAAAAGACCGAGGGGATCAGCGCGCTGACCACGCGTCATTCCGCAATCAGTAAGCCAAATGGTTGAGCAGCGGTTGTTTGGTAAGCCAAGGTTCTTAATGGAACGTAATACCACAAAATAAGAAATGGACGGAGAGTAATGAGTGTGGCCGACAAAATAATGCAATAAAAATCGAAACTATTTCAGCTCAGTTAGCAAATAGTTGACCACGTTTCTGATCTTAAGAACGAATTCGAACTTTCAGGCAAATTGAGACGTCTCAATTTTACAGTTTTGTTTATTCTTATTAAGACTGATGGAAATAAAGATGTCAACTTCTGAGGAATATTGCACCTATCTTAAAATACCCTTTCAAGTAGTGACCAGACGGGGATTTGCAGTAAGTCCAGAGATCGGAGGTTCGAATCCCGCACTGACAGCGATTATCCTGAGTGCTGTTTCACTCCGGAGTTTTCCATACTCCTTCCAGACAAATATCAGGATAGTACCTTATTTCAAGCCCCGGGGCACCTACCCCATTCCCGACCTTAATAATTACAGATACACACGCTACTAGGGTCACCACAGAAACACAGATTGTCAGACAAATTGAACACACATCCATGTTCATGGGGATGATGACCAAATACATCCCAAGCTCCAAATGAAAATTAACAACAACAAAAACAATGTAGTATATCACACTTAATGACTGTAACGGGGTGCTGGAAACCTGAAGATCAGAGGTCTGAATCCCTGCATGGACTATGGCCATTTTCCCACTTAATTCCGTAATGCCTCCCAATAAAATGACGATAACTTTTTCGAAGTTCCGAGCCAACTTATTTAATTCTTTACGGCAATAACTAGATGTAAGTCATCCTTGCAGTCACAACAAAATCACAGGTTATTTGGTATGTCCAATACACATCCAAGTACACGAGACTAATGATGAAGTTGTCGCAAGCCACACAATGAAGTAACAACATCAACTGTTGACTTTATACACCGTGTGAAATATCAACTTCTTATTGTCGCTGTTGTTAATTCATTCTTCATTCAGTCTTGTCTACTCGGCTGCTGAGTACTGTGCACTCGTCTGGTTGGAAAGCGTACATGTGTAGAAGGTATACACAAAATTGAATGGTACAATGCGTTGCATTGCTGGTTCCATCAAATCAACTCCACGTCACTGGTTACCCATGCTGAGTCACATCCCTCCACCATACCTAAGGAGGAAGCAAGCTCTACTAAGGGAAGCTAAGAAAATCTTTGCATCACCCTTTTTGCCATTGCACCAAGAATTCTGCCATCCATCACAGCAACGACTGCAATCGAGAAGACCAGTAAGTGTCACTGCGAGGCAACTCATTGCTGCTGGATTTGACCTAAATGGAAGCTGGAAGCATGAGTGGTCAACTAAAACATGGGAACAAGTGCCCACCATCTTGATCCCACAAAGAAACCAAACGGCTTTGACTTACCGAGGAACTTCTGGTGCCTCATCAACAGGCTGAGGACTGGACATGGTTGCTCCAATTATTTCAGGTACAAGTGGGGCTGGATCAGCTCACCAATGTGTGAGTGTAACCTGGAAGAACAGACGATCGAACATCTGGTCCAACGCTGTCTTCTTTATTCGTACCCTGGCATTCCTGACGATTTGTTCGCTCTCACACCCGATTTAACCGAATGGTTGAGAAGGATGGACTTTAAAGTTTGAATGTAGCTTGTTATGTATAATTGTATATTGTATAAATTACCATACGATTAAATAAATAAGGGGCTTGGGACAACTTGATCATCAGCCCCGGGTAGTTCGGTGTTTGTTGAACTTTTCTAATAACTTGTAGGGAGACTTTGATAACTCCTCAGTATGGTTATTTCCGCTGTACAATACTTGACATATACTTTTTCTGCAGAGATACCCCATTGCAAGAAACGCCTTCATCTCACCAGTTGTGTTGAGTCAACTATTTAATTTCTCGTTACCGTGGACTTCGAAACGACAAGTGCTACCGCCTGGTGGTAAAATCGTGAAAACTTGTCTTGTATATTGTTTGAGAAGTATTTAAAAATTTCATTTATTTCAGTGATGCGGTAGTGCTAGTAAAGAAGCTTATTATTACTTATCATATTATTACTGACAGCAGTGGCTACGCTCGCTAAAGCGCAGCGTTAGGTCATGGGGGCAAGTTCCTGCTGACTCAGTAGACGCCTGGGGGTAGCCCCACCGTCGGCCGTCCTTGAAATGGTTATCCGTGGTTTCCCATTTTCAACGCTAGGAAAATGCTGGGACGTTACCTTTTGGCAGGCCATGGCCGCTTTCTTCCACGTCCTTGCCCAGTTTCATTCATTTTCAACCGTTCCATCTCTCATCCCGATGCGCAGGTCGTCCACGAGAGTCAACTAGAAAGACCAGCACTCGGCCTCTCAGGAGGCCATACGACAACAAAAACTGATCATATTGTAGATTTAGACAAAAAAATGTGGATTAAGCACTAGTACCACCAGTATAAAAAAAGACCAAAAGATTTATTAAATTCAAATTTCTTCGGAAGTGTTATTAATTGATTTAGACATTTGGACATGCCAGATGAAGGGTTATGAACTAAATTTATGTCACAAATGTGTGGTAATTTATTTTTTATGTAGATTCTTCGAAATTCATTCCCTTAATTTACGTCAACCCCTTAATATGCTCCCCTACATTAGATAAGCACTTGATCATATCCAATAGTGTTGACAATTGAATCACGTTAATGGTGTGTATCGATTTATTCTCTTGTGATATTATCCTGTGATAACTCTGAAGATGACCATAATGTGGTTGAAACTGGTTTGTTTAAGTAATTAGTTTACATTAATTGAACTATTATTGTCTTAAGGTGGAATAAATTGTTACTTAACATTTTATATTCACGAAATAACCTATATTCATGTGATGAGGGGCCGATAACCTCGATGTTAGGCCCCTTAAAACAACAATTATCATCATCATCATGTGATGGCTGTAGTAGGTTGGTTGGATGGTTCCTTAGTTTAGGGGCTGCGACAACGCGGTCATGTAGCCCTATGTACTTTTGGTGTGTATAGAATCTGTCTGATAACCGGTGTTAATTGCGATGGTTGTATTAGTGTGTGTTATCTGTTTTAATTCAAGTAAGGACTGCAGACAGTAATTTCAGGTAGTTCCTACTTTTGCTACCAAATGCTACCGTGCACGACACCTAACTTGCGGACTTGCCTACCAAATGGCATCGCAATCAGCACCTGGCGGCGAACGTTAAACCTAGAGTTATCAATTCTAACCCACAGATTTTGGCTTCACACAAGTGTAGATAGTAGAAGGTTCTTTTTCATGGGACCGCCGAGTTTACTTCCCCTCCGAAGGAAGGCATACTGAGGGATTTTAAACGCTCTGAAAATCCGACGACTTCGGCCGGGTTTGAACCCGTGACCTTGGGCATAGAAGCTCAGCATGCTACCAACTACGCCTCTGAAGCCGCTGTTGTAGTAGTAGTGTGTCTAACTGTATTAGGGACATAGATGAGTTAGGTGCCCCGGGACTTGAAGTAGGGTACTATCCCAGCATTTGCCTGGAGGGTGTGATGAAAGAACCTGGGAAAACCCACTCTCAGGATGGCCGCTTTCAGAGCGGAGATTCAAACTTGTGATCCCCGGAGTTACAATAGCTGCCCACGTTGCCGTAGTGCACGATTTACCGAGCACTGCTACAGCGCAGGTAATATCAACTTCTCATCAGACGCCTTTGTTATCATCACAGCAATTTGAGTTACGTGAAAGCGAACGTGGGTAACACCACACACAGGCGTGCGAAAGAAAAGGAGAAAGAAAGAAGAAAAGACTTCTCCCAGAACACATTGATATAAATGGGCTCCATTATTTACTTTAAAGTGAGAGTACTCGCCTGCTACTGTTAGATCTCAGGCATCTAAACGAACATTCAGAAGAGACCCTTTTAATTATAAAGTAGAAAACTAAACCGAACAGAAATGCTGAAACACAAAGAAGAGGAAAGTCGTAAGAATTAAAAAGAACTTCCTCTATTGTTGAATCGTTCTGGAGAAAATCTCAGAGTATTCAGTTACTTACTTAGTTTATATAGTATAATGCATTATAAGACACAGTGAGAAACTCAAAGCTTGAATATTTAAGTAACCAAAGTTATCTTCCTTATACTATTAAACAATAGCACGAGCCGAAGAAACATAATTTGGTTTTATCAAGTAACGTCATAAAGTGGCATGAGGGAATGTTGTTATGAAGAATATTCAGTGGACTACTACAGTCATGTCCATTGCCCAGTAAACCCCTTACTAGCCATGACCAAGAGACATCCCTTACTAATTTCGGGTTTTAAATGATAATACATATTATAAATAATAATAATAATTATTATTACTATTATTATTCTTACTGTCCAGGAGAGACGAAGTATATTCTCTTCAGGAAGTCAGAATATTCTAAGAGCCCACTCCAAGCCCACAGGCAAAGCATGTAAAAGCTTGCTATTTCAAAAGCACTTTAAGTGAACATATTTCCATTAGATATTTCTCGGAAGAACAGAACTAGGAGTTGGCCACTGCTAACATTCCTATGTTTCCAGACTGTCTCCAATATTTCACAAGGAACACATATTTCTGTTCCTTCCTCATAATAATTCTTAGTATTGAGCTTTCTACAACGACTTTAAGGTCAGTCCAACCAAACCCCAACGCTTATGGTAGGATTGGCTAAACCCCCCTCTTACCACTAGAGATACACGCCATTGGTGAATCTCTACATGTGACAGCTTTTCCCTCTCCAGAGAAAGTTATAGTTTATATACTGATGCACAGCTTATAATCGCCCTCTTCATAACAAATCACTTCGAAGGAGATGTCTCTCTAGGAGACATCCTCTCTTCATAACCATACAGTAGACCATGTGGTCACTCTTCAAGACAGCTATATAGATACTGTGTACGCTCTGCCTCACGGCAAGCAAGTCAGGCTTCATGTAAAAGTATTGTAATTACTTAGGTGTTGGTAACCAATAAATTAACATCTTCTCAACGTCTTCTATTCTTTTGTAAGTATAACAATATACAGCGCGGTAGAACTTGAGCGGACCTAATAGTAGATCCTCAAGCAATATTCAAATTAAGTGAGTGTCGATAAGTTCACTCTTCTCCAACTAGACAACTGGCCGGAGATCTACGAAAAACTTATCTCTACTACCATTAGGATTCTAGTAAGCCAGTGACGGCTCTGAATACTATCTTGTTTACTGTATGCCATACGATTAATAATACTAATAACAATACTTCTCTTTCCAGTGTTACAGTAACTCCAACCCCAGGATCGCAACAGGTATTCTTGCCTGTTGCCCCAGAGGTCCGGACACGATTCCCGTATCTGCCAAGAAATGTAATACTAGTCTGAGGGCTGGAATGAGTTCGATTCCCATCTCAGAAAGCCTGTAAATGGTTTTCCGTGGTTTCCAACTTCTACTCCAAGCAAATGTCGGGATGGTTCCTAACTTAAGGCTACGGACAACTCCTTCCCAATTATCACATGAATTTCAAATGAACTACTACAGACACCACAATAACACTGGTTATCAGACAAATTATATACATCCAAGTCCACAGGGATAAATGGCAACAATGTACAGGACCCTCTAATTAAACAACTCAAAGCAATACATAAGTTGCCACCACTTGGGATTGATATGCATGTGTTATTTTAGATAGAGAGATAGATAGATAGATGGATAGATAACGAATGCCTTTATTGGTGGCGAAGTTAGGGCTCAAGGCCCTCTCTTAAACTTAACCACTAGAAGAGTATACATCTACATGACTTATAATTAGAAATACCAATAGCACAAATAATATTAATAGCAATAAAAATAGTGATAATATGAATAATGATAGAATCATTAATTTCAAAATACACAAAGTAAAGTACCCTTAAATACGTAACTACAGTAGGCCTAATCCAATCATTCATCTCATTCATTCATTCGTTCATTCAACATTCATTCAGTAGTTCAGCGGGATCCACCCAGCAAATACTCGCAGCAAGCCACTTTAATCTTGCGATGAGAGGGATTGTCTCTAAGGTAGCAAATTCCATGACCTGGACGCAGAGATTATGAACGAGCGATTGTAAACAGCAATACGGTTTATAGGTATGGCAAGAGAGGAGCCAGATCTCGTATTGTCGTCGTGATAGGACGAGAGGTAAGAAAACGGTGTAACAAGATAGTTAGGGTTATTAGTGGAAAGTGTTTTGTGCAGTAGTGATAACATGTGCAGTTCACGACGCTGGTGCACTCAAAGCCACGACAGCTCCTTATATACTGTATAATAGGGTAGTAGTAAGTGTTTGTTAGACTCTAAATATTGCATCATCATGACCAGAAATTGCGTAATCCTGATGACGTCATGGGATGACGTCATGGGTCCTTAGAGCGAGCACGTGGTCCAGGAGCGAGCATGTGCAGTGCACGTGTTAGCGTGGGAAGAGGTTGACCTTTTGGCTTGTTTGTGCGATGATGATAAAAAGTTAATGGGTGTTGACGTCATGGGGGTTGTTTATTAGGATTTTAACTGTCATCTGACACCCGTGCGACTGTGAGCATGTGTGCCAGTGCGAGCAATCCACACATGTGGTGTGCAGCTGTTATGTTTTTTTGCTCGCGATTGAACCCTCGTCGTATCGGCCCCGAACCTGATATCTCGCACTCGTAGTAATGCCCCCCTCTTTTCCTATAGCCTCATTATTTAAATAAAATACCAAAACAAAAGGTCATTCGCGGGTAGTGGGGTAGTGTATGTTCTCTTGCAAGTCGCGTGTGTGCTTGAATACGTATGGCTATGTTGGGAAAATGTTTGGTGGTGGGCGAGGACTAGGGTTGAGTGAGGGCTCGTTTAAATGCTATTTTTCCCGCTCTATTTGATGGTGAGGTAATTTTTTAAAATGGGTGGAATTTGGAAACGCAATTTGAGGTAAACGTGCGTTTTTGACATTTTGGCGAATTTAATGAGCTTGTAAGGCTAGAACGATGTGTTATTTAGGAATGGTGTGACGTCCTCTTTGCTATGAATGCGTGTCGGTATATATATATATTTTTTAAATTGTTGTTTTTGAAATTGGTGCTATTTTGGAAACGGTGAAGATGAGAGAAAAGTTTGTTTGAAGTCAATGAAAGGTCCCTATGCCCTCTAGGCTGACAGCAAGTTTGAAGTGTGTAGGACAAAACAAAATGATAGCCTACTTTCTGGCGAACATTGGCGATGATTCGCGAACGCATGGTCGGATTTGAGCATATAGGGTGTCGTAGGACTTGTGGTGAACCACCCCTTGCTATGGACGGGAGTATATCCACCCAAAATAAATCTACCCTTACCCGGAGGTTAAGTAGTGGTTATTTTTGTATGCATGCGCACTTGAGGGCTTTTGTAAGAGAGCGGAATTTTTAAATGATTCTTTATAGATGAGGCTTTTTAAAAAATTTATTAAAAAAACAAAAAACTAATAGGTCATTCGCTTTTTAGTATCTCGCTAACCAATAATGCGATTTAAACATATGGGGTGTCATAGGACTCGTAGTGAATTCTCCTTTTGTATGAATGAGGTATGTCAACCCCCAAAATAAAAACTACCCTTACCTGAGGTGAAAGAGCAATTTTTGTATGTATAAACACCGGTGGCTTTTGTCAAAAGGGCCTAACTACACATTTGTTAATATTTTCTGAACCCAGGATGGGATTTTGCCATAGGCAGTAACCTAGCACTTGGGATGACACCTCGTTTTTGAAAGTATGATTCATTTTTTTTTTTGTCAAAAGGGCCTAACTACACTTTTGTTAATATCTCGTGAACCAATCATGCTAGGGACTTGTATGAGGGGTCCTAGCACTTGGGGCGACGTCCCCCTTTGTGGGGTGAAACTACCCCCCCAAAATTGAAAACTCAATATCTTGGAAACTATGAAACCTAAAATTAGGCGTGATAGCTTTAAAAATAGGTGATGACATAGGCTTTTACCTGGATTGGTCATTTCACCCCTAAAACAGTAAATAGTCATGTTATGGGGAAAAAACGTGTTAAACACCTAAAAATGATAAATGAAACTAAGATCTTTTGTTTTTGATGAAAAATAGCAGGGGGGTGAAAACTACCCCCAAATTGAAAAATCGATACCTTGGAAACTAAGAACCGTAAAATTATGTGTAATAGCTTAAAAAATTCGTTGTGACATAGGCTTTTACCTGGATAGATGATGTCACCCCTAAAACAGTAAATAGTGATTTTACAGTGGGGAAAAAGGTCTTAAACGGGTAAAAATGATAATTGAACCTAAGATCTTTTGTTTTTGATGAAAAATAGCACGGGGGTGAAAACTACCCCCAAATTGAAAAATCGATACCTTGGAAACTAAGAACCGTAAAATTATGTGTAATAGCTTAAAAAATTCGTTGTGACATAGGCTTTTACCTGGATAGATGATGTCACCCCTAAAACAGTAAGTACTGATTTTACAGTGGGGAAAAAGGTCTTAAACGGGTAAAAATGATAATTGAACCTAAGATCTTTTGTTTTTCATGAAAAATAGTAGGGGGGTGAAAACTACCCTCAAATTGAAAAAATCGATATCTTGCAAACTAAGAACCCTAAAATTAGGTTTGATAGTTGAAAAATAGGTGATGACATACGCTTTTACCTCGATAGATTATTTCACTCATAAAACAGGGAATAGTAATGTTACAGGAGAAAAAGGTATTAAACACTTAAAAGCATAAGAGTTTTTTGAAACCATGCTTTTTAATGAATGTGTGTTTGGAGGATGACAGCTTGCAAATTAATATTATTATTATTATTTGTATTATTATTATTAGGTAATTATGGATTAATGTGTTTATAGCTAATGAATAAGGCTACAGAGTTGTATCAGGTGTTGTACAAATCAGGATGGCCAAACCGTTGCCATTCCCCATGAATATACCCAAAAGAGCCAAAACGTTAAGGTTATCGACCTGAGATTTTATAAAACTAATTATCGGAGAGGGTGAAGCAAGATGTTGTTTCGGACTGACAGTGGCTAACCCTTTCCCATGATTTATGAATTGACCCAAAATGTTTTACCTGACAAGACTGAGTGTACCTGTTGCAGCCTTTAGAAAATCGAACCCGGACCTGTGTGGTGACAGTCGAGTTATATTAATGATGCTTTTTGAACAAACACAGTCTTGCATACTATCGCTGGGTTGAATCTGCACAGAGACACTGGCTTTGTTTGTGTAATGAGTCTTGGTGATAAGAACACGATGCTCTTGCCAGCAAGTTTCATATTACTCGTCTGCTTGATGGTGGACGTGATTCGCACCGTGTTAACGTACATGACTTGATAGTTGTTAGGTAAGGGTTGACAAGGCTCAATGAACCTTATTGCAACCTTAAGATGAATATGAATTTCTTGGTATAGTCGGGGTTGCAAGCCAAGGCCTTAGGGTAGACAACCAACTATGTTAAACACTACACTATGAGATGGTCAAATGATAATGTAACAGAACATATAGAAAAGTTTTATGTAGTTTAACGAATTGACTAAGAGCCATACCATGAGAGGTATAGGTAATTGAAATTGAATCCTTAGCTGTTGACCCTACTACATGTAAGCTATAGCAATGCCCACCTATAAGCTATCATGTTAGAAAAAGAAATGTATGGGTTGTTTTAAACGGAGAATGATTGTGTTTACTGTGAAACACAAATCTGAATTTAAAAATAGTTTATGTCCTACATGATGTTTGAACTCTCTTTTTATTTATACTTTAGACAAACGCTAACATAGTTGTAATTCAGAAGCCATGGCTGCCTCCTTTCCAATCCTACACCGTACACTGAAGTTAAAGTTAATAATGATCACGTTACAGGCAGCCAGTTTCAAAGCCATGAGAAATAAGTGAACAAAGTATACAATTCTTGACCCAGCCGGGAAATCAACATGGTGTTGTTTCAAACAAAAGACAAGCGTTCTATAAACTTGACCACCAAGCTGTCCTATCGACCCCTAATTGTTTGGCTGATGGTGAAAATAAAATTAAATGTAAACTATAACTAAAACTAACTACACACTTATAACTAGAAAAATGAAATGTAAGACAAAAGGATAACAGGACAAATAAAGGACAGAAGGAATAAATAATGCCCCTCAACCCTCAAGAATGTGGATTGATGAACTTGAAAGGAAGGAGAGCCATAAAAGGTAGATATGAAAGTAAAAGAGGAGAGGGTCCCGCTCCAGAGGTAATCGATAAAAGGAGGAAAACTGGGCCCAGCTCAGGAATCCCTTGTGGTCGCAAACTTCCAAACTCATCAGCCGTAAGCCCCTGAGGGTGTAGGCATATCCAGGGTGCACCACAAGTGGTGGGGCTACATACACCCTACCTTTAGTGTGGCTTGTGCAATAGGCAGGAAATAACATAAAAATAAAAAGAAGGCTGCCTCCTCACACAAGGAGGGTATCAGAAAAATAAACAAGGGTCAATTAAGTCGGAAAATAAAGAGACTCCCTAAGCCTTGGATAGCCTAATAATGTCGGAGTCGGTAGAGAACAAGAGTTGACCAAGTGTGGTCGACAGGAAAGAAGACAGACAGGAGCCTAGCACAAGTCAGTGGGAACAATGACGGATTCAGCTGGGGCTCCATGGTCGTCGACCTACATTACACTAGATGAAAGCCCTTGTTTGGGGGTGGTGGAAAATAAACACCTCTTTTGTTTTAAATCACTGGCTTTAAGGACGGTAACAAATGGCATGCCATTATAATGCGATACTGGTCCTAGGGATATGCAAAATTGTATTAGATACTCAGCTAATAATAGTGTACATGACCCCTTATTATTTTCCCTAATTACAGTACATGGGAATGATGACCATGATTTCCAAGCCCCTAAGTAAGACAAAAACATATTATTTCCATTCCCAAACAGTTGGGGCGAGGTGAGGCGAGTTTTCTAAACGTCAAACACATGTGGTTTTCCACTTTTACTCCAGGTAAATGCCATGTTTGCCCACAGACAAGTGCAAAGAAAATCGAAACATGTTATGTTTGGATCAATTCCTTACCTACATGACAACATGTACTTGAAATAACAAGTAATGAGCATTCTATGTTAACAATAGTGAGATGCTTGCAAACTGCCAATGCTTAGAGCTCATTAGCGGCTTCTAAGGGAGGCAAGGAGTACACTTACTTGAAAAACTAACAAGAGAAGTGTTCGATTTTCCCACAACACCCAATCTGAAAGTAAATATAAATGACTATGCACTTAAGTCCATAACCACCTCCTTACCATTCCTACCCTTCATAGTCAAAGGCACACATTAATACAGCCATCACAGTGACAGAGGTTATTTGTAAAATATCTAAATATCTGAGATTTATCTTGAAATTGACCAGAATTTTGTAAAATCCACAAAATTTACCGCAAATTTAGCAAATTCCACCAAATTTCAGCAAAATCCAACAAATCACTACCAGATTTATTGAAATGCCATTGAATTATTAAAGAATGGTTTGAACTAGCTCAAATTTATATAAAATTACCCGAATATTGATGAAAATTCACCAAATTCTACCAAATTTAGCCAAGAGGTCTACAAACCATGAAATTTAACCATTTTTTTTAAATTCACAACATATACTCGAAAATTCCATAATATTCCCTTTGCGTGTATATTTTTTTAGTTGTTGTTTCGTTTCCCACACTCCCTGCAGACAAATACCTGAACATGGCTTTATTCTAGACTAGGAGCTCCACATTCGACATGATAGCTGAGTTTCATCTCCCATAAACTCGTCTCTGAGGTGGGTGCCAGAAAAAGCGTCCAGCTGTAAAAACCACACCCTCACATAGACTTTCATAACTTCTTACGTTGAGGTTCATAACACTACGTTGATTGATTTATCGGTTTCCTTTTCACAATTCCTGTCTATACATTCCTCTTGAAGGTTGCAAGATGCGTGCAAGGTTCCTAAAATGCAATTCAATTTAATAAATACCTTAAGATGGTTTGATTTGTTTAATGATATGGTGTTAATACTATTTTTAGGTCTTGACTGGCTTTGCAATAAGAATTGACTAACCAAACATGAGTTACCTATCAGGGAAACATTTTGGCCACTATGTTGGCTATTGACCAATGAGTTTAGCTGTTTATCATTTTTTTCATCATAAACAACAGAGGCTTAAACGTATAGATAAACCGTGTGACCATGTTTGTTAAACAAGACATTATACCAGAGACAATTAGGATACTTATGTAGAGTTTACCAAAAATAATTTTGTGTAACAGTAAATGCTAGTCAACAGTTATACACTTCTAAAAAAAATCATCATACAATACCTGAGAGCTCTTCTAAAATTATTGATGTGTAACATGTTTCCACTAACTTGCTATGTATTTTTTGGCTTGGGGGTGATTTTCAAGAAATGCAAATGGAACTGAAATGCAATACAAACAATGAGCGCGCCTGGTGGCTGAGATTGATACCATGACGTACTGTTGGTTATGTAGCTATGTGGAATGTATATCAAATATGGTTTACTTCAAGGTCTGGAGATCCCTACAATTCCTACAATAAATGATCTTGAAATGGTCATCCTATGGTGTGAAAATATTTATTAGGTATATATATATTTACTGAAAAACAATTATGATTTATTAAATGTTTATATGTTTACAGTATTGTTATTTAATGTAAGCACTTGAGGCACTACCGACCAAAATACAGCACTATCTGCAATATGTATTGCATACTTGAAGGTTTGGTGGTCCCATTAAAGGTATTCCTACAATAAATGATTTTCAAGTTGTCATTCTATGACGTGAAAATATTTAATATATGATATTTGCTAACAGAATATGCCACTGGAATTATTTTACAAGTAGTTATTTTAATGACAACAGAGTTCACTGTTAATAACAGAGAGCCCTATGTGGAATGTAGGATAACATGTAACATAATATACGTGATATGTCACAACTGTAAGGCTTGTGATTTTTTTAAGATGCCTTTATACCTATATTAATCACTCAGTTTACAAGACTGATAACTGTAATGCTACGGAAAAATCATAACAAATCAAAAATGTGCATTGGAAAACCAAAAAGTGGTTGAGCAAATATACAGTCAACATGCAAAAAAACAAGAAATATATACAAATTGTGTTAATTAATTTAATTCAAATATATATATTTTTACAATAGGTATACACACACACACACACACACACACACACACACACACACATACAGAATACAGCTCTTTTTTGTTCATGTTTGCCTGCTACAGTTTTTAAATATAACACTTGCTGAACATTATTTTAGGGGTGGGGGTGTTGCTACGTTGACCAATTACACAATAATACCAGCTTTACGAAGTTCATCTTCTATTTTTAACAGCTCTTCCTCATAACCAATATGACCAGCCTGTTTACAGGCATGCAAGAGCTGTAGACGTTCGACTAATATATTAGGATCGTTCCATTTGCTATTTTTTATGAATGGTTTCAAATACTCGGGAAGCAGTCCATCATTTTCACCATCAACATCATTATCATCCTCATCATTATAATCATCTTCATAATGATCATCATCATCCTCGTCATCTTTACCATCATAATTTCCACATGTGTCCACAGTCTGTTCAATGGTTTGAGTTCCCTTTGATAGTGTTGAAAGCTTCTTTTTAGATGTACTAGAGTGCTTTAACAATATGTTATTATTATCACCATCTTCATCCTTTTCATCTTCCCCAACCAACTTCTTGATGGGGTATGTTGTCTCTGATAGAGTTGAGGGCTTTTGAGATGTGTGTGTGTGTGTGTCTGATCATGGGTTTTACTGGAGGTCTTAAAGGTTTCTCATTAAATAACTCGCTAACAGCATGAGTGCGTTGTAGTGCCCCATATTAATGCCAACTCTTATAATTATAAGCAGCAGCAGGGTAGGTTAGGTTATGTTAGGATTGGTGAAGTTAGGTTAGGTGAGGTTGGGGCAGGTTAGGTTAGGTTAGGTTATGACTAAGTTTGTTATGCTTAGTTGTTTTAGAAAAACACTACATTGGCTCTCATATTTGCTTCCATATTTTCTTTGCACTTTCAATTGTCTTGAATTGTGTATTTACTTTTGCCGGCATATTTGTTGACATATTTGTTAGCATATTTGCTCCCACTTTTTATATTTGCTTTGCTCCCACATTTCATCCCATATATGCTCCCACTTTTTGCTTCCCAATTTTTGCTCACAGTTTTTGCTCCCACATTCATCCCATATATGCTCCCACTTTTTGCTTCCCAATTTTTGCTCACAGTTTTTGCTCCCACATTTGCTCCCACTTTCGCTGACACTTTTTACCCCCACTTTTGCTCCCTCTTTTTGCATCTATATATGCTCCCACATTAATCTATTGTTGTTATTTCCAAGTTGTCTTTACTAGAAATTAGTTTATGCTTGACAGTTGATATGGAAGTATCAGTGACTAGGTATGGTAAGCCTTATGCATACTATAAAGGTTATTCATATATTGTGAAACGAAGCAATAAAAATGGAACTGTTATTTGGCGCTGTTCAAAGCAACGATCGAAACAGTGTCGAGGAATGCTTAAGACAAGAGAATTGGACATACTTTCTTCAAACAGTCATGATTGTAAACTTAATAATCATGCTAGTGTAAATGTAAGGAAAACTCAAACCGAAGCAAAAAACCAAGTCCAAGAAAAAAATAGTGCTGCTCAAGATAATATTAACCTCGGGTTTAATACACTACAACGCACTCATGCTGTTAGGGAGTTGTTTAATGAGAAACCTTTAAGACCTCCAGTAAAACCCATGATCAGACACACACACACATCTCAAAAGCCCTCAACTCTATCAGAGACAACATACCCCATCAAGAAGTTGGTTGGGGAAGATGAAAAGGATGATGATGGTGATAATAATAACATATTGTTAAAGCACTCTAGTACATCTAAAAAGAAGCTTTCAACACTATTAAATAGTACATCTAAAAAGAAGCTTTCAACACTATCAAAGGGAACTCAAACCATTGAACAGACTGTGGACACATGTGGAAATTATGATGGTAAAGATGACGAGGATGATGATGATCATTATGAAGATGATTATAATGATGAGGATGATAATGATGTTGATGGTGAAAATGATGGACTGCTTCCCGAGTATTTGAAACCATTCATAAAAAATAGCAAATGGAACGATCCTAATATATTAGTCGAACGTCTACAGCTCTTGCATGCCTGTAAACAGGCTGGTCATATTGGTTATGAGGAAGAGCTGTTAAAAATAGAAGATGAACTTCGTAAAGCTGGTATTATTGTGTAATTGGTCAAAGTAGCAACACCCCCACCCCTAAAATAATGTTCAGCAAGTGTTATATTTAAAAACTGTAGCAGGCAAACATGAACAAAAAAGAGCTGTATTCTGTATGTGTGTGTGTGTGTGTGTATGTGTGTGTGTGTGTGTGTGTGTGTGTATACCTATTGTAAAAATATATATATTTGAATTAAATTAATTAACACAATTTGTATATATTTCTTGTTTTTTTGCATGTTGACTGTATATTTGCTCAACCACTTTTTGGTTTTCCAATGCACATTTTTGATTTGTTATGATTTTTCCGTAGCATTACAGTTATCAGTCTTGTAAACTGAGTGATTAATATAGGTATAAAGGCATCTTAAAAAAATCACAAGCCTTACAGTTGTGACATATCACGTATATTATGTTACATGTTATCCTACATTCCACATAGGGCTCTCTGTTATTAACAGTGAACTCTGTTGTCATTAAAATAACTACTTGTAAAATAATTCCAGTGGCATATTCTGTTAGCAAATATCATATATTAAATATTTTCACGTCATAGAATGACAACTTGAAAATCATTTATTGTAGGAATACCTTTAATGGGACCACCAAACCTTCAAGTATGCAATACATATTGCAGATAGTGCTGTATTTTGGTCGGTAGTGCCTCAAGTGCTTACATTAAATAACAATACTGTAAACATATAAACATTTAATAAATCATAATTGTTTTTCAGTAAATATATATATACCTAATAAATATTTTCACACCATAGGATGACCATTTCAAGATCATTTATTGTAGGAATTGTAGGGATCTCCAGACCTTGAAGTAAACCATATTTGATATACATTCCACATAGCTACATAACCAACAGTACGTCATGGTATCAATCTCAGCCACCAGGCGCGCTCATTGTTTGTATTGCATTTCAGTTCCATTTGCATTTCTTGAAAATCACCCCCAAGCCAAAAAATACATAGCAAGTTAGTGGAAACATGTTACACATCAATAATTTTAGAAGAGCTCTCAGGTATTGTATGATGATTTTTTTTAGAAGTGTATAACTGTTGACTAGCATTTACTGTTACACAAAATTATTTTTGGTAAACTCTACATAAGTATCCTAATTGTCTCTGGTATAATGTCTTGTTTAACAAACATGGTCACACGGTTTATCTATACGTTTAAGCCTCTGTTGTTTATGATGAAAAAAATGATAAACAGCTAAACTCATTGGCCAATAGCCAACATAGTGGCCAAAATGTTTCCCTGATAGGTAACTCATGTTTGGTTAGTCAATTCTTATTGCAAAGCCAGTCAAGACCTAAAAATAGTATTAACACCATATCATTAAACAAATCAAACCATCTTAAGGTATTTATTAAATTGAATTGCATTTTAGGAACCTTGCACGCATCTTGCAACCTTCAAGAGGAATGTATAGACAGGAATTGTGAAAAGGAAACCGATAAATCAATCAACGTAGTGTTATGAACCTCAACGTAAGAAGTTATGAAAGTCTATGTGAGGGTGTGGTTTTTACAGCTGGACGCCTTTTCTGGCACCCACCTCAGAGACGAGTTTATGGGAGATGAAACTCAGCTATCATGTCGAATGTGGAGCTCCTAGTCTAGAATAAAGCCATGTTCAGGTATTTGTCTGCAGGGAGTGTGGGAAACGAAACAACAACTAAAAAAATATACACGCAAAGGGAATATTATGGAATTTTCGAGTATATGTTGTGAATTTAAAAAAAAATGGTTAAATTTCATGGTTTGTAGACCTCTTGGCTAAATTTGGTAGAATTTGGTGAATTTTCATCAATATTCGGGTAATTTTATATAAATTTGAGCTAGTTCAAACCATTCTTTAATAATTCAATGGCATTTCAATAAATCTGGTAGTGATTTGTTGGATTTTGCTGAAATTTGGTGGAATTTGCTAAATTTGCGGTAAATTTTGTGGATTTTACAAAATTCTGGTCAATTTCAAGATAAATCTCAGATATTTAGATATTTTACAAATAACCTCTGTCACTGTGATGGCTGTATTAATGTGTGCCTTTGACTATGAAGGGTAGGAATGGTAAGGAGGTGGTTATGGACTTAAGTGCATAGTCATTTATATTTACTTTCAGATTGGGTGTTGTGGGAAAATCGAACACTTCTCTTGTTAGTTTTTCAAGTAAGTGTACTCCTTGCCTCCCTTAGAAGCCGCTAATGAGCTCTAAGCATTGGCAGTTTGCAAGCATCTCACTATTGTTAACATAGAATGCTCATTACTTGTTATTTCAAGTACATGTTGTCATGTAGGTAAGGAATTGATCCAAACATAACATGTTTCGATTTTCTTTGCACTTGTCTGTGGGCAAACATGGCATTTACCTGGAGTAAAAGTGGAAAACCACATGTGTTTGACGTTTAGAAAACTCGCCTCACCTCGCCCCAACTGTTTGGGAATGGAAATAATATGTTTTTGTCTTACTTAGGGGCTTGGAAATCATGGTCATCATTCCCATGTACTGTAATTAGGGAAAATAATAAGGGGTCATGTACACTATTATTAGCTGAGTATCTAATACAATTTTGCATATCCCTAGGACCAGTATCGCATTATAATGGCATGCCATTTGTTACCGTCCTTAAAGCCAGTGATTTAAAACAAAAGAGGTGTTTATTTTCCACCACCCCCAAACAAGGGCTTTCATCTAGTGTAATGTAGGTCGACGACCATGGAGCCCCAGCTGAATCCGTCATTGTTCCCACTGACTTGTGCTAGGCTCCTGTCTGTCTTCTTTCCTGTCGACCACACTTGGTCAACTCTTGTTCTCTACCGACTCCGACATTATTAGGCTATCCAAGGCTTAGGGAGTCTCTTTATTTTCCGACTTAATTGACCCTTGTTTATTTTTCTGATACCCTCCTTGTGTGAGGAGGCAGCCTTCTTTTTATTTTTATGTTATTTCCTGCCTATTGCACAAGCCACACTAAAGGTAGGGTGTATGTAGCCCCACCACTTGTGGTGCACCCTGGATATGCCTACACCCTCAGGGGCTTACGGCTGATGAGTTTGGAAGTTTGCGACCACAAGGGATTCCTGAGCTGGGCCCAGTTTTCCTCCTTTTATCGATTACCTCTGGAGCGGGACCCTCTCCTCTTTTACTTTCATATCTACCTTTTATGGCTCTCCTTCCTTTCAAGTTCATCAATCCACATTCTTGAGGGTTGAGGGGCATTATTTATTCCTTCTGTCCTTTATTTGTCCTGTTATCCTTTTGTCTTACATTTCATTTTTCTAGTTATAAGTGTGTAGTTAGTTTTAGTTATAGTTTACATTTAATTTTATTTTCACCATCAGCCAAACAATTAGGGGTCGATAGGACAGCTTGGTGGTCAAGTTTATAGAACGCTTGTCTTTTGTTTGAAACAACACCATGTTGATTTCCCGGCTGGGTCAAGAATTGTATACTTTGTTCACTTATTTCTCATGGCTTTGAAACTGGCTGCCTGTAACGTGATCATTATTAACTTTAACTTCAGTGTACGGTGTAGGATTGGAAAGGAGGCAGCCATGGCTTCTGAATTACAACTATGTTAGCGTTTGTCTAAAGTATAAATAAAAAGAGAGTTCAAACATCATGTAGGACATAAACTATTTTTAAATTCAGATTTGTGTTTCACAGTAAACACAATCATTCTCCGTTTAAAACAACCCATACATTTCTTTTTCTAACATGATAGCTTATAGGTGGGCATTGCTATAGCTTACATGTAGTAGGGTCAACAGCTAAGGATTCAATTTCAATTACCTATACCTCTCATGGTATGGCTCTTAGTCAATTCGTTAAACTACATAAAACTTTTCTATATGTTCTGTTACATTATCATTTGACCATCTCACAGTGTAGTGTTTAACATAGTTGGTTGTCTACCCTAAGGCCTTGGCTTGCAACCCCGACTATACCAAGAAATTCATATTCATCTTAAGGTTGCAATAAGGTTCATTGAGCCTTGTCAACCCTTACCTAACAACTATCAAGTCATGTACGTTAACACGGTGCGAATCACGTCCACCATCAAGCAGACGAGTAATATGAAACTTGCTGGCAAGAGCATCGTGTTCTTATCACCAAGACTCATTACACAAACAAAGCCAGTGTCTCTGTGCAGATTCAACCCAGCGATAGTATGCAAGACTGTGTTTGTTCAAAAAGCATCATTAATATAACTCGACTGTCACCACACAGGTCCGGGTTCGATTTTCTAAAGGCTGCAACAGGTACACTCAGTCTTGTCAGGTAAAACATTTTGGGTCAATTCATAAATCATGGGAAAGGGTTAGCCACTGTCAGTCCGAAACAACATCTTACTTCACCCTCTCCGATAATTAGTTTTATAAAATCTCAGGTCGATAACCTTAACGTTTTGGCTCTTTTGGGTATATTCATGGGGAATGGCAACGGTTTGGCCATCCTGATTTGTACAACACCTGATACAACTCTGTAGCCTTATTCATTAGCTATAAACACATTAATCCATAATTACCTAATAATAATAATACAAATAATAATAATAATATTAATTTGCAAGCTGTCATCCTCCAAACACACATTCATTAAAAAGCATGGTTTCAAAAAACTCTTATGCTTTTAAGTGTTTAATACCTTTTTCTCCTGTAACATTACTATTCCCTGTTTTATGAGTGAAATAATCTATCGAGGTAAAAGCGTATGTCATCACCTATTTTTCAACTATCAAACCTAATTTTAGGGTTCTTAGTTTGCAAGATATCGATTTTTTCAATTTGAGGGTAGTTTTCACCCCCCTACTATTTTTCATGAAAAACAAAAGATCTTAGGTTCAATTATCATTTTTACCCGTTTAAGACCTTTTTCCCCACTGTAAAATCAGTACTTACTGTTTTAGGGGTGACATCATCTATCCAGGTAAAAGCCTATGTCACAACGAATTTTTTAAGCTATTACACATAATTTTACGGTTCTTAGTTTCCAAGGTATCGATTTTTCAATTTGGGGGTAGTTTTCACCCCCGTGCTATTTTTCATCAAAAACAAAAGATCTTAGGTTCAATTATCATTTTTACCCGTTTAAGACCTTTTTCCCCACTGTAAAATCACTATTTACTGTTTTAGGGGTGACATCATCTATCCAGGTAAAAGCCTATGTCACAACGAATTTTTTAAGCTATTACACATAATTTTACGGTTCTTAGTTTCCAAGGTATCGATTTTTCAATTTGGGGGTAGTTTTCACCCCCCTGCTATTTTTCATCAAAAACAAAAGATCTTAGTTTCATTTATCATTTTTAGGTGTTTAACACGTTTTTCCCCATAACATGACTATTTACTGTTTTAGGGGTGAAATGACCAATCCAGGTAAAAGCCTATGTCATCACCTATTTTTAAAGCTATCACGCCTAATTTTAGGTTTCATAGTTTCCAAGATATTGAGTTTTCAATTTTGGGGGGGTAGTTTCACCCCACAAAGGGGGACGTCGCCCCAAGTGCTAGGACCCCTCATACAAGTCCCTAGCATGATTGGTTCACGAGATATTAACAAAAGTGTAGTTAGGCCCTTTTGACAAAAAAAAAAATGAATCATACTTTCAAAAACGAGGTGTCATCCCAAGTGCTAGGTTACTGCCTATGGCAAAATCCCATCCTGGGTTCAGAAAATATTAACAAATGTGTAGTTAGGCCCTTTTGACAAAAGCCACCGGTGTGCATACATACAAAAATTGCTCTTTCACCTCAGGTAAGGGTAGTTTTTATTTTGGGGGTTGACATACCTCATTCATACAAAAGGAGAATTCACTACGAGTCCTATGACACCCCATATGTTTAAATCGCATTATTGGTTAGCGAGATACTAAAAAGCGAATGACCTATTAGTTTTTTGTTTTTTTAATAAATTTTTTAAAAAGCCTCATCTATAAAGAATCATTTAAAAATTCCGCTCTCTTACAAAAGCCCTCAAGTGCGCATGCATACAAAAATAACCACTACTTAACCTCCGGGTAAGGGTAGATTTATTTTGGGTGGATATACTCCCGTCCATAGCAAGGGGTGGTTCACCACAAGTCCTACGACACCCTATATGCTCAAATCCGACCATGCGTTCGCGAATCATCGCCAATGTTCGCCAGAAAGTAGGCTATCATTTTGTTTTGTCCTACACACTTCAAACTTGCTGTCAGCCTAGAGGGCATAGGGACCTTTCATTGACTTCAAACAAACTTTTCTCTCATCTTCACCGTTTCCAAAATAGCACCAATTTCAAAAACAACAATTTAAAAAATATATATATATACCGACACGCATTCATAGCAAAGAGGACGTCACACCATTCCTAAATAACACATCGTTCTAGCCTTACAAGCTCATTAAATTCGCCAAAATGTCAAAAACGCACGTTTACCTCAAATTGCGTTTCCAAATTCCACCCATTTTAAAAAATTACCTCACCATCAAATAGAGCGGGAAAAATAGCATTTAAACGAGCCCTCACTCAACCCTAGTCCTCGCCCACCACCAAACATTTTCCCAACATAGCCATACGTATTCAAGCACACACGCGACTTGCAAGAGAACATACACTACCCCACTACCCGCGAATGACCTTTTGTTTTGGTATTTTATTTAAATAATGAGGCTATAGGAAAAGAGGGGGGCATTACTACGAGTGCGAGATATCAGGTTCGGGGCCGATACGACGAGGGTTCAATCGCGAGCAAAAAAACATAACAGCTGCACACCACATGTGTGGATTGCTCGCACTGGCACACATGCTCACAGTCGCACGGGTGTCAGATGACAGTTAAAATCCTAATAAACAACCCCCATGACGTCAACACCCATTAACTTTTTATCATCATCGCACAAACAAGCCAAAAGGTCAACCTCTTCCCACGCTAACACGTGCACTGCACATGCTCGCTCCTGGACCACGTGCTCGCTCTAAGGACCCATGACGTCATCCCATGACGTCATCAGGATTACGCAATTTCTGGTCATGATGATGCAATATTTAGAGTCTAACAAACACTTACTACTTAGGGTGATATATGATCATCATCTCGCAGACCAAAGATATATCTTACACAGTTGTTCAGGCACCCGTACAGTTTCTTGTTACTGTCGCAGGTTATTTCAGTCAACACAGTGTCACAGTAGTCAAATATAGGTAGTATCAGAGAGTGAATTGTTGTACTTTAAGTCGAACAGAGAATACATTACAGAACTGTTTCAGACGATATAAGCATTTATGTACTTGATTACTTGTACTGTGTTAGTGGTTGCTGGGGCAGATGACGTCGTAGTTCTGCCCCTTTAAACAAAATAACTAACTAACTTATTGGTTGCTATTAAAATGCACATATCATTCTGAAATTATGAAAGACATTGATGTATATTATTCCTTCTCGAGAATGTCTGTACAAAGGCGATCTGTAGATGAGCACATGTACAGATATTCCCTACATATGAACTACAGTATGAAAAAATGAAAATCCACAGCCTGCTTCCAGTCTCCGACCGGGTCAGGAATGGAATGAATGGAGCCCCCATCTAGCGGCGAGGATATGAACTGTGCCGGCTGCCGAGGCCTGACGCACTCCTCTGGGGCAATGATTAAATGAATGACAGATGAAATGAAATGATAGTGGAGAGTGTTGCTGGAATGAAATTTTGGCAGGGAAAACCGGAGTACCCGGAGAAAAACCTGTCTGCCTCCGTTTTGTCCAGCACAGATCTCACTTGGAGTGACCGGGATTTGAACCACGGACCCAGCGGTGAGAGGCCGGCGTGCTGCCGCCTAAGCCACGGAGGCTTACGAACTACAGTATAAGTTGTATTAATTGTACGTCAAAACGTGTAGGTAAGGGTATTTGTTTCTTGTCAAACTCATTGCTCTTGTACTTACATCTTCTTGAAAAACATATATACACATATCAGTGCAGTCAGTCACAACCAGAATCAAGGTTATCGGAAATACTTCAACCGTGTTCATATACATGGGAACGATGACCCAAATGTCCCAAGTCTCTGAATTTCAACTACAGAAATAACTTACCTGCAACCGTTTAACATTGTGGGTTTGGCTCTAGAAGGGGATTTTCAAATAGCCAATAAAATCACTGACATTGGACTCCTTAGTTAAATAACCTTAAAAGTCAAACTATTGAAACTGATTGGTCTCATTAGCCACACGTTGTATAAACAAGGTGCTGTAATGAGCGTTACGGTAATTAATAAGAGGCTAGCAATATGATGTAGAACTTGAAAATGTGTCCCAATTTTACAATGACATAGGCCTAGTTTGAGAAATTCCTTAACAGCATCTGTTGGTCATAATTCATGGATATCGGGTTCTTATCGCAAGCTGTCACAGATAACACGCAAAATGGTTACAAATCACAATTTCCAATAACAAATTTATCCAATAGTTGAATTTCAATTTGTTTCGAGAATGTGTTGCAAAATTACAACATGAATATTGAATCGTTGATTAGGTTCTACAATATTTGTGTATTCAATATTTATTGTCTAGGTATATTCATTTATCAGTTGTTAATCTGTTATGAGTTCTCATTGGGTTCAGCAGTTCCATATCTGCGTGGAATGGACGCAGCCGTGCTCGTCTAAAGGTAACCCATCTGCATTTGCCTCCATCCGACGCCACGAAAAGATGTGTTGTTTCATTCAGGTGTTATGCGACAACGTGGCCATGTGTAATCTGTTTAATAGCATGTGTTATTGTGGTGGTTGTAGTTGTGAGTGTATTTGTAAAAGACGCAAGGATTTGAAATGAAGCAGCGTTGGTTTTAAATTAAGAACCATCCCACCATTTGTTTAGGAGTACAAGTAGAAAATCTCGGAAAATCACTTTCTGGGACAACTAAGGTGTGAATCGAATCTCTTCTCATTTTGGCCTCACAAGGCTGAGTGTACACTGGTCCGACCTAGGATCTCTTGGCAGAGCCAGGAATGTAACCTAGAACATCTGGGTGCGGAGTATCTCCACGTAAACAAAAACTACTGAAGGTGTCTGCACGAATAGAATGTTGTCAGATACAAACGAACTAACTTATATGAACATGGCGGTCCGTATAAAACTTCATAATTTTCATGACATAAAAGTTGCACCAATAATATCACATTTTTGCAATCATCCATGAATTATAGAGTAACTGATGGAAATGTCAAAAAAGCTCTTCCACCTGCATCCATACACAACTTACTGTAACTCGTCTTACCCTATTATATACATGATGTTCTCCACAGTTATGTTACTCACATATTTCCAAATAGACACACACAGTTCAATGGGGGTGTTTCAATTAACTGAGAAGTGTTTTATGAAATAATCCAGGCATTTATTTCAGGCACTGGGAAAGTATTTGATACTCCCCGCCCAATCTAATTGGGGACAGTCATGTTGATAGACTGGGAAGCGATGCTAGTATACTCTGTTCTTAAGGTAGCCGAATAAAGTAAGTCCGGAAACGTCATATCAGGTTATCTTTGAGATATGATATTCGGCGATCACCAATGCACTTGGTTAGATGTCTTCATTAGACGTGGGCCGATAACCAAGATGTTAGGCCCCTTAAAACATGAATTATTATCATCATCATCATCATCATTAGACGTATCTTCTTCTTCCTCTTCCTCCTAGCGTTTGTCCCGCCTGGTGGCGGGGTCTGCTGTGAGGATTCGTTGTCTCCATTTCTTTCGGTCTTGAGCCATATCTGGGTGTAGATGTGCAGTCTTCAGGTCATTATGGATCGAATCAACCCATCTCTGCCTTGGTCGTCCCTTGGGTCTCTTTCCCGTGACTTCCAGGGTATATGTTGACTTAGCAATTGTGTCTTCTTCTGCACGCAGCACATGGCCAAACCAGCGTAAACGGCCTTCCCGCATTTTCTGATGGATCGGTGCCACTCCGCAGCGTTTCCGTATATCAACATTGGTAACATGATCCATTCTAGTGACGCCGCCTGTCCACCTAAGCATCCTCGTCTCCATGACGCTTAGCCGACGTTCCACCTCTTTTGTAGTGGGTCAACACTCGGTATCATAGAGTGCGACTGGACGGATAACAGTGCGGTAGATTTTGGATTTAAGGTGGTCTTTCATCCAGTGGCCACAGGTGACACCTGTCGTCACACGCCATTTCAACCAAGACGCCTGCGTCCTTGATTTGACCTCGTCAATGATTCTTCCATTGTCAGAGACAGTAGATAGGCTACAAGATATTTGAATTTTGTTACACGAGGGAGATCTTCTCCGTCAACGCTGATGGTCCCAACTTCTTGGGGATCTAAAGTCATATACTCCGTCCTCCTTTTAATTAGTCGCAGGCCATATTCAGCTAATCGGTCACTCCACATTTGTGTTTGGTGCTTGAGTTCAAGTTTGCTGTTTGCAGCTAACATGACATCCTCAGCAAACAGAAGCATCAATGGGATTGGCTTGTGCAGGTCTGATGTGACAGTATCCATTACAAGAATGAACAGCAGAGCACTGGTGGACCCCTACCATGATGTTAAAATCATTGGTTGCTCCTGCAGCAGCTTGAACATAACTCGTCGGTTCTTTGTAGAGAAGCTGCACCCAGTTAATATGATATTCTGGAATTCCGTGCTCTCGAAGCGCCAACCAGATTACATCATGAGGCACACGATCGAAGGCCTTCTCCAGGTCTAGAAAAGCGAGATGCAGTGGCTTATTCTTTACACGATGCTTCTCGACCAGCAACCGTGCTGCGTAGATTGCATCCGTTATACCGCAGTTTTTCACAGACCCAGCCTTGTTCTTTGTGAGTTTTGCTATCTTGCGAATCCTTTTGTCGAGAATGCGTTCGAAGATCTTCCTCATTAGACGTATGAAGTCACAATCATCAAAATAATTCTTTACATTTCCTGTGACAATCCTTGGTGACTGTAAAATTGCGTGTGGTTGTAATTATCGTGGTCTAGGATGAGAGTAAGAACCTCAAAGCTAGAAACAAGGTGCCATCACAGTATTTGAAGGGAATGTGGATAAACTTTGGAAAACGGCACTTCGGCTGGCCACTGGCGTTGCCAGTATTCAAATTTAATGAGCATGGCTACGCTGTGGGGTGCTCAGTTACAAAAGGCGGATATTCACACATAAAAGTATACTCCAAACTAAGTCAGTTTACCTTGCAGGTTTAACACAAACTGTTCGTACACGGATCAATAGACACATACATATACTGTAAGTAAGTTGGGTTGCCTACAGCAACAGGAGCGTTGGAAAATTACATGTTCAGCCTGAACCCCTGACTTTTCGGGAACTTCTCTCCCTTAAGTGTCCAGCGGGACGATCGAGTCTAAAGGTGATAGCTTCGAGTGACTGAACCTGCAGCTTTCGCGATTTTACTGGATCGTTATACACACATCGGAATTCGGGGAGGTAATGACAGATAAGGGACACACGATATTCCGACGCTCATGTTTAAAAACAGTGATAATTCATGAATGAAAGGGGCTAAAATTCTCGGTTATTGAGGGTAAACATTCTTGAGTGAATTTGTAAAATTCTTGAATGAAACTGAATTTTTCACACTGCTTTAATAAGTTATTATGTCAGTAATAATTAGTTATTGAGAATTGTACGCAGACAACAGTTCTAAGAAACTTAATATGATTTAACTTTCAAAGTTCTACGCAGACAACAGTTGCAAGTTTGTCATTGAAAGGTTCGTTCTTCTACACGAGAACTGTGAAAAGAAAAAAGAAAAAAAAAAAGAACCGACAGTCTTATTCCTCCCTATAGCGTCTGCAACCTATGAAGTGGTTTACGAACCATTTCAACTAATACCATCTAGCGACAACCTTGTGGATATTTTCAGATATGACAAGACAGAAAACAGTTCTGTTTTGAAACTTGGTCAATAAATATTATGAAAAAGCTATCTCAAATTTTCAAATGTATTTAATTTATTTATTAATCGCCAAAAAATTCCGTTTTTTTCGTGAATAACGACAAAATAATGGGCTAAATTTGCGATTCCTAGATTTGTTGCGATTTTTCGCGAGAGATACGCGAGTTGAAACGTGAAACTATATGATATTTTTAATGTAAAACATGTTCTAAACCAATGTTTATTTGTTTTAATGGTTTCCGTGATTTCACGAATTTTGACTCTCGCTACTCATGTTACAATAGGTAGCCCAACTTACTGAACTGTGTGTATCTGTTATACCCTGTACATACGTGAACTTAATGATTACGATGCGCATAACCCGCTAAATAAAGCAGCAGCAAAAACAAAAATATACCGTACAGTTTTGTGCGTGGAGGTGGTATGTTTATTGTCATTAACGGTGCACATAGGCTGGTGTCAGATTAGCACTATTGACACATCCCGATCGCTGTCACCGGGATTATGTATTTACTGGCATCACATGGTGAGAGAGGGATCAAACAGCGTCGTGACCAGTCAATAAGCCACGCCTGGTCCGGCTGACAAAACGTTCTACCTGCGTCATTTCCCGCTATGTATGCAATTGCACAACTTGATCCATAATAATATTGGGAACTACCCATTTGGCAGCATACAATACCTGTCATTGGTCTTTTATTTCACCATCGTCAGGCAGGGATACAGTATGTTCTTTCTTGATAGATACTGAGGCTTGAGTTACTGAATGTTGTCCGGTTCCGTGGCTAAATGATTAGCAAGTTAGGCTTTGGACCGGTCAGTCTATGGGGATTTTTATCTCATATAAATAATTCCCTTTCTCATGAACTTTTAATGAAATTATGAATACAGAAAATGATGGAAAATGAAAATATACAGGATATCAAAAGGGATAAAAAGGAAGAAAACATATTGTTATATCACAGATCAAACTCGTAAACTACAGGTTGTTCTTAAATACAATATAAATGTAAATAATAATAATAATAATAATAATAATGATAATAATAAGATGAAATCGTAGTTTATAGCAGTTACATAAATATTTGAGAAAATCAAATATTGTTACTAAGCACTGCATTATGACAAACTTGTAAAACCATTTAGTAATTAATACAACACCCGCACGCAAACACAAACAGAGTCATATCATACAATTATTAATATTTTGCTTTGTTAGTGAGGAAAGATGGGAATTAAACTCAGCCCTGTATTAATTTTTACACCTGTATTCAACCTGCTGCCAATCCGTGCTAAGGACTACTATCGACTGTTTTTATTGAATACAATAGACCAAATAATTTACAATATGAATTCGCAGCCTTTTGCCTGTATGAACCAAATATAACTGTTATACGTATAATTATTGAAAGCAATACGAGTAATATATCACTGTATTTACTTAGGAACTAAAATACAAAAAATATACGTAATGTCATAAATCTAAATGTTGTTCACAGCAGTAAGGGAATTATTTTATACCCACCATCCTTAAGCGCAAGGAACATTCAGTCACGTCGACAACGTCGGACGTGTGACGTTGGTAAAGTAGACCTAAGATTAACGGCCTCTTAGCAGCACGGACGAAGAAATATCATCGTGAAGCTATTTACTTCTGGAGGAAGAGAGAAGAGGAACTTGTAATATTTATCGCAAAGGAAAGAGAACTACTGAACCTCGTATGTATCGTCTGAGCATGGAATAACTTATTCGAGGCAACGGTTATTTGTTAGTAGGGTATCAAAGATTGGATAATGTACACCGCTCAAAGGGACAGAGTTGCTAGTGTTAAGCAAAACTAATGAATTTTGTATAGCCTATTATGATTGAACACTATCAAGTAGTCTTGTGTCTCCTGTTGTGTTCCATCTTATAGTTGAAAGTGCTTTACTTCGTTATAATCCCACGGCAATTGATTCACGTTGATTTGGTTGTGTTATTCGACTGGAAAGAGAAGCATCATTTTCGTATGAATGTTACTCACAGTACGCTCTTTGGTATTACAATTTAATGTGTTAACCAACTGGAAAGCTTGCCTGCACTGCATTCAGGAATGTGTAATTGAACCCGATCGTTCCATTAACTGCGGAAAAGCTATGATCAGAACGTCCAGCAACATACAGTGTTTTGTGCAGATTACTGAAGTTACAAGAATCTAAAAGTAACACACTATTTCTGTAACTTTAGCTCATACTACTCATACTACGATTTTATCAGGATAATGGTGGCTAGAATAATCTCTCGACGAATATTATGCAAGAACTACGAAAAATATCTCAGTTAAAAAAAAACATAAACAAGCCATTAGTAGCCATTGAAATTATTATATTAATATTATTATAAGAATATTAACAGGCGATTTACACATAATTATGGCAGGTCAGTTAACATATATATTAGGTGACAGAGTATAGTCCAAGTGACATAGAAACAATACACTATTATTCTCAACTGCCACTCCAACTCTGTAAGAAGTGACCTCTACGCACGATCAATTTCTTAATTCCCTAACCATAGAAATGCTATCCCTGGGTCTCGTACAATCAGAAACCCAACATTTGTACTTGTTCATTGTTGGCAAATCATCTTTTACCCAGATGTTCTTCTAATTTGCTAAACACTTAGAAATAACGTAGCACAATGCATTCTTAGCTTCAATTTTTAAAATGGAAGTATGTAAACAATCAGTTTGCAATGTATTTCTTGCAAAATCACTTAACTTACAGGAGCAAATTTGATCCAATATGCTCTCAATTATAATATTGAGTTATTCTGTTGTCTTGTACTCACAAGCGGTTGGTTTTGTTATAGCAATTAAGATGATGGTGTGAGGCAATCTGTACGAATATAAGTCATTAGAAGACTTCAGACTTTCAAGGTCTGAATATTCAACTTCGTATACGTATTCTAAGACATTTTAATGCTTGGAATGAACTTTTGGTACTTGAAAGTGTGACGTTTAAAGAGTTTAAAATCGTGTAAAATTTCTCTTTATTTAGGTGCGATAGGTCTTTTAAATATGGATTTCCGGACGGAAGAATCTGGCCGCTGGAGAAAGATTATTGGCACAGAATTTTTATAATGTTGGAATTCTTTATCTTCTTCTTCGTCTTCATATTCTTTATAAACGGAATGGTATTGCTAGGAAATTACTACCTTGAATAATTTCTAAAATGAGAAAAGTATCGTACAAAGGAATACAAATTTCATACTAACCTGTTCAGAATTTCTGTGATTACCATTCCAAACGAATATCAAAATTCATCGTTTAAAACTTAGAAACAATGTATTGTGGCTTCAAATTGTAGCCTTATAAAAACATCTACACTTCAAAACCTTACAGTTCTGCTAGGTCTACCATTCCAATGAAATGCCCATCTTTCTTGTAAATCTAATACTATTATAGCGATTTGAAATTCCTTAGGACCGTTGATTATACCTGCAGCTTTACGCGTGGCAACACATTGTTACATTGGCTGGCTTCCAAGCATAGAATGGCCCTGACTGAACCTATGTTGCTAACGTATATAAAATTTTGTTGCTCTTCTTCTAAAGGTAATGATTTAGTATTGATCCTCAATAACACGGATCTTGTGACGTAGATAGCCAACAAAGCACTGTTGCTCGTGTACGTTCCAGAATTTGATGATTGCCACTAAGCAGAGTAGTTTTAGGGATAGTTATTAGAGTCGTTGAAGGCTGTTTTGAGAAACGGAACTGCTGTGCCAATGCTGTACTGGATGTAAACAACGCATAGTTCCTAATTGGGTCCTGGAAAATAATAGCTCATAATAATAAGATGGAGCGACCATGCCGTTAGAGGGTTGATGTAATCTGAATGACAAAACACATACATAAATTACACGAAAATTGCACACATTTCTGTATTGTTAATAAGATCACCAAAAATTTACAAAATAAGGAAATACATAAAAAACTATATTATTTTTGCTTAGATTTTATGAAATCATCGGTTTTGAATAAAGTGAACATTTAAACGCTTGTGTACGATATAATTAAATTCATAACAATAAAACAGAGGCTCTGTCTCAAAGTCCGATGACGAGTCGTTCAATTGTAATCAGTGATAACTGGAATGAATGACTTGATGGAAGACATTGCTGATGGGGAGGTAATGAGGTAAGTTGGGATTGTGATGCGGTTTGAAGGGGTGGTTGTGTTTGATCTGTTGTGCACATCTTACTGCATTAAGCCGCCACGCCAAGCAAGCAAGCAAGCAAGCAGTGCTGGCGGGGAACGAGGGGGAGGAAGTCAGTTAAGATAGCGGCTTGCTTCAGTGGTAGCGCCATGCCATGCCATGTTGGGGAGACATACTGTACGACTGTCATATTAACCTTCACTCCAGTGGAGTTCATTCTCAAAACATTATAATGTTTTCATCGTAAACAATTGACACCATGTGAATATCGTTCTTACGGCATGTTGCAATATTATTGCTATTGTAAATAATGTTGTAATAATAGTGTGAGTGGTCTCCGGACAGCCCATGATTTAACAAGATTCTACGCATGCTGATATGTTCAATGTTTAACTGAACGAAACGTGCATACTTAGGATTGGATTTTAACCCAAATTTGCGCGTACAATGTATGCTTTAGGTCCTGTTTAGGACATATAATTGTGCTCGTTATAAGAGGTAGCAGGGCTACCAACTTTGTGTTAATAATATCAAATGTTTTGAACCCTAGATTCAATATCTCGGAATAGGCCAAGTTGGATGGAGCACACTTCAAACTTAGTAAAATGTATTTCCATGAGGTTTTATACATACTGTATTTAGAGTAAATTGTCGAAGTTACAGTAGTGTAAACAACATAATTCTATGCAAGTATATAAGTTTAATGTTCAACTACATGTAATTTCCATACTAACAAATGAATTCCAACCATATTTCGGCTGTGTAATGTAGCCTATGTCTCAAATGATATACTGTAAATTGGCATATCTATTGGAACCAACTGCAAATAAATGCTCTCCATAATGTTTAACCCAAATCCGAATATATCGGAATGTATGCACGCAAACAATTCAAATCTTGGCACTCCTACACTATAATTTTTCAGAATAATTCTTGCAACCCATACGTGGCAATGCAGGCTGATAGGTTCAATGGTTAATTGCTTGGAACTTCCATAACATTTAATGATACGTATCAAATTTTATGTATACAATGTATGCTGTACGGAATATAATTGTGTGCATTTTCAAAGGTAGCTGTCGTACGTGCTACCAAATAACACTTTCCGAGCATATGAGACGTGGACTCTCAGAATCTGTGGAAGGTAATTATTTCAAACAAACTGTTCTGCTTTATTCGGCAACATTGTTTCAGAAAATCTTAAACGTCAATATTACCAACTTAATTCCATAGTTATTTTTTAATTCTATATGTGTCTAATTAATTCATTCCATTGTCTGATTCTTACATTTTAAAAAAAGTAGCCTCATTTGTTCGTCACAGAACTGTTTGATAGCTTACTTTTCACATTTTGTAAAAGTGATGTATAAGTAGACTTATATGATCAGTCTAGGCAAATGTATGTGTGTCAGTCTGTCCATCTATGAGTCCATCTGCCTGTCCCTCTGTCTATCCTTCTGTCTGTCAGTCTGCGTGTGTGCGTGAGCACTTAAATGGCTGCAGCTATCAAAACCAAATTGGGTATGAGTAATGATATATACAACGACATCTCAAAGCCACATTTGGAAATGACTTCATTGCTGCAAACTGATGAATACTCATAATTGAAATTTGATATCGATGTTGGATACCTCAGTAGACGTATCCTTGGGAACTATTCCAAAATTGCCAAACATATAGGCAATAATTGTGTATATTAATTTTCTGGAGTTCATACATGACAGTCTTGTCAACATAATTCTAGGCCTGCTGGTTAGTCCAATTTTAAATGCATGTATACTCCGTATCGCCAAGAAGCTATGAACGAGCTTTCAATATTCATGAGTGGCTACTGGTAAACAATCTGGCTGAAAGCAAAGCACTTTATAAAGCAAATCCAGTTTGTAAGGATCGTCCTGCACAAAACCTCTCATCATGACTTAGTGGATAACGTCTAAAGAGTGACTGACCACTCTTATTGCTAATGTTATATCGCGGGAACAACAACCACATCTTCATACAAGAGTGGCTGCTGATAGGTCACTGTACTGTTTATCAAGCTAACAGTCTATACTGGTATGCTACTTGACTGAACGGGCTACACGTCTTAATTCCCACTTCCCCACGTTCCCATTGCCCCAGTCTTACGCTTTCTCCCCTTAATTTGGACGTGTCCTTGTTTATACTCGTACTTACAAGATACTGGTGGCATCTCTCTTCCCTAACATCCCCCGAATTGCAGAGATTCATCTTGCTGTAACGCAACGAACCTGTAGTAATGAGGTATGTTCGTCGTAGACGTGAACCAGAAGCTGTTGTTAGGTAGATTTCATTATAAAGCTAACTATTGCAATGGGTACCATGTTTCGACTTCCGGAAAATTTCGACATATCTTCGCGTTTCACATCCCCTAGACCCCAAAACCACTATCAGTTCAAAAGTTTATATATAATTTATGTACATATATATATATAACAGGGTGCTTCAAAAAATGTATACACACTTTGAACTTCCATAGAAAATTTATTTACCGTTCTACAAAGTTAAATTTCAGGAAATTAGAAAGCTGAAAGTCCAATGTAAATGAAACATAAATAACAAATGTTAATACTGTTCAAATTGGCGACCTGCAGCATCAATACAATTCTGAGTACGAGTCACCACTGATTCTGTACATCGTATCAAAACGTCCAATGAGATTTCTCTACACACGGCTTGAATCTCATTCCAAAGAATGTCTAGGTTACGTGGTTTACGTTTGTACACCTCATCTTTTACTGTGCCCCATAAGAAGAAATCCAGTGGTGTGAGGTCTGGAGAGCGTGCTGGAAACTCGATTGGCCCCCTGCGTCCTATCCACTGGCCCGGCAAATTTTGATCCAGGTAAGCTCGTACGTCCCTGTGATAGTGCGGCGGGGCACCAACTTGTTGAAAATAAAAATTATCATTACCGTATAATGCACGAATGGCAGGAAATATGGAATCAGCAAGCATTGTTAGGTAAGTTATACCAGTTACAGTGCCTTCAAATCGAAAAGGTCCAATGAGTCCCCTTGAAGACAAACCGCACCACACATTTACACCAGGCAAATTTACAGCTTTTTCAATTGTAATGAGAGGATTTTCTTCACCCCAGTAAACACAATTGTGCCTATTGACAGTTCCATTAAGTTTGAATTGGGCTTCATCCGACCAAATGATGCTACCCATAAATCCCGGTTCACGTATCACCATCTCCTGAACCCATTCACAAAATTGCAACCTTCGATCTGGATCGTCGTCACTTAGCTGTTGCACCAGCCTTGGAATGTAAACACGATACTTGCCTCTCTTCAGAATGCGTAGCACGCTGCTAGCACTTACATCACTTTCACGTGCCCCTTGCCTTGAAGATTTGTTAGGAGAGCGTTGAAACAGTTCCAAGACTGCCGTTGATGACTCATCACTTGTAGCTGTTCGAGGTCGACCTGAGTGACCTTTATGCACATCACACACTGTTCCATGAACTTCGAAATTGTCTCGTATGCGTGTAATTGTTAATCTTGAAGGTGGTTCTGTATCATACTCCCTTCTCCACTGTCTTTGAACTTCATTTACATTCTCAAACTTCCAGTACCACTTAATAACCTGCTTACGTTCTTCAAAACTCAAACGTACGTACGCCATGTTGATATTACAAAATTCCAACTGACAATATAACATAGAGGGACGATTATGCTGCCACCTGGCGAAGAAATATAACATTAGCCTTGTAGAGCGGGAAAACTACGATAGTTTAAAGTGTGTATACATTTTTTTGAAGCACCCTTTATATATCTTTATATATATAATTCTTCGACACGTGTGTATGTGACTGAACTCCTCCTAAACGACTGAACCGATTTTGATGGAATTTGGTAAGTATATTAGCCTGGGTCCATGTATGGTTTAGATTCACAATCCGACCCAGTAGGTGAAATGAACACAATTTTAGAACCACAATTTACACACAATTTTAGAACCACAATATACAGTCAAAAACAGTCGTCATGGAAACCACTAGCCTTGGCCTTCGTGAAAGCTGATGTCTTTGGACGGTTTGTCTGTACACGTTAGAGCCACCTGGTTGCAACCTGTGCAACTACCGCCAATACATACACTCCGCCCGTGGCGAAAAGTTGTGTTTTATACCAAAGGTGGCAGTGATGTCGAATTCTACTGTTTGTCTCTGCACGTTAGAGCTTTTCAAAGTCCCGTATGCGTTCATATACCATTCATCCGATTGCCATGAAACTTGGGTGATATGTTGAGTGAGCTCCAGGGAAGGTATTTGGCTTAGTAAATCCATTTTACAATAGATAGCGCACGACTAGATTTAACAAATGAGCGACGACGCGCGAAGCGTTTCAAAAAGGTCCCGTATGCGTTCAAATACCATTCGTCCGATTACGATGAAACTTGGGTGAGATGTTGTGTACACCCTACGGAAGGTTTCTGGCTTAATACATCCATTTTACAATAGGTAGCGCATGAGTAGATTCAACAAATGTGTGACGGCACACGAATCATTTCAACAAAGTACCGTATGCGTCCATATACCATTTATCCGATTGCGATGAAACTTTGGTGAATTGTTGTGTACACTCCAGGAAATGTTTCTGTCTTAGTAAATCCAGTTTTTAATAAGTAGCGCAGGAGTAGATTCAACAAATGAGCGACGGTGTGTGAATCGTTTCCACAATGTCCCGTATGCGGTCATATATCATTCATCAGATTGCGATCAAACCTTGGTGAATCATTGAGTACACGCCAGAGAAGGTTTCAGGCTTAGTAAATCTATTTTATAATAGGTAGCGCATGAGTCGATTCAATAAATGAGTGACGGCACGCGAATCGATTAAAGTAAATCACTTATGCGTTCGTATGTCATTCATCCGATTCCGATGAAACGTTGATGAGTTGTTGTGTACACGCCAGGGAAGGTGTTCAACTTGGTAAATCCATTTTACAATATTGGTACCGCACGAGTAGATGTAACAAATGAGTGACGACGCGCGAAGCGTTCCAACAAAATCCTGTATGCGTTCATATACTATTCTTCGATGCGATGAAACATTGATGAGTTGTTGTGTACACTTACGTGAAGCTTTCTAACTTATTAAATCCATTTCACAGTTAGTAGAGCGCGAGTAGATTCAACAAATGAGTGACAGCGCACGAATCATTTAATCCAAATTGTGTATGCGTTAAATGCCATTTATCCGTTCGCGATGAAACTTTGGAGAGTTGTTGTGCACGCTCCAACGAATGTTTCTAAATTAGTTCATGCAATTCACGATAGTTTAGAGGCAGTTAACAGAAATTGAAAAAAATATTGTGTATCCAAAAGCACTTCAAGAAACGAAGTTACAACACTTTCTTTGATTGGCAGGACAACGTCTGCCGGGTCAGCTTGTATATATATATATACATATCAGTTTCTTGTGGACACGATAACTACCGCAATTTTGCACCAATCAATTTGATTTTTTTACATAATATGTATCCCAATAAGATCTCGGTCGAGTTCGTTAATGGGAACAATCGATCGAAGGGGGTGAAAATGGGGGGCTTTTTTCGAAAAAGAGAAATATCGCTATAACTCTCTTAATATGTGAAATATCGAATCCTTTCAAAGTTCATACTATGTGTCGGATAAGGCCCAACATTTTATGTTTGAAATGTTTTTTGATAGCACCAACCATTGACGAAAGGGGAGGGAAAAAGTGTTCTTTTCGGGAAACATTAATCATATCTCTCTTAATAGGCACAATATCCAAACCGTACAAAATGGAAAATATTCCCCTAATAATTACCTAAAACTTTTGTCTGAAAAATATTTTGATATGACCCACCATTACGCCAAGGGATGAGCAAAATGATTTCGGAATTAGAAGAAAATTCCAAGAGCTATCAGAGGTTGCCATGGCAACACTACTAAATTGATGAGGGATGAGCCATCAGGCGTTGCCATGACAACGCACTTGCACGAGATAAAATTCAGATTTCCATCTGACTAAGTGTGAAGCGGCTTCGGTGACGTAACTGGTAGCATGCTGAACTTCTACAGTATGCCCAAGTACGCGGGTTCAAAGCCGGCCGAAGTCGTCGGATTTTCTAAGAGCGCTAAAAATCCCTCAGTATGCTTTCCTTCGGAGGGGAAGTTCAAACGTTCGTTGCGAGTAGCTGGTTGCAGTGTCATCTAGCAGCCAAGTTCAGAGATAAGTGTCGTTGACGGTAGTATTTGGTAGCAAATCTAGGAACTACTACTTGAAATTGACCGTCTGCAGTCCTTACCTGAATTACAGACTAATACAGCCATCACAATTAACACCGTTTATCAGACAGATTCTACATACACCCAAGTACACGGGGCTTCATGACCGCCTTGTCACTGCCCCTAAACTGCGAAACCAACCAAAATCTCAACGGGAGATAAAATTTTGTGTGAAGAAGTAACAGACCGTAAGATAGTTACACATCAGTGTCGAAACCTTGCATAAGGACAGTGTGACCACAAGTATAACAAGAAGTTCCGTGACGAACTAAAGAGCCCACTTTTCTTAAAATTTAAGATTCATGCCAATGATTAATCTACTGTATATGGATCTATATAGAATAATGACGAAATTAAATTAGTAATATAGAAATTTCTAATTAGTTCGAAATACTGTATACCTGGCATAATGTAGCCTAATAGAGAACTACCGTTGGCAGCCCAGGTGACTGAATATAATCCTAGTTCCATCTCTTAAGGTACAGAATACAAAATTTGGTTGAATAGGGATGTATAGAACTAGCACCGATAGAGCGCACTGTTGTTGTAGTGGGTAAGCGCAAGGCGCTCTTCAGTTGTCTCCTGTGTTCTCATGCCGCCAATATCCACGAATTTAAATTGTTTAAATTGCTATTTTCGTGACTATGCCGAGCTATTGCAGTGTTCCAAAAATCAGGGAAGCCGTTTTCGTTTCACCAATTTTCACAAAATAAAGAAATGAGGAAGAAATGGTTACATGCTATTAGAAGGAAACATTTCGGTGAAGAAAGTCTGACCATCATTTTCAACTCGATGACTTCACAAAAACTGTATTGGGCAAGTGTGATTTACAAAGGGAAATAATTCCTACCTATAAACTGATGAGACATTTCGATAACAACCACTGAATTTATGCGTTGGTATTTGAAGGTGAGAGAGCAAGATTAAAACCGGGCACTGTTCCATCGCTTTTTCCGTGGACCACGAAAACAACAAAAATAAGGAAGAGGCCATACACAAGAAAATTGCCGGATTACCACGATAAGCCTACAATATCGGAATCTGCTGAAATTATCTCCATTGAAGTACGGTACGGGAAGAAATCGTCAATATACAGGAAGAAGTGAATGTAACATTTGTGACTCCCATTTTCAAAGGCTTCAGTACTCGGACAAATACTTCAAGAATAATGTCACAACATTAACAGACACAAACGTATTATGGTTGGTTTCTTGAAATCAGAACTAATCGTCAACTTCCATCTGCCCGACGGAGAATGTGGTACCGGTAGCGACAGACTTCTACATTCTTGAGACATAAGTTAGTCAGATGATTGGAAACAGTTGGCAGCCCTAAAGCAGGGATTCTCAAACTTTTTAAATATTGTACCCCTAAGTCGTTTCCAAGGGGTACAGGAACGATTCGTATTAAGAAATTGACAAAATTACATAAGAACCAAACGTTGCGATGCATTTTGAGGTATACAATACCGGTACCGGTATCAACTTTCTTTGATTATGTTTAGGCCTACCTTAAAACATGACAGTTTCATGTAAGCTATCAACCAAAAAAAGACATGAATCGAAGTCTATAAGCAAGGGGAGCAAGTGAATATTTAAATCTCTATTTATAAAAGGAAGATAGTAGTTTTACGTGATCGTTAATCTAGAGATCATAAGCCACGGGATCTCCTTTTTACGTGGAATCCGAACCACAGGACATGGCATTTCACTTAGAAAATCTCACATGCATTGACCGGGAAATCTCTATTTAAGATTTAAGTCTTATGGAGATATATTTATCAATGTAGGCCTACATTACTCAAGCATTCTGTTTCCTATTCATTATTTGAACAATAAAGCGTGTTAGAATTTTGTTATTACCGCTGTAGCCTATAAATTCTTCCTTCCTCCCACTAGTTTTAGCACCTGTAGTCCGTAGCTCATTTTGCAGCTGTTTAACGCTTAAACTCTGAAAATCGTCCATAATATATTAGAGGATATACCTATGGAATTAATTAATATAGTCTTGGAGTAAAATTAGAGAAGATATAACTTACTTTAGCTTAGAAAACTCGGTCACAATCTATACATTCCTCGCAGCAGACTGGGGGAAACATAGGACGATCGCCTTGCGCTTACCCAGTACTACACGAGAGGTATCTGGCGCGAACTTTCTCAGGCTACATCCCTATTCCAATGGATAGCATGTACGTTACATGCAGTTAAACATTGGATCCAACAGGGCGCGTAAAATCATGTTGGCAACTATGACATACATGTATTGGTCAGAAATAATCTGAAATAATATGATCTATTGTTGTGTCAATTTTGAAATAAATCCATTAATTAGTATAGAAGTTACATGTATTTTAAAATTGGACCTATCAGCAGGCTTAGAATCATGTTGGCAGCACTGGCGTAGGTCAATATTAGTTACCCCAAATTAATCTAGAATGCCAGGTACTATACGTGTGCAAAGTTTAGAGCTATTGGCTTGCATACTTTCTGATATATTGATATTAGGGTAACAAAAATAGAGATAGTATTTATTAACAGTTGGCAGCCCTGGTTGCACTTCAGAATACACAGTCATACCTGTTATGGTACACATAGCACATACGAAATTTGGTTGAAATCCAATTGATAGTATAGAAGCACATGTATTTCAAAATTGGTACTATCAGCAGGCTTAGAATCATGTTGGTAGCACTGACGTATATAAGTTTCTCCAAATTTATATAGAATGTCAGGTACTATACGTGTGCAAAGTTTAGGGCTGTTGGCTTGCATACTATCCGATATATGGGTATTTGGATTAAAAAATGAGAGCATTTATTAACAGTTGGCAGCACTGGTGGCTCTTAAGAATACGCTCACTCATATCTGTTTATGTACACATAGAACATACGAAATTTGGTTGAAATCCAATTGATAGTGTAGAAGTTATCTGCATTTAAAATTTGGACCTATCAGCAGGCTTATAATCATTTTGACAACACTGCCATGTATGGCCTCCTGGAAATTAAACTGCAATATTATTATCTATACTTGTGCCAATTTTGAAATAGCTCCCATTCATACCTTCCAAGATATCCAACATGGAGCTCAAATTTCAATTGCGATTTTTCAGCAGTTGGTAGCACTGACATCATTTTCAAATATGGCCGTGAGATATTCAGGTATAGATCTTTACTCCTACCAAATTTTGTTTCGATTGCTGCTGCCGTTTAGGAGTTGATAGGGGGGGGGGGGGGACACACACACAGACAGACAGACACACATTTGCCCGATCTCATAAGTCTACTTTGTCCTCATTTTTGCAAAATGTGAAAAGTAGGCTAAAAATAGACCCCAAATGACAAGAAGGTTACCGCCCCCATAAGACAATAAAATGATTAATATATGCATAAAAATACTAAAAACAAAGTTAATTAAGCTCCAATTATAAAATACTTTCTCGCAATGAATAAGGTCTGATCCTTCTACGAAAACCTGCATATTCTGCCTATTTTCGCCTATCCCCAAGTTTACCCGGTGAAATCTACCTCTGCCTTCGGGCGTGCCGAGAGGATTTTTTTTTTATATAGATTTAGGAACTTCGCAACATCCTGGTCATGTACTTGGGTGAACGTGGAATTTGTCTGATAGTTTGTATTATTGTGATGGCTGTATTAGTGTATGTATTTGTAATTCAGGTGAGGATTGGGTAGGAGGCAGCAGTGGCCTTAGGTTAGGAAGTGGGAAACTGCGGAAAGCCACTTCCAAAATGGCTGAGATGGGAATCAAAGCCTCCACTTCTTAGGTTTGCCTTACGAGGCTGAGTTTACCCCGTTCAAGTCCTCAGACCAGAATAAAATTTATTGGCAGAGCTGGGAATCGAACCCGGGCTTACGCGGTGACAGCCAAGAGTACTAGCCACTAAGCGACGAGGCAGACTAATCTAGAATCAAAGATCAGCAATCAGTATACGCCTTGCTTGGCAGAGGAAGTAGAGTGTAAGGTAGTGGGGACAGCCTGAAGCTGAACAATGAATTCACACGGAACGCTCCCGGTCTAAACTTATAGAGCCATACCCCACTCATCTGCTGAGGCATTGTGCAAGGTAGTGCTGACAGTCTAAGTCCACACCGACGTCTTCGCCCGATGGTCTCGTAATGGAGAGAAGCAGAAAGCTGGACAAGACTGCATTAACCCTTAAGCACACGCGTCAAAATTTAGGACGCAGGCACACGGGTGGGGTGTTTTCCACCCCACAAGTTATTTTATAGTAATTTATAAACTAGCGAATTAATTCACGATTTTAAATTATATTATGCAAGATTGTCTCTTTCTCTATTACTGAGGGGCACATTTTCTTTGAAATCGTTCCTCTCATGTATTTATAAACTGACTCATTCTTATAATATTTCTATAATGTCTAGTTTGCATGCATTAATAAATATTTGCGAAATACTCAAAAATGTATTAATAAACGTACCTTGGAGCTAATATACGATGACAGGAATAATACATAAAAGATAATTATGCACTTCATGTATACATTTAATTAAGATCAGTGATATAGCCTACGGGAGGTTGAACGTTCGATAAAAAATACTTATTTAAAAATATGAAGAAAATGTCCCTCCCTAAATAAACACGCCAAACATTAATATAAATGAATTATTTGATCTAATATGGTACTTGGCAACAATAACAATGAATTGTTTAGTTTTAAAATACAGGTATGACCTGTATGTGTTTGGAGTGGGGGACAGTGCAATCAAGAGTGCACTTTTCACAGTAAACAGGCGAGTTTATTGGAACTGCAGCACGATGTTTGAGTTTACCTGTTCTTTCTTTGAGGACAATCATCACAGTGACTGGAAGTTATCATATTTTTGAAGTGGGGAGGAGGAGGTACAACCCCAATACAATTGATGTGCTTCACTGCTGCCCTAAAATGACTGGTTAAGGTTTTGATAGTAGCCGGTATTACTACGTGTCCTTTCGTGAGCTTTGAGCTGTAAAAACAACTATTTGAAAAATTCCTGGACACTATCAAAAGTATCCGTTCTGTATAGTCTCCAAAATATTGTTCATCACTGAAATGGAAATAAAATAAAAGTTCCATCAACAATGACGTTAGGCCAACACATTTTTCATAGTCTACTGTAACACTTTCGGACCGTACATAAGTAAACGGCAGAAAAGAAAACCAAATATATACTTGCAGTAACAAAGATAAACACACTAAAGAAATGCCCGTGTTGCTTGTAATTCTTCTTGGTGTGATTTGTTTTACGTACACGCTTTGGGGTGGAATCCACCCCAGTCAGTATTTACGACTTGCACTGTCAGGCTGTCTCACAGGAATTGGTTGACCTTGATTGACGCGCGAAGAAGACCTGGCCGGAAAAGTACAGGAACGGAGAAAAAATTAAAAATTATTTGTAGCCTACATTTCATAAGGAAATGAAACGGCCCCACCACAGCGTGTGTGTTTGAGGGTTAAGAAACTAACTAAAAACATACTGTTAATTAGTGAAATATTTCCCCTACGTCATTGCAAGTAAGTTAATGCTATAGTTTAAATAAAACTACAAAACAATTCTCAGCTCCCTGATCATGCAGATATCACAACCATCAGTAAAATAATGCTTTGGTCTCGCCTTCCATCACTGGAAACTACCAAGTTGCTAGCTGATGACGGTTTTCCATCCGAGAGAGATATATTGCTGAGACGTTAGGCACATGGCAGACCTATGCTACGACGGAACAACTCCAGATGCCGTGTGTATCGTCAAAACCACCTGGGTGTTTTCAATTCTGTCGTAAGATCTGGTCGATGCGTAATCGAATAAGAACCAACACTGGTCGACGTGCCGATTCTCTGCACAAGTGATTGTTGTGATTGTGGGGCTGAGAAACAGATTGTTCGCTATTCACAGTGGTTCAGGAGTGTCTTCTGAGAGCTTTTTCCTGGCGATCCAACGGAGTTCCTGGTAATGACGGAGAGATCCATAGACTGTATTCGGGTTCGTTTCCCGGTCATTGCATGTGAGATTTTCGAAGTGAAATGCCATGTCCTGTGGTTCGGATTCCACGTAAAAAGGAGGTCCCGTGGCTCATGATCTCGAGATTAACGGTCACGTTAAACTACAAGCTTCCTTTTAGACTGTATTCGTGGCCTGGATATTAGTTGGTAGTTTAAAGCTAACTGTAATTATAATTTGTAATTAGTAAAGTAGTCAATAAACCAATATACAATCTTTTTGGAAGCCTTCATAAGGAGGTTATGGCTGCTTGAGCTTTTAGTTCTCACAGTAAAGAGGCGCAGGTGCGCTTCATAAAAAGGGAGGTAGCGCGCAGTTCGCTACTCATTTGTGGGGGTCCGGGTGGGGATACCAAGAGCCCCCTGATGAGCCAGCTTGGTGTCCTAGGTGAAACCCCACACAAGAAACGCCACAAACCTAGAAGAATTGCTGAGTTTTGATTTTCCATTGTTTTACATTATCAAGAAAATGGCGGGACAAAGCCTTCTAAAGGGGCAGATGACCTCGTAGTTCCGCCCCTTAAAACAACAATAACTAATAACTAAAGCCTTCTAATAGGCCACGGCCACTTCCTTCAAGCTCCGTGCTACTTTTCATTCCATTTGATCTCAAATTATATCCACTGAAGGAGTTGGCGTAAGGAAGGAAGGAAGGAAGGAAGGAAGGAAGGAAGGAAGGACATCCTGATGTTAAACTACCTTCCCCGTAGAAATACGAAAATAAGAATAGGTGCTGATTCATTCAGGGAATTTGCGACATCGTTGTCTTGTAGCCTTGTGTACTTGGGTGTGTGTGGAATCTGTGCCATTCTGATAGTTTATGTATTTCTAATTAAGGCTACGATATGGGTAGAAAGTTACCGTGGCCTTATTTTAGGTACCAACCCGGCATTCACCTGAGGTTGAAGTGGAAGCCACTACTAGTGTGACTGATGTGGTAATCGAACCCACCTCTCGACAGTTCTGCTTCATGAGAGTGAGTAAACCCCATTCCAGTCATAAGAACAGGATTAAATTCTTTGACAGAGTTGGGAATCAAACCCGAACTTTCACGGAGACTGCCAAGAATGAAGAGGCAGTCTTTATATGAACCATGTGTAACACAAGAGCCTAAACCATTGGTATTTCTTATGTGCGATTCGCACCATAATATTTACCGACAGCAGTGGCTACGCTGGCTTAAGTGCAGCGTTAGGTGATGGGGCCAAGCTCTCTGCTGACTCGGTAGACGCGTGGGTTCGAGCCCCACCGTCGGCCGTCCTTGAAATTGTTTTCCGTGGTTTCCCATTTTTAACACCAGGCAAATGTTGGGACGGTACCTTCTGATAGGCCACGACCGCTTCCTACCACATCCTTGCCCAGTTTCATTCATCTTCATCCATTCCATCTCTCATCACGACGCGCAGGTCAACCACGGTCGTCGACTAGAAAGACCTGCACTCGGCCTTTCAGGAGGCCACACGACAAAAAAACACCATAATCTTTTAAATTTGACTGCTTGGTGCAGTGGTAATATTCTCGCCTGCTGTGACCAAGGTTGTAGGATTGAAAGCTGGAGCAGTCAGTTGCCATTTGCGGCTGCGCAAATGCAAGTGAGCCGTGCCAGTAGATTTACTGTGCACCCCGGCGTCTCTAAAATCGTCAGTAGTTAAAAGGGGCGTAAAGCAAGTAACATTAGTATTATCTTTCAAATTGCATCTATATTAAAGGAAAAATAAAAATTGCCTAAAGAGGGGTTGGGGTCACAGGGGGGTTTCTTAATGTCTGTTCTATCTAAACAATTTGAATTTTCCGCTGAAACTGACGATTGGTCCAGGTTGAGGTGCATAAAGCCCAAATATACGCTCAGTTTAATTCTTGTCTGACATAAATTTTTCATTCTTTATGGAGATAATATTCACACATTATCTGAATCCACTGATCACATGACTAATGAAATAAAAACGTCAATGACGAATTTGGTTAGTTGATTCCTCCGTTTAGGGGCTGCGACAACGTGGTCATGTGGCCCCGTGTACTTTGTGTGTGTGTAGAATCCGTCTGGTAACCGGTGTTAATTGTGATGACAGTATTAGGGTGTTATCTGTTTTTCAATTCAAGTAAGGACGGCAGACTTTGAATTTTTCAAGTAGCTCCTACTTTTGCTGCCAAACGCCACCGTCAACAACTACTAGTTCTGAACTTGGCCACTAGACGCCACCACAGTCGGCTCCTGGCGACGAACGTAGAAACCTAAGAGCGTTGTTCACATTTATAACCTAACTAGCAGTAGTACCCGGCTTCGCCCGGTGGAATGATGATAATGTTTTAAGGTCTCCTTAGAAATATAATGGACTTAAAATCTAAGCCATTTGCCCCCAAAGACAATGAGGGAGTAATATCTAGGTCATTTGCCCTTTTGATAAGGATGATAATAAAAACTACTGTTGAATTGACACGTCAAACTTACAAACTACCGTAATAGAAATACATATTTCAAAATTCACAGGCGAGGAAGACTTATTGTGTGTGGTGATTAATGGTGTAATGGGCGTAACATCTACTGTAGGTCATTTGCTCTTATGATGAGGATGATAAGGGAAACTACTACCGGTATTGAATTGACACTTCAACGTATAATGTACACAATGTACTGTAATAAAAATAACTCTATGGCGGCTTCGGTGGCGTATTTGGTAGCATGCTGAGCTTCTATGCCCAAGATAGCGGGTTCAAATCCGGCCGAAGCCGTCGGATATTTTAAGAGCGTTAAAAATCAGTCAGTATGCCTTTCTTCGGAGGGGAAGTAAAGCCGGCGGTCCCATGTCAGATTTATGGCATGTTATTGAACCTTCCACTAATTACACCTGTGTGAAGCTAAATTGGATAGGTAAATAACGCTCATAGATGTCTACGTCCGTTGCCAAGAGCCGACTGCAGAGGCGTCTAGTAGCTAAGTTCCGAACTTGGCCTAGTAGTCGTTGACGGTGGCGCTTGGGGGCAAAAGTACGAACTATTTGAAGAATTCTAAGTTGCAGTTTGTACTTAAATTAAAAAAACAGATAACACACACTAATACAGTCATCACAATTAACACCGGTTATCAGACAGATTCTACACACACCCAAAGTACACGGGGCTACATGACCGCGTTGTCGCAGCCCCTAAACTTAAGAACCAACCAACCAAAAATAAATATTTTAAAAATCACAGTCGAGAAAGACTTTATGCGGCGGTGATTATTGGTATGATGCGCGTAACATCTAGGTCATTTGCACTTACGATGATAATAATAAGGTAATGAAAAAATGACTACTAAACGAACATGGTGTTATTTTAAAACTGATATAGGTAATTCAGGTGTCTAGCTTCGGATGTCTTCGAAAGCCTCAACCTTATTTTCTGGCTTAGGCCTATACTGGATGCGTCTAGTGAAAGAGCGTACTGCTCGGCAAAGACAAAGAATATAGGTCCAAGCTGCACGAACCTGAGATGATCGCAGATGATGACGAAATATGATGACACACGTTCGGGGTTCCCCGTCCTATACAGATTGACCGGGAATCACTCTCTGTTTCGCAACGGCCCTGTGCTGGCATCAGCATAGACAGCAGGAGATAACACGGCGGGCTCTGGATAGTACTCTCAAGTCACCTCACGATGAATCAGCAAGCTATTCTCACAACTGACCCCCCCCCCAGGGTCTCACAACTTGTGGGACGTGGGTTGGCGACCACGGAACCCCAGCTGAGTCTGGCATCGCTTCTACTTCCTGGTGCCGGGCTCATTTCAGTTCTCTTTCCTGTCAGCCTCCCTTGGTCAACTCTTGTTCTCTTCCGACCCAGACTGTATTAGGGTATCCGAGGGCTAGGGAGCCTTTCAATTTCCCGCCTTAATTGGCTTTGTCTCATCTTTCCTGATACCCTCATTCTTCGAGGGGTCTGCCTTCTTTTCCTTTTCATAATATCTCCTGTCTTCTGCTCAAGGCCCTCAAAGAGGCAGGGTGTGTGTAGACCCACCACTTCGGGTACACCCTCAAGGGCTCATGACTGGTGAGTTAGGAAGCTGGCAACCCCGAGGAATTCCTGAGCTACATGCAGGGAATGGAGTGGTATGTCAGAAATTTCAAGTGGACAGTGTTACGCATCGGGTTCCAAAGGGTAAGTATACACACTTTGTTTTCGATCGGTGAACGATGTAGATTTGTACCAAAGGGCCTTAATGCGGGAAATGGAGTGGTCTGTCCGAAATTTCGAGTGGACAGTGTTACTCGTCGAGTTCCAAACTGTAATCATGTAAAATCTGGTTGAGATCGGTGAAACGGTGTAGTTTTGTGCCAAGGGCCAAAATGCAGGGAATGGAGTGGCCTGTCCAAATTTTAAAGTGGACAGTGTTACTCATCGGGTTCCAAAGGGTAAGTATACACAGTTTGTATTCGATCGGTGAACGATGTAGATTTGTGCCAAAGGGCCTAAATGCGTGGAATGAAGTGGTCTGTCCGAAATTTCGAGTGGACAGTGTTACTCGTCGAGTTCCAAAGGGTAATTATGTAAAATCTGGTTGAGATCGGTGAAACGGTGTAGTTTTCTGCCAAAGGGCCAAAAAGCAGGGAATTTCAAGCAGACAGTGTTACTCGCTGGGTACCAAAGGGTAAGTTTACGAATATTGGTTCTGATCGGTGAAACGGTGTAGATTTGTGCCAAAGTGCCTAAATGCAGGGAATGGGGTGGTCTGTCCGAAATTTTAAGTGGACAGTGTTACTCGCAGGGTTCCAAAGGGTAAGTATACAAAGTTTGGTTCAGATCGGTGAAACGGTGTAGATTTGTGCCAAAGGGCCTAAATGCATGGAATGGAGTAGCCTCTCCGCAATTTCAAGCAGACAGTGTTAGTCGCAGTGTTCCAAAGGGTAAATATACAAATTTTGGTTGAGATCGGTGGAACGGTGTAGATTTGGGCCAAAGGGCCTAAATGCAGGGAATGGAGTGGTCTGTCCGCATTTTCAAGCAGACAGTGTTACTCGCAGGGTTCCAAAGGGTAAGTATACACATTTTGGTTCAGATCGGTGAAACGGTGTAGATTTGTGCAAAAAGGGCCTAAATGCAGGGAATGGCGTGGTCTGTCCGAAATTTCAAGCAGACAGTGTTAGTCACAGTGTTCCATAGGGTAAATATACAAATTTTGGTTGAGATCGGTGAAACGGTATAGATTTGGGCCAAAGGGCCTAAATGCAGGGAATGGAGTGGTCTGTCCGCAATTTCAAGCAGACAGTGTTACTCCCAGGGCACCAAAGGGCAAGAATACGAATTTTGGTTCTGATCGGTGAAACAGTGTAGATTTGGACCAAAGGGCCTAAATGCAGGGAATGAGGTGGTCTGTCCGAAATTTTAAGTGGTCAGTGGTACTCGCAGGGTTCCAAAGGGTAAATATACAAATTTTGGTTGAGATCGGTGAAACGGTGTGGATTTGGACCAAAGGGCCTAAATGCAGGGAATGGGTTGGTCTGTCCGAAATTTCAAGAGGACAGTGTTACTCGCAGGGTTCCAAAGGTTAAATATACAACTTTTGGTTCAGATCGGTGAAACGGTGTAGATTTGTGCAAAAGGGCCTAAATGGAGGGCATGGGGTGGTCTGTCCGAAATTTAATGTTGACGGGGTTACCCGCAGGGTTCCAAAGGGTAAGTATACAAATTTTGGTTCAGATCGGTGAAACGGTGTAGATTTGTATACATAACAGACAGACAGACAGACAGACAGACAGACAGACAAACATTGAGCTTTATATATATAGATTTAGCTTCACACAGGTGTAATTAGTGAAAGGTTCTTTAACATGGCATAAATCTATGGCATGGGACCGCCGGCTTTACTTCCCCTCCGAAGGAAGGCATACTGAGGGATTTTAACGCTCTTCGGTGACTTCGGCCGGGTATGAACATGCGATCTTGGGCATAGAAGCTCAGCATGCTACCAACTACGCCATCGAAGCCACTAATGACACATTTACCACAGTGGTGAGAGCAATCTTCATTTTACAGTTTTACATTATCGATTTTTAGGGTTTCAATATGGTTGTCGCACAAAATACTTAGTTAAATATTCTTCTGACGAAAGACAAGCGTTGTGTCCAATATGGGACTCCTCGTTTACCAAGTTTTATTGTAATTCTCTGCATAAGGGACAAAATCCTCTATTCCATACTCTTAGGATGGTGGTTGGACGTACTATTTATTATTCTAGCAATAATATAAAATGCTATGGAATATCAGCACAAAGCGTTAAAATGAGGACGAGAGAAGACATAACATGGAGGTGCCTTTTACAAGTGGTACCTCCGTACTAAATTTGATGCAATTCTGTTTCATTGTTTAGCAATTGATGGGGGTGGGCATTCATACACAGTGATATACATAGATACAACATACACAGGCTGAGAAACGGATATTTGATCCCTGTATTGCGTCTCCTACTTAGTAGATCACATAAGTCTCTTTGCAGTATATTGTTTGCAAAATTCGAAGTAGCCGTAAGAGGAAAACTTGGCTCTGCAGTCCATTGAGGGCCTTGACATACCGAGTGAATGTTGTTCTGCGATGTGTCCTGCATATTGCTGAGTGACGAGAGGTTAGCGTGATGGCTCCCCTCGGCCGTTAATCTCTGCTCTCTTGACTAGGTTTGTTGTATCTCGGATCATACAGCAATTCAATTGACCTCGTGAGGCTGAGCCCTCAAGTCAGTGTTAATATGCCTGATTTGAAACCGAAGTTATCTAGATAGGTTACTCCTGTGTCACGGGGTCATTTGAACGCTAATTTATGTTTCCCTAAAATCAGACATTCTTCTTACTCCAGTTATAGTAACACAAATCATATTTTTAAACTGACCTAGGGAATTTTGACAAGTAGTATTAGTTGCACCCGGAGTTGGGTTGCAAAGCGCAGTTGTGGCGACACCGCAGAAGTCGAACTGTTGTGTTTTGTTCAAAGGACACTCAAGACGCTCCGCCAAGTTCTCTGCGGTTGGGTGTGGGGGAATTCCCTCGGCTCGGTCCACTTCCACGGCTGTATGGCCACAAGAGCTGAAACATGAGCCGGCCTTTTAGCATCTGCTGTCTCCGCCATACGAGGGCCCAAATTGCCACTCTCACATCGCTGGAAACCATAAATGACTGGCAGTAACGATAAGTGAGCCTATCATCACAAGGTATTTTGGTGTTAGTAGCCGACTGACAGAGGATACTAACTTCATGAACAATCGATTCTTAGTGAGAAAAGTTGTCTACAAGGTTTACTGGTAAGAATAGTAGCTCACCTTTGAGATGGCTCAGGCTTGATTCATGACTTTGTCTTCAACTTGTAGCTCCGTTTGCTCCTTACCGAGGAGTCATAATGAATGATCTAATATTCAGTTATGTGCTCTGACTTTTAATTTACCCCTCAACCAGTGTATGGAGGCTTGGATCATAAGATGTGTTGTGGGTTCGGAATATATACCACAAAACACTGGTCACAAACAACTATTATTTAAATTTTTGAAAGAAATGATACATATATTCGGATGATTCGCACCATTTAGAGTGCATACAAAGATAAATCAATATTTTTTGAGTAACAAAAGATTCTAAAATAATTGATTTGCAACTTCCTTCGACTTCTTCCTCTAAAGCACTGTTTATAAAGTCTAAGATCCTAGGATCCTTTCCTTTCCCCAGTAACTGCACGTGAAGCTCTTAATTTAGTCTCATTTCCAAGATTATATTATGTCCAAAGATGCCTAATTCTGTAAATTTCACAAGATCACATGAGGCAAACTAGAATGAACATTATATGAATATTCGAATTCGGAATGTTTAATCGGCCACCTGGTAATGTAGTGGCCAGTATCCGTGGCTGTTATCTCTGAAAATAGTTTCAATTCTCACGACACCCAATAAATTTAATTCAGTTCTGTTGGTTGGAGAAGGGTACTCCTAATCATTTGGAGCAAAACTGAGAAGATGTGGTTTCCCCAGCTTTCTTATTTCCACTCCTGGCAAATTCAGAGAAGTATTTTAACTTAAAACTCAGCCACCTGCTTCCCAATCCTAGTACCCAAGCACACGAGGCTGATGACCAAGGTGTCCATACATCAAAAAAAAAACTCTAAATTATTATTTATCGGCAAACATAAATTAACGTAAAATATATAAATATACAAATAAACAAAAAGAATAAAGCATTATTACGGCAAATCCTGTTTCCCTGTTACCCTTGATATTCATGGGCAACTACAGTATATTAATTGTCAGGCATCTCTACCACAATGTGTGACGATGATACAGAGCTGTAGCGCAGTATATAACTACAAGGTCTCTGGCATGGCTAAACCTCATTAATGCATGAATTTCATTATGGAATACTTGTACGAATGTCATGTTCGTTGAGGCTATTAAAAGGGAAGTGTGTACGTATCATTAATGTACGTATAAAACAGTACAGCATTTTCAACTTCAACGTGAATGTTTATTTGTAATTAGATCTCTTGATGTTAAAAACTGCATTAACCATGTTGACATCTGTTGCTGATGTTTCAGGGTAACGAGGTGTCAGATTTATGACAAGCCATGATTTCATTTATCCCAGTCTAGTTAGTTAAATAGATTATGAATGAATACGATATCAGCTAAAAATTATAGGTAATTTTCACAAATTTGCGAGAAGATTGTGCTTAAATAATCTTCTGACTGTCCTCTTTGTCTCATCATAACATGAATGAATTGATTTGCACTAACACTAATTTTAGAGCTGAGATTGGTCTTGGGTCGCGTATTCAAGTCGGGTAATATCCTAGCATTGTCCTGAATGTTAAATGTAAAGCAGTGCAATTCAAACCAACCTTTCTTCTCAGTTGTCCCCGTGAGGCCAAGTGCACCCCACCCTTTTCCAATCATTGAACAGGGATTCAAACTATTCATAGGAAGCATGGTTAGAAATCCATTGGAGCCGAACTAAATTAATGACTGTCGATATATATAATCCTCAACTGCTGAACATAGTTCCAAATATTGAAGTGAATAATAAACATAAGTACCTATGGGCTTCCATCAGGGCAACTGTAGGGCAGAAATTAGAAGACGAATAGCAATACCTTGCAATGCTGTGACGTTCGTTCGGCTTAGTTTAGGGAATTGACATCGTGGACAATTGCCCTGTCTACCTGGGAGTGTGAGAAATTTGTCTGATAATTTGTAGCGTGTATACTGAACCCGCTGAGCTATGGTTCATGTGATATTTTTTATGACAGAACATTTATGATGGGATGTTGTACCTTTGAACACACCCAGGAAGCCACGTGGAGCTGAGAGCTCACGCGATACTCTTTGAAGTAGCGTTGAATCGCACTTTTGACTTTGGTGAGAACTGCTAATTATTTATCTGAAGTCTTATTAATTAATTTTATTCTTTCACAAGACTCAGAATATTCCATTTCGTCATGCTGCATTATTAAAACATTTTTGAGAATGTGATTTTAGCTTAAGGTAAGGTAATACCCTTGCAGATACGCAAATAGGAACGTAAGTAGTCGCTCAACGACTTCGGTTTGACGACCTACTTCCTTGAGACACCCAGTGCCTTGCACTACGTCTGGAGAATCCGCCCAGTATAGGTGTGTAATAGCATTTGTCCTGTAAGACATAGAAGAATATCCGCTTGTTAGCGTTGAATTGGTTATCAGGTGCCATCGTGCACTGGCATATTGTAAAATACTGTTATTTATGCACAGTGAGCCACAGAAACATATTGAAGATAATTATTGGCAAGTATTAGTGAATTACATAACTTTACCGGAACACCACATTTTAGTACCCACGTGTTTGTGGAGGGCCAAATGCCTTGTGGAAAATATACAGGTAAATGTGTTGCAAATACTTCAAATAAGTGTGATTACGATTGTGTAACATATTTGGATTGCCAGAGTGAAGTTTTTATTTCCAAAACGACGTACATTTTACCGATGCTGCATGATAGAAAAGTAGCGTCATTAGCACGTGCAGAATCGTAGAACAGTGCTAGCTCACGTATCTATTCACATACACGAAATTAAGGCTGTGTTGTCAATTATTATCAAAGCCTACAACATTCACGACGAACATTATATTTTTGGAAAGTGAAAGAATGAATTTCATAATTTATTTCACCGTCAACGTGACCAGACTATTCCACACCATGCTTGAATCAGTCATCATGGGCTAATACCATCCTGGTATGAGGGGGATATTTCTACGAGAACTAGCATGATGTGAAGCTTGCAGAACCGAGGACGAGAAGGAAGGAATCCAAGATGCCATTTCCAGGCATATCCAGCATATTCACGGAGTTGTCGACAGGGACGAATCGAACCCTGGTCTTTGGAGGAGTCCAGATGGGAATCCTGATGAGGATAATACTGTTCCAGAGAGGAATTTGTACAACCCTGGTTATCGAATAGAGGGCTGAGTGATAGCTTCTCCATGTCGTGAGTTTATGAACATCCCTTCTCTTGTTCTAGTTCTGGTGGTATATTAGATTTAATGTAGTTTGTGAATCAACCACACTCTGTGTCAGCCATTTTTCTAGGTAGGGATTGTATCTAGTTTAATTTAATGTCATTTATTTCAGTATAGTGAGACACCCTTGGGTCCGACATTTTGGTTAGCCCTGGTGCAGCTTGATGAACGTCATAGAACGTCAAAGCCAATCTTTTGCTAAATGTGACCGTGGTCATTCGAGGCTATTTTGTACAACCCTGTTTGGGGTGATTTTTTTCAAGTCTTTACTGACTTTAGTTATGACAATCAGATATCATGGTTATTTCTTTAACTGCATTCTTTGCAGCAGTTTTGATACACCCCTGACTTTCGTTAGAATAGTCGTATCAGTTAGGCAATCGACTGTAATTGCCAGTTTTGTAAATGCATTATATTTTCATTTTGAATAAGCTCAGAAGCTATTCTTGGTCAAGTTTGAACCTAACAACTAGAAGGAATGTTTCGTTGCCTAGCATCGAACTCAGTTCCCAACGTATCATTAAGCGGATCCTTGTATGGAATCTGCGCCACAATTATCATTTTGCTTGTGTCATGTAAGACACGTTTTTATTTGATGTTGTACTAGCAACTACTGAATTGTATTTTGAGAGCAAAGAGCTCCAGTAATTGTAAGATTACTTTCATTTAGACGTCTTTGGTAGAAAGACGGAATTATATTATTCTATTCAGATTTGGACTCTTTAGAGGTTCATAACCTATGGTAAAGTTTTTTATGAACAGGCCAGATGTATAGTTTTATATTGATTAAATCGCCGGCCTTGAATAGTGTGTGTTTTGTGTCGACCGAACGCAGGAATGTGGTAGCCTGCTGGTGACATAAACTGGTTTTGTAATCCAGTGCCCTTGAGAGCACGCTTCATTTGTTTGTGAGACAGAGGACTTTAACAAGAGACAGAATGCGATTGTATTCGCTCTTTCTTTCATTGCAACTTAGCTTATGTAACCCAGTTTTCAACCCTGTCTCAGATCACATGTTTTATAGATTGCTTTTTGTTAGTTGAGCGCACTTCTTGCGTGTGCCGTCTTGACGTGTACAATTAGGTCAGGTTTTCTATAGTGAGTTGCAGGCGACCCTGTTAAATGCAGGAATTTATTGTATGAAGGTACTTGTGATTACCTTGTCCGGGAGGGTTCCCGTTGACTAGATGTTATTGGAAGGTAACTGTTGTGGACAGGCCTATCCCAGAGTTATTGAATGCGAGCTTTGCGCCGCTGGTAACCCGTGTTATTGTGTGTCCGAGTTGTTATTGCTCGTTGATCTTATTCCGACTCTTGAGTCGAGGCTTTTTTGGTGGAGAATGATCTCAGTGTAGACACTCCATGCCCGAGCTATTGTCAGTATTATTCGCCATAAACCAACGATAAACCTAAACCGATAACTTAATAATAAAACGCATAGTTTTGGTAAAACAAAAGCTAACTAACGAATTCTTTCTATCTAACTTTGTTCTGTTGCATTTTGGAACTGTTGACATAGCCGTGCAGTTGAAGGTAATTTCCTTGTGTGGAAATGACTAGGACAGTTGACACTTTTGTAGCGACCTGAAGCATGCGCGAACCTAGAGTTCGTAGCTTGTGGAGCTCAGGCCATGCGATGTCAGACGTGGTCTCAACTACGCATTCGTCACCGTAATTACACACATTAGATGACTATGGCTTACAAAGAGTAAACCAAGGTGTAGGCAGGAATTTAATAAAGATTTGTGTCTATTTCATTACTTATTTATGATGTATAAGTGTGTAAATCCTACATGTTACTTTATTGTGTGCTGATAGCACGTAGTTATTAAGAATAATTAAATGTTTTTCATGGCTGTACACTTAGATTTGTTGTAATTGTTTTCTATTACGGACGTCATCGCCGTAAATTTTGTTATTAACTGTTAGGACTTAGCTAGATGATTACCGTTAAATGTAAATGTGGAAATGGTATGATCCTAACTTAGATTTGTTTTGCTACCCTGTTAAATGTAAATTCTGATATTAGCTTAATCTTGTAACTTGAACTAGGGACTTGCGTCGTACCATTTTCCTAGTGTTGCTGCTGCTTTATTATTGTGAGATAGATCTTTCGCGAGGTTTTTTTTTTTCCAGTAACTTCTTAGGTAGGGACCTGCTCTTTATTTTCTTTTGTTTATTAGTTTGCGGACTAGCCGATCATAACCCTCCGAACTAGGCTAGGGGCTTGTGAATTTTAATAAATTTCCACGGTGTTTTACTTAAGTCTGGATGTTTAATTTCTCAGTCTAGTTTTTGAGGTGAACCTTTCCTTAGGCAGTCTATGACTATCGTCACCATGTACCACGATCCCCGTGGACTACAGTGTCTCGTGCCGCTTAGCCTATTAGGAAGTTCACCTGATCCTCACGATAATTTTATTCGACTTATGGGATGTTAGGAAAGTCATCGTGGTTGTTGACTCGACTAACGGTCTCAATACGTTTAACTAGGGATAAGGAAGTGTACGTAAAAGAGACAGCCGTGGCCTTAAGTAGGGAACCATCCTGGCATTTGCTTGGAGTAGAAGTGTGAAGTCTCGGAAATCCACTTCTAGGATGGTAGGAGTGAGAATAAAATCCACTTCTGTTTTGTTTTGTCTTAGGGTACTCCGTTCCAACGTTTAAATTTATTTGAACTTTTGTGATTTGAGACACAAGGGGTGATAGTATGGTGATAAACGAGTAACAAATGCATGATGGCGATGATAAGAGGTTTTATTACGCATGAATGAGATGGTGAAACCCCAGGTGACAGGGGGTATAGAATGCAACAATAATTATCTCATATAAGTTAACACACTGAGAAAAGTATACAGTTTTTAAAGTTTAATTGCTGAAAAGTACAACATTATCCTATGTAGAACACACATGGCACGAGAAACAACACTGACACAGAAAGCGCTTAAAGTCAGTCAGCTGTTATTCGTTCTGTTGTTGTTTGGACTCGTAAAGTCTGGCCAAGTGTTGGTACACGGAATTGTGTGGAGCTGGTATTAAAAACCCATGACGTATGACACCAGAGTCTTACCCCAAGTTCACGAAAGGTGATGCAATCATCATTCTAACGAACATATTGTATGGTTCAGCAGTCCACGAAGTAGAGATATAGAGAAGTTCTCCATGTTCGCATATCGTCGCTGATCTTGCAATACCATGTATCTGACATTGCTCATATACTCCATTATATGCCTTGGAGTTTGTCACGCTTCCAAGCCGTATGTGCCGTCCATTTTCATATGTGTCATTTGAAGGAATATGATTATGATAATTGTTGTTTTAAGGGGCCTAACATCTAGGTTATCGGCTCCTAATGGTTTGGGTGATCGTGAAGATGATAATGAAAAGTAAACTATAACTAAAACTAACTACTAACTTATATACTAGAAGAAAAAATGGAAAACAAAAGGACAATAAGGAAAATAAAGGACAATAGGAAAAGAAATGCCCTCAACCCTAGAAGAATGCGGACTGAGGGACTTGGAAGGAAGGAGAGCCATGAAAGGCAGATAGGAAAGTGAAAGAGGAGAGGGTCCGCCCCAGAGGTAATGGAAGAAAGGGAGAAAACCGGACCCAGCTCAGGAATCCCTCGGGGTCACCAACTCACGAACTCACCAGCCGTGAGCCCCTGAGGGTGTAGCAATATCCAGGGTACACCAGAAGTGGTGGGGCTACATACACACTGCCTCCTTGAGGGCCTTGAGCAAAAGGCAGGAGATAACATGAAAAGAAAAAGGACGCTGACCCCTCGCAGAAGGAGGGTATCAGAAAAGGTGAGACAAGGGCCAATTAAGGCGGGAAAGAAAGAGACACCCTAGGCCTCGGATAACCTAATACCGTCTGGGTCAGAAGAGAGCAAGAGTTGACCAAGTGAGATCGACAGGAAAGAAGACGGAGATGAGCCCGGCACAAGTAAGTGTAAGCAATGACGAACTCAGCTGGGGCCTCGTGGTCGCCAACCCACGTGCCACTAGATGTGAGCCCCTGGGGTGTTGAAGGAAAATGAAGCTTACATATAATGCGCTATGGGAATGCAAAGCTACACGTAAATATACTTTTATACAGCACAATGAACTAAGGATAATATTTCTTTATGCTTTTACACCGGAAAAAGAACATAACTTTAATTTCTCTGTTGGACGGCTCATCCACATACGGCTGGGAGGCGAGACCAATCATTAGGAAAATATTCTAAAAGAGCATTGTCAGATACGCGGTACATAAAGTGTCATACAGCAACTGCTGTTGCGAATACCATAGATAGAACGGGAAAGATATGTGCCCATTTTAAGTGAAACTTGGCATGGTGACAGGTTTTCTACATTACAACATCTAGAGTACTTGGATCATGTAGTGCGACAGGATGGGACCAGCCATGAGAAGCTGATAGTCATGGATAGCCCTGATGTGAAGGTTGGACCTAATTAAACATTTCACTCGAAAACAACTGCAGATTTCTCACCAAAGGTAACAACGCTAACGTAAATCTCTCGATCTCACCGAAACTTTGCTCAATGTTGACATGTAGGTAGGAGAAACATATGTGATGGTATTTTAAAACCAAATTAATTTGGGTCATTTCTAGAGATGTTGAAATTGTACGAGTCTGGAGCTGCCCTGGATGGTATGCCGCTGAGTTCAGAAATCCTCTCTGACCAATCGCACTCACCCAGTTGATTATGCTGAAAAGTTCTGCGTTCAATATCGCCCTCACTAGGGATGGGCCATAATAGATTTGGGGACGAAATATCATTTCAGATGTGTGCAATAAGAGCTCACATGTGTCCGCAAACGGGATTTGAATGTCCTTTGTTACGTGCAACGTCTTCATTTCCAAAGTCTGAATGAAGATAGGCTGGTCAGAGATTATTAAAAAAGAATGGACATTAACTATATCCCTGAATTAAATACTTCATATCGAAGCTCTTCTTTTAAATACAAGTTATCTCAAGAAGACAAAGTTAATTTTCAGAAATGCATTGAATGATAATAATTAATGTCTGTATGATTTCATTTTTACTTTAAAATGAAAGTATGTTTTGGCTATGTAGGGTGTGCGAGTACCTTAAACAAAAGAAAGAAATTATTCTAAGGAAGAAAAAGCTCTACCTTGTATCTGTTCCCCGCCCCCTATATATCGTCAATGGCATGCCGAGATGGCACAAGATATATCGCTATCGATTCTTGGGGAGATTGATTCTGATGTTAGCCTCTTTTATTTCCTCGCCCTGGAAACAACGTTTCATTGCAATCATGCTACAATATTCTTCTTCTCACAAGGAAGCAGCCGCAGAAAAAAACATTAATATATCTGGCGATTTAGGTTTATAAATAGTGTTTCCTAACATATATACAGCAACTAGGCACCTAACTAATTACTTCACCGTGGTCAATAAAACTACAGTCTACTTAGGAGGCCTCTCATAAACTGAACTATTTCGAAACAAAGTGTTGAATATGTTGAATGACGCTGTGAATGAAATCTAGATACTACTTGTCAATAAACCTAAGACATAGACCGTTTACATTAAAGAAGCCAACACACAGAAAATCAGCATTTACATCACGTTCACTGAAGGTTGTACAGTATGGCATTCCTGGTCTTGTCATGTGTTTGGATAACATGCGTTTCAGTTTCTTAGTCTTTTTATTATCTCACATGATACCTCACATCCCTCACTATTGTCCCCAGTCCTTCTTGATTCGGATGATTTTCTCCTCCCACTCCTGCTACCTTAATCGGGCGTCGCACCGAGAAACCTTAATGTTGTTAAATTCTTCAAATATTTGCCCTTACCCTTTCCTGCTGGAAGAATTCCTAATTTCTGATCCAATATTCTGTAAGTTTTCCAGCTCCAGTACATTCCCAGTTTCCAACATAATCTGAGTAACTCTTGGCTCAGCTAGTAAGCGAGCTCTGCCGGTGCCAGTCTGCGCGTGCCTAACTGGACACATTTAGATTAATTCCATCCTGTCAATTTATTCTTCAATGCGGAAAAAGACAGCTCCATCCTTATTACTAAGTGTTAGGGACCTCGTCGAGAGCTCTGGACCATTGAAAGTTTTCATTTGGTGTGACTGGGTTTACGAAATTAACATACATCCAACTCTATGATTTGCAATGCATGGTTTATCTTTGCATGCATGGGTGACCTAGCTCTTCTTTGGGGAGAAACGGTTTATTTAATTTGATCAAATGATATTTTTTTTTGATATATTAAATTGACTGCTTGATTGATAGGCTCAGGGTTTCCTTTGTGGATATTTAAGTTTTTATATTCAGATCATCTTCCTGTTACTAAAGAAGAATGCGTTACGGCGCTTCAAAGAATGAAGATATTTGTTATGCGCAAGAGAAAAATTTAGAGTGAAAATAAGAGGTTACACAGGCCGTGGTGGCCGAGAGCGTTAACGTGCTACCTTGTGCCTCGCTGGTATCGGGAGAGCGAGGGTTCGAATCCCGCCTCGACCGACCAAGAAATAATTTTCCATGGTTTCCCATTTTCATCCCCGGGCTAATGCCGGGACGGATCCTTTTGAACAGATCTACGGCCGACATCCTTCCCACTCCCTTCCCTGACCTGTCCTCCTTTAGACCCAAGTTAGCGGTCACCAGGGGATCGACCTGTCACCATCCTTAGTTGTATGTGCCGACGTAGTGTGTTCAGCTCCAAGACACTGTTTTTGTTGTTGTGGTAGAGGATTAATCCCTCTTAAAGTCCATGGATGAGGTCGTGGTTGGAGGATAAGGAATAATAAAAAGAAAAAAAGGTTACACGATTTTCAAACTTAATTGTATTGAGGCCTGAAAGAACATGAGTTGACAAATTATGAAGGAGAGCATACTTGAAACAAGTGGAAGCAACTGTATACTCAACACAGCTCCGTGGTGGTCGCATGATTCTTGTTGTTTCAGCTACTTAACGAGAGGTTTGTCAGCACAAGGAAATTCGCTTTCAGACAACCTTGCTGTGTAGCGACAAGCATTATTGGCTGTCGCCTTGGGGGCCCGGGTAGGATTTCCACCTCTGCCAAAAAAATCTGATCTGAAGGCAGGAACGGGGTACACTCAGCCTCGTGAGGCAAAACTGAGAAGGAATGGGTTTGATTGCCACCTCAGCTATCATGTTAGTGGTTTTCTGAGGTTTCTCACTTTCACTTCAGGCAAATGCAGGGATGGTTCCACACTTCAGGATATGTCCACCTCCTTTCCAATGCTCGCCTGAATTACACATAGACACGCTAATACAGCCATTAAAATAACACAAGTTATCAGACAGATTATACACGCACCAAAGTGCATGGGGCTACATTTCCACGATATCACAAAGCCCAATAAATCAACAACAAAAACAACGAGGTTTGTTTTGGCGTATTGTAACGTTTATAGACGAAGGGTCCAAGTTATGTATTATTAAATATCGCGTTTAATTCATCTATTTGGAAAAGTAATGTTGTAATCCAAGCATTATTATATACAAAGCCCAGTTAAAATGTTTAGCCTATTTTAATATATCCCACTGGTGTTCTCCATAAAAACTCTCCCACCTATTAAAATGATTTTCATGTGATGTACTAAATAGCTTTGGTTCCCGACATATTTCGTCACCAACAATACATTGAGGAAGTATGTGGTAGATTATGTAGCTTTCCATAACGGTGATTTAGACTCCTCCCACGAGATGGCATATTTCTGTAATGAGTGCCGTTATAATTTTGATACGTTTCACAAATCCACCATGGCGGCCGCGTGGAATATTTCACCAGCACTCCATATCTCAGAAACTATTACAGATATCACCTTTAAATTTTGTATGGTGATATAGAATACTAAGGTTAGTTTATATAGGTATATGTGACACTTAAGACCTTTAATATAATATTCATATTAATAATATTAATATTATTAATAATAATTACAATAATAATAATAATAATAATAATAATAATAATAATAATAATAATATGAAATTATGCTATTCACTGACTGAACGATTCACCTCACGTCCACGGAAAATACACATGAAATTCTACGGACGTATAGCTCGAATGGACAACTCCCGACTGACCAAGAAAATCTTCCTCATAGTCAATGGAACCCGACAAACCAAAGTACACTGGTTAGCAGACACCCTAAAGGACCTCACTAATCAACATTGGCCAACTAACAACGACACGGACTCCATGTAGACAGAAAGTAAATTCTTATAAGTTTCCAGCCAAGTTCCCTACGGGACGGAATTTGAAACTCAACGCTGCATGGACACAAGAAAGAAGGCAGGCAAATAGCGCAAGGATGAGGAAACTTGGGGAAGATAAGAAAACCAAGAAGACCAATGCTGAATAATGGTTCTACGTGCTCCGTAGAGGGCCAAACGCATTATACCTAACACGACTAGCCAGGCAAACATTAGTTAAGTAGAATATCCCACGCATGCAGTAGCTGTAGGAAACAGTGGCTACTGTCTGAGTTTGGAACGGTATTCATCATAGGATCTATTGTGCCCAAGTGGACACGGTTGACTGGCATCGAACCGGGGTCTTAATAAAGGAAAGACCAGGTCTATGATTCTTCTAAGAATCGAACCATTGATCTCTGAGGGGGAACAGCCACAGTGAACCCGAGGAACAATGAGATAATGTCGGTATATAATAATAATAGCTTAATTCCACGTCCAGAACGGGAATTTTAAACAATACAAGTTGGAATATTGTGTAAAAACGCAAGGCAGTATCAGCATATGTTAGCAAGAGCCACAGGAAAAAGCCAACTTGACAGTTTGACAAAGCGGAGTTGAGAGGAGGCGTGGTAGACGTGACGCCAGCGTACTATTTTCTGGCGAATGTAAGGGAGAAGGCCGTGATTAACGACGAAGAAAATCCCCACCGAACAACACAGAAAAGTAGAGAGGGGAGAGTCATCAAGACAAATTGATTAATTCGTGCCAAATGAAGCATTCAAATGAAATGAGACTTACACCCAGAGACTTCTATTCGAATAGCGGTAATTTAGGAATATTTGCACACCTAAATTAGAGCATGTATGTGTTTTTGTGTTTATTCACACACGTACTGCGCGGGGGCACGGATAAGTCTCGTAGCCGAAGGCGATTCCCTCGGGTAGCGTCCTAACGCCATGGAAGAAAGCAATTAATTTTAATTAATTGGATGAAGGAATTGCCAGCACGCAAGTGAATTTGGAACCTCCATGAATAGACGAGTAAGAATCACACTTCACCGTGTCACAAAACGCATTATTTAAGAAGAGAGTCGCTCCTGGAATTCCACTGGACTACTTTTCGTCAGAAACCTTTATATGAGAGATGAAGGAGGAGGGAGTCAGTTCTTCTTGACTCAACTCGTGGGACGACATGCTGTTCGACCACGCGGGAAAGTGCGCGAAATTTATAAGTAGTGAAGTTCAGTATCTTTGTGATGAACAATGAAAGGCGCATCATGCAGCGTAATAAAAGTAATTCCGCATTAATATGATAACTAGTCTACAGCAGACGTATAAGCAGACAGTATACGCGACTAAATAATCAGTACAGCGTAGAGATATTTCAGGATGATGTTTATAGACAATGAACTTATCCACAGAGAGTGTTATAATATTTAAAATAACACATATAATTGTAAGGAACACTACAGTTTTACGGGAACCTGGAAGGCATCACAAGTATTAGTGATTTATGATTGAGCAACTTTGCAAGATAGAAGCTGTAGGAGACGGGGATGAGCACACACACACACGCGAGATAGACTTTCGAAGGAGACAGGCGGTTGTCAGGATTTAACTGCGTCGCATCTCTGAAGTCAGGAAATAGTGGAAATCCAAGCAAGGATCCCTGTGTAAAATTGTGTGTAAAGTTATGTAACAGTGATCATTAAAAATGTTTATGTTTATATGTTTAAAGAATGTGTGTTGTTTCAAAAGTATAAAATGCCAGTAGTGCAAGATATAATTACCATGTGCAAATCCTATGCAATGTGTCGTATGAAAAGTGTAATGATGGCTTAAAGCAAGCAAGATGGTGGGCAAATTGCTGTCATGTTGGACTAACCCAGCAAGAATGAAAGTGAGTACCATTCCAATATGTTGATATGATTTAATAGCTCACCATACAACAAATCATTTCCTCAAATATTAAGAATTAACAGTCATTTGGGTACGAACTCACATCCCTCGTATTTTTAGCCTATTTTCAATTTTAAAAAAATAGGCTTATGAGATCACCTTTTGTCCGTGTGTGTGTGTGAGAGAGAGAGGTGTGTGTGTGTCCCCCCTAATAAAATCTAAACGGCTCGAGCGATTTCAATGAAACTCGGTAAGTTCATAGCACTATTCCCGGCGACCTCGACCGTGCCCTTCAAATTTTGTTACATCTCACCAATCCAACATGGCGGCTGTGCGAAATATTTCACTAGCATTCAATATCTCCGAAACTATTACCGATATCGCCCTGAAATTGTGTACGGTGATAAAGGGCACTACTAAAAGTTCACCTATGAGACTTTTAAAAACCTGGTGACTACAAAACCAACATGGCGGTCAAGCGAAATTGAGACTTTTAAATAGACATTTCTCGCGATTTAACTATCCAAACGTAATGAAACTTGGTACAGCATATGTTTATACACATTGTAATGCACTGAAGTCTAATTTAGTTGAATTGTTTACATAACCTCAAAATGGCGGCTGTGCGAAATATTTCACTGACATTCTATATCTCCGAAACTATTACAGATATCATCATGCAATTTTGTACGGTGATAAAGGGTACTGATACAAGTTTACCTATGTATATTTCATAAACCTGTAAAGTACGAAACGAACATGGCGACCAAGCGAATTTGAAATATTTTAATAGACATTTCTCGTGATTTAACTCTATGAGCGCAGTGAAATGTGGTACAGTAAATGATTTTGCAGATTGTAATGCACTGCCATCTAATTTAATTCAATTGTTTACATAACCTCAAGATGGCGGCTGTGCGAAATTTTAAAATTAAGTTTTTATTATTGTGTCGTAATCATGCGATGAAGTGAAAGTTTGAATAATGAAGCTAGGAAATAATTGTCCTCGAATGGTACATAACTCTATGGCCTATACTTATAACAATCCAAAATGGCGAGCATCCGAAATATTTAGACGGTTCTCAATATCTATGAATCTTTTACAGCAACCAAACTGAATTTTTTTATGTTCATAGAGACTATGAACATATGTTCACCTATAGGACTTGCAGTAACCTGGTGAGCACAAATCCAACATGGCGGCGACGCGAAGTATAAATATTTAAATGGAAGTTTCTCGCGAATTAACTATCCGAGTGCCGTGAAACGTTGCACCTTAAATGCTTATACAAATGTTGATCCACTGGCATGTAATTTATTTCAATTGTTTGCATAATCACAAGATGGCTGGTGTGCGTACTTTTAAAATCTCGTTTTTACTTCTTCTGTTCAAATCATGCGATTGAAGTTTGAATACCACACGTACACAATAATCTTAATGGAATAGTACAAAAATAAAAATCCATCCTGGCGACCATATGAAATATTTAGACGGTTCTCAATATCTACGAATCTGTTACAGCAATTAAACTGAAATTTTGTATGTTGATAGAGACAATTAACATGAGCAGGATATATGAAAATAGGCTGTATAGTTCTTCACGAAACTACTTGTTATAAATATATGGCTTTGAGGATGATAAGCTTACGACCATTTAGGCGTAAGACGTTGATGAAAGTAACGGTAACTTTAACTAATTATAATAATAATATAATCTGAGGTCGGTGTCAATAATATATATAAAATCGGCATATTCATGCCTATAGAACGTGCAAAGTGTGTCATATCCATTGTAAGAATACTGTGTTATTGTGAAAAGTAAGAAAGATAGATAAATAGCGAAATAAAGAGAGTTTTTCAGTGTCATTGAAATGTTAGATACATGTTTTACAATGTTATATTCTACATGGTTGTATTTGAGAGCCATTAAGGTAGTCAATGTAAGTGCCAGTAAATTAATACTTGTTTTGGAGCTACGTAAAACTTTGGCTGATAAGTAAATCTATGGAGGACATGAGTGCTTTAGGAATTGAGTCATCTGAAAGAAATGTTGCTTTAGCCGCGATCAGCGAGCATGTAACGTAGAATCAAGAGATTTGCGTCAATAAATTGCAGGGACCATCCAAGAATAGTTCGCGCGTTGACGAATCTAGTAGGCCAATCTTCGAAGCTACGATATGGTATCGCCTTAGAGCATACATGTGTATTCGCAACAGAGTTTGGACAGAGTCTGTCTGTATCTCACTGTTAGCAGTCTCTTCGCTGCCAGAGAAAACCATTAGACACGATAGGTACGCCAGTATAGTAATTGATCTGCCCTTAGAGGTAAGACAAAGGTTCTTCGAGTAGGAAACTGTTGATTCCCTCTAAATATTCGTGCCCGTCCAGTGAGATAACAGTTTGAAACTCAGCTGGGACGCGCACAGAGCCACTGTTTACGTCCATAGAACGGCGAAGCTATTTTGTGATCCATCCCTCGCTATGAATACTAATTAGGAGCCGAAATGAGCCCATTAAATATTCTATGTGTAGGTATTAAATAATTAGATCGACTCAATTCATAATGACACAATCCAATCAGGTACCTCTAGCCGAGCTGCACCATTGAGTGAGCACATGGCCATTGCAGGAAGTCGGTCAGGGTTGCAGGCAGAGCCACAGACCCGTCAGCCATCATGAAGAGGGCGGCCCGTGACGAATCTCTTGTTCACACTAAGGGGAGTCAATTAGACCGGATCCCTTTCTTTTTAGCCTACTATTCACATTTTGCAAAAATGAGGAAAAAGTAGACTTATGAGATCGGGCAAATGTGTGTCTGTCTGTCCTTCTGTCTGTCTGTCTGTCTGGCTGTGTGTTTGTCCCCCCTATCAACTCCTAAACGGCTGCAGCAAACGAAACAAAATTTGGTAGGAGTAAAGACCTATACCTGAATAGCTCACGGCCATATTTGAAAATGATGTCAGTGCTACCAACTGCTGAAAAATCGCATTTGAAATTTGAGCTCCATGTTGGATATCTTGGAAGGTATGAATCGGAGCTATTTCAAAATTGGCACACGTATAGATAATAATATTGCAGTTTAATTTCCATACATGGAAGTGTTGCCAAAATGATTATAAGCCTGCTGATAGGTCCAAATTTTAAATGCATATAACTTCTACACTATCAATTGGATTTCAACCAAATTTCGTATGTCCTATGTGTACATAAACAGATATGACTGAGCGTATTCTTAAGAGCCATCAGGGCTGCCAACTGTTAATAAATGCTCTCAATTTGTTTTGATCCAAATACCCATATATCAGAAAGTATGCAAGCCGACAGTTTTAAACTATGGACACGTATAGTACCTGACATTCTATATTAATTTGGAGTAACTTATATACGTCAGTTCTACCAACTGGATTCTAAGCCTGCTGAGAGGTCCAAATTTAAATTCATGTAACTTCTATACTAACTAATGGATTTCATTCAAAATAGGCACAACAATAGATCATATTATTTCAGATTATTTCTGACCAATTAATGCGTGGCATTGTTGCCAACATGATTTTACGCGCGCTGTTAGATCCAATGTTTAACTGTATGTAACGTCCATGCTATCCATTGGACTTCAACCAAATTTTGTATTCTGTACCCTAAGAAATGGATCTAAGAATATATTCAGTCACCAGGGCTGCCTACTGTAGTGCTTTATTATGGTACATTATGCCAGGTATACAGTATTTCGAACTAATTAGAAATTTTGATATTACCAACTTAATTTCGTCATTAATCATTGGCATGAATCTTAAATTTTATGAAAAGTAGTCTCTTTAGTTCGTCACGGAACTTCTTGTTTCTTTTAAGATTGTAGTGGGACACTGAAGAATCTCGATATTTCGAAAAGTAATTAAATGTGCTTGATATGATGGTATCAAATGAATTATATGTACTGTTTCCATACATATGGAATGTTGGAATGAAGTAATTGGATAAGATTTGGCCAAGTTATTGTCTGAGGACAAATTAACTGCACCAAATAAATAGATGCATTTTTGTAAAGAGTAATTACCCAGTTAAAGCTAATTTATTCAGACGGGTAGCGTAATTTAACGATGTGACACGTTTGTAATGATATAATAATATGACCAGACTCAGAAAATCGTTGTATGGTGAAGCTATAAAAGGTCTATAACTATGGGTATTTTGGAGGGAAAGGTATACCTCCTCAGCGTTTGAAACTTATGGGAAAAGAAGACGATATGCGCGGAAAAGCAACTCATGTTAATCAAGGCATAAGCTAATGAAATCAATGTGATTCAAGGTAAATGTTCCGTTTCAAAACGGATAAATATTTAATAATTGCACATAAATGTTATTTAAATGTAATTTGTGTTTGTTGTGTTGTGATATGCAAATGTGTGTTAAATTGTGCCCCGTGAAGAACACTATGGACACTCGTAAATGTCGAAGAGTAGCAATGTTATAATATCTAGGATAGATATGAGTACGGTGGAGCACCAAACTTTATGAGAAGAGACTCACATATAATTTTGATTTTTGTTGTGGGAAGTAATTGTAAAATATTTTTGTGTTTTGTGTTGAGTTATGCCATGAATTAATACCATTAAATGTTATATTTAGGAATTTGTTGTTTCTTTCAAGTAGAGTAGTTACCTGATTGACTCAAATCCTGAATATGTGGTCGTATAGTGGGTTGAACGCCCCATGCCTCGAAAGACCGTGAACTAGCTGGGATACGAACACATGTTCCATATGGTGACACAAGGGTACACTATGTGAATATGAAAACCAATATATTAATAAGGAACGCCATCCACATTCACTACTTAAAAGTGGTTAATGGAATTGCGTTGTCGTATGAGACTATATCCATATTAACTATCAGTTGTTTAAAGTTTATTATTGATGTGTAACATCTTTCCACTCGGTTGCTGGATATTTTTGTGGGAGTGATTTTGAAAAATGGGACAGAAGTGGATCGGACGAAAGTGTGTAAGACGCACTGCTAGCTGAATCGCATCTCTCCTGGCTGCTTTAGCCAGGAGGGATGCGATCCAGCAGGCAGTTATAAGAGGAAACAATGAGCGCGCGGTGTTGGAGATTGGTACCATGACACACTGCCGGCCATGTGGAATGTATATCACATATGGATTACTTCAAGGTATGGAGGCGCCATTAAGTATATTCCTACAGTAAATCATTTTCAAGTTGTCCTTCTTTGGTATAAAAATATTCATCTATCTATATATATAAAAGAAAGTCGTGTTAGTTACACTATTTATAACTCAAGAACGGCTGAACCAATTTGGCTGAAAATTGGTGTGGAGGTAGCTTAGAACCAGGTGACGGACATAGGATACGTTTTATCCCGTGACATTACATAAAACGTCATAGAGAATACAAGTCACTATAAAACGTAACGCAAATGACAGCTAAAATAAACTCATGAATGGATGGCAAGGCAACTCGTTTCCAGGCAACAGTAGCTCTTGACGAGACACGGCCGACTGGATGCGAGTAGCGCTCTCCACTACCGGTATAGAAATCATTAAAATACTTAATTTTTTTATTTGTATTTTTTATTGGCATAGTTAATCCAATTTACAATACAGAGCATGCGAGTAGTTTAAACAAATGAGTGTTGGCGAGGCGTTCATATAGCCTACAATTCATCTGATTGCGACCAAATTTTGGTGGGTTGTTTAGCACATTTCCGGGAAAGTTATAGGCAAAGTAAATCCAATTTACAGTAGATAGCGCGCGAGTAGCTTCAATAAAATGGCGTGCGATTCGTTTCAACAAAGACCCACATGCGTTCATATATCATTCATCCCATTGCGATGAAACTTGGGAGAGATGTTATGTACACTTCAGGGAAAGTTTTTGGCGTAGTAAATCCACTTAACAATAGGTAGCGCACGACTAGATTCAACGAATGAGCGACTACGCACGAAGCGTTTCAACCAAGTCCCGTATGCGTTCATATACTATTCGTCCGATAGCGATGAATCTTGGGTGAGATGTTGTGTACACTTCAGGTAAGTTTTCTGGCGTAGTAAATCCATCTTTCAACAGGTATCGCGCAAGTACAGTAGATTAAACAAATGAGCGACGACGCACGGAGTGTCCAACAAAGTCCCATATGCGTTCATATACCATTCGTCCGATAGCGATGAAACTTGGGTGAGTTATTGTGTACTCTCCAGGGATGGTTGCAAGCTTAGTATATCCATTTTACAATAGGTAGTACACGATTAGATTCAACAAATGAGCGAAGACGCGCGAAGCGTTTCAACAAAGTCCCGTATACGTTCAAATACCATTCGTCCGATAGCGATGAAACTTGGGTGAGATGTTGTGTACACGTCTGGGAAGGTTTTCGACTTAGTAAATCCATTTTACAATTGGTAGCGTACGAGTATATTCAACAAATGGGTGACGGCGTTCGATTCGTTTCAACAAAGACCCGTATGCGTTCATATATCATTCATTTTATTGCGATGAAACTTTGGTGAGTTGTTGAGCACGCTCCCATGAATGTTTCTGATATAGTAAATCAATTTTATATTAGTTTATAGGTGGTTAACGTAAGACGAAAACAATATTGGGAATCCAAAAGCAGTTCAACAAACAAAGTCACATCGCCAAAACTTTCTTTGAATGGCATTGCAACGCATGCCGGGTAGAGCTAGTTATATCATATTAGCTGAAAACAATTGTGAGTTATTAAGAGTATCTTTTCCAATCTCTGGATAAAAGTGATGGTTACTCCCCGAGTAACTTTGATCACCACTTTCATACTGAACGGTGAACGCTCATGTGAACTCTGGTGTCAACTGATTGAAACGCAAACCACATGTTCAAAATCTTCGTATCAGTATTTAAATGATGATATGCTTTAATAATGAAACATTGTAACCAGTCGGCAACGGCGGTATTATATTTCTGCACAATGGCGTTTGAGATATTAAACCACATTGCGGTAATGCAGTGATCAATACAATATATATCGATTTTAGGTAGATTTCATTAGAAAGCTAACTATTGCAATGGGTACCATGTTTCGACTTCCGGAAAATTTCGACATATCTTCGCGTTTTACATCCCCCAGACCACAAAACCACCGTCAGTTCAAAAGTTTATATATAATTTGTGTATATATGTATATATGTATCTATCTATATATATAACAGTTTCTTGTGGACACGATAACTGCCGTAATTTTGCACCAATCACTTTGATTTTTTTAACATAATATGTATCCCTATAAAATATCGGTCGAGTTCGTTAATGGGAAAAATCGGTCGAAGGGGGTAAAAATGGGGGGCTTTTTTCGAAAAAGTGAAATATCACTATAACTCTTTTAATATGTGAAATATCGAATCCCTTCAAAGTTCATATTATGTGTCGGATAAGTGCCAAAAATTTATGTTTAAATTTTTTTTGATAGCACCAACCATTGGCCAATGGAATAGGGACTACAACCCAGATCTAGTATTTGTTTCTATGCATCAACTATCGCAACCCTTATATACCTCACGAAATGTTCTGTCTAACTTTCCAAACAGCCAACACCGTCCTGTAATTTTAGAGGTAGTGCTAAAAATCCCTCTTGTGAATTCGATGCCCTTACCCAGATGGAATTTCCAACGCGCTAATTGGGACGCATTCTCTAAGGAACTTGATAAAAACTTAACTGAGAAGAACTTACAATCAACAGCAACCAACTATGGCGAATTTGTTGAACTCATTATTAAGGCTGCAAAAGCAAACATTCCTAGGGGTTATAGGAAGGAATATGTGCCTGGATGGAATAAGGACAGTGAGGACTTGTATAACGAATATCAAAGTACTGGAGATCAATCATTAGGCACTCAGCTACTACTGTCCCTCAATAAAAGCAGGAGAGAGAAGTGGGAAGCAACTGTTACAGAAATGAATTTTGTAAAGTCGAGCAGAAAAGCTTGGAGAATACTTCACGGACTGACTGGAAAGAAAAACTCCAGAAAGACATACGGTACTTTAAGTCCTGACACCATTGCTAATAGAATTGTAGATCTTACAAGGGCAAAGCGAGACAAGTGTCACACCAAAATGGTGAAACGTAACCTCACTCTCCTCAAAAAGAACGCCCAGAGAAATAATCAACTATCCAGGGCGTTTTCTGTTGAAGAAGTTGTAGCAGCTATCAAGCAGTTGAAGACCAACAAGGCAGCTGGTCCTGATAACATCTATAATGAATTCATCTTACACATGGGTCCACTCAGTATAAACTGGATTACTTCTCTTTTCACATATATACTTGAAAAGAATCACCTACCCAAACAGTTTAAACTATCCAAAGTTATAGCTATTCTGAAACCAGGTAAATCTGAACACAATCCTGAAAGCTATCGTCCCATTGCCCTGCTTAGCGCCATGTTTAAACTTCTGGAACGTGTCCTTCTCAACAGGATAGCACCGTACATTGAAGATGTCATACCACCTGAACAAGCTGGCTTCCGAAACGGTCGTAGTTGCACAGATCAAGTTCTTGCCCTTACAACACATATTGAAGCAGGTTTCCAAAACCATCTAAAATCCACAGCTGTCTTCATTGATCTCTCGGCAGCCTATGATACTGTCTGGAGACAAGGGTTACTTTTCAAACTGTTTCAAGTTATTCCATCTTTTGAAATTGTGAATTTGTTATGAAACATTCTCAGTGAAAGACAGTTTGAGGTGTTCTTGGGTGACTCTAAAAGTCACAAGAGGAAGCTGAATAATGGACTCCCACAAGGATCTGTTTTGGCCCCTATCCTCTTCAACCTGTATATTCATGACTTGCCAAACACTACGGCAAGAAAGTTCATTTATGCTGACGATATTGCGCTTGTAACGCAGAGCAGAAATTTTGAAGATGCAGAAAACACCCTTACTGAAGACCTTAAGAGAATGTCAGCTTTCCTTCAGTCCTGGAGATTGATTCCAAGCCTGAATAAAACAGAAGCATCTTGCTTCCACCTTGCACATCGGTTTTCTAATTACAAACCAAATATTTTGCTTGACGGACAACAACTTAGATACAATCCCTGTCCTACTTATCTTGGAGTGACTTTGGATAGAACCCTGACCTACAAAGAGCATCTCACCAAGCTCTCCCATAAAATTGCTGCAAGAAACAACATCCTACATAAACTTAGTGGTACTTCCTGGGGAGCCTCTGCCGACTGCTTACGCCGAACTGGCATTAGCCTTGTCTATTCAACAGCAGAATACTGTGCACCCGTGTGGTTGGAAAGTGCGCATGTGCATAAAGTAGACTCAAGATTAAATGACACAATGCGATGCATCACTGGTACTATTAAGTCAACGCCTTGCCATTGGCTGCCTGTGCTGAGCCACATTCCTCCACCACATCTAAGAAGGAAACAAGCATTGTTGAGAGAGGCTAAAAAGATCAGGGCTTCACCAACTTTACCACTACACCATGAATTTTGCCATCCCTCACAACAGCGACTACGGTCTAGGAGGCCAACATGTGTTACTGCAGAAATACTGTATGTGGATGGGTTTAATTTAAACCAAAGTTGGAGAAACGAGTGGTCAACAAAAACAGCGGGGACAAGTGCCCATTCTCTTGATCCTACAAAGGAACTGAATGGTTCTGACCTCCCAAGGAAACTGTGGTGCCGTCGTAACAGTTTCAGAACCGGCCATGGCTGCTGTAAATTCTTTCAACACAGATGGGGCTGGATCAATTCAGCAATGTGCGACTGTGATCAAGAGGAGCAGACAATGGATCATCTGCTCCGACGCTGCCCTCTGTTCTCGTTCCCTGGGAACCCTGCTGAACTCTTTCATGTCACTCCGAATGTCATAACTTGGTTGCAGAATGTGGATAATGTTGTATAATGTAAAGTTTGTATATAATTCACCATACGATTAAATAAATGGGGTGGAAAAAAGTGAGTTTTTCGGGAAACATTAATCATATCTCTCTTAATAGGCACAATATCAAAACCGTACGAAATGGATGATATTCCCCTAATAATTACCTAAAACTTTTGTCTGAAAGAATTTTTGATATAACCCACCATTACGCCAAGGGATAAGAAAAATTATTTCGGAATTAGAAGAAAATGCCAAGAGCCATCAGAGGTTACCATGACAACGCTTCTAAATTGATGAGGGGTGAGCTATCAGAGGTTGCCATGACAACGAGATCACATTCAGTTTACCATCTGACTATGTGGGAAGCGGCTTCGGTGACGTAGCCTAGCTGGTAGCATGCTGAACTTCTATGCCCAAGGTCACGGGTTCAAAGCCGGCCGAAGTAGTCGGATTTTCAAAGAGCGCTGAAAATCCCTCAGTATGCTTTCCTTCATAGGGGAAGTCCAACGTTCTTTGTAAGTTACTGGTTGCGGTGGCATCTATTTGCCAAGTTCACAGCTAGGTGTCGTTGACGGTATATTTGGTACCAACATTAGGAACTACTACTTGAAAATGACCGTCTGCAGTACTTACCTGAATTGCAGACTAATACAGCCATCACAATTAACACCGTTTTTTAGACAGATTCTACACACACCCAAAGTACACGAGGTTACATGACCGCGTTGTCGCAGCCTTAAACTGAGGAATCAACCAACATCTCTGCGGGAGATAAAATCTGACGTGAAGAAGTAACAGACTGTTAGATAGTTACACATTAGTTCCAAACCTTGCATAAGGACGGTAATAATAATAATAATATCGTATGGCCTCGGGTGCCAGGTGCAAGCTTTGTAATTTGACACCCAGAGGGTAGTTTGCATGTCGAATTTCGTTGTTCCTTGAATCATTATGAAAGTCAAGAAGGTTAGATATCTAAACTCCTTGAACACTATAGCGCTTTCTAGAAGAGAATTGAGGAACTTTGTGTTGATGGAAACTCCCGAGATTAATTTTGCCATTATGAACACGGCCTACTGAAATCAAATGGGTTCTTTAACATGTCAACATCGTATGAAATGCGTATCGTATTTTTGCCGCCTTAAAAAAAAACACTTACCACGGCCAGGAGCGAACCTGCAATCTTGGAGTTAGTAGACCGACACGCTATCCACTCACCCACCGTGGCAAGCTATGAGGTCGGTGTGACCACAATTATAAAAATGGACCCCAAATGGCAAGAAGGTTACCGTCCCCCTAACACAATAAAATGTTAAAAATATGCATAGTAAGACGAAAGAAAAGTTAATTGAGCTCCAATTACATTGTAAAATACTTTCTCGCAATAAATGAGGTCTTATCCTTCTACGAAAACCTGCATATTTTGCCAATTATAGCCTATCACCTAGTTTGCCCGGTGAAATCTACCTCCGCCTTCCGGCGTGCCGAGAGGATTTTTTATACGGGAACTGGGCTAGTCTATCATAGGAATTCCCTTTACTGTGAAGTAGGCGTATTCATAACTAATTTAAAACTCAATTCCACGCAGGAACATTATCGAAAAAAAAAAAGCAAAATATTAATGGATCATAAAAATTACTTCCATATTATTACCGGCACGTGAAAATAACTAACTGTCTTGTAATCTTAATATCTGTGTTAGGTAGATTTCATTAGAAAGCTAACTATTGCAATGGGTCGCATGTTTCGACTTCCGGAAAATTTCGACATATCTTAGCGTTTCACATCCCCCAGACACCAAAACCACCTTCAGTTCATAAGTTTATATATAATTTATGTATGTATATATTTGTATATGTGTATATGTATATATGTATATCAGTTTTTTGTGGACACGATAACTGCCGTAATTTTGCACCAATCACTTTGAATTTTTTACCGAATATGTATATCTATAAAATCTCGGTCGAGTTCGTTACTGGGCTAAATCGGTCGAAGGGGGTGAAAATGGGGGGCTTTTTTTCGAAAAAGTGAAATATTGCTATAACTCTCTTAATATGTGAAATATCGAATCCGTTCAACGTTCATACTATGTGTTGGATAAAGCCCAAATATTTATGTTTGAAGAGTTTTTTATAGAACCAACCATTGACCAAAGGGGTGGGAAAAAGTGGGTTTTAGGGAAACATTAATCATATCTCTCTTAATAGGCACAATATCAAAACCGTACAAAATGGACAATATTCCCCTAATAATTACCTAAAGCTTTTGTCGGAAAGAATTTTTGATATGACCCACCATTACGCCAAGGGATGAGAAAAATGATTTCGGAATTATAAGAAAATGCCAAGAGCTATCAGAGGTTGCCATGGCAACACTACTAAATTGATGAGGGATGAGCCATCAGACATTGCCATGACGACGCACTTGCACGAGATCAGATTCAGTATTTCCATCTGACTAAGTGGGAAGCGGCTTCGGTGACGGAACTGGTAGCATGCTGAATGTCTATGCCCAAGGTCGCGGTTTCAAAGCAGGCCGAAGTCGTCGGATTTTCTAAGAGCGCTAAAATCCCTCAGTATGCTTTCCTTTCGAGGGGAAGTTCCAACGTTCGTTGCGAGTTGCTGGTTGGGGTGGCATCTAGTAGCCAAGTTCACAGCTAGGTGTCGTTGACGGTAGTACCTGGTAGCAACATTAGGAACAACTGCTTGAAATTGACCGTCTGCAGTCCTTACCTGAATTATGACTAATACAGCAATTACAATTCACACCGTTTATCAGACAGATTCTACACTCACCCAAAGTACACGGGGTTAGATGACCGCGTTGTCGCAGCCCCTAAACTGAGCAACCAACCAGAGGTAGATTTCATTAGAAAGCTAACTATTGCAATGGGTACCATGTTTCGACTTCCGGAAAATTTCGACATATCTTCGCGTTTCACATCCCCCAGACCCCAAAACCACCGTCAGTTCAAAAGGTTATATATAATTTATGTATGTATATGTATATGTATATGTATATATATATATCAGTTACTTGTGGACACGATAACTGCCGTAATTTTGCATCAATCACTTTGAATTTCTTACCGAATATGTATACCTATAAAATCTCGCTTTGAGTTCGTTACTGGGCTAAATCGGTCGAAGGGGGTGAAAATGGGGGGCTTTTTTCGAAAAAGTGAAATATTGCTATAACTCTCTTAATATGTGAAATATCGAATCCGTTCAACGTTCATACTATGTGTCTGATAAAGCCCAAAAATTTATGATTGAAGTGTTTTAGGTAGATTTCATTAGAAAGCTAACTATTGCAGTGGGTCCCATGTTTCGACTTTCGGAAAATTTCGACATATCTTCGCGTTTCACATCCCCCAGACCCAAAAACAACCGTCAGTTCAAAAGTTTATATATAATTTATGTATATATATATATATGTATATCAGTTTTTTGTGGGCACGATAACTGCCGTGATTTTGCACCAATCACTTTGAATTTTTTACATAATATGTATCCCTATATAATCTCGGTCAAGTTCGTTAACGGGCAAAATCGGTCGAAGGGGGTGAAAATGGGGGGCTTTTTTCGAAAAATTGAAATTTCGCTATAACTCTCTTAATACGTGAAATATCGAATCCATTCAAAGTTCATAATATGTGTCGGATAAGTGCCAACAATTTATGTCAAATAAGTTTTTTGATAGCACCAACTATTGACCAATGGGGTGGAAAAAAGTGGGTTTTTCGGGAAACATTAATCATATCTCTCTTAATAGGCACAATATCAAAACCGTACAAAATGGACAATATTCCCCTAATAATTACCTAAAACTTTTGTCTGAAAGAATTTTTGATATGACCCACCATTACGCCAAGGGAAAAGAAAAATGATTTCGGAATTATAAGAAAATGCCAAGAGCTATCAGAGGTTGCCATGGCAACACTACTAAATTGATGAGGGATGAGCCGTTGCCATGACAACGCACTTGCACGAGATCAGATTCAGTATTTCCATCTGACTAAGCCGGCCCCGTGGTGTTGGGGTAGCGCGCATGCCTCTCAACCGGACACCCCGGGTTCGATCCCCGGCTCCGTCAGGGAATTTAAAACTGACGTGAGGGTTGGAACGGGGTGCACTCAGCCTCGTGAGGACAATTGAGTAGCTGTCTGACAGTGAGACAGCACCCCGATCACGAATACCAATATTAACGGCCGAGGGGACCCAACGCGCTGATCACGCGTCACCCCAATATCTGCAGGCCAAATGGCTGGGCAGCGGTCGCTTGGTCGGCCCTAGCCCGTCATGGGCTGGATGGTGCCAGGGGTTGACTTTGACATCTGACTAAGTGGGAAGCGGCTTCGGTGACGTAACTGGTAGCATGCAGAATGTCTAAGCCCAAGGTCGAGGTTTCAAAGCCGGCCGAAGTCGTCGGATTTTCTAAAAGCGCTAAAATCCCTCAGTATGCTTTCCTTTGGAGGGGAAGTTCCAACGTTGGTTACGAGTTGCTGGTTGGGGTGGCATCTAGTAGCCAAGTTCACAGCTAGGTGTCATTGACGGTAGTACCTGGTAGCAACATTAGGAACTACTGCTTGAAATTGACCGTCTGCAGTCCTTACCTGAATTACAGACTAATACATCCATTACAATTCACACCGTTTATCAGACAGATTCTACACTCACACAAAGTACACGGGGTTAGATGACCGCGTTGTCGCAGCCCCTAAACTGAGGAACCAACCAGAGGTAGATTTCATTAGAAAGCTGACTATTGCAATGGGTAGGCTGCCATGTTTCGACATATCTTCGCGTTTCACATCCCCCAGACCCCAAAACCACCGTCAGTTCAAAAGTATATATATATATATCAGTTTCTTGTGGACACAATAACTGCCGTAATTTTTCACCAATCACTTTTTACCGAATATGTATACCTATAAAATCTCGGTCGAGTTCGTTACTGGGCTAAATCGGTAGAAGGGGGTGAAAATGGGGGGCTTTTTTCTAAAAGTGAAATATTGCTATAACTCTCTTAATATGTGAAATATCGAATCCGTTCAACGTTCATACTATGTGTCGGATAAAGCCCAAAAATTTATGTTTGAAGAGTTTTTTTTAAATCACCAACCATTGACCAAAGGGGTGGGAAAAAGTGGGATTTTCGGGAAACATTAATCACATCTCTCTTAATAGGCACAATATCAAAACCGTACGAAATGGACAATGTTCCACTAATAATTACCTAAAACGTTTGTCTGAAAGAATTTTTGATATGACCCACCATTATGCCAAGGGATGAGAAAAATGATTTCGGAATTATAAGAAAATGCCAAGAGCTATCACAGGTTGCCATGGCAACACTACTAAATTGATGAGGGATGAGCCATCAGACGTTGCCATGACAACGCACTTGCACGAGATCAGATTCAGTATTTTCATCTAAGTGGGAAGTGGCTTCGGTGACGTAACTGGTAGCATGCAGAATGTCTATGCCCAAGGTCGCGGTTTCAAAGCCGGCCGAAGTCGTCGGATTTTCTAAGAGAGCTAAAATCCCTCAGTATGCTTTTCTTTGGAGGGGAAGTTCCAACGTTCGTTGCGAGTTGCTGGTTGGGGTGGCATCTAGTAGCCAAGTTTTCAGCTAGGTGTCGTTGACGGTAGTACCTGGTAGCAACATTAGGAACTACTGCTTGAAATTGACCGTCTGCAGTCCTTACCTGATTTAAGACTACTACAGCCATTACAATTCACACCGTTTATCAGACAGATTCTACACTCACCCAAAGTGCACGGGGTTAGATGCCCGCGTTGTCGCAGCCCCTAAACTGAGGAACCAACCAGAGGTAGATTTCATTAGAAAGCTAACTATTGCAATGGGTACCATGTTTCGACTTCCGGAAAATTTCGACATATCTTCGCGTTTCACATCCCCCAGACCCCAAAACCACCGTCAGTTCAAAAGTTTATATATAATTTATGTATGTATATGTGTATATATATATATGCATATCAGTTTCTTGTGGACACGGTAACTGCCGTAATTTTGCACCAATCACTTTGAATATTTTACCGAATATGTATACCTATAAAATCTCGGTTGAGTTCGTTACTGGGCTAAATCGGTCGAAGGGGGTGAAAATGGGGGGCTTTTTTTCGAAAAAGTGAAATATTGCTATAACTCTCTTAATATGTGAAATATCGAATCCGTTCAACGTTCATACTATGTGTCGGATAAAGCCCAAAAATTTATGTTTGAAGAGTTTTCTTATAGCACCAACCATTGACCAAAGGGGTGGGAAATTGTGGGTTTTTTGGGAAACATTAATCATATCTCTCTTAATAGGCACAATATCAAAACAGTACAAAATGCACAATATTCCCCTAATAATTACCTAAAATTTTGTCTGAAAGAATTTTTGATATGACCCACCATTATGCCAAGGGATGAGAAAAATGATTTCGGAATTATAAGAAAATGCCAAGAGCTATCAGTGGTTGCCATGGCAACACTACTAAATTGATGAGGGATGAGCCATCAGACGTTGCCAAGATAATGCACTTGCACGAGATCATATTCAGAATTCCATCTGACTAAGTGTGAAGCGGCTTCGGTGACGTAACTGGTAGCAAGCATGCTGAATGTCTATGCCCAAGGTCGCGAGTTCAAAGCCGGCCGAAGTCGTCGGATTTTCTAAGAGCGCTAAAAATCCCTCAGTATGCTTTCCTTTGGAGGGGAAGTTCCAACGTTCGTTGCGAGTTGCTGGCTGCGGTGGCATCTAGTAGCCAAGTTCACAGGTAGGTGTCGTTGACGGTAGTACCTGGTAGCAACATTAGGAACTACTGCTTGAAATTGACCGTCTGCAGTACTTACCTGAATTACAGACTAATACAGCCATCCCTAAGTACACGGGGTTACATAACCGCGTTGTCGCAGCCCCTAAACTGAGGAACCAACCAAAATCTCTGCGGGAGATATAATTTTGCGTGAAGAAGTAACAGACCGTTACATAGCTACACATCAGTGTCGAAACCTTGCATAAGGACCGTGTGACCACAAGTATAACAAGATGTTCAGCAAAGAACATATAGCCTACTTTCTCCTAAATGTATGGGTAGCTTTATGACTCTTTGTCCTCATCCCTAAAACAATCACCCCAACCACAATGTATTGTTTGTTTTCTTTTATATTGATAATAAGCCAGTAAGTGTCAAGATCAATATTATATACTTTATGATGATTGAATAACAAAACTACTAACTTATTGTAATGCATTCAGGTCCGTTAATCTCTATATTAAGCCAGCCTGCCGAATTAAGAATCTTCCGCCCCAATCATCTTCCGCCCCAATCACAGTAGGTGGTGCTGCGACCTATCAGTGAATTAATCTTTATCTTGTACGCCTATGCACTGCCATCGTAATGTACTACGATGGCAGTGTTCTATGGGTGTTGAATGAGTAGGCAGTTTAAAGTAGCCAAGAGGGAGGCGATCCAGCTGGCAGTGTTTAAAGGTATTCGGAGCGCGATCTGGCTAATAGTTGAACTACCAGTATTACAAAATTGCCATACTTCAGGAGGCCAGCTCAGGCATTTACACAGCGTTATGTTTGGAACAATATTACCCACATAACCCACAAGAGGACAGCACAGTACAGAGGCATTAAGAAGGCTGTGGTTAATGACAACGTGTATCTAGTTCTTCTATTCTCCTTTTTCTAATGTCTTCTGTTTATGTGCGATGCTGGGACTGTGATTTTATTAATATACGAGTGTATACTTTATCCTCTCCTTTGAGCTAAATGCCATTTAATTCAGTATCTGTGGGAAAAGCTCGTGCACATCATTTGTAAAAGAATTCAAGAAAAAAAACCTAACTGTAGCAGTATTCGATCCCCAGTCAACTGCGTGTCAGACTAACATGCTAGCCCAGAGCTAACCGTATCCATGACGTCAGGTGTTCTTAACTGACATATTAGATACAAACTGTTGGCAAATAATGACTTTAAATAAACGATTTCTTCACTGCAGTATATCTTTATTAAAGATCATTTCATACAAAGTTTATATTATTGTATCAGTACGGTATATCACATACAACATACTAAAACTACTGAAATATAAGACAGGCACATGAGGACAGCTGCCATCTTGTCATGAGACACAAACGGCTCAGCTCTTTTAAGCCACTCATACTGTATAATATTATAATATTAAATTATAATAAATAACGGATCACGACCTTCAGGATAGCTTAAACCCCCCTAGGCTCGATAATCGGAATTGGTGGGTCTTAAGCTATTTATTAAAATGGTTGCATAATTCACACGGCCGCCATCCTGAAATGGCATGGCCGATGACCTTGAATTTTGGGTGAAAGACGCGTCCTATATAAAGGTATGTTGTCACCAAATTTGGTAGAGATCGGATGATTAGTTTAGCCGTAATTTGATTTTACGTTTTGAACATTTGAGTGGCCGCCATTCTGTTTTGGTAAAGATGGCGGCGATATAATGTATGACACTGAGGTGTCCTTTACTAGTGCTACCTCTGTACCAAATTTCGTTCAATTCGGTTTCACCGTGTTCGAATTGATAGGGGGGGGACAGACATTCAGAGTACACCCACTCACACACACACAGACACACACACACACACACACACACACACAGACTCACACACACACATACACACACACACACAGACTCACACACACACATACACACACACAGACAGACACACTTTTTTCGCCCTGTGTTGATCTCATAAGTCTACTTTCATTTTTTGCAAAAATCGAAAGTAGGCTAAAAATGGACCCCAAATGACAAGAAGGTTACCGTTCCCATAAGACAATAAAATGTTTAACATAAGCATAAAATGACGAAAAACGAAGTTAATTAAGCACCAATTATAAAATACCTTCTCGCAATAAATGAGGTCTGATCCTTCTACGAAAACCTGCATATTCTGCCTATTTTCGCCTATCCCCAAGTTTGTCCGGTGAAATCTACCTCCGCCTTCCGGCGTGCCGAGAGGACTTTTTTTATAGCACCAACCATTGACCAAAGGGGTGGAAAAAATTGGGTTTTACGGGAAACATTAATCATATCTCTCTTAATAGGCACAATATCAAAACCGTACAAAATGGACAATATTCCCCTAATAATTACCTAAAGCTTTTGTCTGAAAGAATTTTTAATATGACCCACCATTATGCCAAGGGATGATAAAAATGATTTCGGAATTATAAGAAAATGCCAAGAGCTATCAGTGGTTGCCATGGCAACACTACTAAATTGATGAGGGATGAGCCATCAGACGTTGCCAAGACAACGCACTTGCACGAGATCAGATTCAGATTTCCATCTGACTAAGTGTGGAGCGGCTTCGGTGACGTAACTGGTAGCATGCTGAATGTCTATGCCCAAGGTCGCGAGTTCAAAGCCGGCCGAAGTCGTCGGATTTTCTAAGAGCGCTAAAAATCCCTCAGTATGCTTTCCTTTGGAGGGGAAGTTCCAACGTTCGTTGCGAGTTGCTGGTTGCGGTGGCATCTAGTAGCCAAGTTGACAGCTATGGGTCGTTGACGGTAGGACCTGGTAGCTACATTTGGAACTACTGCTTGAAATTGACCGTCTGCAGTCCTTACCTGAATTACAGACTAATACAGCCATCCCAAAATACACGGGGTTACATGACCGCGTTGTCGCAGCCCCTAAACTGAGGAACCAACCAAAATCTCTGCGGGAGATATAATTTTGCGTGAAGAAGTAACAGACCGTTACATAGTTACACATCAGTGTCGAAACCTTGCATAAGGACAGTGTGATTACAAGTGTAACAAGATGTTCAGTAAAGAACATATAGCCTACTTTCTCCTAAAAGCATGGGTATTGTTATAACTCTTTGTCCTTTTCAAGGAGTATAATTGAATGTTGGTTGTAGTAGCTTGTTGAAATACAACGTGATATACGGATATTAAACATTAATATGAGGTGCCCTTTGCTAGTGCTTTGCACACATACATGGCCGCTATCTGCAAATTATTGGGCTGAAGACATTGTAGTTCAGTCAATAGATGCTTCCCACAAAAAGGTATGTTGTTGCAAAATTTATTAGATATCAAATAATTAGGATGGTCGTAATTTGATTCAAGCTTTTAATATCTGGGAGGCCACCATTACGTTTCCGTCAAAAAGGCGGCTATATAAAACATGACACGGAGGTGCCCTTTGCTAGTGCTACCTCTGTACCATATTTAGTTCAATTCGGTTTTACCGTGTTTGAATTGAAAGGGGGAATCGATTTGTACACATACATGGCCGCCATATGCAAACTATTGGACTGATGACCTTGTAGCTTGGTCAAAGAACGCTTCTCACTTAAAGGTATGATGTTGCAAAATGTGGTAGAGATCAGATGATAGGTTGGTCGTAGTTGGATTTTAGCTTATTACATTTGAGTGACCACCATTACGTTTCCGTAAAGATGGCGGCGATATAAAACATGACCATTCGTCGATAAATTCACGGTGTCTCTTCCATTAGCTTACTTGTAGAACAACGGCATACGAAGCTGTAGATCACGCACGGGTTGGAGTCCCACATGGGCCAGTTATATCAATGTTCACCCTTCCATCTAAATGACTAGTACTACTTGTACAGTCAGGGGCGGATCTAGGGGAGGGCGCGGAGGGCGACCGCCCAGGGCCCCGCGGTCCTGAGGGCCCCGCTCCATGTCTTTTTTTATAATTTAATAAATTAATTAAACTTTTCACACTAATTTATAATTATTTTTTTCAGTGCAGCTAAGACCTCTGTTGACCGTTTAGCAAGTTTAGATTTTGGTGAAATAATAGAAGACTTCAGTCGGAAATAAGTGGCAAAGTATTTTTTCTTAGTTTAAATAATCTTCTTCAAGGGGACTTAAAGGTTTCTTTCATATTATTAACAAGATGTTCAGTAAAGAACATATAGCATACTTTCTCCTAAATGCATGGGTATTGTTATAACTCTATGTCCTTTTCAAGGAGTATGATTGAATGTTGGTTGTAGTAGCTTGTTGAAATACAACGCGCTCTGTACCAAATTTCGTTCAATTCGGTTTCACCTTGTTTGAATTGATAGGGGGAATCGATTTGCAGACATACTTGGCCACCATCTGCAAACTATTGGGCTGATGTTCTTGCAGTTTGGTCAGAATATGTTTCCCACATAAAGATATGGTGTTGCAAAATTTGGTAGAGACTAGATTATTAGGTTGGTCGTAAATACATCTGAGCTTTAACATTTGGGTGGCCGCGATTACGTTTCCGTCAAGATAGCGGTGATATAAAACATGACATAAAAAGGTGCCCTTTGCTACCTCAGTACCAAATTTCGTTCATTCGGTTCCACCGTGTTCGAATTGATAAGGGGAATCAATTTTGACGTAAAGATGGCCGCCATCTGCAAACTATCAGGCTAATGACCTATTAGATTGGACAAAGGATGCTCCCTCCATAAAGGTATGTTGTTGCAAAGTTTGGTAGAGATCGGATGGTTATGTTAGTCGTAATTTGATTTAAGCTTTAAACATTTGTGTGGCCGCCATTACGTTTCTGTCAATATGGCGGCGATATTAATCATGACACTGAGATGCCCTTTGCTAGTGCTACCTCTGTACCAAATTCCGTTCCATTCAGTTCCACCGTGTTCGAATTAATAGGGGGAATCAATTTTGACATAAAGATGGCCGCCATCCACAAACTATTAGGCTAATAACCTATTAGATTGGTCAAAGGATGCTCCCTCCATAAAGGTATGTTGTTGCAATGTTTGGTAGAGATCGGATGGTTATGTTAGTCGTAATTTAACTTAAGCTTTGAACATTTGTGTGGCCACCATTATGTTTCTGTCAATATAGCGGCGATATAAAACATGACACTGATATGCCCTTTGCTAGTGCTACCTCTGTATTAAATTTCGTTCCATTCGGTTTCACCGTGTTTGAATTAATAGGGGGAATTGATTTTCACACAAAGATGGCCGCCATCCACAAACTATTAGGCTAATAACCTATTCATTTGGTCAAAGGATGCTTCCTTTATAAGGGTATGTTGTTGCAAAATTTGGTAGAGATCGGATGATTAGATTAATCGTAATTTTATTTAAGCTTTGAACATTTGTGTGGCTGCCATTACGTTTCCGTCAAGATGGCGGCGATATAAAACATGACACTGAGGTGCCTTTTGTTAGTACTACCTCTGTACCAAATTTCGTTCCGTTCGGTTGCACCGTGTTCTAATTAACAGGGGGAATCGATTTTCACAAAAAGATGGCCGCCATCCGCAAACTATTACGTTGATGACCTATTAGTTTGGTCAAAGGATCCTCCCTCCATAAAGGTATGTTGTTGCAAAATTTGGTAGAGATCGGATGATTAGGTTAGTCGTAATTTGATTTAAGCTTTGAACATTCGTGTGGCCGCCATTACGTTTCAGTCAAGATGGCGGCGATAAAAAACATGGTACTGAGGTGCCATTTGCTAGTGCTACCTCTGTACCAAATTTCGTTCCATTCGGTTCCACCGTGTTCGAATTAATAGGGGGAATCAATTTTGACATAAAGATGGCTGCCATCCGCAAACTATTAGGCTAATAACCTATTAGATTGGTCAAAGGATGCTCCCTCCATACAGGTATGTTGTTGCAAAGTTTGGTAGAGATCGGATGGTTATGTTAGTCGTAATTAAACTTAAGCTTTCATCATTTGTGTGGCCGCCATTACGTTTCGGTCAATATGGCGGCGATATAAAACATGACACTGATATGCCCTTTGCTAGTGCTACCTCTGTACCAAATTTCGTTCCATTCGGTTTCACCGTGTTTGAATTAATAGGGGGAATTGATTTTCACACAAAGATGGTCGCCATCCGCAAACTGTTAGGCTAATGACCTATTCATTTGGTCAAAGGATGCTTCCTCTATAAGGGTATATTGTTGCAAAATTTGGTAGAGATCGGATGGTTAGGTTAATCGTAATTTGATTTAAGCTTTGAACATTTGTGTGGCCGCCATTACGTTTCCGTCAAGATGGCGGCGATATAAAAATGACACTGAGGTGCCTTTTGTTAGTACTACCTCTATGCCAAATTTCGTTCCATTCGGTTGCACCGTGTTCGAATTAATAGGGGGAATCGATTTTCACACAAAGATGGCCGCCATACGCAAACTATTATGCTGATGACCTATTAGTTTGGTCAAAGGATGTTCCCCCCATAAGGGTATGTTGTTGCAAAATTTGGTAGAGATCGGATGATTAGGTTAGTCGTAATTTGATTTAAGCTTTGAACATCTGTGCGGCCGCCATTACGTTTCCGTCAAGATGGCGGCGATATAAAACATGACACTGAGGTGTCCTTTGCTAGTGCTACCTTTTCAGAAAATTTCGTTCTATTCGCATTCACCGTGTTCGAATTGATAGGGGGGGGACAGACATTCAGATTACACACACACACACACACAGACACACACACACACAGAGACTCACACACACACATACACACACACAGACTCACACACACACATACACACACACAGACAGACACACTTTTTTCGCCCTGTGTTGATCTCATAAGTCTACTTTCATTTTTTGCAAAAATCGAAAGTAGGCTAAAAATGGTCCCCAAATGACAAGAAGGTAACCGTTCCCATAAGACAATAAAATGTTTAAAATAAGCATAAAATGACGAAAAACAAAGTTAATTAGGCTCCAATTATAAAATACCTTCTCGCAATAAATGAGGTCTGATCCTTCTACGAAAACCTGCATATTCTGCCTATTTTCGCCTATCCTCAAGTTTGTCCGGTGAAATCTACCTCCGCCTTCCGGCGTGCCGAGAGGATTTTTTTTTTAATGGCTGCGTGGCTAGCCCCTTGGTCTGCGAATCATGAGGTCTCGGGTTCTAACCCCAGTCCCGGCAAATGTTTTGCTACCAGATTATCGATTTAATCGATATCTATCATAACATTATGCGTCATTTTTACAGAATCTACATGAAATTACGATTTATCTAATTTTTATTACAATAGTTTGCACCAAGCAGGAGTTGAGAAATTTGATTGTATTGAACATTATTTCTAGTAGTCTATAGATAGGCTAGAGACTATGGTTTCTTTCCTCGTCTTAATTTACAATATACAGTAATATGTGATGTTTGTTCAAACTAGTGTGACAGTAGCATATCTCCAATTCAATCTATACATTCATCATAGTACCAGTATGAAAACGGAGCGTAAATTAACATTTTAAGAATGTCCAAGCTGTGTAGTATACGAGTAGGATAACATGTCAGATGACTTCACATACATTTCATCTCAATTTCATAGTAAGATAACATGTCAAAAGTTACACATCATATGCGACTACTGAAAGGCTCGTATGATTTTTATTATTTTTATCCTATTTTCATTTATGAAAAAGTAGGCTTACGAGATCAACTTTTGTCCGTGTGTGTGTACGTGTGTGCGTCAGTGTGTGTGTGTGTGTCCCCTAATAACTTCTAAACGGCTGGAGCGATTTCAATGGAACTCGGTAAAGTCATAGCATTACATTGGCCGACCCCGACTATGCCCTTTACATTTCATTACGTCTCACCAATCCAACATGGCGGCTGTGCGAAATATTTCACCGGAATTCTATATCAATTACTCACATCACCCTAAAATTTTGTACGGTGATGAACGGCACTACTTGACGTTCACCTATTTGACTTTAAAAAACTCATTAACTACAAAACTAAAATAGCGGCCAAGCGAAGTTCAAACATTTAAATAGACTGTTTTCGCGGTTTAACAATCTGAACGAAATTTGGTACAGCAAATGACTATACAAATTGCAATGCACTTACACCTAATTTAGTTCAGTTGATTACATAACCTCAAGATGGCGGCTGTGCGAAATTTTAAAATTACGTTTTTATTTCTTGTGTTCTAATGATGCGTTCGAAATCAACGTTTGAATAATGAACGTACACAATAATCCTCATCTAATAGTACATAGATATATGGCCTACATATATTATAATCCCACATGGCGACCTTCCAAAATATTTAGGCGGTTCTGAATATCCATTAATCTTTGACAGCAATCATACTGTGATTTTGCATGTGTGTAGAGACTATAACCATGCGTTCATCTATGGAGCATTCAGTAACCCGATTTAACCATCCGAGCGCAGTGAAACGGCATGGTACATGCTAATATAAATTTTAATCCACTGGCATCTAATTATTTTAAATTATTTTCATATCCACAAGATGGTGGCTGAGCGAAATATTAAGATCTCGTTTCTATTTCTTGTGTAGTAATCAAGTAATTGAAGTTTGAATAAAACACCTACACAATATTCTTCATGTAATAGTACATAACCCTAAGGCCTGTATATAAAAATCCTACATGACGGCCATACGAAATATTTAGACGGTTCTCAACATCCACGAATCTATTACAGCAATCAAACTCAAATTTTGTATATTGATAGAGGCAATTAACATAAGTAGGATATATGAAACTTGGCTGTATTGTTATTCACGGAACTACTTGTTATTATTATAATTGGCAGTAGTAGTATTAGTATTAGTAATTATATTAGTAATATTTACAAGAGTAATTATCATAATACTATTTGTATTATTATTAACAATACTAATTATGATCATCATTTACATAATAATATATACGCAGTAATCGACTGCTGTAGCTGCGCTCCCTAAGGCGAAGTGCTAGGCAATGGAGTCAAGCTATATACGGACTCTATATACGAGTGGGTTCCAACCCCTCCACCAAATGTCCTTGAAATAGTTTTGCATCGTTTCCCATTTTCCACTCCAGGTAAATACTGGGACGGTACCTCATAATAGGCCACTGGTACTTCCTTCCAACTTATTGCTCTCTTTAGTTCATCTTCAATCATTTTACTAACTTCTCCAATCATGCTGGCGTTGGGAAGTACATACGGCAAGAAAAATAAGCAACCGTCTCATAGAAATTCATCGCATGTTACTCTAGAACCCACAGACACGAGGATTGTAAGAAGTAGACATACACGTCATTATTCTTGCAAGAGTGTACTGTAATTTGAGAATAAAGAAATGGCATTTAAATTTGAGCTAGAACCTTCGTCATCACTGTACTCCTCCTGCAGCCACCATCATGATCAAAGAAAGTTTTCAAGGAGTTATTCCATGAAAAAAGATTAATACGATACATTGGGAGAAAGAAATAACACTTCTAGGGCTGCGTTCGCATTTCTATGTTTTCTTTTCGTTCTTGGTCGTTGTACTGAACCTCTTTCATTTACAAAGTGAAGGAAAGTACTGGATTCGTATATTAACTGACTTGTTGAAAGTTTCAGAGTGAAAGCTGTTTTAGAATTGCCAGGTATATAAAAGGCGATTCAGGAGGAAGCAGTTTAACTTCCAGGATGGGTAGGTCAAGTGACTTTTAGCAGGAAAGTGTGGGTTGAATTTCACAACATTGACTAGGTACGAGAGTTTGAAACATGCATGTCGGCTAAAGTCATGTAACTTGAGTCAAAATTCCTTCATGACGAAACGATGAGGATAACTGCTTTTCGGTTTGATGGTCTGGGTTTCATTCCCAGCTTATGGTAATATGGTAGGACAGAATTCACTCAATTTTGTTAAGAAACGTGGGTTTTAAAGCTACTCTGGACATTTCTCGAAGTAGTCTCCCTCAAACTGTATTCCACACAAATGTCGAGGTCATCCTTAACATTCTACAACTCCCCCGCAAACCTTGTCCCAATAGCATATAGCGTACTGTACCATAATTACACCAATTATGTGGTGACATTTGTAATGGTTCACATAATAATAATAATAATAATAATAATAATAATAATAATAATAATAATGAAAATGAAAATCCACAGCCTGCTTCCAGTCTCCGACCGGGTCAGGAATGGAATGAATGAAGCCCCCATCTAGCGGCGAGGATATGAACTGTGCCGGCTGCCGAGGCCTGACGCACTCCTCTGGGGCACTGATTAAATGAATGACAGATGAAATGAAATGATAGTGGAGAGTGTTGCTGGAATGAAATTTTGACAGGGTAAACCGGAGTACCCGGAGAAAAACCTGTCTGCCTCCGTTTTGTCCAGCACAGATCTCACATGGAGTGACCGGGATTTGAACCAAGGACCCAGCGGTGAAAGGCCGGCGTGCTGCCGCCTAAGTCACGGAGGCTCAAATAATAATAATAATAATAATAATAATAATAATAATAATAATAATAATTCGATATTAATGAATTGGGCGCCTCCTATAGACTAATTAATATGTAAAATTTTAATTTAATGTTGCTATGGCTTACCTCATGGTATGAATTTATATTGTTCAGTCAGTAGTAAGAACTCCTAAGTTAAATCAGATGATGTGGCAAGAAGGTTAGTTCGGTTTGACTACAAATCCTATCAACTGCTCGAAACCAGAATCCAAAAGTATTCTACGCGAATTAAAAACTAAGTTATCCCAAGCCAGTACATCACATCAACTCTCTGCAATATTTACTATTGCTGAAGTCTCATCTGCACTCCGAGGAATGAAAACAGGTAAAGCAGCAGGTATAGATGGAATATATCCTGAATTTCTACCGCACTGTAGCCATCGCACAATTGAATGGTTAGCTAAATTTTATAGCAATATACTACAAGAAGACAAACCCCCACCATTACTTAAAAGAACTAAATAGTGGCTATAATCAAACCTGGAAAAAGTGGACAAAACGCAGTAGATTACAGAACGATTGCACTCATAAGTGTATGTTATAAGTAGGGCTCGGATTCGAGCATATTTGCATACATTTTCCCTGAATAGTACACATTGAAAGAAGCCTTTCGGTGGTATTTTCACCTCTCTGGGACCAACAGAATTGAAATTTATCGAGCATATAAATGCATAAAACCACGGTTTTCAGAATAGAAGCTTATAAATGCATATTCTTGTGGTTTTCGTCTAAATAGTTTGTTTTTCTTCGAATTCCCCCCTGAATTCGGGCCCTGACCATCCTTAAGGTTCGAAAACAGAAATAATTAGCCTATTGAAAAGCCTGTCTGGTGCGAATAATAAAACAGCAGGTTTATAACCTTTAGTGAGGTCGTTCTCGTCATTGAAACATTTATTGACTGGTTTAAGAAAATCATTCAAAACTGAAAACATAGAAAAAAAAATCTTGGTGTACAGACCAATGCCGATCTATTTAATTGACTCGCCTAATTCTGAACATTTTGTAAATGAACTTTTAAACTGAAACTTTTATAAGAAAACTTCTTTTATATATACTTGAAAAACTTTAATGCGAGTATATTGCAGTGTATCATGCATGCAATTAGAAAATAAAGAACGTATATAAAGGTATGTTATTGTTTTTTTCGTTTCACTTTCCTTTCTATAGTTTTTAACGATGTTTTTCGAGCATATTCTGCATATTTAACCGCTTATAATGGTTTTTTCGAGCATATCTGTCGAGCATTTAATGTTTTCTTCGAGCATATCTATCGAACATAAAACACATGGTTTTCGAGCATATCTGGAGATTTTATCGAGCATATCGATCCGAGCCCTAGTTATAAGCTACTAGAGAGACTCATCTACAACAGAATCTGAAGTAGACTTTTAGAGATATACCAGCTGAACAAGCTGAACAAGCTGAACAACAACAACAACAACAACAACAAACAACAACATAGTTCCATCGCTAACGAACTGTGGCAATGTGCACACCCTGTATAGCAGGAAGAAAAGGTACTTGCTCCCAAGATGTGAGAAGGTTGTCCTCTGCACCTGGCGACGCGCGACAAGGACCAACAGGGCCGCTAGTACAAAACCGTGAACACCGTAAGGCAAGGCATGGCAAGGGTAGGCAGCTGCGGCACTGCAGGCTCCAAAACAAGAAGCCGCCTGCTTCTTGCTTTACCACTACCAAGCCTGCTTGGCTGGAATTAATTAACCAACTTAATGAGTGACTTAAAGTTTGCCAAGTTTAGGCATCAATTACTTTGGCGGCCGCTATGATGGATGTGGAAAGTAAAACTGTTGTTGTTCCTCCACACTCGAACACTCCAAAACAAGAATAACCAATAGTTCATTGTTTCAAAAACTCACCACGGAAAGTATCGAATTCAATAAGAGTTGTGCAAGAACCATTAGCGGATACCCAAGATTCTTTAAGACGTACCTATTAAATGAAGATGAATAATCTTCTCTTTATACCTGATATTTTGCTATTAAGTCTAGCAATTACAGGGCTTAATTGTCTGTCTAACTACACTATCGAAGCACATAGACAGAATTTTCCCTCACCGCATTTGCCCTTAGATACATTCAGCTTCCTAGGAACTGATCGAGATTATTCAGAGCTTTAATGGGTGAGTTTGCCGTGGTCGTTACGGCATGACTGCTGGCAGTCGCTCACATTCGGGAGGCGAGGAGGTTTGAATCCTCCCGCCGGCAACCTTGAAGATGGTCTTCTGTGGTTTCCCATCTTCCTTCCAGGCAAATGCCGGGGTTGGTCCCTCACTATAGGCCACAGCCGCTACCTTCCAATTCCTCGTCCTTCCATTCCAACTTTCCTCCCCAACGGTACTTGTAGCTCACCCATTGGGTGTCAGTCTTGAAGCAGCTACAAAACTGGCGAGCCGAACATGTCCTCGGACACTCCCGGCACTAAAAGCCATACGCTACAAAAAAAGCTTTAATTATTAAAGATAAATCGCACAAATTGTGCATATTGATGAAAACAAACTGTCATTCACAAAACTTCACAATGGATGATCCCCGATTTGCACAAGAAATTACATGGTATCTACTACATTGCATCCCGCATAATTTACATACGCAGGATTCATCAGGCTCATGAAAGTACTCGGTATTGCACAGTTTATGGTGATACCCATGTACCGCTATCGAATTGACAGAGTGTCGTAAGTCTTGATTTGTGTTCATCCATGTCCTAGTCATCATGGCCTCCGTGGTGTAAAACTCGAACCAGATTTCGTCCCATTTCTGTATCCTTTCCTGCATTAGTTTTTTCCAGGCGTCTGTGGATGGTAGCCCTCTCTTCATCCGAAGGTCCTCAATGAAGAAGGGCTCCCTGGCGAGTTCATATGCTAATCTTGATTTTGTATAATTCGATATCCCCAGGGTAGCCTTCAGGAAGCGCGATTTGACTGCTTCAAGCGTCCTAAAGTCTGCCAGGGATAATTTCCCCCATATGATTTCAAGTCCATATGTGGCGATGGGCGTTATATTCGCGTCGAATAATGTCATAGCAGTTCCCAAAGAGAGCTTCGTGATTGTTTTGATATCATATATGGCTTTGGTAGCGGCTATTGCTCGAGACTTTATGTGAACTCTGTAGGCTCTTGCTGTTGTTTGCATTGTCAATCCTAGATAATTAAATGTATTGACGGACTTAAGGGGAGTCGTTCCTAGGTATATCCTGTCTCCTGAAGTCTCAATGCCTCCTTTCCGAAAAGTCATTTTCACTGTTTTCTCTGTGCTTATTATCATATTGTTGTCCTTTGCCCACCTATCTAGATTGTCTAAGGCTTTTTAAACTTCAGTAAAGGATCTCGAGCCAATGACCATATCAACTGCGTATAATAATATTGTAAGATTTGCTGTTCCTTTCCTAATTGCCATCACCAGCTTTAAAAAGAAACTGTTTAAATGAACACCACATACAAACTAATTGACTTCTGACTGTGGACGTCTTTTCAGTCGATCAACATGACTTGTGCCCAATTGGGCGGGAAAACAAATATTTAAACATCCTAACCTAAAATAAATATTATATGAGACATTTATCACAAAATAGCACACTTTTAATTACAAAAAAGAGGAGGGCATTAATTACATAGACATGAAGAATTCCAATAAATATGATTTAGAAAATATTTTGTTCCGAGCATTAATTGAAATGAATGGTTGATTATTTTCTGTAATGTGTGGGTATTTCTCTGCAGAACAAAGACATATTTCTTTTGAGGAAAGGAAAAGTAAATTATGAACGTGTTGTGATAGTTCTTGATATTAACCGTATGAAAGACGATCTCCGATTACCAGGTTAGGAACTAACAGTTGTCTAGAGGCAGTGCTGAAGTTGCAATGGCGTAGCGGTGCCCCCTTGTCCCCGCTTGCTCCAGGCTAAACAAATCGTAGTTAATTAATACATCAATTTTGCATGCTGGCGCTTTTTATTATTATTTAGTTTGCAATAATTTTTAGTCACAAAAATGCAAATTCGCATGATATGTACATTTAAAAATGTGTTAGATTCCTCGTTAAACTGGAATAGAAACTAGAAGCCTATAGCACGCACAAGCACGCACACTGATAAATCTTCATATCTACTGAACAAGCGTATTTTCATTATTCCGACTTAAAATTCATCGTAGTTTGGATGAGAAGGCTAAACGTAAGCGACCGGTATATACGTTGATTTTCACAGAATATCTGATAAGTTCTAAGCTCTAAGTCATAAGCTTTAAATTCATTTTTCTAGATTAAAAATGATTAAAATGAGTACAGTAACAATACTCCTCAGATACAATTGTTTATCCCAGAAATGGTGTTTATTCAAAGCCCAACTACTGGCATCGTTTCATTATTAACACACACATTATACAATGTAGCAACGAATAAAGTCTTGAAGATTTGAAGAGGTGGTGCATTAATAGAGGAGAGTCGGGTCAAAGCAATTAAACTTTCAGATGATCAAGCAATATTGACATAAGCTTGCAGTAATGAATCTATTAGTGTTAATGTGGTTACTCTCAGCTTGGTGCGGGAGAGGAGCTTTGACACACACCCTCCTTAGGGTACCGCGGATGTAGGCTACCCCACTGTTCACTCTCTGAGTATCAAATATTTCTGTAGAAAGTTATGTTAATACATACCAGCTTCCTTTTAAAATGCCTGGCCACAGTATAGCTTCGTCAAAGCACTACCCTGTTTGTAGGTGGCCATAAATTTACAAGAACCCGATATAAAACCGTGAGGTAGATATCATGAAAGTGCACTTTGCTATAAATCGATAAAACGTTATCGAAATAACCGAACACGAGCGTCTGTGTTTTGTAGGGGTTGGGCAAGGGGTGCTGTTGTTTCCGTAAACATAGCTCGGGATTATTAGCTCAGCTGAAGTCAATGTGATTTGTTACAGCAGCAGCGCATAGCAGTTTGCCAGTCTTGTAGTGAGGCTGTTTATTATTCTGGGCGAGAGTAACCCACGCGATCCGTCAGCTCCGGCACTTGGCTGATCCGTCAACGTGATAGCCCATTGCTGACAGGGATTCCCCGGAGACAAGTGGTGCATCCTCTTTCCCACCAAGCTAAGTTTTCAGATTGCTCATACTATACATCAAAATCACACACAATAAGAATCTTCCAATTCACTGTGCTTGCTTTATACTCTTCGAAAATTTCCAGAGAGAGTAATTCCTTGAATAGCAGCGTAGATTGGATGTAGGTTGCTTGCAAGAAAGGACGGAAGTAGGATAAAAGAAAGTCAGAAATAAAGAATGTAAGGAAGGAAGGATAGGGAAGGATAGAAGGAAGGAAGGAAAGATGGAAGAGAAAATAAGAGAGGAAGAAAGGACTGATGGGAAAGAGAAAGAAATTTAGAAAGAAAGGAAGGAAGAAAAAGGAAGGAAAGAAGGAAGGAAGGAAGGAATTAAGAATGAATGAAAGAAAGAGAGAAAGAAAGAAAGAAAGAAAGAAAGGAAAAAAGAAAAAAAGATAGAAAGAGAGGAAGAGGGAAGGAAGGAAGGGAGGAAGAAAGAAAGAAAGAAAGAAAGAAAGAAAGAAACATACAAACAAACAAAGGAAAAAAGAAAAAAAGATTGAAAGAGAGGAAGAGGGAAGGAAGGAAGGAAGGAATGAAGGAAGGAAGAGAGAAATAAAGAAAGAAAGAAAGAAAGAAAGAAAGAAAGAAAGAATGAAAGAAAGACAGGAAGAAAGGAAGAAAGGATAAAAGAAAGGGACAACATGCGTGTCGTGGAATCGGTTTGCAATGTGCAGATTTCAGTGTATAATTTCTCTTACACAAATAGTAATAATAATTATCTCACGGCCATTGTTTCACATTCCACTCAAAAAGAAAGTCCGGGGCTCATGGTCATAACACGTAAAACTACATACTTACTTTTTCCTTTCGATTGCTGCCCTGACCTCTGAACAAAGTTGAAGTCTTTGGGGGAACCACGTTTTCATAAAAGAACACACACTGTTGTGACGACACAAACATTCTTCCTTATAAGAGACTAGCAGGTACCCGCGGCTTCGCTCGTGTCATAGTCGGGTCATATTTCTATTCAATGAAATACAGGTTTAACGCCGTTAACACCCCTTTAGAACATGAATATCCAAAAATCCCTCCTTAGTAGACGTTTTCGGCACACAACAAACATGTCCCCAAAATATCATTCTTCTAACGTTAATAGTTTTGGTTGGTCGATGAGAGTGAATATCCAAAAATACTTCCTTGGTGGACGTTTTTCTCCCAGAATTTCACCCCTCCCCATGGGCCCCGTAAATTGGATTTATGAAAAACCGGTCGAACACCTATTTATTTATTTATTTTTAAGCTGATTGTTTTCCACTGAGCTTCAAACTTCTCGCCTATGTCGTTTAAGAGGTATACGCTCCGTTAGGAAACTTTCAACCCCCACTTTTCATCCCTTTCACCTCATAATACACACCACATCGAAAAACCATTAGACATGTTTCAGCTTTTTTTTAATGATATGCCAAGTATCACATCCCCAAATGAAACCACTCGTGAGATATTGTTATTCAATGAAATGCACGTTTACCCCCTTAACACCCCTTTAGAACCTCAATATCCAAAAATCTTTCCTTAGTGGACGTTTTCGACATACAACGTACATATCCCCAAAATTTCATGTTTCTAACTTCAATAATTTTGGCTGGACAATGATGAGTTAGTGAGTCAGTCAGGACATTTTCTTTCATTTATTTTTGAGAATTTCACCCCTTCCCATGAACCCCCTAAATTGAATTTATGGGAAAAAATAGTTCGAACACCTATTTACTTATTTTTAAGCTGTTTTTTTCCCTGAGTTTGATGAGCGAGTACGTGAGTCAATCAGATTTTCACCCCTCTCCATGATACCTTAAATTGGATATATGAAAAAATGGTCGAACAACTTTTTACTTATTTTTAGGCTGATTTTTCCCCGCTGAATTTTAAACTTTCGCCTATGTTGATTAAGAGATACACGCTCCGTTAAGAATCCTTCAACCCCCAATTTCACCCCTTTCACCTCATAATATACACCACATCGATAAACCCTTAGACATATGTCTGCTTATTTTTGATGATTAGTTTATATGCGGAATATCACATCCCCAAAGAAACAACTCATGAGATATCGTTATTTAATGAAATGCACGTTTACCCCCCTTAACACCTCTTTAGAACCCGAATAAACAAAAATCCTTCCTTAGTTGACATTTTCGACATACAGCGAACATATTCCCAGAATTTCATGTTTCTAACTTCAATAGTTTTCGTTGGGCTATGATGAGTGAGTGAGTCAGTCAGGATATTTTCTTTCAATTATTTTTACCAGGATTTCACCCCTTCCCATGGGCCCCTTAGAACCGATTTATTATAAAACGCTGGAACACCTATTAACTTATTTTTAAGCTGTCTCTTTCCCCTGATTTTGATTAGTGAGTGAGTTAGTCAGTCAGTTAGGACACTTTATCTCCTTTTCTTTTCCAGAATTTCACCCCACCCCATTGGCCCCTTAAATTGAATTTATGAAAAAACGATCGAACCCCGATGTAGTTATTTTTAAAGCTAATTTTTTTCCCGTTGAGTTTCAAACTTCTCGCCTATGTCGTTTAAGAGATACACACTCCGTTAGGAATCCTTCAACCCCCACGTTTCACCCCTTTCACCTTATAATATACACCACATCGAAAACCCCTTAGACACATGTCTGCTTCTTTTTAATGATTAGTTTATATGCCGAGTATCACATCCACAAATGAAACCACTCTTGAGATATAGTTATTCAATGAAATGCAGGTTTAACCCCCTTAAGACCCCTTTAGAACCTGAATATTCAAAACTCTTTCCTTAGTGGACGTTTTCCTCATACAAAGAACTTATCCCCAAAGTTTCATGTTTCTAACTTCAATAATGTTGGCTGGGCGATGATGAGTGAGTGAATGAGTCAGGACATTTTCTATCAATTTTTTTTCCAGAATTTCACCCTTCTCCATGAACCCCTTAAATTTGAATTATGATAAAAAATGTCGAACATTTATTTACTTATTTTAAGCAGTTTTTCCCCCTTAGTTTGAAGAGTGAGTGAGTCAGTCAATCTGTTAGGACACTTTCTTTCCTGTTTTTTCCTCCCAGAATTTCACCCCTCCCCATGGACCCCTAAAATTGGATTTATGAAAAAAAAACGGTCAAACACCTATTTACTTTTTTTTTGGCTGATATTTTCCGGTGAGTTTCAAACCCCTCGCCTATGTCTTTTAAGAGATACACACTCAGTTAGGAATCCTCCAACCCCCACTTTTCACCCCTTTCACCTCATTATATACACCACATCGAAAAACCTCTCTGACACGTGTCTTCTTATTTTTAATGATGAGTTTATATGCCGAGTATCACATCCCCAAAGAAACCAATTGGGAGATATTGTTATTCAAAGGTATGCTGGTTTAACCCCCTTAAGACCCCTTTAGAACCTGAATATCCGAAAATCCTCCCTTTGTGGATGGTTTTGACATACAATGAACATATCCCCAAAATGTCAAGTTTCTAACATCAATAAATTTGGCTAGGCATTGATGACTGGGTGAGTGAGTCAGGACATTTTCTTTCATTTTTTTTTCTTCAGAACTTTACCCCTCCCAATGAACCCCTTTAATTGAATTTATGAAAAAACAGTCGAACACTTAATTACTTATTTTTAAGCAGTTTTCCCCCTGAGTTTGATGAGTGAGTGAGTCAGTCAATCAGTTAGGACATTCTATTTCCGGTTTTTTTCTTTCCAGAATTTCACCCCTCCCCATGGGCCCCTTAAATTAGATTTATGAAAAAACGCGCAAACACCTATTTACTTATTTTTTAAGCTGATTTTTCCCGCTGAGTTTCAAACTCCTCGCCTATGTCGTTTAAGAGATACACGCTCCGTTAGGAATCCTTCAACCCCCACTTTTCACCCCTTTCACCTCATAATATACACCACATCGAAAAACCCTCAGACATGTATCTTCTTATTTTTAATGATGAGTTTATATGCCGAGTATCACATCCCTCAGTGAAACCTATCCGGAGATATCGTTATTCAATGAAATGCAGGTGTACCCCCTTAACACCCCTTTAGAACCTGAATATCCAAAAATCTTTCCTTAGTGGGCGTTTTCGACTTACAGCGAACATATCCCCAAAATGTCATGTTTCTAACTTTGATAGTTTTGGCTGGGCGATGATGAGTCAGTCAGTCAGTCAGTCATTCAGTCAGTCAGGACACTTTGTTTTATATAATAGATTGTTTTGCCTTTCAACACCCAGTCTAGTCTGCAAGCCTCCTTTTTGCGAAGAAGTCTCCTGCATAATCCCATATTAAGAGTTAGCATTACGGCCTCCTCTGCATCTACACTTCTCAATTTGAAATCGTTGAACACTGGAACTAACCATCGCTTCGTATGTCTTCCTCTTCTTTTCCTATTCTCTATAGACGTGCCTTTTAACATCCTAGGTAACCTCACTTCCCTCATTCTTCACCTAGTGCCCTAAATTGTCTATGGCTCTTAACCTGGCCTCGTAGGTCCTCAAACATCAACCCAATGAACAAGTTTGCGATACGATAGTGGCGAAGGACCACTTGACTTGTCCCGGCAAGGACTATCACCTAGGTACGCCAGAATGTACAACTAATAGATGCACAGACAGTATTACTCATTCTACCCAAACAAAATATTTTAAGAAATCTGCGACGATACATTTATCAGCAATTTTGAAGTCCTATTCATTCATCGCACGTAGTGTAAGGATGATACAATATTCTATAAGTATATATTTAATTTCCGTGCAATGTTATTTTACAAATAGTAACAAGCTTAATAACTTGCATGTTAATGGATTTTAGTTTGTTACAGATTAAATTCACCCATTATTTATAATGCTATCCCTTTTGTGATACGTTAATCGACAAGTTTCAATACCTTCATGAATATAATCAGGAATAGAAGTATTCTCTTGAATTCGCTACGTTCGAGGTATAAGGTTCAAACAGCTAACAATAAGTTGAGTTGCATTTCAAAGGGGACTATTTCATTAAAAATACACTAAGGGGGATAAAGAAATGTGAAATAAATGCACATCCTAGTTATGTTTGTTCATATTATTACATGATATTAATGATTTCAGAACATCTATTTATTGGTTTGTTTAATTTTTTAATTTATTTTTCTTATTTATTTATATTTATTATACTTAATTTATTTTTATTTGTTTATTTATCTGCACTTCCTGCAGTGATATGCTGCCAAAATTGGACAAGGTACACCACAATAATTTGAATGTTATTATATATCAGAAATAAAATACCATGAGTATTTATTAATACATGATGAATATATACGATACTCAAATTGAATTTGAAGTAATGATGAACATATTCACATTGAGCCAGTTAGACAACTGTACTATATTGTTTTCTGGCAAACGTATTGCTTTCCAATGACTAAAACTTGAAGTAACAATTCTCAGCTTCCATAAATCTAGTAAACTTATTCCGTCAAACAAATTGATGATATTCAGGAAGATCACTTCATGGCACAGTGGCTAGCATTCTTGGTTGCCACCCATGAGGTCTGGGTTTTATTTCCGGCTCTGCTAATAAATGTAATTCTGTTCAGGAAGTTGGAATGGGTTCCAATCAGGCACGTGAGGCAGAACTGAGAAGAAGTGGGTTCGATTACCACGTCAGCCATCTTAGAAGTGGTTCGTGGTGGCTTCCCACCTCTACTCAAAGTAAAAGCTCGGATTGTTCCTAACGTAAGGCTACGTTTGGCCTCTCTTGCGACCATGTCTCACTTGTACATACACACACTAGTGCACACATCACAATAACATTCCTTCTCAGACACAACCAAGTATACGGAGGCTACATGACAACAATGTCCAACTGGCCCTAACTGAATAAACAACAATGATGTTTAGATAGATTTATTTAATCTGGAGTTATTTGGAGAGCGATTTTTCATTAAGTGCCTAGGCCTACCAAGCGACCGCTGAAGAACTATTTGGCTTGCAGATTATTGGGTGACGCGTGGTCAGCGCGTCGTTTCCCCTCAGCCTTTCAACCATCCCCACGGGAAAAATCCTAAGGGGTAAGGTCCGGGGACCTTGGTGGCCAAGAAACGTGCCCATAGCAAACTGTGTGCCAACACACGAAACAACTGACCTGGTTACATACCAACATCGGTATCTCGGTACGCAATACAAATGGGACACAAGTAATATGGATTATTTATTGCAATTCATCTATACTAACACCTCCTAAAATATTTACTATTCCTCCTGAAACAGCCCCTTAATTTGTCGCGGCGCGGAATTTCGTTCCTCATTAAATTGTGTTAAGTAATATTTCCTTCAACCTCTATTAGAGTCATTTAGTATCTTGGCTAACTGTAATTTTATTAAAACTCAGGTATTCTTCTAGGTTTGTGCCGTGTCTTGTGAGGGCTCTCGCCTAGGACACCAAGCTGGCTCATCGGCGGGCCCTTGGTGTCCCCGCCCGGACCGTGAAAGCCAATATACCATCTTTTTGGAAGCCTTCATAGGGAGGTTAAGGCTGCTTGAACTTTTAGTTCTCGCAGTAAAGTAGTGCAGTTGCACTCTATACAAAGGGAGGTAGCGCGCAGTTCGTTACTCCTGTTGGGGTCCGGGCGGGGACACAAAGAGCCCGCCGACGAGCAAGCTTGGTGTCCTAGGCGAAACCCCACACAAGACACGACACAAACCTAGAAGAATTGCTGAGTTTTAATTCACCGGCCGTGAAAGCCAACATACCATGTAATTGTATTGTTCGCCTTTGCACTACAATTCAAGTTTTAATTAATTTCCCAACCATTCGGTAGCAGTGAGAACTTTATTTGGAGAGTGCATTTTTGCGGAGTGAAACACCGCGCTCGACTGAATAGAGTAGCCGTTTCAATGACGTAATATCGCGACGTATCGAGATTCTAAACAACCAGCGCCATTTACCGCCCTCCATCCCAGACTTCTTTTATCCCACCAATACTACCACGAAGATATGTTTTACTTCAATTAATAATATTAATGCACTATTTAAAGGAAATTTATAATAAAAAATTATGTTCAAATTGTAAATTTATAACTTCTTCAACAACTAATAAATACATGCACCCCTATCACAACTAATACTTTGACCGTCATTATTATTATTTTTCATCCCAATTGGGCCTCTATGAACTACGTGTTAACAACCAATCTCAATTCAGTAACGAGTATATCTTGTTTGTTTGCTGGCTTTGACATCCTGCCACTGAGCCCATGGATCAGTGCTCTTCGGATAAGGGTCTTCTCGGTTTCCTGGGTTCTGATTCCACTGTAAAACCCTGATGGCATTTTCACAGTTATTCTGAAACTGTCCGTGTCTTTTATTTTGTCGTGTGCAATGTGTATCTTTCTCAGATCTTTCTCACACTCTTCGAACCACATTATTCTAAATGTCTTGGATTTTAGAAAATTCCAGTTAACTTTGCGAGTCGGTTTTCCATACGGAAGATTATGCCAATAGAATATTAGTTTATTATTATTATTGACATTATTAATAAATATGAATAATATAAGTTAGCCTATATAATTCCGCACAATTGTGCGGAACAAAAATCAACTAGCGACTAAATACGTAACACTAAGCGTGCGATTAATGCAGGGTTAAAAGAAACAACAAATCTATTCAGTAGTCCTCGAAACTTAAATTTTCTTTATCATTTACAATGGAAAATAACCTCTAGTGGACTCACAAATTTTCGTAATAATCCCATTGTGTGATCCGATATTGGAGTATCATGGAGAAGCTGTACGCTCTCCGAGACGACGCTGTGTTCTGCACAACAATGGATTTCAATTACTGTCACCTAAGCGGGAGGAGGAAAGCTCGTTTAATGGCGAAGGCAAAGAGCCTTTTAATTAACCAATCACATGGAAGCGAAGTGAGAAGACATTAGCCTAAGCGTGTGCCGGCGACATGAAAGCACTTGCCCTCCTCATCTGAATAAATGGATCACTTCAGTACTGCCGCCACTCATTCCCAAGTACTTCGCCAGACTTAGCACGATGGAACTACCAGTAATCGAGAATAGTATGTCAAGTTAAGATGGACTCTGATTATTCAGAAAAAGAAATATTATTTCAATATTCGTAAGCCAGCGCAATTATGGGTGATATATCATATGGGTGAGAGTATAACGTGTCCGTCCACTAACCCCAAGCTTGCGGGTTTGCTCCTGTCCGTGGTATGTGATTTTTGAAAGGCGGAAGAAATTACGACACGCATGTCATACGATGTTGGCATGTCAAATAACCCATTTGAATCAGTAGGCCATGTTCTTGATGGCAAAATTAATCTCGGGAGTTTCCGCCAACACAAAGTTCCTCATTTCTCTACTAGAACGCGCTATAATGTTCAAGGAGCGTAGATATCTAACCTTCTTGACTTTCATAGTGCTTCAAGGAACAACGAAATTCGACATGCAAGCTACCCTCTGGGTGTCAAATAACAAAGCTTGCACCCGGCACCCGAGGCCATACGAAATTATTATTATTGTCATATTTATTTTTAGATTCGTATTAGAGCAATATATTAGAACTCAGCATTGTAGCCGATTGCGGAAAGTAACACTTGACGCCTGCATGAGGAAATGCAAGCCAGAGTTTTGAGGTTCAAATCCCAGAGTTGGCAGTGATCTTCCAAGATGAGTTCCTTCTCTAGGTTTTTTCCAAACTCATTTCAGGAAAATGCAGGGATGGTACCACATTTCAAGACCTGAGGTTCCAATCCAGATCCTCCTAAGTAGTTGCACACATTACTACAGTCACTAAAATAACTTACATTATCAGACAATCACAAACAACGTCATGGGGCTGATGACCATAGAAATACCAAGATCATGATTAAAGCAACATCCATTCCACCTTATGACACAAATAAACTGGGCATTATACTGAATTTCAAGCAATTTTCGGTGTTCAGTCATAACACTTGGTCAATGTTGGGACAATATCTACAAGTTTGAAGGTTACTTCATAATTATTTGTGTTATACTTCGCACGCCCAGAAAGTAAGCTCAGTATTTATACGTTGCCCCGGCATCGCTAAAATCGGAGTTCAGCCCATGCGCGGTAGTTGCTCTGAGTCAAGTAGAAGTGGATCGCATTGCAGTTCTTGGTTATTATTCCAAAGTTGATTAAAAATCTTGTCGCTTGTGAAAATAGATCTGTCACGCATTTCCTGATTGCGAAGAGCAATAAATCACCAACAGTCATCAACAGATTTGCGAGGCGTGGGGAGTGATTCAATGGTAAGGAGATAGGTCCAACAGATTAATGCAGGACATGATCAAGTGCACTATGACGATCAAAGTGGGCGCCCATCGTTGGATAATGAAGACTTGGTTCGTGCAGTTAAAGAATGTGTTTAAACCCTAGGTTTAAACTATCTGATCTTTCTACGGACATTCCGTAAATTGCATAGTTGACAAGACAGACGGCAACGTTCTTTGAAGAAGGTAAATCATGGATATTACGTATTATTTTTAGCTTTTTAGCTTTTTTAGCTGGAGCTTGTCTGATAACTTGTATATCTGTGATGACTGTAGTACTTTATAGATATAGTGGGGAAAGGGATGGGGTTGGTGTTCCAGGATTTGAAATAAGATACTATCCCGGCATTTGCCTGGAAAGAGTGTGAGAAAACCCGGCGGAAAAAACACACTCAGAATAGCCACTGTCAGCGCCAGGATTTGAACCTCTGATCTCCGAATTTGCTGCAGTTACCCACGCGGGCGTGGTGCAATCCGCCATTGCTCTTTACATTTGTTTATATACAGTGATCTGTTTAAGCAATGACAGATTTTGTAGTGATTTGAGGACTAAAATCTCCACACTTGTAAATCAATTGTTTCATATGTTACATGTAAGAGGTAATTACACAATAAGTTGCCTTTATATCAATTCTCTATATTTCATAATAGACGATAATAAATGTCCTAGAATGCATTTAAATCCTCGCATGATACTTGAAATTATATAATTTTCTCGGAATGGTAATGGCGTCTATCAGACGCCACGCGACCATCTATGCGAGAAATTCGTGCGCGACTACTGCAGGCTTAAAATTATGGACTAATAGTTCAAATATACTACAGTAAATGGAAATAAATTGCAATTACACATTTTTAGGTACTACCATATCATTTAGGTTAGATACTACAGAATTCATGAACACGTCTCTTTTGAGAGTGATTCGGTAGAGAATTTGAGTATTTCTGTACTTAGAAGTAAGGAAGAAGTGGTAAAAACTTAAGAATCCGACCCCTACTCATAACAATTAATTAGTGTATTCAAGATCGATTATGATGAATTGCTCCATTAATTTACGTATAAGTCAGTTCTTATGTTTAGTTTCGGTATTGTTTCTTTGAAAGGGAGTGTATAAATATTAAATTGAATTAAAATATGTTTAAATAATGTTATCGATCAGTTCTACGATGGAGTGTATGTTCAATGAAGAATTTCACACCTTTTTCCGGGATAGGAACAAGGAATGTGATATTTCATGGGAATATGTACCAACGTTTGGGTTACTCAAATATTTGAAGTGCTTTTATTAATTGTTGGTATTTAACACGACCTGTTTGCCATCTCTTGACGAATGCAGTACATTTGAATTTGTCTGTTGGCACAGGCTAGAGTAAAATGTGGCTTTTCACGGATGTCTCAGTCTCGCTCATGGCTGTGATTATATGGAAGCTACTGGGGTATGGGTGGTTCTTAGTAATGACATTCAGGGCACAGTCTGTGCCTGTGGATGCTGTGAAAGGTTCTACTCATAGGGTTAGTACTGCTGTACTGACTCAGTGAGGAAAGCAATGACAAACTACCTCACTCCTCTTCTTGCCTAGTACGGTACGCCTAAATTTTAGCACTGCCTTGGGTTTTTGTGGGTATGTACTGCGCCCGTAATTGAATTATATAGAGACCACGGTGGCTATTTTGGAAATTATAGCGAAAGTTATGGCTGTCATAGTTATGACGTGGGTAGTCATGACGTAAGCACGGATGACGCAGACGCTATGCCAGCAGGCTACTTGAGCTGAGATTCTCAGTGACGTCAGCATTTATTCGAGAAGGATCCGAGATGTACGACGCAGTCGCAGGAAACGTGGAATTCTGCTGAGGAAGAAATTATGCTATTGGAGGGGAGACTCAAACCAATGAACGATAGTCTGAAGGAAGACAGAGATTGCTGAAACTATGGTATTTTTATTACTTTTTGGAATGCAGAATTGTGGAAATCCATTTGCAGTAGAGGCATTGATCTGGATTTTTGGTGAAATTTATTTTCAGTTTTTGAATTTTGAAAATCCGTCATGTATTGACGAAGTTGGAACTTCTAGCGATGACGCAGTAACACGCGATGGAAGGGATAGATACGCCCCTCATGAAGTTCATAAAAGGCCTTGCGCAGAAGAGAGGAGCCTCATTCTCAGATTATAAATCGTCTGATATTCAATCGTCAGATCTCAAATAGTCATTTCAGTGAAACGTCGAGTGAGATTAGTAGTGAAAAAGTCGTCTTTGTAACGCGTGGCGAAGCCACTGTATTAAACGAGAGTCGAACATACAAGCAGTGCAGGTTTACTGTGAAGTAAATCTAGGTGAAGTTGAAACGACCCTTATAACGCTTCTACAAGATTAGCTGTGAACAGTTAGCGGTCGCCTATAAGCTAATTCTCTTGTGCATTGCTACAGTAAGGACTGTAGAAAAGCTGAACAATTTCGAGGAAGTATTTTGGAAGTTATTGACAATATTAGACGACTGACAAAAGTGATTTTCTCGCCACAGGAGAAACACTTTGTATAGCCAGACTCTACGCTACGGCTGACCCGGCTAGTGAAATAGGGAGACTTCAGATTGCTTTTGTGACACAACGCTACAGTATTATGGAGCAGTCGAATATGGCAGTTTGTTCTTCTAATACTATTACCGAAGAGAAAATGGAAGGCTAAAGGACTTAATGCAATTGGGACATATTTCAACGGAGTAAGATAGCAGCATGGAACTTCGCTAATTGCTATTCCATACAAGCGAACATGTGGTAAATAACCATCTACACCCATGTTTCATGATTAAAGGCTGAATACTATCAAACAGCAATAGAAATGATTTCATACTTTCTGAATATGAATATTTCTTCGGAAATTTATACAAAAACTTCATGGCGATTTTCAACTGGAACTTCAGGGATTTTTCAAGAGAGGTCAGGGTTGTCCCGACTCACAAAGAAGATTATTGCCGGAAGGATGTCGTTCGTCTTCGTGAAGCAGTTCGATTCTCCGATGGTGCTGTTTCTGGTTTCGAGGATGGAGCTCAGCTTTAACTTGGTGAAATGGATCCATCAACAGTCTTCTTTGGGGAATTTTCCTCTGGAACGTCAATCGGCAGATAAGGTAGTCGTGAACGTTTATTGTATTTGAGTTTCTTAGCAATATTTGAGCAACCATTTTTCCCATATTTTTGTCCTCATGTATTTTTTGCCCGATATTCTTGTTTGAGATTCCTATTCTCAGTACACCTTGATGAGTTATGCCTTTTTCGACGTTTTATTAAGACATTGTTATGTCATGGGCATAGTTAAATGATTTTGAATCAGTTGAGACTGATATTTAGATTTTTCAGTAATTTGCTTATTTTTGTAGTCTCGATTTGACTGTAAGTTAATGATTTTTATGGCAGATTTAAATTCAGACAGCGTGTCACTTTATTAAAGTAATTCTACCGCAGTTTAATTACTTTGACCAATTTTCTGTCATCATCAAGAAGGAAGAACATTTAAATGATTTTAGAGCGTTAAAATCCAGTACGTTGTCGACGATCTTGGAAATACTAGTCGTTATTTGAATTGATTACAACACAGACATTTATCGTCAGTCATGAACGACCATTGCATCTTAGGCAATTTTGTGAAAGATGAACATTAATTATGAATTATTGAATGCATTAAATTCGTGAAACTTGTGTTAAGTTTTTTTTCTCATATAGAGATTTATATAATGATGTTTGCATTCCCCAGTCTAACTGGATTCTATTCGACTATTTTGCAGTTAGTCGCACTTTGTTTGATGATAGTATTAGCCTACTTTCGATTTTTGCAAAAAATGAAAGTAGACTTATGAGATCAACACAGGGCGAAAAAAGTGTGTCTGTCTGTGTGTGTGTATGTGTGTGTGTGAGTCTGTGTGTGTGTGTGTATGTGTGTGTGTGAGTCTGTGTGTGTGTGTGTGTGTGTGGGTGTGTCTGTGTGTGTGTGAGTGTGTGTACTCTGAATGTCTGTCCCCCCCTATCAATTCGAACACGGTGAATGCGAATTGAACGAAATTTGGTACAAAGGTAGCACTAGCAAAGGACACCTCAGTGTCATGTTTTATATCGCCGCCATCTTGACGGAAACGTAATGGCGGCCACACAAATGTTCAAAGCATAAATCAAATTACGACTAATCTAATCATCCTATCTCTACCAAATTTTGCAACAACATACCTTTATAGGGGAAGCATCCTTTGACCAAACTAATAGGTCATCAGTGTAATAGTTTGCGGATGGCGGCCATCTTTGTGTGAAAACCGATTCCCCCTATTAATTCGAACACTGTGCAACCGAATGGAACGAAATTTGGTACAGAGGTAGTACTAACAAAAGGCACTTCAGTGTCATGTTTTATATCGCCGCCATCTTGACGGAAACGTAATGGCGGCCACACAAATGTTCAAAGCTTAAATCAAATTACGATTAACCTAATCATCCGATCTCTACCAAATTTTGCAACAACATACCCTTATGGAGGAAGTATCCTTTGACCAAATGAATAGGTCATTAGCCTAATAGTTTGCGGATGGCGGCCATCTTTGTGTGAAAATCAATTCCCCCTATTAATTCTAACACGGTGAAACCGAATGGAACGAAATTTGGTACAGAGGTAGCACTAGCAAAGGGCATCTCAGTGTCATGTTTTATATCGCGGCCATATTGACAGAAACGTAATGGCGGCCACACAAATGTTCAAAGCTTAAGTTAAATTACGACTAACATAACCATCCGATCTCTACCAAACTTTGCAACAACATACCTTTATGGAGGGAGCATCCTTTGACCAATCTAATATGTTAATAGCCTAATAGTTTGCGGATGGCGGCCATCTTTGTGTCAAAATCGATTACCCCTATTAATTCGAACACGGTGGAACCGAATGGAACGAAATTTGGTACAGAGGTAGCACTAGCAAAGAGCACCTCAGTGTCATGTTTTATATCGCCGCCATCTTGACTGAAACGTAATGGCGGACACACGAATGTTCAAAGCTTAAATCAAATTACGATTAACCTAATCATCCGATCTCTACCAAATTTTGCAAGTACATACCTTTATGGAGGGAGCATCCTTTGACCAATCTAAGAGATCATTCGCCTAATAGTTTGCGGATGGCGGCCATCTTTGTGTCAGAATCGATTCCCCCTATTAATTCAAACACGGTGAAACCGAATGGAACGAAATTGGTACAGAGATAGCACTAGCAAAGGGCATCTCAGTGTCATGTTTAATATCGCCGCCATATTGACAGAAACGTAATGGCGGCCACACTAATGTTTAAAGCTTAAATCAAATTATGACTAACATAACCATCCGATCTCTACCAAACTTTGCAACAACATACCTTTATGGAGGGAGCATCCTTTGACCAATCTAATAGGTCATTAGCCTAATAGTTTGCGGATGGCGGCCATCTTTATGTCAAAATTGATTCCCCCTATTAATTCGAACACGGTGGAACCGAATGGAACGAAATTTGGTACAGAGGTAGCACTAGCAAAGGGCACCTCAGTGTCATGTTTTATATCACCGCTATCTTGACGGAAACGTAATCGCGGCCACCCAAATGTTAAAAGCTAAAATGTAATTACGACCAACCTAATAATCTAGTCTCTACCAAATTTTGCAACACCATATCTTTATTTGGGAAACATATTCTGACAAACTGCTAGAACATCAGCCCAATAGTTTGCAGATGGTGGCCAAGTATGTGTGCAAATCGATTCCCCCTATCAATTCAAACACGGTGGAACCGAATTGAACGAAATTTGGTACAGAGGTAGCACTAGCAAAGGGCACCTCATATTCATGTTTAATATCCCTATAGCACGTTGTATTTCAACAAGCTACTACAACCAACATTCAATCATACTCCTTGAAAAGGACAAAGAGTTATAACAATGACCATGCATTTAGGAGAAAGTAGGCTATATGTTCTTTACTGAACATCTTGTTTTTATACTACAATTCTTTGAAGATGTTAATCTTAAATTTTGATAGACCAGACAGGCGTATATAAGCGTATTCACTATTAAATTTGTTTGTGATTGGCAAATTTTTATTTCATTTCGATTCATGAATGAAATCCACGAAGTTTAAATGACAACAGTTTTGAAACAATTATTGATATAAGAATTTTTAAGTGGAACTATGAATGTATAATCGATAGTGCAGCGGACATGTTGAAAGTCGCTGATGTATAATGCCCTTAAATAAATGAAGGAGATTCCCACAGTAATTAATAATGATAAAGATTGTGTTAGGGGAGGTTTTTGTAAATGCTGTGGAAGATTTTGATGCCGTATATTTTAATATATGATGAATTTTGGGCTATTTTGAATGCAGTTTGTGCATTATTTTGTAAGCGAAGTATTTTCCGCTAGAGTGTATTGTCATAGTTCGTTGAAAATTAATCAAGTGAATTTACGGTTATAATTAACAAGAGTTGTGAAAGAATTTGAGATAAGATTTTGAATGAAGATTACCGTCACAAATAATTAAAATTATTACAACCTTTATTAAACCAGATTGTGACATGTACATGTATAACTAACCTTCATTGGTCGATTATATTAAACACGATTATGAATTTACCAACCGGATAAAACATGTGGTTCAATGTATTTCTTAAATTAATAATTTAAATAATTTAAATGTTGATATTGTAAATAATAAATGTAAATATCTTTGACAATAATGTGGAACGAAAGCAATGTTAAAGGCGTGTTTAAAAATTTTGTAATTATCTTCGACAATATTATAAACAATTTCTAATTGTTATAAATAATTTATGTGATTTTGTTATAAACATTTAAGAGTGTGTTTGATACTCTAAACTATGCTTTTTAAACATTTGGATGATAACTTAACAAGTTTAAGGATAGTCAAAATAATCCAGTGGGATGTGAGTTAAGCATTTGAAAGATTTGCGTCAATATGTATGAGTTGTCTTGTAGACATTTAAAGCTTTAAAAGGAGCTGAATTCTTACGCAAGTGTGGCGTGACGAGTGAGCCCCATTTGACAGGTGTGAGCCAGGTTAAAGAGTAGACCAGCCGGCCAGACATCTGGTTATAAGCGGGTGAGGTCGATACTCCGGCCTTGTGCCTATTAATACTAGTGTTATGTTTATTAAAAGAAACCAAATGCTCTATATATGTCGTACCCTGACTTCCTCATCCAATCCAAATGTGTTTTAAAATGTTACGTTATTTTGAGCTCATGGGAGCTAACATATTGTTTGATAATTTGCAAGTCCTTTAGGAGGACGTAGTCAGATTGACATAGGCTACTGATAGCCACGTTTATTTTGTTGAGTTGTGAAAATCATACTCCTTATTTGAAAATAAAGCTTTTGTACAGTTCAAAGTTCTCGTCTTCGGTCTGGTTCATTTTTAAATGTCATGGTGAAGGTTATTGTGAGAGCATACTTTAATGATCCTGTTGTCAACCCAATCCCCGAGATACTTATAAGAGGTAAGTAAAAGTAAGTATGAAACCCCGTCTATTTTGGTGTGTTCCACAATAATTTTTCTTGGTTACTTCTGTGTTCAAACCTCGGTAGTATCTGTCAGTGCCATTTTCATTGATGTAGCTGAGCTGGTGCGATTGATTGTTGGCAATCCGATTGAGGGGGCGGATATCTGACAGCCTACTATCCGGGTAAACGGGGACAGTACCCACATAACCTAACGGCGGTACTTTTTGAGGATCCAACCACCCTTCGCGCTGACTACCTAACAGACGGTATCCCTCCCTATATTATTCTGCTAAGGTCCCATTCCAGTTTTTTTTTACCGAAAATAAGGTCCCATTAACACCAACCTACACATATGGGGTGCCTACAGGTTCAGCATAACCCAATGCGTAAGCGCAACGCACTCACTTACTCTTTAAATGCCTCACAATTAGATAAATACCTTAAAACATGTATATTTACAATGAAATAATGAAAGAATGCAACACAGTAACCATGGTAACAGAATCTCTCAGGTCCATCTATTTCTGTAAGACGCAATGCAATTCCAATTATTACATTACTGTGAAAGTTTCCAGATGGTTATAAGGTTATCACTGAAACCAAATTAAGCTGTAAAATTCATCAGTACATACAGTATAATGAGCTTAAGGGGGTCAAGGGGCACTCTAGCATATTTTCATGGGATTTTCACGTGTGAGTGTGGTACGAAAGGTCTTTTTCACCCGACTATAAAGGGTCTCCGAAAACCACATTTAAAGGCCCTTAAATTAACAGTGTCTGTGATATTCCCAGAAAACTAACTTCGCTCTGATATACCTATGAAGGAATGACAAGCCCCTAACCACTGCACCAGTTGCTGAATTGATAAAGTCTGATTATTCATACCAAGGATAAATCAGTCATAGCATTAATGATTGAGATTTTGCTAAGTGTACTGTTTACAACTAGAATATTCGCGGGCGAAGCCGCGACGGGTAATGCTAGTTTAACATATTCGGCTATATTAATTATAGGCCTATTGCCTTCTTATTTTCAGTCATCAATATCCACCTTCTAGGTATTATTTAAAGACTAGCATTTTGGCTCTAGCCTAAGAGGTCCGGGTTCGATTCCCGGCTCTGCTAATGAATTGAATCTTAGTCTGAGAGCTGGAGCGGAGTAAGCTCATCCTCGTGAGGCAAAACTGAGAACAGGTGCAATCGAATTCCACTTCAGTCCTCCTGGAAGGGGTTTTCCGTGGTATCTCAATTCTACGCTAGACAAATGCAGGGATGGTTCCTAACTTAATTCCACAGCCGCCTTCTTACCAATCCTTACCTGAAATACAAATACACACACTGATACAGCCATCACAGTGACACAGATTATCACACAAAAACCCACACACTCCGAAGTACAAGGGGCTAAATGTAGGCTAAACAATGTTGAAGACCCTCAAACGAAGTAACATCACCCAACAATATATCACTGATTTTTTGTCCCATAAACATCTGGTCATGCATTCAATATCTTCCATAATTAAAATGATGACCAAAAACGAAAACTTTAATTTTAATATCTCAACCCAAGAACTAAAATGTTTGATCTACTCCCAAATGCACACAGTTTAATGTTGAATCACATGCCCCGATATACGCCGCAGTTCTTGTTCTGTAGCCCATATTACTGTTCAATAAGTAGAGATGAAACTCGGTTCACGATGGATGAAAGTAGTGTCTACTACCATTATCTTTTGTTGATACAATATTCTGGACACATCGTTGCTCCCATATACGGCAGTAACTACTGCTATGGTGTACCGCATAAGAGTGATTGTATTGAGCGCTATGATGTAACCTTCCTTTGTCCTAAGCCATTATATCACCTAAAGTGGCTATGAAGTTAACTCTCTCTCCCTTCCTCACCCAACTGCATCAAATGTCCTTGATCCACGAAGTACCCAAACAGATCGATGTCAATAAGCTAACGAATTTGCAGCAAACACCATCGCTAGTTGTATTGACTACCACTGTAGGTAGTTTCCATCAATAAAATAGTTTCCATCAATGGAAGCTAAAAACGGTAAATACGTGGACTCCATATTGACACATAGAAGTAGATATCGGGTTGACCTTTGAAGGCAAAATAAGGCCAACAAATGTAAGCGGGCACTTTATACACGAAGAACTCACTCTTACTATCTGGCAAAATGAAAGGAAATTTCCTACTAGCGAAATATTTCAATAATGAAAACAAGATGTTCAATAAAGAACATATAGTCTACTTTCTCCTAAATTCATGGGTATAGGTATAACTAATTGTCCATTTCAGTGAAACGTTATTATGTTAAGCTTATACAGTGTGTATTTGCAATCGAAAATATTATATATATACTTATAACACCACATATTTCAACACTCGACTACAGCCCTTAAAATTCGTTGTTCTTGATACGCGGTAGAGTCTATTTTTATGGTATTTTTGTTGATTCTTTAGGGGCTTTGTGGCATCAAGGTCTTGTAGCTCAATGTACTTGGGTGTGTGTAGAAGTTTTCTAATATCCTGTGTCACTGTGATGTATGTAGGCTTACTAGTGTGCGTACTTTTATACGAGGAAGGATTTTGGTAAGAAGCTGTTGTTGTTTCATTTGAGATGTATGAACATCAATAACATTTAGCCCCGTGTACTTGGGTGAGTGTTGAAGTTTGTCTGATAACCTGTGATATTTTGATGGCTAAATTAGTGTGTGTATATTATAATTCAGTTGAGGATTCAATCAATGAACGTATAATATCAGTATAGCACGTTGTATTTCAACAAGCTACTACATCCAACATTCAATTATACTCCTTGAAAAGGACAAAGAGTTTAAACTACTGTATATCCATGCATTTAGGAGAAAATAAGCTATATTATGTTCTTTACTTAACATCTTTTGTCTTGGAATGACCGATTTCATTAGCGTTTTCTGCCGTTTCATATACACCATTTGATACTATATGTGTATTAGTTTCTTCAGTACATATCTGGAAGACTATCGAACTACTAAAATATGGACTTGCGAGAAACAAATGGCCTTCATTTTGACCCAACGGGACGGCACGGCCCAGCATGATACGGCACGGTCGGCCTGAACTTTTAGTCATAACTATGGAATAATATTCTATTATCAGATTTAAATAATATACGGGCCACCTCCTTGAGTACAGTTAAAACCACCCTCTGAACGATGAATGGATTTGGTGAGGACGAGCCTTGTTGAATAATAAGTAACGGTTAGGATGTAATACTGTACTTGCTTGATTCATAACTCCGCCATCTTGAAACAATTTGGTTGATACAACTCTTGACCCGTGTAGATCTCATTAGTCTACTTTCATTTTTTTTTTTTTTTTGCAATAATCTAAAGTAAGCAAATGATCATTACTCTGTTATTATTCTGCTGAGATGTCCCATGGTTTTACTGGATCTTATGGATTTGGCCTAAAATCTGAGCTATCTTCTGTGAAGTGGTCTGTCGTGAATTTCAGCTGGTGTTTTGGTTCCTTTCTATAGGTCTTCGTGCACCTCTCTCAGTCAGCGGGCCGAGTTTTCCATTTCTCCTGAAGTCCAAGTGTATTATCTTATTTTTCTATCTTGTGGGTATATTCTCCTCTACCGATAAAGGTTCGTCCCACTTTTTCATATTGTTTAGGCATAATAATAATTATAATAATAATATTAATAATAATAATCAGGAAGAACAAGTAGTCATGATTGGTTCGTATGGTCTATTATGCCTGTAACGTGCAAATAAAGTAAATAAATAATATTAATAATAAGATTATTATTATTAGTAGTAGTAGTAGTAGTAATGGTAGTAGTAGTTGTAGTAGTAGTAGTAGTGGTATCAGTATTAATACAAGGGCATTGGTCATTGCACCTGTAGGCTCCGTAGCTCTAGCGACTACATTAGAAGTTAAAACTAGCTTCTTTTGTTTCTGACCATAGGGATGTAATTGGTTTGTGACTTTTGTGTACCTGTCTAGAGGGGAGGGAATCCTCCTTCGAGTCAATGTAGTGATCTGAACTCTGATATCTCACATAATGACTTGGATAATTGTAGTTTTGAAATCTAACTTATCTAAAATAGCTGGAGAGATTGCCATTAGGGATTTCAAAACGGCAACTAAAGCTTGTTAATCGATAATGGTTGTGGTTGAGAAACTCCCAAGACCATAGGTATAAATACTTGTTATCACTCTTGTACTTGCCACTACACACCATTTCCCGCTTGGCCGCCAACAAATTCACCGCGAGAGACGGCAAAGTTAAACCGAGGTTGACTAAACTATTTGTGCTTCTACAAGCTCTCAGGTCTCTCGGGAGATCTCAAGCACTTCTTGTGGGTATGGATAGAAGAAATAAGTGTGAATTTTAGTTTGGACTGTAAGTCCACATCTTGTGCGATTTACCAAGATCCTCCCCATTGACACCATTCAAATGGTTCATAAGGTTCAATAATGTCACTTTCTTAGTTTTTAAATCACATTTTAAGAGTTACCTTTGAATAGGAGTGGCCTTTAGTTGTGCGACACGTTAATATGAGCACAGGCTATCTGGTAATAGATTATGGAGATAATTTATTTTAGACTGTCAGTTGTAACTCTTTCGTCGGTCAACACGTATTTGGCCAATGACTGGGCGGGGTATAATGTTCAATGGTGTATCATTCTTTATGGTACATGGTTGGGCGAGCACTTGCTTGATAGGCTTGGGGAGTGACCTACCGAAGCTTGCAACAACAGAACGTATTTTGTGAGGTGTATCAATGATTTGTGCCCAAATCTATATGATCCAGAGTGAGACAAAAGTGGCATTCATACGTTATGAGAACCCCAGGCAAGGACTCATATTCCGTATAGACTAAGAAGTTAAGGAAACCAAGTACATTTTGTAAATAAGGAGGTATTTTCACTTGGATTCCTGCTGTTCACTCGGCTCTCAGTATCTAGAAAGTTTGGATGAAGTTGTGGTAATTACGAGTGTCTTCATATTTTAATCCAGCGAGTGTCAAACATATTTTCTCATTTCCATATGGATTAAATTAATGGGATAATGCATTGGCAATTCAAGCCTAGTTTTTAGAACACAGATAAGTTTAAATGAGCATAGACTCATCAAAATCTGACTAAGAATACTAGGAGAGTCGTTCATAGCACTACACTATAGGCGAGATGTATTGGCAATTCTTAGAAGTATGCAGTCTGGTCCAATATGTTTTATCTTCAACATTACTCACAACAACATCCAAGTATAGAAACCCTAGTCTCTGCCCCATCATCGACAGCCCTCAAAGAGGTTCACAGGGAATTCGCAAGTCCAGAAACGAGATTGACTATAAGCATTAAAATATTCATTCTTCCCAGCTAAAACCCGAGCATCGACAAAGCTCCAAGATACTGCAAGTTATGGTGGTACGGGGAATTACACCTCAAGGTATTTGAAGATGATTCCAAACATGAAAGAAAACAAGTAGTTCCGCGAAGAACTATGCAGCCTATTTTCATATATCCTACTATAGTTAACTGCCACTATCAACATACAAAATTTCAGTTTGATTGCTGTAATAGATTCCTAGATATTGAGAACCGACTAAATATTTCGGATGGTCGCCATGTTGGATTTTATATATTTAGGTCCTAAAGTTATGTACTGTTACATGAAGATTATTGTGTACATGCAGCATTCAAACTTCAATCGCATGATTAGGACACAAGAAGTAAAAATGAGATTTAAAAATTTCGCACAGCAGCCATCTTGTGGTTATGGAAACAATTGAAATAAATTAGATGCCAGTGGATTAAAATTAGTATAAGGATTTACTGTACCAAGTTTCACTGCACTCGGATGGTTAAATTGCGAGAAACGTTCATGTGAATATTTATACTTCGCGTCGCCGCCATGTTGGATTTGTGATCACCAGGTTATTTAAAGTCCTATAGGCGAACTTAAATTCATAGCCCCTATGATCATAAAAAAAATCAGTTTGATTGCTACAATAGATTCGTAGATATTCAGAGCCGTCTAAATATTTCGGATGGTCGCCATGTTGGGTTGTTAAATGTATAGGCCATAGAGTCATGTACCATTAAAAGAAAATTATTGCGTAGGTTTATTATTCAAACTTTCACTTCGATCGCATGATTACGACACAAGAAATAAAAACTTAATTTTAAAATTCGCACAGCCGCCATCTTGAGGTTATGTAAACAATTGAACTAAATTAGATACCAGTGCATTACAATGTGTATAAACTTATCTTGTACCAGATTTCATTGCTTTGTGAACATTAAATCGCGAGAAAGGTCTATTTAAAATTTTCAAATTCGCTTGGCTGCAATGTTCGTTTTGTAGTTAACCGGTTTTTGAAAGTCTTATAGATGAACTGCCAGTAGTGCCCTTTACCTCCGTACAAAATTTCAGGGTGATACCGCTAATAGTTTCAGAGATATAGAATGCCGGTGAAATATTTCGCACATCCGCCATCTTGTAGTTACGTAAACAATTGAACGAAGTTAGATATCGGTGCATTACAATGTGTATAAACATATACTGTACCAAGTTTTATTGCGTTTGGTTGGTTAAATCACGAGAAACGTTTATTTAAATGTCGAAAATTCGCGTGGCCGCCATGTTGGTTTTCTAGTTACCAGTGTTTCAGAAGTTAAATAGGTGAACTTCTAGTAGTTCCCTTTATCACCGTAATAAATTCCAGGGTGATATCGGGAATAGTTTCGGAGATATTGAATGCTGGTGAAATATTTCGCACAGCCGCCATGTTGGATTGGTGAGACGTAACAAAATTTGAAGGGCACGGTCGAGGTCGCCCGGAATAGTGCTATGAACTTACCGAGTTTCATTGAAATCGATCCAGCAGTTTAGATTTTATTAGGACACACACACACACACCTCACACACACACACACACGGACAATAGGTGATCTCATAAGCCTATTTTTAGCCTATTTTCAATTTTGAAAAAATAGGCTTATGAGATCACCTTTTGTCCGTGTGTGTGTGCGTGTGTGTGTGTGTGATTCGTGTGTGTGTCCCCCCTTAATAAAATCTAAACGGCAGGAGCGATTTCAATGAAACTCGGAAAGTTCATAGTACTGTTCCGGGCGACCTCGACCGTGCCCTTCAAATTTTGTTACGACTTACCAATCCAACATGGCGGCTGTGCGAAATATTTCACCAGCATTCAATATCTCCGAAACTATTACCGATATTACCCTGACATTTTCTATGGTGATAGAGGGAACTACTATAAGTTCACTTATGTGACTTTTGAAAACCTGGTAACTACAAACCCAGCATGGCGGCCAAGCGAATTTGCGACTTTTAAATAGACGTTTCTCGCGATTTGACCAACCAAACGCAATGAAACTTGGTACAGTATATGTTTATATACATTGTAATGCACCGACATCTAACTTCGTTCAATTGTTTACATAATCACAAGATGGCGGATGTGCAAAATATTTCACCGGCATTCTATATCTCTGAAACTATTAGCGGTATCTCCCTAAAATTTTGTACGGAGTCAAAGGGCACTACTGGAAGTCCTTCTATAAGATTTTCAAAAACCGGTTAACTACAAAACCAACATGGCGGCCAAGCGAATTTGAACATTTTAAATAGACCTTTCTCGCGATTTAATGTTCCAAGCGCACTGAAACCTGGTACAGGAAATATTTATACACATTGTAATCCACTGGTATCTAATTTTGTTCAATTGTTTACATAACCTCAAGATGGCGGCAGTGCGAATTTTAAAATTAAGTTTTTATTTCTTGTGATGTAGTCATGCGATCGAAGTGAAAGTTTGAATAATGAACCTTCGCAATAATTTTCCTTTAATGGTACATGACTCTATGGCCTATACATTTAACAATCCAACATGGCGACCATCCGAAATATTTAGACAATACTGAATATTTACGAATCTATTTTAGCAATCAAACTAAATTTTTTAATGTTCATAGGGGCTATGAACTTAAGTTCACCTATAGGACTTTAAATAACCTGGTGATCACAAATCCAACATGGCGGTGACGCGAATTATAAATATTCACATGGACGTTTCTCGCAATTTAACCATCCGCGTGCAGTGAAACTTGGTACAGTAAATCTTTATCCGAATGTTAATCCACTGGCATCTAATTTATTTCAATTGTTTCCATAACCTCTAGATGGCAGCTGTGAATTTTTTTTAAATCTCCTTGTTTTTTCTTGTGTCCTAATTATGCGATTGAAGTTTGAATACTACACGTTCACAATAATCTGCATGTAACAGTACATAACTCTAGGACCTACATATATAAAATCCAACATGGCGCCCATCTGAAATATTTAGTCGGTTCTCAATATCTACGAATCTATTTCAGCAATCAAACTGAAATTGTGTATGTTGATAGTGGCAATTAACATAAGTAGCATATATGAAAATAGGCTGTGTAGTTCTTCACGGAACTACTTGTTTCAAAATTGAAAATAGGCTAAAAATCATGAGCACCCCATATTTAAGTATTCTTTCGATCGCAGCTCTGAGTTGCATTCGACTGCTGAATTTAATGTACACGAACCCACTGTGGGGGTTTATTCTCTTTGAGTAACCCCGGTTCAACTACACACATCAAAAAAAGTTTTGCATCACCTCGGTTCCAAGAGTTCCGGAACCGTTAAATACAAAGGGAATAGAGATCAACACAAACAACATTTTAGCTCGTTTTAATGCTCATGAGACCCACACATTGCATGTTGTACCATCATACAGCTAGACTTTCAGCATTTGTGGTCCAGATTGCAGTACACACCACTACCTCTAATACCCAGTAGCACGTCCTCTTGCATTGATGCATGCCTGTATTCGCCGTGGCATACTATCCACAAGTTCATCAAGACACTGTTGGTCCAAATTGTCCCACTCCTCAACGACAATTCGGCGTAAATCTCTCAGAGTGGTTGGTGGGTCAAGACGTCCATAAACAGCCCTTTTCAACATATCCCAGGCATGTTCGATAGGGTTCATGTCTGGCGAACATGCTGGCCACTGTAGTCGAGCGATGTCGTTATCTTGAAGGAACGCATTCACAAGATGTGCACGATGAGGTCGAGACTTGTCGTCCATGAAGACAAATGCCTCTCCAATATTCTGCCGATATGGTTGCACTATGGGTCGGAGGATGTCATTCAGGTATCGTAAAGCCGTTTCGGAGCCTTCCATGACCACCAGTGGCGTACGTCGGCCCCACATAATGCCACCCCAAAACATCAGGGAACCACCACCTTGCTGCACTCGCTGGACAGTGTGTCTAAGACGTTCAGCCTGACCAGGGTGCCTCCAAACACGTCTCCGACGATTGTCTGGTTGAAGGCATATGCGACACTCATCGGTGAAGAGAACGTGATGCCAATTCCGTGGGGTCCATTCAGCATGTTGTTGGGCCCATCTGTACCGCGCTGCATGGTGTCGGGGTTGCAAAGCTGGACCTCGCCATGGACGTTGGGAGTGAAGTTGCGCATCATGCAGCCTATTGCGCACAGTTTGAGTTGAAACACGACGTCCTGTGGCTGAACGAAACGCATTATTCAACATGGTGGCATTGCTGTCAGGGTTCCTCCGAGCGGCAATCCGTAAGTAGCGGTCATCCACTACAGTAGTAGCCCTTGGGCGGCCTGAGCGAGGCCTGTCATCGACAGTTCCTGTATCTCTGTACCTCCTCCATGTCCGAACAACATCGCTTTGGTTCACTCTGAGACGCCTGGAAACTTCCCTTGTTGAGAGCCCTTCTTGACACAAAGTAACAATGCGGACGCGATCGAACTGCGGTATTGACCTTCTAGGCATGGTAGAACTACAGACAACATGAGCAGCGTACCTTCGTCCTGGTGGAATGACTGGAACTGATCGGCTGTCGTACCCCCTCCGTCTAATAGGCCCTGCTCATGCATGGTTGTTTACATCTTTGAGCAGTTTTAGTGACATCTATGAACAGTCAAAGGGACTGTATCTTGGATACAATATACACAGTCAACGTCTATATGCCGGAGATCTGGGAAGCGAGGTGATGCAAAACTTTTTTTGAAGTGTGTATATTTTATTTGTGATCTGCTATGTACCACTCTCATTTAAACTGCATAAAGCGAGTAGTGAGGAGGACTGTGATGTTATGTGAATTTGTAGAACTCCAGATAATGAAATACAGTATTCAATATTTATGTCTTGTTTCCTTTCAATATTCTAAGGGAATATTTCATTCGGAAGGAAGTAATATAAGCCTTATTTCTGGCAGCTTTTGAGAAATGAAGGGTAAAGGCTCAAATTTCTGTTTTAGATAAGGCAAATGTGGTTGTCAGGTTGTATTATCTCAGGTGAGGTGGTAAAAGTCTACAATAATAATAATAATAATAATAATAATAATAATAATAATAATAATAATAATAATAATAACAATAATAATAATATATATAATTTTTTTCTTTTTAGCGTATGGCTTTTAGTGCCGGGAGTGTCCGAGGACATGTTCGGCTCGCCAGTTTTGTAGCTGCTTCAAGGCGGACACCCAATGGGTGAGCTACAAGTACCATCGCGTGTGGAGTGTTGTCTGGGGAGGAATGTTTGAATGTAAGGACGAGGAGTTGGAAGGTAGCGGCTGTGGCCTATAGTTAGGGAACAACCCCGGCATTTGCCTGGAAGGAAGATGGGAAACCACAGAAGACCATCTTCAAGGTTGCCGGCGGGGGGATTCGTACCTCCTCGCCTCCCGGATGTGAGCGACTGCCAGCAGTCATGCCGTAACGACCACGACTAACTCACCCGGTATAATAATAATAATAATAATAATAATGCAGGATGTACGGGTTTAAATCCCTGTGACTGTCTCCTTTCAGGTCTTACACAATGGATGCAACCCCATAAGGAGGACCTATTTTCTAAAGTTACTTCTACAATACAGGCATTGCAATAAAGATAAGTGTGTATGTCAAAATTATTTTTAGCCTACTTTTCACATTTTGCAAAAATGAGGAAAAAGTAGACTTATGAGATCGGGCAAATGTGTGTCTGTCTGTCTGTCTGTCTGTCCTTCTGTCTGTCTGTCTGGCTGTGTGTTTGTCCCCCCCCTATCAACTCCTAAACGGCTGCAGCAATCAAAACTAAATTTAGTATGAGTAAAGATGTGCATCGGAATATCTCACGTCCATATTTGAAAATGATGCCAGTGCTACCAACTGCTGAAAAAACGCACTGGAAATTTGAGCTCCATGTTGGATATCTTGCAAGCTATGCATGGGAGCTATTCCAAAATTGGCACACATGCAGATAATACTATTTCAGTTTAATTTCCAGGAGGCCAACAATGACAGTGTTGCCAAAATAATTTTAAGCCTTCTGATAAGTCTAATGTTTAAATGCATATAACTTCTACACTATCAATTGGATTTCAACCAAATTTTGTATGTAACATCTGTACATAAACATATATGAATGAGCATATTCTTAAGAGCCAACAGGGCTACCAACTGTTAATAATTGCTCTCTCTATTTTTTTTATCCAAATACCAATATATCAGAAAGTATGCAAGCCAACAGCTTTACACTATGCACACGTATATTCGGACATTTTAGATTAATTTGGAGTAACTTATATACGTCAGTTCTACCAACATGATTATAAGCCTGCTGATAGTACCAATTTTTAAATACATGTAACTTCTATACTATCAGTTGGATTTCAACCAAATTTCGTATGTGCTATGTGTACCATAACAGATATGACTATAAGTATTGTTAAGAGCAATCAGGGCTGCCAACTGTTGATAAATGCTGTCTATATTGTTTTACCCTAATATCAATATACCAGAAAGTATGCAAGCCAACAGCTCTATACTTTGCACACGTATAGCACATGTCATTCTAGATTAATTTGGAGTAATTAATACAAGGCAGTGCTGCCAACATGATTCTATGCCTGCTGATATGTCCAATTTTAAAATACATGTAATTTATATACTAACAAATGGATTTCATCCATAATTGGCACAACAAGATATCATAATATTTCAGATTATTTCTGACCAGCACACGCATGGTATTGTTGGCAACATGCTTTAACGCGTGCTGATAGATCCAGTGTCTAACTGCATGTAACGTCCATTGGACTTCAACCAAATTTTGTATTCTGTACCTTAAGAGATTGAACTAAGAATATATTCAGTCACCAGGGCTGCCAACTGTAGTGCTCTATTAGGCTACATCATACCAGGTATTTTTTGAACTAATTAGATATTTCGATATTACCAACTTAATTTTGTCATTATTCTAGATAGGTTCATATACTGTAGAATAATCATTGGCATGAAAAGTAGGCTGTATAGTTCTTCACGGAACTTCTTGTTTTAAATTAATTTATTTGCAGATATCTGTTGGTCTTTTTGTTTTTATGGATTTACCTAAGTTGTGCATATGACAAAGAAATACCGTAGTTATTGACCGTTAATATAGATATAACCTTCGTCTAATTTCTTCTATGTGGCAAGCATTTTGGTAGTCAATTCTGAGTACCGTGTTCGATTCCTGACTCTGACACAAAATTATATTCTGGTCTGAGGGCTGGAACGTGGTAAGCTGAACCTCGTGGTACAGATCAGTGATGAGGTTTATTTAATTCGCACCTCAGTCACTCTACGAGTAGAAGTAATTTTCCGTGGTATCCCACTTCTAGTCCAGGCATATACCAGGATGGTACCTAACTTAAGGTCATGGCCACCTCCTGCCCAATCCTATCTCGAATTACATATATATCCATCACAATAACACAGGTTATCAGACATTCCACACATGTCTAAAATTCAAGGGACTACAAGACCATGATTTCGCAAAAAATTTAAATAAATTAAAAACAACAGGACTCTGGAGTTGGTAATAACTTACAAGTACTTAATTCATTCACGTCATCCGTTAGCACTCAGTTCTGTATTTTCCTCCACACCACGTAAATAGTGAGCCACATTACTGTAATAATATTGTACATATCATCTGTGGTTGTAAAGTAGCCAGTAACGATTCACCAGACTCAATTCCCGTCTCCGAAGAGAAAACAGTAACTTATATTCGAGTCACAGAATACCTGGTTGAGAGCAAAATATTCCGTCAACCACAGTATATTAGGGTATATTTGTATGCGTACACGGTGGTAAAATGTTTACTGTTTCACATTATGAAACATAAATCTTGGATTATCTACGATTTCAGGGCAACGTATATGAGCTATATCTCGTAATATGCAAACTAAGTTCGCTTGAATTCAGCAGGTGAACAAGAAGTTAGTGCCAATTAAGGTTGCATTACTCTCGACCTCGTCTGCACCATTAACTATGCTAATGTCAGAAAACATAGATAAATCAACCACACCAGACAATAGCTCCGATCTTCTTTATCAGAACATACAATACGGTAGATATCATGATTTAATACTATTCTTAGCATTATGTGTCTAACAAAAATATAAAAACAAGTTAATCCATTAGCGATATTGTCAGGTGCATATAACAAACAGGACCTTACTATTGTTGTTGTTAATTCATTTTATGGGCTTGAGACATCAAGGACATCAGCCCCTTGGAGTTGTGTGTGTATTCAATGTGTCTGGTAACCTGTGTTTCTGTTATGACAGTAGTAGTGTGTATTACGGAGAGGGATGAGGTAGGTACAATGGGACTTGAAATAATGTAGTATCCCGGCATTTTCCAGGAGGTGTTGACCGACCAAAACTGAATATTGTTACGAGTGTTTAATTAAATACTTTTGTAGTATAATGATATTATATTTCAAATACTGTTGTACTAAGCCAGTCATCAAATTTAAGCCCCATTTTAGCGAGAAGTGTTTTAGTAAGTGTATAAATAATTAATGTAATTTAATTCAGGCCCAATCTAATTGGGCACACTCATGTTGACCGACTGCAAAGCTTCTACTCATAAGTTAGCATTCGCCTGTTAATAAGGCAACACTGACAAATTGCCTCAAAGCTTTCTAAAGTTATGTTTTGTCAAGTTGGTGGATAGAGCTCATTAAATATGTAAATGGCTTTCCGAACCAGCAATCTATTTCTGTTATAAATTTACTGCACTTGCCGTTTGTGTCACTGTTCAATGTTCAGCTCAAAATTGTAAAGCAATTGATGTTACTAAAACATAAACTTGTGCACAGTTTTCGTTAAAAGATCCCTACACAAGCAAGAAATGTTGGTGAACACTAGCTCCTAAATGCTTCATATATATTTATAAGTATATTCTTCTTCTTCTTCTTCTTCACCTTCTTCTTGGCGATTATCCTGCTTAACTACAAGAACTGACGTTCTGCACTTCCATTTCAACTAAATCCAATCATAGGGCATCATCAGGAGAGATCTTAACCACACGCATACCCATCCGCGGCATGTCGAACCAGCGCTTCTTTAGTCACCCTCATGGACTACTACATTCAGGACCCATGTTTAATGGCGTTTCCGCAACTGAAGAACCATTTCCTCGCAGAGCATGGCCATAACATCGCAAACGATTCTCTCAGGTATGAAGGCCGCACCAAATGCTATCCTTTTTCTGATGTGGTCCAGTCTATTGAGTACTTTTGGCCAGCAAAGAATCTTCATTTCCATAACATGCTGCTGTTGTTCGTGTCTTTTGTGACTGACGAACATCCGGTTCCATACAGTGTCACTGGTAAAATGATAGTTCTATAGATGACTGTTACTTGGCGCCACTTCATTAAGGAGGCGTTGGTTCTGCTTCAAACATCTAGGAGCGTGTCAGCATTCGTTTGGATGCACTTTGAGAGAGTAAGGCTATAGGCACAGAACTAGCTTTAGGGCATAGTACTCATTGGAAATGTGACAGTGCAGGAGCAATTAGCTACGCTCTGAGCGCGGCAAATTATCAAATCTTAGATGGAAAGGCACTTTTTTTGGCTTTCTTAATGATGAGAAAATATCTTTGATCACCTGTGACTTAGATTCTAGTTCTGACTGCTGCACAGATGACTCTGTGTACCCCGGTCATTCGAGAATTGTTTTTTAGTTTCCCATGATTTCCTACTTACATGTAGCCTACTGTAAATTTTTGGACCTAGTAGTGGGATAGATACCCCCAACTCAGAATTAAGGTATTGTCATCATTTTCCTAGAGTGAGTGTGGAAAACCTTTTGGAAAATGGCAGATCCATTATGGCCACTGACAGCAATGGGATTAAAACCTTGTATCTTCGAATGCTCGATCCCTCAGTTCGTTCATGGATCGTGTTCGGATACGCTGGTGGGTGTCTTTCAACTTTATAAATAAAATGTCTCCATGCTGGGGAACGCAAAATCCTCCCCAAGTGCAAAGGTTCGTCTTTAGTTTTACAATGCGTATTTAGGCTACCTAAGTTGAATTGTTCTTAAATGAATTTAAGAGCATGGTATATGCTTCTCCATAGTTTAATGTAATTTCAGCATGGAAACTAAGCAGGTGTTTTGCTGCGGCACGATCTATTCCAGACACCTGCAGCGCGTGTTTCCTCGTAAAAAGGAAATAAAGTCGGAGAGACAAACGGAGCTATTTACCGCAGTAAAATACTGGAGTCGTACGCCCTAGATCCGGTGACAATCCATGATTAGCCCAGACGGTGGGACAATATGCAAAGGCGTAAAAATGTCACCACCAGTACGTCCTTGTCAGATTTTATGTACAGTGCCATACCCGCATAAAATGGAGTGAAACAGAAAATCTTAGAAACAAACTCGTAAAACAACAGATACACATAAATCTTCCATGAAAGCCCGTGGAGATTTCATCGACAGGGTATTGTTCTCGTTTCGGAATTTGACATCATTCAACCCTTTGAATGAAAGGCATAATCTATATGGACTTACGTTATATAGGGCGAAATACAATAAAATAACTTTCTTTCGTCGAAGCAAGGATAGCATGAATTAGAGTAAATTATTTAAGTCCAGTTTCATGGCTGTGGCTAGGCCACTGACGTTCGATTTTAGTAGCCCCGGGTATGATTTCCGACCCATTTGTATTGCTTAATTCCCTGACTGGAGGATTGTTTTTTGTGAAAACTTCAGCATTCAATTCATCATACTGTACCCGTTCGTCCTGGGGATGCGATGACCCATCTGCTATAACATCACATCCCTGGAGTTCCAGGACAGAGCGGAGTTAAATGAACCTCTAGTCAAATAAGGAATGTGTCGGAAATTCAGCTGAGTTCTTGAAAAAGCAGTGGGTTTCACGAGACAAAGTATCTCTAGGGTCGTTACGGGCTTAAGTTAATAAAAATAATTCAAATATAAATGGGCGCCATCAACTGAATTCCTAGCAAAACCACTTCCTTTCCGGATAAGCCTTACTCAAGACAAGGAAAGAAAAAGGAACATCACACCATCATCAGATCACAACTAAGATAAAAACAAATTTATTTTACTTTGATAGTCAGACAGACATTTTAAATATAAATCCTACCTAAGAGTATGGTCGAATGCAAAGTTAAATTGTCATTGTCCAAAAAATCGAACCATCTCCTTTCTAATGCAAAATTATTTCAATCCACTTATCAAGAAAAATGTATAAAGTTCTCTTGGGTTCTCAGGATCACTGTCGCACTATGTCTTTCGTCACTGACATTTGTGAAACCTGAGACCTAATTCTCTTTAATTTAACATCAATGTGGATTTAATTAAGTTACTAATCTGCCTAAACATACACATATAATAATCACTCATGTTAAATATCACATAAATTATGGTTTGCATGGTATAATTTGAACGTAGAACATGTTAATCAAATGTTCCTAAACATTGAATAATTAATTTACATTATTTACATCGTCATTAATCTCTTATCTGTGAATTACAGAAAATTCAAATTCTCATTGGCCATCCTCATCATTATTATCAAATTAAATATTTCTTACATTAATTCTCACTTCAACATTCCAAATATTCCTGTCAGAATCGTTAATTCCTCACCATTACATCATTTAAATTCACATTTCAAGTTGCAATTCCTTCGAATCATCTCTCAATTAAATTTATTTAATTGCATATAAATTCATTAATCATCAGCTTCTTTAATTAATCATCACCTTCTAATTCAGTTATTCATCATCATTACAATCGTCTAATAATTTATTTCAATCAGTTTAATTAATTCAATCTTTAATTCATCCACTTATTTAATTCATCGATTTATTTCAAAATTTAATTTATCAACTTATTTAAATTTCAATCATCTGGTTATTTAATTTTATTATTTCATCTAGTCATTCTGATTTTTATTTCATTAGGTCATTCTGATTTTTATTTCATTAGGTCAGATCGTTAATATGCTTAAATCTCAGATTATTATTTCATTAATTATTATTTTCAGAAAATCTTGTATTATCAACTTCATTTATTTGTTTAATTTCCTAACAAATTGTTTAATAAGGTTTATAGAACGTTGTCTTACAGTTTTATTACTTCCAAGTTATATCTCGTATTTAATTATCATGCCAAAAATATTATTGTCTCCACGATATCACGTTGGATCTAACTATCCACAACGACATTATATTTCTTCAATATTCCAAATATCACATTTGAATATAAGAATTACTACAAAAACTCCATAAATATTCAGCACATACAGCATGAATCTCAACAAATAACGCTAGACTGGGTATGACAACCTCATGTCCGCTTCAAAATACATTATCAACGTTGCAACTATCTAATGGCAAATTCCACAAAATGCCTATCACAAACTTCTTTTAACCACGTTGCATGATCTACAAAAATATATAAATGGCTTCAAATTATTAACGCACATAATCTCCAATGACTGTAATTACTCTGATCACTTCTAGACAACTTCTTAAACAATTGGAAAAACATTACTTCAGTAATTTAATATTTGCTTTCAAATAGCATAAATTCTCTTTCACAAGTTTCATAATTCACATCGTAGAAAAACACCAATGTGCTATAATCTCTCACATCAAAATCTGCAATACTGATCTGCCTTAAAATAATTATGACCATTAATGATTAATCTTACAAGATTAAATTACTTTAAATCCTTCTCAAAGGTATCAAACACAATTATAAAAATCATCAAAGCATCAGCTGTAATAGCTGTTAAACTGAAATTACTCTTAAAAGAGTATAGCAACAAAATATTGGATTGGCAAACAAGAATTACTAAATGCAATCCTGTTGACATTTATCGTTACTTTATTTAACAAAATTTCGACTGATATGTGACTAGTAGTTCCTTGTTTAATTCACTTACATCTCGTGTACATTCGGATGATAAAATGAGTTCCTCAATGGCGAGTAAGATGTGTAACCACCGTGCAATCGTATAAATACGAAGGACCTCGCCCCGTCGACTTGGATGATAGTTCCCTAAACGATGGGTAAGGCGAGTACCACCATACAATCGTATAAATACGACAGACCCCATCTCGTGGACTATATGAGTGAATGTACCAGAAAGGAATCAACAAGTTTCTAGTTGTCATATAAAAGCGACGTTCATTCACTAAAGTGAATAACTTCTTAATATCTCCAAACAATCCAATGGAAAAAAATCCCTACTGATGAATAATACACACTCGCTAGTATGCAATGAACTGACGAAGTAGTTTCTGATAATCAATTGCAGATCACGAGTTCGAAATACTCGTTACACAAAAAAAACTATCCATGAAAAATATCCTAGCTGGAAAAATGTCTATAAGATCAAACATCTTCTTAATAAAGTCAAACAACGGTGAGAATATCGAATAATGATGCCTGCCATATCATATGGTCACTCCATATTCTAGCAAATTCGAAGTATATAAATTCAAACCATGTCTTAATAATCAAATCACTCCTATTAGAAAAATATACATGTGTGCCCAGTATTCATGAAAATAATCGTATCAGGTAGATAGAACTCTTACAATACCTTTCATTATCAGTTGTAATATAATTTCCAAGATCGTCGATTTTCCCTACCTAAAGATTTCTCATAAGATCGGCGTGAATATCATTTCATCCATGAAATGATGATTTCCTTCGAAATCCCAAGCGAATCAGCTGTTGGACTCCTCTCGTCAGGAACCGAATCCATCGCTCTGTGGTGCCATCTTGTCTCTATTCACGTTTACTCGATCATGTTGAACCTCGAATTACCCATAGCGGATATCGTCCAACTCCTTCTCGAAAAGTTCATGGTAACAGCGGACCCCCTACTCTTCTTCTAATATACGCCACTGTTCCGATAAATGTTCCGTTTGAGAATTGTAAGTCCTCTCTCAACTTACTGCGAAGTTCTACTTGAGTAAAATAAAAATTTTACTAGATAGTGTTCCAGATTACGATACACCCTGTATCTGTCTATAATTTGTAATCCATGAAAATGGCATAAGATAAAAATCTTATAAATGCACGCTGTAATGTTCATCAGAGCCTATGCTAAACATTCAGTTTACTTGAAATAGTAAAAAGTCGCTTTGAATGTAGTATATAACAGCATGGTTATAATGTTAAATGTGAAAGCCTGTGTTCGAACAACGTCGAAATGAAGCTTGAAACAAAGTCTTCATATGCGATCAGTGCGGTTTTGAAATACCCCGGCTATCCACAATTGTCCTCTCGGCTAGCCCGGCTGGATCGATGACCCGCTCGGCCTCTGTTGCTCGGTGATGCGAGATATGTCGCCTACACTTGCCGTGAAGGCTTACGTGTGTTGCGTGACCTTCAATGCCCGTCTCGCTGTGCTATAGGACTGCTCTGTACTGCTCGCCTCGTTGAGCCTAACTGAACTGCTAAGCGCTGCGTCTCAGCTTATGAGCTTCGTGCGGCACGTGGCTAAGTCTCCCCACTACAGTGCTCCTGCGTCATGAACATAGTCTCGAACCCGACTCCTCTCGGCTGTTCTGTTATACAATAACTTATTTCCACAAATATATTGCATGTCATATATACTCTTCTAAGTTGTTTTAACTTATTATAATCCCATATACATTTCAATAAAGCTTCACATCTTTATTAATAATTCTATCTTCTCACAGATTTCAATGCCTCCTTGATTCTTGACCTCCTACGTCATCTTGGCTTTCTTCTTGACGCGATCGATGCGCTATCTTATCTGAATGCTTCCTAAAACTTCAACTACAGCTTAATGTCAGCTGGCGTAGCCGATAGCCTAAAATAGGTATCGGGTACATCTCTCCCGTACATCTCCTTTTTTTTTTTATCAGGATTGAGAAAAAAAAATACACTCTCAGGCATTCAATATATTATACATGTACACGATAGCTCTACAATTTCCTTTACTCAGCATGATGGTTCTTTCTGACTCTCTATAATGATGACTTCCAATGATTAACATTAACGTCTTGATTCTGTGTTATTCTGACGTTTATTCCTTCTTTCTTCACTTGTGCTGGCTCGATTGACATCTCTCATTGTCTCCTCGAGTGGTGCACTAGGCTGTCTATCCTCTTGTCTTGACCTTTCATGTCCACGATTATCCCTTCTGTCGTTAGGATCGTTTCTTCGGCCATCCTGTCGGTCGTTTCCATTAAACTGTTGCCCTTGGTTCCAGTTATTCCTTCCCCGATATCTGTTATTATACCGATTCCTGTCCTGATACCTGGAATTTTGGTTATAATTCCTATACCGGTTATCTCTCGCTTCTTGATCGTATGGCCTTTCATATGGTCCTCTATATCGATCATTTCCTCTTGCATTACGGATGTTTCCTCGATTCCCATCGTTCCGTCGGTTTTCCCAGGAATCCCTTCTATCCGTTTGAGCTGCATTGTCCACGACTACCGCGTTTACTTCTTGCGTGTTTCTGTTGTCGTTTCGATTACTTCTCGGTGTAACCTGTGCGCTCGTATAATCCAATCGCCTCAATATATCATCATAATGTTCCAGCGTATTGGCTCCCGATGCTATCAAAGATCGCTGTACCTCTATCGGTAACTGTCGCGCTATAGCTTGCAAAAGCTCTTCTTCTGGCAATGGAGGAATAAGGAACTGTAATTTAGCCAGCTGTGACGTGAAGTAGTTGGCGTAATGCGTCGGATGTGACGTAGAATAGCGTTTAGAGTACATCTCCGCTCTTACGTTGAGTTGATCCTCGGCACTCCAGAATCTCCTCAAGAAAGCCATGGCAAATTGCTCCATGTTCGCAAAGTTGCTTCTGAACGCTCTAAACCACGTAAGTGCAGATTCATCTAAGGCGCGTTCTACTATCCTTAGCTCTCTTTCTTTGGCTACCCTGTGTTCCGCCATGTAGTCTCGAATATCTCGCAGAAATTCTACTGGTGTAACACCTGTATTTCCCGAAAACTTTCTCGGTTTGTCATCTAGGTTCCTTATAATTGTGACTGGACCTGAATATCGTTCACTTGGACTCGACGTACTCCTACTCGAACTTGGATTCTCCTGCGGGGTTGAACTGACCCTTTCGAATGTCACATTCGGTTGCATTTGACGGTCTTCTACCATGCTCGTGTCTTGATTCGTCATACTGCGGTCTATCGCTGTTTGATTCATCAATGTTTCCCCTGATGTTACATTATGACTGGTGAAACTGTTAACTATGGATTCTAGTTTCGTCACCCTGTCTTCTGCTAATCTCTTGACCTGAGTCTTCAACTCATCTAACGATGTAACGTCCTGCGTCTTGTTACTTTCGTCTAGATCGTTCCTCAACTTGTCAATCTTTCCTTCGCACGTGTTCTTCACTAACGCGACTTGTTCTTTCAACAGATCAACATCTGTTCTAAATAGTGTTGAATCTAATTTCTTCGCTTCCTTGCTTTCCGTAAACCTAGCTTCTAAGTTTGCCATACCTGCGATTAATTTTTCATCTAACCCGTCACGTTTCTCTTTTGCTTCGGCATCGACCTCATTATATCGTTCCTCAACAATTGCTCCGACTCTATTTTTAAATAAAGTTAAGTTTTCGTTAACCTTTTGCTCTATATCGTCGTCTATCTTTCTAATATCCTTCTGCAATTGATTTTCTAACGACTTTATATTAGAATTGACCTCTCCCAAGACTTCATCTTTAATGGTCCCAATTACTGTCTTCAAATCTTTTATTTCGTTACCTAGATTCGTTTCAAGACTCTTAATCTTAGTCTCGAAAGATACTTCGGTAGACCAATCTTGAATTTTTCCTACATCTGCCACTAAACCATCGATGTCGAATCTCAACTTCGATACATCTGACTTAATGTCTTTCTGTATGGTCATAACGTCTGTTCTTAAAGTAAAAATATTTTCTTCCCCTCTATTTTCCAACTCGATAATATTTTTCCTTAATATCTGAACATTTTCCTCTCCTTTCATGTTTACAGCAATGATGTCTAATTGTAAAGTTTTCAACATCTCATTGTTCTTCAAAGTTAAACTATTCTCTAATCTGGTTAACTTATTTTCTAATTCAGTATTAGTTTCTTCACTACGAGACTGTAATTTCTCTTCTAACGATTTAAAGTTATCTTTCAAGTTAGCTTCACTAGCTTTTAAATGACTTTCAGTATTTGACTGTAACCTTTCTTCTAATAACTTAAAATTATCCTTCAAGTTAGCTTCACTATTTGACTGTAGCCTAGTCTCTAATAACATCAACTCATCTTTGCTATTTGACTGCAATAATTTTAAGTTTTCCTCAGTACTAGATTGTAGCCTAGTCTCTAATGACTTCAAACTGTCGTTTAGATTACCTTCGTTACTAGCCTGTAATGATTTTACATTCTCTTTACATTTAGCTTCTAATCTAGCTTCTGAATTATTAATTTGTTCTTTAACTTCAGTTTCCATCTTAGAAATGGTTTCTGCAATTCCAGACATACCCGTCTGTAACTCTCCTAACACCTTCGCTAAATCCTCTGGCAACATAATTATATTTCAATATAGAATTATATAGAGACGTTAGACAACAACACATCGCAATGTCTCAATTCCTGCATTCACTTGGGTATAGGGAAAAATATCTTATAACTAACATGATATTACTAATACGATTAACATGAACACTGTATTGGGCACACAAGTACATTGTCTGACTAAGTATAATAAATTTTGTAACACACTTAAATGAACTTGAGATCAATCTCTCAGTAATCTAAATCTGATGTGATTCCATCGAATTAACAAAATCGAAAAGCCCCACTAGTTGGATAAAGCCAATTCTCCCTCTCTCTCTGTACCCGTTCGTCCTGGGGATGCGATGACCCATCTGCTATAACATCACATCCCTGGAGTTCCAGGACAGAGCGGAGTTAAATGAACCTCTAGTCAAATAAGGAATGTGTCGGAAATTCAGCTGAGTTCTTGAAAAAGCAGTGGGTTTCACGAGACAAAGTATCTCTAGGGTCGTTACGGGCTTAAGTTAATAAAAATAATTCAAATATAAATGGGCGCCATCAACTGAATTCCTAGCAAAACCACTTCCTTTCCGGATAAGCCTTACTCAAGACAAGGAAAGAAAAAGGAACATCACACCATCATCAGATCACAACTAAGATAAAAACAAATTTATTTTACTTTGATAGTCAGACAGACATTTTAAATATAAATCCTACCTAAGAGTATGGTCGAATGCAAAGTTAAATTGTCATTGTCCAAAAAATCGAACCATCTCCTTTCTAATGCAAAATTATTTCAATCCACTTATCAAGAAAAATGTATAAAGTTCTCTTGGGTTCTCAGGATCACTGTCGCACTATGTCTTTCGTCACTGACATTTGTGAAACCTGAGACCTAATTCTCTTTAATTTAACATCAATGTGGATTTAATTAAGTTACTAATCTGCCTAAACATACACATATAATAATCACTCATGTTAAATATCACATAAATTATGGTTTGCATGGTATAATTTGAACGTAGAACATGTTAATCAAATGTTCCTAAACATTGAATAATTAATTTACATTATTTACATCGTCATTAATCTCTTATCTGTGAATTACAGAAAATTCAAATTCTCATTGGCCATCCTCATCATTATTATCAAATTAAATATTTCTTACATTAATTCTCACTTCAACATTCCAAATATTCCTGTCAGAATCGTTAATTCCTCACCATTACATCATTTAAATTCACATTTCAAGTTGCAATTCCTTCGAATCATCTCTCAATTAAATTTATTTAATTGCATATAAATTCATTAATCATCAGCTTCTTTAATTAATCATCACCTTCTAATTCAGTTATTCATCATCATTACAATCGTCTAATAATTTATTTCAATCAGTTTAATTAATTCAATCTTTAATTCATCCACTTATTTAATTCATCGATTTATTTCAAAATTTAATTTATCAACTTATTTAAATTTCAATCATCTGGTTATTTAATTTTATTATTTCATCTAGTCATTCTGATTTTTATTTCATTAGGTCATTCTGATTTTTATTTCATTAGGTCAGATCGTTAATATGCTTAAATCTCAGATTATTATTTCATTAATTATTATTTTCAGAAAATCTTGTATTATCAACTTCATTTATTTGTTTAATTTCCTAACAAATTGTTTAATAAGGTTTATAGAACGTTGTCTTACAGTTTTATTACTTCCAAGTTATATCTCGTATTTAATTATCATGCCAAAAATATTATTGTCTCCACGATATCACGTTGGATCTAACTATCCACAACGACATTATATTTCTTCAATATTCCAAATATCACATTTGAATATAAGAATTACTACAAAAACTCCATAAATATTCAGCACATACAGCATGAATCTCAACAAATAACGCTAGACTGGGTATGACAACCTCATGTCCGCTTCAAAATACTGTACAATACCCAAGGGGTATGCACCCCTTAGAGATCATCCCCCCCATCATCTGTCTAAATCTCATAAAAGGCAACCCTTTAAAAGCCTACCCAATATCCATCAATACTATAAGGGCAGCTGGCTACTCCATAAAGCAGCTCAACCCTTGCGTAATTATGACACACAGCGACATACTACAAACTGGTTCAACTATGCCACAACGCGCTGACAGAACAGAGGCTAAAGGTATAAAAGGTGCCTTAAGTGGGTCACGAGAATCTCTCCATCACCAGTGCTTCGACGAGACAGCCGGAGGCTAACGACAGTGTCAACCGAGGTGAGTCAGTCAGTCAGTGTTCAGAATCCTATTTTTGTAACCTAACACCCACAGTTTGTACTCACATTATAACATCACAAGATCCCTTAAAAGGGACTAACAGTTACTCATTGCTGACCAATAAACACTTGGTCAGTCTCTTACACTTGCATTACTGATCTACACTCTTCTTCACGTCCCCACGTCCTTCCTTACTCCCGTCACGGTCAGACGTGACACACCGTAGTAATAACGCCAACTCAGACGTCCTTGTATTCCTCACAGCGGCTCGCGTGCTCAAAGGAAGCGCGTGCCGAACCGCTGACACTAGCAAGGTGATTATATAATAAGTAGCCGGCTGGGCGACTAGTACACCGACCCGCGTGCTAAGGCTACATCCCTTAAACCACATTTACAGTCTTTATAGGAACGCCCCCTAGTTCCTAGCACACCACAACACACTACACTGGTCAGCTTGCCCTGTCAAGGGGAGCTACCCTTATTTAGGCACAAACTCATAAATTAGTACAGCAACTCTCCCTTTTAGATCCACCCCCAAATAAGGGATCTAAAACACTGGTGGAGGCGCCATCCTACGCACAGTAGAACGGGACTCAATCAACGAGCCCTCGTAGGAAAAGCGACCCCTTCCGTACCACAAAAAGCCAAGCAAATAGAGATTTTTTTTTTATTTTTAACCTCATATTGCGTCACACATTTTTTTTTAATTATTAAATGTCCACATTTAGAACTACATTAAGAGACTTTGCACACCATTTGTCGGCTAGTACAACTCCACTCCTGCCGAAGCTAAAGATTAAGAACAGTGACTTAATAACTGACCAGACTGCAGTACAACTTCTCAGGGACCTTGAATTCCACACAGCACAGATCCGTGCTCAACACCCTGCCGCTGCAGCACAGATTATACATTTTACACGGTCCCAGGCCAGTGAATACACACACGAGTCGCCGGTATCCAGCGATAGTGAGGTAGATTGCCTGCCAACACTCCATCCCCTATTGTTGCAGCAATTGCAGATCACAGAGCAGAAAGCCAGTGACCTGCTCGAGCGCATTTCAGAGCTATTAGAAACAGACACTATTAAAGCCAATAGTCACACGACAGAAGCGGTTCTGGACATCCACACTATTTTGGAGACAGTAAAACAGGATTTAGACAGAACCGTACACATAGTCGAATCCACACAGTACGACAACACACCGGCCGTCAGCACAAGCATATCAGGTGACGAGCCACCTGGTAACGTAACACAGGTGTCCTACACGGGAAGCGAGGCTAATTCCCCTCCAAACAGCCCAAACACCTCGACACACAGTCAACGGGACACAGCCGAGAACGACATGAATAGACACACTGAGTACCCCATGATCCACCCCACAAAGTTCACGGGGGAAGGCCAGGATCCCGAGGAATACCTCAAGGCCTTCAATAGAACGGCCCGGATCAATGGTTGGAGCGAGGAAGTTAGAAAACGGCTCCTTCCTGCCTACCTCACAAAGGCGGCCATGACGTGGTATGAGCTCCATGAGGACGCACTAGAGGCTGCCACATGGGAGGAAACCGCGGTAATGTTGAAGGATGAGTTCCAGCTTATACCAGACGATGACGATCTCTATGACCAGATTAGACAGAGGTCACAGGGACCCAAAGAGAGCGCCCAGGCATACATCAATGTTAAATTGATAATGTGCGAAAAGTACAATGCAGCAATGACAAATAAACAGAAAGTCAAGCTGTTGATGCAGGGCCTCAGACCAGCCATAGTAGAAAAGCTATGCATCATGAACAACCTCACGGTCCAACATATGTTGAATAACATAAAGACCATAGAGGAGGGGAGAAAGATCACGGAAAAGGCTACGGAAAAAGCCGTGGATCTGCACTTCAAAACCCGGAAAGACGACACTAATGACAAAATAGACGAATTAGTGGACAGGATGGAGAAACTGACCATAGCTGCCATCCAAGCGGGCGGGAGACCGCCAAGGGATGAGCAAGCAGACACACGAGAACACTATCATACTGAGAGGGACAGGGGGTACACAGAGAGGAGACGCTACGGGAGGGAAGAAAGTTACTACCCTCCACAGCGGCCAACAACACCTCCCCCACAGGATAGGCCACACTACCCTCCTCGGTACTCACCGATAGCATACACGGACACAGAGCCGACATACCCCTCGAGGCGGTCACCATCTCCGTACACACGGGAGTACTACCCTGAGGAGTACGACCACGATATCCCCCGACGAAACAGCCCGTCACCACATAGACAGTCCTACGCTGCCCCACAGTACAGGGGAAATGGGGAATATCGGGAAAACCCGCCCCCACGCAGCCAAGGCTATGCTGCCCCGCAGTACAGGGGAAATGGGGAATATCGGGAGAACCCGCCCCCACGCAGCCAAGGCTATGCTGCCCCGCAGTACAGGGGAAATGGGGAATATCGGGAGAACCCGCCCCCACGCAGCCAAGGTTATGCAGCCCCGCAGTACAAGGGAAATTGGGAACAGCGAGAAAACCCACCCTCGACCAGACAGGGGTATGCAGCTGACCAATATAGGGAAAAGGGGAACCGACGGGAACACCCGCCCCAGCAGCAGCAGACATACACCCCACCCTGGCGGAGACAGAATAACGGACAACAGGGCAATAACCGACAAGGAAGAAAACCCACTAGAGGAAGGGACAACATGGACAAACACACGAAGGGCCCAGAACACTACCCCCTCCCAGACGAATACCCGAGGGAGTTCAGGGATGAAACACCCCACAGGACAGACAGGGGGGCAATACTCCCTACGCCTAAACACACACCGCAAGCAGGGAGTTGGCGCAGCCACCCCGAGGGGGGGCGCACATACATTACAGGCAGGCGTACACCCACATTTTCAAAAAACGCCTAGACGGGGAGGTTCGGCTAGCTGATGAAGCAGCTGAGGTTCCTCCCCCAACACAACACAAGAAAGGCCCTTCCCCCAAGAAAACTCGTAAGAATAAGGGGAAGAAGCAGCCAGCTAAAACTAAGGCTGACGATCCGCCCCCGGACCGTTTCCAAACACACCCCGTGCAAGGAGACGGCAACTGTCTGTTTAGGGCCATGAGCTTTCTAATCCGGAATACCGAGGATTATCATGGGGACTACAGACAGAAGACGGTCAAACATATCCTGGCCAACTGGAAAGAGTACCGGGACTTTGTGTCGGACGAGCGGGAAAACCCATTCCAGACCGGGGCGGATTACCAAAAATACATGGGCAAGGACGGCACCTATGGCAGTGCCGTAGAGGTAACCGCTCTCGGCAAAGTGCTCAAAGCCAATATCCATGTATATACGGATGTGCACTCGCCTCCGCTATTCTCAACTGCGGGATTCAATAGGGACCTACACATACTTTTCACAGGAAACCCTAAGGCGGGACATTACACACCCCTCACAATTAGAAGCCAACAGCCCGAGAACACGCCCACACCCTCCAAACAGAAAACCCCACCCCCTTCACCACACCACAGGGGGGGAATTGACCATACACAGGCGCGTGACGCGAGCTCGCTCGGCATGGGGAAGCCAGCAACAGGAGTCGAACTCGCGACCGCCTGGAACAAAAGTCGGGTTAACAAAGGCAAGCTCAGGGTCACATTTGCAGACACACCTTCCCGAGAGGAAGAAACCAACAACAACACAACTACACAAAGGCTGGGAACAATTAATACACTAAACGTTAGCCAGCAGACTCCTAGTTTCACAGCAAGACCGGTTAAAGGAGCTGGCAATGTACCTGGCAAACGCACTTTGCTGACCTGGGCAAAGTACTCAGGACAGGAAGTAAGCCGAGAGGCGAAGCGTGCTAGGTACGATAAACGGACAGATCCATGCCCTCCCAGCACAAATGTCACGCCGGCAACAACAACAACGTACATCTTACACAACACATCGGTGCAGGGCAGTGGATTTCAGGTATCGGCCCTCACGATACACGCCACCATAAATGGCCACAGAGTGCAGGCCCTAATCGATACTGGGGCTGCCGTAAGTTGTGTTAATAGCCGACACATTGCCGAGGCGCAAATACAAGGTGTCACGGGGGACATCCGGCTGGTAGCGGCCAATGCTCAGACGTTAGAAAACAGGGGAGTGGCAAACATCCATATTAGGATAGACCATTTTGCCACAATGCACCCCATGTTCGTTATCGAACACCTTTCTGCGTCAGCCATAATAGGCATGGATTTTCTCGCTAGATATGAGGCTAGCATAAATTTCGCTAGTGGTCAGATGCTTTTAAAGCACGACCAGAGGCTCACCACACATCCCATGGTATACACCAGGAACAGAGATGGGATTCGAGCGGAGCGAGAAAACCACGAGCATCAGGCCCCTACACTGCACACTATCAGCCAATACACAAACACACACACTGATAAGGCGGCCAACCAGAACCACACGCAGGACCTGACTCCGGAGCAAAATAAAAGGCTCACGGAGCTCCTGGAGTCCAACAGAGATATTTTTGCCCACTCAATGAAGGATCTCGCTGTGACAGACCTCATTGAACACCACGTCACACTCACTAGTGACCGACCAGTACACCAGCCTCCCTTCAGAGTGAGCCAGAAGGAGAGACATGCCATCGATGCCCAAATCTCAGAGATGCTCGAGGCAGGGGTCATTGTTCCAGTTCTTTCTAACTATTCCTCTCCAGTTCTGCTGACCAAAAAGAGGGACGGATCGCACCGCTTTTGTACTGACTACAGGAGGCTCAATAAGTTGGTCGAAAATGATAGTTATCCACTACCAAGGGCAGACACCTATTTGGACGCCCTTGGTGGAGCTAGCTGGTTCAGTTCGATGGATTGCTATAGCGGATTCTATTCAATCCCCGTCTATGAACCAGATAGGCACAAGCTGGCGTTCGTTACAGAGAACGGACTATTTACCTACACCCGTTTACCAATGGGTCTCCGTAACGCCAGCCAAACCTTCCAAAAGCTAGTGGATAAGACATTTTCAGGGCTTAAATGGCGTTCCGTATTGGTGTACGTGGATGACATAACGGTCTTCTCCAACACTTTTGACGAACACATCGTACATTTGGAGGAGGCTTTCGCAAGGATCAGAGAAGCTAAACTAAGGCTTAAACCTGCGAAATGTCAATTTGCCAGACAGCAAATTAACATATTGGGCCATATTGTCAACCGGGAGGGCATTATTCCCGACCCAGCCAAGACTGACGCAATAACGGGCATCCCAATGCCCACAAATTTGAAACAATTGCGCAGTTTTATTGGCTTGGCTTCGTACTATCGCAAGTATATCTATAGGTTTGCACACATCGCCCATCCCCTAACTGAACTCACACGTGAAAAAACGCCCTTCAGCATCACGCAGGAACACATAGATGCCTTCAACACACTGAAGCAACTATTGACCTCACCTCCATTGCTGCAACACTTCCATAGTGATAGGCCCACATTTTTACACGTGGATGCCAGCCTGTATGGGTTGGGAGCAGCCCTATTGCAGGAAGACGCCGAAGGGCGCAAACGGCCCGTCGCCTACGCTAGCAGGAAGCTAACGGCCGTTGAGACTAGATACTCTGCCACAGAGCGGGAAATGCTGGCATTTTCGTGGGGAGTGAACTATTTTAGAGTATACCTCTATGGTATCAAGTTCACGGTAGTGACTGACCACGCGAGCTTGCTTTTTTGGGACAAATTTAAAAACCCAAATTCGCGCCTCAACAGGTTTATATTCCGCCTGTATGAATATGATTTCGTGGTCAAACACAAGAAAGGCGCTACACACCTAGACGCAGATGGGTTGTCTAGGCTGCCAGTAGCCGATCCCCCGGATGACAGTAAGGACCACGACTGGGACGATATGCCCACCTTTGCCCTGACGGTGGTTGACATCAAACAGGAGCAAGAAAGTGATCCGCACTTGAAACAGATTCTATTGGCACTAGAAGACTTGGATAAAGTGGACTCCAAGACAGCACGGCTGTCTAGGCGATTTTTCCTAGACAAAGACGGGGTACTGAAATTTAAGCCCACAGCCATGCACGATAGCGCACCTATAGCGGTTCCGGAATCATTGAGAGAAAATATCATGATCGGACACCATAATAGCCCAATAGCAGGGGCACACTTAGGTACGCATAAAACTTACCTTAGAATCCGTGACAAGTACTATTGGGTAAACATGAAGGCCGACATAGATACCTTTGTCAAGACATGTCACACCTGCCAACGATTCAAAACAAGACCTGGCAAGCCTCATGGACTACTCAACCCAATTCCCGTGGGAGAGTTATTTCACAGAGTCGGAATAGACGTGAAAGGCCCCATTACAACAAGTCAGAAAGGCAATAAATATATCCTGGTGGCCACCGAGTATCTCACACGATACATGATTACAAAGGCTGTTCCCAAAGCAGACACGAACAGCATAGCCGAATTTTTATTTGACATAATTACACGATATGGCCTATTCCAAACCTTATTATCCGACAGAGGTACTATTTTCACCTCGAGAGTGCTCCAACAGTTTCTGGAGATACTCAGGATTAAGGCATACACTACCACGAGTTTTTCACCGCAAACCAACGGACTCACGGAAAGTATGAACAAAATACTTGGAATAGCGCTGGCTAAATTTACAGAGGACGCAGGAACAGACTGGGATGAATATCTGCAAAGCATTACTTTTAGTTATAATACCTCTGTATCTACGGCTACGAAACACTCTCCACACTTCCTACTGCACGGATACACACCCAGAAGTCCCATAGACAATATATGTATCCCACAGGACGCCCACACAGACAATGCGGCTCGGCTAGAGCATTTGCAGATAGCCCGCATGGACGCTAGAAAAAACATAGCCGAGGCCCAGAAAAAACAAAAAGAGCGGTACGATCAGAATAGAAAGACCGTGGAATACACACCCGGGCAATTGGTCATGATCTCCAATCATGCCCGTAAGAAAAACGTGTCCGAATTCCTCCTACCACGATGGGCAGGTCCCTTCAAAGTCTGCAGGAAGGTATCTGACCTAAATTATATAGTGAACGTGCGCCATGGGAGGAAACTCATAAAGGACACTATTCACGCCCGCCGGATGAAGGCATATCACACACGTAAAGCACACACACCTACATGTAAAGGCGGGCACACTGCTAAAAGAAAAGGAAACGGTCCCGTTGGAACACGTGGGAAGAAAGCCAAGAAATAGCCCACTGACCGAACCGGGATACCATCCTAACACTCACCAGAACTGTCCCGGAGACACAACCTTCATGGCGCCGGAAACAATTACTCTGGGTAAAAGGCGGTCTCCAGACCCGCAACCCTCTGAATACCAGGAATATAAGGTTGAGTAAATATCCAGTCGTAGAATAAGGATAATGAGAACGCTAAGACTAATTGGGACAGTCCCACTAACAGCGGGTCATAAACGAAAAACAATACAATCGACACTGGCATCTGGTCACCAAATACGCGACTAGCGGACCAGACACACTCGCGTACAATGCATATGAGATTTCCGAAGTGAAATGCCATGGCCTGTGGTTTGGATTCCAAGTAAAACGGAAATCCCGTGGCACACGATCTCTAGAAATGGTCACGTTAAACCACAAAATTCCCCTCTTGCCTTTTTATAATGCGAAGAGCACTAACAGAAAAGCAGGCTGATTAAGAACACATGTTCGGATACACAGCGTTATCGAAACAAGTAAACAAGCGACCGCGCAAGACATTGCAACCCGACACCCTCATACTCAACATTAAAGCAGACGTCAGTGATAAACTGCGAGCCTTACAGACGACAGTTCCCAAAGCACACTGCACGGAATCATTCATAGCCAACCTAAGAACCCTATATCTTCAAAATTTACACTACGAGGAGAGGGCAAAAATAAGCAAACTCCTCGCAGGAAGGTATACTAGGGGTTGCGCACAGAAAAACACACAGCCCATTTGCCATAGTGTAGGCGGCACAGAAATGGCCACCAAATCTTTACAGACAACCGGCTTCGAACCCATGTCCACACACAAAAACCTCGTACCGAAAACTAACTAAACAACGGTATTTTCGGTACGAGAAACACAAACAAAATACAGGCAGAATGCCCGCAGAACATGAACAACGCAGACATATAACACAGAGAATTACATAGAACACGGGTTCGAACCCCAGAGAAAATTGCACGCCAGGGAAAAACAAGCAGACGGCCTTCCAATCACACCAAAATTGGCCCATATAACGGCTTAGACAGATAATACTACATTCCTGCGGCCAAATGACAGGCATAAAATTCCAGAAATACACTTGACAGGGAAAATGGACTTTCCAGACAGAGACATATAAATTTCGTAAGACAACGGTCTTACGGAATAATGGCCACACAACGGCAATAGTAGCAGGGCGGATTACCACATCGGGCCGCCAGGAATTTAACACAATGACCACACTGGCATACGTGCAGAAAAACACGCAACAGTGGTTAACCTACATAAAATCCCGGCCTGAAGTTACACACACGAACTGATGACTTGCAGACTTAGCCACTTTGCAACACTGTCGATGACAAAACGCGATTGTGTAGTGGCAGTGACCATGAATAAACAAATGCAGAACAATCATAACACTATACATTTTTCAACACTGCGAAAGCATTTATCAACAAGCAGACGTCACAGACCAAAACTTGTCGCAGGCCCAGAGTAGCACGTTCGTAAAGACGTTGGCAGGCCACGGGCGCTTCCTACCCATACACAATATACACAGTAGGACTTAGCTCTACAGCAGACCAGGCGTCCGCGTGGTGTAGCGGAGCGTAGTCACACACACACACACAAACGCGCTCACCAATCAGGGGCGAACATAGGGACTTTGAGGAAACGGGACCTCCCCTTAACAACTTCTTTTTGCGACCCTAGTCCCGAAACAAATCATTCCAGGCGACTAGGACTTAGCCCTATAACGGACCAGAGTAGGTCGTGAAGCTTCGCTATCCCAAAGCGCGGATAGAAAACCAACATGGACCAAGGGAGGATGACAAGAGAACATGCTAACAGCGTCCCACTCTACTCCCTTCCCATAACCTTTTCACGTCCAGACATAAACAACGCAAACACATCTACACGACCATAAACAGCTACACTACACTACAAAGTATACATAAGGGTTGGTAAACTTCATGTGTTTACAGAAAGGGCATGCTACGCCCTGAGCCCCACCGCTATCACCTGAATGAGAGGGGTGCATCGGCCAACAACAACTAAGCGTAATGCACATCTCCATCTGAGAGATGAGGCCATAAGTAATAAATACTAACCATTTTTTTTTAAATTTAAATCATCCCGCATGAGAGGGAAATATATTAGTATTATGCCTCAACCTACACCTATCCATACATGAGTGCAAACGCCTCATATCCAGACGCATGCATGTATATCCCATCCATTCACCAGGGGATATTGATATCAGACCGGCATGGATTTTCATTTTATTTTTTGCAACCCCGGGAATTACCTGCCCCGTTCCACTCACTGTAGGAGCATCCCAGCACAAAAACCGGTTCCAGGCCGCCACTAACGCGGAATTCGGAAGTGCGCAACCTCCTCCTACCCTGCTTTAACCCACTCTACAGATAACTACCCCCAGATCACAATAACAGGGTACCTGACGCCACAGACCCTACTAACACCTCCATCAAGGTTAAAAAAGAGCATTATCGCTGGAGAAGCTGATATAGCACAGGTAGCCTAAAGTAGTCTACGTATGTAGAGGTTTTACCAGCCCACCACACTGGAAGTATTTTACATTTGACACTTTTTACACAGGTTACACCTATATTTAAAAAAAAAAAAAAGGGAATCTGAAACACCCTGGCTGATGATACCGGCGTTAGCCAAAGGTCAAAAGCACAACACTAGGAGCAGAGCTGGGGAAGGCGATGTGGACCCTTACCCCAGTCGGCTCATCAAATTACTGACGACTAGACCAAATAGACGAACCACGTAAGGTCAAAGCATTCGCGGCCTGGTCGGGCAAGCTCTGGAATCCTAGGTGCGCATAAACCGCCCCTGGGAGGAAGGGATGCTAAACCCACTTTGAGCCACGGTCGTCGAAGCCAAGACCTGCAGGGAGACTTTCTGAGAATGGCGGGAGAAATAGCTCACTCCGCGTCGGCCTCGGGAGCTATCCCTAGAGACGACCATATTATGACTAGACTGTTAGTTAAATTTACGTAAGTAAGACTTCCATGGCGGGAAGCAAAACTCCTGTGCGTTGGAGCATACTACGGCGGCCCATAGAGGCAAATTTATATATCAATGCGAAAATGCATACTACGGCGGCCCATAGAGGCAACTTTATATATCAATGCGAAAATGCATACTACGGCGGCCCATAGAGGCAACTTTATATATCAATGCGAAAATGCATACTACGGCGGCCCATAGAGGCAAATATCACTGCGAAAGCAGATTGCGACGGCCGATTAAGGCGGAGACAATATTATGCCATTGGACCACACTGTCCAATGCCCACATAAATGACGACGCATCGGGCAGTCAGAGTGCATTAAGAGATGGGGCATTGCGCGCCCCTCACAGGAGCCAAGTGGGCGGCTCACCTACGACTAATCGGAACGGCAAAACGAGCACGACAAGGAAGTTACAGCGGGCGGAACGGTTAGCTTAGTGGCACCGTAAGCCGCCCGCGGATAGATTAATCCTAGTAATAGACGTCGACACTAGACTTAAGGGGACGGAATCTAGCGACCCTAGAGACAACCGGTGTTTCTGGGGCTCGTGCGGGTGGTGATCTGGGGATTTAATTGCCCCAGGCGATCGTCCTAGGCCAAATTTAGTTATAGACGGTTGCATTTGACACGCAACCTAGGATTAAGCAAATTTAATGAACACTGTTGCAATTCAGCACAGCATCTTTCGGCCATAGATTAAGGCAACCCTCTCGGCTTAGATGTAGTTTTTTTTTATATATATACCATAAGTAGAATAAGTGGTATAAGAGAACGCCGTTCGGCGCCTGATGACCCACAAATCCGTCATCAGGGTAAGTCCGATAATTCATGATAAGTTATTATAATGTAGCATAGTCTTACATTTAAGACAATTTTTTTTAATACATATATTGAGGTAAAATTTCGGCGCCTGGCGGCCCAAATTCGTTGCCAGGGTAAGCCCAATACTACAACACATTAGGAAATGACGTCACGGCACCATATAGGGTAAGCCCGGCCATATATCGAGTAATAATAACCATGCCATTCTTTTCACAGGTAAAAAGGGGCTTCAGACTGTGGCAACGCTGCCACAGGAAGCGGCATATGGAATAGGGAATTTCAATGTTTTGTTAACCTCTCCATTTTTTTTTGCAGGCATTGTCACCTAGAATATGACACGTGTAATTATGATTTTGCTGCCAGATAGCAGCAACATGCTATTTAATGCCCCCTTATTGTAGTATTATACCTGTGCATACTAACCTCCATTTAACATTCATTCTCACTTACACACTCACTACATTTTTTTTTACAGCTACACGTCAATAATCTGCACAGCGGGAATGATGCCTGTGGGGCATCAAGCTTGCTGGCAGATCTACATAAAACAAAAACACTTGAAGCGTCAAAATGCGACGCAGCTTACGGCGATGAGGGCGCAACCGGCATGTGGCGGCGACCCTCATGGCCAAGTGTGCAAGCATTCACCCACAGAGGATGCTTCACAGACTAGGTATTAAGAATACACTGCAAGCGGTACGACCACTCAACCGTGCCAAGAGGTGGCCGTATAGGATCAGCCGTGATACGGCAAGCGTACGTACAAACAGGTAGCGTGCACGCGAGGATCCAAATAAAAACTAGAATTATAAGGGTTTAGCGCGCTTAAGTAGACATAAGGTCATTGTAGTTCATAATTTTAAAGAGTAAACTACATACATATTCATGCGCCCACGGGCAATTATTCCAATGGAAATTCCTAAATGTCAGCATCGCAACATAATATTTTTGTCTGTTTATCAAGTTCACGTGTACACGATGTCTATATTTTTGTTTTGTTTTGTTTCGTTTGCTAAGGTAACACGTAACCAATGTCTGTGAATTGTTTTCTTTCATTTTTCTCTCTTCTAACTTCCCCATTTGTCAGGGTGTTCCGTTTTATCCCACACCAATAAATACATTTTAAATATTTCCTTTAAATTATACCCTGGAACACCCATTTTTTTCTATTCTCTCCTATCTTCTTTATTGCGGGGAGCACTTTTTCCCCAAGATAGGGCGGACGACGCAATCATCCGTTCGGCCCTGGGTTTTTCCTCCCTGCACAACTATGTAACCATGTATAACCATGTTTTTTTTCTTTTTTATGCCGACAACGGCAATGGCGATTGTGCCTCAATAGCAATTATTTTCTTTATTCAACAATGTTAATGCACATTTCACCATGCAATGTAAAATTTATATACATATATATCTATGTACACCCCATAACCCTCCCCTCTGAACACGGGCTGACCGCACACCTACACTTCTGCACGACGACACCCGTTCCATACGACGACGCTTACGACGCCACCACCAGAAGAGACGAGGGGGATTCAAAAACTACTACGACAACATCCCAACCCCAAGTGCCCTTCCCGGTCGCGAGGACGCGACCAAATGGAGGAAGAGGCTTGTACAATACCCAAGGGGTATGCACCCCTTAGAGATCATCCCCCCCATCATCTGTCTAAATCTCATAAAAGGCAACCCTTTAAAAGCCTACCCAATATCCATCAATACTATAAGGGCAGCTGGCTACTCCATAAAGCAGCTCAACCCTTGCGTAATTATGACACACAGCGACATACTACAAACTGGTTCAACTATGCCACAACGCGCTGACAGAACAGAGGCTAAAGGTATAAAAGGTGCCTTAAGTGGGTCACGAGAATCTCTCCATCACCAGTGCTTCGACGAGACAGCCGGAGGCTAACGACAGTGTCAACCGAGGTGAGTCAGTCAGTCAGTGTTCAGAATCCTATTTTTGTAACCTAACACCCACAGTTTGTACTCACATTATAACATCACAAGATCCCTTAAAAGGGACTAACAGTTACTCATTGCTGACCAATAAACACTTGGTCAGTCTCTTACACTTGCATTACTGATCTACACTCTTCTTCACGTCCCCACGTCCTTCCTTACTCCCGTCACGGTCAGACGTGACACACCGTAGTAATAACGCCAACTCAGACGTCCTTGTATTCCTCACAGCGGCTCGCGTGCTCAAAGGAAGCGCGTGCCGAACCGCTGACACTAGCAAGGTGATTATATAATAAGTAGCCGGCTGGGCGACTAGTACACCGACCCGCGTGCTAAGGCTACATCCCTTAAACCACATTTACAGTCTTTATAGGAACGCCCCCTAGTTCCTAGCACACCACAACACACTACACTGGTCAGCTTGCCCTGTCAAGGGGAGCTACCCTTATTTAGGCACAAACTCATAAATTAGTACAGCAACTCTCCCTTTTAGATCCACCCCCAAATAAGGGATCTAAAACAATACATTATCAACGTTGCAACTATCTAATGGCAAATTCCACAAAATGCCTATCACAAACTTCTTTTAACCACGTTGCATGATCTACAAAAATATATAAATGGCTTCAAATTATTAACGCACATAATCTCCAATGACTGTAATTACTCTGATCACTTCTAGACAACTTCTTAAACAATTGGAAAAACATTACTTCAGTAATTTAATATTTGCTTTCAAATAGCATAAATTCTCTTTCACAAGTTTCATAATTCACATCGTAGAAAAACACCAATGTGCTATAATCTCTCACATCAAAATCTGCAATACTGATCTGCCTTAAAATAATTATGACCATTAATGATTAATCTTACAAGATTAAATTACTTTAAATCCTTCTCAAAGGTATCAAACACAATTATAAAAATCATCAAAGCATCAGCTGTAATAGCTGTTAAACTGAAATTACTCTTAAAAGAGTATAGCAACAAAATATTGGATTGGCAAACAAGAATTACTAAATGCAATCCTGTTGACATTTATCGTTACTTTATTTAACAAAATTTCGACTGATATGTGACTAGTAGTTCCTTGTTTAATTCACTTACATCTCGTGTACATTCGGATGATAAAATGAGTTCCTCAATGGCGAGTAAGATGTGTAACCACCGTGCAATCGTATAAATACGAAGGACCTCGCCCCGTCGACTTGGATGATAGTTCCCTAAACGATGGGTAAGGCGAGTACCACCATACAATCGTATAAATACGACAGACCCCATCTCGTGGACTATATGAGTGAATGTACCAGAAAGGAATCAACAAGTTTCTAGTTGTCATATAAAAGCGACGTTCATTCACTAAAGTGAATAACTTCTTAATATCTCCAAACAATCCAATGGAAAAAAAATCCCTACTGATGAATAATACACACTCGCTAGTATGCAATGAACTGACGAAGTAGTTTCTGATAATCAATTGCAGATCACGAGTTCGAAATACTCGTTACACAAAAAAAAACTATCCATGAAAAATATCCTAGCTGGAAAAATGTCTATAAGATCAAACATCTTCTTAATAAAGTCAAACAACGGTGAGAATATCGAATAATGATGCCTGCCATATCATATGGTCACTCCATATTCTAGCAAATTCGAAGTATATAAATTCAAACCATGTCTTAATAATCAAATCACTCCTATTAGAAAAATATACATGTGTGCCCAGTATTCATGAAAATAATCGTATCAGGTAGATAGAACTCTTACAATACCTTTCATTATCAGTTGTAATATAATTTCCAAGATCGTCGATTTTCCCTACCTAAAGATTTCTCATAAGATCGGCGTGAATATCATTTCATCCATGAAATGATGATTTCCTTCGAAATCCCAAGCGAATCAGCTGTTGGACTCCTCTCGTCAGGAACCGAATCCATCGCTCTGTGGTGCCATCTTGTCTCTATTCACGTTTACTCGATCATGTTGAACCTCGAATTACCCATAGCGGATATCGTCCAACTCCTTCTCGAAAAGTTCATGGTAACAGCGGACCCCCTACTCTTCTTCTAATATACGCCACTGTTCCGATAAATGTTCCGTTTGAGAATTGTAAGTCCTCTCTCAACTTACTGCGAAGTTCTACTTGAGTAAAATAAAAATTTTACTAGATAGTGTTCCAGATTACGATACACCCTGTATCTGTCTATAATTTGTAATCCATGAAAATGGCATAAGATAAAAATCTTATAAATGCACGCTGTAATGTTCATCAGAGCCTATGCTAAACATTCAGTTTACTTGAAATAGTAAAAAGTCGCTTTGAATGTAGTATATAACAGCATGGTTATAATGTTAAATGTGAAAGCCTGTGTTCGAACAACGTCGAAATGAAGCTTGAAACAAAGTCTTCATATGCGATCAGTGCGGTTTTGAAATACCCCGGCTATCCACAATTGTCCTCTCGGCTAGCCCGGCTGGATCGATGACCCGCTCGGCCTCTGTTGCTCGGTGATGCGAGATATGTCGCCTACACTTGCCGTGACGGCTTACGTGTGTTGCGTGACCTTCAATGCCCGTCTCGCTGTGCTATAGGACTGCTCTGTACTGCTCGCCTCGTTGAGCCTAACTGAACTGCTAAGCGCTGCGTCTCAGCTTATGAGCTTCGTGCGGCACGTGGCTAAGTCTCCCCACTACAGTGCTCCTGCGTCATGAACATAGTCTCGAACCCGACTCCTCTCGGCTGTTCTGTTATACAATAACTTATTTCCACAAATATATTTCATGTCATATATACTCTTCTAAGTTGTTTTAACTTATTATAATCCCATATACATTTCAATAAAGCTTCACATCTTTATTAATAATTCTATCTTCTCACAGATTTCAATGCCTCCTTGATTCTTGACCTCCTACGTCATCTTGGCTTTCTTCTTGACGCGATCGATGCGCTATCTTATCTGAATGCTTCCCAAAACTTCAACTACAGCTTAATGTCAGCTGGCGTAGCCGATAGCCTAAAATAGGTATCGGGTACAATACATACGCACAGGTCCCAAACAGGCATTAACTCGTGAAACCTGCAGTCTTCCCTAGAGGCTGCACGTTACAAATCAATAATAATAAACACCCCACTGTCGTCGATCTGCAATTGATCTGGCTATAGTCGAAGTTATCTTACTATTTACTTCTATTTCCTTAAAGAAAATTAGTCCGAGGAGATGGTCCGGCTTACATAGTTATTCACAATCAAAACCGTCGTAAAAATGTGTCAATAAGCGTTAAATTATAGGTTCTGTTATTGCGTACTTACCTGGTTAACGCTGTGTTTTAGGACAACCTGAATGACATGAGGAACAGGTGATAACAAGGAAATGCTGCCATTTTTCAAGTTACATTATACGTAACAGTTCCAGTGTCTGCAAACATGGTGACATTGAAATATTATTGGCAGCAGTGAATAAAGCCCTGATCCAACCAAACAGCAAGAAATTATACTACTAAATGAAGGTAACGTGGCCTAGAGCAAAGTGGTTGGAAATCTAAGGCTCGAATGCTGGCGCAGTGACAGCAGTGAACCTGAGAAAGGTTATAGTTCATGTTTTTGGGAGGATAAGCAGTTCAAAAAATGAAATAATATCCCAACTGCAGATTTTGACAAAGCCATTAGCATAACCTTTAACTCTCGTTAGGTTACTATAGGCAATACTCATCATTAGCAATGAAAAATAGCTCGGAGTCCAGGGCATACTGTATGTGGAAATGAAAGCTTTCAAAGCTTGAGAAAACACCTAAATAGGATTTTTTTTCAATTCTAAAAATAACTGTTCTCACATTTACAATTTAATTTTCTCCGCACAAAACAACTACACCCGTGGGAGTTGGTACATAAAACCTAGAACAAATAATGTGAAGCCAGTCTTCATGTGCGGCATTTTCATGGATTACATAGGGAGTGCGGAGGAAGTTGTACGGAGCTAGCAAACAGGGAAACTGAAAAAATATAACTCTCTTTAATATGTTGTTATTGTTGATTCATTTATAAGCGTTGCGACATCGTGGTCATGCAACCCCGCGTACTTGGGTGTGTGCGGGTGTGGAATAATATGTCTGTGTCATTGTGATGACTGTGTGGATGTGTTTATGGGCTAAGGTTTAAGCAGGAGGAGGCCGTTGCCTTAAATTACATAACATCCCAACATTTGCCTAAAGTTGAAGTGGGAAACAATATCTATGATGGCTGAGATAGGAATCGAACCCATCTCTTCTCAATTCTGCCTCACGAGTCTGAGTGAATCGCTTTTCAGTTCTCATACCAGATTTTTTTTTTCGCACAGCCGAGAATCGAACACAAATCTTTGTGATGACAGCCAAGAATGCCAGCGACTATGCCGTGAGGTGAACTCTCTTTAATAAATATTGATACATTAGGAACATATCGAAATTGTAGTCATATAGCCCCGTGGACTTGAGTGTATGTAGAATTTGTCTGATAACCTATGTCCTGTGATGTCTTTATTAATGTGTGTATCTGTAATTGAGGTAGGATTCAGGTAGGAAGTGTCCGTGGTCGTAAGTTAGGTTCCGTTTCCTTGGACTAGAAGATGAAAACCACGGAAAACCACTTCCAGAGTAAATGAGGTAGGAATTGAACCTGCCTTTTCGCAGTTCTGCCTCACAAGGCTGAGTGTACCCCGTTCCAGGTCACAGGCACAATACAAAATTCTTGATAGAGTTGGAAATCAAACCCGTGCCTCCACGGTGACAGGCAAGAATGATAGCCACTAGGCAACGAGGACGAATAAATATACGAGGTGCTAGACTGGTAGTTTAATTACTACTGCAACTAAAGTGTATATATTTTAAATGCCAATACGTTTAGACATAGATTTATTAGCCTAAGTCCCCTTCGGGGCAAAATTCCGGCACCCCGGCGTCTCTTAAAGCCAGGGTAGTTAAAAGGGACGTAAAACCAATAACATTATTATTATTATTAGCCTAAGTGAAAAGGATCTGATGATGATCGCATTACGATCGAAACTGGTCATCTCAGTGTATTTATTAATCACAAGTATTCTTTTCAGGATTAGGGAACGACCCATTACAATTGGGTACAATCGTGCTGCCTGACTGAAAGAAATTAAATTTCGAATACTAAGGTAACGCTGTAAAATGGCTTTCAACACAACTACTACTACTACTAATAATAATAACTTTTTTACGTGGTTGCTTAGGGATTGCTGGTACGGGTTAGGTTAACATTGCCACAAATACTTTGTTTAAAATAGTTAATCTATGCTCTGTATTGTGTGTTTATTACTCCGTTTACTCAAGTAGTCCAATTGGGCCCCTATAACAGATATTCATTGTGTAATGTCGTTTATTTCATTAGAAACGGAGGTTAGGAACGAGTGAACTGATATCAGTTGGATCTCATATGTACAAAGAACCTCCGTCGATCAGTCAAACTAACACATTGGCATTCACAGGAATGTTGTAAACCTTGCCATAGGTATTTCTTACGAGAATGGTGAATTCTGAATTTTAAAAAAGTCCTCTCGGCACGCCGGAAGGCGGAGGTAGATTTCATCGGGCAAACTTGGGGATAGGCGAAAATAGGCAGAATATGCACGTTTTCGCAGAAGGATCAGACCTCATTTATTGCGAGAAAGTATTTGATAATTGGAGCTTAATTAACTTTGTTTTTCGTCATTTTATGCATATTTTAAACATTTTATTGTCCTATGGGGACGGTAACCTTCTTGTCATTTGGGGTACATTTTTATACTTGTGGTCACACTGTCCTTATGCAAGATTTCGACACTGATGTGTAACTATGTAACGATCTGTTACTTCTTCACGCAAAATTATATCTCCCGCAGACATTTTGTTTGGTTCCTCAGTTTAGGGACTGCGTCAACGCGGTCATGTAACCCCGTGTACTTTGGGTAAGTGTAGAATCTGTCTAATAAACAGTGTGAATTGTGATGGCTGTATTCGTTTGTAATTCAGGTAAGGACTGCAGACGGTCAATTTAAAGCAGTAGTTCCTAATGTTGCTACCAGATTCTACCGTCAACCACACCTAGCTCTGAACTTGGCTACGAGATGCCACCGCAACCAGCAACTCGCAACGAACGTTGGATCTTCCCTCCAAAGGAAAGCATACTGAGGGATTTTTAGCGCTCTTAGAAAATCCGACGACTTCGGCCGGCTTTGAACCCGCGAACTTGGGCATAGAAGTTCAGCATATTACCAGTTACGTCACCGAGGCCGCTTCTCACTTAGTGAGATGGAAAACTGATGTGATCACGTGCAAGTGCGTTGTCATGGCAACGTCTGATGGCTCATCCCACATCAATTTAGTAGTGTTGTCATGGCAACCTCTGATAGCTCTTGGCATTTTCTTATAATTCCGAAATCATTTTTCTCATTCCTTGGGGTAGTGGTGGGTCATATAAAGAAATCTTTCAGACAAAAGTTTTAGGTAATTATTAGGGGAATATTGTCCAATTTGTACGGTTTTATATTGTGCATTTTAACAGAGATATGATTAATGTTTCCCGAAAAACCCACTTTTTCCCACCCCTTTGGTCAATGGTTGGTTGTATCAAAAAACTCTTGGAACATAAATTTTTGGGCCTTATTCTACACATAGTATGAACTTTGAATGGATTCGATATTTCAATTATTAAGAGAGTTATAGCGATATTTCACTTTTTCGAAAAAAGACCCCCATTTTCACCCCCGTCGACCGATTGTGCCCATTAGCGAACTCGACCGAGATTTTATAGGGATACAAATTATGTAAAAAAATCAAATTGTTTGGTGCAAAATTGCGGTAGTTATCGTGTCCACAAGAAACTGATATGTATATGTATATATATATATATATATATATATATATATATATATATATATAGATAGATATGTATATGTATATATATATATACATAATTTATATATAAACTTTTTAACTGACGGTGGTTTTGGGGTCTAGGGGATGTGAAACGTGAAGATATGTCTAAATTTTCCGGAAGTCGAAACATGGTACCCATTGCAATGGTTAGCTTTCTAATGAAATCTACCTAACACCCGCTACCGGAGGATCGTCCGGGCACGTCTAGTTCTGGCGCAGGACGTGACAGTTTACAAGCCACCAGTAATGGCAGGTTGTGGATGCAGCGGACAACTGCCTTTTCATCTGAAGAAACCCCCGCTGCCAACAAAAATTCTGCTGATACCCAACATCAACAGATCAGCACCGCCGAAAGTGCTTTGCAGAATTCATTTGTAACCACCAAGGCTGGCTGCAGTAGACAACGCATGAAATGGACACGTGAAATGAATACAGACGTCATGCGTTTCTACTTCCTAGCTACAGACATGGAATGAAATCTGACTGGATATAGAACCTCTCTGCATTCTAACTTTATAAGTAAATACTCCCATTTGAATATCACAGAGCAGCGAGTAAGTGATCAGTGTAGAACCATAATAACGAGCAGTATCCTAAGCGAATTTGTAATTCAACAGATTAAAGATGGGGTTCTCTCAGAACTACAACCCATGCAGGAGACCAACAATGAAGTTCATCCAGCCGTTAATATAGACACCACACCACGTCAAGGTACTGCAGAAAGTAATCAACCTCCCTTAGTCGAAATTGAAAGCAATACTAACACACTGGAGGATCGTAGAAATGTGATGAACATTTTACAGACAGAATTAGTGAAATGGGAAGATAGTGATCCAAATTCAAGGAGTATTATTCCCAAGCTAAGATTTAAAAGTACTAGCAGACATTAATTGAGGATGTCAACAATTGCTTGGCAGCTTTCTTAGAAACAGTAGATAATCTTACGGACTTCCATTTGCTCATATACTGCGCAGCTCATATACTCCATAACCAGGTGCCCAGCAACCAAAACTTCAGTCCTCGTTTATAAAGAATACCTCCATGGGAAAGACGAATCAATAATAAAATAATGTCGTTGCGTAGCCTACTGTAATAGGTCTGCTCACACAATATGCTTCAGATAATAGAACTCGAAAGATCACTTCAAAAATCATGAGGATAATTCCGAACATAAAAAACAAAGGGAAGCAAGAAATCCTGAATATCATGGACGACTACAAGCAAAAACTGGCAGTACAAGCAGCAAAACTCAAGAGATACAAGGAAAGTTATCAGAGAAGAACACAAAATTATCTCTTCAGAGCTAATGAGAAAACGTTCTACGCGAATCTTGATGGCAGCCGTGAACCAACAATCTCTAAAACACCGAATGAGGAGGACATAAGCAACTTTTGGCGTACTGTGTGGTCTAACCCGGTGCAGCATAAAGAAGATGCAGAATGGATCCATACAATCAACGAGAAGCACGCACACATTAATAAAACACTAGAGTTAGTAATTAATGAACAGGACATCCAAATAGCCATCAGCAAAACACACAGCTGGAAAACTCCGGGACCAGACAAAATTCAGAACTATTCGTACAAAATCTTTACCAGCACCCACAGAAAATTAGCTGATCTGGTAAATCAGGTAATCTATGATCCCGAAGAGTTCCCACACTTTCTCACAGAGGGACGAACCTACATAATTCCTAAGAATGATGATACAGCTAATCCAGCAAACTACAGACCAATAACCTGTTTGCCGACGCTCTACAAGATCATCACATCGGTCATGACTAATGTCATTTATGGTCACATGTACCAGAATAGCATCTTGACAGAGGAGCAAAAAGGTTGTAAGAGAGACGGCCAAGGCAGCAAGGAACAGCTCACCATTGACAGTGTGATTATACACCAAGCACAGAAGCAACAACGTAACCTATTCTTGGCTTATATTGATTATAGAAAAGCATCCCAAAGTGTCCCACAGCTGGCTCATCCATACCCTTGCCATATACCGAGTAAACAAGACACTCATCAACTTCCTTGCTATCACTATGCAATTTAGGCGTACCAAAATCATCTTGAAATCTAACATCAACACCACTGAAACAGAGGTCATACCCATCAAACGTGGTATATTTGAAGGTGATGCCTTAAGTGCACTGTGGTTTTGTTTATGTCTCAACCCTTTATCAGAGAATCTGAAGATGAACAACTACGGATACCCGATAAAAGAAAATAAACAAAATCTCCTGAAAGTAAATCACCTCTTTTATATGGATGACATAAAATTGTATGCAGCAAATAGGAACCAACTGACATCACTCTTCAATATAACACATAGCATTTCGAAGGACATTTGCATGGAGTTTGGCACTGGCCAATGCAAAATCAACAGCATCAACAAAGGACAGTGGTGTGGAACAGAGGGAATAAGCATAACAGCTGATGAGTGAATAGACAGCATGGGGAAAGATGAAACATATAAATACCTAGGATTTGAGCACGTAGTTGGAATCGACAGTAAATCTGAGATGGAGAACCTTTACCAGAAATTTAATCATAGACTTCGACTTCTGCTGAAAACCAAGCTTAGTGCTCATAACCTAACAAAAGCTATCAATTCATATGCTATATCCGTGCTGATGTATTCGTTTGGTGTTTTAAAAGGGTCACAAACAGACCTAGAGAACATTAATCGCACAATAAGAACTATGCTTACGAAACACACAATGTTGCTTTCCAATGCTTGAATAGAGAGAGTTACAACACCCAGAAATGAAGAAGGCAGAGGTATTCTTGATGCTATAGCTCTGCACAATCAACAAGTTATATATCTAAGGAATTACTTTCATTCTCGAAAAGATACCAGTGTTTTACATCGAGCGGTAGCACAAGCTGACTACAACCACACTCCTTCGAACCTCCTTGAAGGAAATTTCGTCATGAAATACAAGAACACACTGAACAGCGATAAAATGCAGAGATGGGCTAGAAAATAACTTCATGGCAGATTTTACAACCAGTGCAATGACAAGAATATTGACAGACAGCTTTCGAACACATGGTTGTCAAGGGGAGAGCTGTTTCCAGAAACTGAGGGATTTAACTAGGTGATACAAGACAAAGTTATCACCACAAGAAGTTATAGGAAACACATCCTGAAAGATCAGACTGTTATAAATGACGAATGCAGGAAGTGCAATACCGGCCCAGAAACCATAGAGCATATTACGAGCAACTGCAGAATTCTAGCACCAACATCTTACATTGAGAGGCTTAACGACGTTGCCAAAGTCATTCATCAAGAACTCGCCCTAACCCGATCTCTCATACACGACAGGACGCCTTATTACAAATACTCTCCAGATAGTGTGCTGAAAAACGAAGATTACAAGCTGTATTGGGATCGCGCTATTCAAACTGACAAAACAACTCCTCATAATAGACCAGACATAACTTGAACTGATAAGAAGAACCATCACACTTACTTGATTGACATATCTGTTCAGAATGACCATGATATCCTCCATAAATACAGAGAGAAGATTGATAAATATACTCCTCTAGCTATGGAGGTGGCTAGAATCTGGAGACAAAAAACCTGACGATCCTCCCTTTCCTACCAGAAATTAAGTGCTACTTAATTGTTACTTAATTTCTGGCAGCTGCTCTCTGGTGACGAACCGAGGATTTTATCTATATTTTTTGTAATTTTTGTAATCTCATTGGTATACGTTCTTTGGCCACATTGATTCCATTGAAGAAGGAGGCAAGGTTTCTCCGAAACGTATGGTTCTAATCTAAATACACACGGCATTAGCCCAAAAAACATGAATTATTTATATAATCCCGGCCGTGGAAGCCTTAATATACACAATAATAATCATAATAATAATAATAATAATAATAATAATAATAATAATAATAATAATAATAATAATAATAATAATCATAATCATCATTATCACCTGCAGGTAGTAATTCAGTTCAATGCTTCGCAACACATGTAGTACCGCTCTTCATGTAGGACATACGATACTATTATGAGCTTGCTAGAACGCTAAACGTTTTCATTCAATTATATGCGGGGAATGAAAGACGTGAATGCATGATCATACTAGATATGCATGATTGTCGCGCCATTTCACGGTCCATTTAGTTCATGAGTATCGGCTACACAGGCTTTTAGTGTTGAGGAGGCAACCCATCGCTCTAAAGGTTATGAATCCATAATAGTGCCAACATCAAAGCACCCAGAAGAGTTGTATCATAACAACATGGGATCAGTGGAAATTGATCCGCCTGTACCTCCACATAGGTAGAGTATACGCGTAATATAACTGTGATTGCATGATGATGGTTGTAAATGGTACTCAAACTTCTAGGTCATCGGTACCTAGTGATGTTGTTGTTGTGGCTGATATACTCGTATTTCAGGGAATTGCAACATCGTGGTTATTAGCTACTTATATTTGTGCGAATTGAATCTGTCTAATAACGTGAGTTATTGTGATTTGTTTGTATATTTTAATAAGAGATAAAACTGGGAGGGAGGCAGCTTGGCCTTAAGTAAGGTACCAGAGAAGAAACAGGAGAAGAAATAGAAGGCAAGAACAAGATAAAGTTCGTAAAATTACGCAACTCTTAACTTCGCCTTCTTTCTTCCCGATTCCCGAACCAATGGATGTGATATTTAGCCTAGTCATATGTAATGTAGGCTTATGAGATCAAAGTTTGCATGTGTGTCTAGGTGTGACATGAGTATGAAGGTTGATCAGTGTGTGTGTGTCCTTAAAACTTTTTAATTGTTAGAGCTAATTCAAAAAAACTTGGTAAGAATTATTACTAACCAGTCCGATCCCGACGGCGTTTTTCAAATTTCGATGACTGCCAATATGGTGATTACGCGAATTATTTCACCAGTGCTCCGATAGATTGCAGCAATCAACTTGACAATTTATAGAGTGCTGGAGGACAATAAAATAAGTACACATGTGACTTTCAGAAATTTGAGAAGCACAGAGGCGTGAGAGTGGTCATGCAAAGATTCCAATAGTTCAATTGACGTTAATGGGGATCTAATTATACGAACACCATCAAACGTGCAGCAGCGAACATTTATTTAGCGCTAAAGATACTTGGAGTTTAATGTTGTTCAATTGCTTTCAAAATTTCAAGATAGTGGCTGAGAAATATTTTAAAAACATTGTTATTCCTCGTATTCATATGAAGCGGCTGAAGTGAAACTCTTTATAGGCTACTGAACAAGTGCTACGATCTTTGTCTTTTAGGGCGTAAATCAATGGTTTACGTCGAAGAACGTAGTCTACAGTATATATGGGGCGCAGTCCATTATCAGGGATTGATTCCCTTAATTCATCACCTAGTGGGCTCACCTCCATGAAACATGACACAATGTACCACTGATATAGTCTTAATCTGAAGTTTGCATTAACCTCTCCATTGCTTTTTATAGATGGTCCACATGGCAGCTGCTTACACAAGAATTTACCCAATCTAGCATTGAGTGACACAGTCACCTTGAAATTTGGCATAATGGAACCATAATTATAATTTTATGGAGTTGAAAACCATTTTTCAATGTTGCCCTAATAAATTAAATTTAAATGCCGAAACGCATTTACATTTCATTTCTTATATAATCTGAAATAATCTACAATTTTGCATCTATTGCTTCATTTTCATAAATAATTTAGGTAGATGACAACCATGCCCATTTGTTATCTATGAATTCGTCTTATCACGGAACGATGGAAAATGGTATAATGAACCACTACAATATTTCTTACCCACATATAGTCTCTAAATATCTCTACGTAACTTTCCACAAACTACTAATGGTGTTTTATTATGGGGTGTGAAACCATTTTTCAGTGTTGCCTTGGTAAACAAAAGTTTGGTGCTTCTAAGTCGATCATCACGAATGTACCAAAAAGAGTTGGGTATACCCTAATCCCGAAAAGAATTACATAAGCTTATAAAATAAACTAGGATGACCAGTTTCAATCGTCAAGCGATCATCATCAGATCCGTTACACTTAGGCTATAAAATCTATGTTTCAAAATACGGGTGAAAATATTTACAATATGTACAATTATTTAGTTGCAGTATTGGTAATGCAACTTGTCGGTATATGTTAGTTGTAATCTATATGACGTTTGGTGAAATGCTACAATGTCAATATAACTCCAGAATTTGTCTGTTTGGAGTGACTGTATAGTTGTTGTGAGTGGTCAATTTTAATTGTACTATATATTACTGGTTACGTATCTGGTAAGGTGTCGTCCGCACTAACAACAGCGGGCAATTTTTAACTTCATTCGTGCACTAGTAACAGGCGACTGAATTGGTATGTTATCTCTCTGAAACTGGTTCCCCCTCCCCCCGCCCCCCGCCGGCCTAGGTTTATTGAAGATAAAGTACATCGTACATCCTGATCCAAATAACATTTTCCTATTATAAATCCCCTACGTATTTATTAATCTCGAGTAATTCTTTTCAGGATTGGGGTATAACCCAACTCTTTTGGGTACATTCATGTTGACCTACTGAAAAGCACCAAACCTTTGTTTAGGAGAATTGCTATGGTGGTTTTGGTAGACAGCTTGACGCGTTTGAGACAACTGAACAGTACTGTACCGTGCACGAGACGAAAATACAGTAAGGAATTTCACGCAGCTGGTGCTCATCAAATACTGCCTGCTACTTATCTACAACAAATGCCGCAAGGGATCTAATCTCAGAGATGATATAAAAGATGTGAAGTATTTTCAACTTTATTTCAACTGGAATGGCCTACTACTGAGTCACAGGCACCAGTAGCTTAACATACCAGGTAATCTTGTTCTACAGAATATTTCGTGAAATCTCAGACAAAAGGAATATTCAAGTTGTTCGATACTGGGATTTCTTTCATGTTGCATGGTACTGGCTACTCATGGTGCGTATACAGATTCCTTGGGAGAAGATGACATCGCTGTTCCACCTCTTAAAACAACAATAACTACTACTACCACTACCAATTCCATATACAAGGTGAATCAGCTGACCCTAATAATATTGTTTTATGCAGCCCAACTAGCGTTGTTGTTCGATATTTCTCTGAATGCATTCCGTATGGTACTGATGCACTGCAAGAATATCCTGTAAACGATACTGAACACTCTTATTTTTCCCTGGATGTGACAACAGACTAATACGAAGGAAGAAGAATATTGTTCAGTATCATTTGCAGGATATGCTTGCAGTGCATTAGTACCATACAGGATGCAAGTAGAGAAATATCGACCTTCCTGCAAACAAGCGTTAGTTGGGCTGCATAAAACAATATTATTAGGGGTAGCTGATTCTCCTGGTATATTAATTCACACACTCAAGGACCCGATATGCGAATGTGAAATCTGCCATATTGAATCCACACTATAATCTAAGCCTACCAACTGGTATATTCATGTAATGCTTCCCTTTAATTACAATTTGTCACTGTATGATTCGTTCACTGTAAAATGTAAGTTATATATTCCTACAAAAGTTCTGTTAAACGTTTCTTAATTACATTCCCTAAGCATCCTAGATAGCTTATTTTAACATTATATATGTTCATAACATCAGTATAGTGAATATTTCATGATAATATCCTTATTTTAGCCCCCTTTTTAGCCTGTTCTTATTTATGAAAAAGGAAAAGGATTATGGGATCACCTTTTGCCCGTGTGTGTATGTGTGTTTGTGCGTATATTGCATGTGAGTGAGTCCCCGTCATAAAACTCTAAACGGTCGAAGCGATTTCTATAACATCAATTTTAACTTGTTACAGATATCACCCTGGGATTTTGTATGGTGATAGCCGATACTACTATAAATTCATCTACTTGATTTTAAAGGACCTGCATAGTTCAAACGAACATGACGGCCAAGAAAAAATAAAATATTAAAATTGAATTTCGTCGCGATTTAACATCCGAGCTCAGTGAAACTTGGCACGGTAAACGCTCATATAAGACTTAATATACTGGCATCTAATTTAATTTAATTGTTCTCATAAACTCAAGTTGGCGGCTGTGAAAATTTCAAAACCATTTCCTTATATTGTTTGTGTCCTAATGATGTGATCGAAGTGACGTTTGTTTAATGAACCAACGCAATAATTTTCATCTACTGGTACACAATTCTATGGCCTACTTTTAAAACAATCCAACGTAGTGGGCATACAAATTAATACACTAGTTCTCAAATAAAACTGAAATTTTGTACCGGTATGTTGATAGAAACTATTAAAAAGTTCAACTATGGGACATTTAATAACCTGATGAACACAAAATGAACATTGCGTGGACGCGAAAATGAAATATTTTAATGGAGTGTCTTTTTTCGTGAATTAATCATTCGAGCTCAGTGAAACATGGCACGGTATCGATTCATATAGGGTTTCTCAATTTGTATGAGCAATTAAAAATGGTGATTATGCGAAATTCAAAAATCTCTTTTTTATTTCTCGTGTCATAACCAAGCTATCGAAATGAACGTTTGCTTGATATACCACAAATATAATATCTATCTGCTGGCATATAGAAAACAATCCAACATGGCGTCCATGCCATATATTTCACCAGTTAACAATACTTCCGAAATTCTCGAGGCAATCAAACTGATATTCTTATGGTGATTGAGGACTATTATGTATGCATGTGCTTTGCCCTAAACATTGGTTTACTAAGGCAACACTGAAAAATGGCTTCAAACACCATAATCCTGAGAAACATCAAATGAAAATGGCGGCCAAGTAATTTTGAAACATTTCAAATGTCTTTCCTGGCAATTTATGTATGTGACAGCAATAAAACTAATAACAGCGAATGTTCATTCCGAGCTTTGAATAGGGTGGTATAGTAAAGTATTGTCAATTGTTTACAAAATACAACATGACTTCTGTTCGAAATTTTCAAAACTTTCTTCTATTTCCTTATCATATTCAAGAGATTGAAGAGAATATTCCTATGATGGGCTATTATAATTGTTACGTGCAAGAGCCCGTCCCAACGTTTCAAACATGTAATTTCCCCTGATGCAATTCTTGACATTTTGAAACGTCCGCTTCGTCGCTCAGTTCCGCCTGTGGCCACGAGATGGTAGCTGCTGTCGGACTTTGGAAAGACTTCAAGTAGTTCCTGCAGCTCCGCTAGATAGTGTGTGCTGCGCCTTATAAAACTCTTTATATGCATGACATAATTGAAAGACAATTATATTCTTCGTCATGAAACAAATGCCGGTGTATTCATGATACCGCCAAAATTATTTACTAAATTATGACATTGTTGTTTGATGTGTCAATCTGTGATTGGACATTTTCCAAATATCATGCGTGCAGCGCGCCTGGCTTCCTTGTCGGCGCCATTATGTGTTGTCATCGGTAACTGAACAGTCTGGATTGAACTGAGTGGTCGTGAATTTGATTGTCTATTGAGGTGGGGGCCTTGGCCCTCGCCTCACCAAGAAATGAAATTACATTACAAAAAACGTGTACCGCAGTGGGTAGGAAATGGGATCGTCGCCCCTGAAGCATGAAGTACCTTATTTTCGCCGGAATGGAGAAAACTTGAAGATGTTTGGTGTCAATGGTTGCGTGTGCCAGCAACAGCCATCTGGGCAGTTTTTTTTTTATTAGTGTTATGTTTGTTTTATCATCAGTGTCTCCCCAAAGGCCTTATTAAGGTATGTCTTGAAACCTTATTTAATTTAAATTATTGGAGCTCCTTATTTTGCATTGTGTGATGAGTGTTTGTTTTAGTTCTGAAAGGTTGACCTTGGAATAGATATGTCACCTATGAAAATTTAAAAGTTTGTTAAACTATTTTTTTTTTGTCCGGGGAGCACTACTGTTTTTCTTCTTAACTTATTATTTGGTATCAGCTTGCCACGGTGGGTGAGTGGATAGCGTGTCGGTCTACTAACCCCAAGATTGCAGGTTCGCCCCTGGCCGTGGTAAGTGATTTTTGAAAGGCGGCAAAAATACGATACGCATGTCATACGATGTTGGCATGTCAAAGAACCCATTTGAATTCAGTAGGCCGAGTTTATAATGGCAAAATTAATCTCGGGAGTTTCCGCCAACACGAAGTTCCTAATTTCTCTACTAGAAAGCGCTATAGTGTTCAAGGAGCTTAGATATCTATTATCTAACCTCCTTGACTTTCATAGTGATTCAAGGAACAACGAAATTCGACATGCAAGCTACCCTCTGGGTGTCAAATTACAAAGCTTGCACCCGGCATCCGAGGCCATACGATATTATTATTATTATTATTTGGTATCTAGCTAAGGCAGTTTCTTCTTATAATATTATGGTACTGGCCAGACGAGTCTATTTACACTAGGCCTAAATTGGTTCATTAGTCAGTCGTTTTTTTTTGTCTGATCCGTTGCCTTTCACTGTTGTAATAGTATTTAGACATAATTGTTTTCCGCCGTTCATTTCCTTCTGCTAATGTTTAAATTTAATTTTATTAATTGTTTGCCGTAATTTCGATTAGGCATGCGGTTTCCTTGTGTTTTTGTGGCCATGTTATGAAGAGATGCATTCTGGTCTCGAGGGCAGTCTCTTGGCGTCCACCGCGAAACTCAAACGTGTTGTGTTAACTTAAGATGTTTTTTTTATTTAACCTTGTCGGTTTAACATTGTGTTTTTTGTAATTGTTCCTGTGTTTATCTCCATCATGCAAATTAATGAATTGTTTTCTGATACAATTTAATTTGGTTAATTTAATTTTTATTTCTCGTTTCATCGTGGTCGGGATCTACGCATGCCGGATCGCTATTGCATTCCCTTGCAAATTATCAAGCCCTTTTAAATTGTGTTATGCATGTAATTTTTATTTTAACCTTTGGGCTTTAACATTTTTATTTTAATTTAAGCCTTTTCTTTTCTTGGCTTTGCAAGCAAGCATGTTAGGCGGTATCTGGCCTTCCTTGTAAATTTGTGCTGGTTGATGCATGTTCTGTTTCTGGTGAAGGTGCTCCTTTATATTTTAACATTAAATTTTAGTTAAATTTTAATCTTTTGTTGTGGCATTATTTCACCGGCAGCAGTTCCGTTGGTTATTGGGGGGGGGGGGTGTCTGTACGATAGCCTGTGTGTGTTGTACCCTTCTCCATCTTCCTTCCACTCCTTTGGAGCTCTTCTGTTGGGACATGTCATTTGGAGGTGATTTTGTTGCTGTGGAAGTGACCCGGACCTCTCAAACAAAGGTAAGTTGGGCCCCGCGGATTCCAGGTGTCGCAGTGGTGAAGCAGAGCGTTGGTTATCGAGTTACCGACGTGCAGCTGGCCATGCGGCGGTGTCATTGCTCCAGGTGTCGCAGTGGTAGCAGAGCGTGGTTATCGAGTTACCGACGTGCTGCTGGCCACGCGGCGGTGTTCTTCCAGGTGTCGCAGTGGTAGCAGACCGCGTTCGAGTTCACTTCCGTAACTATCCCCTCCCCAGTACCCGCAGGCTGTTTTATGGACCCCTCTAGTGCTGATGGGGCAGTTGTTGGTGGGATTTTGTCGGGCTAGTGCACTTAATGTTATGTAAAGCTAATCCTTGTCGTTTGTTTTATTTCATGTTTGCCTCTGGATATCCATATGCTGTATGAAAGTGACCTGTTTTGAAGCGAGGCGTTTGCTGCTGCTTTTTACCCTGTTGGTGTGCAACATCCCCACTGAAAATGAAGCCCGGTGAGTGACTGACATGTGTTCTTGGCATGGGAAATGGGATTTCTTAATGTTCTGATAGCCTACTTGCTTCGTGTGAAGGAGTTCTGGAGCTCTGTCGGAGGCTGTTAGCCAGATGTTTTGTGCCAATTTTTGTAATTTACCTTTCTGTTCTCGAGCCAAGCAGGCGGTGACGTATGCAGTTCTGGGCAGCATTGTGCATGATCTTGTATTATAGGTGGTGGCTGTGTTCGAGTGTCAACCTAATCTATGGTGTTGGTAATTGGTAGTTATGGTATTGTTGTGAAAGTGTAAACTGTCCTTGTAATTCCTGTAATTTGTTTCCTTCTATATTGGCTGTCTGCATTCTGTGTTTTCCAAAATGGCCGACAACAATAGTGTTTTCAATTTAATTGACTTAAGCGATAACCTTGTGAATTTGGAGAGTTCTTCTAGGGTTGAACGTGAATCACCTCTGTTTACTAGGTCTGAGGTTTTGGGATCGATTACCAGTAGTTGTTTGCCTGCCCCTCGGTTGCCTGGCGCTGGCTCGTCCATACCACCTAATCCTGCATACGGTCATTCTTCTCATGTTAGGTCACCTAATGATTTCCTGGGTCCTGCCGACCCATTGCATCCCAGTTCTTTCTCTAGTAATATAAATGTTTTGTCGCCTGTAGAGGGTGTGCGAGCGGGCTACCCTGGTAACAATGTCCCTTTTCCTAATGCTACATTCTCGCCTACCGTTAATTATGGGTCGATTCATCATCCTATTTCTGGTTTCTTAACTAAGTTAAAGCATTTCAACCTTGATGACGTTACCCAAGTGGTACAATTTTTAAAGCAAGTGGTCGAGTTGGGCAACCATGCCTCGATTTATGGGATGTCGGAAATTCAGATTTTCCAACTTTTGTATCCAGTTGCATCCGGTATGCTGCGCGATAAGCTTGTTGAAGCTATCCACCTCCGCATGTCCTTAGCCATGTTTATTAGGGAAGTGTTGTGGTTTTTTGTCCCTGCAAGCGCCCTAAGTGCTCTCGAGCAAAAGTTCCTTTATCGTGTCCAAAGGTTGGACGAGTCCCTTAGCGACTATGTCAGCGACATTAAGGTGTATGCCCAGGTATTTGCATCCCCTTTAACTGAGCGACAGTTGGTGTCATCGATTGTGAATGGGTTTTCGCCTCAATATAGGTCATACATGACTATGTGTACCAGGCCTTCGTCATTTGTCGAGCTGAAACAGGTCGTTATAGAGGCTATGGCTGTGAAACATGCAGATTCCCTTCGGGTAGCTAATGTTCCTCCTCCTTCCTTGATGTCTTGTCCCCCTCCTTCCTTGATGTCTTGTCCCCCTCCTTCCTTGATGTCTCGTCCCCCGCCAAAGGTTATGTTTCATCCTCGACCCAACATTAAGTGCCACACGTGCGGTGGCGTGGGACATGTCAAGAAGGTGTGTCCGAGTAACCAGGCTGTGTATTGCCAATGACGGAACGTTGAGGAGACCAATTCGGGTGTTACTTCCAAGGATATTTCTGTGCGTAAGAATTTGGGAAAACCCTGTGAAGTTTCTGGTCGCCCTACCAATGATAGTCTTGATAACTCGTTGAAAACTAAATCTTCATGTGCTAATTCTGCTTATGTCGCTGACCTACCTAACCTGTCGGTGAACAATGGCGTGGCAAGTCAGCCTAATTCTAAACGTTGTGTGAAACCTGTGATGCGGGTGTCCTCGTCACCTACTTGTAATCGTGTTAGAGTGAGTAATGATTTTGGAATTTCTCCTGTGGCTAAAGGAATATCCCCGTTTATTGAAATTTGTGTTAATGACGAGCCCGTTTCCGCATTGCTTGATTCTGGTAGTGTCGCATCCTTTATAAGTGAGGACTGGTTTTTATCTATGAAGAGTGTTTGCAAATTTCCTGAGTTAGAGTCTAACAATGAATCTTTTATTTCGGCAAATTGTTCAAACTTAAGTATGTTGGGTAGTATGACAGTCAAAATTCATATTCTAAATTTTTCTTGGAAATTTAAATTTTTGGTTGCCAGAAATCTTTCTTGTGCTGTGGTCATTGGAGCTAATTTCATGTCACACGTTGGTTATTGGGGGGTGTCTGTTAAATAGCCTGTGTGTTGTCCCCTTCTCCATCTTCCTTCCACCCCTTTTGGAGCTCTTCTGTTGGGACATGTCATCTGGAGGTGATGTTGCTGCGGTGGTGACCCGGACCTCTCAAACAAAGGTAAGTTGGGCCCCCCCCATTCCAGGTGTCGCAGTGGTAAGCAGAGCGTTGGTTATCGAGTTACCGACGTGCTGCTGGCCACGCGGCGGTGTTCTTCCAGGTGTCGCAATAATAATCATAATGTAATGGCCCTAAGCCCAGTAGCTTATTTTTAGCAAATCCTAGAAGCCGTTCAGTTGACATTTCCCAAATTAAACTCCTCTGAATTCTTACAGAAAGATACCATCTCGTGGGAGGAGTCTCTAGATACATATCAATACGCACGTTCATGGTGACCTGTCTGTACTTTGGAAACACTCTTGTCTGCAATTAATTTTCGGAAACGTAATTAAAGTTCCTTCAAACACGATGTGCTTTAACACTTCTCACAAGTATGTGATCCTCGCTCATATCATCATAACGTGTACACAGTATGAAGTCTGTTTAATGTATATCTAAAACTCATTAAATCTTTCCTTGTAACCTCCTTTTAACCTGTGTGCCGCCTTGAAAAGGGTTTCTTTGAAGTGTTGGTTTTGCGCCATTACCAGCCTGGTGTGGCTGTGACGTAACTAACGTGGGATAAAAATATTGTTATAGACAGAAAATAGTCATATCGTTAAACAGCATCACAATCAAATGCATATTTCTTTCTCCAGCAAGCAATACAATAACTGGATTATATTTAAATATTATTATTATTACTCGTATTATTATTAATGATAAGAATAACACTATTGTTGTCATTATCTTTTGAAATTTCTCTCATCCTCTTCAAGGGATAGAAGTGAAACTTCGTATAATGAACAATAATAATATTTGTTTACTGGTATATAAGTCTATGACTTGAATGCCCTTGGAATAAGTTTTTACTTAGATACCTCTGGTGTACAGTAATGTATACTCTCTCCAGTTATGATTCGAGTTTGTAACAGTGTATATTCCTGTATCATTCCTGATGCATACCGCGTGAAAACACAATCTAGTACGAATAAAATACAATTGTTCGAATACATTTCTGTGGAAATAATTTGACTTTATGTCACTAATTGCACACTGCAACTGCTGCTCAGGACAGGGAGGCATGGAAGCTGCATCAAACCAGTCAAAAGACTGAAGACTCGAACAACAACAACTGCTGTCCGTGGGATTTGGAACAGGGGCACTGCAGTGCGGCGTGAGCAACCACAATTTATTAAATGGGACGAGATTTTGGAATAGAAGTGGTCGTGGCATATTAAAAGGCCAAATGCAGAGTGGGAAATGTCCGGATGGCCGATGGTAAGATTTAAATCAAGCTACGGTACCTCAGAAATTCTGGCTTTCACTGTCATTGTCTCACCGTGATGAAACCTAGTCGATGATTGAAAATTCCTTGTCTGATTACTAATAAAACTGCCCGTAACACACTAATGCTAATTGAGGACCGTTATAAATTCTCTTAGTTATGTTGTTAAGACATGAAATCACCTTGAAAATGTAGGGACTATGGAGTGCATTGAAAGTCAACTTTTAACTGGCTTTTGGAAAAACTTTGCGCCCATAGCCTATCGCATGTCTTGTACTGTAAACTGTACACCGTGGTGTTACGGACACTGCCGAAGAGCTCTTCCTGTAATCAGACTAGAAGCTCCCTTCAAACTCAGATAAAGGTATCAAACGTTTTACATGACAGGCATTAACAACATAAACGAAGCCTTGCAGCAATAATATAAATTAGCGGAAATTTGACACATTATGAAAGTTTTTATAACTCAATAATTGAATATATTGTTGTAAATAAGTGTTATCTATTATATATTCACCAAACCTAAACAGAGGTCTGATTGATCCAGAACTGATGAAGTCCACTTGGCGAACGGAATATGACAAGCATTAACCTTCTTTTCTCACGAAGTGTATCAAGGAACAGAATTAATTCATGTTAATTGTTCCACGTAGATAAGTGTTGTTCCCCGACAAATTTAATTGGGCAAACTTTGGTGTTGGCCGACTGAAAATCAATTCACTTTCTTTATTGAGAAGGTAACACTGAAGAATACCTTCTAAAGTTTCGAAATGAATTTTTTATTCCTTCTTGGAAATGAGATATTTGACATGTTGATCTGAATCAACAGATGTGATGAGATAAAGAGAATCATAATGATGAGCTAAAGTGCCCAAATACCGTCCCCTTAAGCAAATTCTTCATTTCTGAAAATAATTTTGGAGTTAGAAATAATTTTAAAAATTTCTCTCGGCACGCCGGAAGGCAGAGGTAGATTTCACCGGGCAAACTAGGGGATAGGGAAAAATAGGCTAAATATGCAGGTTTTCGTAGAAGGATCAGACCTCATTTATTGAGAGAAAGTATTTTACAATTGGAGCATAAAAAAACTTTGTTTTTCGACTTTTTATGCTTATTTTTAACATTTTATTGTCTTATGGGGACGGTAACATACTCGTCATTTGGGGTCCATTTCTATACTTGTGGTCACACTGGCCTTATGCAAGGTTTCGACACTGATGTGTAATTATCTAACGGACTGTTACTTCTTCTCGCAAAATTTTATCTCCCGCAGAGATATTGGTCGGTTCCTCAGTTTAGGGGCTGCGACAACGCGGTCATGTTGCCCGTTGTACTTTGGGTGTGTATAGAATCTGTCTGATAAACGGTGTTAATTGTGATGGCGGTATTAGTCTGTAATTCAGGTAAGGACTGTTGACGGTCAATTTCAATTATTACCGTAGTACCTAATTTTGCTACCAAATACTACTGTCAACGACACCTAGCTGTGGACTTAGCTACTAGATGCCTCCGAAACCAGCAACTCGCAACGAAAGTTGGAACTCCTCACTCCCGAAGGAAAGCATACTGAGGGATTTTTATCGATCTTAGAAAATCCTACGAATTTGGCCGCCTTTGAACCCGCGACCTTGGGTATAGAAGTTCAGCATACTACCAGTTACGTCACCGAAGCCGCTTCCCACAGAGTCAGATAGAAAACTGAATGTGATCTCGTGCAATGGAGTTGTCATGCCAACCTCTGATGGCTCATCCATCATCAATTTAGTAGTGTTGCCATGGCAACATCTGATGGCTCTTGGTATTTTCTTCTAATTCCGAAATCATTTTGCTCATCCCTTGTTGTAATGGTGTGTCATATCAAAATTTCTTTCAGACAAACGTTTTATGTAATTATTAGGGGAATATTGTCCATTTTGTACGGTTTTGATATTGTGCCTATTAAGAGAGGATATGATTAATGTTTCCCGAAAAACCCACTTTATCGCACCCCTTTTGTCAATGGTTGGTGCTATCAAGAAACGTTCCAATCATATTTTTTGGCCCTTATTCGACACATAGTATGGACTCTGAATGGATTCGATATTTCAGATATTAAGAGAGATATAGCGATATTTCCTGTTTTCGAAAAAAGACCCCCATTTTCATCCCATTCGACCGATTGTGCCCATTAACGAACTCGACCGAGATTGTAATGGGATACATATTATGTAAACTATTCAAACTGATTGATACAAAATTACGGTAGTTATTGTGTCCACAAAAAAGTGATATACATATATATATATATATAAATTATATATAAACTTTTGAACTGACGGTGGTTTTGGGGTCTAGGGGATGTGAAATGTGAATATATGTCCACATTTTCCGGAAGTCGAAACATGGTACCCATTGCAATAGTTAGCTTTCTAATGAAATCTACCTAACACTGATTTAAACTACTGAACATCCTATCCAATTGTACAAATCGTGTGATACTAGATAAATCTCTCCTAACCAAAGACATAAATAATCAAACGAACGCAAATTTCGATTTTCCAAATATAGTATTCTAATTCTTCACCACGTATGCAATTATCTACTCATTTTATGGAAAATGTATTGGAATAGTTTTATGATCTCTTAGAATAAGTGTACTGAGTTGTAAGTGAAATGCCATTTTTAGCCTATTATCATTTTTGAAAAAATAGGCTTATGAGATCACCTTTTGTTCATGTGTGTGTGTATGAGTCCGTGTGTGTGTGTTCCCCCCTAATAACTTCTAAACGGCTGGAGCGATTTCAATGAAACTCGGTAAGGTCATAGTAGGCCTACTATTTTGGCCGTGCTCTTCAAATTTTATAAGGTCTCACCAATCCAACATGGCGGCTATGCGAAATATTCTATATCTTCGAAACTGTTACTGATATCACTCTTAATGTTTGTACGGTGATAAAGGTCATTACTAGAAAATCACCTATGAGACTTTCAAAAACATCTTAACTACAAAACGAACATGGCGACCAAGCAAATTTGAAACTTTTAAATAGACTTTTCTCGTGCTTTAACGATCAAAACGCAATTAAACTTGATAAAAGAAATGTTATTGCACATTGTAATGCACTGGCATCTAATTTTTTTCAATTGTTTATATAATCTCAAGATGGTGGCTGAGCGAAATATATCACTGGCATTCTGTATCTCCTATACTAATACTGATATCACCCTGAAAATTTGTACGATGATAATGGCTACTACTAAAGGTCCAGCTATAAGACTTCCAACAATCTGTAGAATACAAGACGAACATGGCGGCCCAGCAAAGGTGAAACATTTAAATAGCCTTTTCTCGAGATTTAACCATCAGAGCGCAGTAAAATATGGTACAGTAAATGTTTATGCACATTGTAATGCACTGGCATCTAATTTAGTTCAATTGTTCACATACCCTCAAGATGGCGGCTGTGCGCAATTTCAGAATTAAATTTTTATTTCTTGTGTATTAATCATGTGATCGATGTGAATGTTTGAACAACGATCCTACGCAAGATTCGTCATCTAATAGAACGTATCTCTATGGCCTACATATATAAGAATCATACATGGTGACCATCCGAAATATTTAGACGGTACCCAATATCTATTAATCTATGATCACAATCAAACTGAAACTTTGTCTGTTAACATATTGTTCCAGCCCATTGCAAACTACTGCTCTCCCACTTAGACAACTTCTTGCCCGTCAAACATAGCTAAACTAAACAGAATTTAATCCTTCTTTGCTGCCATTGTAAGGAACAGAATGCCAAGGTTTAGGCACTTCACCACTCAGCAGGTACTTTCAGCCATAAACATCCCTCTCCTCAACACGACAAGACAGGTCACTGACTTGTCCTTCCTACATTCTATCAAAGATATTTTGCACATTCCACACACAAAACATTCCATAATCCAAAGATTCTTCCAAATCCGCATATCATCCCTGTACAATAGCATTCCAAGGAAACGCGAGTTGGACATATCCACAAACAAGAGGACGTTCCTGAAGCAGGCAAAGGAGAAGTTAAATTGTATTTAGAATTGTCATCTTGGCCACTGTCGACACAGCTACGAGCAAGGACATTCTACCGGCTCTTGATCTGGACTTGTTTTGTTTGGTGATTTGTTAAATTTTATATAATATTTTATTTTAAATGATTATTTGGTTGTTATTTGTACAAGCGTGAAGGGCTAGCATAGCTGTAGTTTGTGCTTTGATTAATAAATAAAAAACATATTTTTACCTGTTTTTTCAAACCTAGATTTTATAGCCTAAGTGTAATGGATCTGATGATGATCGCTTGACGATCGAAACTGGTCAACCTAGTGTAATTATTAATTTCATGTATTTTTTTTTAGGATTAAGGTATTACCCAACTCTTATGGGTACATTCGTGTTGACCGACTGAAAAGCACCAAACTTTTGTAAACGAACAAAACAAATCTGGTGTGTCTCAGTTAGTAGTCAGCTAAATGGTTCTGAAATGTTTCCGCTTCTCTCGGAATTTAAAGTGGAGGACGAATTAAGGTGAAGGGACGGATTTCTGGCACTTTACCTTATTATTATTAATAATAATATTGACAATAATGGTAATAACATCAAGCAGCATCATGTTCTTCCACATTCGTAGCGTTATTGGTAACAGCCGCATCCTTAACCAACAACTATTATTAGAGAGAATGCAATGCAGGACATCCAGCAAATAGATTCCATTTGTCCGTGAGAGTTCCTCGTGTTGTTATCAGGGGAGGATCCAGAGAGGGCTGTTATGTGTTCATGTTTTTATCCAGAGTTCTTTTATGTGCTGTACTTTAAGAATTATGTTAACGCTTGTCCTCGCTACTCAAGCAAATTAAGAACAATTCTTAAATGTAAAACAATAGAAATAGCTATCAGTCACGTACCTCCTTTTAGCCAGTATATTTCGATGTGTAATATCATTCCTCTCGGTTGCTGGATATTTTTTTGTGGGAGTGATATTGGAAAAGGGATGGATATGTGTAACAGGAAACAATGATCACGCGCGGTGGCAGAGATTGGTACCACGACGTACCTTCGGCCAGCGCACGGTGGCGGAGATTGTTACCGTGACGTACTGTCGGCCAACATAGTGTTACCGCTTGGTTGCTGGATATATTTTGTGGAAGTTATTTTGGAAAATGGACGGAAATGTGTAACAGGAAATCGGGGAAGTGCGCACTATTTGATTTGTCGAATGAGCGCGCGCGGTGGTGGAAAGATAGCTGTGAGGATGTGCCAACCCATTTTGCGTGAGGTGACGCCCCTCTTTTCCTATAGTCCCCTTAATTTAACCAAAGGACCCAAAACTAATGGTTCATCGGCTTTTTAACATCTCTCGAACCAATAATGCTAAGGACTTGTATAAGGTGTCCTAGGAATCGAGGTGATGCCCCCTGTTTTCCTATAGCCCCCTTAATTTAACCAAAGGACGAAAAACTATTAGGTAATCGGCATTTTAATATTACGCGAACCAATAATGCTAGGAACTTGTATGAGTTGTCCTAGGACTCGGGGTGATGCCCCCCGTTTTCCTATAGCCCCCTTAATTTAACCAAAAGACCCAAAACTAATAGGTAAACGGCTTTTTAATATCTCGCGAACCAATAATGCCAGGGACTTGTATGAGGTGTCCTAGGAGTCGGGGTGATGTCCCCCGTTCTTCTATCCTCCTATTAATTTAACCTAAGGACCTAAAAACTAAAGTGTCATCGGCTTTTTAATATTTCGTGAACCAATAATGCTAGGGACTTGTATGAGGTGTTGTAGGATTAGAACGCACCTTTTTCATGATTTTGTGATTTTCAGAGATGGGTAAATCCAGAGCAGAATATATGCGAAATTATCGGCCAAAGAAACGCGAGAAAACATTAACAAATGGAGGAATACAGCCGAAAAAAATTGACTTCACATAATTTTACTTCATCTCAATTTCATAGTAGTATAGCATGTCAGATGTTACACATCATATGCGACTACTGTAAGGCTCGTTTTTCTTTTTTGGATATTTCATTCCTTCGCATCGTAGTGTAATTCTTTTGTCGGCAATTTGGCGAAGTTAATAAGACTCACACCTCCCAATGCCAATGTGCCAAGTATTGCTCAGTCTCACTTACTCCCCATTGGACAGATAGCTAAGGCAGAATGAAGGAAGTTTGACGTATCTGCTAACAGGAACTCTAGCTCACACTATAACTGTGGATAAGAGCAACTCAAATCAGCTGCTCAAATGCCGAACCCTCCTTAGCTTATTGCTTCCTATAACGGGGTCATACTCGGAATGACTTCAATGAGATCTCTAAATGAACAAGAAACTTATTATTTAACATTACGGGCAGGAGTACTGTCGTCAACACTGCACCCAAGTCATCCATAGGATGCGTGGAGGTACTGTGGTCAAGCTGCTTGCCTCTGACCAGGGCAGACTGGGTTTGAATCCTGGCTAATAGTAATCAATTTTTTTTTCACTCGACTGAAAACATTACATTTCGATTACTAAGGCAGCATTGAAAAATGGATTCCAACATGATCCTGGCTAATACATGTGAGATTTTTGAAGAGAAATATTACTTCCTGTGGTTCGGATTCCACGTAACAATGGAGGTCCCGTGACTCATGATAGCAAGTTTAACAGTCACGTAAAACTATAGGCTTATTTTCAGTAATGCACACCATACGGAAACCCACTGTCAAATTATCAGTCATTAAGGGATTGAGATATCTTCGTTAACTTCTCCGTATTCTTAGGTACGTGTTGAATTTTTTTCATAACCTGTGTCTCTGTGGTAACTGATATAAGATACCATCACAGTATATGCCAGGAAGGAGAGTGTAACTACGCCTCTCATGATGGCTTCTGTCATCGCCACGATTCGAACCCCTGATCTCTAGACTTATATCAGTCGTGGTGTGTGACTTAACGTGCTGGACTACTCCTCAGTGTAGGAGCAACCACTGTACAACCTTCTCATTTAAAGCTTAGGACAGCTTCGTGGAACGTCAAACATTTGCATTCTGAATATACGCTAAGCCTCTTTGCCTGTTGTTGACTTTTTCCCCAGAGAGTTCAAACAACAGACAGACGGAGTGAAATGTTCCTTGTTTCACAGCAAGCTTCATGCACTGATCGTTACAGATAACCCCATGGCGTAGTTGCCGCTGCAGCAAGTCCGGAGACCAGAGGTTCGACTTTCAGCACTGATAACCAGAACCTGTGTGTGATTCTTCGTCGGGTTTAACCACAATTTCTGCCGGTCAATTTCGGAATAGAACATTATTTCGAGTCCCTGGGCACTTACTCCATTCTAGACCCTAATAAATACAGTTACACATATTACTACAGTCATGAGAGTGGCAACGGTTATCAGATAAATTGAAGAAGCATACAGGTCTGATGACCAAAATGTCCCAAGATCCTAAAGGGAACTAACTAGAACGAAGTCCCAGATTGCATAATTTGATTTAAATTTGTTCTATTATTGCATCTCAAGGGGCTGCCCATCATGATCATCAGTCCCATCTACTAGGATGTGTGTTGGATTTGTCTCATAACCTGCGTTTCTCCGGTGTCTGAAATAGTGTTGGAACTATAGAGGCTCTATGCTAATTTTTAATACCCCATCCATACTCAAGGAATAATAGCAACTATCCGAAAGCACATTCTGGGAAACTCTTGTTATTATTCATTGTTCTCCATATATTATTGTTATTTAGCCTGCCTTTGATACTTTTGAAAATGTGTATGTCTGCCTGTCCGCCCTGTTGTCTGTCCTGTGTTGTCTCTGTGTTGTCCCCCTCTATCAACTCCTTAACGACTGCAGCATGGTAACATTCATGCTATTCATTTTACATAACCTGTTTCTTTTCTTTACGGTACTGTATAGAAATTGACTTCGGAAATGGCGTTTGACATTTACTTTTATATACCGCTTTCAGAGTTTTAAGCCGATTTTCGGTCAGCCTCTACGTGGAGAGGTATGTAAGAATTAATTAAACCGTGAGGAAAATACACCCAGGGTGGTCACTGTTAGTATCGGTATGCAAATAATCTATAACCTATCTTTCAGCTGCCCGCTTCAGTCAAGGTGCGCGTCTACACTGCCTTCTATTTCTTTGAATTTAAGAACGATGTAGAAGCAATTTTCTTTCAGAATATGAATTCATTCATTCTAGAGATACTTACTGAGACTTGTGTCTGCAACGTCCCCATCCACATTAGAAGTGTTTTTCAGTGTCTTCTCTTGTCTTACCAGATTGGCACCTAACCTAAATCCACGGACATCGTATCTTCAAGCCTATCCTAAAATACAGCATGGATACACATGGTAGTGCAACTAATAGAGTAATATGATCAATCAGGCAGACCCCTCTGTCATTGGAGAGAGAGTACAATGGATTGTGTTAACGTGTGATAGATCTCTGTCATTAGATTTTCTGCAGCGTTTAAAAGTGGAGGCACACCTTTTACATGACAATTTCTACTGCGTTAAAAAACATATCTTATAAACAGAATGTTGTAAAGAAATGAAACTTTGCAAGATTATTAAACGCAGTTCACGTATTATTATGCACAAAGCACATTTTATAAACGTTCAGCTGTTTCTTGTACAGTTGGACAGCGTTTACATGATGGGTACCCTACAATTTTAAATAGTTACATGAATGTCCTTTTGAGTACTTGGTACAGTAACATTTACGGCTACAACATATACCAAAATAATTGGTACACGTATTCAGGATTTGTTTTTCATATTATTAGTCTAAATGACTATGTCTTTACCTTTGTTGGGTTATGTATGAGAAGTATGCCTGATACACAAACCATTTTGGTTTATGGTATATGGTACATTGCTGAGTTTTAACCTAGAAAAATTGCTGCGTTTTGGTTTATGTTGTTCATACTAGTACAGTTCTAAATCATGCAAAATTTCATTGAGATATCTTGAATAGTATTTGATTTATAAAGTGAAATCTGTGTGAAAATCAAGGTTTCAGGAAAAGAGCTTCAAACTTACCTAAGGGTAGAATTTAAAGAGACAACTTAAGTGAAGGCAACTAACATTTAGGGGCATATCTCTGGAATTAATAAATATATTTTCATTTCGTTTCCACTAAATGAAAGATTAATATTATTAGTCATTCAAATAATTTATGAAAAAAATTAAAATGTTTTGACCAGGAAAGGTCTACCTGCCCCCTTAAGATCCCTTTCTGTGAAATATATCGGCTACCCGGCGTCTATAATGCCACAGTAGTTTAAATCCTTAATATGAGTTGGCTATTTATATTCATGACCAGAAGTTGGAAACTGCTACCCTTGCATATACCTTCATGCTCTTCCCCCTCGTGAAGTAGTGACTAGCATTCATAGGTGTCGCCGTGGAGGTGCTGTTTCTATTCTTGACTCTATCTTAGATATGTAATTCTTGTCTCAGGGCAGGAGCGGGGTTCACTCAGACTCATCAGGCAGAACTACCCCAGCCAACATATAAGTAGTTTTCAGTGGTTTCGCACGTCTACTCGTGACGAATGCCAGGACAGTGCCTTAATTAAAGTCAAGGCCGTCTACTACACAACTCATATCACTAATTGCAAATACAGACACTACAACAGCTTCCAACACAACATAGGTTATCAGACAGATTTCCCACACACCCATGAACGTGGGGATATTTAACCACGATCTCACAAAGTCCCTAAATGAATAAATAAGTAACAAGAACAGATGGCTGTAATTCTGTTCGCTTGAGGAAGGTAATAATAATATCGTATGGCCTCGGCTGCCTGGTGCAAGCTTTGTAATTTGACACCCAGAGGGTAGCTTGCATGTCGAATTTCGTTGTTCCTTGAATCAATATGAAAGTCAAGGAGGTTAGATATCTAAGCTCCTTGAACACTATAGCGCTTTCTAGTAGAGAAATGAGGAACTTTGTGTTGGCGGAAACTCCCGAGATTAATTTTGCCATTATGAACACGGCCTACTGAATTCAAATGGGTTCTTTGACATGCCAACAAAGTAAGACATGCGTGTCGTATTTTTGCCGCCTTTTAAAAATCACTTACCACGGCAAGGAGCGAACCTGCAAGCTTGGGGTTAGTAGACCGACACGTTAACCACTCACCCACCGTGGAAGGTGAATATTATTGTTTTTCTCATTGCATATGAAACAAGAATATTAAAGGAAAGTACAGTGCTTTAATCCTTATTAATCAGCATAATCTCTACATAGTATAAAACTAAGTCCCCGATTCATGGATATAACGCATATAAGCAAAGAGGATATAAAAAGTAGGTTAGCTCAGGCAAGGAAAGCATTTCTACAGAAAATGAATCTGTTGACATCGAATATAGATTTAGGTGTTTGGAAGTCATTTTTGAAAGCCTTTGTCTGGAGCGTGGCACTCTATGGAAGTGAAACTTGGACTACTGGTGCAGAAGCAGGAAAGAGGGTAATTGAAGCGTTTGAAATGTGGTGTTACAGGAGAATGATGAAGAACAGGTGGGTAGATAGGGTTACAAACGAATAGGTATTAAGACTAGTGGGAGAGGAGAGACGTTTCTGGCGACTGCTAATGAAGAGAAGAGATAGGTTGGTAGGACACCTACTAAGACACCCAGGAATAGCAAGGTTTGTTATGGAAGGAAGGGTCGAGGACAAGAACTGTAGGGGTAGACCAAGGTTAGAATATGTTGAACAGATTCCCTCGGACGTAGGGTGTGGTAGCTATGTAGAGATGAAACGATTAGCTCAGGACAGGGAGGCATGGAAAGCTGCATCAAGGCAGTCAAGATGCGTAAGACTCAAACAACAACAACAACAACAACAAGGTCTCTGTAGAAAAACATCCAATTATGACCAAAGGAAGCCGAGCATTAACGATTTCAGTGAATCGAGCTGAAGAAAAACCCGCCGTCCGTGCACCTTCTAAGCTTACTCATGGTATACCTCTAAATATATCTATATATTGCTATGACTGTAAGAATTGTTCAGGTTGAAAATTTCTAGAAGAAATTCCAAGACAGACACGAATAGAGAATAAAAGTCTTCTGTCCTTTAATACATCGCCCAGTATAAGAGGTTTTACGTTCTCATTTCTTCCAACAATCTCCATTCAGTGGAAATTTTAAATACTAGCCTCAGAGTGTGTTTACGTGCTAGCTTCGGCCAGCATCAAACTGTCGAGTCGTATCGAGTTAAGATTTCAGAGAGGAGTATATTATGTGTTTGCAATTTCACTGTTCACCTCGGCTTTTCTGAATTGCGTCTGGAACCTACCGTCCGGGCACCTTTTAAGCTTACGCTGGGTAAACCGTTAAAGATACCGGGCGAAGCCGGGGCGGGTTGGTATTGTATAATAAATTAGTTATAGGGCAAACAGGAATGAAGACAAGTAATTTGTGAACTATTTTATATTATAAGAAGAAAATTGTTGTTGATTGAAGCACTTGTGACAACGTGGTCATCAGTCCCCTGTCAAACTGGATGGCCCCAAACAAAGCCTCCCTTCTGGTCACAAGGAGGAAGGGCTACATGGAAGGCACTGGGAAGACTTCGCACAGGAGTGGTTAGAACTAAGCTGAATCTGCACAAATGGGGGTTTACAACACATTCATCTTTATATGATTGTGGTCGGCAGCTGCAGACAGTTCAACATATTTGCCAGTGTACCTTGTGCTCATCAACATGCACAACGGATGATTTGATTTTAGCCTCCCCTAATGCTATTGACGCTACTGGGCAAAGAACATTTAAGTATTAGGCTTAGGCTCTTATTTATACAAACATTTCTGTGCATATCTTATGTGTCATCGTGGTTTCTATTCATATTTTCATTTATATTCTTAATTATAAATACTAAAATATAGGTACTTCTGACACGAACAGAGAAGAAAAAGCTCCTGTCCTGTGTGTGGTAATCTACGATCATGTGGAATGTGTGTGTGTTTTTTTTTTTGGGTCTAGCATTCAGTAGGTGTAACCTGTTTCCATAATGTATAATATTAAGCCGTTTGAAAAGGAGTAGAAGTGGGGAAGGTTTGTAAACCATTTCTCAGATGGCAAAATTGGAAGAATATCCCACCTCTTCCCAATATTGTCCCCTCGAGGATACTGTCCGGCACGACAAGCCCTCACGTCAGATTGAAGTTTCATGTCATGGCCAGGATATCAGGCCATGTGTATGTTGCAAGAATGTGATAATTTTGAGAGAAAACATTCACAGAATGAGAAGGTTGCAGTCTTCTCCGCCAGGTTTACGAGAATCCTTCCTGTTGACTCTTGCATTGTGATTGTTTTAGTGATTAAGTGTGATTCAATGTGCATTCTAATACATAAAGGTGAAGTATACACTGAAATTAGGATTAAGCTGTCCTCCATCATTTCAGTTTGCCAAATATTACGGTGGTCGAATTGATCATTTGGGACATATGACAGCAATCTTCACCACGAATGTGAAAATTTCATATTCACCATTTCGGATCATACTCAACTTATCAAATATTCATCAAACAGTACTTTCATGCTTTATATTCTCAATCGCAACCGAAAAGGTGTATACCCATATAGCATATATGTAGGGATAAAATGTTTTGAACCGCAACTAATTTCCAAGTATTTAATCTCCGTCAGCAATTTTATTAACGCAAAATATTTGGTTGAAATTGTATAATCAGAGGGGAAGCTAATATAGTTGATAATATCGCCCAGCACAAATGTTCTGTACTTTTCGAGGCATGGTTATATAAATGAGCTTAAACTGGAAGCCGTAAACGGCTTTAGTGGAAGGTATTTATTTGAGGCGGTGCTTTAAAATGTTCAGCAGGGGTGACCAGGCAACTACAATTACTGACTCAGATTAAAACATACCTGGCGTAGCTGTGAGTTTAGAGTTAGAGTAGTGTCCGCTTTTATTCATTCACCATATAGCCAATGGTATACTATGTTATAGGCGTTATTCGTAGGAGTATTAATTTCCATACATTTGAAGGAAGCGAATACTCTCTTGATTATACAACATTGTTGTGTTTCCTTAGATTTAACGTACCGCAAGATATATTTGACTTGTGAAGGGTGCTAATTAATAATTTAGAATGACAATAAATTCAATCAATGCAATTCAGTGAAATGTAATTAGCGCGGAGCATTCTTACATATTTCCTTCATTTGACAATAATGATCATTGCCTAAATGTAGTTGCTATTTCAGGGACTGAAATCTGTGCGTGTCAGTGAACGGTGTTGAATATGAAACAACGATAAGAAGAAAAGGACGAGAAGAAGAGAGAGAAAATTATGAAGGATAAAATTAAAACTAATGCCCTAAAATCTCAAAGAATCTGGCCTCAGAATTGTAAAGGTAAACATAATGTTCAATAATAATAATGTCCGGCTCCGTGGCTAAATGGTTAGTGCGCTAGGCTTTGGCCCGAAGTGCCCCGGGTTCGATTCCCGGCCGAGCCATCAGGAATTGTAATCTCCTGGGGATGATTTCCGTGGCTCGGGGACTGGATGTATGTGACGTCTCATCATCACTTCATCCTCATTACGACGCGCACGTCGCCCACGGACGTCAACTAGAAAGACCTGCACTCGTCCTCTACGGAGGCCACACGATCATCAAAAATAATAATAATAATAATAATAATAATGTTATTGGTTTTACGTCCCTTTTAACTACTCTGGCTTTTAGAGACGCCGGGGTGCCGGAATTTTGCCCCGAAGGGGATCTTTAACATGGCCGTAAATTTACTGACATGGCTCCCTCGCATTTGCGCTCCCACAAATGCCAGCTGACTGCGCCAAGACACGAACCTGCAATCTTGGGCCCAGCAAGCGAGAACGTTACCACTGAGTCACGAAGCCAGCCAAAATAATGTTCAATAAAATACATAGGCCTATCGCTTTCTCTCTCTTAAATGTATGGGTATAGTTATAACTCTTTGTCCTTATCAAGGTGTATACGTAGATTTCCGTTGTAGTAGGCTCTCTTGTTGAAATGAAACGTGTTTTTTGTACGTTATGCTGTGCTAAATATCAACCTTATTTCAATAAATACGTTATTTCCTGTACCTAATAAAAACTACGTAACTCAATTAGATAGTTTGGTTGAGTGGTCTAGACGGTTGGCTCTCACCCCTGTAGCCGGGGTTCTAATATTGCACCGGTTGCCGGCTTCCACAACAAATAGGTTACTTTATTGGCCAAGTAAAACTACACCCGTCCCTTAGCCAATTTTCAGGTTGAGGAACAAAAAAACTTTACTAGTAATAGGCCTATAAAGAATACTATTTTGTTTACGTGTCAGAAGATATGTTTGCTGTAGTAGACTCTAGCGTGGTTCAAGAAAGGAGAAGTGAATTGCTGTGGTTGCATTTCGAAATAATATTATAGTGTTTTACGTATATAGGCTTAGTATAATAATTTTATTGCAAAATTCACATTATTAATTTATTTAAATCGCATATCCTCCCCGCTCGGATGCTGGGAATGGTGACAGACTGATCGCCCAGGCGACCACATACTTGGGTCTAGTGAAGGAAAGGTCAGGGAAGGGAGTGGGGAAGGAAGGTGGTCGTGGACCTGTTGAAAGTAACCATCCCAGCAATCGCCTAGGGATGACATTTGGAAACCACAGAAAACCAATCTCAGAATGACCGAGGTGGGATGCGATCCCAAGCTCTCTTGATGTCAGAAATGCACGATTTTGTGCGTTAGCGCTATCGGCCACCATGGACGGTATACTAATTAATAAGATTATATTTACAGCATAGTTTCCAATGTAGGCTCTCCCATGTTGTGAGTATCTACGGCGTGGCTCCATCTTGAAAGTCTACTTGGTAAATTAGACATCGGCCGCTAAAGCCTACGATTATTGCATAGGCTATGCCTACATATTAATCTAAGAAATCTTTTTGTTTTAAGATTCTTAATAATGAACTCATCCAGCATGATAAATGAAGGTTGAGGCTCTGTACGAAACAGGGGATTTGCTGTATACGGAGGACCATAATCTTATTTACCACAGTTAGCTTCTTTGAATGATGTTAGTAAACAAAACTATATAATTAATTTTTCAACGACGATTCAGAATATACAAAAATGTTGAAGTGCATTGTATAACATGTTTGTTATTCTTATTAAATGTTAAAATATGTGAAATATGTGTCATTACTAATAATTTATCTTGGCTTCTTTGGCTCAAAGAGCTTCCTAATATATGGCAAGCTATTCGCATTTCACCAAAGGATAACAGTTGTACTTCAATGTGTTCACTTTTCCATACAGTTACGACAAACATATTAAAGCTGTTTGTTTAGAACAATGGGATTTCTGAGGCATACACGCTGCATAACGTTCTCAAGAATTAAGAAAAGGAATGGATTCACATTTGTATTAAACTGAGGAATATGATAAAAAGGAAAGGAGTACTCTGAGATAAATGGAACTTAAAACCATTAAAAGAAAACAGTGTATTCTACATTATAAACAGCCTAGTTTCTTATGCCGTATGGTATACCACAAACCTACTCTTCAATGGTCTTCATATGAGTCCTGAGCAATGTTGAAAACGATTATGACAAGATAATGTCATTAAAAATTTTCAACAATGTTGATTGCACTGTTTTATAATATTTGAGTACTGATTATGCACTTGGTTTTTACCGTACGTTAATGAATGCATTTATATAGGACGAATTGTCAGTTTCAATTTGAAATAATCTGAAGCAAGTGTTTAGTGCTTTTCAGTCGGTCAACACGAATGTACCCAAAAGAGATGGGTTATGCCCTAATCCTGAAATAAATTACATGAGATTAATAAAACACTAGGATGACCAGTTTCGATCGTCAAGCGATCATCATCAGATCCATTACACTTAGGCTATAAAATCTATGTTTGAAATACAGGTGAAAATATTTACAATATGTACAATTATTTAGTTGCAGTATTGGTACTGCAACTGTCAGTGTATGCTAAATGCAGTATATATGTTAGGTGAAATGCTAAATGGTGATAGCTATCCGGAGATTGTACTTTAGAGAGATTATATGGTTGTAAACTATGGTTAAACTATAAAATTTTAGGCTAACTACTTATCTGATTGTCTTCCGTACTACAGCTACTCGCAGTTTTCGTGTTTACTAGAACTCACTGTGCGGTCGACTGCACTGAAAAGCACTAAACACTTGTTTACTAAGTCAACACTGAAAATATGGCTTCAAACACCATAATCTGAAGCTATTGGCTTTCCCTAATTCTGGGCTTAAATTGCATTCGCATGTTAAAATGATATTTGCTCAAGTTTTTAACCGGGAATCTTAATTATAGCTCAATATTCAACTTACGCTATAGTATGTTACCTTTAAATTATCAATGTGTTATACCATGTGAATTAGCTGCCCCTAATAATATTGTTGTATGCAACCCAACTAGCATTATTATCAGGAAGATCGATATTTCTCTGCTTGCATCCTGTATGGTACTAATGCACTGCAAGTATATCCTGCAAACGATATTGAACACTAGTAGTATATCTTTCCTTCGATGTGACTGCAAACTAAGACGAGGGAAACATAATCTTTAGCGAGATATGCTTGAAGTGCGTTAGTACCATACGGGATGCCGCGAGAGAAATGTCGACCTTCCTGACAACACACGTTAGGTTGGCTGCTTATATACATATTATTAGGGGCAGCTGATTCACCTGAAATATGCGGTACTAAATATCTAAATTTTGAACTTACTCCTGTTGCATTACATTCGTGTGATATTTTAGCACATGCTTAGTTGCGTAAAGAGTGATGCTATGGATTAAGACATATGCTATTATAGCATATCTACTTACGTGTGCCTACTCTAGTTGCCTGATCAGTGGTGGACATTACTGTAAGTGGAACATTTAAAACTATTTCAATATTCTCAGTTTTACAGTGCTTACATAGGCTATTGTTCTAGAACATTTCATGTATTGTGGTCGCGCCTTAATTTAATTCCCATCCTAGCATCTTACAGTAGAAATGAGAAACTACTGAAATCCATTTCTAGGATGGGTGAGGTGGGAATCGAAGCCACCTATTCTTAGTTTTGGTTCATGCCAGCCTTCCGAGGGGAATTAAATTACTTGGCAGAACCAATCAGGAATCAAACCCGGATCTCAGAAAATGTACTTATAGTTTGAACACTGGCAAGAAACACACTCAACCCAGTGAGACAGGATTGTCAAGAGGTTGGTTTCATTCCCACCTCACCTATCCTACAAGTCGTTTACCATGATTTGTATCGTCTACTCTAATAGGCAAATGTCAGGATTTTAAATAGTTTAGTTCACGGCCATACCGCACTAATCCTATCGCCTATTAAAAATACACACACTAAAACATCCATCACGGAAGGGTTCATTCCAAACAGCAGACAAGTTCAAAAAATGACTTTTGAGTTTAAAACATCTTCATCCTCTGCAAGACCAGCTCTGTTGTTGTTGTTTGAGTCTTGAGTCTTTTGACTGGTTTGATGCAGCTCTCCATACCTCCCTGTCCTGAGCTAATCGTTTCATCTCTACATAGCTACCACACCCAACATCCGAGGCATTCTGTTTAACATATTCTAACCTTGGTCTACCACTACAGTTCTTGTCCTCGACCCTTCCTTCCATAACTAAGCTAGCTATTCCCAGGTGTCTTAGTATGTGTCCTACCAACCTATATCTTCTCATCATTAGCAGTCGCCTGAAACATCTCTCCTCTCCCACTAGTCTTAATATCTCTTCGTTTGTAATCCTATCTACCCATTTGATCTTCATCATTCTCCTGTAACACCACATTTCAAACGCTTCAATTCTCCTCTTTTCCGCTGCACCAATAGTCCAAGTTTCACTTCCATAGAGTGCCACGCTCCATACAAAGGCCTTCAAAAATGATTTCATAATACCTAAATCTATATTCGATGTCAACAGAATCCTTTTCTGTAGAAATGCTTTCCTTGCCTGAGCAATTCTACTTTTTATGTCCTCTTTGCTTCGTCCATCACTGGTTATTTTGCTTCCTATGTAACAGAAGTCTCCTAATTCCTTTAGTTTTTCACCTGCCAATTTGATATCCATTGAGGTTTGAGATTTATTTCGGCTGCATTCCAATATTTTTGTTTTACATTTATTAATCTTCATCATGAATTCTTTCCATAAGACCATTCAGAAACTCATCAAATCCTCAGGCGTGTCGGCCAAGATGACTATGTCATCGGCAAATTTCAGAGTTGGAATGATTTCTCCTTGAATCTTCACTCCCACTTTAAATTTTTCTCCAATTTCCAGATCTACGTATAGATATTATTGCTTTATCCAAAATTCAGACTTGTCGTGTTATATACAAGTGTAAATAATTGGAGATTATACAAAAATTAAAAAAGTCAAATGCTTTTCCAATACTTCTTCAAGATATTTGGCATTGTTAGGATTTACATAATAATCGTATTTGAGGATTAAGATATTTTTCAATTTTGTAACAAACTAAGATTTCGGCAAAAAAAAACAGACTAGTCTAGAGATTTTTTTAGGTTTTCTCATCTATCCGAATAAAAATATATTTCCTTTATGTGCAATGTAATGCTGTTAGTGAGATAATAGGAGATCTAAAAGCAATTTTTATTTCATTCTGCACAAATGAAGCCATACTGTTTTTGTAAGTTTCTGAACAATTTATTTTTTGTACATGTCTGGTTCTGGAAATGAGCACTTCATATGTATTCAGATTCCGAACACACATCCATATACAGGGGGCTAAATTTCCACGAAGCCACAATCCGATTAATAAAGCAACAACACCTGCTAATCATAGTCGTTTTGTCTATAAAGATGATTGGCGACGTCCTGATTTTACGATTGCTTCTTAAGTGGCAGGATTCAATTGCAGTAAAAGAAAGGATACCATGGAATACGACAATTGAATGGCTGAGAGCAGGACGTAATTCCCCTTCCATGGCACCACAGCCCATGAAGGGCCTTGTCTTACCAAGTGACCGCTGCCCAGCCTTTAGGCCCACATTTATCGGGATGGGGCGAAGCGCGGTCAGCGCGCTGGGTCTCAACAGCCGTTAATTTTGTTTTCCGCTACCGAAGCGCTGCCTCACTCTCAGACAGCTACTCAATTGCCCTCACGATGCTGGCGTGGACAGGAATCAATCCCAGGGCCTCTGGGTGAGAGGCAGATGTGCTACTCCAATACCATGGGACCAAATCTCAGCCTCACTCACATTTAAATCCTCAATGGAAGGACTGGGAATATTCTTCGTGTTACTTGAATTAGGTGCTTGGAACATCCTTGGTTATCAACTCCTTGTGCTTGCACGCGCTGTTTGTTATTTGTGTTATAATATATAATTTATTATTGTGTGTGTCCACCTCCTGGTGTAGTGGCTAGCATTCTTGGCAGTCACCACGGCGGTCCAGGTTCAATTCCCAGCTCTGCAAAGGTATTTAAATCTGGTCTGAGAACTGGAACGGAGTCCACTCAACCTCGTCAGGCACAACTGAGAAAAGGAAGGTTCGATTCCCACCTCAGCCATCCTGTAAGTCGTTTTGTGTGGTTTCCCAGTTCTACCCCAGGCGAGTGCCGGGATGGTTCATAACTTAAAGCCACGGTAGTAGGGTGTGTAGTTGTAATAATTGGGTTTATAATTGTTATAGGTGCCCCGAGACTTAAAATAAAGGACCGCCCCAGCATTTGCTGGGAGTGAGTGTGGGAAGGACATCATGGCCGCTGTCTCTAACATCATCCATACGTAGACTGAAGCTTTACTTAATAAGCATTGCATGGTAATTATTTGTCATTCATCTCCAGTAATAATGCCAAAGTTTTGAGGAGAGTGAATGAGTTTTCAATAAATGCTCTGAACTAGTAGCAGGTGTAGTTCATTGGTCTCTCCTTTAGCCATGAATTAATTAGGGAGGAATACACAGAATGGCTGAAATTTATATTCCATTCCATGATCATTCCTAGTTCTCCTCACATGGCTGGGTGTATTCAATTTGATACAACATATCACAGTCTGAATCCTCTACAAAAGATCCCGGAATCGAATCCAAGCCGTCTGGATGTACTACGCTCGTACATATACAACAAACGGTAGTTAAACAAATAGTTGATGGTACCACCAGCCCAGACGAATTGTTTCTGAACATCACTACGCATAGCAAAAATATCTACTTGTGGACTATTCAACATCCTCCGAATCCGAGCAACAGCATCTCGTGTACACAAAGAACTCTGAGATCTTCCTGCCGCATTAGTCATGTACTGTACTTTGTGTTTTAAGGCAAGATAGTTACTATCATGAAATGATAATAATTTCTGCCCTTTATTATTCAAAAGGGCATGGAACGAATGCTTATACAGTCAGATGCTCTTCCAGATACATATATTATATACAATTCGTTGAGGCCATCCAGGACCACGTTAAGTTTTGTTACACTTGGCAATATGCTTCGCTTTCGTCTGAGCCCAGAATTCCCTCATTCTCTGTGAATGGGCCATCTTACGCCCAGCTGTCTAGGTGGAACCACGTCTTCTTTTCGGTTTCGGTGTCTGATCTCTGATTAGCCCATTCGTCAGAATATTCTTGTGGAAGAGATCTCTATTGAAGGCGTTGTCGGGTTTTAGATGCGACATTTTGAGGTCGTCTCTGGTACTCATAAACCTGGGCATTGTGGTTTTGGTTTTGGAGTGAAAAAAAAAATGAAAAATCTGTTTACTCGGCGTGTTTCCGTCCATTCGTTTGAGATGACCGTAATACCATGCCCACCTCTCACGGATCTTCCCTGTAATTTTCTCTATATCACTGTAGACTTCTTTGTTGGATTATTATTATTAGTACTATTATTATTATTACGATCATCAATATCATCATCATCAGACGATTTAATGAGTGATTATACGAATGACTTTGGACAAGGAGTTAGTTGTGATTAATTCATTCTCTGAGGTTGGGACATATTGTTCCTCAGTCCCGTGTATTTGGGAACGTTCTGAACTTGCCTGATATCCCGTATTTTATGTGAGAACTGTAAGAGTGTGTGTAACTCTGTTACGGATAAGAATGAGGTAGGCGCCCTGGACTTGAAGTAAGGTACTACCCCGGCATTTGACTGGAGGGAGTGTGGAAAGACCCAGGGAAACACCATACTCAGGATAGCCACTGTCAGCCCCGGGATTGGAACCTGCAATCTCAGGACATGTTGCAGCTGCCCTCGCAACCGTGGTGCACGATTTAACGAGCACGGCTACGCTGCGGGTGTGAGCAGTTAGAAGAGAACATTCTGGCATTTTCCTGGAGTTAAAAAGGAAAACAACAGGAAACGTTGACGGATGGTCTTTGTAGTGTTCGTACTCACTTGCCTCCCTAGACAGGAAATTGCCAGGCTTCATTTCATTGCGAGTCAAAGAACTGATCTATTTGGCCCGTAGGAATATAATAATAAATAATAATAATCATAAAGAAGAGACGAAGGTGGGTTTCACTGCGAGTAAATGATATTCTGGCTTCTGTGGATGGGAATCATTTTACGGGTAATACATGCTGGATCTGAATACGCATCACATTAATTGTCCAGATATGGTATTGAAGTTTGTTATATTTTCGTCTTTTAATTAAATGTTTAATTATTGATGGTCATCGAACTATTAATTTTATGAGACGTTGGAACAATAAACAGGGGGACAGAAATATCATGGTTATGAGACTTTTATTTTCAACAAAATCTATACGAAATTCAATCGAATCTAACAATATATGGTTCTTAACTGTTCTTTGCATGATATATCTTGTTTACGAGTGCCAAGTCAAATGATTTTTTTTCATAAATAGTCTGTTTAAGCTTGTCGAGTCCTGCAGCGATATTATGTTTTCCGCAAACGTCTTCATTTGTTACAAAACTTTAATATTTGATATGTTCCATGTGGACACGTATAGTACAAGGACCAATATTATGCATCCGTTCCAATATTCAAAGCTACGTGCCTTTCTCTGTTCGTTATTCGTTATTTCAGCCATGTGCAAATAGTAGTTCAGTTCTGAATGAAAGAGAGAATGCGAGGGTAGCTAGGTTACTTTATTTCTGTTCAGATGTTGTGTAGGTGTGGAATTATCATCTCTAGTGTGTTATTATTTACTCCTGCCAAGACTCAATGCCATCTCAGTCAATTACCATAAATGACAGGTGTTAATCAAATAAATTATCTGATATGTTAATGATTGATATTGAGCTAAAGTTTGTAGGTGATTTCTTAAATTTATTTATTTATTCTTACAAAGAGTCGTCTATTATTTCTTTAAGTTGAAAAATTAAATTAAAAGCTCGATATCGTATGTGTATTAAAGGTATCCATTTCATTTGCCGACTGTTTGCTACCGCAATTCATGTAATATTTTGTACTCATTTAAGTAGAGTACTGAAAACAATAAACGTTTAATGACGGATCGTAAGACATTGTTTCGTAGCTTTAGTCCAATACAGGTACTCTTTCACAGCACAGGAAAGTCAATATTGTATCCAACTTGGAGAGAAGGAACAACAATATTTCAACATAGTAATCCTTACCACAATATCACTCCTGAACCTTCTTAATTTGTTTTTATTATCCAAGGATTTGGTATTCGTGTTCATTAGTGCACATTACAAGAGCTTACACAAAGTTATAGGTACAACTTACATGTAGCACGCATCTCACTTCTTGTTGTATCTTCCTTAAGAATCAAAATTGCCTTTGCCTTGTCTTGTTTAGCGAAGTGTTTGTTACCTTGGTGGCGTCATTTGGAAGTGGAAATTCACATCAACTAAAGCAGGGTTTTGAGGGAAATGTACAAGCATTTAAATGGTAATCCGGATGAGCGACGCAGAGAACGAAGTGAGCTGCGACAAAGTTGAAAGCTGGGACAATGTCTATGCATGTGTTTGCTTCTGCTATGCACGTCCAAAACTTACTTTTCTCCACTTTGCGTATATGAATCAGGAAATAGCATGCAGCAAACGCCAGAGTATTTGAAGAACAGATGCTAGCAGCATGAATTGTTTGAACAACTGGAAACTGCTGCATGGGTCGATTATAAATCCCTGACCATAAAAATTAATGATCCGTTTTATGAGTTTGATAATTTAACTACTAAATTGTTAATAGTCCATTTAAAAACATTTCCAAGCAAACACCATATTTCCAACACATTCGTTCGGATGTAATTGTATTTCATTTTGTTGGTGGTCATAGAGAAATTACCCGAGAGTCGTTCCACGAGTAACTTAATTGTTTTAAAATTAATTGAAAAATCACACTCAGTTCCCTAAATTTAATATAGGCGAAATATAAGGTTTTACAATTTACTAAACATTAAAACAAGTGTATTTTGATTGAAGTAGTGTTGAAATATTAAATACACGTCGTAGGAAATGTATATCGCAATTACAGACTTCATAATTTATTTTAACCATATTATAACGTTGTAGGACAAAGATAGTAGTTATTGGGGTAAGGGTACGCATAATTGTTAAATTGTGCAGGCCTATTTCTGATGTAATAATGAATTCGAAAAAATCATCACGTAATAAGTTGACCAAAGAGGCTATCATATTTTAGGCTGTGTTGTGTAGAAGCCATATACGTGCTATGGTAAGAGTTAAAATGACATGGCGTGACCAGAAATCAAATCTGGAACCTCTGAATTGAGTCATCAATAACAAACATGACTCTTGTACAAAGAGTGCGTTTCACAATGGAACCGTCCGGCTCCGTGGTTAAATGGTTAGTGCACTAGGCTTTGGCCCAAAGTGCCCCGGGTTCGATTCCCGGCCGAACCATCTCGGATGTTAATCCCCTTGGCTTCTCCGGAGGCCATACGATCATCATCACAATGGAACCAGATACAGAATCAAAATTAGCATTAGAATAAATCTATTAGTGTTAGAATTAGTGTCCATTTCATCCATAATGGGTAATTGGAAATTCAAGCTACGTGTATCTCGTATTTTGGAATAAATTTAAAATAGAATGAAATATTCTAACGACAGCAGTAGATTCACTCGCTAAAGCGCAGTGCTAGGCCATGGGACCAAGCAATCTGCGGACTTGGAAGACGTCCTTGAAATGGTTTTCCGTGGTTTCCCATTTTCTGCACCTGGCAAATGCTGGGACGGTACCTTCTAACAGGTCACGGCCGCTTCCTTCCACATCCTTGCCCAGTTTCATTCATTTCCTCTCTCATTAATTCCTGTCATGAGGTTGGTGTAAGGAAGGGCTTCCAGCAGTAAATACCATCCGCCATAAAGAATTTCATCGCATCTCATCCCCAACACCATTGGAACGGGATTAATAAGGGGTAGACAAACATACAATGACATTTTCTGCGATTATCAGTGTGTAACGTAATATTTTGTTTAGTATTTTCAGAACCATAACTATTTCATGTGTCGAATGGCGCATAAATTAGCTAAAATGCTATGTATAGAAATATTTCACTTGCACCCTAACCGATAATGTTTGAAAATATTCATATGGGCGTAATTCAAAAGTTTGGTGCTTTTCAGTCGGTCAACACTAATGCACCCCCAAAGAGTTGGGTTATACCCTAATCCTGAAACAAATGAGATGAGATTAATAAATACACTAAGATGCCCAGTTTCGACCGTCAAGCGATCATCATCAGATCCATTACACTTAATGTAGACTTATTTAGTTGCTGTAATGGTAATGCAACTTGTCGGTATTTGTTAGTTGTAGTCAATATGATGTTTTATCACAACTTTCAGCAGTTCACCAAAACGTCATATACAGCATACTACAACTGACAAATACCGACAAGTCGCATAACCAATACAGCAACTAAATAAGTGTACATGTTGTAAATATTTTCACCTGTATTTTCCGACATAGATTTGTAGCCTAAGTGTAATGGATCTGACGATGATCGCTTGACGATCGAAACTGGTCCTCCTAGTGTATTTATTAATCTTATGTATTTTTTTTCAGTATTAGGGTATAACCCAACTCTTTTGGGTACATTCGTGTTGACCGATTGAAAAGCACCAAACTTTTGTTTACTAAGGCAACACTGAAAAATGGCCTCAAACCCCATAATGGGCGTAATTCATCACATAGTGTTCCGTTCATTGATCACACGAAACAATATTTGCTTCCTTGCTGACGATAACAATGGGATAAAATGTATAAAATTCACTGTAAATATCATTAGAGACGATTAGGACTTCGCAAACTCAGACGAAACATTTCGTTGTTTTTGGTCCGTTTAATTAAATGTAGCTGGCATGTTTGTGATGCTACTTTGTATAGGCATTAGCTATTCCATAAATTAATGACCGGTTTAAAGCTAAACAGTACCTGCTATATCTCACCACATAGCACAGTATTTCTGCTTTATTACTTTTGGTGGAATACAAATTACAGCTAATATTATTGCTGAAATATTGTTTAATTATAACTGCAACGAGAAGTGATATATGGACGTAGATTAGCCTACGTTATGCTCCATTATAGAGAACAACATATTTCTATTAAATTATATGCCGTAGTTATTCAAAATGCAGAACATTATGTCAAATCCGTGTTTTCTGTAAATGTATTGAGTTTTTCTTGAGGTAGGTTTCATAATGTTGCACTCTGGTCGGTAGCATCAATAACTCGTTGAAAATTTGGAAGCAATATAAATACGGGGTTTTTGATAAATATATTTTTGGCAATATTGTAGGCAGTGGCTCAGACGAATTATTTTGAAAACAAGAATACAGTATATTACTGTTGACAAATGTTTTCAATACATTGCGAAATATACTACCTGACTTCACAGAATACTTGGTCGAATAGAAACAGATGTGGCAAGTCATTGAGACACTAAGTATCTTTAAGGTAAAATATGGGTTCTCTATGCCACCAAATTGTAGAAAAGAAAATAAGTCTTAATATTTCCTCATTATTCGTTTTTCTCGACAATCGGTAGTACAAACACTATTAAAGCGTTTATTCACTTGGACAGAATATTCATAAATATTTCTTTTCGTGGTGCACATGTTGGCAAGATATATGCAATTACTGTTGTCAGTTATAGCCATTGATAGACGGTAAGTATTGCGTATCCACTCCTTAATTAATCAAAGATCTTATATCAATAAGAAAGAATAAACAAGCGAATATGTATTGCATTAAGATCTTCGAGATGTTGTCATTCCTAAATATTAGGGATTTGATCGGATGGTTGAGTTTAAACGTACGTCACGTGAAGATAAAATTTTCGGTGAATGAGAAAAAAATATTATTGTTTTCTATACTCACTGTCGTCTTGTTCGGTCACGTTTGGCAAGGTTGCGGGGGGATTTACAAAGATTTATTGGTATTTGTATGGAGTGGCGTAGCACGCGTAATGACTGGCTCTCGTCACGAACGCAAAGCCACGATGCACCATGTAAACCAAGCGCGTCGGGACGACCTCGTGCGGACCGGTCGTCCAGGCTACTGGAGGCTGCGGCGTGCTCTCACTGGCAGTCCGCTCTAGAGATGGGAGGGGTGTGAGGGGGCTGCCTCATCTCCAGGCGCAACCGCGCTGAGCATAGCCGTCTCTCAGGATGACAGCAGGCAGGGCAAGGAGGGAATGACGACTGAATCACCAGCAGGAGAGATACCCTGTTTGGTAGACATCAACAAGTACGTGTAAATACCACACACAGAAACTTGAAAACAACGTGTTCATAAAAATTGTAAAATGAGCCACACAAATCTACATGACAGATGGCGTCTTTCTTTACAATATACCGTAAAAATACAATGCACTGTACATAGTTGTGCAAGAAAAAAATATTACATACGCACAAAATAAATACTGCTATTGCGAAACTTTGTACACATATAGATTAGACTGGCTTCATCAATATTTAGTAGCGTGTTTTCACGCCAAATCATGGGCCCAGGATAAATACCGACTAGGATGACAAGTAGGTAGGAGCTATATTGTTGTGAGTTCTTGAAAAGGTTTACTTTAGTTACCCATTTTCAAATGCAGATAAATACCGAGGAGGTACCTTCTAATATACAATGACCATCTCTCTCTATTCCCTTCACCAGCTTGTAACCGGGTGAGTTAGCCGTGGTCGTTACGGCATGACTGCTGGCAGTCGCTCACATCCGGGAGGCGAGGAGGTTCAAATCCCCCCGCCGGCAACCTTGAAAATGGTCTTCTGTGGTTTCCCATCTTCCTTCCAGGCAAATGCCGGGGTTGGTCCCTAACTATAGGCCACAGCCGCTACCTTCCAACTCCTTGCCCTTACTTTCAAACTTTCCTCCCCAGACTAAAACAAACAAAAAACACCAGCTTTTAGCCGACTTAAGAATTTTGAAAAATATGAAAATAGACTTATGAATAGACTTATGTAATATATATATATATACTAGCAGAAGTACCCATTCTTCGAACGGTCTTCGGTATTAATAACCAGATGTTATCAATTGAGCTACTGTTGCAATGTTTAGGGGCATGAAACCTGTTTGTTGGCAGAGAAAAATTATTAGTTAAAATGTGTTCTCAAACTAAATTTACCTAACGTGTTCTTCCTGGCGTGAAAATAAAATTGAAAATTTCGTAGAAGAATCGCAATACACGTCACATACGAACTGACCCTAACCGTTGTGTCAAGTGCCCAACTACAGGAAGACCCCTTTTATAAGTTATAAAGGTTTGTGGTGCATGAAAATTCAGTGTTTTTAGCCTCCAATGGCCCAAATTCCTAAAATCAGCAAAAAACAGTCTACTATTTCTATTCAGGAATTTTTGAAAATAATGTTGATGTTTGGAGATATAATAGACCTTCTGTACGACATATCGCACGTGTAAGTCGTGTGAAAAAAATCTAGGGTACTCCATTTGCAACCTTTCACTGAAATGTAATAAATGGAGTGGCATTACTTATTCCAGAAATAGATGGAAAGTTGGATGCCACCTCTTGAGATACTGTTGTCATGGTTAGTGGCTTGCTTTCCTTCTTTAGTTTATTAAATGAAATTAGTTTTCTGGGAATATCTAAGAAACTGTGGGGTTTAGAGCCTTAAAATATAGTTTTCGGGGACCCTTTACGGCTCTTGAGGGGCCCCGAGTTTTGTTTCTGACCCCAAGGGTTTGAAAATGAGCTTTGTCTCTTCGTTGTACGCCATAATAATGTTAATAATTAAAAGAATAATACTAATAATAATAATAATAATATAACAAAATAGGGATAGGGATATAATAGACCTTCCGGACCATACCCGCAAGTGTAAATCGCGTTAAAAATTCTAAGCCCTTAAGCGCATTATATGTATTGATGAATATTTCAGCTTAATTTGGATCCGTTATAACCTTATTGCCGTTTGCAAACCTTCACAGTAATGTAATAAATGGAACTGTATTGCGTCTTACAGAAATAGACAAGGCTTCATAACGTAACAGAATTGTCAGAAATAACGAATTAATTTTTGTTACGTTACTGCTTCTGTACCCAAAACAAATGGTATGTGAATAACGTTTTGAGTGCGGCAACGAAATAAGGGGTTATAATTTTCCCTGGTTTGCGCTATTAACGTTTTAACCAGCAGAGGAAAAGATTCCGTTATTTTAAAATTCGTTCCCGTTATTAACGTTATAAGTCTAGTAACGGTATGACAGCGATTTTGACCCGCTGCGCGCCATCAATAACGTTATTCAGGCAGAGTGATCGATTCGGTTATTTCAAAATGCAAACCTACTAATAACGTTATAAGCCTAGTAACGGTATACATGAGATTTTAACGAGTTATGCGCTATCAATAACGTAATTCATGGCAGAAAAATTAATTCCGTTATTTAGAAATGTGAACCCACCAATAACGTTATAAGCTTTGTAACGGTATACGAGCGATATTTACGAGCTTTGCGCTGTCAATAACGTTATTCATGGCAGAAAAATAATTCCGTTATTTAGAAATGCGAACCCACCAATAACGTTATAAGTCTAGTAACGGTATACGAGCGAATTTTACCAGCCATACGCTATCAATAACGTTATTCAGGGCAGAAAAATTAATTCAGTTATTTTGAAATGCGAACCCACCAACAACGTTATAAGTCTAATAACGGTATACAGGCGATTTTTACCAGCTATGCGCTATCAGTAACATTATTCTAAGCGGAGAAATTGATTCCGTTATTTCAGAAAAGAATCTCGTCAATAACGTTATGGAAGTGTCTACTTGCCCGCTTCCCGGACAAGCATGGAAGGTGACCGTGAACTGACGATGCTGGGCCATATGTAATTCCAGGCCAATTATTTATTCAAACATAGGATAATTACTTCTTGAAATATCAATAATAATCAACATAATGATTTCGATCTGAGCGCGTGGCCCATCAGACAGGGCAAGGCACCTTGCTCGTTTCGATCGCGGTCATATTGTAGCCTACGTTAGAAACATGTTTCCTAAAATCAATACGATGCATCCCATTGATTCGAAATATTTCTTGTTGCTTCATATAGGGGTTTGGAACATAGCCTATTGTTCATCAGTCCCATGTAGTTGAAGTCTGATAAACTTTGTTATTTTTGGAGTTAGCAATGGCCTTGACTTAGGAACTATCCACGCATGTTCCTGGAGTGGAAGTGGGAAACCCCAGAAAAACACTCTAAGATAGCTAAGATGGGAATCGAACTCACCTTCTCGCAATGTTGCCATATAAGGCAGAGTGTAACCTACACACCAAACTTTCACTCCTTTGTGACCAATAAGAGTATTTCTTTCCTAAATGAAACCTCCCGTTCTTGCTTTTCGTTTACTTGGTATCCTATTTTCATTTAGTAGTGATAGAAGCCATTTTTCAGTGATGGTTATTTCTAATGAAGAAAGCTATTCAGTCGGTCAACACGAAATTCGCGTAGACCGAATGAAAAGGTTTCTTTATTATTTTCATTTATGATAAAATAGGCTTATGACATCACATTTAGTCCGTGTGTGTGCGTTTGTGTGTGTCCCTCCTAATAAAATATAAAAGGCTGGAGCGATTTCAATGAAACTCGGTAAAGTCATAGTACTACACACATCAAAAAAAGTTTTGCATCACCTCGGTTCCAAGAGTTCCGGAACCGTTAAATACAAAGGGAATAGGGATCAACACAAACAACATTTCAGCTCGTTTTATTGCTCATGAGACCCACACATTGCATGTTGTACCATCATACAGCTAGACTTTCAGCATTTGTGGTCCAGATTGCAGTACACACCACTACCTCTAATACCCAGTAGCACGTCCTCTTGCATTGATGCATGCCTGTATTCGCCGTGGCATACTATCCACAAGTTCATCAAGACACTGTTGGTCCAAATCGTCCCACTCCTCAACGACAATTCGGCGTAAATCTCTCAGAGTGGTTGGTGGGTCAAGACGTCCATAAACAGCCCTTTTCAACATATCCCAGGCATGTTCGATAGGGTTCATGTCTGGCGAACATGCTGGCCACTGTAGTCGAGCGATGTCGTTATCTTGAAGGAACGCATTCACAAGATGTGCACGATGAGGTCGAGAATTGTCGTCCATGAAGACAAATGCCTCTCCAATATTCTGCCGATATGGTTGCACTATGGGTCGGAGGATGTCATTCAGGTATCGTAAAGCCGTTTCGGAGCCTTCCATGACCACCAGTGGCGTACGTCGGCCCCACATAATGCCACCCCAAAACATCAGGGAACCACCACCTTGCTGCACTCGCTGGACAGTGTGTCTAAGACGTTCAGCCTGACCAGGGTGCCTCCAAACACGTCTCCGACGATTGTCTGGTTGAAGGCATATGCGACACTCATCGGTGAAGAGAACGTGATGCCAATTCCGTGGGGTCCATTCAGCATGTTGTTGGGCCCATCTGTACCACGCTGCATGGTGTCGGGGTTGCAAAGCTGGACCTCGCCATGGACGTCGGGAGTGAAGTTGCGCATCATGCAGCCTATTGCGCACAGTTTGAGTTGAAACACGACGTCCTGTGGCTGAACGAAACGCATTATTCAACATGGTGGCATTGCTGTCAGGGTTCCTCCGAGCGGCAATCCGTAAGTAGCGGTCATCCACTACAGTAGTAGCCCTTGGGCGGCCTGAGCGAGGCCTGTCATCGACAGTTCCTGTATCTCTGTACCTCCTCCATGTCCGAACAACATCGCTTTGGTTCACTCTGAGACGCCTGGAAACTTCCCTTGTTGAGAGCCCTTCTTGACACAAAGTAACAATGCGGACGCGATCGAACTGCGGTATTGACCTTCTAGGCATGGTAGAACTACAGACAACATGAGCAGCGTACCTTCGTCCTGGTGGAATGACTGGAACTGATCGGCTGTCGTACCCCCTCCGTCTAATAGGCCCTGCTCATGCATGGTTGTTTACATCTTTGAGCAGTTTTAGTGACATCTATGAACAGTCAAAGGGACTGTATCTTGGATACAATATACACAGTCAAAGTCTATATGCCGGAGATCTGGGAACCGAGGTGATGCAAAACTTTTTTTGATGTGTGTATTTTGTCCGACCCCGACCGTGATCTTCAAATTTTATTACAGCTCACCAATCCAACATGGCGACTGTGCGAAATATTTCACTGGCATTCCATATCTCCGAAACTATTACAGATATCACCCTGACATTTTGTACGGTGATAAAATGAACTACTAGATGGGACTCTCAAAATTCCTGTTAAGTAACAAACGAACATGGGGGCCAAGCGAAGTTGATACATTAAAACAGATCTTTTTTTTTCCCGCGATTAAACCATTCGAGCGTCGTGAAATGGTATAGCAAATGTTACACACCTTGTAATGCACTGTTATCTTATTCAGCTCAATTGTTTACATAACCACAAGATGGTGCCTGTGTGAAATTTAAAAATTAAGTTTTAATTTCTTGTGTCCTAATCATGCGATCGTAGCCACGTTTGAACAATGAACCTACTGTACGCAATAATCGTCATCTAATAGTACATAGCTCAATGGTCTACACATATTTTGAAATATTTAGACGATTCTCAATGTCAACTAATCAATGACAGCAATCAAACTGAATTGTTTTCATAACCACAAGATGGCACCTGTGCGAAATTTTAAAATCTCGTATTTAGCCGATTTCCATTTATGAAAAAATAGGCTTATGCGATCACATTTTGTCCGTGTGTGTGCACCAGGGCCGTCCAATGGACAAGGTGAAGCAGTGCTAGCAGGTGAAGCGCAGCCCTATTCTGCCTATTTCTGAGCAGTGCAGCACGACATCACACTAGCACTGCAGCGCTTAGTCGCACAAGCACTGTCCATTTGACGGGGTGCTGCAGTACGTTTAGTACTGAGCGCAGAGCCTGGACACTAGGCGCACTGGAGCCAACATTTTGTCATATGCTTGTGGTCTACCGTGCTCATAACGTCTTTTGTGCCTGGGGAGCACAAACATACCATAGTGGGAAAGTCACACCTTAGAGAAACACACCGAAGACGTATAAAACATGATATTTGGACGTAAATGAACCTGATCTGCAACAAGGATACAAGAAGTTGCATACTTTTAGCCTATTTTCATTTATGAATTTATGAATTTATGCGCGTGTGTGTGTGTGATATGGTGTGTGCCCCCCCCTAATAACTTCTAAACCGCTGGAGCGATTGCAATGAAACTCGGTAAGTTCATAGCACTGTCCACACCACCCCGACCGTGCCCTTCAAATTTTGTTACATCCCACCAATCCAACATGGCGGCTGTGCGAAATATTTCACCAGCATTCGATATCTACGAAACTATTACCGATATCACCCTGGAATATTTCACGGTGATAAAGTGAACTACTAGAAGTTCACCAATGTGATTTCTGAAAACCTGATAACTACAGAACCAACATGGCGGCCAAGCAAAGTTGCAACATTTAAATAGACGTTTCTCACGATTTAACCAACCAAACGCAATGCAACTTTGTACAGTATATGTTTATACACATTGTAATGTACCGACATCTAACTTCATTCAATTGTTTACATAACCTCAAGAAGGCGGCTGAGCGAAATATTTCACCGGCATTCTATATCTCTGAAACTATTAGCGATATCACCCTGAAATTTTGTACGGAGATAAAGGGCACTATTGGAATTTCACCTATAAGACTTTCAAAAACCGGTTAACTACAAAACGAATATGGCAGCCAAGCGAATTTGAAAATTTTAAATAGACCTTTCTCGCGATTTAATGATCCAAACGCTGTGAAACTTGGTACAGGAAATGCTTATACACATTGTAATGCACTGGTATCTTATTTAGTTCAATTGTTTACATAACCTCAAGATGGCGAATGTGCGAATTTTAAAATTAAGTTTTTATTTCTTGTGTCGTAATCATGCGATCGAAGTGAGAGTTTGAGTAATGAACCCTTGCAATAATTTTCCTTTAATGGTACGTGACTCTATGGCCTATACATATAACATTCCAACATGGCGACCATCCGAAATATTTAGATGGATCTCAATATCTACGAATCTATTACAGCAATCAAACTAAATTTTTTAATCTTCATTGGGGCTATGAACATAAGTTCACCTATAGGACTTTCAATAACCTGGTGATCACAAATCCAACATGGCGGTGACGCGAAGTATAAATATTCACATGGTCGTTTCTCGCAATTTAACCATCCGAGTGCAGTGACACTTGGTACAGTAAATCCATCTACAAATTTTAATCCACTGGCATCTATTTTTTTATTTGTTTCCATAACCACAAGATGGCAGCTGTGCGAAATTTTAAAACCTCGTTTTTACTTCTTGTGTCCTAATCATGCGATTGAAGTTTGAATACTACACGTACACAATACACTTCACGTAACAGTACATAACTCTAAGACCTACAGATATAAAAATCCAACATGGAGACCATGCGCAATATTTAGCCGGTTCTCTATATCTGCGAATCTATTACAGCAATCAAACTGAACTTTTGTATGTTGATAGAGGCAAATAACATAAGTAGGATACATGAAAATAGGCTGTATAGTTCTTCACGGAACTACTTGTTGGGTTAGATATTGTTGTTTTAAGGGGCGGAACTACGAGGTCATCTGCCCCTACTTTTTGGGTGATGCAGCAGGCGCAGCGAGATATAATAATCCTAAAAATGGAATCAAGCATAGTGGTAATCATGCATGTGACAGTAACAGGGCCGGTATGGGATCAGGAGTGTTAAAATACGTTTTTAAATTTGTTGACATAATGTCACAAACCAGCCGACGTAGCTACACACGCTAACGTGCATGGTCAGACTACACCGATCTCGAAATACCACACACAACCATTTCATACCTTGCCTCATTAATTTCATTTGTCATTAAATCCTCTCATTAGATTGACGTCATGAAGGGCATGTATCTTTAATATCATTCCCACAAGGAAACTGTCTCACCATATCCCCTTCCTCATAGCAACCTAAATAATTACGGGTAGAACAAAAAATCTACATTAGGACTATAAAGCTATAGTTTACAGTATTTCAATAACAAGATTCTGAATTCACCAACTGATTAGATTGGTGCTGTTCAGGGATATGTGAAATCGAGAAACGTGCGTTAGTAAATTTATCAGGTTTTTAAACTGAACAATATTCCGTCGCAATCTGAGGTAATTTATGTCTTTTATTCGTATTTTCAACATCGCCTGAAACAATAACTCATGGAATTTACCTACACATAAGATATACGGCAAAATAAGCAAGTTGACATGAAATCCTTCTAACTTTTGAAGTTTTAGGACAATTTCCATTATTTCAACAGTATGGAGACCAAGAGTGCTCTTCATTGTAAAACAATTTTGCTCTGATAATTACAAAATATGTTGTCTGTCTTTCTACCAGCTTGTCGGTATTTCTTTCGGTTGTTTGTTGGTTTTTGGAACTATTTGGCTCTTTGGTTAAGGTATGCGAACCATCTCTCTAACTTACCAGGGGCAATGTAATGCCAACAAGTAGTTCCGTGAAGAACTATACAGCCTATTTTCAAATATCCTACTCAAATTAATTGCCACTATCAACATGCAAAATTTCAGTTTAATTGCTGTAACAGATTCGTAGATATTGAGAACCGTCTAAATATTTCAGATTGCCGCCAGGTTGGATTTTTATTTTTGTACTATTACATTAATATTATTGTGTTCGTGTGGTATTCAAACTTCAATCGAATGATTAGAACACAAGAAGTAAAAACGAGATTTTAAAATTACGCACAGCAGCCATCTTGTGATTATGCTAACAATTGAAATAAATTAGATGCCAGTGGATCAACATTTGTATAAGCATTTAACGTGCAACGTTTCACGGTACTCGGATAGTTAATTCGCGAGAAACGTCCATTTAAATATTTATACTTCGCGTCGCCGCCATGTTGGATTTGTGCTCACCAAGTTACTGAAGTCCTATAGGTGAACATATGTTCATAGTCTCTATGAACATAAAAAAATTAGTTTGCTTGCTGTAAAAGATTCATAGATGTGGAGAACCATCTAAATATTTCGGAAGCTCGCCATTTAAGATTGTTATATGTATAGGCCATAGAGTTATGTACCATTCAAGGACAATTATTGCCTAGGCTCATTATTCAAACTTTCACTTCGATCGCATGATTACGACACAAGAAATAAAAACTTAATTTTAAAATTTCGCACAGCCGCCATCTTGAGGTTATGTAAACAATTGAATTAAATTAGATGGCAGTGCATTACAATCTGCAAAATCATTTACTGTACCACATTTCACTGCCCTCAGAGAATTAAATCACGAGAAATATCTATTAAAATATTTCAAATTCGCTTGATCGCCATGTTCGTTTTGTACTTTACATGTTTATGATCATTACATAGATAAACTTGTATCAGTACCCTTTATCACCGTACAAAATTTCAGGGTGATATCTGTAATAGTTTAGGAGATATAGAATGACAGTGAAATATTTCGCACAGCCGCCATTTTGAGGTTATGTAAACAATTGAACTAAATTAGACTCCAGTGCATTAAAATGTGTATAAACATTTGCTGCACCATGTTTCATTGCATTTGGATTGTTCAATCACAAGAAAAGTCTATTTAAAAGTCTCAACTTCGCTTGACCGCCATGTTGGTTTTGTAGTCACCAGGTTTTCGAAAGTCTCATAGGTGAACTTCTAGTATTGCCCTTTATCACCGTACACAATTTCAGGGCGATATCGGTAATAGTTTCGGAGATATGGAATGCTAGTGAAATATTTCGCACAGCCACCATGTTGGATTGGTAAGACGTAACAAAATTTGAAGGGCACGGTCGAGGTCGCCGGGAATAATGCTATGAACTTACCGAGTTTCATTGAAATCTCTCCACACACACACACACAAACACGCACACGCACACACACACGGACAAAAGGTGATCTCATAAGCATATTTTTTAAAAATTGAAAATAGGCTAAAAATACGAAGAAAGGTGTACTATTATAGGTCGTGCTGAAATTACGTGGCATCGTGCAATAGATTGCGCTGACAATGAAAGAGATCACCTTGAGGTGTAGCGGCTAACATTCATGGCTGTCGCCCCGGTGGTCCGGGTTTGATTCCCTGGCCTGCCAAGAAATTTAATTTCGGTTAGAGGTACTGAAATGGTATTGATGATATCTAAGTCATCAAAGGGGTGTTCATTTTGAGGATTTGCACCAGGTCAGTGAGCACAAGTTTTCCTTTTTTTTTTCTACATTCTTATTCTGCAATTCGAACATTCATATGGGAACTCGGAGAGAAACTCACCTCGTAGAGTTGTTAGAATAGCTTCCGTAAAATATTCTCAAAGGCCAATGCTGCAAGTAGCCGTCGTGAGTTAATCCAATTGCATATTTATATGTAATCCACACATCGTATTTAAGAACATTTGATTTTCATAGCATTCTATGTTCTGGGCATAGGAAAACCTCGAAGCTAATTTCGCAATTTTCAGTGAATGAACATCCAAAGTATAGTAATCATCATGTAGGGACACCGTGCCACATATATACAGAGAGTGCAAGAATTGCTTGAAGGCAAGGTGACATGGTGCGTAATTTGTGTTTGTACAACGAATGAGGTTTTCATTACGGTGATGATGATGAAGATGGTGGTAACGATGAAGACGGTGATTTACTAGTTAGGAACCAAAGGAATACTTGAGAATTAAGCCTGAAGCGGATGTATGGAAAAAACAAAATGAACTTGCTGGTTGATTGCGAAAGTGTCTAATCACCATATTTTATGGAGAACAACTTATCCAGAAGTACACAAGAAAGGGAGTAGTCAAGCACAAATAGGTGGAGGCAAAGGTTGCTCTTGTGTGAGACTGTATGCTGCAACCACTGTGGAGTGTCTGATAACCTAGCTCCGTTCAAACACCAAAATTAAGAAGGGAATCACCGACATAGATCTAAGATGCATCTGTAACATTTCAGAAATGTTACGCGATCCATGTTTTCGTGTCTTCCTCGTGTTAGAAGCAAAAGTACAATAGAATAATAATTGTTATTGGCTGTAAGAAGGATACAAGATTTATGCTTGAGCCCACCATCAGATGTGAAGTAACCATCGGCATAACAAGACAGGTCGTTTAGAGCTATCGATAGGCTTCAAAGAGAATTGAAAGCTTGTGGTACGTTTCGAATAAGGGGAAGAAACAACATCAACATTTTTTTTAAACTTATCGTGTTTGGGTATGCCTAACTTAAGTGTAAATGGCATAATTTTGCTATCAAATGAATCCATTCAATAATAGAGAATTGATCTACAATGTACTCGGGAACAGTATGAGACGTAGTCTATTGGTATCCAATAACATTTTATTGCCAATAATAATAGTCAAATAATAATAATAATAATAATATGAAGAGAAGAGAAGAACAACTTCGAGAAATCCAGCCGCGACAGGCTGGCCACGCGCCCCTGAACTGAGAGTTCCAGCGTAGACAGTGCTGACAGTGTGAGGCTAGGTCATATAGCCCTAAAAGCACTTGCCTGGCTTGCAGGGTACCACGACATACAATACTATACACAGCTCACTCGCACACGTAGCTAGCGGCAGGCGGGGAGAGTAAAGGACACAGATAACCTACTGACATGACATGACGTCACGCACCTACAACGGGCCTTGGTGTGCATCCCCACCCCTCCCCCCTCTTCCCCCCCCCCACACCCAACATAATAAAATCTAAGCGGCTGGAGCGATTTCAATGAAATTCGGTAAGGTCATACTAGGCCTACTATTTTGGCCGACCCCGATCGTGCCCTTCAAAGCTTATTATGTTTCACCAATTCAACAGGGTGGCTGTGCGAAATATCTTACATGCATTCTATATCTCCGAAACTGTCACCGATATCACCCTGAAATTTTGTACGGTTATAAAAGTCACTAAAGTGACTTTCATAAGCCTGTTAACTACAAAACGAACATGGCGGCCAAGTGAATTTGAACATTTAAATAGACTTTTCTGGCGATTTAACCATCCGAACGCAGTGCAATTTGGTACAGCAATTGTTTATATACATTGTAATGAACTGATATCTAATTTTGTTAAATTGTTTACATACACTCAAGATGGCAGCTGTGCAAAATTTTTAAATTATTTTTTTATTTCTTGTGTCCCAATCATCCGATAGAAGTCAACGTTTGAATAATGAACCTTCACAATAATAGTCATCTAATAGTACATAACTCTATGGACTACATATAGGGTCTTTCATATTAAGTAAGTACGACGAACGGCGGTTTTGTTATTCGCTACTGCAGCGGGCTTGGCCGAGTTTCTGGCGCCCCACGGCCCCCTGCGGTAGTATTGAAAGAGCGCGCATAGTACAAACTTGACCTTGCAATAAGCGTGCAGGTGTTGTCAGTCGCCAGTCTGAACCTCAGATGGTAACATGTTTAGACAGTTATCATTGCAACATCGTATTTTTGTATGTAAAACTTATTTTAAATACGAGTCGGCCCGGTGGGTAAGTTCAGCAATTTCCTGATGAAGTGTCACCTTCACTAGCACTGATTCACGTAATTGTAAATAGGTTTGCCACTAGGCCTACTGACTCAGTGCTCAATAAAGAACATAAAATACAAAATCAGAAACATTACATTGGCAGAACTCACTCGTGTGAGCCAAAATGTGGTTACCGGATACAATGCCTGTATAACCCAGGAAGGACGACACTTCCAGCATCTTTTATAAGGTAATATTTCATACAGGATTGTACACACGCTTAAAGCAGGGGGGCCACAGCGCGCCACAAGCTCAACCAAGGCCACCGCAGCAGCAGGAAAGGGGAGCGAAAGTCAAGTGAGAGAGTGATGACCTTACCCCTTACCTGACGGTATGGGATTCCTGAGCATCTAATCCGATGTTGCGATTGACTGTGACTGTGATGGCTAGTTCTTAATTATTGTTCAGTTCTGGATATTTCTGAGTGATCTTTTGAAATTTTACCAGTTTGTACTTACGACTTCTAATTTTCCATGTTGTTTTTTCTGTTTTTAGTTCATCGATCCCTTTAATTACTTTTTACTTAGTTTATTTTACCTGCAACACCATTATTTTTAGTGTTCGTTAGGTGTTCTATTTTCGGCAATTTATTTTTGGACAGTATCTCTGGTAGATCATAAATACATGTACGAAACATATAGGTACGACTGATGGAGAGCATTACGGTCATCAAGTGCAGTTAGTTTTACATTTTAGGTGAAAAATGGAGCCACCACCAAAACCGATTCAAGGCAGGACTGGCATGCAAAACGAAATGCATCATCAATTTAAATTAGCGTCGCGAAATTAAATTGTTCAAAGGAATAAAATTTCACTCCTGGCGCAAAATAAAATTAATAATAGAATTTTAATTTCGCTGCAGAGGCGAAATAAATTCATTAGTCTTTTAATTTCGCTTCCGACGCGAAATAAAATGCATTCCTGACTTTTAATTTCGCTCCCGGTGCGAAATAAAATTCGTACCAGACTTTAAATTTCGCTCCCAGCGTGAAATAAAATCCGTTACAGACTTTTAATTTCGCTCCCGGCTACAAACAGAATTCTTAGCCGACTTTCAACTTTGCTCCTGGCGTGAAATAAAATTCATTCAAGACTTTTCATTTCGCTCTTGGCGTAAAATATAAACCGTTAGTCTTTTAAATTCGCTTCCGGCGCGAAATAAAAAAAATTACAGACTTTCAATTTCACTCCGGGCACGAAATAAAATTCGTTACTGTGCCCTTTTAGCAAGAAATATGCCAATCACAGTATACCAGCGTAGCTCAATTCAGGGATTTTCGGGGTAGCGGTAAGTTCACCCACTCTGTGACTCACATATTTTGGATTAATTAGAGGATACACTTGCAAAAATAACAAAAAAATCATCTCCTATTTTAACACATTTAATTAATCAAAATTATGGCGCTACAAACAATTAAACAATTAAATTACTGACCCATAATCATCTACTTGTTCCAAATGAACAAGGAATAACATAAGAATAAAACAAATATTGTATTAAAACATATGGTTTCCAATAAACCAACAATTCCTAATTATTTTTACTTCCATAAAGCATCAACTGTAAGTTTCATATAACTCCGAGCTCTTCTGGCTCAATGCTTTCTATAATAATGGTGTCATTCTTTGTACACCTCAAATACTACTTTTTTATATTTTCTTAATCATCAAAACAAATGTATAATTACATTTAAAATTACATGTTAATTATCTAACTCAATATTTGGGCATTTCACAGGTTTTCAGCTTTTATCATCTCTCTCTAGTTTTACAAATACATTAAGGTAATCAGGAAACTACTTGTGTACTCCAGAGTATGAAGATACTTGACACAGTCAAAAAACTATGGTCACTCCCGGAACCTAGTTGCCTTCAATTAACTCATGGAATCCTACTTCCATACAACATTACAATAGGGATTGTTATTTATCTCATTTGTCTTATAAGACCATTATCACATAAAAAAACTACGATCTGAACAGGCAAGCGGAAATATCAATCTACACGGACCTCGGTTCAACGCCCGGGTCATTAACAACTTTAAACACTCCTGGTGTATTCATTACTCCTTACAAGACGGCCTTCAGACACCCCTCCTACTCCAAGGGTCTGACCGCGCTACTCAAGCGTTATTTATGACTATGCGGGAACCCTCCCGTCTAGTCTAAGCTAGAGCTCTCTTTAATGCTTTCACAAACAGCTTTTCGTTCATTCTCAATTCTTTGGGGAGACCTGGCATTCTACTCCTCGTGTACATTCAACAATATTATTGGGCTCATAAACCACATTCGTAATCTTGGCATTTATTAATTATGAAAGGTCCTCATTGATTGGGGAAGAGATATACACATTCTACGACGAATAATAAAGGGGCTTTCACAATAAGAAGATTCTGAGTTCGAATCTCTTCACATGCCTCGGGAACCATTCCCATATAGAGGACTATACAAAATGCGATTTAGGGTCAGCCTATAGCTTATAAGACCTACGCTCAATACCATACATTTGCTCCCTTTCAATACAACATACACAATGGCCTCGTGATACTACGTCACAAATAGAGGACTTACACCAATTCTCAATTCACTACAATCAACTACCTCTCATAAGTAATTTACCAAGTACATTAACTTTTACGCGTTCCTAGCGTGACATTTTATTTTAATTGCGCTCTTTTGCGCTATACTTTATTTTTAAGCCTAGCGTCATCCAAAGAACTGATAATACCATATTAACAATTGATACACATCTCAATTTTTATATTATTCTTTTCCTTTGACAATAACTTTCTCTCTTTTTAAGAACATGCATTTGAACATCATGTCTATACTTTTTATTAAGGCTCTAACGCTCTTATGTTCACATCAATTAATTTGATCTTTATTTAATATTTCCTTACTTGGTTATTATTATTATTATTTCATATCTTCATTCTTTACACAAGCTCAAAAGCTATTTCTTTCATATAACTTCAATTTTATTTAAATATCTTTCATGATAATTATTAATATTTCGCCGGCTCTTATGATATTCGTCAAATACACTGACATTTTATTCATATATTTCCTCTACTGGATTTATTCTTTTACATAATTATTTATAGTTTCTCAAATTTCTATTATTGTTCAGACCGCGTTTTCCTTATTCAGTATTTATTTATTTAAACACATCCCTTCTACTCGAAAACTCCGGTGGATTTGTACACAATCATTTCCTGACACCAAAATATAATGAAATTCATTACTCACATGTTTTTAAGGTCGTCTCATGACCTTTATCCTTGTGCGGTGTTTCATTTTGGCCCACTTGTTAACTTACTCCATATTGTAGAAATTCATCTCATGTACAAACACTTCTTGACACATATTCAATACACTTAACATTGACAACATTTTAATACACTGGTGTATCCATTTAGAACACACAATACACACTAAAAAATATTATTTTAACACACAATCTTGATAGATTTACACTTCACAACTTTTGATCACTAGGCCGTATTTTCCTAGCCTATCACACGTGACCTCTTAATCTCCCGTTTCCAAGGGTGAAATGTATTCAATGTCGGCTTCCTATCCTGCAGAATACGAAAGTCTCGAAACATCTACTTTTCCCTGGAATCCTAATTCTTCGAATCCTATTCTGGATGACCGGCTGTTTCTCTAGCTTGAACGGCTTCTTTTTTAGGTCTAGTTTTCCGATCCTAGTGAAAGTCTGTTCGGATTGAGGTCCCCTCGATAACCTATCGATGATCGATGGATTTATTTTATAGCAGCTAGTACTTCTCGAGTCTAATGCTTTAGAATAGTTCGTCTACTTTCTGGAGATAATGTCTATAGTCTCCGTTCTTCTTTGTTTATTATCACTTGATTTAAAGAAACTTTTCTTTAACTTTGTGTCGAATTGACGGACATTCATCATTAATCAGTCAATAAATTGAATTTAATTTTAAAGAATCTTAGAACGACTAGTGTTTTATATCAGAAAAGGGGAGTGCGTTAGGAGGACCAGTGGGTGGTTTTCTTTGAGTTTGCTTAAACTTAACGCCCGAGATATTTTTATTTTATTTTAGAGTCTCTTGTTCGAGTTCTTTTGAGCTTTGTTTCATCGTAATTTTATACACCACTGGCATCTTCGTACCGCATTCTTTAATATCGACGTATCCTGATCCCTGGTTGATCCTAGTTGGTAGGTTTTTCAGAGGTTATTTGAGCCGGGAACTTCTAAAATCTACGATCCAGCCTTCCATCGGATTGCAACAGGTAAGACCACGTGGATTACGGGTACATCTATATATGGCGACCCAATCTATGGGGCTATCGAATTGGCATTCTCGATTTCTCCAATGCTAAACCCATGTGTGAGAATCCATTTTTATGAGATTATTGAGTTTAGCAGTTTTCGAACGATGTAGTCGTTAGCAAAATTTTCTTTGGCATTGCTACGATTATACACGTCGAATTCATTGGCAATTCACGTTTCTTCAAATCGTGAAGATGAGTTTACTCAATCTACCTGGCATACAGATAGAATTATCGCCATTGCTGAAATTTATTTGTTTTGGGCGTGCCAAGTAAAAAGTAATTTGATTGATTACGACATGACCATAAAAGAGATTTCTAGGAAATTTTTATGGATCAGCGTGGTCAGATGGGACATGACATGGGGCCATTTTTCACTCCATGCTTGTCGGCCATTTTGTGTTCGTTACCGGCGATGATTATTTGTAGATCATCTGTAATAATAGAATCACTTTCTTTAATAATAATATAAATAATTCATCATTTCAATTTTAATTTAAACCGTTTCTAATATAAATCACCGTCGTTGCATACCTCCTATTTTCTTATAGACTTAATTTATATAATAAGTTTAGAAGCAAAACAAAATTCAATGCTTGTATTGGTGAAAAGGGTCATTCTAAATGTGTCAATTCTGCTATTTATGTATTGCATTCCTGTGTTTTTTATAATTGTATTTACCATGACAGCTGTGTCAATGGAAGACATTGCCCATATGTTGAAGGCAATCCAGGAGAAGATGGGCAGTCACGCTAATGAATTAGCTGAAATAAGGAGTAATTCCCAAGCTAGCTTTGACAATATTAACTCCATTGTTAATAAGAACACTGAATTAGTTCAGGAATGTGTGGGGGACAAGAGTCAAATGCACTTGTCTATCAAATATCTTCAAGACAGTAATCGTAAGATTGCAGCTAACGCTAAAGATATAAAGGAAAAGATAATTGATGTAGAAACAGGCATCGACAGTGTGACAGCCGATGTCAGGCTTGTTCAACTTGACATCAGTAACATTAATGTAGAAGTCAGCCATGTAAGATCTAATGTTGCATCATTAGAAGTAAAAGCCATAAGCACTGAAGGCAAATTAGATACAGCTGAAGGCAAATTAGATGCAATGCAGGGTAAAATTAATTCAACAGAAAGTAAAATTGATTCAGCTGAAGGCAAATTAGATGCAATGCAGAGTAAAATAAATTCAACAGAAAGTAAAATTGATTCAGCTCAAGTTGATATTACTGCAATGCAGAGTAAAATTAATTCAACAGAAAGTAAAATAGATTTAACAGAAGGCATTGTAACTAGTATACGAACTAGTATTTCTACCATAAAGGAGGATGTTAGAAATATTAAATCGGAACTAGATAGTAATCAGAAAGAAAATAAAATCAGTTTAGATGCATTGCAATTGCAGTTTTCAAACGAAGCAAGTGCAACGCAAGAAACTCTAACCAAATTAGAGGGTGATATGGCCCAACTTAAAGAAAAGGTTGAAGATCACAACAAGGTCTTGAGAAAAGATATTGAGATCGATCTCAAAGCCATTATTAACGATCAAGTGACCATATTAAGGGGGGAAATCACGAAAATTAATGCAGATGTCATCAAAAGCATTAAGTCAGATCTTGAATTAAAGATTAATAGAACAGAATTAAGACTTAACCAATATATTTCCCAGGCCAGAATAGACACTGACAAACGAATCGATTCAGTTCAGACTATGCAGTTCGAAAGCGTCACTGTTCTTAGGGAGGATTTGGAAACGCAGATTAAAGGCGTAATTTTAAAAGTAGATCAAGTCAAGATAGATCTAAACTCAGAGCGTGAAATGAAAACATCAGAATTAAATGAGATTAGACAAGAGTTTCAAACGTTCAGATTAATGGATCATATAGACATAAACAAATTAAGAACGGAAATCAAGTCACAATTGGAAACGTTGGGGAAACCTATAAATTCCGATGGGGAAGGAAAGGTACACCATTTAAGGGACAGGATGGATACCACAACGCCAGCTAGGAATTATTTAGCGAGGTTAAATAAGGCACATGAGACAGAACAAGGTCATGTTAGATCAGAGATCCCGAATGAGGCTACGTCAGAGATAAATCCCAGAGACTTTAGGATGTCAACGCCTAATGACAGATCTCATGTCACGATAGTGAGAAATTACGAGGAGAAAATTAAGAAGTTTTCAAATACGGAGGGTTTGACTCCTATAGAATTTATTAGAAATCTACAAGATCACTTTGCGGAACATCATGTTGCAAGGGATAGAGAACTGCGGATTGTTGAGAAGCATCTGGCAGACGCACCGTTAAATTGGTTCCGAGCTTTCCGATATACTTTCGATAACTTCGAACAGTTTTCGGAAGCATTCATCAAAAGATTCTGGTCGATAGAGATACAACACGCAGTGAGGGCAGAAGTCTATTCGAGGAAATACAGTAGTACTGGACCCACCAGTTATTCTGAATTCTTCACATCTCAGTTAGCTCGTCTTAGATATCTTCAACCCCCATTGAGACAGGAGGAAATTCTTGAGACAATTTCACGCCAGTTACCGGTGGAAGTTAGAAGGAATTTAATTTCATCAGGCGTAGAGGATTTAGCGGCAATGGACGACTTGCTGCGTAGGCTAGACCATACTTCTATGTCGCCCACCATAGTTAAAAGCGGAAGGACGGAAACTAAGGCCGTGAACGCGGTAGTCGTTGACCAAACTCAACAAACAGAAAGGTCAAATAGGACAGGATCTAGATGGGAAGGTCCAATGAGGAACAGTAGGACGTATAGTCGAAGATTTGAAGATAGAAACAACCAACGACCATACGGAAACTACCAACAGAGGTACGATCGAGATCGGAATAGACCTAACCAAACCGATCGTATTCAAGAAAGGTATAGACCTTATGAAAATAGAAATAGGAATGACAGGTACATGAATGGTAATCAGGAAAGAGAGCAATTCCAACCTAGGAATAACAGGTATCGAGGTTATCAGAATAATAACCGATACTATGATAATAGGGATAGACAAGGCCAATATCAGCAACAGAATAGAGGTCAACAAGGGTTTGCCAGATATAAAAACTATAGAGATAAAAACTATTATAACCAGGAAGACAGAGAACAGTCTAGAAAGGACAGGGATAGGCGTGAAGAAAGGAAGGATCGAAGGGACACAGAAAGTGAACCAGAACCTAACACTAGCCATCACACTAGTGATAATGAAAGGGGTTCACAGGAAAAAAAAAACGCCAATTTTGAAATCCCAGAAGAATTAAACAGCCAGCCGTCTCCATTTGATATAATTATACAAGATGTTTATGAGGTCACGGACGAAGATTTGTTATTCGAAGAAATGGAAGGAATTGTGAGTGAACGTGCTGAATTGCCTATAATTGAAATCTCTGTGGGCAATCAACATTGCAGGTCTCTTATAGACACGGGAGCGGTCATTTCAATCATGTCCGAAGATTGCTTTTTGAAATTAGAAAAGGAACAACAATTTACCACATTGCCAGCTTCATCGATCAAAGTAAGAGGACTATTTCAAGATAAATCGATGAAATGCAAATTACAAGTCCAGCTGAAGTTCAGTATCAATGAAAGATGTTTTGAACATATTTTTGTGGTGCTCAAAAATATTAATTTTGAAATAATCCTTGGGATTGATTTTATTACTCGTGCCAGAATTACCATTGACATGGACAGGAGAATTATCAGGTTCCCAGAGAAAACTATTAGGAAGATAGTACATGAAAATATTGATTCCAATGAGGATGTGGAAAATTTGATCAGGGAAGAAGTTTTAGAAAATATAATAAATCAGGCCGAGCAAGAAAGAGAGCATTATGCACTTTACGTCGAGGGATTTACAGAAAGTACTTCAAGAAAGTGGAATAAAACGCAAAATTCTGTTCATTGACGAATACCTAGAATGGTGTAATAAAAGAATTCGCACACTTTTATTAGCTAGGTTGGGAGGAGGATGAGACAGTATTTTGCTATTTATTGGAACCCTGATATGACAGCGAGACGTATTTGGAAGTTATTGCTTGACATTATTTTGACTGTCGACTTTGAGCCACAGTTTGCTGCTTATGCACTAAGGAGATGGTTAGACTACCCCGCCACACTCCTGATCACGTGCACAGGACATGCTCACGGACTGGTCATTGCAACTAGTTGAAGGAAATATGAAATTATAATCGATTGTGTTCGATTGTCCACCTCGATACAGGTGTGATGCATCTTGGGTAGACTCCCAGCTGGGTCTTGGATCAGCAGCTTTGAGACGACAGACACTTGAGTAAAGCAACCTATGCAGTGAACATGTTATCGTTCGTATAAGGAAGTTCCGTGTATCACGCGGTTATACGAGTGTTTTCTACACGCAGCGCGATTCGAACGAGTGAGCTTAGCCAACACATGGACTTTGTTAATACAGAATTCGATGAGGAAATCTGCTACGTATTGGTTTGAAATGCAAGAAAGCATTATTATCGACAACATTATGACTGGATTTTCTTGTGAGAAACAAACTATTGGAGTAATGATGTGCTAAACATATCGTTCAGGAATGTAATGCAGTAGCAGAGTTGATCATTTGGAATGACATCCTTTTGAACTCTACAATGAAGGGAAAGAAACGTTGGGAACATTAGTTCTGATCCAGTAACTTTAAAGTAGCCAAGAATGAAGAAACAATTCCATAGAAAGGAAGCTACTTTACTGATAACGTCGAGGGAGCCTTGTGCAAGCAATATGCAGGAACTCCGTTTCGTGGACAGTAGTTTTCGGGTTAGGAGGAAGTTGGTTCGGCAACTTGCAGATCCAGCCACGAACTTCTCAGGGATGATGGTTCGATTCCTGACAGGAATGTATATTCCTATACGTTCTTCAATTTCAACCAGAACTTCGCCCAAGGTAGCTGGAAAACTTTTCTTCTCTTGTAGACAGTAGAACTTGTCACCTTTAGTTTGATACTTTTCACCAATATTTTATTAAATTAGCATGGATTTCATTCAAAGGCTAGATCTGGTTCTTCTTTACCATTTCTGTCGGAGAATGTAATTTTTGTGTAGTTAACTGTAAACGTGATGCTATTTAGAGTATTACTTTGTTGCTTTTATTTTTAAAATTTTGGAAATAAAACCAAGCATTCAATTTTGTTGGGAAGATATCTGCAGCGTAATTAGGAACAAGACGACGATATCTTTGTATAAGAATAGCAATTAGGAAGAAGATGGCAACACACTCGTGCACTTGAACTATTCCAAAAATATTTGAGTGAAACTATTCGTTTGGACTTTTGACATTCTAGTAGAAATTCTTTCTTTTAGAAATGATAGTGCATTCTCATCGCTATTTTCCATGCTTATGGATTTATGGAAATCGTCTGGCGAAAACAATTGTGAATTGATTGCCAAGGCATTTGCAGCCTACTTTCATATATTTTTTGGATTAAAGATTTTTCTTTAAATGTAATATTTTTATTCAGTTTTTGCTTGTGTTATTTCAATTCGTTTTTGGGAAGACTCTTGGATAGATCATCGTTTGATTTAATGGTTTGCGTGTATCTATTGATTTGATAATAGACTCCTTTCCATGATGTAAGTCTCACGTGTTTTCGTCTGAGTAGTTGAGCCATTTTTCGAATTTGGATAGGCGAAACTGAAACGACTATTTTGGTAGTGTCTATTTACAATTTTTCTCTCACATATAAGTCATTATGGAAATATATATATATATATATATAAATATATTGGAATTGTGAATCAAATTTAACTGTTCACATTGTTATAACAGAATTTATCGTAGACTTTAAAGACGATTATTGTGGAAATGAATAATACAATTTATCTAACAAATTGTTGCTTCTTGTTTAATGAAGTTAAAAGGAAGTAATATGTGGCATTTCTATATTCGTTCATGATGGGGCATGATATTTTCAGAGCAATTTCTGAAAGGTTTCAAGTTTAATAACGTATGGGATTAATTTTTGACAGCTTTGGAAAGCTGAATTGAGGTATTGCAATTTTGTGCATACGATTTATTGTGTTAGTGCAGCTAATATTTGACATCATTGGATGGTCAATATTAATGCTGGACATTGTTCTTGTAGTCTTTTGGAGAAGACGTTAACGTAGTTATTGCGTTTTAGTAAGAGTGAAATTAGCTTTTGAGCTATCACCTTTTTGGATTTGATGTTGTAGTTATCGTGATTTGGAATCACGAATGTTTTTCTTATGCTTGTTTTATGCAAGTAACCCTACGTTTTATTATCACCTAGTAGGATTTGCCGGAGATAAATTGTCTATATCATGATACCCATATTCAAGTAACACAGATATTTCTTAAACAGCTTTAACTAATTCATGCAACATATGACATGTGATATTTCAGTAATTTTGAGTAAAAATATACTGCATTCTTTGAAGCTTTTAAATAGTTAATGAACTATTTTCACGACTTGTAACATTATTCGATTATCTTAATTGATTGTTGAATACATCGAATTAAGGAAATGATAACCATGAAACATACTTGTAAAATTAAATGAAGATAGGCAGCGTTGAAAACAAAATCCTAATTGAGGATGTAACTTGTATATAAAGTGTAAAATATATGTATAAATCTTTAAGGGTATAACATCAGTTTATAATGTAATATTATATTTTTCTTGTTATTTGTTCAGCGATTGATATGAACAATAAGATGGGGCCTTATTGTAGGCATTTATTTACTTAAAAGTACATTTTTTCATCACTTGATTTAAAGAAACTTTTCTTTAACTTTGTGTCGAATTGACGGACATTCATCATTAATCAGTCAATAAATTGAATTTAATTTTAAAGAATCTTAGAACGACTAGTGTTTTATATCAGAAAAGGGGAGTGCGTTAGGAGGACCAGTGGGTGGTTTTCTTTGAGTTTGCTTAAACTTAACGCCCGAGATATTTTTATTTTATTTTAGAGTCTCTTGTTCGAGTTCTTTTGAGCTTTGTTTCATCGTAATTTTATACACCACTGGCATCTTCGTACCGCATTCTTTAATATCGACGTATCCTGATCCCTGGTTGATCCTAGTTGGTAGGTTTTTCAGAGGTTATTTGAGCCGGGAACTTCTAAAATCTACGATCCAGCCTTCCATCGGATTGCAACAGGTAAGACCACGTGGATTACGGGTACAGTACCATCCCGGCATTTGCCCGAAGACGAAGTGGGAAACCACGGAAAACCACTTCGAGGATGGCTGAGGTGGGAATCGAACCCCCTCTACTCGTTTGGACCACCCGAGGCTGAGAAGACCCCGTTCCAGTCCTCATACCACTTTACAAATTTCGTGGCAGAGCCGGGAATCGAACCCAGGACCTCCGGGGCGGCAGCTAACCATGCTGATCGCTACGCTACGGAGGCGACCTTATGTAATATATACGAACCAAATGTCCGTGTGTGTCTGTCTCCAACTATCAGTTTACAAACGATGAAACGATATTGAATCAGTTTATGGCACGGTGGAGGACATTTCAATGTCATGTTTTATATCACCTCCATCATAACGAAAACAAATTGGCGGCATCACGCTTATTTATACCTAAAACAAATACTGACTGAACTTATCATTTTACTATCAAATTTTGGAAAAACAAATCTTACTATGAGAAACGTCGGAGGTCCAAACTATTACAGCATCAACAGAAATATTTCATTATGGCGACCATGTGAAGTATACAAGCATTATAATCCATAACTCAAGTTCCAATGCTCACTTTAGGTACCATACAGATGGTTTTATATAAGCAACTGCCGAAGTGATGGACTCAGTCAGTTTGAACATTATGTGCAGAAGCCATTTTGAAGACAGAGGCTATCAAAGTATTCTTTTTTCGAGCTACAATAACGAAAGTAACCGAGAACGCAGAATTGAATAAGTGGTATCAGTTACCCAAGACAAATGGACATGGACTCCATACATTCAATATGGCAACTGGGCGTACTGTTCAAATAATAAACTGAAATATTCAGGTTACAATTAATAACGGAACTTGGCAAGAGAATAATATAACATAAGAGACATCGCTAGTATTTACTATTGCTCTTCAAATAACATGCATGCGACATGATGAAAGTATAAGATATTAAAACCATTAACCCACCATCTATTACAGTTCCAACGGTGAATCGTAACAAAAAAAGGCTGGTATATGTAGCTTTTAATGCCCAACGACATTCCCTGGCAGGCATAGCCCATCCTAAACCACGCTGTGAAATTTTAGCGTAAACTGAACGAAAAAAAAGTCAGTAGAGGATCGTGCTCACCCTCTCCTTGGTCACCGACCTCCAAGAAGACGACTCAGATCAAGGAAAAGCTTCCGGCAAACAACAATGTTCACTGCTAAGCCTGAAATAGTTAGGTCCCAGCTATGACAATCCACTACACCACCAGAGTGGGTGAAGGCTAAAGAGAGCCTTTCAACAGACCACGACACCAACTGGGAAACTTGGTGATCACTCAATAGACTTCGGAGTGATGTTGGGAGATGCAGAGTTAATCTACGTAAATGGGGATATCTACTGGGATCGGAACTCTGCGATTGTGGTAATAATATCGTATGGCCTCGGTGTCGGGTGCAAGCTTTGTAATTTGAAACTCAGAGGGTAGCTTGCATGTCGAATTTCGTTGTTCCTTAAATCACTATGAAAGTCAAGAAGGTTAGATATCTAAGCTCGTTGAACACTATAGCGCTTTCTAGTAGAGAAATGAGGAACTTGGTGTTGGCGGAAACTCCCGAGATTAATTTTTCCATTATGAACACGGCCTACTGAATTCAAATGGGTTCCTTGACATGCCAACACCGTATTACATGCGTGTCGTACTTTTGCCGCCTTTCTAAAATCACTTACCACGGCCAGGAGCGAACCTGCAATCTTGGGGTTAGTAGACCGACACGCTATCCACTCACCCACCGTGGCGATTGTGGTGAGAGGCAGACAATGTTACACCTGTGTTCCTGTGAGATGTGCCCGTCCTGTGTCCCAACGCATGAGTTAATGGAAGGATGTGATAGCGCAATGGGAGTAGCCAATATCTGGGCGATGATCATCTAACCCAGGGGTCTCCAAACTTTCCAGCCTTAGGGCCATACTGATTACTCCAGTAAGTTCCGAGGGCCAAAACCATATTATCATTGTTGCCGGTGGTAAAAAGTGAAATAGTCCACTGATGAAAAAAAAGTCCGAAAAAGTACGCAACGTTGAAAAAAGGCTGCAAATCAGACTAAAGTCCGCAAAACGGCAACACTGCATATTATTAATTTTCCTGTCATTATCTGTAATTTCTAGATTAGTCGTAGAGTACGAGCCATGAGGAGTAACGTGACACGACATCTGGTGGACACAAGCGGAAATAGGTAGTACCTTCTATCGCTAACAGATGGCGCTAATAGCACGTACAGAGTAATCTCGTTGGTTCGAGAGAGTTCTGGTGTCTTCCACTCACTTCTAGATGGCAGTAATTGGAATATATAAGAAGGCTAGTTGCGCAACCACAAGTCAGTTCCTATGACACTGTTGTGAAATAAAATAGTGCGTACCTCCTTAAAACGTGTTTGTGCGTGTTTAAGTTTAAGACATCTTTGTAACAGTATTTTGATTTGAATTGTTGCTTTTGTGTGTGATTTAGTAGTATGGAAAAGAAGCGAAAAATTGATAGTGAATGCAGAAAATTCAAAGATGAGTGGAAAATTCAGTATTTCGTAATTGAGTCCAGTAACAAGGCGCTATGTTTGATTTGCAATGAAAGCATAGCCGTTCTCAAGGAATATAACATTAAACGTCATTATGAAACAAACAAAAATTCAAAATTACTCAAAATATACAGGAAGTTTGCGGACAGAAAAATTCGAAGCTATGAAGCGCGGATTGAAATCGCAGCAATCTTCATTTACAAAACTCAAAACCGAACAAGAGGCTGCAACTCGTGCCAGCTTTCGTGTGGCTCTTGAAATTGCAATACGTGGAAAACCATTCACCGATGGAGAAATGATCAAAGAATGCATAATTGCAGCAGCCGAAGAAATGTGCCCTGAAAAGGTAAATTTATTAAAAACTGTCAGTATGTCAGCAAACACTGTGGCTCGAAGGGTAGAAAACATCGCTGAAAATATATCCTCTCAACTGTTCGACAAAAATGGAGATGTTGAGTGGTTTTCTTTGGCCTTGGATGAGTCAAAGGATGTGTCAGATACTGCTCAGGTGTTGATTTATATTCGAGGAGTAGATAAAAGCTATGAAGTGCATGAAGAACTTCTTGATATGTATAGTATTCATGGCACAACTACTGGTACAGATATTTTTAAAGGAGTTGAAATGGCCATTAATCAAAAGAACCTTCGATGGAAAAACTTGAAATGTATTACAACTGATGGAGGCAAAAACATGAGTGGAAAAGATAAAGGTATTGTCGCTCTTGTGTCAAAGGCTGTAGAAAATGACTGTGGTTCAAAACCATTAGTCTTACATTGTATCATTCATCAACAGTTTTTGTGCGGAAAATGTTTGGATATGTCTGAAGTTCTGAAACCAGTCATATCAACTGTTGATTTTATGAGATCTTTTGGGCTGAATCACCGACAATTCCGACAATTTATTGAAGAGATTGGAGAAAATGACTTACCTTATCATACTGCCGTACGTTGGCTTAGTTGTGGGAAAGTCCCTCAGCGCTTTTTTGAACTTCGAGCAGTGATCGAAATTTTTTTGAATGAAAAGCATCGCCCTCTTACTGAATTACAAAAAACAACGCATGGCTGTGGAAGTTAGCATTCTATGTTGATTTGATAAAACATGTGAACGAACTGAATTTGAGATTGCAAGGAGAAAACTAGCATCTTCCTGATTTATACATTAATATCAAATCATTCCAGAACAAATTGATACTGTTTCAATCACAACTACGAAGTAAATGTTTTTCACATTTTAAAACATGTGAAATATTCAGCCACACCACTGAGACTGAGTTTCCTATCGATTTTGGAATCGAAACTTTGAGTGCTTTGAAAATAAATTTTGATACTCGTTTCTCGGACTTCGATGCCTTTGCGAATCAAATTAAGATTTTTCAGGATCCTTTTGATACTGACATTGAAACCCTAGCCCCGGAACTTCAAATGGAATTGATTGAACTACAGTGCAGTGATATAATTAAGAACAAATATCAAAACTCATCTTTGTTGGAATTTTATAAGAGTCTTCCACTGACACAATTTGATAATTTGCATAAATTTGCTCGTGGGCTGTTTTCTGTTTTTGGTACTACTTATTTGTGTGAGAATACCTTCTCCAAAATGAAGTACACAAAAAATGTTTACAGATCTAAATTAACTGATGAGCATCTTAAATCTCTTTTAATAATTGGTACAAGTAAAATTAGTCCACAACTACAAACTATTGTCAGTGGAAAATCTCAATTACATAATTCTCATTAGTATTTCATATGTCTGCATGTTATGCATGTCTTTACTCATTACAATTCTGTGTTTCTTTATCCAAATTATCACAAAAACAATAAAAATAAGCCTACAACAATGTTATGAGTAGTTAGTCCATGACCATATCAATGTAGATGTGATATTAATAATTATTCAACATAAAATTAGAATACTTCAGTAAACTAAATTTAATTTGCTATAAAAAATATGTTCTCAAAAATGAGTTTTCAAGTATGCTAGCTCTCCGCGGGCCGGACAAAATCTGTCCGCGGGCCGGATGTGGCCCTCGGGCCGTAGTTTGGAGAACCCTGATCTAACCTGAGACATTTGTGGTTTTCCTAAATTTGTGTATTGTATATATGCTATTGCTTCTGACTTACATAAGGTGCTTCCTCAGCAAAAGGCGCAAGATCAACGACTATATATAATTAACATTGGGGGTGAGCGTACTAACAGAACTTGAACTCCACCAGATGCCATAAAAAAATTACCACGCCACTTACTGAATGAGGGTACTATTCAATTACCATTGTGGTAAGAAAGGTGATGCCACACAACCATCTAACTACCGAGGGATTGCCTTACTCGAGATAGGATATAAATTTTTTACCTCACTGCTTATGAATCGACTTAGGCCATTTTTGGGAGACATTATAGGCTCATATCAATGTGGTTTTGTATCTGGTCGGTCTACTATCGACCACATCTTTACATTGAGGCAACTCATGGAGAAATTCTACGAATTTGACAAGGAATTGCATTTAATCTTTATTGATTTTCGTCAGGCCTATGACAGTATAAACCGTATAGTATTATGGACGGCTATGCACGAGATGGGCATTCCAATGAAGTACATAAGGTTGATCAAGACCTGTTACTCTGACTCTAGATGCCAGGTGCGGTTTGCAAATCAAGAATCAGAATCCTTTAGCGTTCAAAGTGGACTAAGACAAGGAGATCCTCTAGCCCTAGTCCTTTTCAATATAGCATTGGAAAAGATTAAACGTGGAACTGGTTGGAATAGGGAAATGGAGATGGTCGGATCCGACATAATTCTTGCATTTGCTGATGATGTAGTGATCATGGGGAACACTTTGGATCAGGTAACGACTGATACATCAAGATTCCTACTGGAAGCAAAGAAAATGGGGTTGGTGGTTAATGAATCGAAAACAAAATACATGATTATATCACGTCGACAGAATATTCCGATTGCTATCGACGATGGAATGCACAAATTTGAGACAGTTGAATCATTCAAATATTTAGGATCAATATTGTCAAACAACGTAGCCTCCGTGGCTTAGGCGGCAGCACGCCGGCCTCTCACCGCTGGGTCCGTGGTTCAAATCCCGGTCACTCCATGTGAGATCTGTGCTGGACAAAACGGAGGCAGACAGGTTTTTCTCCGGGTACTCCGGTTTTCCCTGTCAAAATTTCATTCCAGCAACACTCTCCACTACCATTTCATTTCATCTGTCATTCATTTAATCATTGCCCCAGAGGAGTGCGTCAGGCCTCGGCAGCCGGCACAGTCCATATCCTCGCCGCTAGATGGGGGCTTCATTCATTCCATTCCTGACCCGGTCGAAGACTGGAAGCAGGCTGTGGATTTTCATTTTCATTTCATTGTCAAACAAAAGTGAAATAGAAAAGGAAATAAGACAAAGAATCACCAACGCTACTCATGTTTCCGATAGCATGAATCGAATTTTCACGTCCCGTCTAATATCTCAGGAAAACAAGATCCACCTATACATGACCCTAGTACGACCTGTTTTAATGTATGGTTGTGAAACGTGGGCGACTCCAAGAACTTTTGAAGAACGTATATGTGCATTTGAAAGAAAAATGCTGCGGAAAATCTATGGCCCAAAATACTGCCCAGAAACTGACAGTTGGGAAAGACGGAGTAAAGAGGAGTTATATCGACGTTATAAAAAGGCAGACATCAGTAGAGAGATAGAGAGAAGACGATTACAATGGTTAGGACACATTATCAGAGCAGAAGGTACTCTCCCGAACAGTATGTTCAATTTTCAGCCAACGGGAAAACGTCCAAGAGGTCGACCAAGAACGAGATGGAAAGATCGAGTTATGTTGGCACTGAACCAGGTAGATCCAGATGCAAGTATGGAAGATGCCAGGGATAGAAATCGTTGGACTAATATATGCCACCATTATTTGAGAAGCTGAAATCATTCTCCCTGTTATGAAGTACAATGTTATAGCCTATATTATGTTATGCTTGCTATTTATATTGTAATCAAGAATTGTATACCCTTGTTTTTCTGCTATGGGTCTTAATGGCCTGTCACATGCAATAAATGATGATGATGATGATGATGATTGTGGTATTCTCGTCAAGACGCTTTCAGACTTTGAGGCACAGTACAAGGCATTCGTATAATCAATATATCCCTATGCAATTGCATGTTATAAAGCGCGGTGCATTTCCTTTTGCAATTGGACTAGAGTATACGGGTGTCTATCACTGTTCCTAGTCACTCTCTTTATATGACGTTACTAATTTTCACCAAATATATAATTATGATTATTATTGAGTTGGAAGTCATTTTCCAGTGTTACCTTAGTACTCGAAATGTAATGATTTTCTGTCGGTCATCACCTTTGTATCCGATTGTAATGGGTGTTTCATTAATCCTGAAAGACATGGGATTAATAAACAAGATGTTCAGTAAAGAACATATAGCCTACTTTCTCCTAAATGCATGGGTATTGTTATAACTCTTTGTCCTTTTCAAGGAGTATAATTGAATGTTGGTTGTAGTAGCTTGTTGAAATACAACGTACTATAGGGATATTAAACATGACACTGAGGTGCCCTTTGCTAGTGCTACCTCTGTACCAGATTTCGTTCCATTCGGTTTCACAGTGTTCGAATTGATAGGGGGAATCGATTTTCACACAAAGATGGCCGCCATCCGCAAACTATTAGGCTAATGACCTATTAGTTTGGTCAAAGAATGCTCCCTCCATAAAGGTATGTTGTTGCAAAATCGTAATTTGATTTAAGCTTTGAACATTTGTGTGGCCGACATTATGTTTTCGTCAAGATGGCGGCAATATAAAACATGACACTGAGGTGCTAGTGCTACCTCTGTACCAAATTTCCTTCCATTCGGTTTCACCGTGTTTGAATTAATAAGGGGAATCGATTTTGACACAAAGATGGCCGCCATCCGCAAACTATTAGGCTAATGTCCTATTAATTTGGTCAAAAGATGCTCCCTCCATAAAGGTATGTCGTTGCAAAATTTGGTAGAGATCGGATGATTAGGTTAGTCGTAATTTGATTTAAGCTTTGAACATTTGTGTGGCCGCCATTACGTTTCCGTCAAGATGGCGGCGATATAAAACATAACACTGAGGTGTCCTTTGCTAGTACTACCTCTGTACTGTACCCGTAATACCTACCATCAGCATGTTGGAATCCCACGAAGACAGCTGGATCGTAGAGCCTGGAAACCCAGGCTAGGAAATTTGCCAGATTCGACCCAACATAAGACGAAGAAATGGGGTACAGGAATTCCTAACTGAGACTACGTTAAGAAAAACCATGGTGAACGACATAAGAAAGCTCAAAAGCACAAGAATAACGATGAACGCAATCTCTGGTGTGTGGGAAAACCACTGAAATACCCACCGCTGGCCTTCTTAACGTGTTCTCTTATCGTTTCTATAAAGTACCACACTTCGAAGATTTTAAATTGATCCAAAACAAGTAGTTCCGTAAAGAACTATACAGCCTATTTTCATATATCCTGCTCATATTAATTTCTTCTAACAACATACAAAATTTCAGTTTAATTGCTGTAACAGATTCGTAGATATTGAGAACCGTCTAAATATTTCAGATTGTCGCCAGGTTGGATTTTTATTTTTGTACTATTACATTAAGATTATTGTGTACGTGTGGTATTCAAACTTCAATCGCATGATTAGAACACAAGAAGTAAAAACGAGATTTTAAAATTACGCACAGCAGCCATCTTGTGATTATGCAAACAATTGAAATAAATTAGATGCCAGTGGATCAACATTTGTATAAGCATTTAACGTGCAACGTTTCACAGCACTCGGATAGTTAATTCGCGAGAATCGTCCATTTAAATATTTATACTTCGCGTCGCCGCCATGTTGGATTTGTGCTCACCAGGTTAATGAAAGTCCTATAGGTGAACATATGTTCATAGTCTCTATGAACATTAAAAAAATCAGTTTGGTTGCTGTAAAAGATTCATAGATATTGAGAACCGTCTAAATATTTCGGAAGCTCGCCATTTAGGATTGTTATATGTATAGGCCATAGAATTATGTACCATTCAAGGACAATTATTGCCTAGGTTCATTATTCAAACTTTCACTTCGATCGCATGATTACGACACAAGAAATAAAAACTTAATTTTAAAATTTCGCACAGCCGCCATATTGAGGTTATGTAAACAATTGATTTTAATTAGATGGCAGTGCATTACAATCTGCAAAATCATTTACTGTACCACATTTCACTGCGCTCAGAGAGTTAAATTACGAGAAAAGTCTATTAAAATATTTCAAATTCGCTTGGTCGCCATGTTCGTTTTTTACTTTACAAGTTTATGAAATATACATAGATAAACATGGACCAGTACCCTTTATCACCGTACAAAATTTCAGGGTAATATCAGTAATAGTTTCGGAGATATAGAATGTCAGTGAAATATTTCGCACAGCCGCCATATTGAGGTTATGTAAACAATTGAACTAAATTAGACTCCTGTGCATTACTATGTGTATAAACACTTGCTGTACCTAGTTTCATTACGTTTGGATGGTTAAATCGTGAGAAAAGTCTATTTAAAAGTCTCAACTTCGCTTGGTCGCCATGTTCGTTTTCTACTTTACAAGTTTATGAAATATACATAGGTAAACTTGTATCAGTACCCTTTATCACCGTACTAAATTGCAGGGTGATATCTGTAATAGTTTCGGAGATATAGAATGTCAGTGAAATATTTTGCACAGCCGCCATTTTGAAGTTATGTAAACAATTGAACTAAATTAGACTCCAGTGCATTACTATGTGTATAAACACTTGCTGTACCTAGTTTCATTACGTTTGGATGGTTAAATCGTGAGAAAAGTCTATTTAAAAGTCTCAACTTCGCTTGGTCGCCATGTTCGTTTTCTACTTTACAAGTTTATGAAATATACATAGGTAAACTTGTATCAGTACCCTTTATCACCGTACTAAATTGCAGGGTGATATCTGTAATAGTTTCGGAGATATAGAATGTCAGTGAAATATTTTGCACAGCCGCCATTTTGAAGTTATGTAAACAATTGAACTAAATTAGACTCCAGTGCATTACAATGTGTATAAACATTTGCTGTACCAAGTTTCATTACGTGTGGATAGTTAAATCGCGAGAAAAGTCTATTTAAAATTCTCAACTTCGCTTGACCGCCATGTTGGTTTTGTAGTCACCAGGTTTTTGAAAGTCTCATAGGTGAACTTCTAGTAGTACCCTTTATCACCGTACACAATTTCAGGGCGATATCGGTAATAGTTTCGGATATATTGAATGCTAGTGAAATATTTCGCACAGCCGCCATGTTGGATTGGTGAGACGTAACAAAATTTGAAGGGCACGGTCGAGGTCGCCGGGAATAGTGCTATGAACATACCGAGTTTCATTGAAATCGCTCCAGCCGTTTAGATTTTATTAGGGGGGGACACACACACGAATCACACACACACACACACACACACACACACACACACGCACACACACACGGACAAAAGGTGATCTCATAAGCCTATTTTTTCAAAATTGAAAATAGGCTAAAAATTTATTCAGGAAAGGAAAATATAGTGTAAGTCACTATATTATACTTCAAGGCAGAGTGCCCAACTTCCATCCGAAGTTTCATGAACATGGGAGAAAAATGCCAGCACCCACATTCATCAATGTTATTGACTGCATTTTACCCTAGTATGAGTGAACACAAATCATATTCATGGTTCAACATAAATGTTAACAACAATTGGAACATTTAAATATAAACCCTGGAAATTTTCATATTTACAAGACATACATCAATTTATACCCTGAAAAAATATATTTAAAGCTATAATACAAATGTACAGTCATTTTGTAACACCTTCTTAGTGTTTTTAGCCTACTTTCGATTTTTGCAAAAAATGAAAGTAGACTTATGAGATCAACACAGGGCGAAAAAAGTGTGTCTGTCTGTGTGTGTGTATGTGTGTGTGTGAGTCTGTGTGTGTGTGTATGTGTGTGTGTGAGTCTGTGTGTGTGTGTGTGTCTGTGTGTGTGTGAGTGTGTGTACTCTGAATGTCTGTCCCCCCCTATCAATTCGAACACGGTGAATGCGAATTGAACGAAATTTGGTACAAAGGTAGCACTAGCAAAGGACACCTCAGTGTCATGTTTTATATCGCCGCCATCTTTACAAAAACTGAATGGCGGCCACTCAAACGTTCAAAACGTAAAATCAAATAACGACTAACCAAATCATCCGATCTCTACCAAATTTGGTAACAACATACCTTCGTATAGGATGCGTCTTGTGACCAAACTACAAGGTCGTCCGCCATACCATTTCAGGATGGCGGCCGTGCGAATTATGCAAACTTTATAATCCATAACATGGGACCCACCAGTTCGGATTATCGAGCCGAGAATCGTTTTAACTGTTCTAAAGGAAGAGGCACGTTCGAAATTAAAAGTTTATTTTGTAATACTATAGTGCAGACGTGATTTTAAAAAGCCGAACTGATTCAGTAATAAGACAAGATGGCAGCGGATATCTTGTGCCTGACTTATATTTCACTAATTTGAGTATTGAATGCAATATAGCGTACTGATAAAAAATAAATAAACTTTGTATGAAATGCTTTATATATAAATAATATACTCCAGTGATGAAATCGTTTAGTATAAATCATTATTTGCTAACAAGTTCTATGTAAATCATTTTAAATAGAACGATATTCGTTGACACAATTAGCTCAGTGGTAGAGCGATAGCCTGTCGCTCAGATGCCTATGGTTCAAACCCGATCAGAGCTAGTTTTTTTGCTTGAAATGTTATATGTTTATTGTTTTGTAATGACTCAGATGTTTTAAAATTAAGCGTTATATTGTGCAAATTATGGTGTAAAATATATATTTAATTAAAACATAATTCGCCAGCAGATTTACTCGAGACATCTAGCTGCCAAAAAGGTAACTTCCAGATTTTATTGAAAAGTTTCTTCTTCTGGCCGCTAGAATGCACTCGCTCTGTTAGGATTATATTGTTCGATATTTCACCACTAGATGTCCCGACTAGTCTACGTGGGGATCCATTGATTACTATACCATTATCATTCTATGCGCATCGAATTTGAAGAATGACAAGTTGATACTACGATACATTTTAACTTTTTATTTTAAAGGCTTTGTAACAGCCTATTTTGCGTTACTTGAAAATGTTATTAAGCGTTATATTGTCCACATTATGGTGTAAAATATATATTTAATTAAAACATAATTCGCCAGCAGATTTACTCGAGACATCTAGCTGCCAAAAAGGTAACTTCCAGATTTTATTGAAAAGTTTCTTATTCTGGCCGCTAGAATGCACTCGCTCTGTTAGGATTATATTATCGAAAATATCCACATAGTTTGTATACACACGTCTCTGTAGGGTCATGGAAAGATTTGTTAATTCAATTAGGGTTGTGAAAGCCATGCACAACCAGACGTGTAAAGACATGCCTCAACTCAAAGTTGGATGTTGCCCACGGCAGGTCGTAATAATAATAATAATAATGTTATTGGTTTTACATCCCTTTTAACTACTGCTGCTTTTAGAGACACCGGGGTGCCGGAATTTTGGCCCGAAGGGGATCTTTAACGTGCCAGTAAATGTACTGACACGGCTCCCTCGCATTTGTGCACCCTCAAATGCCAGCTGACTGCGCCAGGATACGAACCTGCAACCTAGGGCCCAGCAAGCGAGAACGTTACCGCTGAGCCACGCCGCCAGTCCGGTCGATTATGTCTCCAGATCCATAACATTCTTGATATACTTCTTATCTTTCTTTCTTTCTTTCTTTCTTTCTTCAATGATGGTAGCAGTTTTTATCTAGGTCGTGGCGTTTGGTAGAGGTAAATCGTTTCTAAGGTCTTCAACAAAGAATAGTTCTATTATACTCTTTGATAATAACAACGAGTTATAACTATACTCATACATTTAGGAGAAAGTAGGCTATATGTTCTTTACTGAACATCTTGTTTTTAAATAGGATTCAGTAGTGACATCTTCCATGTGGTTTATTATATTTGTGTTTGCTGTGTTTTTCTGATTTTATTTTTCTCTTCTGACCGAGCAATAAAGCTAAGTCAAAAATTAACTTCGTTAATTTAATTTTTACATCCCTTTAAATGAACTGTCCTCACCAGACCGGAATTAGTGATTGTTATAACGCCTGTTAAGCATTGCATTGGTACAAATGGTCGAAAATTTTACCAGGTAGGTTTAATTCAACATGCCTAAAATGCATGATTTCCACAACAGATTATTTACTTGAACTGATACTGAAATAAACTGCCCTAATTTCACAATCTATCTGAGTGGATTACTTTCCATACTACAACTTGGAATATTCCATTGAATACCCTTTTAATAATCAAGGACATTAGCCTTTACATGGCTTTGCCATTAAATATCATGCTACACTAAGCATTCATATCATTTATATTATCAGGCACTACTACTATACCTTTAGCGCTTCAATTAATTATCTTTCTTGGTGAACAAAGAATTCGGCTTCGTAGACAGATCACATTCACAATGAAATGTTGTTGCTAAAATTATACAAGTTTCTTTACAGTTCAAGTAATCACTGTTAAATTATTATTTCATTTGCTCTTATGTTGTTATTATTCACGATCAATATGCATAGCTTTCAATATGTGTTAAATGACAATTGCAGCTTTGGCGATATATCTGCTTCCACATAAATCTAGTCTGGGATTCGCGTTGATAACATAGGGTGAATGTATTCAAATGTCTTCAAACTGTGTTTAAAACATCTGTCTAGACCATCTATAATGGATCTTGATCGAATCTATTAAAGCAAACGTAATGCATAATCTAAAAAAAAAAATACGTTAGAAAGTACCTGGATCAAGTCAAAATTCGGAATAAATTCCTAGCAAATCAAAACAAATCCGCTTTCTTCACTGAACCTGCTTCATAAAGCTTACTGCAGTATTCGAAAATCAACCTGAATACTGAAATTTCACTTTTGAGTGTATAACAGTCTTCTAAGTAGACTTACGGGAGTAGAAACTCCAAATTGAGTCTACCCAAACTCGAGTAACGTCATATGAAGGCATAAAACTAGTGTTCATTTACAATATAAATCAAACACGAAAAATGATGAATCTTGAGTGGCCTAAAGTTCCTCTTCTCTACATTAAATACATTCCCCATAAAATGAACTTGAATTTACAGTAATCAAAAGAAAATTAAACTACAATACTTTTAATTACAATGGGTGCATCCTTTTAGTAGAATCAAAACCCTGTCCAGAATAGAATCAGTCTTGACACTAGGATCAAACCTAAACTCCATTCTCAGACATTCTACAAAAAATCCTATATATAAAAACAAGATGTTCAGTAAAGAACATATAGCCTACTTTCTCTTAAATGTATGAGTATAGTTATAACTCGTTGTTATTATCAAAGAGTATAATAGAGCTATTCTTTGTTGAAGGCCATAGAAACGATTTACCTCTACCAAACGCCACAATCTAGATAAAAACTGCTACCATCATTGAAGAAAGAAAGAAAGAAAGATAAGAAGTATCTCAAGAATGTTATGGATCTGGAGACATAATCGACCGGACTGGCTGCGTGGTTCGGCGGTAACGTTCTCGCTTGCTGGGCCCTAGGTTGCAGGTTCGTATCCTGGCGCAGTCAGCTGGCATTTGAGGGTGCACAAATGCGAGGGAGCCGTGTCAGTACATTTACTGGCACGTTAAAGATCCCCTTCGGGCCAAAATTCCGGCACCCCGGTGTCTCTAAAAGCAGCAGTAGTTAAAAGGGATGTAAAACCAATAACATTATTATTATTATTGTTTTAATGTGCTAAACGGTTCCAGGCTAGTGTTCAGAAGTAAAGGGGGAGTTTTAGTCGGTAGTCTGCTACTCAGCAGCAGGAGCCCGACACTCTGTGCGTAAATGCATTTCTTCCCCTAAAAAAAAAATAAAAAAATATATATTATTATTATTATTATTATTATTATTATTATTATTATTATTATTATTATTATTACATATACGACCTGCCGTGGGCAACATCCAACTTTGAATTGAGGCATGTCTTTACACGTCTGGTTGTTCAGGGCTTTCACAACCCTAATTGAAAAAAAAGGAAGGAAGATTGTAGTTTTACGTGGCCGTGAATCTTGTGATTATGAGCCACGGGACCTCCTTTTTACGTGGAATCCGAACCACAGGACATGGCATTTCACTTCAAAAATCTCACATGCATTGACCGGGAATCGAAAACCCTAATTGAATTAACAAATCTTTCCATGACCCTACAGAGACGTGTGTATACAAACTATGTGGATATTTTCGATTGCTATTTGCCTGAAATAAAAGTAGTAATTAATACCTGAACTAACACCAACGGCTTGAACTCAGTTACTATGTGAAATCGTTTTGTTCTTTACTTCAAATAACATTTTCAAGTAACGCAAAATAGGCTGTTACAAACCCTTTAAAATAAAAAGTAAAAATGTATCGTAGTATCATCTTGTCATTCTTCAAATTCGATGCGCATAGAATGCCAATGGTATATTAATCAATGGACCCCCACGTAGACTAGTCGTGACTTCTAGTGGTGAAATATCGAACAATATACTCCTAACAGAGCGAGTGCATTCTAGCGGCCAGAAGAAGAAACTTTTCAATAAAATCTGGAAGTTAATAAGTATGTCGGCGTGCAGTTACCTTTTTGGCAGCTAGATGTCTCGAGTAAATCTGCTGGCGAATTATGTTTTAATTAAATATATATTTTACACCATAATATGCACAATATAACGCTTAATTTTAAAACATCTGAGTCATTACAAAACAATAAACATATAACATTTCAAGCAAAAAATCTAGCTCTGACCGGGTTTGAACCATATGCATTTGAGCGATAGGCTAACGCTCTACCACTGAGCTAATTGTGTCAACGAATATCGTTCTATATAAAATGACTTATATAGAACTTGTTAGCAAATAATGATTTATACTAAACGATTTCATCACTGGAGTATATTATTTATATAAAGCATTTCATACAAAGTTTATTTATTTTGTATCAGTACGCTATATTGCATACAATACTCAAATTAGTGAAATATAAGTCAGGCACAAGATATCCGCTGCCATCTTGTCTTATTACTGAATCAGCTCAGCTTTTTAAAATCACGTCTGCACTATAGTATTACAAAATAAACTTTTAATTTCGAACGTGCCTCTTCCTTTAGAACAGTTAAAACGATTCTCGGCTCGATAATCGGAACTGGTGGGTCCCATGATATGGATTATAAAGTTTGCATAATTCGCACGGCCGCCATCCTGAAATGGTATGGCGGACGACCTTGTAGTTTGGTCACAAGACGCATCCTATACGAAGGTATGTTGTTACCAAATTTGGTAGAGATCGGATGATTTGGTTAGTCGTTATTTGATTTTACGTTTTGAACGTTTGAGTGGCCGCCATTCAGTTTTAGTAAAGATGGCGGCGATATAAAACATGACACTGAGGTGTCCTTTGCTAGTGCTACCTTTGTACCAAATTTTGTTCAATTCGCATTCACCGTGTTCGAATTGATAGGGGGGACAGACATTCAGAGTACACACACTCACACACACACAGACACACACGCACACACACACACAGACTCACACACACACATACACACACACACACACACACACACAGACTCACACACACACATACACACACACAGACAGACACACTTTTTTCGCCCTGTGTTGATCTCATAAGTCTACTTTCATTTTTTGCAAAAATCGAAAGTAGGCTAAAAATGTGGCAGGGTGACAACGTTAGAATAAACATGCTTAGCTACGATTGAAGATGGTTAATTCTGTACCTTGGATGATTCTTGTAGACCCCGAAAGAACACAGTCATGTCCTTCATGACTGTTCCCTCCATGTAAGCAATAGAAGTCTTCACTGTCCAGGAAAGCGAGAAACGAACCCTGGATCTCCAGACATCTCCCATCCTGACTGAATGTTCCACTCTAATACCAAGGACAGTTCCTTTCATCTTCGGATAACGTCCTACCAACCGCAGCACGCAGTTATGTCTATAACGGCTCGAACACCAAAGTTCACTGGCCTCGCGCAATCGGGTCATTTCGAAACACACTGTATTGCAATACAACAGCTGTGTTCGCACTCACCAGCACGGGCCGCAAGACCTATAGCATCAAAATGAACGTGACTTCGCTCGTACAGTGACACTCATGCCTATATCGCCTAACCGAACATGGTTAAGTCACTGAAGCACATTTCAGCCTTTCCTCTCGACATGAAATTGCTAAACATAGTTGTAAGGTCACAGACATATGAGTTAGGCCCTATATATATATGAAGTGAATTCAAAATCCAAGCACTCGTATTGAGAAATGCTTCTCAAATGGAGGTGCTAATTGTTGTGACAAAACACACGAAGTGAGTGTATCGATACGGCCAGTTCCAATGCGAAGAATGTCTACTGAATGAACATTATGATTGTATGCTTGTAAAAGCAAGTATCCACCTTTCACGAACACTATACGGCTGGCCTATTATGAACAGTTATCTAGCAAGACAAGCTGCATTTTCATTTCGATCGCAATGGCCTAATCGGTACTGAAACTGGAGTCCTTTTCGGCACTAAGGAAACTCCCTGCGGTACAATAGTAGTACACTACTCAAGACGAATTTTCACTCACGGTTCGCGTGACATTTCCCCGCCGGTCACCGGTATAACTCGATACATGTGTAATCGTGCGTGGTATATTCAAATCTACCCTCTCCATTGTCCAAGCCAGGTCGCGACTGCGAGGTCACCTACCGTCACGCCACGAGTGCTCAAAACTGGAATTGATAAGATACAAATATCTTATTTCCGTGTTCCTAAGAATTCAATTATTTGAAAGTAGTTAATAATCCAACACCTGCTATAATTACAGACATGTTAAAATGCGCCAGAACGTATAAAAAACATGAATTCCCATCCAAAGGGCATTATTTATCTCTTGTTGCTAATCGATAAAATAATCAATACCCCTAACCAATCAGCTGAGACAACAGTACTTGCAAAGCATGCGCCCCGCTTCTCTCGTCGTGATCGCTATCCAAGGTCAACTTGTGGGTCGCGAAACATATGATCCTGACTCTCCCTCCATGTTCACAAGTAATTACATATTACCTTCCCATAAAGGCATTCCAGTCATGAGAATGAGGGTACAGTACCAAATGTCGTTCCATTCGGTTTCACCGTGTTCGAATTAATAGGGGGAATCGATTTTCACACGAAGATGGCCGCCATCCGCAAACCATTAGGCTGATGACCTATTAGTTTGGTCGAAGGATACTCCCCCCATAAAGGTATGTTGTTGCAAAATTTGGTAGAGATCGGCTGATTAGGTTAGTCGTAATTTGATTTAAGCTTTGAACATTTGTGTGGCCGCCATTACGTTTCCGTCAAGATGGCGGCGATATAAAACGTGACACTGAGGTGTCCTTTGCTAGTGCTACCTTTGTACCAAATTTCGTTCAATTCGCATTCACCGTGTTCGAATTGATAGGGGGTACAGACATTCAGAGTACACACACTCACACAGACTCACACACACACACACACATACACACACACACAGACAGACACACTTTTTTTTAGCCCTGTGTTGATCTCATAAGTCTACTTTCATTTTTTGCAAAAATCGAAAGTAGGCTAATAAATACACTTTGTTTCCCTACCCCTGAAATAAATTTACATGAGATTAATAAATACATAGTTTTATTATATAAAATTACATTTTGTGTAGCAATAGTCATAACTATAACCGTAAATACAGTGTGGTCCACCCGCCCCTTATTATTTAGTTTTATGAAACCCAACTAACACCGCATTTCTCCCGATGGTCGATATTGCTCTGCGCTCTGACTGTGTGACAGCAATGTAATTGGGGCATGGGTCTAGCAAAGAAAAACCGACCTTAAACTTTTCCCCGCCAAATACTATGGCCCATACTACTAACATATGACTTACTGCTCCTTGAAATAACACACATACACGTAATACGATCCAATTAATAGCTTACGCCACGTGATCTGTAATAGTAGAAGGTTAAATCAACACCATAAACCGTGATTGAAGACTTTGAGATGGACTTAAACGTTTGAGGTGGGACGGCTACAGAACTACAGCACGTTTAGCGTGCGGTATCTACAATGTGATGATGGCTGAGAGGGTTAAAGCCTGGCCGTACGTGATGGGCGAGGGCGGGTAGAATGCTGCTTCGAATCCAGTAGTAGGCATGCTTTTTTGAACGAAAGCCCACATTCCATTTTAGTCGGGATGTAACTATATTGCCACATTTATTGCCTTACGATGAATTTTTGTAAAGAGTACGTTGCATTTTGCTGATTTATAAAGAGAATACGATCGAATTGGTACCCTATGCCACGTGACCTGTAATGGCAGAAAATTAAAAAACTGGCATGAATATTACCATAACATATCGAAGTGTCGCTCCGGAGGTCCGGGTTCGATTCCCAGCTCTGCCAAGAAATGTATTACTTGTCTGAGGGCTGAAATTGGGTACACGTAGCCTCATGAAGCAAATATGAGAAGAAGTGGGTTCGATTCCCACCTCAGCCACCCTGGAAATGGTTTTCCGTGGTTTCCCACTTCTACTCCGGCCAAATTCCGGGACGGATTCTATCTTAAGGCCACGGCCGCCTCCTTCCAAATCCTTAATTGCAAATACACACATAATTACAATCCCGAAATAACTCAGGTTATCAGACAAATTCTACACACACACCCAAGAAAACGGGGCTAAATGACCGTGATGTTCTAGCCCCTCAAATGCAACAAAACAACAACATATCGAAGGATATTCTGATCGCCAGTGCTTGCATCAAAGTATACGTATTCCTTAGAAATTCCCATGGTATTATTAGCATACTTACGATTTTTGCAAAAAATGAAAGTAGACTTATGAGATCTACACAGGGCTAAAAATTGTGGGTTTGTCTGTGTGTGTGTGACTGTGTGTCTGTGTGTGTGTGAGTGTGTGTACTCTGAATATCTGCCCCCCCCCCCTTATCAATACAAACACGGTGAAACCGAATTGAAAGAAATTCGGTACAGAGGTAGAACTAGAAAAGGGCACCACAGTGTCATGTTTAATATCGCCGCCATCTTGACGGAAACGTAATGGCGGCCACCCAAATATTCAAAGCTTAAATCAAATTACGAATAATCTAATCATCCGATCTCTACCAAATTTTGCAACAACATATATTTATATGGCGAGCGTCTTTTGACTAAACTACAAGGTAATCAGCCCAATAATTTGCAGATGGCGGCCATGTATGTGTGCAAATCGATTCCCCCTATCAATTCAAACACGGTGAAACCGAATTGAACGATATTTAGTACAGAGATAGCACTAGCAAAGGACACCTCAGTGTTATGTTTTACATCGCCATCATCTTGACGGAAACGTAATGGTGGCCACCCAAATGTTCAAAGTTTAAATCAAATTACGACTAACCTCTTCATCCGATATCTACCAAATTTTGTAACAACATATACTTGTATGGCGAGCGTCGTTTGACTGAACTACAAGGTCATCAGCCAATTAGTTTGCAGATGGCGGCCATGTATGTGTGCAAATCGATTACCCCTATCTTTTCAAACACGGTGAAACAGAATGGAACGAAGTTTGGTACAGAGGTAGCACTAGCAATGGCCACCTCAGTATCATGTTTTATATCGCCGCCATCTTGACGGAAACGTAATGGTGGCCACCCAAATGTTCAAAGTTTAAATCAAATTACGACTAACCTCTTCATCCGATATCTACCAAATTTTGTAACAGCATATACTTGTATAGCGAGCGTCGTTTTACTGAACTACAAGGTCATCAGCCAATTAGTTTGCAGATGGCGGCCATGTATGTGTGCAAATCGATTCCCCCTATCTTTCCAAACACGGTGAAACAGAATGGAACGAAGTTTGGTACAGAGGTAGCACTAGCAATGGCCACCTCAGTATCATGTTTTATATCGCCGCCATCTTGACGGAAACGGTAAGGCGGCCACCCAAATGTTAAAAGGTTAAATCAAATTTCGACCAACGTAATCATTTGATATCTACCAAATTTTTAAACAACATACCTTTTTGTGGGAGCATCTTTTGACTGAACTACAAGATCATCAGCCCAATAGTTTGCAGATAGCGGCCATGTATGTGTGCAGATCGATTCCCCATATCAATTCAAACACGGTGAAGCCGAATTGAATGCTTTTTTTTTACAGAGGTAGCGCTAGCAAAGGGCACATCATATTCATGTATAATATCCGTATAGCACGTTGTATTTCAAGAAGCTACTACAACCGACATTCAATTGTACTCCTTGAAAAGGACAAAGGGTTATAACAATAACCATGCATTTAGGAGAAAGTAGGCTATATGTTCTTTACCGAACATCTTGTTTTGTTATTAAATTAAAAAAAAAGTCTTAGCATATCATAAGGCCCGTATCACACGACACTCGCTGGCAAGGAAGCAGCTGTGTTCGCTGGTACAAAAATCTTGTATGATTCTGTTCTCTTCGTCAGTACAACTGCTTGTATGACCGAAGTGTATCACACGCTAGCATTTTGGACGCTAAGTTGTATGAAATAAAACCGAAGGGCTGGCGTTTGAGGGCATTATTTGCAGTTCATTCGCCTTATTAACGCAAAGCGGTCGCGAAACTTGCTTTAAGTAAATTAGAAAACATGCCAGGTACTGAATGAATGCATTCCAATCAATATTTAAGATCTAACTGTAATAATTGAATATTTTACCCGCTCGCTCATTCGAAGATCCCGGGTTCAAGACTATCCAACGGCAGTTTTTATTTAAAATATTTTATTATACCCTCCCTACCTCGTACAGCAAGTTTTCAACTTGGATTTGTTCATATTATCTACGAAGACGATAGGGAAAGTTATTTTCTTGTCTCATTTAAATGGTTATTTTACCTAAATACTGTTCAAAACCGTGGATGGATACTATTCGTTATAATTTTTTTTTCGTCGATTTTATCCTCCAGGCTAGGTTTTCCCACGGACTCAGCGAGGGATCCCATCATTCCCTCCTCTACGGGCAGTGTCCTGTAGCTTGAAACATCTCGTTCGGGGGCTACAACTGGGGAGGTGGAATCAGCACCTCGCCCAGGCAGCCTCACCTGCAAAGCGAACAGGGTCCTCTTGAGGGATGGGAAGGGAGGGGAAGATCAGTAGGGATAGGCAAGGAAGAGGGAAGGAGGCGGCCGTGACCATACGGTAGGTAACATCCCGTCATTTGCCCGAAGGCGAAGTGGGAAACCACGGAAAACCACTTTGAGGATGGCTGAGGTGGGAATCGAACCTCCTCTACTCGTTTGGACCACCGAGGCTGAGGAGACCCCGTCCCAGTCCTCATACCACTTTTCAAATTTCGTGTCAGAGCCGGGAATCGAACCCAGGACGTCCGGGGTGGCAGCTAATCACGCTGACCACTACGCATCGGAGGCGACTCTATTCGTGATAATTAGAATTTTAATAGTTCAATATTTATCCCAGAATAATAATATGACACGTTCTGTAATTTCTGCCTTGCTGCGAGGCTCAGCGGTAACGTTCTCGCTTGCTGTGCCCAAGGTTGCAGGTTCGTATCCTGGCGCAGTCAGCTGGCGACACCCCGGAGTATCTAAAAGCCAGAGCAGTTAAAAAGGACGTAAAACCAATAATGTTATAATTATCTGTATTTACTGTATGTTTGGGGCAGATGACCTCGTAGTTCCACCCCTTAAAACCTCACTAACTAACTATTACAGCATGTGTATAGCAAGCGCTTTTCGCACAGACGCTGTTGAAAGAAATTATAGTTTCGGTCTGATGTATCTATTCGTAGATTTGTTATGTGGGTCGTCTGAGTGTGTCTGAATTTTCCTTTAAATCAAGGTGTCAAAATTTCAAACACTTGCTACCTTGAATATACAGGATACCTTGCTTTCGTTCTACAGATCATTATGTCGTCGTCCAATCTGGCTGCGTAACATCGGATAAGTACGGTCCTTTTGAGGACCAAATAAAAAATCACTCGTTGGAACAGATAGATATGCGTCCATAATACATCCACAATAAACTACATTAAGCAAAAAAAAAAAAGAAAGTAGTAGTTCAAGGTTCGAACCTACTACATGGCGACTTCGCTGACGCTACTATAGTAATCCTTGATTTAGTCACCATAGCTACCGGGAACCACGGTGTATTGCTGGCACGTATTGAATCAATTCGTAGACACTTCCTGCCCAAACGTAAGAAGGTGTTATTCGGAGCTCTGATTGTTTCAATCATGCATTATATTTGAGGTCATTGAAAGAACACTGCCACTATTGATTTCCACTATAATCGCGAGGATGTACTCAACGGTAAAGTTGTACAATGGACGTAAAGGAGCAGGTACGAATACGCGTTAGTTGGGTTGCCTTCCTCCAAAAAAAATAAGGGGCTGGTGGACCACACCACACCACACTGTATACACTCAGTGTATACAGTGTGGTCCACCAGCCCCTTATTTTTTTTGGAGGAAGGCAACCCAACTAACGCGTATATCATAGTCGTCCTAAAAACATTAGTACTTACTCCTTTACGGCCTAGAACAACTTTACGGTTGAGTTCATGCTCGCGAATATAGTCGAAATCATTAGCAGCAGTGTTTATTCAATTCCATCAACTATAACGAATGTGCAAATCGATACATCCGAACAACACTGCCTTACGAAGGACATGAAGTGTCTATGAGGACTACAAATAGACTCAACACGTGACAGCATCCCACTACGGCTCGCGGTGGCTAAGATGGTTAAATCGTGCCACTGTGCTGTAACGCCAGCCATGCTGCACTGTAGCAGGTTCGAGCCCAAGGCAAATAAGTTCTTTTTTTTTCGCTTCATGCCGCTTTCAGTAGCTGCACTGCGGACACATATCTACCTGTTCCAATGAATGAATTTTTATTTGGTCCTGAAAACGACCGTTTTATTCGATGCTACGTAGGCAGGTTAGACGATGACATAATGGTCTGTAGGAAGAAAAGGAAGAAAGCTTGTAGTTTAGCGTGACCGTTAATCTCGCGAACATAAGCCACGGGTTCTCCATTTTACGTGAATTCGAACCATAGGACATGGCGTTCGTGAGAGGCAAAGAGCTTGACCGATGCGCCACCACACCCCCCTGTAGGAATAAAGCAAGGTACTCTGCATATTCAGTGTAGCAAGTGTTCGAAATGTTGACCACCTTGGTTGATGCAGATTTCAGCACGACGTATTACAGACAGCCTTGCACGCTGTAACATCTGAGGTGTAACAGCTTGGCATGCCTCGGTGATTAGTTGCCGAAGGTGGTCAGGATCTTCAGGCTCCTGTGCATATACTACCTGCTTTAAGTGACCCCACAGGAAGAAGTCAAGTGGCGTAAGATCGGGTGATCTGGCAGGCCAGTGAACGGGTCCTCCTCTTCCTATCCATTTATTTGGATATGTATCATGAAGATGGTTCCTGACGACTAATGATCCGTGGGGTGGGGCCCCATCCTGTTGCCACCACATTCGCAATCGCTCGTGCAGTGGCACGTTTTCCAGCAACTGTGGGAGTTCATTTTGCAGAAAATCAAGGTAGCGTGCTCCCGTAAGATGGCCGTCGTAGAAATATGGTCCGATTAGATTGTCACCCAAGATCCCACACCATACATTTACACCCCACTGCACTTGAAATGCGCCCAGTCTTACCCAATGGGGACTCTCCACGCTCCAATAGTGCATGTTATGCCGGTTGACGGTGCCATTGTTGTGAAATCGTGATTCGTCTGAAAAGAGAACATTTGACAAAAAGGTGGTCATACTGCGTAACGCCCATTGACAAAATGTTACTCTAGCATCGAAATCACGTTCGTGGAGCTGCTGGTGTAACTGAAGATGATATGGATGAAATCTATTTTTATGCAATATTCGGATGACAGATGACCTGCTGATGTTGGTCTGTTGTGCAAGTGTCCGTGTACTAATATGAGGATTATTGAGGACAGTGCCCAAAACAGCTTCTTCAGTTGGACCAGATGTTATAAGAGCATCTCTAACAGGAGATACCCTTCCAAGTGTCCCATTTGACCGCGCTCTTCGTTCAAGATTGCGAAACGAATTGGCAGTCGGTAGTCTTCTGTCAGGATAGCGCTCGTGATACAGGCGTTGAGACTGCAATGCGTTCTTCCTTGTTTCTCCATAAATGAGCATCATATCAACGTACTAGTCACTGGAATACATCGTGAGTGAATGCGTGCTCTGATGTGATCTAGTACAAGTATATGTGTATTAGAGCCGGGAAAATTAGTTCCAGTTGCATTTGATACCGTAAGCTGCCGTATGGCCAGTATCGTCCCCCACCAAGTGTACTCAAAGTCAGGTCACTCCGCTGAGTGAGTCTCGATAATACTGGAACTACTTTTATGTTCGACGATGTCGAAATGTAATTATTATAATGTCAGAAAACTGTCCTATAATGAGACTCATTATAGTACAAGTCTTCATTATGAAACAGTTTCTCCCACCAATCAGAGCTCAAGAAACATTTGTTTGACAAATTTGGTAAAGATATCATCGCACCTGCGCTGAGTTCCAAGGCCATGTAATTTAAATTTCACTGCCTGGCCAAGTGTCATAGTGGGGTGTCGAGGAGGCCATGGTCGAATACAAGGCATTCCCAGCGTCACATGCGCTCTGTTCAGTACATAAAACTGGCGAAATCTCGACAGATATTTATGAATATTTATGTTCGAACATAAAATAGTTATAATAATTATCGTCGAACATAAACAGTCGTATGCAACTCGCCTATAATGGTAATTAAGACACTCAAATGCATATTATAAACATACTCGTGTCTTAATCATTGCCATTATAGGCTCGTTGCATAATGCACTATTATGTTTGACCATGCCGAAATATAAATATGATATGCTAGAAAACTGCATCTTAAAGAGACTCATTATAGTTCAAGTTTCATTATGATACAGGTTATCCAAAAATCAGAGCTCAAGATTTTCATTACGATACAGCTGTTTGATCAATTAGGTAAGGATCGCATCGCACATGCAGACTTCCAAGGCCTCCTATTTTAAATTGCACTGCCTGGGAAGTGTCATAGTTGTGTATTCGAGGAGGCCATGACAGAATACAAGCGTCCAATACACACTGTTCAGTAAACGAAACTCGACAGTTTTTTTTATTTTTATTTTTTATTTTTTAGTCGTTTACCCTCCAGGTTGGTGGAACCCACGGACTCAGCGAGGGAACTCACCACTACCGCCTCTACGGGCAGTGTCCTAGAGCTGGGAACATCGAATCGGAAGGGATACAACTGGTGAGGTGGGATTGGCACCTCGCCCAGGCGGCCACACCTGCAAAGCGAACAGGGGCCTCATGAGGGAAGGTAAGGGATGGTTAGGATGGATAGACAAGGAAGAGGGAAGGAGGCGGCCGTGGCCTTGAAGAAGGTACCATCCCGGCATTTACCCGAAGACGAAGTGGGAAACCACGGAAAACCACTTCGAGGATGGCTGAGTGGGAATCGAACCCCCTCTACTCATTTGGGCCACCCGATGCTGAGTAGACCCCGTTCCAGTCCTCGTACCACTTTTCAAATTTCGTGGCAGAGCCGGAAATCGAACTCAGGACCTCCGGGGCGGCAGCTAACCATGCTGACCGCCACGCTACGGAGGCGACTCAGTTATTTATGAATATTTAATTTTCTGCTGAATTAACTCTCAGGTAGGATTATTTTTGTGCAAACAAAATAACGTGTGTTGGCATGCTTGTGGAATTGATTATCAAATCTTTATCATCTACTCGAGGCCAACCTAAATCACCTAGGAAGTGGTTTCCCGTGGCATCCCACTTCTCACTTTCTATCCTTGTAGTGTAAGCAACCGTGGCTGAAAGGGTAACACGTTGGACTGCGGATTGGAGGATTTGGGGTTCGATACTTAGTAGAGAGGGAAGATTTATAATTTGTTTTCGGTACGTTTTATCGTCTGTGTCACCGACAGTAGTGGCTAAGCTGGCTAAAGCGCAGTGTTAGGTCATGGGGCCAAGCTCTCTGCTGACTCGGTAGACGCGTGGGTTCGAGCCCCACCGTCGGCTGTCCTTGAAATGGTTGTCCGTGGTTTCCCATTTTCAACAACAGGCAAATGCTGGGACAGTACCTACTGAAAGGCCACGGCCGCTTCCTTCCACATCCTTGCCCAGTTTCATTCATCTTCATCCATTCCATCTCTCATCCCGACGCGCAGGTCGCTCACGGGCGTCGACTAGAAAGACCTGCACTCGGCCTCTTAGGAGGCTACACGACAAAAAAAAAATCGTCTGTGTCGACAACTTTACCAATGTCTTACGACAGAAATGATACAAGAGGTCACAGTTAATTATTGAGGATGGGGCACTAGTAATATAGCGAGCAGATGCATTTTCAGGTTGGATTCCATGAACGTTACGTAGTGTTCGAATTCGGTATTACACGAAACATCTTAATATATACACGTCAAACAGAGTTTTTTTCTTGCTAGAATTTAATGACAAATTATATTCTTTTAGTCGGTTTACCCTCCAGGGTTAGCTTTTCCCTCGGACTCACTGAGGGATCGCACCTTTACCGCCTCCAGGACAGAGTCCCGGAGCTTGAAACATATGACGGGAATACAACTGGGGAGGTGGGACAAGCACCTCGCCCAGGTGGCCTCAGCTGCAAAGCGAACAGGGGCCTTATGAGGGATGGGAAGGGATGGGAAGATTGGGAGGGATAGGCAAGGAGGTGGCCGTGGCCTTACGTTAGGTAGCATCCCGGCATTTGTCTGGACACGAAGTGGGAAACAACGGAAAACCACTTCGAGGATGGCTGAAGGGGAAATCGAACTTTTATGCTCATTTGGATCACCCGTGGCTGAGTAAACCCCGTACAAAATAATACCACGGGAAATTTTAAGGAATACGTATACTTCGATGCCAGCAATGGCGGTCAGAATCTTGTTTCATTAGAGGGGCTAGAACATCGCGGTCATTTAGCCCCGTGTACTTGGGTGTGTGTAGAATTCCTCTGATAACCTGTCTATAGCGATGTCTGTATAAGGTATGTATTAGCAATTAAAGTGAGGATGGGGAAGGAGGCGGCCGGGGTCTTAAGTTAGAAACCGTCTCGGCGATAGCCTCGAGCAGAAGTGGGAAGCCACAGAGAACCACTTCCAGAGTGGCTGAGGTGGGAATCAAACCCACCTCTTCTCAGATTTGCTTCACGAAGCTGAGTGCATCCAATTTCAGCCCTCAGACCAGTATTGAATTTCTTGGCAGAACTGGGAATCGAACCTGGACCTCCAGAGTGACACGTCGATATGTTATGTTAATATCCATGACAGTTTTTTTTAATTTTCTGCCATTACAGGTCACGTGGCAAAAGCTATCAATTCGGTCGTATTCTCTTTATAAATCAGCAAAATTCAACCTACTCTTCACAAAAATACATCGTAAGGGAATGAATGTGGCTATGTAGTTACATCCCTACTAAAATGGAGCGTGGGCTTTCATTCAAAAAAGTATGCCTACCAATGGATTCGATGCACCATTCTACCCATTCTCGACCGCCGTCTACGGTCAAGCCTTAACCGACTCAGCCACTGACACATGGTAGATAGCGCGCGGTAAACGTGCTGTAGTTACGGTAGCCGTCCCACATCAAACGTTTAAGTCCATCTCAAGGTCTTCAATCACAGTTTATGGTATTGATTTAACTTTCTACTATTACAGATCACGTGGCGTAAGCTATTAATTCGATCGTATTACGTGTATGTGAGTTATTTCAAGGGGCAATAAGTCATATGTTAGTAGAATGGGCCATAGTATTTGGCGGGGAAAAGTTTAAGGTCGGTTTTTCTTTGCTAGACTCATGACCCAATTACAATGCTGTCACACAGTCTGAGGGCAGAGCAATATCGACCATCGGGAGAAATGCTGTGTTAGTTGGGTTTCATAAAACTAAATAATAAGGGGCGGGTGGACCACACTGTATAAGAGAGAGAGGGCAGGCTTTAGAATGTATTATTTGCAGAACATCTTCATTTTTAGCCTATTTTCAATTTTGAAAAAATAGGCTTATGAGATCACCTTGTGTGTGTGTGTGTGTGCGTGTGTGTGTGTGATTCGTGTGTGTGTCCCCCCTAATAAAATCTAAACGGCAGGAGCGATTTCAATAAAACTCGGAAAGTTCATAGCAGTATTCCGGGCGACCTCGACCGTGCCCTTCAAATTTTGTTACGACTCACCAATTCAACATGGTGGCTGTGCGAAATATTTCACCAGCATTCAATATCTCCGAAACTATAACCGATATTACCCTGAAATTTTCTATGGTGATAGAGGAAACTACTATAAGTTCACTTATGTGACCTTTGAAAACCTGGTAACTACAAAACCAACATGGCGGCCAAGCGAATTTGCGACTTTTAAATAGACGTTTCTCGCGATTTGGCCTACCAATCGCAATGAAACTTGGAACAGTATATGTTTATATACATTTTAATGCACAGACATCTAACTTCGTTCAATTGTTTACATAATCACAAGATGGCGGATGTGCGAAATATTTCACCGGCATTCTATATCTCTGAAACTATTAGAGGTTTCTCCCTAAAATTTTGTACGGAGATAAAGGGCACTACTGGAAGTCCATCTATAAGACTTTCAAAAACCGGTTAACTACAAAACGAACATGGCGGCCAAGCGAATTTGAAAATTTTAAATAGACCTTTCTCGCGATTTAATGTTCCAAGCGCACTGAAACCTGGTACAGGATATATTTATACACATTGTAATCCACTGGTATCTAATTTAGTTCAGTTGTTTACATAACCTCAAGATGGCGGCAGTGCGAATTTTAAAATTAAGTTTTTATTTCTTGTGATGTAGTCATGCGATCGAAGTGAAAGTTTGAATAATGAACCTACGCAATAATTTTCCTTTAATGGTGCATGACTCTATGGCCTATACATTACACAATCCAACATGGCGACCATCCGAAATATTAAGACGATACTGAATATCTACGGATCTATTTTAGCAATCAAACTGCATTTTTTAATGTCCATAGGGGCTATGAACTTAAGTTCACCTATAGGACTTAAAATAACCTGGTGATCACAAATCCAACATGGCGGCGACGCGAATTATAAATATTCACATGGACGTTTCTCGCAATTTAACCATCCGCGTGCAGTGAAACTTGGTACAGTAAATAATTATACGAATGTTAATCCACTGGCATCTAATTTATTTCAATTGTTTCCATAACCTCAAGATGGCAGCTGTGAAAATTTTTAAAATCTCCTTGTTACTTCTTGTGTCCTAAATATGCGATTGAAGTTTGAATACTACACGTTCACAATAATCTGCATGTAACAGTACATAACTCTAGGACCTACATATATAAAATTCAACATGGCGACCATCCGAAGTATTTAGTCGGTTCTCAATATCTACGAATCTATTACAGCAATCAAACTGAAATTTTGTATGTTGATAGTGGCAATTAACATAAGTAGGATATATGAAAATAGGCTGTATAGTTCTTCACGGACCTACTTGTTTTTAAATCTGATTCACATGTTATAAAACACTGTGATGACGTTGCTAACATAAGCGGAGTCTGGCCTTAAGACGCGATAGTTACCTCACTTCATCCCCCACAACTCGGAATGGGTAGAAAACAATAGGCCCTACTGATTTAAAAGATGGATTCTCATTACTAGTTTCGTGGCCTAGAAGGCTTTTAGCTATCAAGTCGTTTTCTGAACAATGCCTTACTAATGGCAGATAGGGAATTAAATAATCCGACGCATGAGGAACTTTAAACCCGTAACCCAGTATATGAAGGTGTCGCGAAAAAAGCGCACTGCGAGAAAAGCGCACTGCGAAGAAAGCGCACAGTCAACCCTTTTGGAGTTACAGAAGGAATCCCGCCCCTATCTTCTTAGAAATAAGGAGTGTTACACAGAAAATAAAAGTTGAATTAATTAGTTTCTGATTCCCATCACACTTTATCCAGGCTGTGGACTGGCTAAATGATTAATTACTAAATATTTTTAATCATTTAGGCGTGTTTAAAATCAGCTTGAGTATAGCTTCGTCAATGTTAACTTTTTAAATATATTTACAGTTTTAAAGTATACTTAGGCTTGCTTTAAATCAGCATGAATGTAGCTTCGTCAATATTAACTGTTTACTATTTACATTCTTTTCGGGTCTTGCTTTTCTTCTAGAAAGAAGGTCTAGCCAAGTTTTTGTAGATATGAAACTGTCTTTGAACACGCTGTGATGTCACCATTTTCTTCATACTTCTTCACAGTTCTTTCCAGTTTCTTATCCAACTCGATGTAAGTTTTCTTCCTCTTTTTCCCAGCTAAATTCAGTTCTATCCTCATGTACATACAAGAAGATTCCTCCGCTTCACTCTTGAAACAAAGTATGACATCTCTGATTTTGGGGTTGGGTCGTCCGAGAAGATTGTTGATTTTGTTGTGCCAACCTTCCACCGCGTTCGTAGTCCTGTGTCGCCTAGCATAGCAATTCCACAATTCAATAGGAATTTCGTCATTATGCAGCCACTGTTCGACGAAGTAGTCGAAGAAGCGAGTTAATTTCGGGTTTTCAAGAGCCTGTGAGTGAATTTCGACCCAGCCATCTTGGACATCTTCAGTTTTCAAGAAGGCTAATGCAGCACACATTTGAGTGGACAGTCGGATTTCTTCATTTTCTCTATATTCACACGTCAGTCCAATTTCTTGTATTTTTCTCCACAGACATTTTTTCAAATGAAAGTAGCACCCATGGATTTCAACTGATGGCAGAACTTCTCTAATTGCGGCTATTGCACTCGCCTCAAAATCAACGTGGATGTGTTTTGGATTCCATTCTGGGACTGCTTACAGTACATGACGAAAAAAACGAACGTATGTAGTTTTCTTCTTGTTTGGAAGTAGGCCAAACACAACTGGATAAACGTTAGTTTCAGTATCGGAGCTTCCATAATCAGCATGGATGGTGTAAATTTGACCGAACTGTTTACTACAACTTTTAAACGTTCCATCCATGAAAAAGCCTTGTAGGTTCCTCAAGCACTCTTTTCCTTTTTCTGAACAAAAAATGATCATCCGTTCCTCTGAGCCTTCGTCCACTAACATAAATTTTGATCCGTCGTTCATCTGAAGCAATTCTTCGTCTAAAATTACTTCTTCTCTAGTCTTAGGCTCCTTTTGGGTTCCACGCGCACTGTTTCTCTGTATGTACATACTTCTTTTTGTGGTGAGTTGTTGCGGCATTTCTGTTACAAAATTGTAGCCCTTGTTGTGGAGTTCTCCCAGTTCTTCTCTGTAGATCTTTGAAATGGACGTGTCTTCTTCACGGGCTATCTTCTTTGCAACGTTGATGCTCTTCATAACTTCCAATCTGGCTGTGTCCGGTGCTGCACATGAGTGATCAGTAACTTCTAAAACTTCGCCATTTTTACTTTTTAACATTCCACGGCACCTACTTGACCTTTCCTTCTGACATCGCCAAACTATTAACCCATCTATATTCTTCCTAAACTCCCTATATGCGTATCCGTTATAATGTGCTGCAGGCTTACCCTTGTTAGTAGTTAAGACTTCCATAATATAACTAAACCATGTATGAATACTAAAAAGAAAGAAAACGTTCAAAACACTAGGTATACTAGTAAAATAACTTTAACACAAGTAAGTTTAAAACACTAAAACAGATTATTGCTGCTTACGAAGTGACTTGAAGGACCATCAGAACAGGAATGACAAAGAAGGGGTCGGTGAGGTGGGGCGGCTGCTCGGGAGGAATGAACCTGAGCTATTGTATTGCGTGATGACTCACCTCCAACCAGCTCCAAGTATTCATTTCCTGGTAACGTAACCCCTACCCTAAACTGTCACATTGGCCCTTGTGCGCTTTCTTCGCAAATACCTGTATGTGCGCTTTATTCGCTGTGCGCTTCTCACACAGATTCGTATATGAAAGCCTCTTTGGTCATCAACATGGTCGTGGAACACCAATTCTTGAAATTTAGCCCACAGCGAATGACAATAACAGTAAGTTGACGTCATCAAGGGCTGCTGACACAGATGTTCTATAGAGTAATGAGAATTAAAATAGTCTTCGCATTAGCTGTGTCAACGGAACGTCTGCTAATTCAGAAGACATTGGTTTGACTCCTGCATGTTAGGGATATTACTATTTATTTTGAAGAAGAGGTTTACTAAATGAAGAACATTATTACTATTCTGTGACACCTATAATTACCTATCTTTAAAATTTGTCATAGATATTTTCAAAGGATTAAAAATTTTCTAGTTATTTTGAAGAAGATATTTATCAAACTAAGACTATTATTAGCCTACTATTAAGTGACACCTATGATATCTATAATACGGATTTTTCAAAGATATTTTCAAAGGATTGTGATTTAATGTTCCTTCTTAATTTAATTCTTCATTCCTATTTGTAAGGATATCCATTACTGAGATTAGTCTACTTAGGATAAGTTCTATTTATGTGCTGAAGAAGAAACCAACGACTTTCGAAACATGTACAGTACACATAGTCTGTAAAATATTAGTAAATTATGCAACGAGCCTATAATGGCAATAATTAAGACACGAGTATCTTAATTACCATTATAGGCGAGTTGCATACGACTGTTTATGTTCGAAGATAATTATTATAACTATTTTATGTTCGAACATACATATCCATAAATATCTGTCGAGATTTCGCCAGTTTTATGTACTGCACAGAGCGCATGAGACGCAGAGAATGCCTTGTATTTGACCATGGCCTCCTCGATTACCCCACTATGACACTAGGAAACGCAGTGAAATTTAAATTAGAAGGCCGTGGAACTGATCACAGGTGCGCTGCTATCCTCACCTAATTGGTCACACAACTGTTTCTTGAGCTCTGATTGGTGGGATAAATTGTTTCATAATGAAAAATAGTGTTATAATGGCCATCATTATGATACAGTTTTCTGACATATAATAGTCAGGGTCGAACATAAAAACAATTAAGTGTTTTTAAGTAATGATTCGCGAATATTATAACATAAGAGTTTTAATTATTCTATCAATGCGGATTTACACAATTTGCTATGATGGCAAATATTTTCGCTTGTTATATTCCTATTTTCTACCTTCCACCTGTGTGGTTTCTACTCATGAATTAATGACTAAAAGCCTCCTTGGTCAATACTGATTTGTTTTATCGATTTGATCAGCACAGATCCGACCCTTGCCCGTTCCAGTCCATCCTATTAGAAAGTAGAACTCATTGTGTCCGCACGGTCTCTGCGGTTAAAACTAAAGGTTAATCCCACTAAGTGCTGTTAGGGTGATATTCTGTGTTTAAAACAACCTAGGCAATTAATTAAGTGCACATTACGTAGGGAAAATTATATGTCGGAAATTGGCCCTAATAGGAAGCCACACCTTCGTTACAGCGTCATTTACAATACTTAGTCCCTGCAATGTAGATGTGTGCGTGAACCTACACACCGCAACTGCAATACAGTAGGTTTGGAGATGCGAGATTCAAATCTCGGAACAGGCAGAGATCTTTCTCATTGTGTTTTCCCCGAGTTGAATACAAACTTCAGGAAAATGCCGGAATGGTTCCATATTACATGTTCTAAGGCATCTATCTAATCCCTCCTAATCTAAACCCGCTATTGTGTCTAGAGGACCGCGCGTATCCAAAGTTGACTGCCACCCAACTCATAATGTACGGATTGTGGTAGAAGCGTGGCCATTGCGAGGACACCCTGAGCCTAGGCCATTGGGCACTACTTCTCATATCAAACAGCTACAAAATTGTCCTCGCGAGTCTGAATTCACCCCGTTCCAGCAATCATGTCAGATTTCTCCCTGAGCCGGTAAGAGGCAGGCGTGCTTTTATGCCATATGGCCAGCTGTTGATAAATGACTCCCTGAATTCTCAAGATGTATCGCAGGTTGGTAGCATAGGGCCTAAAATTAACAGTTAATCTACTGTATCACAGGTTTTCAGACAAATAACATTCATACATAATGTACACGAGCCTAATGATTGAACACGTCCCAAGCAACAGCAACCTTCCTTCGGAAGTCGTCTTCTTTGTATAGAAGAAAGAACCGGTACTCCAGTCCCAAGTATCTAATGTTTTTTCCCCGTAGACTTTACTTCTGGTGTGAAAGTTGGAACAGAGTTCTCTAACATTGTTGAATAAATATTAGGTTAATCTCAATCCAAACAAAGAAATTTAGCTGTGTTTTCCCACTTCAAATCAAGAAAAATGCTAAGATGTTACCTACCTTAAGCCAATTCTGACCCCAAACACGCGTGAAAAAACAGCACAAGTACGAAATCGAAATGTAATGCTTTTCAGTCGGTCAACATGAGTTTATCCCTATTGTACCGGGTGGTACCCAACTCCTGAAACAAAATTACGTGAGATTAATAAATACCAGTTTTGATCCCCAAGCGATCATCATCGGATCCTTTACACTTAGGCTATTAAATCTATGTTTATAAGTAAATGTAATTGATATTCTGCCCGAAGGCAGGTCCGAGCCTCCGAAGAAGCTATCCTTAGCCGGAGTTTACGTGCAGTAGCATGGCCAGGGCCTTTCCGCTCCTCCTTATGTTGGCCAACAGCGCGCAGTACCTACAACCTGCATACCATCCAAGTTCCGACCACGCCCAATGTTGCTGAACTGCGGAGTTCTCATGGGATCCGGTGTTTCAACATGGCCAGAACGTTGGCCATGTTTATAAGTATGGGTTATTATCATATTTACAATGCACTCTGTGTGAAACTAAATATGTAGGAAAGCTCTGGGCACTCGATAGAGGGCCTGACAACAAAACATGTCCTGTAAACATATGGTGTATGTGCTTTCGTCGCGGTGTTACAGGTATTGCTTGTGATGTGTATAACACGGACGGTGGAACGATGGTAGTTCGTCATTTGTGGAGGTCACACAGGCCACTTGTACGTTTCGTCGCTATTCAAGTCTGGGTGGATTTGTTTTGCATTCAAAGCCACGTGATGTCATGTGCTTAGCAAACACGTCAACACGACCACACAGGTCATAAGATAGAGTGGAGTGGAGTGGAGGGATACGTGTTGTCAGTTCTTATTGAGTGGACGGACAGTACACGTCGTGATACAATAGGGTACCGTACATGCATCTTCTGTATGGACACGCGCAGTGTAACGCAAATGAAGCATGGCCTTAGTATGCGGAACACTTTCCTAATAGACTTTTACCCAACACCAAGAAGTCGCGCGTATTTGCGAAACAGGCTTGCTTAGCAGACGTGTTGCTGATAATGCACGACGTGGGAGCACAAGAACACCTGACACAGAGCAACGAGTTCTCAACCATATTGAGGAATAGAACAGGAGCAACACCAGGGAAATTGCAGCAATTTATTGCAGATGTGAGTCACATGACAGTGTGGAGAATTCTGCGAGGACAGCTCCTTTATCCATATTACCTTCCAAGAGTCCAAGGTCTTAGTGCAGAAGACTTTCCACCCAGAGCAGCATTTTGTACCTGGTTACGACAGACGTGTTTTCAGGAGCAACAGTTCCTCACTGCTATGAAGCGAAGTTTACCCGAGATGGAGTGCAGAACATTCACAATACGCATGTTGGGGCTGATGCAAATCACAGAGAAGATGTGTAAACCAGATATCAATAATAGTTCAGTATTAATGTGTGGGTTGAAATAATCAGTGACACTTTAAATGGTCCTTTCCTTTTACCAGAAACATTGACAGGCGCGTCATTCTGCGCCTTTTTAATGAATGATTTAACTGGTGTGTTGCAAGACGTTCCACTATATTTAATTCAGCGCACACGGTTCATGCATGATGGAGCACCGCCTCATTTTGCTATTGCTGCTAGAGCAATTTTACATAGATAGATAGATTTATTTTGTCTGGCAAGATTAAGGCCATTGGGCCCTCTCTTCCATCTAACCAGATTATAAAAATGATAAGTAATGAACAATACACATACAACTTAAATCTAACGATATTACAATGTTGATATAATATAAAATACATATGAAATGGATTAGCTTGGTGGTGTAGGCTGTAAATTGTTGCATTGTTAGGGTGAATAACTAAGATACTTAGAAGTAAGTTTAAAATTACAGTAAGGCAAGGAAATACTGAAAAAAGTAGACTTATGATGGTGATGAAGAAGATGATGAAGATAATTAGTGGTTACTGAAGGAGGTAATTTTGATATCTAAATAGAGAGTAAATGAGAAAGTGAGAATTGGAAAGTTTGAATATATGTAATACCACGTAAGAATAAAAGCATAAGTGTTGAGTTCAACTTTCATTTACTTAGTGAGTATGTACTGCTGGCAACGCTGCTTGAAGCTGGATGGGGTAGCTCCTCTGACAGAGCGAGGCAGATTGTTCCACAGTCATGCAGTAGCAACAACGAAGGAGTTGGTATAGCGTACTGTGCGGTGTATGGGTATCAGCAAGAGTGTCGTTTTTCGACCGTGTTCCAAGGCTATGCTCGTACGAGAGGCGGTGAAATTGAGAATGCAGGTAAGCTGGAGTTGAAGTTGAGAGTATTTGTTGAAGAAGACATAAGGAATGGAGGTCGCGGCGTTGATTTATACGTAACCAGTTAAGTTGTTCATAAGCGGGGGTGACATAGTCATAATACCGTAAATTAAATATGTAGCGTACACAGGCATTTTGTGCATGTTGGAGTTTGTTTTTAAGAGTAACAGTGAGATCATTGTATACCACATCGCAGTAATCAAAATCAGGCAATGTTAGTGAGCCGTGCAAGCTGTCTCAAACATTTTCCTGCATCTCTTCTACGTATATGTATCCCCTACCATTTAAAGCGCCGCTAAGATGTCTTGCTTTGGGTAATGAACTCGAGATGGCAGCACCTTCTGGCTACTGTTTTTATGATGAGGTTGAAGTGCTTCCTCCCAGAGAGCAGCATCGTCTATATATGAAAGTGAAATGTTCTATTAACATTCGTCATTAAAACAAAGCACTGCTTGTAAAATATGCCGCCAAATTAATATTGTAATTTTGTACATTGTTACATTGTGTGTCACTGGTTGATTGGACTATTTCAAAATACCTAGCATGCATCGCGGCCTGGCTTCCTTGTTCGGCGCCATGTCGTTGTCTTCTGTGACTTGATTAGACGGGGTTGTTCAGAGTGGTCGTGAATTTGATTGCCTATTGAGGCGGGGGCCAGAGGCCCTCGCATCACCAAGAAATGGAATTAAATTGCTAAATATGTGAACCGCAGTGGGTAGGAACTGAAATTGTCACCCCTGAAGCAAGGTCTGCAATTTATTTTCGCCGGAATGGAGAAAACTTGTAGATGTTTGGTGTCCGTGATTGCGTGTGCCAGCAACAGCCATGTTGGGCAGTTTTATTATTTAAAATTATGTATTTGTGTGGTGTTGGTTTTTATCTTTAGTGTCTCTGGAAAAAGGATTATTTAAGGTATGTTAAAAGGTAATATATATTTTATTTGTGTGCATTCACAACGAGTATGTTTTATTATTGTTCTTTTTTATCTGGCATCATGGCCTAATTGTATTCACTGATTAGGTGATTTTTTTGTAATTCTGGGGACACGTTTCCAGTTTATCTTTTTTAACTTATTTATTTATTTATTTAATGCTCTCTAGGGGTATTTTCCTTTAATTATGTATTTCATTTTCTTCTCGTAGTTTAAGGGTTGGCCTATTTAATGGTCTTTAGCTTTTTTGTTTGATCCGTCGTTTCCTTTTTGTGTTTTTATTGTACGTATTATTGTTAAAAGGTAATATTTTTCTCTTTTAATGTCATTTCTCTCTGGCAGAGTTTCATTTTTAAATTTCTTTGTTTGGCGTAATTAGGCATGACACACAGTCATCTGTTTTCGCGGCCATTGCAGTTTTTGTTTTTTCATGATGCATTGTAGTCTTTGTTAAGAGTCTTTCGGCGTCTGGCGCGACTTTCTAACGTGATGTCGTAGTTCTTTTTTTGTTGTTCTCGTTTTAAAACATTCTTGTGTTTGGTTAATTGTTACCTTCTGTTTTAGTTTTCCTGCGTGTTGCGCCATAATTTTAATTTAATTTTTTGTTATTCTAGTCTCTTTAATTTTTATTTAGCATCTTTTGGTCTGGCATGGTTGACTGTATGTCGAGCCTATTTTCAGTGTTTTGTGGTTTATTAAGTGCTTCACTTAATAAGTAATTCTTAATTCCTTGGCTTCGATTTCTCGTAACCTTTGTTAATTTTAAATTCCCTTTTTGCTTCTCAAGCTACATGTTATTTTTTATGTCCACCTGTTGGTGTTTGTTTTTGTTTGGCTCGAGCCTTAAGATTTTAGTCCCCTAGTAAAGTTTCGGTATGTTTAAGGGTATTAAGTTTTTCCTTTTAATGCTTTCTGGAGCCCCTGTCTGTTTTTGTTAGCATGTTTGCTTTCCCCCTTTTTGGTGATTAAATGTTGTTAAATTAAGCTGACTGTAGTGGTATTATTTCGCCGATGGCATTTCTATGGGTTATTGGGAGGGTATCTGTAGACTAGCCTGTGGGATTCCTCTTCCCCGCCTTCCTTCATCTGTAGGTGTTAGTCTGCTGGGGTATGTCTTCTGACGGTGAGTTGCAGTTGCGAGCGGACCTCTGAGAACAAGGTAAGTAGGCCCATCCGTCCTTTCCGAGAGCGGTGGTGTCAATTAGGGAGGAAACAAGTAGTTCCTTTAATACACGAGAGAAAATATTCCAGAATCTTCTAAGTGAATTCAATGCGGAAAATACTTTTCTGGAAACATTGCAGACGTGCTGCGTCCAGGAAAGATGTTCATCTATAATAACGCCTAGATCTTTAACTTACTCTCGGAATTGGATTGGGGAATCGCACAAGCGTAATTTTGGTAAAGTGGGTTCATTTTTTAGTTTTAGGAGGATTTTCGGGTGGGAGATTATGATTGCTTGGGTTTTAGCCTCATTGAGTCGTAGTCCATGTAAGTGAGTCCAGTTACAGATTTCAGTTAAGTCTTCATTAAAGGTGCCGATTGCCGATTTTCTGGTGATGATTGCAGGTAGAGTTGTACATCATCAGCATATGCGTGGTGTTTGCATTTAGTGATTGATGACGTAATGTCGTTTATATATATTGAAAACAGGAGCGGTCCATGGACTGACCCCTGAGGGACTCCTCTCTCAACTGGACGCCATGAAGACATTTGATTTGAGTTAATTTTAAAACATTGTTGACGTCCACGTAGATAAGAGTCCATTCATTGGATACTGTTCATGGAAGGGATGAATTTTAAATAGACAAGAGAGTAATATGGCATGGTCAACAGAATCGAAGGCTTTACTGAAATCAAGCAGTGTTAGGATTGTTACTAGCCCACTATCCATAGCCTTTCTTATGTCATCCGTGACCTTGAGTAGTGCAGTGGTAGTACTATGATTTTTGCGGAAGCCGGATTGGTGTTCATCAAGGATATTGTGCTCTAGCAAATAGGAGGAGATTTGTTCGTGGACGATAAATTCCAGTGATTTGGAGAGGGATGATAGTTTACTGACTGGGCGATAATCGCTTACATGTTTAGCCTGTGATTTTTTTTGGGATTGGGATGACGAAGGCCGCTTTCCAAAGCGATGGGTACTTACCTGTCATTAACGAGTGATTGAATATGTGTGTTATTGTGGGAACTATAATATCAATGATACGTTTGAATAATTCGATTTCTATATTGCCAATCCCTTTAGATTTCGATTTTAATCGAAGAATAGCACGTCTGGCTTGTGAGGGGGTAATATGCGAGAAATGGAATGTTTCTCTGTTATGGGTTGGGGTGTTGTAGTTATTGATGAAAGTTCTGTGTTTCATGTCAGGGTCAACTGAGTGTCCGGTAGTTGTAAAATGATCGTTGAATGTGTCAAGAGGTAGATTAATGGGCTTGTCAATTTTTTCTCTACCTATTCCCATGTTTCGTAGTTCCTTCCACGCCGCAGAGGGTTTAATATTACCTCCTTGCAGGTAATGAGCCTGTTTGATTCGAGCATTACGTACCGTTTGGGAAGTTTTGGTTCGAATTTTTTTGTAATCATCGTAATTCTGTTGAGTGGGTAATCCCTTAAACTTTCTGTGTGCCACATTGTGCTTAGCCATCAGTACTTTAAGTTCCTGGCTGAGCCAAGGTGCAGGAGGTCGCGCCGCTCGAAAAGATTTTACTGGAGCATGTCTGTCATAAAGTTCCGTCAAGTATTCGGTCATTGTGTGTACCTTGTCATCTATGTTGTGAATAGTCAGTATATCGTGCCATGGGTTGCCTAGAGAATCTTCTCTCAAGGACTTCATATAAGTTTTAGAGAGGTCTCTGTACATGATGGTCCTTGGTTTGGTCTTGAGACATTTTAATGGGTGGGACATATAGATTAAATCGTGGGCTGAAATTCCAGATACAGATGTCTGACCAAACTGAAGCACCTTGTCAGTGTTCTTTACTGATATCAATTCAATTGTCGTGTGTGAAGTACGCGTGTGATGTGTTGGTAGTAGTTCTAATATTTTCTTGTCTCGTGACGAAAGCATATTCAGCAGTTGCCGAGTTTCAGACTTGGTGTTGTCGCCTATATTGGTATTGAAATCGCCCATGACTATTACATGTTGGTAAAGTGGTAGGATTCTTAGTAACACATTCTCCACGTCCTCCAAGTGACCCAGAGAAGGTGCTTTGTAAACAACACAGACAGCGCACTTTTGATGGGCGGCATCAATTTCGAATAGCCTAAATTCAGGCCTCCTATTATACTGGCTATCTGAACACGCTAAGACTTTAGGATTAAGGTTTGACTTAACGATAGCTCCTACCCCTCCTCCTCTCTTCCCGACACGGTCATTACGTATTATGGTGTAGCCGGGAAAGTGGAATGATTTAGATTGATTTAGCGGTGATAGCCACGTCTCGCTCATCAAACAAATATGGAACAAATCTAGTATAATGAGTTCAAGTTCATGAAAATGTGCCGATAAGGATTGTACATTCACGTGGGCTATATGAAGTCCGGTCGTGTGAAGTGACAAATTTTCAAACAGTCGATCTCGAGCCGAATAAGGTCATTGTTTCCGGGAGCTAATTGTAGCCCGTTCTTTGAAGTGAATGGCAACGGAATGGATAGGACGTCAGGGACCGACACCGTGGTCTGTTTGTTCTCCCGATCTCAACCCATTAGACTTTTACTTACGGGGTCATTTACAGTCCATTGTGTATGCCACATCTATTCATAAAGTGGACATGCTGCGTCATCGAATAGAGCAAGAGTGTCAACAGATACGACAGACGCCGGGAATATGGGAGCGTGTGAGACAGCCAATAATGCGACGCACAGACGCCGGCATTACAGCTCGTGGTAGCCATTTTGAGCACCTTCTGCAAAGAACTGTAAGTTGTAACGTAGACTACACTTTATCAACTCAAATGACAAACCAGCATAGTGAAGCAGTCTTGTGTTATGTACACCACAACAATGCTTGTAACACGGAAATGAAAGCACATACGCCATATGTTTACAGGACATGTTTTGCTTGTTGTCAGGTCCTCTATTGAATCGCCGGAGTTTCCCACACATTTAGTTACACCCTGTATATACACTTATTTTGTTGCAGTAGTGATTAAACTAGCACTACTAGTCAATATATATGATTTTCAGCCTACTTTGCACATTTTGTAAAAATGAGGAAAAAGTAAACTTATGAGATCCACCCGGGCATATGTGTGTCTGTTCTTCCGTCTGTCTCTCTGTCTTTCTGTGTGTCCCCCTATCAACACCCAAATGGCTGCAGATATCGAAACCAAATTTGGTACGAGTAAAGATCCATACCCAAATATCACACGGCTATATTTGAAAATGACATCAGTTCTACCATCTGATGAAAAATCGCCACTGAAACTTGAGATCTATGGTGGATATCTCAGATGATATGCATGCAAACTGTACCAAAATTGGCACACACATAGATAATTGCAGATTATTTTCAGGAGCCCGTTCATGGCATTGTTGCCAACATGATTGGAAGTCTGATGATAGGTCCAGATTTAAATGCATGTAACGTCTATACTAACAAGTGGATTTCAACCAAATTTTGTATGTGCTTTTTCTACCATACTAGATATTTCTATGCGTACTCATTAGAGCCAGCAGAGTTGCCAACTGTTAATAAATGCTCTCTCTATTATTCTTACCCCAATACCAATGCATCAGGAAGTATAAATGCCAAAAACTTAAAAATTTCCACACGTATAGTTACTGAAATTCAGTATTAATTTGATATAACTAATATACATCAGTGCTACCAACATGATTCTACACGGGCGGATATGTTAAATGTTTAATCACATTTAACTTCCATACTAATAAATGGATTTCTTCCAAAATTGGCACAATAATATATAATGATATTTCAGACTAATTCTGAGCAACACATACCGGTACATGACATTGTTCCCAACATGATTTTACGCAAACTGATAGATCCGATGTCTAACTGCACATAACATCCATACTATCCGTTGGACTTCAACCAAATTTTGTATGTGATTTCTGTACCTAAGGCATGGAACTATCAATATATTCAGAGTCACAAGGACTGCCAACTGTAGTGCTCTAGTAGTATGAATTAGGTTACACTATTTCAGATATATTTCAAACTAATTAGAAATGTCGGTATTACCAACTTAATTTCGTTATTATTCTAAATGGGTCTCTATAGATTAAACTTCGGTATGAATAGCGGCTTCGGTGGCGTAGTTGGTAGCATGCTGAACTGCTGTGCCCAAGATAGCGGGTTCAAACCCGGCCGAAGTCGTCGGATTTTTAAGAGCGTTAAAAATCCTTCAGTATGCCTTCTTTCGGAGGGTAAGTAAAGCCGGCGGTCCCATGTCATAGATTTATAGCATGTAAAAGATCCTTCCACAGATTAAACTTGTGTGAAGCTAAATTATTAGGTTAGATTTCGTCGGAACGCTCTATCAAAGTTCCAACGTTCACCACTAGGTTTCATTGATATCTGGTAGCGAAAGTTGGAACTACTTGAAATTGAACGTTACTTGTAGCTCACCCTGAGGGTGTCCGCTGGAAGCAGCTACAGACTCAGGTGAGCCGAATATGTCCTCGGACACTCCCGGCACTAAAATCCATACGATAAATAAATGAATAAATTGGTATGAATTTTAAATATTAAGAAAAGTATGCTCTTAAGTTCGTCACGGAACTACATGTTTTTGTTGAGATACTGATAGAGGTGATTGACCTTCAAGTTGTTTTCTTTTTGTGAATATGTGATGGTTATTAAATGGTTAGGTTCAGTTAAGGCAGCGGGAAGCGGGAGCGGAACACAAATCACTCAATCAGCTAAGTGCACATTCCACAATGCCTATGCATTCAACAATGTTCTCCGCAGTGCCTACAAGCTGCTGCGAGAGATTACGTCACCAGTTACGTTGGCAGCACGGCTGTCGCTTGTATCAAAACAAAGAGTTAACTTCATACTCACCACAGCCATTCATAACATACTGTTGCACTCTTCCAATAATCAAACTATACGCACTGACGATTTTGATAGCCTACAGCCCACACATGTGGCCTTCACCCTATAAAGTACACCGTGCTGCCAACTAAACTGATGACGCTACCTCCCGCAGCTGCACGTAGCCGCTGTGGAGAACATTTCCTGATACCCTGTAGTTCAGTAGACATATCCACTGTATATCCTGCTATAACACATCTTTATGTCGTAATGTAAACATTATGTGTCAGAAAACTGTATCATAATGAGGCTCATTATTACACTATTTTTCATTATGAAACAGTTTCTCCCACCAATCAGTGCTCAAGAAAAATTTGTGTGACCAATTAGGAAAGAATACCTTTTGCGCATGCGCTCAAAATCCGCTGTAAACAACAGGTGTTCTGTGTTAGCAAGCTAAGTGAACGGTCTCTGCTTTCGGAGTGCCTTGACCCTCACATGCGCTCTGTTCAGTCAGCAAAGCCAGCGCGCCGTGTTCATTAACTGAATCCCACAGATATTTATGAATATTTATGTTAATACATATAATAAAGTTATAATTATCGTCGAACATAAACAGTCGTATGCAACTCGCCTATAATGGTAATTAAGACAAGCGTATGGAAATTATAAAACACGCATACGCTCGTTTTATAAACATACTCGTGTCTTAATTATTCCCATTATAGGCTCGTTGCATAATGTACTATATTTAGTTAATTCATTAAATATTGTTGATTTAAGTGGCGGAACAGCGAGATCATTGCCCATAAACCTTAGTTACTCTTATTTAAAGTTAGTAAGCAATTCGGTCGTAATATAGTATGAAATAGTCCCTGAAGTTACTAAATGTGGATCAATTTTTAGCCTACTTTCAATTTTTGCAAAAAATGTAAGTAGACTTATGAGATCTACACAGGGCCAAAAATTGTGTGTCTGTCTCTCTCTGTGTGTGTGTGTGTACTCGGAATGTCTGACCCCCCCCCCTTTATCAATTCGAACGCGGTGAAACCGAATTGAACGAAATTTCGTACAGAGGTAGAACTAGCAAATGGCACCTAAGTGTCATGTTTTATATCGCCGCCATCTTGACGGAAACGTAATGGCGGCCACCCAAATGTTCAAAGCTTAAATCAAATTACGACTAACCTAATCACCCGATCTCTACCAAATTTTGCAACAACATATACTTAAATGGCGAGTGTCTTTTGACTAAACTAAAAGGTCATCAACCCAATAGTTTGTAGATGACGGCCATGTATGTGTGTAAATGGATTCCCCCTATCATTTCAACACGTTGAAACCAAATTGAACGAAATTTGGTAATGAGGTAGCACTAGCAAAGGACACCTCAGTGTCTTTGTTTTATATCGCCACCATCTTGACGAAAACGTAATGGCGACCACCCAAATGTTAAAAGCTTAAATCAAATTACGACCAACCTAATCTTCTCATTGTGGGGCGTGGTGGTTCAGCGGTCTAGCTGTATGCCTCTCACCAAGGCGGTCCGGGTTCGATTCCCGGTCAATGCATGTGAGGTTTTCGAAGTGAAATGCCATGTCCTGTGGTTCGGATTCCACGTAAAAAGGAGGTCCCGTGGCTCATAATCTCGAGATTAACGGTCACGTTAAACTACAATCTTCCTTCCTTATTTAATCTTCTCATCTCTACCAAATTTTGCAACAATATACCTTTATGTATGAAGAATCTTTTGACCAAACGTCAAGGTAATCAGCCCAATACATTGCGGATTGTTGCCATGAATGTGTGCAAATTGATTCCCCCTATCAATTCAAACACGTGAAACCGAATTGAACGAAATTCGGTAAAGAGGTAGCACTAGCAAAGAGCACCTCAGTGTCATGTTTTATATCGCCGCCATCTTGACGAAAACGTAATGGTGGCCACCCAAATGTTCGAAGCTTGAATCAAATTACGACTAACCTAATCTACGATCTTGTCTGGCTGCGTGGCTCAGGGGTAACGTTCTCGCTTGCTGAGCCCAAGGTTGCAGGTTCGAAACCTGGCGCAGTCAGCTGGCATTTGAGGGTGTGCAAATGCGAGGGAGCCGTGTCAGTACATTTACTGGCACGTTAATGATCCCCTTCGGGGCAAAATTCCGGCACCCTGCGTCTCTAAAAGCCAGTGTAGTTAAAAGGGACGTAAAACCAATAACATTATTATTAATCTACGATCTCTACCAAATTTTGCAACAACATATATTTGTATGGCGAGTGTTTTTTCACTGAACTACAAAGTCATCAGCCCAAGAGTTTCCAGATGGCGACCATGTAAGTGTGCAAATCGATTCTCCCTATCTTTTCAAACACAGTGAAACCGAATTGAACGAAATTTGGTACAGAGGTAGCACTAACAAAGGGCACCACAGTGCCATGTATTATATTGCCGCCATCTTGACGGGAACGTAATGGTGGCCACCCAAATGTAAAAAGCTTAAATCAAATTACGACCAACTTAATCATCTGCTCTATACCCAATTTTGCGACAACATACCTTTATGTGAGAAGCGTTCTTTGCCCAAGCTACAAGGTCATTAGTGCAATAGTTTGCATATGGCGGCCATGTATGTGTGCAAATCGATTCTCCCTATGTTTCCAAACACGGTGAAACCGAATTGAACGAAATTTGGTACAGAGGTAGCACTAGCAAGTGGCACCTCAGTGCCATGTTTTATATTGCCGCCATCTTGACGGAAACGGAAAGGCGGCCACCCAAGTGCTAAAATCCTAAATCAAATTGCGACCAACCTAATCATTTGATCTCCACCAAATTTTGCAACAACGTAACTTTTTGTGGGAAGCATCTTTTGACTGAACCACAAGGTCATAAGGCCATTAGTTTTCAGATAGCGGCCATGTATGTGTGCAAATCGATTCCCCATATCAATTCAAACACGGTGAAACAGAATTGAATGACATTTTTTAAAGAGCTAGCACTAGCAAATGGCACCTCGTATTCATGTTTAATATCTGTATTGAACGTTGTATTTCAACAAGCTACTACAACTAACATTCAATTATACTCCTTGAAAAGACAAAGAGTTATAACAATACCCATGCATTTAGGAGAAAGTAGACTGTATGTTCTTTACTGAACATCTTGTTTTTTCTTTCTTCGAGCGACTTTGAGTGTTAGTTTGAAAATCAATGCTACCAACATAAATTATACTATCAACGAAAAACCCCTACTAAGTTTTTAAATTAAAATTTCTTGGAAGGTGTAAGTGCGCAAGTGTTCTAAACTTATCCGTTTCCCAATGAAAATTGGCTCTCCGTATGGACTATTGCTATTAATGATAATTATCAATTGATGCTACATAATAATAATATAATTAATAACAATACTGATTATAATAATACAATCATATTATCATACTAATATTATTATTATTATTATTATTTAGTTATTATGATCATTATTGTTGTTATTATTATTAGTATTATTATTCATTAAGTATTATTAAATTTTCTCTTTCTGATTTGGAAGAGATATGAAGCAAACACGAACATTGTTGACAAACCTTCAAATATTACCACGGATGTTTTCATTCCTGTCATTAAAAAATACTTATTTAGAAAGACGTACAGCATGAAAATATTAATAATGATAATAATAACGACAACATATTAAGATTTTCATGTGTCGCAATGTAACGGAGGAACTTTGAACTCAATACTAATCATAATTTCATGATTATTTATTTGATGGTTACGGCAGAGTAAGATACATTAGCTGTCATATTCTGATTTTCAAGATGTATTATCTCAATATTTCTTAATATTTTCTCTTCTAAACTAAGTAGTTTTTACACAAATTCATTTTATGACTAAGGTATGAATCATGTGTTTTTCCTAATATACCACGAAATAAATAAATACCGCAACAACTATAGTCATCTGCCTTTTCGAATGTACCTATCGGTAGTAGCATTGTAAGTTAGTGTTCATTAATACTCTTCATCAGATTAAAACACCTCACATAATTTCAAAATATATTCCCCTGTCAATATCACTGCTTGCCAATAATAATACATTTATTTATTTATTTATTTATCGTGTGGCTTTCAGTGGCGCGAGTGTCCGAGGACATGTTCGGCTGGCCCGAATCTGTAGCTGCTTCCAGCTGACAACCTTAGGGTGAGCTACAAGTTCGTTAAATTTTAAGTAGTTCCAACTTTCGCTACCAGTTATCAAAGATACCTAGTGGTCAACGTTGGAACTTTGAGTGAGCGTTCCGATGAAATCTAACAGTTTAGCTTCATACAAGTTTAATCTGTGGAAGGATCTTTTACATGCCATAAATCTATGACATGGGACCGCCGGCTTTACTTCCCCTCTGAAGGAAGGCATACTGAAGGATTTTTAACGCTCTTAAAAATCCGACAACTTCGGCCAGGTTTGAACCCGCTATCTTGGGCTCAGCAGTTCAGCATGCTAATTATAATACAGAGCCTATCAGAATGTACGAGAATATCGACGTGCTGTGGAAGAAAGGTTCAGTCTTCCTATTGATTGTAAAAGGAAATAACAAAACTTCAAAGGAGGAAGGGAAAAAACTAAAGAAATGAGATGCAGTAGCAAAGAAGGGAACTGAAGAAACAAACAAAGACGAATACATTAAGGAATTAATATTTTGTTTGTTTATGCTTCTGAAGAGGAGTTCGTATTACAAGTGGTCACACATCATTGGTTGTATGATAGATGGTGTCTCTTGTTATTGAACACAAAGGAATAGCAGAGAGATCGCTGTGCCACAGAATATTTAATGGTCACTTGTGTCTCGTCCCTCCACGGATTTTATCCGTAATTTATAAATTGTTTCTGGCAGAAATAAAGTTCAGTCATGCTTTGCACTGTAAGTACGGAGAAATCACACAGATGGCAAATATATATACTATTAATATAAAGTGTTTTCCACTCATTATTCCCGATGAGTAGAGATGAATTTCTAATACGTGATTGATATTTACGGTATGCATGACCCTCCTTACGACAACCTCATCTTAGGAGTTAACGAGAGATTGATGAGGACCACTGAAATTTGCCAAGGAATTTGAAGGAAAAGAACGTGACCTAATTAGACCTAATTAGACTTCACTGGAATTGGCTTTGAGTATCAAGGAAATTAAATTTCAAGGACGCCCAACGGTGGAGTTGGAACACACTCGTCCAGCATATCAGGAAATAGGTTGGCCCCGTGGCCTTGCGCCTTAGAATACTTAGCTACAGCAGTCGGTATTTTAACCAATTCATACGGATTGTAAATGTTATCACTCGCATGGTTTTAATTTCAAATTGCTACATTGTTACACGAATATTTGTAAATGTTTCATGGAATATGTATTTGGCAGAGATGTACTGCATATTACAACAAGAAGTTCCGTGAAGAACTATACAGCCTACTTTTCATGCCAATGACTATTCTACAGAATATGAACCTATCTAGAATAATGACGAAATTAAGTTGGTAATATCGAAATATCTAATTAGTTCAAAATATACCTGGTATAATGTAGCCTAATAGAGCACTACAGTTGGCAGCCCTGGTGACTGAATATATTCTTAGTTCCATCTCTTAAGGTACCGTACAGAATACAAAATTTGGTTGAAGTCCAATGGACGTTACATGCAATTAGACATTGGATCTATCAGCACGCGTAGAAGCATGTTGGCAACAATGTCATGCGTGTGCTGGTCAGAAATAATCTGAAATATTATGATATCTTTTTGTGCCAATTTTGGATGAAATACATTTGTTAGTATAAAAGTTACATGTATTTTAAAATTGGACATATCAGCAGGCATAGAATCATGTTGGCAGCACTGTCTTGTATTAATTACTCAAAATTAATCTAGAATGTCAGATGCTATACGTGTGCAAAATATAGAGCTGTTGGCTTGCATACTTTCTGATATATTGATATTAGGGTTAAAAAAAATAGACAGCATTTATTAACAGTTGGCAGCCCTGATTGCTCTTAACAATACTAATAGTAATATCTATTATGGTACACATAGCACATATGAAATTTGGTTGAAATCCAACTGATAGTATAGAAGTTACATGTATTTAAAAATTGGTACTATCAGCAGGCTTATAATCATGTTGGTAGAACTGACGTATATATGTTACTCCAAATTAATCTAAAATGTCAGAATATACGTGTGCATAGTTTAAAGCTGTTGGCTTGCATACTTTCTGATATATAGGTATTTGGATGAAAAAAAAATAGAGAGAGCAATTATTAACAGTTGGCAGCCCTGGTGGCCTTAAGAATATGCTCAGTCATATCTGTTTATGTACAGATATTACATACAAAATTTGGTTGAAATCCAATTGACAGTGTAGAAGTTATATGCATTTAAACATTGGACCTATCAGAAGGCTTAACATTATTTTGGCAACACTGTCATGGTTGGCCTCCTGGAAATTAAACTGAAATAGTCTTATCTACATGTGTGCCAATTTTGGAATAGCTCCCATGCATACCTTGCAAGATATCCAACATGGAGCTCAAATTTCTAGTGCGTTTTTTCAGCAGTTGGTAGCACTGACATCATTTTCAAATATGGACGTGAGATATTCCGGTGCACATCTTTACTCATACTAAATTTGGTTTTGATTGCTGCAGCCGTTTAGGAGTTGATAGGGGGGGACACACACACAGCCAGACAGACAGACAGAAGGACAGACAGACAGACAGACAGACGGACAGACAGACAGACAGACAGACAGACACACATTTTCCCGGATCGATCTCATAAGTCTACTTTTTCCTCATTTTTGCAAAATGTGAAAAGTAGGCTAAAAATCATAATGAATAGACTATTCGGTTAAAAGTAATAATAAAATCCATGGCACTACAACTCATGAAAGGCCTACTAAGTGACTGCTGTCCAGTCATTTGGCCTGTAGATTGTGGGGTGACGCGTGGTCAGTGCGCCGGGCCCTCTCGTCTGTTAATCGTGGTTTTCGTTACCGGGGCGCTGTCACATTGTCAGACAGCTACTCAATTGTCCTCACGAGGTTGAATACGCCCCGTTCCAGCCCTCACGCCAGTTTCAAAAATTCCTGATATAGCCGGGAACCGAACCCATGGTCTCCGTGTAAGAGGCAGCTACGCTACACCATTACCACAGGGCCGGCCGATCGAAAGTAATGCAAATTCATACCAACATATAATGTAATTGTAATTGCTTTTATCAAGGGCTTGAGGTATCTTTGGTCAACAACCCTTTATATTTCACTGATAAACTGTGTTATAGAGCCTAATGAGTTGTAGGGTATGGGATAACAGAAAATTAAATAAAGGAAAGGAAGAAAACTTTTTTTAATTGGCCGTGAAGGGGATCTTGTGGCCTGGAGGGGTCAGATCTGTGAATTCGTTTGCTGTTTAGCCTGATTATGCACACAATTCTGATTAAATCTACGTTTGCTCCTGAAATGCAGACAGTTAGTATCTTCCCGTGCGTGCGTGAGAGGTCATAGCTAACTGTAGACGTAGCAGAGAATTTTCATTGGTAACTTTTAAAATGATTTTCTTCAGTTTTAGGAGCATGTTTCTTGAAAAGTAAGAGAGCTCTAAGAATGAAACTAACACAGCTTGCTCTTCACAAATTATGAAAATGGTGCACAGTTATGGCAATCTGGTGCATAAAAGGGTAAATACTTGAAAAGCAAAGACTAAAAATGTGGCTTTTATCGTAAAAAAACAAGTAGTTCCGTGAAGAACTCTACAGTCTATTTTCATATATCCTGCTCATGTTAATTACCTCTATCAACATACAAAATTTCAGTTTAATTGCTGTAACAGATTCATAGATATTGAGAACCGTCTAAATATTTCAGATGGTCGCCAGGTTGGATTTTTATTTTTGTACTATTATATTAAGATTATTCTGTACGTGTGGTATTCAAACTTCAATCGCATGATTAGAACACAAGAAGTAAAAACGAGATTTTAAAATTACGCACAGCAACCATCTTGTGATTATGCAAACAATTGAAATAAATTTGATGCCAGTGGATCAACATTTGTGTAAGCATTTAACGTGCAACGTTTCACGGCACTCGGATAATTAATTCGCGAGAAACGTCCATTTAAATATTTATACTTCGCGTCGCCGCCATGTTGGATTCGTGCTCACCAGGTTACTGAAAGTCCTAAAGGTGAACATATGTTCATAGTCTCTATGGACATAAAAATTTCAGTTTGGTTGCTGTAAAAGATTCATAGATATTGAGAACCGTCCAAATATTTCGGAAGCTCGCCATTTAGGATTGTTTTATGTATAGGCCATAGAGCTATGTACCTATCAAGGACACTTATTGCCTAGGTTCATTATTCCAGCTTTCACTTCGATCGCATGATTACGACACAAGAAATAAAAACTTATTTTTAAAATTTCGCACAGCCGCCATCTTGAGGTTATGTAAACAATTGAACTAAATTAGATGGCAATACATTACAATCTGCAAAATCATTTACTGTACCACATTTCACTGCGCTCGGAGAGTTAACTCACGAGAAAAGTCTATTAAAATATTTCAAATTCGCTTGGTCGCCATGTTCGTTTTGTACTTTACAGGTTTATGAATTACTAGCAGGTACCCGCGGCTTCGCTCGCGTCATATTTGTGTCAAATTTTTATTCAATGAAATGCAGGTTTAACCCCGTTAACACCCTTTTAGAACCTGAATATCCAAAAATCCCTGCTTCGTTTTCGACACACAACAAACATATCCCCAAAATATAATTCTTCTAACTTTAATAGTTTTGGTTGGTCGATGAGAGTGAATATCCAAAAATCCCTCCTTAGTGGACTTTTTCTTCCAGAATTTCAGCCCTCCCCATGGGCCCCTTAGATTGGATTCATGAAAAAAAAAACGAATGACCACCTTTTTACTTATTTTTCAAGCTGATTCTTCCCCCTGAGTTTCATACTTTATGCCTCTGTCTTTTAAGAGCTACTTGCTCCGTTAGGAATCCTTCAACCCCCACTTTTCACACATACACCTCATAATATACAGTTCATCGAAATACCCTCAGACATGTGTCTTCTTATTCTTATTGATGAGTTTATATGCCGAGTATCGCATCCCCCAAGGAAACCAATCGGGAGTTATTGCTATTCAATTAAATGCAGGTCTACCCCCTTAACACCCCTTCAGAAACTGAATATCCAAAAATCCTCCCTTGGTGGACGTTTTCGACATACAACGAACACAACCCCAAAATTTCATGTCTCTAACTTCAATAATTTTGGCTGGGCGATGATGAGTGAGTGAGTAAGTCAGGACATTTTCTTTAATTTATTTTTCAGAATTTCACCCCTCTCATGAATCCCTTATATTGGATTTATGATTTAAAAAACGGTCGAAGACCTATTTACTTCTTTTTAAGCTGTTCTTCCCCCCTGAGTTTGATGAGTGAGTGAGTTAATCAGTTAGAACACTATCTTTCCTGTTTTTTCCCCCCAGAATTTCACCCCTCTCCAAGGGCCCCTTAAATTGGATTTATGAAAAAACGGTCGAACACCTATTTACTTATATTTTAAGCTGTTTTTTTCCACTGAATGTCAAACTTCTCGCCTATGTCGTTTAAGAGATACACGCTCCGTTAAAAATCCTTCAACCCCCAATTTTCACCCCTTTCACCTCATAATATACACCACATCGATAAACCCTTATACATATGTCTGCTTAATTTTAATGATTAGTTTATATGCCGAATATCACATCCCCAAAGAAACAACTCGTGAGATATCGTTAATCAATGTAATACACGTTTACCCCCTTAACACCCTTTAAGAACCCGAATAAACAAAAATCCTTCATTAGTTGACGTTTGCGACATAGAGCGAAAATATTCCCAAAATTTAATTTTTCCTACTTCAATAGTTTTCGCTGGGCGATGATGAGTGAGTGAGTCAGTCAGGTCATTTTCTTTCAATTATTTTACCTGAAATGTATGCCCTCCCCATGCGCCCCTTAAATTGGATTTATGAACAAACGCTCGAGCACCTATTAACTTATATTTGAAGCTGTCTTTTTCCCCTGAGTTTGATGAGTGAGTAAGTTAGTCAGTCAGTCAGGACATTTTTCTCCTTTTTTTTCTAGAATTTCACCCCGCCCCATTGGCCCCTTAAATTGAATTTATGAAAAAACGGTCGAACACCGATGGTACTTATTTTTAAGCTGTTTTTTTTTCGCTGAGTTTCAAACTTCTCGCGATTGTCGTTGAAGAGATACACGCTCCGTTAGGAATCCTTCAACCCTCACTTTTCACCCCTTTCACCTTATAATGTACACCACATCGAAAAACCCTTAGACACATGTCTGCTTATTTTTAAGGATTAGTTTATATGCCGAGTATCACATCCACAAATGCAACCACACACGAGATATTGTTATTCAATAAAATGCAGGTTTAACCCCATTAAGACACCTTTAGAACCTGAATATCCGAAAATCCTCCCTTAGTGTACGGTTTGGACATACAACGAACATATCCCATAAATGTTATGTTTCTAACTTCAATAATTTTGGCTGGACGATGATGAGTGAGTGAGTGAGTGAGTGAGTGAGTGAGTGAGTGAGTGAGTGAGTCAGGACATTTTCATTCATTTTTTTTCTTCAGAATTTGTCCCCACACAATGAACCCCTAAAATTTGATTTATGAAAAATAAACTGTCAAACACTTATTTACTTATATTTAAGCAGTTTTCTCTCCCTGAGTTTGAAGAGTGAGTGAGAGGGTCAATCAGTTAGGACACTTTCTTTCCGGTCCCCCCCCCCCCCAGAATTTCACCCCTCCCCATGAGCCCCGTAAATTGAATTTAGGAAAAAAACGATCGAACATCTAATTACTTATCTTTTAAGCTGATTTTTTCCGCTGAGTTTCAAACTCCTCGCCTATGTCATTTAAGAGATACAGGCTCCGTTAGGAATCCTTCAACCCCCACTTTTCACCCCTTTCACCTCATAATATACACCTCATCGAAAAACCCTCAGACACATGTCTTCTTATTTTTTATGAGTTCATATGCCGAGTAACACATCCCCCAATGAAACCACTCGGGAGTTATTGTTATTCAATGAAATGCAGGTTTAACCCCCTTAGGACCCCCTGGATATCCGAAAATCCTCCCTTAGTGGCCGGTTCCGACATACAATGATCATATTCCCCGAAATGTCATGTGTCTAACTTCAATAATTTTGGCTGGGCGATGGTGAGTGAGTCAGGACTTTTTCTCTCAATTTCCTTTTTTCAGAATTTCACCCCTCCCCAAGAACCCCTTAAATTGGGTTTATGAAAAAGACTGTCGAACACCTATTTACTTATTTTTGAGCAGTTTTTTCCCTGAGTTTGATGAGTGAGTCTGTCAGTCAATCAGTTAGGACACGTTCTTTCCTGTTTCCCCCCCCCCCCCAGAATTTCACCCCTCCCTATTGGTCCCTTAAATTGGATTTATGAAAAAACGGTCAAACACCTATTTACTTATTTTTTAAGCTGATTTTTTCCACTGAGTTTCAAACTCCTCGAATATGTCGTTTAAGAGATACACGCTCCGTTAGGAATCCTTCAACCCCCACTTTTCACCCCTTTCACCTCATAATATACTTCACATCGAAAAACCCTCAGACACGTGTCTTCTTATTTTTAATGATGAGTGTATATGCCGAGTATCACATCTCCCAATGAAACCAATCGGGAGATATTGTTATTCAATGAATTGCAGGTCTATCCCCTTAACACCCCTTTAGAACCTGAATATCCTAAAATCCTTCCTTAGTGCGCGTTTTCGACTTACCACGAACATATCCCCAAAATTTCATGATTCTAACTTCAATAGTTTTGGCTGGGCGATGATGAGTCAGTCAGTCAGTCAGTCAGTCAGGACACTTGTTTTTATATAAGAGATAAGAGATACATAGGTAAACTTGTATCAGTGCCCCTTATCACCGTAAATATTGTAATAGTTTCGGAGATATAGAATGCCAGTGAAATATTTCGCACAGCCGCCATTTTGAGGTTATGTAAACAATTGAACTAAATTAGATTCCAGTGCATTGCAATGTGTATAAACATTTGCTGTACCAAGTTTCATTACGTTTGGATACTTAAATCGCGAGATAAGTCTATTTAAAAGACTCAACTTCGCTTGGCCGCCATGTTGGTTTTGTATTCAACAGGTTTTTGAAAGTCTCATAGGCGAACTTCTAGTAGTGCCCTTTATCACCGTACACAATTTCAGGGCGATATCGGTAATAGTTTCGGAGATATTGAACGCTAGTGAAATATTTCGCACAGCCGCCATGTTGGATTGGTGAGACGTAACAAAATTTGAAGGGCACGGTCGAGATCGCCGGGAATAGGGCTATGAACTTACCGAGTTTCACTGAAATCGCTCCAGCGGTTTAAATTTTATTAGGGGGGGGGGGGGTGACACACACACACCTCACACACACACACACACACACACGCACACGCACACACACACGGACAAAATGTGATCTCATAAGCCTATTTTTTCAAAATTGAAAATAGGCTAATAATCATATATTATTTAATTTGTATCTCAGATCTCATGAGCTGATTCTGCAAGGTATTGTTCAAAATATAATGCCCTACATCGATGATTTTGTTGAAAGATATTCCAGTTGTTCCTTTGTCTACAAAATGTAAGGAAATGTTAAATTTAAGCATTGGATAAATAGAACATTCGTCACCCAGAAGGTACCCTTAATCTCGACACCTTCTTATCAAGTGGAAGTTGAACCACCGTCGTGACATTTCAGCTTGAAAGGCCTAGGTGTATTAGCCGGGAATCAAACTCTGACACCCTTGGTGGAAGACAACTACGAATAGCATATAGGCAAATAGAGTCGTGGTCGTCTTAGATCCAACGGTATCAATGAAACAACAAGAGCATGTGCTTAGAACCATCTCCTGTGTAGTGCATATGATGTGCCAAGAATCTTGTCACGAATTATAATGGGTTCAATTTCACGTATCTTCTCAATCGTTGATACCTCACTTCTCTTTTCCCGGCTCCGTAATCCAGGATGAGAACATCCTGATACATCAGACTTGCACTCGGATAGTGTTCTAAAGGTGAGCTTCTAACTACTATCCTTTAAAACTACTTCTATCAGAGAATTGCCTTTGACTGGAAACGTAGAAGAGGTGTGATCCTAGAACCAATAGTACTAAAGAAAAGAAACATGTGTTTAAAAATGGGACCTTTTCTGCCCAATGCAGAATATTAGTCAAAAATACTTCAAAATAACCAAAAATACTCTATAATCCTAGAATACTCTAAATGAGGAAAATAACATCCCATTTTTAGTCTCATATCCAATTTGACGCGTTAACGACGATAAAACCTATTTACGATCATGAATTACTCAGGTGAGTGAGATATACGAGTATAAACTACGTGGAAATACATTGATTGTGAAATATCTCCGTTCAGGAAGTAGGAGAACGCCCTAATGAACTTAACATACCTTAAAGTGCAACAGAAAACATTTGCAACAGCTTATTTAAATATAACACGATACTTAATAATTAATAATATACTGACAGCGGTCGCTACGCTCGCTAATGCGCAGCGCTAGGAAATGGGGCCAAGCTCTCTGCAGACTTGGTAGACGTGGGTTCGATCCCCACCGTCGGCCATCCTTGAAATGTTTTCCGTGGTTTTCCCATTTTCAGCTACAGGCAAATGCTGGAACGGTATCTTCTGACAGGCCACGGCTGCTTCCTTCCACATCCTTGCCCAGTTTCATTCAGCATCATTCATTTCATTTCTCTTTAACTCCTCTCATGAGGTTGACGTCTCGAAGGGCATCCAGCCGTAAAAACCAACCGCTACAAAGACTTTAATCGCATCTCATTCCCGATCCTGTTGCAAAACGGGAATAATAATTATTATCTAATATGAATAGTAGCCGGATGGCCATAGCTGGGTATTTTTGATTGAACGCCCGAGGGCTCCCAACAAGTTCAATATTGTTTTAGATCCCTTATTTGGGGGTGGATCTAAAAGGGAGAGTTGTTGTACTAATTTATAAGGTGGTGCCTAAAAGGGTAGCTTCCCTTGTCAGGGTAAGCTGACCAGTGTAGAGTGTTGTGGTGTGCTAGGAACTAGGGGGCGTTCCTATAAATAATGTAGTGGTGTTTGAGGGGATGGGACCCACTGCAAAGGGTCGCTGTGCTAGTCGCTCAGCTGACTGCTTATTATGTAATTGAATCTGCTTGTATCAGCCGAGTGGCACGCGCTGCTTGTTGGCAGCCGAGCCGGCTCGAGAAACACAAAGGTACCTGAGTTAGCGCTAATGGACTACTGTCTGTCACGTCTTTACGTGACGGGAATAAGGAAGGGCGTTGGGATGTAAAGAGGCGTATAAACAGTAATGCTAGTGTAGAGTGTGGACCAAGTGTTTTATTGGTCTGTGATTCTGAGTGTGAGTCCCTTGTAGGGAATGAAATTATGTTCACAATGTATTACAAGTTGTGGGTTACGGGTTACATAAGTAGGAACTCTGAACACGATTGACTGACTCACCTCGGTTGACACCAGCGTAGCCTCGGGCCGTCTCGATGAAGCACTGACAGTGGAGAGATCCTTTGACCTCATTAGGATGCCTTCTTATACCTTCTGACGTCCTGCTGTCAGCATTGTGTTGGCATGCTGCCCCAGTTAGTACTATGTCGCTGAGTGTAATGATTACGTAAGGCTTGAGCTGCTTTATGGAGTAGCAAGCTGTCCTTACAGTATTAATGGATGTTGCCCCGGCTTTCCAAGGGTTGCCATTTTAGGGGATTTAGCCAGATGCCGGGGGGATGGTCTCCAAGGGGTGCATACCCCTGGGAGGCTGTACAAGAGTCTTCCTTCATTTGTTCGCGTCCTCGCGAACGGGAACGGAACTGGAAGTTGGGATGTTGACGTAGTGGTCCTTGAAATCCCCTCGTATCTCCTGGTGGCGTCGTATCGAAGTGTGGGTGTGAGGTCAGCCCGTGTTCAGAGGGGAGGGTTATGGGATTTACAGATATATGTATACATTGACATTGTGAAAAAACAAACAAAAAAATTGACATTGCGATAGATTTGATTAACATTGGGAAAAAATTGACATTTGAGAAAAATTGAACATTAAAATAAATTCGACATGTAAAAAAAAATTGCCCTTGCTATTGCTGGCATATTGCTAGTTTAAAAAAAAAACATGGTTTCTGATGGTGATGTGTTACATAGCTGTGCAGGGAGGAAAAACCCAGGGCCGAACGGATGATGGCGTCGTCCGCCCTATCTTAGGGAAAAAGTGCTCCCTGCAATAAGAAAGGTAGAAGAAAATAGAAAAATGGGTGTTCCAGGGTATAATTTAAGGGAAATATTCAAAAGACGTTTATTGGTTTGGGAAAAAACGGAACACCCTGACAAATGGGGAAGTTAGAAGAAGGAAAGATGAAAGAAAACAAATCATACACATTATGTACATTGGCATCTTGATAAACAAACAAAAAGATATATAGTGTTTAATGTACTATGTTGCGATTCTGACATTCAGGAGTATTGTCGCTTTCCAGTGGAATAATTGTATAAAGTTTATCCTGAAAAATTATAAATTACAATGACCTTATGTCTAGTGGAATAATTGTATAAAGTTTATCCTTAAAAATTATAAATTACAATGACCTTATGTCTACTTAATCGCGCTAATCCCTTATAATTATAGTTTTTGTGAGGTACCTCGCGTGCACGCTACCCGTCTGTACGTACGCTTGCCGTCTCACGGCTGATCCTGTACGGCCACTTCTTGGTACGGTATAGTGGTCGTACCGCTTGCATGTATGCTTAATACCTAATCTGTGAAGCATCCTCTGTGGGTGAATGCTTTCACACTTGACAATGAGAGTCACTGCCACAAATCGGTTGCGCCCTCATTGTCGTAATCTGCGTCGCATTTTGACGCTTTATGTGTTTATATTTTAGTTGATCTGCCAGTAAGCCTGGTACCCCACAGGCACCAGTCCTGCTGTGCAGATTTATTTTGGAGTGTGTAGCTGAAAAAGAAAAATGTGGTGAGTGTTTGCGAGTGTGTCGGGATTAGTGCAAGTTGACGTATATAAAATAAAAAAAATAGTACACATCATGGCATGCTGTAAATAATATGCCACTGCTATATGGTAGTGAAATTCCTGTCACCAGCTTTCTGTATCTGGTGACGATGCCTGTGAAAAAAAATTGGCGAGGTTTAGAAAAAAACATATTAGTACTGGTTGAAGCTCTTCTTTCACTGAAAAAAAAAAATAGCATGATTAATGTTAATTAGCTGCAAGACCGGGCTTACCCTATACGGTGCCGTGATGCCGTAAATAATATGTAGTTGGTCTTACCCCGGTAGCGGAATTGTGGTTACCGGGTGCCGATATATTCCACTTTGATTATGCCTATTTTAACCTAGTTTGTCCTAAGTATTGTCGGGCTTACCTCGGTAACGGATTTATAGTCACCGAGTGCCGACCGGCGTTACTTAATACTATCTAACTTAATTATGGTCTAATAATAAAAAAAAACTATTACTAAGCCGAGAGGGTTGCCTTAATCTATTGCCGAAATGTGCTGCGCCATACCTGGCAACAGCGGTGAATAAATTTGCTTAATCCTAGGTTGCGTGTCAAATGCAACCGTCTTACAACTAAATTTGGCCTAGGACGATCGCCTGGGGCAATTAAATCCCCAGATCACCACCCGCACGAGCCCCAGAAACACCGGTTGTCTCTAGGGTCGCTAGATTCCGTCCCCTTAACTCTAGGTGTCGACGTCTATTACTAGGACTAATCTATGCGCAGGCGGCTTACGGTGCCACTAAGCTAACCGTTTCGCCCGCTGTAACTTCCTTGTTCATGACCGTTTGCTGTTCCGATTTAACGTAGTTGAGCCGCCCACTTGGCTCCTGTGAGGTGCGCGCACTGCCCCTCTCCTAATGCCCATTGACTGCCCGCTGCGTCGCCATTTATGTGGGCATTGGACAGTGTGGTCCAATGTTATAATATCCTCCGGGAAGGAAGCGTCCGGGGAGTCCTCTTCGCCTGTGTCGGCCGCAATAGTAATGATTCATGTGTCCTCCGGGAAGGGAGCGTCCGGGGAATCCTCTTCGCCTGTATCGGCCGCAATAGTAACGATTCATATGTCCTCCGGGAAGTGAGCGTCCGGGGAATCCTCTTCGCCTGTGTCGGCCGCAATAGTAATGATTCATATGTCCTCCGGGAAGTGAGCGTCCGGGGAATCCTCTTCGCCTGTATCGGCCGCAATAGTAATGATTCATGTGTCCTCCGGGAAGGGAGCGTCCGGGGAGTCCTCTTCGCCTGTATCGGCCGCAGTGTGTTTTGCTCCAACGCACAGGAGTCTTGCTTCCCGCTATGGAAGCCCTACTTATGTAAATTTAACTAACAGTCTAGTCATAATATGGGTCGTCTCTAGGGATAGTTCCCGAGGCCGGCGCTGAGTGAGCTATTTCTCCCGCCATCCTCAGAAAGTCACCCTGCAGGTCTTGGCTTCGACGACCGTGGCACAAAGTGGGTGTAGCATCCCTTCCTCCCAGGGGCGGTTTATGCGCACCTAGGATTCCAGAGCTTGCCCGACCAGGCCGCGAATGCTTTGACCTTACGTAGTTCGTCTGTTTGGTCTAGTCGTCAGTTAAGTGAGGTCGCTGCGCTGTCGAGCCAACTGGGGAAGGGTCCACATCGCCTTCCCCAGCTCTCAAAGTGTGGTTCTCCCGACCTTCGGCTTACACCGTTGTCAACAATCAGGTCGTATCAGATTCCTTTGTAAGAGAGAGAAAAAAAATGTGTCGTAACCTGTGTAAATAGTTTAATCTCTGTGTAAAATGTAAAATATTTCCAGTGTAGCGGGGTTGTAGATCTTCTAAGTACATAGGCTACTTCTGGCCTACCATCGCTATGTCAGCTTCCCAGCAATAATGCTTTCTTTACCTTAATGGAGGTGTTAGTAGGGTCTGTATTGTCAGGTACCCTGTTATTAGGATTTGGGGGTAATTATTTGTTGAGTGGGCTTAAAGTATGGTAGGAAGGGGTTTGCGCACCTTTGGGTTCCACGTTAGTGGTGGCCTGAAACCGGTGATGCCACTGGGATGCTTCTATAGTGAGTGGAGTGGGGAGGTAATTCCCGGGATTGCAAAAATACGAAAATTCATGCAGGTTTGATATTAAAATCCCTGGCAATTGGATGGGATACTCATGCATGTGTCTGGATATGAAGTTTCTGCCTTCATGTACGGATAGGTGTAGGGTGGGGCCTAATACCAATATATCCCTTTCATGCGGGAGTGTTTAAGTACTAAAGAATGGTTAGTATATATCTATGGCCTCCTCTCTCATTTGGAGAGGCGCATTATGCTTCTTTAATGTTTGCTGACACACCCCTAATACTCAGGTGTTAGCATCGTGACGCAAGGCGTAGCATGCCTGCTTTTTAGACGCATGAAGTCCATCAACCCCTGTGTGTATTTTGTAATGTAGTGTAGCTGTTTTTGGTCGTGTATATGTGTTTGCGTTGTTTATGTCAGGCGTGAGAAGGTTATGGGAAGGGAGTAAGGTGGTACGCTGGTAGCCTGTTCTCCTGTCATCCTCCCTTGGTCCATGTTGGCTTTCTATCCGCGCCTTGGGATAGTAGAGCTGCATGACCTAATCTGGTCGGCCATTTGCAGCGTAGATGTGGCCAGTGGTCGTAATGCGACTGGTCATGTGCTAGTCATCTGTAATGACTCCTATGCCTTACGAGCGATAAGAGAAGTTATTAGGGGGGAGATCTTGTCTGTGTTTGCTCCTAATTGTTGAGTGCGAGTGCGTGTGTGTGCCTATGTACCGCTACACCACGCGGACGGTTGGTCTGTTGCAGGCCAAGTCGTAATATGTATCGCCTGTGTGGGCAGAAGGCGCCCGTGGCTTGCCAACGTGCCCTTATAGGCCCAAGATAAGTTCCGCTGTGTCACGTCTTGTCCATTGCCAAATGTTTTTGCAGTGTGGAGAAAAAAATGTATGGTGTTATAATTGTTATGTGTGTGTAATTTCACGGTCACGGGCGATACGCAATAGTGTCTCGTCACCGCAGTATTGCAGTGTGAATAGTCTGCAGTCAGCAATTGGTATGTGTAATACCAGGCTGGGAAGTTACTGTTTGTCATCCGCTGGTATGTGCCTTTCTGCACGAATGCAAGTGTGGTCATTGTTTTGGATTCCTAGCGGCCTAATGTAGCAATTTGCCCTAGTTAGGTAATGACGTCGTGTGGCCATTGTTCCTTAAGACCTGTGTCTTGCGAAATTTTCCTACCTGTGTTTGTGAAATGTATTCCTCTATGCCTGGTGTAATTCGAAATTTTATGTCTGGTTTTTGGTGGGAGGAAATGTAGTATTCCCTGTTCATGCATTTGTATGGGCCAATTTCAGTATGATTGGACGCCTGAATAGCTGTTCTCCTTGTGTCTAAATTTTTACTGGAACTCAGACCCGTGACCTTATGTCATTCTCTGTGTTTCATGTTTGCGTTGTGTGACAGGGCTTGGGGCTTTCCCAGTGTGGTTTTTGCTTGTGTTCCGTGTACCAAAAATACCACTGGATAGTTAGTTTTTGGTACGCGTGTGGTGTGTGGTCATGGGTTCGAATCCGGTTGTCTGTAAAGACTTGGTGTGATCATTTCCGTGCCGCATATAATATGGCACGTTCCCGTGGATGTGCAATGCGCAAATGAAAGCATGCATACCTGTGTAGAGTTTGTATGTTTTTGATTTCCCCTCGTATTGTAATTTTGGAAGATATAGGGTCTCTAAATCGGGCGTGAATGATGTGTTGATTTCTGTCCAGCAGGCTTTGGCTCGGCTTGTCTGTGTTGAGCAGTCTTGCTCATTGAGGAGTATGTTACTGCTGATACGACGGTGTTGAATTACGATGTTGTGTGCTTTCATTTGCTTCATGCTCTGCCCACGTCCTAGTTTTCTGCACGTGTGTGTGTGTGAACCTGATTGCTGTCTATAGTGATTGCTAGCAGTGCCTCTCTCATTGTAGAAAAAAAACTTGTGGTTTAATATGACCGTTGATCTGTAGCTCATGCGCCACGGGCTTTCCGTTTTACTTGGAATCCAAACCATAGGCCATGGCATTTCACTTCGGAAATCCCATATGCGTTGTACGCGAGTGTGTCTGGTCCGCTAGTCGCGTGTTTGGTGACCAGATGCCAGAGGCGATTGTATTGTTTTTCGTTTATGACCCGCTGTTGGTGGGACTGTCCCAATTTGTCTTAGCTTTCCCATTATTCTATTCTAGAACTGGATATCTACTCAACCTTATATTCCTGGTATTCAGAAGGTTGCGGGTTTGGAGACCGCCTTTTACCCAGAGTAATTGTTTCCGGCACCATGAAGGTTTTGTCTCCGGGACAGTTCTTGTGAGTGTTAGGATCGTATCCCGGTTCGGTCAGTGGGCTATTTCTTGGCTTTCTTCCCACGTCTGCCAACGGGACCGTTTCCTTTTCTTTTAGCAGTGTGCCCGCCTTTACGTGTAGGTGTGTGAGCTTTACGTGTGTGATATGCCTTCATCCGGCGGGCGTGAATAGTGTCCTTTATGAGTTTCCTCCCATGGCGCACGTTCACTATATAATTTAGGTCAGATACCTTCCTGCAGACTTTGAAGGGACCTGCCCATCGTGGTAGGAGGAATTCGGACACGTTCTTCTTACGGGCATGATTGGAGACCATGACCAATTGCCCGGGTGTGTATTCCACGGTCTTTCTATTCCGATCGTACCGCTCTTTTTGCTTTTTCTGGGCCTCGGCTATGTTTTTTCTAGCGTCCATGCGGGCTATCTGCAAATGCTCTAGCCGAGCCGCATTGTCTGTGTGGGCGTCCTGTGGGATACATATATTGACTATGGGACTTCTGGGTGTGTATCCGTGCAGTAGGAAGTGTGGAGAGTGTTTCGTAGCCGTAGATACAGAGGTATTATAACTAAAAGTAATGCTTTGCAGATATTCATCCCAGTCTGTTCCTGCGTCCTCTGTAAATTTAGCCAGCGCTATTCCAAGTATTTTGTTCATACTTTCCGTGAGTCCGTTGGTTTGCGGGGAAAAACTCGTGGTAGTGTATGCCTTAATCCTGAGTATCTCCAGAAACTGTTGGAGCACTCTCGAGGTGAAAATAGTACCTCTGTCGGATAATAAGGTTTGGAATAGGCCATATCGTGTAATTATGTCAAATAGAAATTCGGCTATGCTGTTCGTGTCTGCTTTGGGAACAGCCTTTGTAATCATGTATCGTGTGAGATACTCGGTGGCCACCAGGATATATTTATTACCTTTCTGACTTGTTGTAATGGGGCCTTTCACATCTATTCCGACTCTGTGAAATAACTCTCCCACGGGAATTGGGTTGAGTAGTCCATGAGGCTTGCCAGGTCTTGTTTTGAATCGTTGGCAGGTGTGACATGTCTTGACAAAGGTATCTATGTCGGCCTTCATGTTTACCCAATAGTACTTGTCACGGATTCTAAGGTAAGTCTTATGCGTACCTAAGTGTGCCCCTGCCAGTGGGCTATTGTGGTGTCCGCTCATGATATTTTCTCTCAATGATTCCGGAACCGCTATAGGTGCGCTATCGTGCATGGCTGTGGGCTTAAATTTCAGTACCCCGTCTTTGTCTAGGAAAAATCGCCTAGACAGCCGTGCTGTCTTGGAGTCCACCTTATCCAAGTTTTCTAGTGCCAATAGAATCTGTTTCAAGTGGGGATCACTTTCTTGCTCCTGTTTGATGTCAACCACCGTCAGGGCAAAGGTGGGCATATCGTCCCAGTCGTGGTCCTTACTGTCATCCGGGGGCTCGGCTACTGGCAGCCTAGACAACCCATCTGCGTCTAGGTGCGTTGCGCCCTTCTTGTGTTTGACCACGAAGTCATATTCATACAGGCGGAATATAAACCTGTTGAGTCGCGAATTTGGGTTTTTAAATTTGTCCCAAAAAAGCAAGCTCGCGTGGTCAGTCACTACCGTGAACTTGATACCATAGAGGTATACTCTAAAATAGTTCACTCCCCACGAAAATGCCAGCATTTCCCGCTCTGTGGCAGAGTATCTAGTCTCAACGGCCGTTAGCTTCCTGCTAGCGTAGGCGACGGGCCGTTTGCGCCCTTCGGCGTCTTCCTGCAATAGGGCTGCTCCCAACCCATACAGGCTGGCATCCACGTGTAAAAATGTGGGCCTATCACTATGGAAGTGTTGCAGCAATGGAGGTGAGGTCAATAGTTGCTTCAGTGTGTTGAAGGCATCTATGTGTTCCTGCGTGATGCTGAAGGGCGTTTTTTCCCGTGTGAGCTCAGTTAGGGGATGGGCGATGTGTGCAAACCTATAGATATACTTGCGATAGTACGAAGCCAAGCCAATAAAACTGCGCAATTGTTTCAAATTTGTGGGCATTGGGATGCCCGTTATTGCGTCAGTCTTGGCTGGGTCGGGAATAATGCCCTCCCGGTTGACAATATGGCCCAATATGTTAATTTGCTGTCTGGCAAATTGACATTTCGCAGGTTTAAGCCTTAGTTTAGCTTCTCTGATCCTTGCGAAAGCCTCCTCCAAATGTACGATGTGTTCGTCAAAAGTGTTGGAGAAGACCGTTATGTCATCCACGTACACCAATACGGAACGCCATTTAAGCCCTGAAAATGTCTTATCCACTAGCTTTTGGAAGGTTTGGCTGGCGTTACGGAGACCCATCGGTAAACGGGTGTAGGTAAATAGTCCGTTCTCTGTAACGAACGCCAGCTTGTGCCTATCTGGTTCATAGACGGGGATTGAATAGAATCCGCTATAGCAATCCATCGAACTGAACCAGCTAGCTCCACCAAGGGCGTCCAAATAGGTGTCTGCCCTTGGTAGTGGATAACTATCATTTTCGACTAACTTATTGAGCCTCCTGTAGTCAGTACAAAACCTGTGCGATCCGTCCCTCTTTTTGGTCAGCAGAACTGGAGAGGAATAGTTAGAAATAACTGGAACAATGACCCCTGCCTCGAGCATCTCTGAGATCTGGGCATCGATGGCATGTCTCTCCTTCTGGCTCACTCTGAAGGGAGGCTGGTGTACTGGTCGGTCACTAGTGAGTGTGACGTGGTGTTCAATGAGGTCTGTCACAGCGAGATCCTTCATTGAGTGGGCAAAAATATCTCTGTTGGTCTCCAGGAGCTCCGTGAGCCTTTTATTTTGCTCCGGAGTCAGGTCCTGCCTGTGGTTCTGGTTGGCCGCCTTATCAGTGTGTGTGTTTGTATATTGGCTGATAGTGTGCAGTGTAGGGGCCTGATGCTCGTGGTTTTCTCGCTCCGCTCGAATCCCATCTCTGTTCCTGGTGTATACCATGGGATGTGTGGTGAGCCTCTGGTCGTGCTTTAAAAGCATCTGACCACTAGCGAAATTTATGCTAGCCTCATATCTAGCGAGAAAATCCATGCCTATTATGGCTGACGCAGAAAGGTGTTCGATAACGAACATGGGGTGCGTTGTGGCAAAATGGTCTATCCTAATATGTATGTTCGCTACCCCCATGTTTTCCAGCGCCTGAGCATTGGCCGCTACCAACCGAATGTTTCCCGTGACACCTTGTATTTGCGCCTCGGCAATGTGTCGTCTATTAACACAACTTACGGCTGCCCCGGTATCAATTAGGGCCTGCACTCTGTGGCCATTTATGGTGGCGTGTATCGTGAGGGCCGATACCTGAAATCCACTGCCCTGCACCGATATGTTGTGTAAGATGTATGTTGTTGTTGTTGTTGTTGCCGGAGTGACATTTGTGCTGGGCAGGCACGAAGCTGTCCGCTTATCGTACCTGGCACGCTTCGCCTCTCGGCTGGCTTCCTGTTCTGAGTACTTTGCCCAGGTCAGCAAAGTGCGTTTGCCAAGTACATTGCCAGCTCCTTTAACCGGTCTTGCTGTGAGACTAGGAGTCCGCTGGCGAACGTTTAGTGTATTAATCGTTCCCAGCCTTTGTGTAGTTGTGTTGTTGTTGGTTTCTTCCTCTCGGGAAGGTGTGTCTGCAAATGTGACCCTGAGCTTGCCTTTGTTAACCCGACTTTTGTTCCAGGCGGTCGCGAGTTCGCCTCCTGTTGCTGGCTTCCCCATGCCGAGCGAGCTCGCGTCATGCGCCTGTGTGTGGTCAATTCCCCCCCTGTGGTGTGGTGAAGGGGGTGGGGTTTTCTGTTTGGAGGGTGTGGGCGTGTTCTTGGGCTGTTGGCTTCTGATTGTGAGGGGTGTGTAATGTCCCGCCTTAGGGTTTCCTGTGAAAAGTACGTGTAGGTCCCTATTGAATCCCGCAGTTGAGAATAGCGGAGGCGAGTGCACATCCGTATATACATGGATGTTGGCTTTGAGCACTTTGCCGAGAGCGGTTACCTCTACGGCACTGCCATAGGTGCCGTCCTTGCCCATGTATTCTCGGTAATCCGCCCCGGTCTGGAATGGGTTTTCCCGCTCGTCCGACACAAAGTCCCGGTACTCTTTCCAGTTGGCCAGGATATGTTTGACCGTTTTCTGTCTGTAGTCTCCATGATAATCCTCGGTATTCCGGATTAGAAAGCTCATGGCCCTAAACAGACAGTTGCCGTCTCCTTGCACGGGGTGTGTTTGGAAACGGTCCGGGGGCGGATCGTCAGCCTTAGTTTTAGCTGGCTGCTTCTTCCCCTTACTCTTACGAGTTTTCTTGGGGGAAGGGCCTTTCTTGTGTTGTGTTGGGGGAGGAACCTCAGCTGCTTCATCAGCTAGCCGAACCTCCCCGTCTAGGCGTTTTTTGAAAATATGGGTGTACGCCTGCCTGTAATGTATGTGCGCCCCCCCTCGGGGTGGCTGCGCCAGCTCCCCGCTTGCGGTGTGTGTCTAGGCGTAGGGAGTATTGCCCCCCTGTCTGTCCGGCGGGGTGCTTCATCCCTGAACTCCCTCGGGTATTCGTCTGGGAGGGGGTAGTGTTCTGGGCCCTTTGTGTGTTTGTCTATGTTGTCCCTTTCTCTAGTGGGTTTTCTTCCTTGTTGGTTATTGCCCTGTTGTCCGTTATTCTGTCTCCGCCAGGGTGGGGTGTATGTCTGCTGCTGCTGGGGCGGGTGTTCCCGTCGGTTCCCCTTTTCCCTATATTGGTCAGCTGCATACCCCTGTCTGGTCGAGGGTGGGTTTTCTCGCTGTTCCCAATTTCCCTTGTACTGCGGGGCCGCATAGCCTTGGCTTCGTGGGGGCGGGTTCTCCCGATATTCCCCATTTCCCCTGTACTGCGGGGCTGCATACTCTTGGCTGCGTGGGGGCGGGTTCTCCCGATATTCCCCATTTCCCCTGTACTGCGGGGCAGCATAGCCTTGGCTGCGTGGGGGCGGGTTTTCCCGATATTCCCCATTTCCCCTGTGTTGTGGGGCAGCGTAGGACTGTCTATGTGGTGACGGGCTGTTTCGTCGGGGGATGTCGTGGTCGTACTCCTCAGGGTAGTACTCCCGTGTGTACGGAGATGGTGACCGCCTTGAGGGGTATGTCGGCTCTGTGTCCGTGTATGCTATCGGTGAGTACCGAGGAGGGTAGTGTGGCCTATCCTGTGGGGGAGGTGTTGTTGGCCGCTGTGGAGGGTAGTAACTTTCTTCCCTCCCGTAGCGTCTCCTCTCTGTGTACCCCCTGTCCCTCTCAGTATGATAGTGTTCTCGTGTGTCTGCTTGCTCATCCCTTGGCGGTCTCCCGCCCGCTTGGATGGCAGCTATGGTCAGTTTCTCCATCCTGTCCACTAATTCGTCCATTTTGGCGTTAGTGTCGTCTTTCTGAGTTTGGAAGTGCAGATCCACGGCTTTTTCCGTAGCCTTTTCCGTGATCTTTCTCCCCTCCTCTGTGGTCTTTATGTTATTCAACATATGTTGGACCGTGAGGTTGTTCATTATGCATAGCTTTTCTACTATGGCTGGTCTGAGGCCCTGCATTAACAGCTTGACTTTCTGTTTATTTGTCATTGCTGCATTGTACTTTTCGCACATTATCAATTTAACATTGATGTATGCCTGGGCGCTCTCTTTGGGTCCCTGTGACCTCTGTCTAATCTGGTCATAGAGATCGTCATCGTCTGGTATGAGCTGGAACTCCTCTTTTAAGAGTAAAGCGGTTTCCTCCCATGTGGCAGCTTCTAGTGTGTCCTCATGGAGCTCATACCACGTCATGGCCGCCTTTGTGAGGTAGGCAGGAAGGAGCCGTTTTCTAACTTCCTCGCTCCAACCATTGATCCGAGCCGTTCTATTGAAGGCCTTGAGGTATTCCTCGGGATCCTGGCCTTCCCCCGTGAACTTTGTGGGGTGGATCATGGGGTACTCAGTGTGTCTATTCATGTCGTTCTCGGCTGTGTTTCGTTGACTGTGTAGTGCTTCGGGTCTGTTTGTGCCGTTCACCCCGCTGTCGTGTGCTGAGGTATTTGGGCTGTTTAGAGGGGAATTAGCCTCGCTTCCCGTGTACGACACCTGTGTTACGTTACCAGGTGGCTCGTCACCTGATATGCTTGTGCTGATGGATGGTGTATTGTCGTACTGTGTGGATTCGACTATGTGTACGGTTCTGTCTAAATCCTGTTTTACTGTCTCCAAAATAGTGTGGATGTCCAGAACCGCTTCTGTCGTGTGATTATTGGCTTTAATAGTGTCTGTTTCTAATAGCTCTGAAATGCGCTCGAGCAGGTTACTGGCTTTCTGCTCTGTGATTTGCAGTTGCTGCAACAATAGGGGATGGAGTGTTGGCAGACAATCTACCTCACTAGCGCTGGATACCGGTGACTCTTGTGTGTGTTCACTGGCCTGGGACCGTGTAAAATGTATAACTTGTGCTGCAGCGGCAGGGTGTTGAGCACGGATCTGTGCTGTTTTGAATTCAAGGTCCCTGAGTAGTTGTACTGCAGTCTGGTCAGTTATTAAGTCACCGTTCTTAATCTTTAGCTTCGGCAGGAGTGGAGTCGTACTAGCCGACAAATGGTGTGCAAAGTCTCTTAATGTAGTTCTAAATGTGGACATTTAATCTAAAAAAAAAAAAATGTGTGACGCAATATGAGGTTAAAAATTTTTTTTCACTATTTGCTTGGCTTTTTGCGGTACGGAAGGGGTCGTTTTACCTACGAGGGCTCGTTGGTTGAGTCCCGTTCTACTGTGCGTAGGACCGCGCCTCCACCAGTGTTTTAGATCCCTTATTTGGGGGTGGATCTAAAAGGGAGAGTTGTTGTACTAATTTATAAGGTGGTGCCTAAAAGGGTAGCTTCCCTTGTCAGGGTAAGCTGACCAGTGTAGAGTGTTGTGGTGTGCTAGGAACTAGGGGGCGTTCCTATAAATAATGTAGTGGTGTTTGAGGGGATGGGACCCACTGCAAAGGGTCGCTGTGCTAGTCGCTCAGCTGACTGCTTATTATGTAATTGAATCTGCTTGTATCAGCCGAGTGGCACGCGCTGCTTGTTGGCAGCCGAGCCGGCTCGAGAAACACAAAGGTACCTGAGTTAGCGCTAATGGACTACTGTCTGTCACGTCTTTACGTGACGGGAATAAGGAAGGGCGTTGGGATGTAAAGAGGCGTATAAACAGTAATGCTAGTGTAGAGTGTGGACCAAGTGTTTTATTGGTCTGTGATTCTGAGTGTGAGTCCCTTGTAGGGAATGAAATTATGTTCACAATGTATTACAAGTTGTGGGTTACGGGTTACATAAGTAGGAACTCTGAACACGATTGACTGACTCACCTCGGTTGACACCAGCGTAGCCTCGGGCCGTCTCGATGAAGCACTGACAGTGGAGAGATCCTTTGACCTCATTAGGATGCCTTCTTATACCTTCTGACGTCCTGCTGTCAGCATTGTGTTGGCATGCTGCCCCAGTTAGTACTATGTCGCTGAGTGTAATGATTACGTAAGGCTTGAGCTGCTTTATGGAGTAGCAAGCTGTCCTTACAGTATTAATGGATGTTGCCCCGGCTTTCCAAGGGTTGCCATTTTAGGGGATTTAGCCAGATGCCGGGGGGATGGTCTCCAAGGGGTGCATACCCCTGGGAGGCTGTACAATATCAAGTAGTTCCAACTTTGACTACCAGATGCTACAGTCACTAATACCTAGCGACGAACGTTGGAACTTGATAGAGCGTTTGTAAATAGCCAAATATAACCAACAAATTTTGTTACACACTACCAATTGCATTGGTAGGTTCTTTTACGTGCCATTAATCTATAACATGGGCGCGCCGCACCGTCTCTATTTCCCCTCCGAAGGAGGATTTAAACGCTCTTAAAAACGTCGACTTCGGCTGGGTTTGAACCCGTGACCTTAGGTATAGCAGTTCAGCATGCTACCGACTACACCACCGGGAATAATAAGGGGTAGACATACATAATAATTTATATTGCCCGTGATGCAAAATGTTAAGTCATGCATATTGCGTATCTTTCTTGATCTTCATGATCACAGAATACCAAGGAGATGCTTTTATTATCGAATCCAATTCTTGAGAGATACCTGAGATGATGTGACCCAAATGCACTGGTTTATTTGAAGAAAAAAAAAGTTCCCCCTTTACTTTTCTATCATAACAACAGCATATAATTATATGAACGTTGTTCCGAATTTGGGCCGGGAAATTAATGAAGTTGTCTGAAGAGAGGGGCTGGTCTTCGGCAGCACGCTGTCAGTGACACTCGCTGGCGATATTTATCGCCGTGCTTAAAATCAACGCCTCAGGTTGTTCATTTGTCAGTGTCAGCGAGTGAGTGTCAATTACTCCTTCACCAAGACGACAGCGCTGTCTTGTACAGCAGGGTAATATTTGTTGAGACTAGGGGCGCTTTGGTGCTAACAAGCTACTCTCTCTTCCATGGACTTGGGGACATTTACTGACACGCCGTTCAATTACAAAATTACAAATACTGCTACATCAGAATAATGTTCAGTAATTAAGGGAAGGTGAAGCAACATTGTGATACTCAGGTTGCATAAATTGACGCCGTAGTATTGTTGTAGTATAGTCAGCGCGCCAGGAGAAGTCAGTTGGATTTAAACTTCAGCGCGTTCCGTGTGCCGTGCATTCCAAAAACATAAAGTTGGTCACTACCTGCTTCACTCACTCTACGCTTTCTTTCTTTCTTTCTCTCTTTCTTTCTTTCTTTCCATATTTCAATTTTTCTTCCTTTCTGCCACTCTTTCTTAGTACTATGTGTTTTTTTAAAAGTAAACACAAAGTAATTTGAAAATGTCGACAGTAGATTGGGAACAATACATAGGCCTACTTAATGCTTGATAATAATTAACAAGCACCATGCTGGAAGTAGCGGCAATTGACTGCCGATATATTTAGGTCGGTAATAGACGGTCTGCACATGCGCATTACCGAAACCAATACGCTCCGTCGTAGTTTGTCAAAATAACTGCACATGACACGCAAACAATAGTTGGTGCTTGTTGCTCATATTTCATTTTGGGCAGAGGTTTCCAAACTTTTCAGACTATGGACCACCTTGAAAATTTAAATATTTTCAGGGAACTCTTGATATTAAAACAAGTAGTTCCATGAAGAACTACACTGCTTATTATCATATATCCTACTCATGACAATAAATTGCCTCCATCTACATACAGAATTTCAGTTTGATTGTTGTAATAGATTCGTAGATATTGAGAACCGTCAAAAAAAAATTCAGAAGTTCGCCGTGTTGGATTTTTATTTATGTGCTATAACATGAAGATTATTGTGTATGTGTGGTATTCAAACTTCAATCGCATGATTAGTAAAAACGAATTAAAAACGAAATTTTAAAATTTCGCACAACTGCTATATTGAGGTTTTGAAAATAATTGAAATAAATTAGATGCCAGTCGATTAACATTTGTATAAGCAATTACCGTACAAAGGTTCACTGCACTCGAATGGTTAAATCGCGAGAAACGTTCATTTAAATATTCATACTTTGCGTCACCGCCATGTTGGATTTGTGCTCACCAGGTTATTGAAAGTCCTATACGTGAACTTATGTTTATAGCCTCTATGAACATAAAACATTTCAGTTTACATGCTGTAAACGATTCGTAGATACTGAGAACCGTATAAATATTTCGGATGGTCACCATTTTGGATTGTTCTATTTATAGGCATTAGAGAGTGAGTTAGTTATTGTTGTTTTAAGGGGCGGAAGTATGAGGTCAAGGCCATAGAATTATGCACCTCTGAAGGAAAATTATTGCGAAGCTTCATTATTTAAACTTTCACTTCAATCGCATGATTACGACACAAGAAACTAAATCTTAATTTTAAAATTTTGTACAGCCGCCATCTTGAGGTTATGTAAATAATTGAACTAAATTATATGCCAGTGCATTAAAATACGTATGAACATTTACTGTACAACATTTCACTGCACTCAGGTGTTTAAATCGCGAGAAAAGCCTATTAAAATGTTTCAACTTCGCTTGGCCACCATGTTTGTTTTGTACTTTACAGGTTTTTGAAAGTTACATAGATGAACGTGTAGTAGTGCCCTTTATCACCGTACGAAATTTCAGGGTGATATCTGTAATAGTTTTTGAGATATACAGTAGAATGCCAGTGAAATATTTCGCTCATATGCCATCTTGAGGTTATGTAAACTATCGAACTAAATTAAATGCCAGTGCTTTACAATGTACATAAAGATTTGCTGAACTAAGTTTCATTACGTTTTAATGGTTAAATCGCGAGAAATATCTATTTAAAAGTCTGAAGTTCACTTGGCCGCCATGTTGGTTTTGTAATTACCAGGTTTTTGAAAGCCTCATAGTTGAACTTTTAGTAGTGCTCTTTATCACTGTAAGAAATTTCAGGGTTATATCTGTGATAGTTTCGGAGATATTGAGTACTGGTGAAATATTTTGCACAGCCGCCATGTCGGATTGCTGAAACGTAATAAAATTTAAAGGGCATGGTTGGGATCGGCCGATAAGGTGCTAATGACCTCACCGAGTTTCATTGAACTCGCTCAGGCCGTTTAGAAGTTATTAGGGGGGGGGGGCACACACACACACACACCACACACACACATACGCACACAAGGACAAAAGGTGATCTCATAAGCCTATTTTCTCATAAATGAAAATAAGCTAAAAATAGGCTTATGAGATCCCCTTTTGTCCGTGTGTGTTGGATTTTTGTGTAACCCCCCCCCCCTAATAACTTCTAAACAGCTGGAGCGATTTCAATGAAACTCGGTAGTTCATAGCACTATTCCGGACGACCCCGACCGTGCCCTTCAAATTTTGTTACGTCTCACCAATCTCACATGGCGGTTGTGCGAAATATCTCACCAGCATTCAATATCTCCGAAACTATTACCGATATCACCCTGGAGTTTTGTTTGGTGATAAAGGGAACTAATGGAAGTTCACCTATGTGACCTTTGAAAACCTGGTAACTACAAAACCAACATGGTGGCCAAGCGAATTTGTGACTTTGAAATAGACGTTTCTCGTGAATTAACCAACCAAACGCAATGAAACTTGGTACAGTATATGCTTATACACATTGTAATACACCGACATCGAACTTCGTTCAATTATTTACATAATATCAAGATGTCGGCTGTGCGAAATATTTCACCGGCATTCTATATCCCTAAAACTATTACCGGTATCACATAGAATTTTTTTACGGAGATGAAGGGCACTACTGGAAGTTCACCTATGAGACATTGAAAACCGGTTAACTACAAAACGAGCATGGCGGCCAAGCAAAGTTCTACGTTTTAAATAGACTTTTCTCGCGATTTAATGATCCAAACGCAATAAAACTTGGTACAGCAAATATTTATACACATTGTAATGCACTGGTATCCAATTCAGTTTCATTGTTAACATAACCTCAAGATGGCGGCTGTGCGAAATTTAAAACTAAGTTTTATTTCTTGTGTCGTAATCATGCGATCGAAATGAAAGTTTGAATAATGAACCTACGCAATAATTTTCCTTTAACGGTACATGACTCTATGGCCTATACATATAACAATCCAACATGGCGACCATCCGAAATATTATACCGTTCTCAATATCTACGAATCTATTACATCAATCAGACTGTTCTTTTTATTGTTCATAGGGGCAATGAACATAAGTTCACCTATAGGACTTTCAATAACCTGATGATCCCAAATCCAACATGGCGGCGACGAGAAATATAAATATTCACATGGACGTTTCTCGCAATTTAACCATCCGAGTGCGGTAAAATTTGGTACAGTAAATGCTTATACAAATATTAATCCACTGGCATCTAATTTATTTCAATTGTTTCCATAACTACAACATGGCAGCTGTGCGAAATTTTAAAATCTCGTTTTTTACTTCTTGTGTCCTAATCATGCGATTGAAGTTTGAATACTACACCTACACAATAATCTTCATGTAACAGTACATAAATCTAAGACCTACATATATAAAAGTCCAATATGGCGACCATCCGAAATATTTAGTCGATTCTCAATATCTAAGAATCCATTACAGCAATCAAACTGAAATGTTGTATGTTGATAGTGGTAATTAACATAAGTAGGATATATGAAAATGGGCTTTAGTTCTTCATGGAATTACTTGTTGTAGCATTGGATTATTATCGTTTGACACCGATTAAGGGTGTATGTGTGGATTTATGGTATCAGGCATATACTGTGGATAATGCCAATGATTATAAGCATTGTAGGTATGTTGCTCTTTGAAGCAAATTTCTTGTCGAAGATTGAGCCATGTGTGCCAATCAAGTATAGACTTAAAGTTGTCTCACACCCGATGTGTGGTGTATTTAACCTGATGTGGTTACGAGTGTTATAACATGTTCTGAGTGACATAATGGCTGTTACTATAATATGTTAAAGTAAGCCTGTGTGATGATTATTTTTTCTAAGCACTATTTTGATACAATTGAGTGGTTTCTCAATCAAATAATTCCAGAAAAATTATGATCTACTTTACCACAGTATATACAGGGTGTCTCAAAAAATGTACTAACATTTTGAATGACTATAAAATGATTATTTATGAACATAGAGACAAGTTTAAGGGCTTCAATTACAGGGGAGATATGTAATTAAAGACTCATGTTCGCAAATGTTCAAATTGATGACCGTCAGTGTCCAGACAAAAATTGATAACGCGAAGCAATGGATTCGCAAACGTTACGACAAAGTTCATTTGGAATTTCGTGACATTGTCTGTCAATTTCCAATTTCGTGTTGGAATGTAGGATTTCCAGCGCAGACGCATCATGATGCGATGGTCGCTATCTTTTGGGATGTCTGTCTCTCGAGCCGTTTGTCGTAGTGATTTCCTGCACCTGCTCTTCTTTTCTAGGACTGGTGGATGTCCGTGGTCGCCCAGGACGTTTCTTGTTGACGTTGTGAACGGTTCCATCTGCTTCAAATTTTTCTCTGATGCGAGCAATGGTCCGGTACGTCGGTGGCGTTTGGTCGAACTCCTGGACACTGACTGTGATCCATTTGAACATTTGCGAACATGAGTCTTTAATTACATGCCTCTTCTATAATTGAAGCCCTTAAACTGTCTCTATGTTCATAAATAATCATTTTATAGTCATTCAAAGTGTTAGTACTTATTTTTGAGACAGCCTGTATGTATAGCAATATGATCTTTAACTAATTATTGCCGAATTTAAGGAAAAAATTATACTTAACTTGATCTTTCGGTAGGATGATACTAGAATAATACAGAAATTATATGGATAAGTAAATTCAAACAGAAGCGAATGTCATGATGACAAGCCAGTGCTGGGAACAAGTGAGATTATTCCAAAATAATGTATAAATTGTAGATTTTGTAAATATAATCCAATAATTTCGTCGTTGATTAATACGATAATGTAATACTGTTTTGAAATGTGAATATGGATTTCTCACATTTATCATGATACTAGCAGGTACCCGCGGCTTCGCTCGCGATCAAGACAATGGGGACGATGCATTATTGCCGATAATTGGTCTATTCTATTACAGCAATCGCGGCTACAGGTGGGTCCATTCTAATTCTGAAAATTCTGATGCATACAGTATATTGATATGAGAAGAAAATCCGTTCAGTAGAAGCCGAGATACGGAATGGAAGCTTCTAGAAGGAAGACCACTTGGACTATATAAGGAGCCAGAGAATCAAGACAGTATTGTATTCCATCAGAGCACTTGCTCATGTGCGCACCTACGATATATCAAGTACGAGTGTTTACGCCGTGATTCTGTCCGCCGAAGAACTTAGTCGCTCAACGAACAGTCAGTGGACTTAGTTTTTGTTCAGGTGAATGAACATATATAATATCAGCGAAGGACTTAGAATATCGACTGACTTAATGGTCAATTATTCTAACCAGTCAGGTGATGGTAGTTTTGCAAAGCCATTCATGGAAGTTAGCCTACAAAATGATGTGTTTCTTGTGGTGAAACGGTACATCAGGCACTTCAAATAATATCAGGAAGAATTTATTATTACAGTTCGTTCTATGCAGCTAACAGGTGTTCCTGTAATAGCAGGGGAACGAAACCGCATTATTCGGATATGGGACTTGTTCTCAATCTTTCAAGAGTACTATATCAGTTGTACAACATTTCAGCATGTTAGACTGTACCGAGAATAACGGGAGTTTTTTTGAACGAGTGACATTAAATATCAACATGCGCCGTTAAACTACTCGAGGATAGGTGTGATATGGAGGCGATCGAAGTGATATGGAACAGCAGATGGCCATGGGAGGACACTATTGGGATAGTGATCACCGAAGGACACGCTCTACCTACACAGCAAGAATGAAGTAAGACAACTATGTATTATCCACTAGCCTATAGTAGTATTTGAGAATTCCATTTTTATACTGTCACTATAAGAAATCAACATAATTATCGTCGTAATGAGAACATCTATTATATTTGTCCAGGATGACAAATGGATATTGTAGTCCGACAATTTATTATTCTATATAACTATTTTTGTCAGGACAACAGTCAGTTCAAGGGTTTCGACATGAAATGTTTAAGTTATCTCCAAGGGATAGGAATATTTTTTTCTTTAACTATTATTTAGAGAAGAGGCTCGATTATAACTTGGATTATTTAAATAATGTGATTTATTTAATAATAATAAATGACTGTGAAATAAATAAGTTAATAATATTAAAAATATAACTACACCATTTAAAGTTATAAATAACTTCTTTAGGGAGATTATAGCACCAATTTATGAATTAAGTCAAATTGTTAATTGTGATTAAATAGTTACTCCATTAATAATCAGAAAGTGAGATGTTATTAATAATCATTTGCAAAGAGGATTTAAACATTTATTTATTTATGGATGAAATAGGGCAATAATAATAATTCTGATGTTTACAATGCCTAAATATTTTCCAGTAATAATAATAATAATAATAATAATAATAATAATAATAATAATAATAATAATAATTGTGGAAGAATTTAAATAATTGGAAGATTTTGAATAAGATAACTTGTTTATTTGTGGAATAGAAGTTTGGATTTATAAATAAATTTAAATGAGTTTATGAATGAAGTGAAATAGTAAGATTTTGAGCTCAGCAAAATTTTCCAAAAGCACTAAAAATATTTAGATGAAGGAAAAGAAAGCGACAGGTATAAAATGTATAAATTAGGCTGAGATTATGTAAATGGGAGGCAAGGAGAAATTGACCAGAATTAAATATATCTTTTCATTGGAAAAATAAAATTGAAGAACACACAGTACAGTGATAAGACAGAATATTACAAAGGAAAAAAAAGTATAATAAAAATATATAATATTTGGTGGAGAAGAATATTTGAAGTCAAATATTAATATGATGATTTTAGTGTGCGTGTTGTCGACACTTAAAGTTGTTTGGAGATCAATGGGTCATCCAAGAGGGCATTTTATCCCCGTAGTTATGGGCATTAGAAGAGCATATGGGCTCAATTGTAAAAGAAGGGTTAGGCTAGTAGACCGCCCCATATTCTAGACAAAAACCATTAAACTGTCAATTCAAATTTTTAATATTTTTTTCTGGATCAACTTGAATTTCTGATTGTATGCCTAAATAATTGAAGAACATGAGTATAGATTTGATGAACCTGGCCGAGAGAAAAAATAACTAATAAATAGTTGCAAATGCAAAGATAAAATAAATAATTGAAGATATTTTTATTTTGTGCTTGGAATAATAATAATAGTATTCACAATATGAGAGGGTGAGAAAAATTATTGTAAATAAATTGATGAGAAATTCTGAAATGAATACTACCAATAATAAATTCTATGATTAACATTTATTTTGTGTGAGATATTATGTAAATTTTCTGAATGAGAAAAGTTTTGATGAAAGAGATAATGATTTAATCCATTGATAGTGGATAACAACAATTTACATTGTTAACAACAATTTATGCTAATGTTCATAACAAATTTTGAAATGAGTAAATTTAACTCTTGTTTACATTGAAACAAATGAATGTGAGAAAAGAAAGATTTATTTTTCAAATTATTATGATAATGAAAAATGTATAAACAATTTTTGTTTATGGAAACAAAAAATTTACAAACACAAAAATATTAACATTCGACTTTATGTTAGCCGAATATTGATATGAGGTTGTTATTATACTTCAATGAAACAGTGAAATATTTTTTTTCCAATAATTTTTTTTGGTACATCATCGAATTAACCAAGTGACAATTTTTTCGAAATATCTTTACGACGTGTACTTGAACAATCAAATCAAATCTTCGTGAAGTGAAACTACAAATATGTAAATAGAGGGATCACTCGAACTCTTCATTGAATAGTGATTACCCCAGTGTAAATAATTAGAAATTTTCGTTTTTGATATCAGAATGGACTAATAATTTTTCTGAATATCAATTTTGCGGAGTTCAAGGGTATTTTTAGGGATTGTTGATTTTTATGTGTGATTGTTTTCTTTGTGTTTTGATGTTATTGCCATTCGATTTAATATTTTAACTATAAATAAATTGATATTTTTAAGAAATGTGCTATTTTCAAAATAATTTCTTTCCTTACCTTACTTGTGAATTACCGAGATCAGGGATGCCAGATATATACCTAATATTCACCTAGATAGACCCTGAGATAGATTTTCTCGTGCTAATTTGATTTCGGTATTTTACAAAATGTGGTCTTTGGATTTCGGTCCAAACGGGCACAATATATATCTTGAAAAAGATAATAAATGGATTGGCATTGCCTCCTCCAGGGATATATTACAAGTCAGATGTCGTACCTTGAGCTTCAGTTGCCATGGAAACGGACATGCCATTAGTTCATAAGTTTATCAGAGTGAAGATACTTTTCTGCGAATATCTTTGAAACTGTTTGTTTTAGGGCCTTAAAATGTGTTTTTCGGTGTCTTGTATGGACGTACCGAGTATTGTATCTTGCATCGAGGGGCGTAAAATAAGCTTTGTCCGGTCTTTATGCGACAACTTCAATATTTTTTCTCGGTTGAGTATTTTTGGTGACTTTTCAGTTATGTTTACCGTTCCACGGGAACAATGATTTATTTCCGGATGAAAGGCTGCCTATATGTTATCGCAGGGTATAAGCTGTCTCCATTTCAAATTTCATCCCAATCCGTCCAGCCGTTTTATTTTCAAGAGGTAACAAGCTAACACACACACAGACATACACACAGATTTTCACAATTATAATATACTAGCAGGTACCCGCGGCTTTGCTCGCGATCAAGACAATGGGGACGATGGATTATTGCTGATAATTGGTCTATTCTATTACTGCAATCGCGGCTACAGGTGGGTCCATTCTAATTCTGAAAATTCTGATACATACAGTATATTGATATGAGCAGCAAACTGGGAATTTTATAGAGTTGTGAGAGTCTGCAGGTTACAATGTTACATTATGTGAACACATTTGAAAATTACTTTTTTAGTTTTGCCATCTTCTTCAGAGACATAACGATTTTGTTGTCCGGATACTCGAGAGCATACAATTGTCCTTGGGAAAAAAATGCTTTTGTATAAATGTACACCAGCTGCTGTTACGTGTGTGGCATTGCGCTTTGTTAATAGAAATTGCGGATATTGTTTGAAGAGGGAACTGCACTCCTGCACACTGGAATTGCAAATCTATCGGAATATGGGGAATTATAAGTATTTTTCTTTAGCTATTCTGGGTGTAATTTTGCCAAACTTATTGATGATTTGAACGTCAACATGTCGCTATTAATAGACCTATAGTAAAATATCTCTCACCATGGCCGCTGATGTACATTATGCAGTCTCTTCCAGTGTTATATCCCAGGGATTGAAATTCTCCAACAACCCTTTTGCCTCACATGCCTCTCTAAGTAATTAAAATTCCTGATTGTTGTTGTTGTTGTTGTTGTTGTTTGAGTCTTCAGTTTTTTGACTGGTTGATGCAGCCCTCCATGCCTCCCTCTCCTGAGCTAATTGTTTCATCTATACATAGGTACCACACCCTACATCCTAGGCAATCTGCTTAACCCTGGTCTACCCCTACAGTTCTTGTCCTCGATCCTTCCATCCAAAACTAAGCTTGCTATTCCTCGGTGTATTAATATGTGTCCTACCAACCTATCTCTTCTCTTCATTAGCAGTCGCCAGACACATATCTCCCCCACTCGTCTTAATACCTCTTCAGTTACCCTATCTCCCCATCTGATCTTCATCATTCTCCTGTAACACCACATTTCAAACGCTTCAATTCTCCTCTTTTCTGCTGCACCATTAGTCAAAGTTTCACTTCCTTATAGTGTCACGCTCCAGGCAAAAGCTTTCAAAAATGACTTCCTAATACCTAAATGTGAATTCGATGTCAACAGATTCCTTTTCTGTAGAAATGCTTTCCTGGCCTGAGCCAACCTGCTTTTTATATCATCTTTGCTTCGTCCATCACAGGATAGTTTGCTTTCTAAGTAACAGAAGTCTCCTACTTCCCGTAGCGTTTCACCTGCCAATTTGAAGCCCATAGATGTTTCGTATTTATTTCGGCAGCATTCCAATAATTTTGTTTTACATTTATTGATTTTCATCATGAAGTCTTTCCTCAAGACGGATTCCATACCATTCAAAAACTCGTTCAAATCCTCTGGCGTATCGGCCAAGATTCGTCAGCAAATCTCAAAGATGAAATTATTTCTCCTTGAATCTTCGCTCCCACTTAAAATGTTTATCCAATTTCCTGATTATTGTGATCTTAGAGATCTTTGAAATGCGTCGCCCTCGCACATGGTGTAGATGCATTTTCAAAGGAAAACATTCCATGTTACGAACACGGGCCACATAACCTGTATCGAAAGCTTCTGCAGATTTAACACAAGGGCTATTCTGAACAGCAGTTCCTTGAACTCAAATTTGCCAACATTTTCTTGTATCTTCCCTAGTGGTATATCTCTTTACCTCAACATACAGAAGAGTGCTTTAAAAATCATGTCTTGCGTACATTTTGGAAAAGGTAGTGAGTGTGGTTTTTGCCGGCGTGGTACTCGCTCGTAGAAATTCTTTTCAGCAAAATAGACTGGTTCACAATTTTGTAATTGCACATTGAGGTATTTTACGGCGGGATGCCTTATATTATTAAGTAGCCGCTACTGTAGTGGTTAAAAATTAAAGCTGGTTTTAGAAGGCGCTTCCCCTATTTTTTACCCCGGGCACTACAGACCATGAAGGGCCTAGGCCTATCAAGTGACCGCTTCCCAGCCATTTGGCCTGCAGATTTTGTGGTGAGGGTGGTCAGTGCATCGTGTCCCCCCGGCCGTTAATCTTGTTCTTCGTGACCGCTGCTGCCTTACTATCACACAGCTACTCAATTTTCCTCATGAATCTGAGTGCACCCCGTTGCAGCACTCACGTCAGTGTCTAAAATCTCTGACGGAGCCGGGAATCGAACCCGGGGCCTCCGGATGGAAGGCAGGAGCGCGACCCTGTTCTTATTGGGTTTATATATATCTTGAAAAAGATAATAAATCGATTTGCATTGCCTCCTACAGGGATGTATAGAAAATCGGATGTCATAGGGGAAGGGTGGGCATAGTGGCCACGGCGGGCATAGTTGCCACGGGCTATTTTTCTACTGTACATTGCTGCTACCTGGCTGCAAGCGCCTCAACTACTCCACTAGACCGCCATTAGTGTTGTGTTGAGCCTTTAAGCTGATCAGATTACACTTTTAGAAGTTGTCATCAATTTTGTTGTTTTTCAAGTTGCTGATGTAAGGTAAGTGTACTGCATTAACTATTATAACTAGGTATATGATTCTAGTATGTATTGATGACAGTAATACCTGAAAAAAGTGTGATTTAAGCTTTAAATTCATCTTTGAAAGTAAGACCTGGTGTAACTGGTTGGGCCTCCAGAGTCACATTTACATAATGGCGTAAAAAAGGGCAAAGTGGCCACGGCCATGGTCACTTTGCCCGACACTACATATTATATTTTTTAAGTAAAGTATTTATATGAAGCCTAGACCAAACAAAGTTTGTGCTTTTAAATGTGATACATATTGAACGTTTTAAACATATCCTTGCATGAGCAGGGTGGTAGCGCAGTCAGTTAAGCGCCGGCCTTCAGAATTGTGACATGCTGATGGTTCCAGGATCGAGCCTCGCTGGGCTGAGGTGATAAAGAAATAAGGTATTCAGGAGAAAAGGAAATCAAAAGTGGCAAAACGTGCTTTGTTACTAAAGACGATAGTAACTCCGATAGTGACGAGAGTGATACAAATTGCCTTTACTGCCATGACTTATATTCGAAGTCCAAAAGCAATGAAGGGTGGATCAGATGCTCTAGTTGCCTGAAATGGCCGCACGAGGATTGTGCTGGGTGTGATGAGGAAGACAATGAATTCATATGTGAAATGTGCAATTAAACAAAAATAGGTTAAACACAATGTCCATAAAATGTTTTGAAGCATTTCAACTTTTGTATTTTTTATTGTACTCAATAAAAATTTAAAAATTACTTTTATAAAACGTTAGGGACCTTTAAACATGTGTGGAGAATTATAACAATACTTTAATTTGTAAAGAAATATGCACATATTTTTTTAAAATGCATTTGCAGTGTTAATTGTATCATCGGGTATAGTGGCCACCTAGTGGCCATTTTGCCCTTCCCCATAGGGCAAAGTGGCCATTTGGTAGATGTTTGAAAAAACATTTCTTCTTCAAAAAGTAACTAAGATATAGTTAAAATGATTTGTTTAAAGATGCATAACTAAATAAGCTAGAGTATGGCCAATTTTCATTTGTTTTTAACAATTTTAACTCATTGAAAACAATGTTTTCCCGTTAGCGTGGCCACTATGCCCACCCTTCCCCTACCTTGAGGTAATGTTGCCATGGAAACGGACTTACGATTAGTTCATCAATCAGAGCGAAGATAGTTTTCTGGGAATATCTTTGAAACTGTTGGTTTTAGGCAGGGACCCGGAACAGAACTGAAATGCGTTACGTAACGCTGTGTTCCACGTTACGTTCCGTATGCCATACCGCGGCCCCGAGCTGGCTTGCGGTATCGTTCCGGAACTGTAACTTGGAACTCGGTACGAGCATGTGGAACGTTACAGCCCTGGAACGGTACAGTCGGAACTCGACTCCCAACTGTACCGAGCATCAAGGTACGTGTTAGCGGAACGTTACGTATGGAACGGTACATGACTGGAACGATTCCTCAGCGTTACCAGTTGGAAAGTTACTCTGCGTACCGTTCTTGGTTATCGAAATAGAGTAACGTTTCTACCAGTACCCGGTTACACTGTGTACCGTTCCAGGTTATACCAACCAGCCACCCGGTATCTATGCGTAACGTTCCAGGTTCTCATGTTCCAACGGAAAGTGGAACGGTACAGAGCCTGTAACAGTACAGCAGCATTTCCCAAAATGTATGTAGGCCTACAGACTATTACAGGACTGTTACCGGTACTACTGTACACTAGCTATTATAACCATTATGGCTATTACATCGAATTTTTACGTAGACTATTACGGCTATTACGCAGTCTATTTAGTTTCCACGGCAATTGTAACACTGCGTTTATTACACTGTTACGCTGGTTATTACAAACTGTCACATAATAGCCTAATTACACAGCAACTACATCAATTACGTACCTGTTCTCTTATCTAGGGGCATTTCTTTCATGATATCGAAATACTCTATGTAGCCTAAGGATAATTTTCATTATCTACTGTCCTACCTAGAACCCTGATAAAAAGATCCTTTTTTCTGCGTCAACAACTATCCCAGTTTGAACGATGCCATATGCAATTCCAGGCAAATTATTTATTCAAACATAGGATAATTACTTCTTGAAATATCAATCAAAATAAAAATACTGATTTCAGTCTGAGTGCGTGCCGCATCAGACAGGGCAAGGCACCTTGCTCGTTTAGATCGCGGTCATACTGTAGCCTACGTTAGAAATATGTTTCCTAAAAACAATACGATGGATCCCATTGATTCGAAATATGTATTGTTGCTCCATATAGAGGTTTGGAACATAGGCTATTGTTCATCGGTCCATGTAGTTGAGGTCTTTATGGAATTTGTCTGATAGGCCTAAACTTTGTTATTGTGATGTCTGTAGTAAAGTATGTAATTGTAATGAAGGCATGGCTTGGGAAGGAGTAGGCCGTGGCCTTGACTTAGGAACTCTCCACGCATTTTCCAGGAGTAGAAGTGGGAAACCACGGAAAACCACTCTAAGGTGTCTAAGTTGGAAATCCAACTCACCTTCTCGCAGAGTTGCCATATAAGGCAGAGTGTAACCTACACACCAAACTTTAGCTCCATTGTGACCAATAATAGTATTTCTTTTCTAAATTAAACCTCCCGTTCTTGCTTTTCGTTTACTTGTTAGCCTATTTTCATTTAGTAGTGATAGAAGCCATTTTTCAGTGATGCTTAATTCTAATAATGAAAGCTATTCAGTCGTGTTGACCGACTGAAAAACTTCCTTTATTATTTACATTTATGAAAGATAGGCCTATGACATCACATCTAGTCCGTGTGTGTGTGCGCGTATGTGTGTGTTTGCAAGTGACCGTCGCCTCGCTCCCCTCCCCAATAAAATCTTAACTGCTGGAGCGATTTCAATGAAACTCGGTAAGGTCATTTTGTCCGACCCGACTGCGCTCTTCAAATTTTACTACATCTCACCAATCCAACATGGCAACTGTGCGAAATATTTCACCGGCATTCCATATCTCCGAAACTATTACAGATATCACCCTGACGTTTTGTATGGTGGAAATAGCACTAATAGAAGTGTAACGATGGGACTCTCAAACATTTCTTTACAAAACGAACATGGCGGCCAAGCGGAGTTTTTGTATTTAAATAGACTCTTCTCGCATTTTAACCATCCGAGCGCCGTCACACATGGTACAGCAAATGGTATACACCTTGTAATGCACTGACATCCTATTAAGCTCAATTGTTTACATAACTTCAAGATGGCGGCTGTGCGAAATTTTTAAATTAAGGTTTAATTCCTTGTGTCCTAATCATGCGATTGAAACCAACGTTTGAACAATGAACCTACGCAATAATCATCATATAATAGTACATAGCCCCATGGCCTACAAAGTATATACAAATCCAATATGGTGACCATCCGAAATATTTAGACGATTCTCAATCTAATCTAGTTAGTATCCTATTTTTATTTATGAATAAATTGGCTTATTTGATCACCTTTTGTCCGCGTGTGTGTGTACGTGTGTGTGCCCCCACCCACCACTAATAAAATCTAAGTGGCTGGATAGATTCCAATTAAATTCGGTAAGGTCATGGTACTATTCAGGCCGACCCCGACCGTGCCACACAAATTTCATTACTTTTCAACAATCCAACATGGCGGCTGTGCGAAATATTTCACTGGCATTCTCTATCTCCGAATCTCAGAAGACTTATGTTACTTAGGAAGCAAAATAACCAGTGATGGACGGAGGAAAGAGGATATAAAAAGTAGGTTGGCTCAGGCAAGGAAAGCATTTCTACAGAAAAAGAATCTGTTGACATCGAGCGTGGCACTCTTTGGAGGTGAAAATTGGACTATTGGTGCAGCAGAAAAGAGGAGATTTGAAGCGTTTGAAATGTGGTGTTACAGGAGAATGATGAAGATCAGATGGGAAGATAGGGTTACAAACGAAGAGGTATTAAGACGAGTGGGAGAGGAGATAGTTTCTCGCGACTGCTAATGAAGAGAAGAGATAGGTTGGTAGGACACATCCTAAGACACCCAGGAATGGCAAACTTAGTTATGGAAGGAAGTGTCGAGGACAAGAACTGTAGGGGTAGACCGAGATTAGAATATGTTAAACAGTTTGTCTCGAATGTAGGGTGTGATAGCTATGTAGAGATGAAACGCTTGGCTCAGGACAGGGAGACATGGAGAGCGGGATAAAACCAGTCAAATGACTGAAGACTCAAACAACATCAGCCGATATGAATGAATTGATAAAATAATATCAAAGACACAAGATAAATGTATAGCGTAACACGAAAGGTCCCTTGGTATTGAACCTTATATGGTGCACCATAAAGACGGATGGAAAATTGAACGCCTAAATCAACATACCGTAACATGATGTATGAAAACATGATAAAATAATCATTTGCAACAAATTTCAAACACATATTAAAAGTCTAACAAGACGTTCCGTGACGAACTAAAGAGCCTACTTTTCCTAAAATTAAGATTCATGCCAATGATTAATCTACAGTATATGAACCTATCTAGAATAATGACGAAATTAAGTTGGTAATATCGAAATGTCTAATTAGTTCGAAAAAACCTGGTATAATGTAGCCTAATAGAGCAGTACTGTTGGCAGCACTGGCGATTTAATATATACGTCTTCGTTCCATCTCTTAAGGTACAGATTACACAATTTGGTTGAAGTCCAATGAACTTTACGTGCAGTTAGACTATGGAATTATCAGCACGCGTAAAAGCATGTTTGGCAACAATGTCATGCGTGTGCTGGTCAGAAATGATCTGAAATATTATGATATCGTGTTGTGCCAATTATGGATGAAATCCATTTTTTAGTATCGGAGTAACATGATTTTAAAAATTTGGACCTATCTGCAGGCATAGAATCATGTTGGCAGCACTGACTTATACTGAATCTAGAATGCCAGCTGCTATACGTGTGCAAAGTGTGGAGCTGTTAGCTTGCATATTTTCTGATTTATTGATATTAGGGAAAAAATATCGACAGCATTTATTAACAGTTGGCAGCCCTGATTGCTCTTAAGAATAAACATAGTCATATCTGTTTTGGTACACATAGCACATACGGAATTTGGCTGAAATCCAACTGATAGTATAGGAGTTACATGTATTTAAAATTTGGTGCTATCAGCAGGCTTATAATTATGTTGGTAGAACTGACTATTTAAGTTACTCCAAATTAATCTAAAATTTAAGGTACTATACGTGTGCATAGTTTAAAGCTGTCGGCTTGCATACTTTCTGATATATTGGTATTTGGATTAAAAAATAGAGAGAGCAATTATTAACAGTTGGCAGCCCTGGTGGTTCTTAAGAATACGCTCAGTCATATCTGTTTATGTCCACATATTACATACAACATTTGGTTGAATTCCAATTGATAGTGCAGAAGTTATATGCATTTAAAAACTTGATCTATCAGAAAGCTTAAAATTATTTTGGCAACACTGTCATGTATGGCCTCCTGGAAATTAAACAGAAATAGCATTATCTACATGTGTGCCAATTTTGGAATAGCTCCCATGCATACCTTGCATGATATCCAACATGGAGCTCAAATTTCTAGTGCGTTTTTTCAGCAGTTGGTAGCACTGACATCATTTTCAAATATTTGCTTGAGATATTCCGGTATACATCTTTACTCATACTAACAAGAAATTCCGTGACGAACTAAAGAGCCTAATTTTCATGACAATGATTATTCTACAGTATATGAACCTATCTAGAATAATGACGAAATTAAGTTGCTAATATCGAAATTTCCAATTAGTTCGAAATACTGTATACCTGGCATAATGTAGCCTAATAGAGCACTACAGTTGGCAGCCCTGATGACTGAATATATTCTTAGTTCCATCTCTTAAGGTACAAAATACAAAATTTGGTTGAAGTCCAATGAATAGCATGGACGTTACATGCAGTTAAACATTGGAGCTAACAACGCGCGTAAAATCATGTTGGCAAAAATGTCATGCATGTATTGGTCAGAAATAATCTGAAATAATATGATCTATTGTTGTGCCAATTTTGAATGAAATCCATTAGTTAGTATAGAAGTTACATGCATTTTAAAATTGGACCTATCAGCAGGCTTAGAATCATGTTGGCAGCACTGACGTATATTAGTTACTCCAAATTCATCTAGAATGCCAGGTACTATACGTATGCAAAGCTTAGAGCTATTGGCTTGCATACTTTCTGATATATTGATATTAGGGTAACAAAAATAGGGACAGCACATATTAACAGTTGGCAGCCCTGGTTGCTCTTAAGAATACGCATAGTCATATCTGTTATGGTACACATAGCAAATACGAAATTTGGTTGAAATCCAAATGATAGTATGGAAGTTACATGTATTTAAAGTTGGACCTGTCAGCAGGCTTAGAATCATGTTGGTAGCACTGACGTATATAAGTTACTCCAAATTAATATAGAATGTCAGGAACTATACGTGTGCATAGTTTAAAGCTGTCGGCTTGCATACTTTCTGATATATTGGTATTTGGATAAAATAAATTAGGAGCATTTATTAACAGTTGGTAGCCCTGGTAGGTCTTAAGAATACGCTCAGTCATATCTGGTTATGTACACATACAACATACGAAATTTGGTTGAATTCCAATTGATAGTGTAGAAGTTATATGCATTTAAAATTTGGACCTATCAGGAGGCTTATAATCATTTTGGCAACACTGCCATGTTTGGCCTCCTAGAAATTAAACTGAAAAAAAAATGATCTGTACGTGTGCCAATTTTGAAATAGCTCCCATTCATACTTTCCAAGATATCCAACATGGAGCTCAAATTTCAATAGCGATTTTTTAGCAGTTGGTAGCACTGACATCATTTTCAAATATGGCCGTGAGATATTCAGGTATAGATCTTTACTCCTACCAAATTTTGTTTCGATTGCTGCAGCCGTTTAGGAGTTGATAGGGGGACACACACACACACAGACAGACAGACAGACAGAAGGACAGACAGACAGACAGACAGACACACATTTGCCCGATCTCATAAGTCTACTTTTTCCTCATTTTTGCAAAATGTGAAAAGTAGGCTAAAAATTGGTTTCGATTGCTGCAGCCGTTCATGAGTTGATAGGGGTGGGACACGCACACAGCCAGACAGACAGATAGACAGACAGACACACATTTTCCCGGATCGATCACATAAGTTTACTTTTTCCTCATTTTTGCAAAATGTGAAAAGTAGACTAAAAATGCCTGATTTTCTTACAGATCACTGCCAGTGGAAGAATGAAGCTAGTATTAAGGGAGTTTTTTCAAGAAACATTGTGTGTCTATGTGTGTATATGTCTGCTCCCCCCTATCAATTGAAACACGACATTTTGTACAGAAGTAGCACTAGAAAAGGGCACCTCAGTGTCATGTTTATATTTCCGCCATCTTTACCAAATCTCAATTGTAGCTACTCAATTGGTCTAAATCTTAACATTAATAAACGAATAAACTAATCATCAGGGACCCGGAACAGAACTGAAATGCGTTACGTACCGCTGTGTTCCACGTTACGTAACGTAAGCCATACCGCGGCCCCGACCTGGCTTGCGGTATCGTTCCGGAACTGTAACTTGGAACTCGGTACGAGCATGTGGAACGTTACAGCCCTGGAACGTTACAGTCGGAACTCGACTCCCAAATGTACCGAGCATCAAGGTACGTGTTAGCGAAACTTGAGCTCTTTGTGACCAATAATAGTATTTCTTTTCTAAATTAAACCTCCCGTTCTTGCTTTTCGTTTACTTGTTGGCCTATTTTCATTTTGTAGTGATAGAAGGCATTTTTCAGTGATGTTTAATTCTAATAATGAAAGCTATTCAGTCGTGTTGACCGACTGAAAAGCTCCGTTTATTATTTACATTTATGAAAGATAGGCCTATGACATCACACGTCATAGTCCGTGTGTGTGTATGTATATGTGTGTTTGCATGTGTCCGTCGCCTCGCTCCTCTCCCTATTCAATCTAAACTGCTGGAGCGATTTCAACGAAACTCGGTAAGTTCATAGTACTATTTTGTCCGACCCCGACTGTGCTCTTCAAATTTTATTACATCGCTCCAATCCAACATGGCAACTGTGCAAAATATTTCACCGGCATTCCATATCTCAGAAACTATTACAGATATCACCCTGACGTTTTGTATGGTGGAAAAAGCACTAATAGAAGTGCAACGATGGGACTCTCCAAAACCTCTTTACAAATCGAACATGGCGGCCAAGCGAAGTTGTTGTATTTAAATAGCCTTTTCTCGCATTTAAACCATCCGAGCGCCGTCACACATGGTACAGCAAATGGTATACACCTTGTAATGCACGGACATTTTATTCAGCTCAATAGTTTACATAACTTCAAGATGGCGGCTGTGCGAAATTTGAAAATTAAGGTTTAATTTATTGTGTCCTAATCATTCGATCAAAACCAACGTTTGAACAATGAACCTACGCAATTATCATCATCTAATAGTACATAGCTGTATGGCCTACAAAGTATATAACAAGTAGTTCCGTGAAGAACTATACAGCCTATTTTCATATATCCTGCTCATGTTAATTGTCTCTATCAACATACAAAATTTCAGTTTAATTGCTGTAACAGATTCGTAGATATTGAGAACCGTCTAAATATTTCATATGGTCGCCAGGATGGATTTTTATTTTTGTACTATTACATTACGATTATTGTGTACGTGTGGTATTCAAACTTCAATCGCATGATTAGAACACAAGAAGTAAAAACGAGATTTTAAAAGTACGCACACCAGCCATCTTGTGATTATGCAAACAATTGAAATAAATTACATGCCAGTGGATCAACATTTGTATAAGCATTTATCATGCAACGTTTCACGGCACTCGGATCGTTAATTCGCGAGAAACGTCCATTTAAATATTTATACTTCGCGTCGCCGCCATGTTGGATTTGTGCTCACCAGGTTACTGAAAGTCCTATAGGTGAACATATGTTCATAGTCTCTATGAACATAAAAAAAATCAGTTTGGTTGCTGTAAAAGATTCATAGATATTGAGAACAGTCTAAATATTTCGGAAGCTCGCCATTTAGGATTGTTATATGTATAGGCCATAGAGTTATGTACCATGCAAGGACAATTATTGCCTAGCTTCATTATTCAAACTTTCACTTTGATCGCATGATTACGACACAAGAATAAAAGCTTAATTTTAAAATTTCGCACAGCCGCCATCTTGAGGTTATGTAAACAATTGAATTAAATTAGATGGCAGTGTATTATAATCGGCAAAATCATTTACTGTACCAAATTTCACTGAGCTCAGAGAGTTAAATCACGAGAAAAGTCTATTCAAATATTTCAAATTCGCTTGGTCGCCATGTTCGTTTTGTACTTGACAGGTTTATGAAATATACCAAGGTAAACTTGTATCAAAACCCTTTATCACCGTACAAAATTGCATGATCATATCTGTAATAGTTTCGGAGATACAGAATGTCAGTGAAATATTTCACACAGCCGCCATTTTGAGGTTATGTAAACAATTGAACTAAATTAGACTCCCGTGCATTACAATGTGTATAAACATTTGCTGTAACAAGTTTCATTAGGTGTTTGGATAGTTAAATCGCGAGAAATGTCCATTTAAATGTCTCAAATTCGCTTGACCGCCATGTTGGTTTTGTAGTCACCAGGTTTTTGAAAGTCTCATAGGTGAACTTCTAGTAGTGCCCTTTATCACCGTACACAATTTCAGGGCTATATCGGTAATAGTTTCGGAGATATTGAATGCTAGTGAAATATTTCGCACAGCCGCCATGTTGGATTGGTGAGGCGTAACAAAATTTGCAGGGCACGGTCGAGGTCGCCGGGAATAGTGCTATGAACTTACCAAGTATCATTGAAATCGCTCCAGTCGTTTAGATTTTATTAGGGACACACGCACATACACCTCTCTCTCTCTCTCTCTCACACACACACACACACACACATACACACACACACGGACAAAATGTGATCTCATAAGCCTATTTTTTCAAAATTGAAAATAGGCTAAAAATCCAATATGGTGACCATCCGAAATATTTAGACGATTCTCAATGTCAACTAATCGGTGACAGCAATCAAACTTAATTGTTTTTTATTAGCCTATTTTCAATTTTGAAAAAATAGGCTTATGAGATCACCTTTTGTCCGTGTGTGTGCGTGTGTGTGTGTGATTCGTGTGTGTGTGTCCCCCTAATAAAATCTAAACGGCAGGAGCGATTTCAATGAAACTCGGGAAGTTCATAGCACTATTCCCGGCGACCTCGACTGTGCCCTTCAAATTTTGTTATGACTCACCAATCCAACATGGCGACTGTGCGAAATATTTCACCAGCATTCAATATCTCCGAAACAATTACCGATATTACCCTGACATTTCCTATGGTGATAGAGGGAACTACTATAAGTTCACTTATGTGATTTTTGAAAACCTGGTAACTACAAAACGAACATGGCGGTCAAGCGAATTTGCGACTTTTAAATAGACGTTTCTCGCGATTTGACCAACCAAACGCAATGAAACTTGGTACAGTATATGTTTATATACATTGTAATGCACCGACATCTAACTTCGTTCAATTGTTTACATAATCACAAGATGGCGGATGTGCGAAATATTTCACCGGAATTCTATATCTCTGAAACTATTAGCGGTATTTCCCTAAAATTTTGTACTCAGATAAAGGGCACTACTGGAAGTCCATCTATAAGATTTTCAAAAACCGGTTAACTACAAAACGAGCATGGCGGCCAAGCGAATTTGATAATTTTAAATAGACCTTTCTCGCGATTTAATGTTCCAAGCGCACTGAAACCTGGTACAGGAAATATTTATACACATTGTAATCCACTGGTATCTAATTTAGTTCAATTGTTTACATATCCTCAAGATGGCGGCAGTGCGAATTTAAAATTAAGTTTTTATTTCTTGTGATGTAGTCATGCGATCGAAGTGAAATTTTGAATAATGAACCTACGCAATAATTTTCCTTTAATGGTACATGACTCTATGGCCTATACATTTAACAATCCAACATGGCGACCATCCGAAATATTTAGACGATACTGAATATCTACGAATCTATTTTAGCAATCAAACTGCATTTTTTTAATGTTCATAGGGGCTATGAACTTAAGTTCACCTATAGGACTTTAAATAACCTGGTGATCACAAATCCAACATGGCGGTGACGCGAATTATAAATATTCACATGGACGTTTCTCGCAATTTAACCATCCGCGTGCAGTGAAACTTGGTACAGTAAATCTTTATCCGAATGTTAATCCACTGGCATCTAATTTATTTCAATTGTTTCCAGAACCTCAAGATGGCAGCTGTGAAATTTTTTTAAATCTCCTTGTTTTTTCTTGTGTCCAAATTATGCGATTGTTTTTTCTTGTGTCCTAATTATGCGATTGAAGTTTGAATATTACACGTTCACAATAATCTGCATGTAACAGTACATAACTCTAGGACCTACATATATAAAATTCAACATGGTGACCATCCGAAATATTTAGTCGGTTCTCAATACCTACGAATCTATTACAGCAATCAAACTGAAATTGTGTATGTTAAATAGTGGCAATTAACATAAGTAGGATATATGAAAATAGGCTGTATATTTCTTCACGGAACTACTTGTTTTAACCACGATATGGTGCCAGTGTCAATTTTAAAATCTATTTTTTGCCTATTTCTATTTATGAATAAATAGGCTTATGAGATCACATTTCGTCGTGTGTGTGCACACGAGAGTGTGCCCCACCTCCCACTAGTAAAATCTAAGTGGCTGGACAGATTTCAATTAAATTAGGTAAGGTCATATTACTATTCTGGCCGACCCCGACCGTGCCCTACAAATTTTATTACGTTTCAACAATCCAACAAGGCAGCTGTGCGAAATATTTCACTGGCATTCTATATCTCCGAATCTCATAAGACTTCAGTTACATAGGAAGCAAAATAACCAGTGATGGACGGAGGAAAGAGGATATAAAAAGTATGTTCGCTCAGGCAAGGAAAGCATTTCTACAGAATAGAAATCTGTTGACATCGAGCGTGGCACTTTATGGAAGTGAAAATTGGACTATTGGTGCAGCAGAAAAGTGGAGAATTGAATCGTTTGTAATGTGGTGTTACAGGAGAATGATGAAGATCAGATGGGTAGATATGGTTACAAACGAAGAGGTATTAAGGCGAGTGGGAGAGGAGATATGTTTCTGGCGACTGCTAATGAAGAGAAGAGATAGGATGGTAGGGCACATACTAAGACACCCATGAATAGCAAACTTAGTTATGGAAGGAAGGGTCGAGGACAAGAACTGTAAGGGTAGACCGAGATTAGAATATGTTAAACAGTTTGCCTCGAATGTAGGGTGTGGTAGCTATGTAGAGATGAAACGCTTAGCTCAGGACAGGGAGACATGGAGAGCGGGATAAAACCAGTCAAATGACTGAAACCTCAAACAACAAAATCTGCCGATATGAATGAATTGATAAAATAATATCACAGACACAAGATAAATGTATAGCGTAACACTAAAAGGTCCCTTGGTATTGAACCTTATATGGTGCACCATAAAGAAGGTTGGAAAATTGAACGCCTAAATCATCATACCGTAACATGATGTATGAAAATATGATAAAATAATAATTTTGAAACAAATTTCAAACACATATTAAAACTCTAACAAGAAGTTCCGTTAAGAACTATACAGCCTACTTTTCATGCCAATGATTATTCTACAGAATATGAACCTATCTAGAATAATGACGAAATTAAGTTGGTAATATCGAAATATCTAATTAGTTCAAAATATACCTGGTATAATGTAGCCTAATAGAGCACTACAGTTGGCAGCCCTGGTGACTGAATATATTCTTAGTTCCATCTCTTAAGGTACAGAATACAAAATTTGGTTGAAGTCCAATGGACGTTACTTGCAGTTAGACACTGGATCTATCAGCACGCGTAAAAGCATGTTGCCAACAATACCATGCGTGTGCTGGTCAGAAATAATCTGAAATATTATGATATCTTGTTGTGCCAATTTTGGATGAAATCCATTTGTTAGTATAGAAGTTACATGTATTTTAAAATTGGACATATCAGCAGGCATAGAATCATGTTGTCAGCACTGCCTTGTATTAATTACTCCAAATTAATCTAGAATGTCAGGTGCTATACGTGTGCAAAGTATAGAGCTGTTGGCTTGCATACTTTTTGATATATTGATATTAGGGTAAAAAATATAGACAGCATTTATTAACAGTTGGCAGCCCTGATTGCACTGAAGAATACTTATAGTCATATCTGATATGTTACACATAGCACATGCGAAATTTGGATGAAATCCTACTGATAGTATAAAAGTTACATGTATTTAAAAATTGGCCCTATCAGCAGGCTTAGAATCATGTTGGTAGAACTGACGTATATAAGTTACTCCAAAATTAATCAAACATGTCAGGTACTATACGTGTGCATAGTTTAAAGCTGTCAGCTTGCACACATTCTGATATGTTGGTATTTGGATAAAAAAATAGAGAGAGCAATTATTAACAGTTGGCAGCCCTGGTGGCTCTTACGAATATGCTCAGTCATATCTGTTTATGTACAGATATTACATACAAAATTTGGTTGAAATCCAGTTGATAGTGTAGAAGTTATATGCATTTAAACATTGGACCTATCAGGAGGCTTATAATTATTTTGGCAACACTGTCATGGTTGGCCTCCTGGAAATTAAACTGAAATAGTATTATCTACATGTGTGCCAATTTTGGAATAGCTCCTATGCATACCTTGCAGGTTATCCAACATGGAGCTCAAATTTCTAGTGCGTTTTTTCAGCAGTTGGTAGCACTGACATCATTTTCAAATATGGACGTGAGCTATTCCGGTGCACATCTTTACTCATACTAAATTTGGTTTTGATTACTGCAGCCGTTTAGGAGTTGATAGGGGGGGACACACACACAGCCAGACAGACAGACAGAAGGACAGACAGACAGACAGACAGACAGACAGACACACATTTGCCCGATCTCATAAGACTACTTTTTCCTCATTTTTGCAAAATGTGAAAAGTAGGCTAAAAACGCCTGATGTTCTTACAGATCACCGCCAGTGGAAGAACGTGGCGAGTATTAAGGGACTTTTTTCAAGAAACATTGTGTGTCTGTGTGTGTATATGTCTGCTCCACCCTTTCAATTGAAACACGAATTTTTTTTTACAGAGGTAGCACTAGAAAAGGGCACCTCAGTGTCATGATTATTTTGCCGCCATCTTTACCAAATCTCAATTGTGGCTACTCAATTGGTCTAAACTTAACATTAATAAACGACCAAAATAATCATTAGGGACCCGGAACAGAACTCAAATGCGTTAAGTACTGCTGTGTTCCACGTTACGTAACGTATGCCATACCGTGGCCCCGAGCTGGCTTGCGGTATCGTTCCGTAACTGAAACTTGGAACTCGGTACGAGCATGTGGAACGTTACAGCCCTGGAAGGTTACAGTCGGAACTCGACTCCCAACTGTACCGAGCATCAAGGTACGTGTTAGCGGAACTTGAGCTCCTTTGTGACCAATAATAGTATTTCTTTTCTAAATTAAACCTCCCGTTGTTGCTTTTCGTTGACTTGTTAGCCTATTTTCATTTAGTAGTGATACAAGCCATTCTTCAGTGATGCTTCATTCTAATAATGAAAGCTATTTAGTCGTGTTGGCCGACTGGAATGCTTCCTTTATTATTTACATTTATGAAAGATAGGCCTATGACATCACATATAGTCCGTGTGTGTGTTCGTATGTGTGTGTTTGCATGTGACCGTCGCCTCGCTCCTCTCCCTAATAAAATCTAAACTGCTGGAGCGATTTCAACGAAACTCGGTAAGGTCATAGTACTATTTGGTCCGACCCCGACTGTGCTCTTCATATTTTATTACATCTCACTAATCCAACATGGCGACTGTGCGAAATATTTCACCGGCATTTCATATCTCCGAAACTATTACAGATATCACCCTGACGTTTTGTATTGTGGAAAAAAGCAGTAATAGAAGTGTAACGATGGGACTCTCAAAAACCTCTTTACGAAACGAACATGGTGGCCAAGCGAAGTTTTATTTAAATAGACTTTTCTCGCATTTAAACCATCCGAGCGCCGTCACACATGGTACAGCAAATGGTATACACCTTGTAATGCACTGACATCCTATTCAGCTCAATTGTTTACATAACTTCAAGATGGCGGCTGTGCGAAATATTAAAATTAAGGTTTAATTTCTTGTGTCCTAATCATGCGATCGAAACCAACGTTTGAACAATGCACCTACGCAATAATCATCATCTAATAGTACATAGCTCTATGGCCTACAATGTATACAAAAATCCAATATGGTGACCATCCGAAATATTTAGAAGATTCTCAATGTCAACTGAAGCCTCCGTGGCTTAGGCGGCAGCACGCTGGCCTCTCACCGCTGGGTCCGTGGTTCAAATCCCGGTCACTCCATGTGAGATCTGTGCTGGAAAAAACGGAGGCAGACAGGTTTTTCTCCGGGTACTCCGGTTTTCCCTGTCACAATTTCATTCCAGCAACACTCTCCCTTATCATTTCATTTCATCTGTCATTCATTTAATCATTGCCCCAGAGGAGTGCGTCAGGCCTCGGCAGCCGGCACAGTTCATATCCTCGCCGCTAGATAGGGGCTTCATTCATTCCATTCCTGACCCGGTCGGAGACTGGAAGCAGGCAGTGGATTTTCATTTTTCAATGTCAACTAATCTGTGCAAGCAATCAAACTTAATTTTTTTCTTAACCACGAGATGGCGCCAGTGTCAAATTTTAAATTCTCGTTTAAACCTCTTTCTATTTATGAAAAAAAATAGGCTTATGAGATCACCTTTTGTAGTGTGTGTCCGTGTGTGTGCCCCCATCCCCCACTAGTAAAATCTAAGTGGCTGGATAGATTTCAATTAAATTCGGTAAGGTCATAGTACTATTCAGGCCGACCCCGACCGTGCCCTACAAAATTTATTACGTTTCATTAATCCAACATATCGGCTGTGCGAAATATTTCACTGGCATTCTATATCTCCGAATCTCAGAAGACTTATGTTACTTAGGAAGCAATATAACCAGTGATGGACGGAGGAAAGAGGATATAACAAGAAGTTCCGAGAAGAACTATACAGCCTACTTTTCATGCCAATGATTATACTACAGAATATGAACCTATCTAGAATAATAACGAAATTAAGTTGGTAATATCGAAATATCTAATTAGTTCAAAATATACCTGGTACAATGTAGCCTAATAGAGCACTACAGTTGGCAGCCCTGGTGACTGAATATATTCTTAGTTCCATATTCATTTTCTTAGCCTTAAGGTACAGAATACAAAATTTGGTTGAAGTCCAATGGACGTTACATGCAGTTAGACATTGGATCTATCAGCACGCGTAAAAGCATGCAGCCAACAATGTCATGCGTGTGCTGGTCAGAAATAACCTGAAATATTATGATATCTTGTTGTGCTAATTTTGGATGAAATACATTTGTTAGTATAGAAGTTACATGTATTTTAAAATTGGACGTATCAGCAGGCATAGAATCATGTTGGCAGCACTGCCTTGTATTAATTACTCCAAATTAATCTAGAATGGCAGGTGCTATACGTGTGCAAAGTATAGAGCTGTTGGCTTGCATACTTTCTGATATATTGATATTAGGGTAAAAAATATAGACAGCATTTATTAACAGTTGGCAGCCCTGATTGCTCTTACCAATACTAATAGTAATATCTGTTATGGTACACATAGCACATACGAAATTTGGTTGAAATTCAACTGATAGTATAGAAGTTGTGTGTATTTAAAAATTGGTACTATCAGCAGGTTTATAATCATGTTGGTAGAACTGACGTATATAAGTTACTCCAAATTAATCTAAAATGTCAGAATATGCGTGTGCGCAGTTTAAAGGTGTTGGCTTGCATACTTTCTGATATATAGGTATTTGGATGAAAAAAATAGAGAGAGCAATTATTAACAGTTGGCAGCCCTGGTGGCCTTAAGAATATGCTCAGTCATATCTATTTATGTACAGATATTACATACAAAATTTGTTTGAAATCCAATTGATAGGGTAGAAGTTATATGCATTTAAACATTGGACCTATCAGAAGGCTTAAAATTAGTTTGGCAACACTGTCATGGTTGGCCTCCTGGAAATTGAACTAAAATAGTCTTATCTACATGTGTGCCAATTTTGGATTAGCTCCCATGCATACCTTGCAAGATATCCAACATGGAGCTCAAATTTCTAGTGCGTTTTTTCAGCAGTTGGTAGCACTGACATAATTTTCAAATATGGACGTGAGATATTCCTGTGCACATCTTTACTCATAGTAAAGTTGGTTTTGATTGCTGCAGCCGTTTAGGAGTTGATAGGGGGACACACACACACAGCCAGACAGACAGACAGAAGGACAGACAGACAGACAGACATACATTTTCCCGGATCGATCTCATAAGTCTACTTTTTCCTCATTTTTGCAAAATGTGAAAAGTAGGCTAAAATTAGGTTGGCTCAGGCAAGGAAAGCATTTCTACAGAAAAAGAATCAGTTTACATCGAGCGTGGCACTCTATGGAAGTGAAAATTGGACTATTGGTGCAGCAGAAAAGAGGAGACTTGAAGCGTTTGAAATGTGGTGTTACAGGACAATGATGAAGATCAGATGGGAAGAGAGGATTACAAACGAAGAGGTATTAAGACGAGTGGGAGAGGAGATATGTTTCTGGCGACTGCTAATGAAGAGAAGAGATAGGTTGGTTGGACACATCCTAAGACACCCAGGAAAGGCAAACTTAGTTATGGAAGGAAGGGTCGAGGACAAGAACTGTAGGGGTAGACCGAGATTAGAATATGTTAAACAGTTTGCCTCGAATGTAGGGTGTGGTAGCTATGTAGAGATGAAACGCTTAGCTAGGGTTACCATAATATTTTTAGGCCAAATCCGGACGTCGGATCTTCCGGGGGGTATGGACGAACAAAATGAAATGAACTGAACTTGATTTTATAGGTTTACAATCCCTTAACAATTACATAACATGATTACGTAAGAATATACAAAAACATCAATCAGTGTTCATCATATATCATACTGATCCCTTGAGCAATTTTTTCTCGTCTTAGATTAATCTGTGCTGGGTCCAGGGGCAGGTTCCTCAATTTTCCTTGCATCGTATTTTTCATTAGAGCTGACTTTCTTCAGAAATGGCTTGTTATTTTTTATTTGGTCGTGGAACTCTGAGCATGTCATATCACTATTTGCCTTGATAACTAGCAGGTCCCTGACAACTGCAAGAGATATTTGCCTTGATAACTAGCAGGTCCCTGACAACTGCAAGAGATAATCGTCCTCGTTCAGCTGTCCATATTGCTCCCACCATTGAAAAAATTCGCTCAGCTGGAGCTGAAGTTCCAGGCAGACACATGGCGAATTCTACAAGTTTGTAAATATTCGCAAAGGACACATTGCTCTTGGAAAATACTTCAAACAATTGTCTCCACTTTTCATGAGTTTTGGGGGTTTCTTCTTTTGGCAGGGCGTCCCATTCGGGTCTCAGATTCTTCAAAACTTGAATAAGTGCCGAACGTTCATCAAATAGCTCATCCACATTTATTGAATCTGGTATGACACTGACTACTGTCAGAGCACTGTCTTCCATTTCATCCCAAGAAGGGACATGTTGTAGTGTCAACCACTTCACGTGTTTAGCTTTGTCAAAGCTGCTTTCCCAAAGTTTCAAGTAGCTAATGCCAGCTTGATAAAAACCTTCGGCACATTTTAAAAACTCTTCTTCCTAGCTGTCATTAATAGCTTCTTCAGTTTTCAATTTCCTTAGTAATTGTTTAGCAGCAAATGGTATGTAATTGTCAGCCTTCCTTTCTTCCAGTTTCTCAAGTAAATGTTCATATACTTGCGCCGCTTCTGTAGCTGATATTTGATCAGACTCGACTTTCAATATTGATAGTTGAAACTTTTGCAGACATCCGTGAACAAATGTTAAAAGCAGTTCATTGACTGGGTCTTCAAAAAATGATTGAATTGTTGCAGGGCAGTTGTTAAGTGATGAGAAATATTCTTTCAAGGGCTCAAACAAAACCAATATTCTTTCTACTGCTGGCATCAAGCTTAAAAATCTCGTATTGCCGTGGGAAAGGATCCTTTTGTACTCTACTTCTACAGATCCACAAAATTCTTTCAATGCAGTCGCTCTGACAGTATATTGGAAGAAGTATTTGTACACTTTCACAACGATTGCCTCGACGTCCACATGTAGAGCATCACAGGCATGCTGCACTGCGTTATGCAGAATGTGCGCCGAACAGCCAATGCCAAGAATTGGCCTAGAGAGGGCATTTTGAAGTTTGCGAAATACATTTCCTTGGCCCTGCCTTTTAACACCACCAAAGTTGGTATTGATGTTGTCAGTGCATAGGCATACGACCTTGGAGTCAATAGAGAACTTTTCGATGCATTTTAAAACATGTTCTACTAAGATATCAGAGGTTTCACCTGGAAGTTCATCAAAAAATAACAGCTTCACGTTAACACCTTCATTTTGGCTAAAATAACGGACACAAACAGGAGTCAATTTAACCTCTTTTCTGTTTGAACTGTCAATTGTTAGTGTAATAAAATTTGCATCCTTCAGATCTTTGAGAAGTTTGTCAAATATGTAAGGGGATATTACATTTACAATGATGGCTTCGGTCTTAGTACGAGCTCCCGAGAATTTCGGTTCAAAAAGCTTCTTAATCAGTTTGGCATTGCAATCAGACGTTTTGAAACCAAGTCCATGCATTGCGGTATGGTAGACAAAAAGTAGCTTCTTTTGCTGAACATTGCAGCTTAGCATCAGTGGCATCAGTATTTTTTTTAAATGTTTTAATACTTGCCGAGGACGCTGCTTGATTCGCCTTCTTATGTCTTTCAGTCTGCAAATGATTTTCTATATCATAGCGTCCACGATGTTCCACCGAAAATTCTGAATTGCACACCGTACACCTCACGCGATCATTGCTATTTTGGCACTGTCTCAGAAACTTATATTCTTCTTTAAGTTTGTCGTTAAAACACACTTACGCTTCGGCATTTTCCCAATTTATAACACTACTTTGTTGTTATGTACTTAAAAACTACTGATACTGAAAACTAATAGCATAAAACGTCTAGAAATGGACGCAGTCCAGCAAACAATACAGTAGCACTAAACTGACTGAACGCACTCCTTCCAAATAAAATGGCGACAGGAGCGGCACACAAAACAGGTGCAGTGAGCAGTCCTGGTGCTCAATTTGACCAACCTATATGCGGTGTGAAGTAAAATTTCCCCAAATATTTGCCACGTATTCGGTTTCCGGACAATTTTTAAATCCGGACGCCAAACCGGACACATGTTTAAAATCCGAACTGTCCGGACGAAATCCGGACGGATGGTAACCCTACGCTTAGCTCATGACAGGGAGGCATGGAGAGCGGGATAAAACCAGTCAAAAGACTGAAGACTCAAACAACAACATCAGCCGATATGAATGAATTGATAAAATAATATCAAAGACACAAGATAAATGTATAGCGTAACACTAAAAGGTCCCTTGGTATTAAACCTTATATGGTCCACCATAAAGAAGGATGGAAAATTGAACGCCTAAATCAACATACCGTAACATGATGTATAAAAATATGATAAAATAATCATTTGCAACAAATTTCAAACACATATTAAAAGTCTAACAAGAAGTTCCGTGACGAATTAAAGAGCCTACTTTTCCTAATATTAAGATTCATGCCAATGAATAATCTACAGTATATGAACCTATCTAGAATAATGACGAAATTAAGTTGGTAATATCGAAATGTCTAATTAGTTCGAAAATACCTGGTATAATGTAGCCTAATAGAGCAGGACTGTTGGCAACACTGGCGATTTAATATATACGTCTTCGTTCCATCTCTTAAGGTACAGAATACACAATTTGGTTGAAGTCCAATGAACTTTACATGCAGTTAGACTATGGATTTATCAGCGCGCGTTAAAGCATGTTTGGCAACAATGTCATGCGTGTGCTGGTCAGAAATGATCTGAAATATTATGATATATTTTTGTGGCAATTATGGATGAAATCCATTTGTTAGTATAGAAGTTACATGTTTTTAAAAATTGGACCTATCTGCAGGCATAGAATCATTTTGGCAGCACTGACTTATACTGAAATTAGAATGCCAGCTGCTATACGTGTGCAAAGTATGGAGCTGTTGGCTTGCATATTTTCTGATTTATTGATATTAGGGAAAAAAATATCGACAGCATTTATTAACAGATGGCAGCCCTGATTGCTCTTAAGAATAAACATAGTCATATCTGTTTTGGTACACATAGCACATACGAAATTTGGCTGAAATCCAACTGATAGTGTAGGAGTTACATGTATTTAAAATTTGGTGCTATCAGCAGGCTTATAATTATGTTGGTAGAACTGACTATTTAAGTTACTCCAAATTAATCTAAAATTTAAGGTACTATACGTGTGCATAGTTTAAAGCTGTCGGCTTGCATACTTTCTGATATATTGGTATTTGGATAAAAAATAGAGAGAACAATTATTAACAGTTGGCAGCCCTGGTGGTTCTTAAGAATACGCTCAGTCATATCTCTTTATGTCCACATATTAAGTTATATGCATTTAAATACTTGACCTATCAGAAAGCTTAAAATTATTTTGGCAACACTGTCATGTATGGCCTCCTGGAAATTAAACAGAAATAGCATTATCTACATGTGTGCCAATTTTGGAATAGCTCCCATGCATATCTTGCAAGATATCAAATATGGAGCTCAAATTTCTAGTGCGTTTTTTCAGCAGTTGGTAGCACTGACATCATTTTTAAATATTTGCTTGAGATATTCCGGTATACATCTTTACTCATAATAAAAATTGGTTTCGATTGCTGCAGCCGTTCATGAGTTGATAGGGGTGGGACACACACACAGCCAGCCAGACAGACAGACACACATTTTCCCGGATCGATCACATAAGTCTACTTTTTCCTCATTTTAGCAAAATATGAAAAGTAGACTAAAAAGGCCTGATTTTCTTACAGATCACTGCCAGTGGAAGAACGTGGCTAGTATTAAGGGACTTTTTTAAAGAAACATTGTGTGTCAGTGTGTGTATATGTCTGCTCCCCCCTTTCAATTGAAACACGACATTTTGTACAGAAGTAGCACTAGATAAGGAAACCTCAGTGTCATGTTTATTTTGCCGCCATCTTTACCAAATCTCAATTGTAGCTACTCAATTGGTCAAAACTAACATTAATAAACGACTAAACTAATCATCAGGGACCCGGAACAGAACTCAAATGCGTTACGTACCGCTGTGTACCATGTTACGTAACATACGCCATACCGCGGCCCCGAGCTGGCTTGCGGTATCGTTCCGGAACTGTAACTTGGAACTCGGTACGAGCATGTGGAACGTTACAGCCCTGGAACGTTACAGTCGGAACTCGACTCACAACTGTACCGAGCATCAAGGTACGTGTTAGCAAAACTTTAGCTCCTTTGTGAACAAAAATAGTATTTCTTTTCTGAATTAAACCTCCCGTTCTTGCTTTTCGTTGACTTGTTAGCCTATTTTCATTTATTAGTGATACAAGCCATTTTTCTGTGATGCTTAATTCTAATAATGAAAGCTATTCAGTCGTGCAGACCGAAAAGCTTCCTTTATTATCTACATTCATAAAATATAGGCCTATGACATCACATATTGTCCGTGGGTGTGTACGTATGTGTGTGTTTGCACATGTCCGTCGCCTCGCCCCCCTCCCTAATAGAATCTAAACTGCTGGAGCGATTTCAACGAAACTCGGTAAGGTCATAGTACTATTTTGTCCGACCCCGACTGTGCTCTTCAAATTTTATTACATCGCACCAATCCAACATGGCAACAGTGCAAAATATTTCACCGGTATTCCATATCTCCGAAACTATTACAGATATCACCCTGACGTTTTGTATTGTGGAAAAAAGCAGTAATAGAAGTGTAACGATGGGACTCTCAAAAACCTCTTTACGAAACGAACATGGCGGCCAAGCGAAGTTGTATTTAAATAGACTTTTCTCGAATTTAAACCATCCGAGCGCCGTCACACATGGTACAGCAAATGGTATATACCATGTAATGCACTGACATCCTATTCAGCTCAATTGTTTACATAACTTCAAGATGGCGGCTGTGCGAAATTTTAAAATTAAGGTTTAATTTCTTGTGTCCTAATCATGCGATCGAAACCAACGTTTGAACAATGAACCTATGCAATTATCATCATCTAATAGTACATAGCTCTATGGTCTACAAATTATATAAAAATCCAATACGGTGACCATCCGAAATATTTAGACGATTCTCAATGTCAACTAATCGGTGACAGCAATCAAACTTAATTGTTTTTTAACCATGAGATGACGCCAGTGTCAAATTTTAAAAACTCGCTTTTAGCCTATTTCTATTTATGAAAAAATAGGCTTATGGAATCACCTTTTGTCCGTGTGTGTGCGTACGTGTGTGTGCCCCCAACCCCCACTCGTAAAATCTAAGTGGCTGAATAGATTTCAATTAAATTAGGTAAGGTCATAGTACTATTCTGGCCGACCCCGACCGTTCCCTACAAATTTTATTACTTTTCAACAATCCAACGTGGCGGCTGTGCGAAATATTTCACTGGCATTCTATATCTCCGAATCTATTACTCATATCAACCTGAAATATTGTACGGTGATAAAAGGCACTACTACAAAATCGTTCAAGGGACTTTCAGAAACCTGTTAACTACAAAACTAACATGGTGGCCATGCGAATTTGAAACATTTAAATAGACTTTTCTGGCGAGTTAAAAATCCGAACGCAGTGAAACTTGGTAGAGCTATTGTTTATACACTTTGCAATGCACTGCCATATATTTTTGTCAAATTGTTTACATAACCTCAAGATGGCAGCTGTGCAAATTTTAAAGTTAAATTTTAATTTTTTGTGTCGCAATCATGAGATCGAAGTCAACGTTTGAATAATGAACCTACGCAATAATAGTCATCTAATGGTACATAACTCTATGGCCTACATACTGCTCGGTTCCAAACTCTGTGAACTTGCAGGATGAAGGGGACAGACAGGGTAGGAGCAGGCGTGAATTGAGAAGCCTGTCGACAGCCCGCCGTGTTACCTGACATTCTCGTCTATTCCAATACTGTTAACATGAGTCTTTTCTGAAACCATTGTGGCGTTGGGAATGAGTGACTGAGTCACCGACTAATGTATTTGCATCTGTTACTACGCAAGGACCGAGAAACCGCATCACTCGTCAGCACCACTACTATAGTCTGCGATGCACGTTCCTCTCAGGTCCACGCAGCTTAGACTCGAGCAGTTTGTTACAATCCAACATGGCGAGCATCCAAAATATTTAGACGGATCACAAAATCTGATAATCTGACAGCAGTCAAACTGACATTTTGTATGTTGATAGAGGCTATAAACATAAGTTCACCTATGGAACTTTCATAACCTGGTGATCACAAATCCAAACTTCCGGCGACGCGAAATGCGAATATTTAAAAGGACGAGCACAGTGAAACTTGGATGGTATATGCTTATACAAATTTTAATCCACTGGCGTCTAATTTATTTCATTTTTTTCAGAACCAGAAGATGGAGGCTGTGCAAGATTTTAAAATCTCATTTTCACTATTTCTTGTGTCCTAATCATGCAATCGAAGTTTGAATAATACACTTACACAATAATCTTCAAGTAATAGTACATAACTCTAAGGCCTACATATAACAATCCAACATGTCGACTATCCGATATATTTAGACGGTTCTCAATATCAACGAATCTATTACAGCAATCAAACTGAAATTTTGTATGTTGATAGAGGCAATTAACATAAGCAGGATAAATGAAAATGGGCTATACATTTCTTCACGGAAATACTTGTTATTTCTTGTGTCCTAATTATGCGATTGAAGTTTGAATAATACATTTACGCAATAATCTTCATGTTTTTATATTATATTTTTAAGCGTATGGCTTTTAGTGTCGGGAGTGTCCGAGTACATGTTCGGCTCGTTCAAAATTGCAGCTACTTCTATGCGGACATCCATGGGGTGAGCTACAAGTACCGTCACGTGTGGTGGTTGTCTGGCGAGGAAAGTGTGAATGTAAGGACGAGGAATTGGAAGGTAGCAGCTGTGGCCTATAGTTAGGGACTAACCCCGGCATTTGCCTGGAAGGAAGATAGGAAACTACAGAAAACCATCTTCAAGGTTGCCGGTGGAGGGACTCGAGCCTCCTCGCCTACCGGATATGAGCGACAGCCTGCAGTCACGCCGTATCGAGCACGGCTAACTCAACCGGTATATTCAGGTAATAGTAGTCTACATAACTCTATGGCCTACATACCGAATGGTCCACTAGCCCCTTGCGATCCAGTTTTATGCATTCTGTCACATGCACTACAATTCTGAAATACATAGGTACCTCTCCCTAAGCCGGGGTAATATAACGAGATGTGTGTTTACGGGCTAGAAGACAGCAGGAATCGTGAGCCCCACTATTAATTCAGTATGGGTACCTCGAATGAACCCGTTAAACGAGCACAGATACGCAGAACACACACTTGAAAACAAGAGGTGCACGCACACACCGAGAGCAGGTATTGTATAGACCGGGAGGTGCGCGCTGCAGGTCAAATGTCGCAGTAGCTCACATGGCAAGCGCGCGATTGGACTTGCCTGGCAAGTGGCAAGGTTGTATACTTAATAGTTTTCACAGACTGATTTGTTATTTCTTTTTTCTTTCTTTATCGTTTTACCCTCCTGTGTTGGCTTTTCCCACGGACTAAGCTAAGGACAGTGTCCTGCAGCTTGAGGCTCTCAATCGGGGGATACAACTGGGGAGTGTGACTAGCAATTCGCTCAGGCGGCCTCACCTGCGAAGTGAACAGGGGCCTGATGAGAGGATGGGAAGAGTGAGAGGGATAGGCAAGGAAGGGGGAAGGAGGCGGTCGTGGCCTTTGTTTAGGTACCGTACCATTCCAGCATTTGCCCGAACACGAAGTGGGAAACCACGGAAAACCACTCGAAGATGGCTGAGGTGGGAATCGAACCCACTCTACTCTTCTCCCCGAGGCTGAGCAGACCCCGTTTCAGCCCTCATACCACTTGTCAAATTTCTTGTTAGAGCCGGGTATCGAACCTCAGACACCCGGGGTGGCATCTATGCACGCTGACCACTACATCACGGAGGCGACACGATTTGTTTATTTGGCTCTGTAAAAGACCATGTCACTGGGGTTCAAATCTCGGCTCTGCCACGAAATTCTGTTCCTGGTCTGAGGCCTGGAACGGGGTTCACCCAACCTCGTGGGGCACACAAACTTAGTAGAGGCAGGTTCGCTTCCTGCCTCAGCCATCCTAGAAGTGGTTTTCCGTGGTTTCCCACTTCTCCTCCAGGCGATTGCTGGGATGGTTCCTTTCGACAGGACCACGGCATCTTTCTTCCCACACCCTTCGCTGCCCTTTCCTTCATTAGACCCAAGTTCGTGGTCACCTAGGCGATTGGCTTGTCACCATCCCCAGTTGTATCTGCTGTCAAGGTTTGTTCAGCTCCGAGACACTGTCCTGGAATTCGACGGTAGGGGACTGATCCCTCGCAAAGTCCGAGGGTAAAGCCGAGCTTGGAGGGTAAGCGATCAAATAAAAAGAAAAAGAAAAGAAAACCGTGTGTATCGTTGCACAAGTTATGGTGCTGGATTGGACGAGGATGAGGAGGTGATTGTCTCTGGCTAGGGCACAGGCAACCAGTTAGCTACGTCGTACATGTTCCAAGCTTCGTAGACCACAGTTAGGGCAAAGTGTGCCCCATTGGAACGATAACAACATGCGATGGCAAGTCAGTATGTAGCTGTGCGAATTCGCTCCTTCGAAGTAATTCACAACACGAAGCGTATTCACTGCCTCGAGATGTATTCCAGCGATGAGTATATGAATATGTTATATTTATGGAGGAGCTCGACAGAATGCATACCAGGCGCATCGCTTGTACCAAGAACTTTATCCGGATAGACAACGACCGACAGGCATGGTATTTCGGAGTGTGGAAAGACGCCTGGGAGATACTGGATCCCTGGAAAAAACCCGGCCTGTTTGAGATCATCGCGTGACGTCTGCTCACAGTGAAGAGGTTGTGTTTGACGCTATCCGGCGTCACCCTCATACTACCACACGGGCCATTGCACTGGAGAAGAACACCAGCCGAGCGTCTGTTATGCGAATAATGCACACCCACTGGTTCCACCCGTAGCATCTGCACTTACACCTGGAGATACATGGTCATGATTTCGAAGCCCGGGTGGCGTTCTGTGGAAACTGATCCGGCTTTTCTAGCGACCATCTTATTTACAGACGAAGCACGATTCCACAACAATGGAACCGTTTATCGCCATAATGTGCATTACTGGAGTGTGGATAATCCCCATTGAGTGCGACAGACATCCTTTTAGGTACACCCCCGTGTGGGTTGTGGGTTAGAATGCACACACGGTATGCTCTGCTTATCGTAGGAGGCCAATAATAGGGCCGACAAGACAGACTGACGTGACTGACTTTGATTTTGAAGACTCCTTGTGGATGGGAAGAGCAGAATTCATCTACGGTATCCCCTGCCTGTCGTAAAAGGTCTTTTTCGACTTCCGGTCCCATTTTTGGTTTGACCCTTAGAAATAAACGTCATGCTGCCTGGGGAAGGGCCACCAACTTGGCCATCTGGCCAGAAAGCCTGGATGGTATTCCCCATCCCGTCAGGTGGGTGCGCCATGTACCCTTGCAGTGATATCTGCCTCACAACGGAGGTCCCTGCACGGCTGAATAATTGCGCCAAACATATCACTGCCAAGGGGGAAGTGCCTATTCAAGGCACTGGGACCACGGGCAATACCTGCTATGCCAGGTAGGTATTGCCTTGGCTGGGTGGCGCCCACAGTGATGACCCTCGTTCGGAGTAGGTTGTATTCGGGGAGGATGATTTCGGGATGACGCGAAAGCGGCCCAATAAATCACCAGAGGGTGGCCCCATTAAATAGCCGTCTCTTGAGTGTCGGATCAGGGATAAAACTTTCAATGCACGTTTCCCTGTTGACAAGTCACCTCGCTACCTGGTAGCTACCAGGACAGACAGGGATTATTTCAAAGTGGTGAAATCGATAATCTTTTCCGAGGAATTGGAGGGAAAATTTGGAGAGCTAAACGGGATTTTCAAGCTCCGGAACGGACCGCTCCTACTGCATACAATTAGCCGACAGCAAACCGAAACGTTGCTGGAATGCACGCAATTCGGCGAAATCCCTGTTAAGGTCTCAAAACACGAAACGCTGAATGAGGTCCTTGGAGTTATTTTCCATCGTAACCTCATTTTAAATAGCGATGCGGAATTGTTGCAGAATCTGGGGAAGATAGGCGTCACCAAGATTGGGCGCATAACCCGAAAGATTGGAGAGAACAGCGTCGATATCGGCGCTTTTATTCTCCATTTTGAGGGAGATGTTTTACCTAAGCAGATGTAGGTCACATCGAACCACTGCGATGCTCGACCGTACATCCCTCCACCTATGTGATTTTATCAATGCCAGAAATTCGGGCATGTTTCTGCCAGGTGCACTGCCAAGGCCGTGTGTAGAGAGTGTGACAAGGGGACACATGAGGGTGAGAGGTGTACACCTCCCCTGATTTGTCCTAACAGCCAAGGAAGTCACTCTCCACGATCGAAGCAGTGCCCTGAATTCTGTAAAGAAGCCACAATCCAAGAAATCAGAACATTGCATCGGCTTTCATATCACGATGCTCGCAAGAGATACCGTGATATGAATGCTCCCGAATTTCGGGTGACATTTGTTGCCACAGCGACGCCCTCATTCACCCCTGCTGTCACAGTTCCCAGTGTAGTACCCTCGACGTCCGGTAATTCAGCAGATTTGAAATCACCCCTCGCTGTACCAGCGAAAATATTCTGCCCGAAGGAGGTCCCACAACCTTCTTCGGGCAAGGAAAAGAAGGTGACAGTTATACCATCTAAACCGGCGAAATCGGAGAAGTCCTCTTCTTCTTCGAACCGGTCGGCTACCACGTCTTCCCCAGTTAACAGGGGAAAGAAGAGTTTGCCGACCAGGGCTGGTCCTTCTTCCAGTCCACCCGATATGACAAAAGTAGTAGTGGAGATGAGAGAGAAGGTTCGTCCCCGTCTCTCTCGCCCTCCTCCTGACGGAGTGGCTACTGACTCTGCTTGCCTTCCCGCTACCACGGCCATCAAGGGAGCGAAGCCGGCTGAAGCCAAACTCGTCCGTATGGAGGAACTCCCCTACAAACAGGAAAATACATCGGCGGAGGAGAGAGGAACGGTTCAGCGCCGTTTCTCTTCCTCTCCTAGAGACAGGGCTGCTCAGGTATCTGCTGGCCATTCCACTCCCACCACCATCAGTGTAGCGGTGTCAGCAGGAGCGGCCATGTTTTGTAAGGAACTGGCGTCTGTGGGGGAGCGACCATCTACTTACCCAAATAGACGTCACTGCCGATCAAGAAAGAAATCTCTTCGGGACGTGTCGGGGACAGACTCCCAGTCTTCGGACCGGGAGAAAGTCCCTCGAGACCGCTCTCGCTCTTCCCCAAGAGCGAGACTCGTGAAGTCCGACGAGGACCGCGCGCCATCCAGAGGACTGCCAGCTCCATTTTCTTCTTCTTCGGACGGAGATGTGGAGATTGAGGTGCGCTCTCCTGCCCCATCATCTCCAACTAGAGATGGGGAATGGTGGCAAACGGTCAAACGTAAATAGAAGACCCACTTCTACTTTCAATGGAACTGTAATAGCTATTCTGGTCATCTCAATGAGTTACGTCAATTAATATCTTCGTTTTCGGCAACCATTTTCTGTCTTCAGGAATCCAAGTTTCGTCCTGGACATGAGACAATAATGCGTTACTTCAAACTCTTCTCTGAAGACCCGGTGGATGGAGCTGTGGCCGTCGGTGGCGTCTGCATTCTCGTCCACTCTAGTCTCTTTCGTGAAGAGGTGCCGTTGCGTAAACAGCTAGAAGCAGTTGCAGTTCGTACTTCGTTGCCAGTATTGGCAACAGTATGTAACGTGTACATTCCACCTGATTCTCAACTGGAATGAAACCAGCCGGTGGATCTAGTCTCCCAGCTCCTCGCCCCCCCCCCCCCTCCTTATCTCCTTCTGGGATATGTTAATGCCCACAACACCATCTAGGGTTCCGCTACCACTAGTGATGGAGGGAGAGATTTTGAGAGACTGATCAGGCGGCTGGAGCTGTATTTGTTGAACACAGGGGAACCTACGCACTTCTCTATTGCGCACGGCACTTATTCAAGTGTCGATATCACCTTGTGCTGTCGTGCGCTGGTTCCCCTGCTACAGTGGGGTGTACACGACGACCTTTGTATTAGTGACCATTTCTCGATTATCGTTATTCTTCCGAACCAGAGAGCCATCGAGTTACCAAGTTGATGGCTTCTCCGTCGGACGGATTGGACAACTTTCACAGCGCGTGTGGATTTTTCTGAAGATACCTTTGAGAGTGTCTATGATCATACCATTCACATAACGCATGGTATTTTGTCTGCTGCTGAGGAAACAATACCTTCCTCATCCGGCAACTCCCACCGGAAACTTGTCCCTTGGTGGACAGCCGAGATTGCAGCAGCCTTTAAAGATCGTTGACGTGCTTTCAAATACTATCGGAGGCAAAACACTATGGCCAACCCTATCACCTTCAAAAGGATGCATGCTAGAGTCCGATATCTGATTCGGGAGAGTAATAAAACGACGTGGGAAAAGTATGTGTTGTTTATGACGACACATACTCCTTCATCTCAAGTGTGGACTAAGCTTCGTCGGATCTCCGGACTCCCGATATCATTGAAGGCACACGGAGTCTGCATCATCGGAGACATCATCACTGACCAACTCGCCATTGCCAACAGTATTGGATCGCACTTCAATGATGTATCCTGTTCTGGGAGTTACGATCCTACGTTTCTGACTCTGAAGCGGGAGGTGGAGGTTCATCCCTTGTCCTTTGCCACTGCTGCTTTGGAGTCCTACAATGTACCAGTCTCTGATTGGGAACTGCGCAGTGCGCTTTCACTGTGTAGGGATACGGCTCCCGGACCGGATAACATACAGAATCAAATGTTAAAACATCTGTGCGAATCCAGTATAAAGCAATTGTTGGTCCTCTTGAATCGTATATGGATTGATGGGCAGTTTCCATCTCAATAGCGAGAGTGGATCGTGATACCGGTTCCCAAGGCTGGAGAGGATCCCAAACTTGTCAGCAGCTATAGGCCCATTTGCCTGTCAAATGCCCTATGTAAGCTGCGAGAGAAGATGGTGAACCGTCGACTGGTGTGGTTCCTGGAAGAGAGAGGCTTACTGTCAGGGTACCAGACTAGATTTCGCTCCCATATGTCCACCACCGCCCATCTGGTGCGACTTGTGAGCGTCATACAGGAGGCATTTCTCCGAATTGCCTACGACACCATATGGCGCTACGAGATCCTTTCCACCCTTCATGAGTGGGGACTCCGTGGTAATCTACCGACTTTCATTGCGAATTTCATGTAACTTAGTCCGACTCTTCCGTGTAAGGGTCGGTAGAATATATCGCAATATTATACCCAAGAAAACGAAGTTCCTCAGGGTTCTGTTCTGTCACCTTGTTCGAGGTTGCCATAAACGGCATTGTTACCGCCACCGGGCCCACGATAGTTCCATCGCTGTATGTAGCCGATTTAGCTCTGCTTTACAGCTCTGGAAGAATGTCAATCGTGGAACGGCAATTGCAGATAGCTATTAACCGGGTCGACAGGTGGGCTCACGACCGCTTTTCAACAGCGAAATCCTCCGTCGTCCATTTATGTCGGCTCCGAAGGCTACACTTACACCCTGAACCACATCTGAGGTATGCTGCGTTGCCGTTGGTTGACACTTATCGCTTCCTGGGGCTCCATTTTGACAGCACATTAACGTGGCACAGCAATATACGGCAACTAAGAACGACGTGTCTCAGGAAACTGAACATGCTCAAGTTTCTTAGTAGCACTACGTGGGGGGGGGGGGCCTGACGGAGCGGTGCTGCTACGGTTCTACCAAGCCCTCGTCGTGTCCCGGCTAGACTATGGTTCTGTGGCTTACGGTTCTGAAAGGCTGGCAACCTTGAAAATGCTGGACAGTATCCACGATAGTGGCGTTAGGCTGGCTACTGGTGCCTTCCGGACCAGCCCGATACCCAGCCTGCTCGCCAAATCGGGTGTTCCACCTCTAAATTATCGACGCCAACTTATGCTTTTAGCATATACTACCAATGTGCGTCAAATGCAGCAATATCCGAACTATAGAGGGCTCGTCAGTACCCAATACGACCTGAGGTACGCCAACCAGCCTCGAAACACTCGGCCGGTTGGTATTAGACTCGATAGCTCGTGTACTGAAATGGGAGTGGCTGTCGGCCCTGTATGATCCGGACAACTAGCGAGGTGCATCCGTGGCAAGTCCCGCGACAGGAAATTCGGTTAGATCTACACGGAGGTCCTAAGGTGAACACGGGTGCCTCCGTTCGGAGGTGTAACTACATACAATAGCAAGTCCGTGAAGTTCCAGCACTCCTTAGCCGAAACTCCGCAGTACTATCGCATTTACCACAACCTTTCATTTTTCCTACGTTTAGAGGGGGTCAATTATGACGTAATTTAATAAGGGTAGAAGATCTTAAAAATTTGCCAAATTGTGTGGGTGCGTTTCCGCGAATAAATTTGCCAGTCTTCATTCCATTCCCTCATTGTGGAAAATGTGGTAAAATCGTTTCAAAGCGAACAATTAATACATTTTTTTTGCTGAGTTATAACAATATTTCTTAAACACAATGCGTACAGATGTTAACAATAGGGTGAATGTTTCAAGTTTTCATTCTGAGAATAGAAAGTTAGTGAGTTTGTCCTAGCTTGGCAGGTGAGTACAGTATATGATACTGTGTCCACATATGGTGAAGGTGTGGAATCTTCTCTCTGCGCAGAATCTGTGATCAAACCCATGGGCCGAAGTCCTCGTGAAACGTGTCGCAGCTTGAAGTTTGCCTTATTCCACTCTTCTGTTTCCATGTTTCTGTTTTCTTACTTATGAAACCACCCAACCATCTTCTTCTTTCCTGGCGTTTATCCCAGTACAGAGTCCGCTGCTCTACCACCCAACCATCAGAATATAATAAATAGGGGCCGGATTTTGGTGGTTTTTAAAATTGTCATTTTAGGTTTTCAAAAACATAAAATTGTTCTTTTTAGGTTTTTATTAGGTAGAATGGGTTTTAACAATAGGTTCTCATGTTTAAAGGGTAGCGAAAGTTCACATACATTACATAAGGCTTAAAATTAATACCTCATTGTTAGTAGACAATGTGATTGCAACGAGGGAGTAAATATTTTACATAATGATGCGTAATCAAATTATCACCGATAACTTTACACTTTTAGGGATTGCAATAAAGCCAAGGATGTCAGAGATGATTTTCACAATCTATCTCGTTCAAATAAATTTGTTTCTTTACAATATCGGATTCCTGGGAATAATAAGAGATTTATTCGCTCTTTCCTCTCGGTAAATAACCAAACAATAATATATAAGCTGGAAAGTGCTGAAAATATTTCATTTTTCCTGTAGGTAGGATTGCTTTCAATCAACAGGAGCTAGGAATAAACACTATCTTCACATTTAATTACAAGAATTATGGACAACATTTGAAATATACTACAATAAATGGTACAAAACTGCAATTAGTTATTTTTAGGTACTCGCGTATCATTTAGTTTTTTAGGTAGTACGGAATTTCAGTGTGATTCGTAAACGTATTTAGAAGTATGGGAAAAATAGATAAGAACCTAAGAATCCGGTCCCTAATAATAGGCTAACTGCGCCCCGATAGTATAAGGTAGTTTCTCTGTTGCTGGATAGCGAATTTTTGTACAACTCAATTGTCTAGAATAATAAAAATATTATAATAATAGTATACTAATAATAATCATTATTGACTGATAATTATGAAATTAATAATAACATAACTGTCTAATGATAATAATAATAATAACAATAGTCTAATAATAAGTATTTCGCTATCCTCTTGGAGTGACGATGTGGGTAGTCATAATATAGCCTTATTCTGAAAGCAGAGACATGAAATGATTGTCAATGATATGTAAGCCAACCAAAATTTGATTAAACTAGAGAATCGTCTGTACTCGCCTCTCCAACTCCAGGCAGCTTGAAATGTATACATTTTATATGTGGTCTCAAACCTCATGTCTCGGTGATAATCAACGTTGAAGTACAGACAAACACTACGGTGTTCCCGCAACTTAGATATACTTAGTTATATACGGAAAAGGTGCCACGGAACCGCTTGATAGCACTGTGCATTGCCCATTGCCCTACCTCACAAATCGTGTACGGTATCCCAAAGATATTTTTATCAACCGATCACAACGAGGGGACGGAGTCGCGCAGCTTCTTTTGGGGTACAGGATCTCTACATTAGCTGAAAAAGAATGCTGGCGTGCTGTGAGGTGAGCGGGAAAATGGGATTGAGTGAGTAAGTGCATGCACGTCGTCCCAATAAAAATAACAGCTATATCGCACGCCTCCTGCTTGACCTTGAGACGTCATAATGCAGCCTTGTAACAATACAATCCCGTTAAATGTGTAACGTTCCGTTCCGTCTGTTTGTTCCGTTATTATAAGTAGAACGTTCCGAACTGTAACGTATCGGATATTCCTCTGTTCATTTCGGTATGGGACAACGTAACGTTCCACCCGTCTCCAATACGCTGTACCGGTACAGGCTCGGCTAACGTTCCACTGTTCCAGATACCTGGTACGGTTTCAGAATCAGTTCCGTTCCAGGACGGTAACGTTACGCTTGGAACAGACAGCGCTAACGTTACAACTTGGAAATAACCTTGGAGATAACGGAATGTCTCCGTTCCACATAGACAATAGTTCCGTTCCGCGTTACGATCTGTTCCGGGTCCCTGGTTTTAGGGCCTTACAATTTGGTTTTCGGTGGACACACCGAGTATTGTTTCTTGCATCGAGGGGCGTAAAATGAGCTTTGTCCAGTCTTTATGCGACAACTTCGATATTTTGTCCCGGTTGAGTATTTTTGGTGACTTTTCAGTTATGTTGCCCGTTCCACGGGAACAATGATTTATTTCTGGATGAAAGGCACCCTATATGTTATCCCAGGGTAAAAGCTGTCTCCATTTCAAATTTCATCCAAATCCGTCCAGCCGTTTTATTGTCAAGAGGTAACAATCTAACACACACACAGACTTTCACAATTATAATATATACAGTATAGGGATATAGGGATTTAACAAAAGTGCTCATTTTATGAACAGAAGTAGTTCCAAGATTTTTCATGTGTATGGTATCAAGATTTAATACAAATTTCATGTTTAAGAATCTAGAAGTTAGTTTTAAGTATGAACTTTCCATTTTGGAATTAATCCGTATATTCAATGTCTGGAACATAATCCAAGATATTTACATTGGATTTCTGATGGGTCATTTCAACGACAATGTTTTTGTCATACTGATTGTTTCAATAAATTTAATTTTCATTTGATTTTAATTATGGCGTGATGCTTTGCAGAAGTGAAGGGAGTTCGTATAAAGAAGGCCATAGCTAGGTATTCTTAGGGTATACCACAACTTTGAGTTTTTTCTTCTTAAAAAAATCTTGTGTTTTTGAGTTAGTTTCCTTCTTCGAGCCTTGGTCATTCTTAATACAACTTGTTAGGTATTCATGTTACCCTATTATCCCTTTATTTGTTGGTAGAACTTAGGGATTTATCTAGACGGGGATTTTCAGGTTCTACGATCCAGCTATCATCGAGGGATTTCAACACGTAAAGGTAGGTAATTAGGGTACAGTACTGAGCCCGAAGAAACCCATCAGTACTTATATCCAATGCCCGAAAAAGGATTGCAGACATGTAAGTTACCCAGCTCACAAGCTTATCATGCCTACTAAGTAAAATTGGGAATTCCAGGAACATACAGGATAGATATTATTCGTAAAGAAAATAGTACTACCAGACAAGGTACAAATTTCTACTATTATTTACATTTAGAACAACCGAGAAACTCCAATCTCGAAGGGTGATAAGGTCTAATCTATAGTGAGCGCCTGTATCTATACCTCGTAGTACTATTTTCGACGATGACGACAATGAAAACGGAATCAATTTAGATAAAATTTGACTAAGTTGCTAAAAAGCACTAGCCGTTTATTAAGCTAATAAAACATATATAACACCTGACTTCCTCCCTCAATCTTGTGTCTCCCTGACACTTCAACAAAAATAATTGCAAAGATAAATTTGCACGTGGCATTACTATCGTAAGAAAATGTGAAACGGCGTGACATTAAGTATTGCCCTATTTTATACAGGTCCGCTTCAACTATGAACCGTAGTTCCATATCTGCTCAAATTATTCATGAACTATGTGCATATATACATCTTTTTATGAAATTCAAATTTTTCACTCCATAACGTCGAAGATTAAATTTTATTCCTCCAATACGTCTTTCATCTACTCCATTTCTCTTAAATATCAAATTCATATTCAAACAAACACCGCAACTATCGTGTTGAAAGTAATAAATACTCGTCATAATCAATTGAACATAAGTGACAAACATTTAAGCTAAGCACTGTTCCTTTTTACCTTTATCTATATATCATGAAATTCTGAAATAAGTGCTGAAATTCTTTACTGAGTTAACAATCTTCTGATAAACGCGAATACTGTAAGTGCACGGCATTAACCTTCGTTTCCACACTTCTCCTCCATAATAATACAACAATTACTTTCTCTCTTAAACACCCTGTCAGAATCTTCCTTTACTACACTCTCATAACTTCACAATTATTACATTCAATACTCGAAAAACTTAAGAGACTCCCCTACGTCCCTTCGTAAATTTACGTAACTCCTTTACGTTCATAACTCCTTAATCTGCACGGTAATTCAACTATAAACTTCTACTTCAATACATATACTTCCTTTACTTAACATTTCTCCTCTATAATTGATACAACATCGCCTCGTGCTCGTAATTTCATTTCTGTAATAAATCTCTGTACTTTCAACTTTCTAATCACCCTGTGATTTAATTTCGTTAACTTTCCTCTTCACGTGTTTAAATTCAGCTTTACATTTTATTACAACTTTTCAAGAAATATCAGTAAATATTCATATTCTTAACAAAAGATATAAGTTTGACTTCATTCCATTAATATTTGTTTAACAAACTCCTTTATGTTTTTTACCGCTCTAAATCTCATTAGACATATGTGTTTAAGCTTTTCGTAATACTTTCGTTCATAATAAATTTCTGACACTCGAATCAACATCATGAGTTGTCGAAATATTCTTTACACTTCGTGACGTTACTTCTTAAGTATACTGTACTTAAATTTGCTCCAATACATTTCATTTTACTTTAATTACAATCTTACTCCTTCTTTACTTCTTTCAACGTTCTATTCCTTTTAAATTGTTTACTCTACATTCCTTTTCAATTTTAACGCTCTAAATCTCTTTAATGCAATTCCTTTCAATAATTTCTTTATATTCCTTTTTTAACGCTCTGAATTTCATTTAATACAATTGGTTCTAATTTACACTGAACAATTCCTTTCAATATTCCTCTCAATTCCTTTATATTCCATCGCTGCGATAAAACAGATTTAATTAAATTAAATCTAACGCAAGTATGAAAATATTTACATGATTTTACTTTAATATAACCTTAGTGTTAATGGCATCGTCATCATGCCAAAATTTCGTCCAAGTGACTGAAATTTTCAAGAAATACGGCAAATAATTCCGTAGAAAAATATGAAAATCACAATAACAAGATCTACACAAATTTAATTACTTTGACAAAATTATACGTTTCAAATAATGCAGTTAAGAAAAATGCTGTTGAAAATATGCGGTTGAAAATATGCGGTTGATCAATTGGATAATCACACAACTAAACTACAATTCTACATTATAAAAGACAATTTTCTCACTACCTTGTGTTGACTTCTGAACTGCTGAAAATACTTGCATCGCTCCTTCCAAACCAAACTTGACGTGTTCATAGCAATGTCCACAGCTATGAAGACCGGTTCTGTAATAGCAGCAGCTGGGCTCGCGGTGACTGACCTCGCTGTGTACAGCTCTGCCAACTCCCATCTCTCCTTCGCTCCAAGTAGGCCGGCTTCGATTCTCCATCTCTTCAGAATAGACATCATGGTTTCTTCAGAATAGACATCGGTTTTCTTCAGAATAGACATCACGGTGTAATACTGTCGTTTATGCAAGCTTTTTCGTCTCTCAAGATGTGTTAAAACTCTCGTAGAAAAATATGAGTTTTGCTCGGTGATGTTGCGCTTTGCGTAGATATTTGTAGCGTCTTTCATGCTAGTGAATCTGGAATTCAACTGACATCCTTGTAGTCTTCAACTTCCCCATGCTTAACTTAGCACATGTTAATATTCATCTTCTTGATAATATACTTGAGACCTCCCCGTTGCTGCCTGGTAACTAGCATTTCAATACGATGTTGAAATAAGCTTTTATACGTAGAAATATTGAGTAGCTTCTTGTCGAAAATGTTTCTAGCTATGTGGAATACTTTGTATAAGCACTGCTATATATAGTTGTAGCTTGCTCCCCAGTTACTGAAATTTCACTCTTCCTTTCTTCCAACCTTTGTGAACCGTAGCACTCTTATAAAGATACTCGTTTATGCTCGAGTTCTTCTCTCGTTCAAATCTCAATTGGAAAGAACTCTCTCGTCCTGCTCTCCGCATTCCTCAAGTTCTCGTCTCACTTCCTCTCCTCCCGTGGTGTGACGTAACTCTTACCACCTCTCCTGACTTCCGTCCGCAGTTCGACCTTCGCCTCTTCCCCTCTCTCATGACGTAACTCTCGCTTCAAGTGGCGTGATCTTTCTCGTAAAGTGAACCTCCTACTTTCGTATAATGGAATATATGTCCATCTTTAAATCATTACTACTTCCTTGTCTTTTATAAATGCATAAGATCTATAGTATTTCACTCATTTCCATACAGTTTTTCACATATTACTCAAATTTTTAATAAAAAAAAATTTTTATCCACTCATTTATTTTCGGGGGTCTTGGTTCATCTCCCGATCAGTTCTTGAGTAATGACCTTCAATAAATTCTGGCGCATATCCCCGTTGCTAATTTAAAGTAAAGTATAGCCTGTACTTTCTTTAATACCAGTGATTTCTCTGCTCTTGAGACTGAATTTATTGATCTTTACTGTATCTGTGGGTAAAATCTTTTCAACTTGGAATGGTTGAATTTTCCAATGGATCTATTATCTTCCACTCTCACAATTTTATAGCAATTATTTCCATAGACTGTATCTACTTTGAATGGTCCTCTGAACAGGTTACTGAATTTGATATACACTTTCTTCAGTACGTCAGCTTTCACAGGAATTCTGACTAATACAAGGTCTCCTTCTCGTAACGGTCCACTGAATCTCTTCCCTTCTAAACGTTTTAATCTCTTCTCAGCCGCTTTGTTCAACTGGATCCTCGCTTCTTCGATTCTCTTGTCCATCGGTGGTTCGTTATCTTCCGGAATATTGAAGATTCCGTCCCATGGTCGTACCGGTTTCTCTTCAAAATGTAACATGACTGGAATGTCGTTGGTGCTCTCATGTCTCGTATTATTGATACAAAATTCCACTAGAGGTACAATCTTTACCCAATTCGCATGATTATCTGCACTATACAAGCGAATGTATTTTGAAAATTCCAGCATCGTTCTTTCAATAGGATTCGTTTCTGGGCTTCTAACTGATGAAAATAGGTGAACAATATCCAACCTATCCATCGCTCCCTGAAATTCTGCAGAAGTGAATTGTGTTCCATGGTCTGTTAATAGCCTCTCTGGTTTTCCTAACTTTGGAATAATGTTCCTCTCCAGGTGATATAAAACATTCCTCGTTGTTGCTTTCTGCATGGGATTGAGCATTACAATTTTGGAAAATACATCCATTGTAATTTGCATATTAAGGCTTTCACGGCCCGGATTATTATATAAACAATTCATGCTTTTGGGCTAATGCCGTGTGTATTTTTAATTTAAACCATACGTTTCGGAGAAACCTTGCCTCCTTTTTCAATGGAAATAAACAAAGAGGAGGCAAGGTTTCTCCGAAACGTATGGTTTAAATTAAAAATACACACGGCATTAGCCCAAAAGCATGAATTGTTTACATCCATTGTAACTAACACATACTGGTTTCCTCTGTCTCCTTTAGGTGCAGGTCCAAAAATATCCTGACTAAACAATTCCAATGGTTTCGTCGGAATAATCGCTTTAGGTTTCTCCTTCAATAGTTCAGAATTATATTTATTCTTCTGACAAAGTTCACAAGATCTGATTACTATGGTTATGGATTCTCTCATATTAATCCAGTAGAATTTTTCTAACATGGTATAGTATGTTTTATCAGTTCCTCCATGGCCTATACTTTTGTGTACTAACCAAATTAGTGGCACAATAAGTTCTGGTGGAATAGCAATTCGTACTTTCGTATGTCTGGCATCAATGTATTTACATACAGTTTCTCCCACGAGAATATAGTGTCTAGCTTTCCTTCTCGTTTCGAAGTATGAGGCGTGCCTCCTCGTCATTCTCCCTGATAAAAATCGATAAATGTTCCTGAATGGTGCATGCTTCTTTTGAAAAAGAGGAATTCTTTTCAACTTATTCAGCGTTTCTTGATCTTCAGCATCTGTCTGGATAACATTAACTCTCACATATCTCTCAGGAATCGGATGTCTGGAAAGAATATCTGCTAGAAGGTTGTCTTTTCCAGGTACATGAACTATCGTGGCATCAAATTGTTGCAAAAACATGGTCCATCTTGTCATCCTATCGCTTGATAAGTCTGACTTCAACATGAATTCTAGTGCTTTATGATCCGTTCTGATTATGATCTTGTGTCCCAGCAATAATTTCTTCCAACTTTGTAGAGCATTTATGACGGCTAAAGCTTCAAGCTCCGTCGTGAAGTAATTCAGCTCGTGTGTGCGTAACTTCCTACTGCTGAATGAAATATAGTGAGGATTTCCATCTTGATCCTTCTGATATAAGACTGCACTAATACCGACTCGTGAAGCATCTGTTTCTATGATGAATGTTCTTTCAAAATCTGGGTACTCCAACTTGATGTTATCTCTGAGCATTTCCTTTGCTTGAATAAAGGCATTCTCAGCAGCTGCATCCCATTTCCATCTATTGTTCTTCTTTAGAAGCTCATGTATAGGTGCCATGATTTCTGAATATCGTGGACAATGACTACTGAAAAACTGACATAGACCCGCAAAAGCTCTGATGTCTTTGATTTTCTTGGGTGTTGGAAATTTCAAAATTGCTTCAATCTTGTCTTCTTTCGGATGGTAACCAAATCTGTCTATAGTATGCCCAAGAAAGTTGATCTTTTCTTGAAAGAAATGACATTTATCCAACTTCACCTTGATGTTTGCATTTCTAAGGTTATCAAATAGCTTCGTCAAATGCATGAAATGTTGCTCTGGTGTCTCTGAAGATATGATGATATCGTCCACGTAGCAAATAGCAAATTGTTTCACTTCTTCACTCAATTTGTCATCCAAGGCTCTGATAAGTGCTGGACTTGAATTTACCAATCCATATGGTACTCTTTGGTATACATAACAGGTTTGATTGAACATGAACCCTGTATAACATTTGCTGTCTTCTGTAAGCTCTATTTGATGAAATGCCGCAGTTAAATCAATCACTGAGAAACAGGTTTTATTCTTGAATCTCCTCAGTAGTTCTCTAATTTTTGGTGGCCTGTCGAATTCTTTCAGCAGAAGAGTATTTATGCCCCTGGCATCTAAACATAGTCTAAGACTACCATCTGCTTTCTTCACAACCGTGAGTGGATTTAAATAAGGAGTGGTTTGCTTTCTTATAATTCCTTCCTTTTCCATGCCTTTTATGAGCTCTGTCACTTCAGCTTGATACTTCTCCGGAATTGGATACAATTTCTTCTGATAAGGTGTGTCGTCAGTTAGCTTAATCTGATATTTATATCCTCTTATAATACCTGGCTTGTTATCAAAAATGTCTGCATAAGTCGTGACTAATTCTTCCAACTTCTCCCTCTGATCTTCAAAATTCTCAATCTTTCTGCCATAGTGAGGTATTCCTTCTGCTTCGATTTCCATAACAATCTTCACAAGATTTTCTTCTGTAGTGTCGTCAAACAAACTACACTCATTCTCATCCTTCGTCTTATCCTCTGATTGATGTAGGCCTTCATTAAATCTTATTACTCCATTTCGTAAATCGATAACAGCTCCAGTCTTGGTGATACAATCAATGCCTAAAATAGCAACAAAATTAATCTGGCTCAAGACTATGAATATCTGCTCATATCTGTGTTTATTTATAGAGAATTCCATTAGTGCTTGGACTTTACATTTCATGGTCTTGTCGTTAAATACGCCCCTGACTTTAATGGTTGAAACAGGCATTGCTATAAGTGAATTTCCATCCTTCAATCTGTGAAAACAGTTCTCTGATAAAATTGATGCTGTTGCTCCCGTATCTAGTAGTGTTCTCAGGCATTCTCCTTCTGATATGATCTCTATAATTGGTAACCTTGCTACTCTATCTGTTTTCGTCTCTTCTCTCTCATATAGAAGATCTTCATTCGTGGCTTCATACAATTCATTAATTTGGATCTCATGTCTGGTTACGGGGCTGTTTTCTTCTCCTTTCACTTTTTGGAATTTGACGTTTTTTTGTGCCCCTCCTGGGTCTTCATTCCTTCTATCTCTGCTTGTTCCAGGTTGAGGTTCTTGATTCCGGTTATGCTGTCCCTGATCTTGGTCTCTCACATTCCTTTCTCTGAGATTCCTTAGGTACTCCTGACTTTCTCTTTCCCTGTCATCATAATACCTTCTTACATTGTTATTATTTCTCCAACCTTGTTGCTGTTGTTGCTGTCTTGAATAATTACTCGTGTTTCTCCAGTTCTGATATCCCCGATATCCATAATTATTCGTAGGGTTATTTCGATTATAATATCCCTCTCTACGATAATCATTGTTCCTGGTGTAATAGTTATTCCTCCATCTTTGATTTTCATATGGCCTTCCTTCTCTAGGTCTCTGATAATCTGGTCGAAATCGATTCTGCCCATATATCCTGGATCTCGTTGGACCTACCCCATTTTTGTTCTCCTCTGTTTGCTGCATTCGATCGATGTGAATGGTGTGTATTTCTCTCGGTTCCTGGTTTCTATTTCTCTGGTTTTGATTTCCAGTTGAGTTGGTGGATACATTAGACGTGTGATCCAGTCTTCTCAAAATTTCCGCCATTCCTTCCAGCGTTTTCACGTTTGCTGAGATGAGGTGTCTCCTAACTTCTGTTGGTAGCTGACATGAAATAGCGTGAACCAAGTCTTCTTCCGCCAAAGGGGGTTGCAAATACTGCAAGCGTGCTAATTGTTTCGTGAAGAAACTTGCGTATTTCGTAGGACTGGAATATGCATACTTCTTAGAATAAATTTCCGCTCGTATATCCTGCTGAAGTTCCTTGCTCCAAAATCGTTTTTGCAGAGCTATAGCGAATTCTTCAAATGTCTGATATGTGTACCTGAAAGCTCTGTGCCATACTAATGCTTCTGAATCTAAGTATTTTTCCACGACTCTCATATGTCTTTCACGAGGTATCCTATTGTCTTCTAAATACGACCTCATGTCTCTCGGAAATTCTACTGCAGTAATATTGCCTACTCCGCTGAATTTGTTCGGTTTTTCATCGTTATTCTTTATTACGACAATATTGGCATTTGATCTATTTTGGTAAGGTTCAAAATTTCCTCCAAATTCCCCTATTTCAATGTGAAATGGCTCTTGACTGAAGTTAAAATTGGACTTCGGAATTTGCTGTTGACTACTCTCGCTTTCCTTATCCTCTTCTATCCTGTCTGTCCTAGCCTCTAATCTTCTTATTTCTTCTTTTAATTTTTCATCTCTTGCTTGAAAAAGTCTCGCCAAGTCCTTTCTGATGTCCTCCCTGACTTCGGCTCTTAACGTTGATGAAAATGTAGCATCTCCTATCATAAGAGACCTTAATTGCTGTTCAATTTCTCTGATATCCTCATCCTGTTTTGATTGAATTTTCGCTAGTTCTATGCTTATCCCATCGACAGTACATTTAATTTTGTCGAATTCATTAGAGTTAGTTAAATCTGTTTTATTAACAATCTCTGTCAGCGTGGCTACGTTATTAATTTGTAATGTATCTATCCGCTTAGATAGATCTTCTCGTACTTTGCTAACATTAATATTGGAACATAACTCTATAGCTTTAATGTCATTTGTTAATTTGTGATGTATCTCTGATATGATTTGAGTTGTGACTGTTACGACCTCCTCCTTCATGTCCGTAACTGCCTTTACAATGGAAGCATTTATATCTACATTTATACTCTCTTCAATCAGTTAACATTGACTTTCCAATTTGACCTGTAATTCACCAACAGTGCCATTTAGATTGTCAAGTTGCTCCTTGAGTTTCTTCTGGGCCCCTGAAATGTGTACATGATGAGTGTTATTGTCTTCCTTAATTGAGCTCATGCTAGCCTGTAGTTTCTGTTCTAGTTCTAACATGTGATTACTGTTAGCTAATTGGATTTCTATCACTTTTCCTGCCATGTCCTGTTTGACTTGATCAACTGAAGCTTTTAATTCTTCCTGTGCTTTACCTGCCCTTTCAAAAATTATCTGAGCTTTTTCCTGATTTTTCCTAGCTTCCTCCTGTGCTTTTTCCTGATTTTTCCTGACCTCCTCCTGTGCTGCTCTTATTTCGACTTGGATCTTTCTATCTTCCAATCTAGCCTGCTCCTGACTTAACCTGTCCTCCTCACGAGCTTTTTCCTGAGCTAATCTTATCTCTGCTCTTATCCTATTTGCCTCTTCCAAAGCTAACTTGGCTTCTTCTCTTTCCTTCTCTCTAGCTAGTCAATCTTCTATTCTGGCCTTCTCTAACGCTAACTTAGCTTCTTCCTGTGCTAATGTTATACTAGCTGTAGTGATTGTGTGAGCAACTGCTAACTCTGCTTTGACTTCTGATTTTACATTAGCTACTGATTTCTGTATCTCGGTTTTTAATTGTTTAATGCTGTTATGTGTTAACTGGTGGAGGGCTTCAAGGTCTTTGGTCAATGTACTTTGACCTTCCTTCATGGTTTCAAGCATCGTTCGAATGAACGTCATATCATTCGTTGACATCTTTCTCCTTTTCTTGAGAATAAGGGAAGTATCGACTACAAAAATTACCAGTGAATATCCAGATTGACCAACGCATACATTTTATACCAGTAATGGAATATATAGAACATCTTAATCCTACTTACATCTATTTCAATCGCGACTTATCTCGTATACTTGTTGTCCCATTTTACCGAACTGATATCGCTTCATTCTATCATCTCACTTAACCTATGTTTAACAACATGAATTTACTTTTAAATTTACTATTACATGACAAATGTCGTTAGCTGGTGTACAAATTATGCCTCACAACTATAGTGTACTCCACTAATCTTCTGATGTTGTGTTCATCTCAACAATCATTAAATTTGGGATCGGCATTTTCTTTTCAAAACTAATATGGCCTCACTCTCGAGTACTTCCAAACTTCTTCTCTCAAGTGCTCTTTCGAATGCATTTCGAATGCTTTTCGAACTCCCCACGGATGGGTATGCCATTTAAATATAACTATCTATATGCGCCCGAAGAAACCCATCAGTACTTATATCCAATGCCCGAAAAAGGATTGCAGACATGTAAGTTACCCAGCTCACAAGCTTATCATGCCTACTAAGTAAAATTGGGAATTCCAGGAACATACAGGATAGATATTATTCGTAAAGAAAATAGTACTACTAGACAAGGTACAAATTTCTACTATTATTTACATTTAGAACAACCGAGAAACTCCAATCTCGAGGGGTGATAAGGTCTAATCTATAGTGAGCGCCTGTATCTATACCTCGTAGTACTATTTTCGACGATGACGACAATGAAAACGGAATCAGTTTAGATAAAATTTGACTAAGTTGCTAAAAAGCACTAGCCGTTTATTAAGCTAATAAAACATATATAACACCTGACTTCCTCCCTCAATCTTGTGTCTCCCTGGCACTTCAACAAAAATAATTGCAAAGATAAATTTGCACGTGGCATTACTATCGTAAGAAAATGTGAAACGGCGTGACATTAAGTATTGCCCTATTTTATACGGGTCCGCTTCAACTATGAACCGTAGTTCCATATCTACTCAAATTATTCATGAACTATGTGCATATATACATCTTTTTATGAAATTCAAATTTTACACTCCATAACGTCGAAGATTAAATTTTCTTCCTCCAATACGTCTTTCATCTACTCCATTTCTCTTAAATATCAAATTCAAATTCAAACAAACACCGCAACTATCGTGTTGAAAGTAATAAATACTCGTCATAATCAATTGAACATAAGTGACAAACATTTAAGCTAAGCACTGTTCCTTTTTACCTTTATCTATATATCATGAAATTCTGAAATAAGTGCTGAAATTCTTTACTGAGTTAACAATCTTCTGATAAACGTGAATACTGTAAGTGCACGGCATTAACCTTCGTTTCCACACTTCTCCTCCATAATAATACAACAATTACTTTCTCTCTTAAACACCCTGTACAGAATCTTCCTTTACTACACTCTCATAAGTTCACAATTATTACATTCAATACTCGAAAAATTTAAGAGACTCCCCTACGTCCCTTCGTAAATTTACGTAACTCCTTTACGTTCATAACTCCTTAATCTGCACGGTAATTCAACTATAAACTTCTACTTCAATACATATACTTCCTTTACTTAACATTTCTCCTCTATAATTGATACAACATCGCCTCGTGCTCGTAATTTCATTTCTGTAATAAATCTCTATACTTTCACCTTTCTAATCACCCTGTGATTTAATTTCGTTAACTTTCCTCTTCACGTGTTTAAATTCAGCTTTACATTTTATTACAACTTTTCAAGAAATATCAGTAAATATTCATATTCTTAACAAAAGATATAAGTTTGACTTCATTCCATTAATATTTGTTTAACAAACTCCTTTATGTTTTTTACCGCTCTAAATCTCATTAGACATATGTGTTTAAGCTTTTCGTAATACTTTCGTTCATAATAAATTTCTGACACTCGAATCAACATCATGAGTTGTCGAAATATTCTTTACACTTCGTGACGTTACTTCTTTAGTATACTGTACTTAAATTTGCTCCAATACATTTCATTTTACTTTAATTACAATCTTACTCCTTCTTTACTTCGTTCAACGTTCTATTCCTTTTAAATAGTTTACTCTACATTCCTTTTCAATTTTAACGCTCTAAATCTCTTTAATGCAATTCCTTTCAATAATTTCTTTATATTCCTTTTTTAACGCTCTGAATTTCATTTAATACAATTGGTTCTAATTTACACTGAACAATTCCTTTCAATATTCCTCTCAATTCCTTTATATTCCATCGCTGCGATAAAACAGATTTAATTCAATTAAATCTAACGCAAGTATGAAAATATTTACATGATTTTACTTTAATATAACCTTAGTGTTAATGGCATCGTCATCATGCCAAAATTTCGTCCAAGTGACTGAAATTTTCAAGAAATACGGCAAATAATTCCGTAGAAAAATATGAAAATCACAATAACAAGATCTACACAAATTTAATTACTTTGACAAAATTATACGTTTCAAATAATGCAGTTAAGAAAAATGCTGTTGAAAATATGCGGTTGAAAATATGCGGTTGATCAATTGGATAATCACACAACTAAACTACAATTCTACATTATAAAAGACAATTTTCTCACTACCTTGTGTTGACTTCTGAACTGCTGAAAATACTTGCATCGCTCCTTCCAAACCAAACTTGACGTGTTCATAGCAATGTCCACAGCTATGAAGACTGGTTCTGTAATAGCAGCAGCTGGGCTCGCGGTGACTGACCTCGCTGTGTACAGCTCTGCCAACTCCCATCTCTCCTTCGCTCCAAGTAGGCCGGCTTCGATTCTCCATCTCTTCAGAATAGACATCATGGTTTCTTCAGAATAGACATCGGTTTTCTTCAGAATAGACATTGGTTTTCTTCAGAATAGACATCACGGTGTAATACTGTCGTTTATGCAAGCTTTTTCGTCTCTCAAGATGTGTTAAAACTCTCGTAGAAAAATATGAGTTTTGCTCGGTGATGTTGCGCTTTGCGTAGATATTTGTAGCGTCTTTCATGCTAGTGAATCTGGAATTCAACTGACATCCTTGTAGTCTTCAACTTCCCCATGCTTAACTTAGCACATGTTAATATTCATCTTCTTGATAATATAATTGAGACCTCCCCGTTGCTGCCTGGTAACTAGCATTTCAATACGATGTTGAAATAAGCTTTTATACGTAGAAATATTGAGTAGCTTCTTGTCGAAAATGTTTCTAGCTATGTGGAATACTTTGTATAAGCACTGCTATATATAGTTGTAGCTTGCTCCCCAGTTACTGAAATTTCACTCTTCCTTTCTTCCAACCTTTGTGAACCGTAGCACTCTTATAAAGATACTCGTTTATGCTCGAGGTCTTCTCTCGTTCAAATCTCAATTGGAAAGAACTCTCTCGTCCTGCTCTCCGCATTCCTCAAGTTCTCGTCTCATTTTCTCTCCTCCCGTGGTGTGACGTAACTCTTACCACCTCTCCTGACTTCCGTCCGCAGTTCGACCTTCGCCTCTTCCCCTCTCTCATGACGTAACTCTCGCTTCAAGTGGCGTGATCTTTCTCGTAAAGTGAACCTCCTACTTTCGTATAATGGAATATATGTCCATCTTTAAATCATTACTACTTCCTTGTCTTTTATAAATGCATAAGATCTATAGTATTTCACTCATTTCCATACAGTTTTTCACATATTACTCAAATTTCTAATAAATAAAATTTTTTATCCACTCATTTATTTTCGGGGGTCTTGGTTCATCTCCCGATCAGTTCTTGAGTAATGACCTTCAATAAATTCTGGCGCAGTACCAAGTTTGAAAAGAACTCTGATCAGCCATATGCGATTTGTTCAAGGATGGCTGTACTCTAGATTTGGTATTCTCCATTACTAATCAGAAATTGAGGAATGTAGGGAGCTGATTTAAAGCTTCCAAATAGAAGCATTGCATTGAAGTGTAAATTGGGAACGGCTAGATTTTGTGAACATTTAAAAACCAAAATTTAATGTTTTGAATGTAGTTAGAATTTATGCTTTTTCTAGATTAAGCATATTGTAACATATTTTTGGAAACAAGAATTATACGCAATTAAAAATTATTATTAATGGAATAATATTGCCTTATAATTTACAAAATAGACGCAAATATAAAAATTGACAAAAATACTTAAACGAATAAACAATAAATGTAGTAGTTAAAAGATAGTATTTTGTTCCAATCAATGTCAATCCAAATTTTGGCATTATTATTGAATTATGAAACATTCGTTATTATTTTTACACAAAATACGGGTACTATTGTTAAGAAAAATAACTATTTAAACAAACTCATATATATTTAGTAAAGAAAAGGGTGATTGTACATTTTGGGCTAATTTGAAGGTTATCACAAGTTCAAAAACGCTAACAACCGCATGTAGACGTCCTTAAACATTATTAAATATCAGCGTAAGAATATTGGACCAATTTTGCTTTCATGGTTAATGCAAAATTTCACAACCTCCTTGCATAGGTCATAATTTAAGAATAGCGTTGCACTTGCAGTTGTGAAATATACCTTCTTATATTAGAACATCAAGATTGTTCCTTAAATACGATTTCAAGTTTCTCTATGTATGACTAAACGTTTGTGATTTAAATGTGGACATTTTAGCACAAAATGTGGTAATCTTCTTATTCTCCTTCAAGTGCCTCGTCCTCCAAGAACATTGGTGATCAGTAGCATGATCTGCTGTTTGTCCATTGCTGTTCTAAACAGTGACACCTTATTAAGTCCAAACCTCTGGCTTAAGTTCTTTAGCCAGGACATTCGTCTGCGTCCTGGACCCCTAATGCCATCAATCTTCCCTTGGATAATTAATTGCAAGAGGTGGTATTTGTTGTTGCGCACAAAATGACCAAAGTATTCTAGTTTTCTCCTTTTGATGATACTGAGAATTTCCAACTCTTTGTTCATACGCGGCAGTACTTCCACATTTGTGACTTTAACTGTCCATGATATCCTTAAAATCCTGCGATACGTCCACATTTCAAATGCTGTCAGTTTCTTATTTAAAACCTCGGTAAGTGTCCATGATTCAACTCCATAGAGCAGGACACAAAAAACGTAGCATCGAAGCAGTCAGGTGCGTAATGAAAGACTTAAATCGCGGCTGATCAAAACTCTCCTCATTTTCATGAAAGAACTTCTGGCCTGCTCAATTCTACAGCGAATTTCTTGATTTAAGTCCCAGTTATCATTGATTTGACATCCTAAATATTTATATGATGAAACCCTTCCAATACTTTCATTACCAAGTGTAAGAATGCCCTGAATTTCATCTTTGTTTCTACTAACAACCATCCACTTAGTTTTTTGTACATTTAAATGTAATCCCATGGCGTTACTCTCTTCAGAAATAGAATCCAGTAGTGTTTGTAGATCATCCATACTTGTTGCAAGGATGACAGTGTCATCAGCATATCGGATGTTATTAATGATAGATCCATTTACTACTACTCCTTGAGACTTTCCATCAAGAGCATCTTGGAAAATCTTTTCAGAATAGATGTTGAAGAGGAGTGGAGAAAGAATGCAACCTTGGCGAACTCCCTTCATAATCGATACTTCTTCAGACAGCTGACCATCAACACGTACAGCAGCACGTTGATTCCAGTACAGATTTCCAATTAATCGGATGTCACGTCCATCTAGTCCCAGGTCACATAAAATGTTCATCATTTTATCGTGTTGAACAGTGTCAAAGGCTTTTTCATAATCGATGAAACACATGTAAACAACGACCCGAACATCATGGCATCGTTGAATCAACACCTGAAGACTGAGCAATGCCTCCCGAGTTCCGAAACCACTCCTGAATCCAAACTGTGTGCCACAAATGTTTTCCTCACATTTATGATATAACCTTAAATGCAGGATTTTAAGGAATAACTTCAGGGCATGACTCATTTAACTGATCATTCTATAGTCATTGCAGCACGTTGCATTGGTCTTTTTGGGAATCGGTATAAAAGTTGATTGGAGCCAATCATGTGGTATGTATCCACTTCGATAGATGTTATTGAACAAACCCACCAGCAAGGAAAGAGATCGTTCATCCTTGAGAAGCTTTAGTATTTCAATGTGCAATTCATCTGGACCTGGAACCTTTCCACTCTTCGATATTGTTATGGCATGTTCAATTTCAGCTCTTGTAATGTCTATGCCATCGCCCGTTCAAATACCATGATCAACACTTCTGTTGTCTTCGAATAGAGTTTCAATGTAGTCCTTCCATTCTGTCAACTTCTCTTCAGTACTAGGGAGAATGATGCCATATCTATTTTTGAGAATCCCAATCCCTCTGCTCTTATAAATCCCAGCTGCTTGCTTAACCTTTTTATACATGTTGAACGAGTCATGCTTTGCACACAGTTCTTCTATTTCGCTACATTCCTTTGAATGGTGTTGTTCTTTGGCAGTACGGATTTCTTTCCGTATTAATTTCTGCAATTCTCTGTACTTTATCGGGTCATTATTCTTGAAAGGTCTTCTGCAATCAATCAATTGTAGAATTGTATCTGTCATCCAAGGTTTGCTTTTCCTACTCTCCGTGGCCTGTAGTTTTTCTCGACACACTTCATTCACTGCGGATTTGAATTGGTTCCAAGTGTCTTCAATATTATGTGTATCCTTGTTCGACTGGATATAATCTAGTTTTGTACTCAATGCTGTTTGGATATCATTTATACAGGGTCTTGGAGCTTATGGATCGCAAAATGATTGCTGTGCCTCACTGGGTGATATGTTTTCAAGTTCAAATTCATTGTGGCTAACAAAACATTATGATCAGAGTTAATATCAGCACCAGGATATGTCTTCACACTTTTTAGGGAATTTCTGAATCCCTTATTGACGAGGATATAGTCAATTTGATTCCTGACATTATTGTCGATGTTTGAGGTCCATGTGTAAAGACGACGTGGAGGAAGCTGAAAATGAGTGTGTGCTATGATGAACTCCTCCTCTTGGCATAGCTGGACCAATCGATCACCTCGATCATTGCCACTCTCTAATCCGAAATTACCCACTATATCAGCGCGTCGACCATGACCTACTTTGGCATTGAAATCACCCATCACAATGGTAATCTCATGCGTTTTGGTGAAAGACAAGGCCGTTTTTACTTGGATGTAGAACGCTTCGGTGTCTTCATATGATGCATCACAAGTTGGAGCATACACCTGAATAATATTCAGTAATATCGGTTTTGCATTGAATTGCAGAAAAATTACCCTATCGGACACAGGTACAAAGGTCTTCACTGTCGCAGTAATATCTGGGTGCTATATGAACCCTACACCATTATAATGGTGGGGATTGTCATTACCTGCATAATACAGTATACCTGGTAACCATTGACGTTACATTTTCCAGAATTGGGCCAGCGCATCTCACTAATTCCAAGGATGTCAACTTTTAGTCTTTCCATTTCTCTGATGGCATTGTGAGTCTTTCCACTTTGAAATAAACTGCGGACATTCCAAGTGGCTATCCTTTTCATGACTGGCCCGGAGATTCTTAGCACCCCCTGCCCAATTAAGGGCTGCCGGGGACTAGGGGCCTTGGCTTTAGATTGTCAAGTCATGCTAAAGATTATCCTGGGGAAGATAATGTGGTGGTTTCCCGTTGCCTTCCACATTCCCATGCCGTTGACCAATTGTTATTGGTTCCTCCGCCTTTAAGGACAATTTCTTATCCTAAGGACAAGAGAGTAGTGCCCTGAATGTGGTGATCGATGTCTTCAAATGATTTAAATAGGAATTAACGGCAAGGATACCTCCCTGTATTATTTATTCCTGGTAACTTAAGGTTGACCTCACTATAACTTGAACGAAATATTGATATGCAAAATGTTGGTAATGCATACTAATAAGCAAACCCTTTATTATTTCAGTCTCTGGGAGGTTGCAGATGAGGTCAGATGAATCTGTATGTTGCTAATGTTTGTTGGCCGGATGTCCTTCCTGACGATAACGTTTTCTGAAGAGTTAATGTGAGGTGGAATGATTAGGAAAGGAGTGGCCATGTCCTATTAGAAGGTAGCGTCCTGGCAATATTCGGTGTCAGTGGTGGTGATGATGGTGATTGTTACTTTAATGGAAGGAACATCGAGATAATCTACCCCAATACCTGGAGTTGGGAGTGGTTGTTGTTGTTGTTGTTGTTGTTGTTGTTGTTGTTTGCTGTTGTTGTTGTTGTTGTTTCATTTGAGGATCTTGGATATCGTAATCCTTTAGCCCCGTTTACGAAGGTGAGAGTGTAATTTAGTCTGATAACCTGTATTATTATGATGGCTGTACTAGTGTGTGTATTTGTAATTCAAATGAGGACTGGGAAGATAGTGACAGTGGCCAAACGTTAAGAACTATCCCGGCATCCGCCTGGAGTAGAAGTGAGAAACTACAGAAAACCACTTCCAGGATGACTGAGGTGGGAATCGAACCCCCCTCTTCTCAGTTTTGTCTTCCGAGGCTGAGGGTACTCTGCTCCAGCCCTCAGGCCAGATGTAAATTTCTTGGCAGCCGCGAATCGAACCCAGAATTCCGGGTTGACAAGAACGCTACCCGCTACACCATGAAGGGAACAAGTTGGAAGTGGGAAATGATGGAAAACCATCTCAGGCACGGCGAACGGTAAGGCTTCTAACCCGCTAGTTCCGAGTCCGGAGATAGCCTGTCTTCATGATATCGCATGTTAATGCACGTAGTACAGTTAATTTCACTCACTATTTCAACAAAACAGGAAATGGTTGTAAAGTTCATACTTACATACATAAAGTATTTACCAAGGTATATGCATACACAGACTCTCACCCAGTTTCCTCTCATACGATTCCTTTTCTATTCGATAATTTGGTAATGTAGGATAATAATGGAAGAGTCACAATAAATGAACAATCGTTTTGCTGATATAATAATATTATTGGACCATGTTCACAAACTGTACATTCAGTTGTTCCAGCAACAATACAAACTGGTATTGTTACTTAACAAGTTGGAGAGAAACATGAATTGACGGATCCGTGGGTTAGCCGACTCCAGCGTCTGGACTTCGGCACCTTGTTTTGGGTCAGCTTCTTATTTCCTCAAGTACAGAGCTGGCGCATGCGCGTAGGCCACAGGAGACGCGGCGTAGGCCAGAGGAGCTGGGACACCGTGGAAGTTCTGGGCGATCACCTGCGAGCTGTGGGCTGTCACTACTGCAGGGGCGGGGGCGGCGTAAGCAACCGGCGCTGCAGCGTAGGCCAAAGGAGCATGAGGGGCAGCATAAGCCACAGGAGCAGCAGCGTAGGCCAGAGGAGCAGCAGCGAGTCCTGGCTTCGCGGAGACGTTAGAGGCGGCAAGGGCCACGAGCAGTACGCACTGGAGAAGAAGAAGTGACACATTAAAGGATAATTCATTTATAGAGTACAATCTGTATTCACCGTGTGTGTAGGACCGATTCAATATTTGTGTGTCCCAGTCATTTATATCCATAATAGTTTTGCTTTTACGTCGATACATATAACTGTAAGTTATATAGTACACTTTGACTATTTACTCACGTCTATTTATTAGAACAAGATTACGGTCTCTCAAGCTTTACGTCCCGGTATCTGCTTTTGACTACCTATGGATAACATTATAAATAAATATGACAAACAAGAAAACTTTAGATGCCAATTTTACGAATCACTTATTACAATGCTGTACGGCCATTATACAGTGTCACTGAGTAATAACATTTTAAAAATAAATTCCTTTCGGCACGCCGGAAGGCGGAGGTAGATTTCACCAGGCACACTAGGGGATAGGCGAAAAAAGGCAGAATTTGCAGGTTTTCGTAGAAGGATAAGACCTCATTTATTGCGAGAAAGTATTTTACAATTGGAGCTCAATTAACTTTGTTTTTCGTCTTTTTATGCATATTTTAAAATTTTTATTGTCTTATGGGAACGGTAACCTTCTCGTCATTTGGGGACCATTTTTATACTTGTGGTCACACTGTCCGTATGAAAGGTTTCGACACTGATGTGTAACTATCTAACGGTCTGTTACTTCTTCACGCAAAATGTTATCTCCCGCAGAGATTTTGGTTGGTTCCTTAGTTTAGGGGCTGTGACAATGCGGTCATGTAACCCCGTGTACTTTCGGAGTGTGTAGAATCTGTCTGATAAACGGTGTTAATTGTGAAGGCAGTATTAGTCTGTAATTCAGGTAAGGACTGCAGACGGTCAATTTCAACTAGTAGTTCCTAATTTTTCTACCAAATACTACCGTGAACAATACCTAGCTGTGAACTTGGCTACTAGATGCCACCGCAACCAGCAATTCGTAACGAACGTTGGAACTTCCCATCCGAAGGAAAGCATACTGAGGGATTTTTAGCGCTCTCACACAATCCGACGACTTCGGCCGGCTTTGAACCCGCGACTTTGGGCATAGAAGTTCAGCATGCTACCAGTTACGTCACCGAAGCCGCTTCCCACAGAGTAAGATGGAAAACTGAATGTGATCTCGTGCAATGGCGTTGTCATGGCAACGTCTGATGGCTCATCCCTAATCATTTTAGTAGTGTTGTCATGGCAATCTCTGATGACTCTTGGCATTTTATTCTAATTCCGAAATAATTTTACTCATCCCTTGCCGTAATGCTGGGTCATATCAAAAATTCTTTCAGACAAACGTTTTAGGTAATTGTTATGGGCATATTGTCCATTTTATACGGTTTTGATATTGTGCCTATTAAGAGAGATATGATTAATGTTTCTCGAAAAACCCACTTTTTCCCACCCATTTGGTCAATGGTTGGTGCTATCAAAAAACGTTTCAAACATATTTTTTTCGGCCTTATCCGACACATGGTATGAACTTTGAATGGATTCGATATTTCACATATTAAGAGAGTTATAGTGATATTTCACTTTTCCGAAAAAAAAGGGCCCCCATTTTCAACCCCTTCGACCGATTTTGCCCATTAACGAACTCGACCGATATTGTATAGGGATACATATTATGTAAAAACTTCAAAGTGATTGGTGCAAAATTGCGGTATTTATCGTGTCCAGAATAAAGTGATATATGTACATATAAAGACACATATATACGTAAATTATATATAAACTTTAAACTGACGGTGGTTTTGGCGTCTAGGGGATATGAAACGCGAAGATATGTCGAAATTTTCCTGAAATCGAAACATGGTACCCATTGCAATAGTTAGCTATCTAATGAAATCTACCTAATTTGACTCATTTCTATCGGGGCAAATTCAGCACACACATAACTAGAGGGAGCTGATGACTAATGTATCCCAAGTCCCTACACTGAATGAACTACAAACGATAATTTCTATTGAAGTTTGATCGCTGCAGATTTCGATTCCAAATATTTGTTATTCGCTCGTTAGCCTACTTTCGATTTTTGCAAAAAATGAAAGTAGACTTATGAGATCACTACAGGGCGAAAAAAAGTGTGTCTGTCTGTGTGTGTGTATGTGTGTGAGTCTCTGTGTGTGTGTGTGTATGTGTGTGTGTGTGTGTGTGTGTGTGTGTGTGAGTGTGTGGTACTCTGAATGTCTGTCCCCGCCTATCATTTCGAACACGGTGAAACCGAATGGAATGAAATTTGGTACAAAGGTAGCACTAGCAAAGGACACCTCAGTGTCATGTGTTATATCGCCGCCATCTAGACGGAAACGTAATGGCGGCCACACAAATGTTCAAAGCTTAAATCAAATTACGACTAACCTAATCATCCGATCTCTACCAAATTTTTCAACAACATATCCATATGGGGGCAGCATCCTTTGACCAAACTAATAGGTCATCAGCCTAATAGTTTGCGGATGGCGGCCATCTTTGTGTGAAAATCGATTGCCCCTATTAATTCGAACACGGTGAAACCGAATGGAACGAAATTTGGTACGGAGGTAGTAATAGCAAAGGGCACCCCAGTGTTATGTTTTATATCGCCGCCATCTTGACGGAAACGTAATGGCGGCCACACAAATGTTCAAAGCTTAAATCAAATTACGACTAACCTAATCATCCGATCTCTACCAAATTTTGCAACAACATACCTTTGTGGAGGGAGCATCCTTTGACAAATCTAATAGGTCATTAGCCTAATAGTTTGCGGATGGCGGCCATCTTTGTGTCAAAATCGATTACCCCTATTAATTCGAACACGGTGAAACCGAATGGAACGAAATTTGGTACAGAGGTAGCACTAGAAAAGGCCACCTCAGTGTCATGTTTTATATCACCGCCATCTTGACGGAAACGTAATCGCGGCCACCCTAATGTTAAAGGCTAAAATGTAATTACGACCAACCTAATAATCTAGTCTCTACCAAATTTTGCAACAACAAATCTTTATGTGGGAAGCATATTCTGACCAAACTGCTAGATCATCAGCCCAATAGTTTGCAGATGGTGGCCAAGTATGTGTGCAAATCGATTCCCCCTATCAATTCAAACACGGTGAAACCGAATTGAACGAAATTTGGTACGGAGGTAGCAGTAGCAAAAGGCACCTCAGTGCCATGTTTTATATCGCCGCCATCTTGACGGAAACGGAATGACGGCCACCCAAATGTTAAAAGCTTAAATCAAATTTCGACCATCCTAATAATTTGATCTCTACCGGATTTTGCAACAACATGCCTTTTTGTGGAAAGCATCTTATGACTGACTACAAGGTCATCAGCCCAATAGTTTGCAAATAGCGACCATGTATGTGTGCAAATCCATTCCCCAGATCAATTCAATCACGGTGAAACCGAATTGAATGATTTTTTTTACAGAGGTAGCACTAGCAAAGGACACCTCATATTCATGTTTAATATCCCTATAGCACGTTGTATTTCAACAAGCTACTACAACCAACATTCAATTATACTCCTTTAAAAGGACAAAGAGTTATAACAATACCCATGCATTTAGGAGAAAGTAGGCTATATGTTCTTTACTGAACATCTTGTTTTTCATATATTATTTGTTCCAACCTTCGATATAACGCCATAATTATTTGAAAGAAAATGTCTGCATGACACTTCAAATTTTAACAATTTTTTATGTTGTTTATATGAGTACTGCCAACTGCTCACCTAAATTTGATAGTCAGCCTGAGTTTACTTTGGAACGGTTCTTCCATCTCTGATGAAACCTTCCTTTACTTGTTAGTACAATGCTTAAGTGAATAGATTTTTACACATTTTCGATGTAGTCAGTACTGCCACCGGAGAATATTTGTCAGTCCTCATGACGTAAAATTTTAATAGTTAATCAAATGTCTAAAACTTTTTAAGGTAATTTATTAAGCACAATGATAGTTTTACGTTTATGTCATCACCAACATTCACACCTAGTAGCGTATCCGAACGCGTCATGAATGTAATTCCATTTCATTTATTACATGTTATACTCCTTTCAGAATATTCTGAGATGGTACGTCATTTCATTCGTCGGGCCACCTTTTTCACACTAATATTTATACTACATTTTCCCTCATTGCTATACCGGAATAAACACAAAACCACAGGTTATCAGACACTATAAAATAATATCCTTAAGTCATTACTATCGGAACTATGTCGGTTTTCGTCAGTCCTTCACTGATATTATTGGGATATCTCTATCGATGCATGTTGCATTTGGGTTAAATACAGTACATCCCATACAAAAAGCATTCACTTCATAGCCGTCAACTTCCACGTTCTCCGACGTTGCAGTACCTACATTATAATTTTTAGCCTATTTTCATTTTATGAAAAAAAAATAGGCTTATGAGATCACCTTTAGTCCGTTTGTCTTCATGCGTGAGTGTGGCTCGTGTGTATGTCCCCCCCCTTATAACTTCTAAACAGCTGGAGCGATTTCTATGAAACTCGGTAAGATGATAGCACCATTCTGGCCGACGTCGACCATGCCCTTCAAATTGTATTGTGTCTCACTAATCCAACATGGCGGTTGTGCGAAATATTTAACCAGCATTCAGTATCTCAGAAACTATTACCGATATTACCCTGAACTTTCGTACGGTGATGAAAGGCACTACTAGAAGTTCACCTATGGGACTTAAAAAAATGGTAATTACAAAATCAACATGGTGGACAAGCGAATTTAAGACTTTTAAATAGACTTTTCTCGTCATTTGACCATCCAAACGTAATGAAACTTTCTACAGCAAAGGTCTATACAAATTGTAATGCACTGGCATCTAATTTAGTTAAATTGTTTACATAACCTCAAAATGGCGACTGTGCGAAATATTTCACTGGCATTCAATATCTCCGAAACGATTTCAGATATCACCCTGAATTTTTTTACGGTGATAAAGGGCACTACTACAAGTGTATCTATGTAACTTTCAAAAACCTGCAAAGTACAAAACGAACATGCCAAGCGAAAATGAAATATTTTAATTGACGTTTCTCGTGATTTAACCATCTGAGGGCAGAATAATGTGGTACAGTAAATGATTATACATATTGTAATGCACTGGCATCTAATTTAGTTCAATTGTTGACATAACCTCAAGCCCGTGGCTGTGCGAAATTTTAAAATTAAGTTTGTATTTCTTGTGTCGTAATCATGCGAGTGAAGTGAAAGTCTGAATAATGAAGCTACGCAATAATTTTCCTTTAATGGTAAATAACTCTATGGCCTATAAATATAACAATCCAAAATGGCGAGCATCCGAAATATTTAGACGTTTCTCATTTTCTACGAATCTTTTATTGCAAGCAAACTGAATTTTTTATGTTCATAGAGGCTATGAACATATGTTCACTTATAGGGCTTTCAGTAACCTGGTGAGCACAAATCCAACATGGCGGCGACGCAAATTATAAATATTTCAATGGACGTATCTCGCGATTTAACCATCCGACTGCAGTGAAACTTTGCACGTTAAATGCTTATACAAATGTTAATCCACCAGCATCTAATTTATTTCAATTGTTTTCATAACCACAAGATGGCAGCTGTGCGTAATTTTAAAATCTCGCTTTTACTTCTTGTGTCCTAATCATGCGTTTGAAGTTTGAATACCACACCTGCACAATAATCTTCTTGTAATAGTACATAAATAAAAATCCAACCTGGCGGCCATCTGAAATATTTAGACGATTCTCAATATCTACGAATCTATCACAAAAATCAAACTGAAATTTTGCATGTTGATAGAGGCAATTAACATGAGTAGGATACATGAAAATAGCCTGTATATTTCTTCAACTACTTGTTATTATTATAATTTTCACTATTATTATTATCATTATTATTATTATTAATAATAATTTAATTTAATAAATAAATTAAATTAAATTAAATTAAATTAAATTATAATTATTATTATTAGACTATTATTATTTTGCCTAAGATTGTTGCTCATGACATCGATTATTCTCATTGAAACATAAATAAGTTTGCTATGTTTTTTCAACCCTTTTAACTACCGTGACTTCAGAGTACCTGAATTGTGTCCTGAATGGAGACCTTTAACACGTCACTAAGTTTTCTGGCACGGTTCTCTCCCATTCAAGCATGCACAAATGTAGTTGACTGTTCCGGGATTCTATCCCGCAACCATGGGAACAGCTTGCGATAAACTAACCACAGTGCCACGGTGCCAACCAATTGAATCACAGGAGAAGAGACAAGAAGAACTCAATACTATGAAAGACTGGCGATACAATTAGATACGCCACAGTATGTTAGGTTTCTAAAAACATTGTATTTGATATTTAGAAGGTAATTATACTCAAATTAACATGTATTTATCCAGCCTAGGCCTGTCAGCAGAACTACAATCATGAAATTCATTGATATATGATTTTCCTGAGCGTGGCTTCATTTGACACCAATCTCGTGATTTTTATTCCAACTAACTCAAAGCACTTGCCGCAAAAGTATAGTATACTAAGTTATAGAGTATTTATGAAATTCTACACACAAATAGAAATGGAGACATAATACATGACTTTGTCTTGGTCGGAATAAATTAGTCATTCTGCCCTACAGAGACTGGCTACGAGAGGGACAGATGACATCACTGTTCCGCCCCTTAAAACTCCTATAACTAACTAAATAAGTAACTAACTAGACTGGCTACGAGAGGGACAGATGACGTCGCTGTTCCGCCCCTTAAAACTCCAGTAACTAACTAAATAAGTAACTAACTAGACTGGCTACGAGAGGGACAGATGACACCGCTGTTCCGCCCCTTAAAACTCCAATAACTAACTAACTAACTAGACTGGCTACGAAGCCTCCAGTTTGGGATGATGACTGAAGAAGAGGACTTACCAGCTTGAACATGATGTCTGTTGAGGGAGTGTTGAGACAATGTGTGAGGAAGCACTGAGTGCCGTACGTTTTATAGCCAGCAGACACGGTTGTCAGTATGCCAAATGTGTTACTCCACTGAACTAAGAGCAGCGAGAAAGTCTTACGTATTGTTCGGTGCACGTTATATAACTCACAGTAGCATCTTAAATGGAGAGCCCGTTACCAAATCTAGAAACAGGATAGGCCTGCCAGATGGCTGAAGGCACTTTTGAAGCTTGACATCCAATTTTGTCCTAATTCGTCTAATCACTTTAAATATGTACATTTGTTTGTTCAGCGGTAACGTTCTCGCTTGCTGTTCCCAAGGTTGCAGGATCAAATCTTCAAACGAAAGAGAATTACCCGCAGCAGTGATGAATTGTAACCTGATTCCATAAATATTGACAATGTGTTTAAAAAGTGCGATTCAACAAAATTAATAACTAAGACGGTGCCTCTGCCAGAAGTGTGTTGCGTCGAGCCTGTTTACCAACAAAGCAGGGTAGGTTTATTATGCAGGCGAGATATCTCACACAGGTCCTCTAGTGTATAATAATAGGTGTGTGGTTCAGGAGAAACCTGGAAGAAAAGTATGGTTGGTTCCTCAGTTTAGGGGCTGCGACAGCACGTTTTCGTAGCTCCGTGTACTTTGAGTGTGTGTAGAATCTGTCTGATAAACGGTGTTAATTGTGGTTGATGTCATCTATAATTCAGGTAAGGACTTCAGACGATCAATTTTAAGTAGTTCGAAATGCTATCATCAACGACACCTAGCTGTGAACTTGGCTTCTAGATGCCACCACAACCGGCACTTAGCATTTGAGGGTCCGCATTTTTGAAGGAGCCGTGTCAGTTCAAGATCCCCTTCAGGGAAAAAATTCCGGTACACCGGCGTCTCTAAACGCCGCGGTATTTAAAATGGACGTAAATCCAATAGCATTATTATTATTTATTTGCTAGAAGACGATTAGCAGTCGGTCAATACGAGAACATCCATTTGGGCCAAATCTAATGGAGCACACTCGTGTTGACTGACTGAAAAGCTTCTACCAATACATCACTAAGGGAACACTGAAAAATGGCTTCTAATATTTCAATATTTGAGTTCATTTGTAAATTTACCACCATTAGGATATAAAATGTAGACAATGTTTTATGCTACAAAACAAATGACACTCACTGCTCATTTTAATCAGCATTCTGTCGCTTATTATTATCCTGAATTTGCACCTATCTAATTCATTTATGTTATCTGGCTCAAACTCTCGTGCGTTATACTGGTTATATTTTTATTTGTTAGGGAACCTGTTTATGCACCATATGAATTAGCAGCAAATGTTTCTCTACTCTGGAACTTCTCCTATCGCAGGTAGATGTTGATTTAAACAGCACTGAGATTGTCGGAACCTTCTCAAAATTCACCAAATTATAGTTGGCTATTCATACCTAGCCCTACCATGAAAATTTATAATAAGTAACGTAAAATTTAACTAGTTGAAACCCGTCAAAACATGACGGACAACGAATAACATATTTACTGAAGAAGTTTCCTATATAAGTAACATTCCTTGTACGATTACTCTTTGGCACTATTGCAACTTTAAGGGCGTCAAAATATTGCACTCTCGACATTGCAACATAGACTACTGCTGGCACAAATCTCACATCCAGTAACCGGGATTTGAACCACGGACCCAGCGATGAGAGAGCGGCGTGCTACCACGGAGGCTTCCCCAAGAGAAAAGGTATGAAAATGATATATTGTCGTAGTAAAAGGAATATTTCCGGTGCAGCAGTGACAATTCAAATTGAAATTAAATTCTAATGACTCCCCGAAAGGTAGGCTATGTGAATCATAAATAATATATTTTCAATAATCTGCCTTGTGAAAGTTATGAAAAGGGAGGAGTACCTCCTTTATAATTCTTATAAATAACTCTCACATTAAAACGCGGTGTGGACATCCACCATGTCTGGCATGACCAAGCTGATTCTGCGCATGCGCTAGGCCCAAAAATTTGGCATTTTTGTTTATAAATTTAAAAATGTATGGTAACATATTTGTTTATTTTAAAGGCACTCTGCAAATATACCTACCAAGGGCTTTCGTCAGAGTGCATTACGAAGTCAATCGGTTCAACTGTTCTGTCAATCTCGCGGTAACAAAAATCACCTTAGCATTTTAAGTATGTAGATATGTGTGAAGTTAGTCTTCAATATGCGACCTGCCCCAAGATATGAACTTAGATATTTTTCCTTCTAGATAGGTACCGGTACGCTTTTCAATTTCACCACAACAGCCTTTGCCCAAGATTGTGGACGGAGGGAGCAATGCTGAGCGATCTATTGCATATCCATATCCATGATATTGTATGCTCTTGTATGAGAACTCTTGAATCTTTAGTCAGAACGTCACTTGGGTAATTTTTGATGTATTTAATTTTTATTCATTTATTAACTTATTTATTCAATTACTTATTTATTCATTTACTTATTTATTCGTTTATATATTTATTTATTTATTTACTTATTTATTTTATTATTCATTCATTCATTCAATCATTTATTTATTTATTCATTTATTTATTTATTTATGTTACTATAAGCATTACATAAAAGTCAGGAAATACATCCAGCCAAGAATAAACAGGTGTTTTCAGTGATCCTCTTCCAAGAATCATGAAGCAATCCCACCCGTAACTTCATGCAATGGCCAATGTCCCAGCACTTAACCAACACCAGTAAAAGTAGATGAGATGGGAATATTAATCTCTTTCTTATTCAATACATCGCCGCTGTGCGTGTACAACCTTGAATGTGATAGATAGGCATTTTCTTCCGTTTTGTTCTTTCTGACTGGTCACTAATCCCCATTAGTATTTATTCAGGAAGGGTGGATCAACTCTCATTGCAATATTGACTTCCTGCTGAAATCATTTGGGAATCCCTATAACAAGGGCAAAAGTTCTAAGTTGTATTTATTGACATCACTAAGGCATTTGACCTAATAAACAGAGAATTAGTTATCAACAAATTAGGGAAAACCTTAAACAAAAATAGTATTTGGACACAAATTATCAAATCAATACGTACGTGCAATGAAATAAGAAAGTTCCACAATCTCTCCATATCAGAACTGGTAGTTCAAACAAATGGGGTTTTACAGAGTAATCCACTAAGCCCTCTACGATACATAGTGGTCCACCAGCCCCTTATTTTTTTGAAGGAAGGCATATCATAGTATATCATAGTCATCCTAAAAACATTAGTACCTGCTCCTTTTCTAAACTATACGGCCTTAGTACAACTTTACTGTTGAGTTCAAGCTCAGGAATATAGTAGAAATCATTAGCGGCAGTGTCATTTCAATGACCTCAAATATAATACATGATTAAAACGATCACAGCTTTGAATAACTCCACCTTACGTTTGGGCAGGAAGTGTCAACGAATAGATTCAATACGTGCCAGCAGTACACCATGGCTCTCAGTAGCCAAGGTGGCTAAATCAAGCAATTCTCAGGTCTTGTCATCTTTTAGGTAGCATGTTCGGACCCCGAGCTAGTACATTACTTTCTTTTTGCTTAATGTCGTTTATAGGGGATGCATACTCGTATCAACCTGTTCCAACGAGTGATTTTTATTTGGTCCTGAAAATAACCGTTTTTATCCAATGGTACGCAGCCAGATTGGACGACGATATAATGATCTGTAAAACAAAAGCAAGGTACTCTCTATATTCAGGGCAGCAATGTTCGAAATGTTGACCACCTTGGTTTCAAGGAAAACTCAGGCTCACTCAGGCCGCCACACGTGTCGCATCAGAGCCCTCTGTAACCCATAGGGGCCAATAACCTAGATGGTAGGCCCCTTAAAACAACAATTATCATCATCATCATCTGTAACCCATGATACTCCGGTGGCCTGGGCAAGCGATCGAGCAGGCCGTGGCAATTGTCCAACGCAAAAAGTTCACACTTTCTATCTTCGCACAGTGTGTAAGCGACCGTGACTGAAATGGGAACGCGTTGAACTGCGCATTGAAAGATGTGGGGTTCGATACTTGCTACGGGAGAGTTTTAAATTTGTTTTCGTTACGTTTTATCGTCTGTGTCGACCGCTTTATCAATTCCGTACGACATAAATGATACAAGAGGTCACAATTACCGTAATTATTGACGATGGGGCACTAGTTAAATAGCGAGCAGTTGCATATTCAGGTTGAATTTCAAGAACGTTACATGGTGTTCTAATGCGGTATTACACGAAACATATTAATAGGTACACCTCAAATAGAGTTGTCTTCTTTTTGTTAGAATTTAATAACAAAACAAGAAGTTCCGTGAAGAACTATACAGCCTACTTTTCATGCCAATGATTATTCAACAGTATATGAACCTATCTAGAATAATGACAAAATTAAGTTGGTAATATCTAAATATCAAATTAGTTCAAAATATACCTGGTATAATGTAGTCTGATAGAGCACTATAGATGGCAGCCCTGGTGACTGAATAAATTCTTAGTTCCATCTCTTAAGGTACAGAATACAAAATTCGGTTGAAGTCCAATGGACGTTACATGCAGTTAGACACTGGATCTATCAGCACGCGTAAAAGCATGTTGCCAACAATACCATGCGTGTGCTGGTCAGAAATAATCTGAAATATTATGATATCTTGTTGTGCCAATTTTGGATGAAATCCATTTGTTAGTATAGAAGTTACATGCATTTTAAAATTGGACATATCAGCAGGCTTAGAATCATGTTGGCAACACTGCCTTGTATTAATTACTCCAAATTATCTACAATGTCAGGTGCTATTCGTGTGCAAAGTATAGAGCTGTTGGCTTGCATACTTTCTGATATATTGATATTAGGGTAACAAAATATAGACAGAATTTATTAACAGTTGGCATCCCTGATTGCTCTTAACAATATTTACAGTCATTCTGTTATGGAACATATAGCACATACGAAATTTGGTTGTAATCCAACTGATAGTATAGAAGTTAAATGTATTTAAAAATTGGTACTATCAGCAGGCTTATAATCATGTTGGTAGAACTGACGTATATAAGTTACTCAAAATTATTCTAAAATGTCAGAATATACTTGTGCATAGTTTAAAGCTGTTGGCTTGCATACTTTCTGATATATTGGTATTTGGATAAAAAATAGAGAGAGCAATTATAATAGTTGGCAGCCCTGGTGGCTCTTAAGAATACGCTCAATCATATCTGTTTAGGTACAGATATTACATACAAACTTTGGTGGAAATCCAATTGATAGTGTAGAAGTTATATGCATTTAAACATTGGACCTATCAGAAGGCTTAAAATTATTTTGGCAACGCTGTCATTGTTGGCCTCCTGGAAATTAAACTGAAATAGTATTATCTGCTTGTGTACCAATTTTGGAATAGCTCTCATGCATACCTTGCGAGATATCTAACATGGAGCTCAAATTTCTATTACGTTTTTTCAGAAGTTGGTAGCACTGACATCATTTTCAAATATGGACGTGAGATATTCCGGTGCACATATTTACTCATACTAAATTTGGTTTCGATTGCTGCAGCCGTTTAGGAGTTGATAGGGGGGGGGGGACACACACACAGCCAGCCAGACAGACAGACATACACACATTTTCCCGGATCGATCTCATAAGACTACTTTTTCCTCATTTTTGCAAAATGTGAAAAGTAGGCTAATAATACCAAGAGAATTTCTCAGGAATATGTGTACTTCAATGCGACCACTGGTGATCTGAATCTCCTTCGATATGTTGTTGTTGTTGTTTCATTTGAGGGGCTAGAACATCGCAGTCTTTACACCCGTGTACTTGGGTGTGTGAATAAGTTATCTGATAACCTGTGCTATAGCGGTGTCTGTATTAATGAGTGTATTAGCAATTAACATGAAGATTGGGAAGGAGGTGGCCATGGCCTTAAGTAAGAAACCGTCCCAGCATTAACCGGGAGTAAAAGTGGGAAACTACAGAAAACCACTTCCAGGGTGGCTAAGGTGGGAATCGAACCCACCTCTTCTCAGTTTTGCCCCGCGAAGCCTAGTGTACCCCGTTCCAGCCCCAGAGCATCATTAAATTTCTTGGTGGATCCGGGAATCGAACCTGGACTTCCGGAGCAACACTTCGACATGTTATTTTAATATCCATGTCAGATTTTTCAACTTTCTGCCATTACAGGTCACGTGATACAACCTGCTGATTCGATCGCATTCTCTTTTTAAAACAGCAAAATTCTACGTACTCTTCACAGGAATACATCGTAAGTTATTAAATGTGGCAATGTGACTTTGTACGTGTGGCTTAATAGTACATCCCCACCAAAATAGAGCACAGGCTGTCGTTCTAAGAAGTATATCTTCGGCCAGATTCGAAGCACCATTCTACCCGTTCTCACCCACCATGTTCAGCAGGAACGTTACTGATTCACCCCCTACTACAACGTAGATAACTCGTGCTGCACGTGTACTAGTTACAGTGGCCATCCCACCTCAAACGTTATTATCCATGTAAAAGTCTTCAATCATGGTTTATGGTGTTAATTTAACTTTCTACTATTACAGATCACGTAGCGTAACTATTAATTCGATCGTATTACGTGTATGTGTGTCATTTCAAGGAGCAATACATCTCATGTTAGTAAAATGGTCCTTAGTATTTGGCGCGGGAATCTTTAGGGCCTTCTTTTCCTTGCTGGACGCATTGCTCAATTACATTGCTGTCACACTGGCAGAGCGCAGAGCAGTATCGACCATCGGGGGAAATGTAATGTTATTTGGGTTTCATAAAACAAAATAATAAGGGGCTGGTGGTCCACTCTGTATATACAACAGCAGAAGAGATCTCAAGAATGACCCATATATAGGGAGTGATTTGCTATGCTTATGCAGACGATATTGTGTTAGGATCAACAGATATTATCAAACTTCAGGAATCAATAAATGATATGGAAGAATAGTGCTCAAGTCACAAATTCGAAATAAACACTACTAAAACGGAAATTATGGTCTTCATACAGGGAGGAAAAAAGTCTGCATTAGACACAAAATTTCTACTGGGAATAATACTTCAGAAAGTTTCAGAATTCAAATACTTAGGAGTAACACTGCAAACAAGTGCAAATTGTTTTAAAAAACACACAATAGAGAAAGCGTTCCCAGCAATAATGTCTATGCCTGAAACAAGATCCAACCAATCACGTAGTCTGGAGATAGCAGTGACATTAGTCATGTACAAATTTTACCAATTATCTTATATATATAATTGAAAGTCTGTATGTATGTATGTATGTATGTATGTGGGTGGGTGGGTCTGTTCCGTACACATATCTACACCGTTCCACCAATCTCAACCAAATTTTGCATACGCATAGTTTAGGACCCAGAAGGAACCGCTGGCTACATGAATTTTCGATAGTCTTTCTCATTCTTCTGATTTCGGCCCTTTTGCACTCGAGCACAGGCTAATCAAATCATAAAATATACTCATGAAGGAATGACTAGGCAGATAGTTTCCATGGCAACATAGCTCAAGTCGAGACACGGCCGACTGGATGCCAGTATTGCTCTGCACTACCGGTATAGAAAATGAGGATCTTGACTTGAAATCCCGTTAGTTACTCAACTGCTCACACAGCACTGTCAACCGAGTTTAGCATAACAAAGACTTGACCCTATCTACTTTGTCAAATACCACTCACTCACTCATTCATTGATCACAAAATCTCAGAAACCACCGAACGGATTGAAATGAAATTTGGTATGCAGCTTCCTCAAGGGCCGCAAATGCCCTCTAAGAGAGGATTTTTGGATATTCAGGTTCAAAATGGGGGTTAAGGGGGTAGACCTGCATTTCATTGAATAACAATAACTCCCGATTGGTTTCATTGGGAGATGTGATACTCGGCATATAAACTCATCATTAATAATAAAAAAGACATGTGTCTGAGGGTTTTTCGATGTGGTGTATATTATGAGGTGAAAGGGGTGAAAAGTGAGGATTGAAATATTCCTAACGGAGCTTGTATCTCTTAAACGACATAGGCGAGGTGTTTGAAACTCAGCGGAAAAAATCAGCATAAAAAATAAGTAAATATGTGTTTGACCGTTTTTTTTCATAAATCCAATTTAAGGGGCCCATGGGGAGGGGTGAAATTCTGGGGGGGGGGGGGAACAGGAAAGAAAGTGTCCTAACTGATTGACCGACTGACTCACTCATCAAACTCAGGGGGAAAAACTGCTTTAAAGTAAGGAAATAGCTTTTCGGCAGTTTTTTTTTGATCAATCAAATTGAAGGGGTTCATCGGGAGGGGTGAAATTCTGAAGAAAACAAAATTGAAAGAAAATGTCCTGACTCATTCACTCACTCATCATCGCCCAGCCAGAAATATTGAAGTTGGAAACATGGCATTTCGGGGATATGTTCGTTGTATCTCAAAACCGTACACTAAGGGAGGATTTTTGGATATTCAGGTTCTAAAGGGGTCTTAAGGGGGTTAAACCTGCATTTCATTGAATAACAATATCTCACGAGTGGTTTCATTTGTGAATGTGATACTCGGCATATAAACTAATCATTAAAAATAAGCAGACATGTGTCTAAGGGTTTTTCGAGGTGGTGTATTATTATGAGGTGAAAGGGGTGAAGAGTGGGGAGTTGAAGGATTCCTAACGGAGCGTGCAGGCCTATCTCTTAAACGACATAGGCGAGAAATTTGAAACTCAGCGGAAAAAATCAGCTTAAAACGTAAGTAAATCGGTGTACGAACGTTTTTCCATAAATTAATTTAAGGGGCCAATGGGGTGGGGTGAATTTCTGGGGGGGGGGGGGAAGAGAGAAAGTGTCCTAACTGACTGACTACCTCACTCACTCATCAAACTCAGGGGAAAAAGACAGCTTAAAATATAAATTAATAGGTGTTCAAGCGTTTTTTCATCAATCCAATTTAAGGGGTCCATGGGGAAGGGTGAAATTCTGGTAAAAATAATTGATAGAAAATGTCCTGTCTGACTTACTCACTCATTACGCCCAGCGAAAACTATTAATGTTGGAAACATGAAATTTGGGAATATGTTCGTTGTATGTCAAAAACGTCAAATAAGGAATGATTTTTGTTTATTCGGGTTTTAAAGAGGTGTTATGCGGGTAAACGTGCATTTCATTGAATAACGATATCACATTTGTTTCTTTGGGGATGTGATATTCGGTATAGAAACTAATCATTAAAAATAATCAGACATATGTCAAAGGGTTTATCGATGTGGTGTATATTATGAGGTGAAAGGGGTGAAAATTGGGGGTTGAGGGATTCTTAACGGAGCATGTATCTCTGAAACGACATAGGCGAAAAAATTGAAATTCGGCGGGAATAAACCGCTTAAAATACAAGTAAATAGGTGTTCGACCGTTTTTTCATAAATCCAATTTAAGGAGCCCTTGGAGATGGGTGAAATTCTGGGGGGAAAAACAGGAAAGAAAGTGTCCTAAATGATTGACTCATTTAGTCACTCATCAAACTCAGGGGGGAAAACAGCTTTAAATAAGTAAAAAGGTGTTCGACCGTTTGTTTCATAAATCCAATTTAAGGGGTTCATGGGGAGGGGTGAAATTATCAAAAATTAATGAAAAAAATGTCCTGACTGACTCACTCACTCATCATCGCCCAGCCAAAATTATTGAAATTAGAAACATGAAATGTTGGGGTTATGTTCGTTGTATGTCGAAAACGTCCACTAAGGAAAGAGTTTTGGATATTCTGGTTCTAAAGATGTGTTAAGGGGGTAAACGTGCATTTCATTGAATAACAATATCTGACGAGTGGTTTCATTTGGGGATGTGATACTTGGCATATATACTAATCATTAAAAATAAGCTGACACATGTCTAATGGTTTTTCGATGTAGTGTATATTATGAGGTTAAAGGGATGAAAAGTGGGGGTTGGAAGATTCCTAACGGAGCGTGTATCTCTTAAACGACATAGGCGAGGAGTTTGAAACTCGGAGGAAATCAATCAGCTTAAAAATAAATAAATAAATAAAATAGGTGTTCGACCGTTTTTTCATAAATGCAATTTAAGGGGCCTATGGGGAGGGGTGAAATTCTGGAAGAAAAATGTCCACTAAGGAAGGATTTTTGGATGTTCACTCTCGTCGACCAACCAAAACTATTAAAGTTAGAGGAATGATATTTTGGGGATATGATTGTTGTGTGTCGAAAACGTCTACTAAGGAGGGATTTTTGGATATTCAGGTTCTAAAGGGGTGTTAACGGGGTTAAAACTACATTTCATTAAATAACAATATGACACGACTATGACGCGAGCGAAGCGAGGCTAAAAATGAGATGGTGTGTGTCTGAGTATTACTCAATCACGCAAGTACCACTGGTCCGATATACATGAATTTTATATGGAAGTAGCTGATTTATCTGGTTAACATATAGGTTACTTTTGATTTCAATACTTTGCACTATTTAAAGATGGCGACCATTTTAGTGACGTCACTACACCCTATGGTTTCAAACTCATATTTACATTTGAAATAAAAAGAGAACGCTAAGAAATAGCAAACTTTTGATGGCATATACGAGGTTTAAAATTACATTTTCTATCCGAAAGCTATCTCCAACAGCGAGTTAAACCTAAATTTGTGCTATAAAACACGGTCAACGCCGAGCGTTGTAGTTGGACAAAATGTTCCATCCTTAATCTCCCTATGCGCAGCACTTCGCCTATCCCCTATTTTAACTATCACCTTCACATTTTAATTTATTTATGACGCGTGGATTTGATTTTTGCTGTAAGGCAGTTACAAGAACAGCACTATGAGTATGGAACAGATCTACTGATGGCCTTCCTGGATATTGAGAAAGCATATGACAGTGTATGCAGAAACAAAGTGTGGAAATCCCTGGCGGATAGAGGAGTAGAGAAATGGACTATAAAGAGGATAAAGGAGATGTACAAGGGAAGCGTGAGCTGTGTGAAAGTGGGAGGAGAGAGATCAGACTGGTTGGAACAGAGAAACGGCCTGAAACAAGGAAGTGCCTTGTCACCGTTACTTTTCATTCTGGTGATGGATGACATAATGACCCGAGTGGCACAAGTAATTGGGGAAGGAAAGATGAAAGCAATGGTATTTGCAGATGATTTGATGATTTGGGGAAACAAGGAGGAGGAGGTACAGGAACAGTTGGACGTGTGGGAAGGAATAATACAAGGATATGGGATGAAATTTAGCATAAATAAGAGTGAGATGGTGATCACAACAAGGAAGAAGGAAAGAACCACAACGGGAATAACAATTGGTGGGGAACAGCTGAAGAAAGTGGAGAGTTTCAAGTATCTAGGAAGCCTGATACAAGAGAATGGAAGAAACGATAGAGAAATAAATGAGCGGGGGAGGCAGGCAGAAGCATTTCGGAGGAGTGTGAGAAGCATGTTATGGAGCAAGGATGTCCCTCAGAACAGCAAAAAGATCATATATCGGACGTACTATGTCCCTATCCTGACGTATGCCTCGGAGACCTGGGTTATGAAAGGAAGGGAGAAGAGCAAAATACAGGCCAGTGAGATGAGGTTCTTGAGAAGCAGTATTGGAGCTACAAAGATGGACAGAATAAGAAATGAGAGGACCAGAGAATTAATGAAGGAGGAACCATTACAGGATGGTATAGAGAAGTCTAGACTTAGATGGTATGGACATGTAAAACGAATGGAGGAGAAGAGGATACCCAGGAGGATACACGAGACGAAGTGGGAAGGAAAGAGACCGAGAGGAAGACCGAGAGACAGGTGGCTGAAGGGGGTGGAAGAAAGTGTGAAGAAGAGAGGAGAAGACTGGACAAGGGTGGAGGCTGAGAGATGGTGGGAAGACAGAAGACGTTGGAGAGGCTTGTGTTCCAAACAGACCCGGCCAGTGGCTGGAAACTGTGCAAGATGAAGATGAAGAAGAAGAAGCGAAGCACGGGTACTTCAGCTAGTTACTTATGAAATAGACGTCATTTGGCCTCATCTTTCAGTTAGGAACTTTTCCACTCTAGAAAGAGTGAAAGCAGTTTACATAATGAAGGCGATAGGAGTCGCAAAGACTACAGGGTCAAGATTAGTATATACTAGCAGTAGTGCCCGGCTTCGCTCGGTGGATTCATTTGTTTTATGGATGACAATGAATACTACTACAGAACTGGCAAATGATATTTAAAATAACAGAAAGAAAAAATATAACTTTTTGTGGTGGTCGTGGTAGTGGGGGTCATATGTAGTACGGTATAATGGACGTAACATTCAGGACATTTTTCCGTAATGATAATGATAATAATGAATAGGGAAACTGCTATTTACAAACTACAGTACTGACACATGCAATTAACAAACGAATTGAAAAATATGATTAGAAAGAGGAGTAAGTGAAGTAAGAGACACGGTCTAGGGCCTATACCTCATTGGCTGTTAGGAAAATAGAGACCAATAGTGTCGTCTTTTGTCGCATAGCGCCGTAGGAAAATAATCAGTGCACTTGGCTGTCCCAAGCTACTGAGGCAGCAATAGTGTCATTTATCGGCACATAGCGTTCAAGGATAAGGATCGGAATAATCGAAAGTTGATATGAAAGCACCATCGCTTATTGCAGCTGATAACCTCAATGTACTGCACCAACCCCATCGCACTTATACAGAGGCATAATATTCATACTGACAACTGTTTTAAGGGGCCTAAGAAATCTTTTTGCACTAATTATTCCTTGTGACTGCAATTTATAAGCAGCGCAAGATGTAACTATTTTCACAATTTTGCACCAGAACACTGGTAGGGGCGACGTAATGCAGCCCGAATTACCAGCCAACAATAGACTTATTAAAATATTCTTAGAGGTACACTACTACGGACATGGTCTAGGGCCTAAAAACATGGTTTTCAAGTTCATTTTGTCTGTTTTCTAAATGTAGGGAATGGAGAGGGTTTTCCAAACTATCAAGTGGACAGTGGTACCAGCAGGATTTCAAAGGGTAAGTATGTAAAATTTGGTGCAATTAAGTGAAACGGTGTATATCTGTGCAGGGAATGGAGTGGTCTGTACGAAAATTCATGTGGGCATTGTTACCCACAGGGTTCAAAGGGTAAGTATAAAAAATTTCATTCAAATCGGTGAAACATTGTAGATTTGTGCCAAAGAGCCTAAACGCAGGGAATGGAGTGGTCTGTCCGAAATTTCATGTGGACATTATTAGTCTACTCTCAGGGTCCCAAAGGGTAGATATACAAATGTTGCTTGATATCGCTGAAACGGTGTAGATTTGTGCCAAAGGGCCTAAATGCAAGGAATGGAGTGGTCTGTCCAAAATTTAAAGTAGGCAGTGTTACCTGCTGGGTTCCAAACGGTAAGTATACAAATTTTGGTTCAGATAGGTGGAACTGTGTAGATTTGCGTCAAAGGTCCTAAATGCAGGGAATGGAGTGGTCTGTCCGAAATTTCATGTAGACAGTGTTACTCGCAGGGTTGCAAAGGGTAAGTATACACATTTTGGTTCTGAGCGGTGAAACGGTATAAATTTGTGCCAAAGGGCCTAAATGCAGGGAATGGCGTGGTCTGTCCGAAATTTAAAGTAGACTGTGTTACTCGCAGGGTATACGATTGCATAGAGAATACTATAGTTCAATAAATCCTTGAGCAATACTGAGAAATGGCTTCAAATACCACATCCTATCTCCAATTTACACATGCTAGTGCAACAATCACAATAACGCAGGTTATCACAAAAATTCTACACACACATCCATGTACACGGGGCAACATGACCACGATGTCTAAGCCGCGCAAATGAAATAACAACTGTCTACACATGAAAACTGCATAATGGTGATAGGTGAATGTAGGAATGTATGCCACTATGTTTCTCTGACAGGATAGCATTACATCGGTCAGTTTTCTCATGTGTCCTTCAGCAAATTTTACCGGACTATCATGATACAGAGTAAATCGTTGTTGCTTAGTGACAACCTGTCCATCAATGGTGCGGCGTTGACTATCATGATATAGTGTTACTCGTTGTCGCCTAGCGACACTATGTCCTTCAAGTTAATAGATCGGTGAAACAGTGTAGATTTGTATAAATAACAGACAATCAAACAAACAAACAAACCAACATTGAGCTTTATATATAGAGAAGCTATAGGTATCAGCGAAATACACTTTTCTCATATTTTGGGGCAGATCACCTCGCAGTTTCACATCTTAAAAGAACAATAAATAACTAACTAACATTTCTCATAGAAGACTTGAGGACTTTTCTGACACTAGCAAATACTAGCTCATCAGAAGAATTCCTAACACTACACAGGAAAAGAGAAGAAATATGCCAAGCCTTCAACGGCACAGGAGCCATGATTATCAGAACTTGGACAAAAGAAAATTTTGGGATGAGACATGTCTTCACGAAACTGGCTGTTCATGGTTTCCACCACCTTATCTGTGAAAATATATCCTTTCACGACCCAAATGAAAAGTGCAAATGAAAACTATGTTTACAAACGCGTGATCGCTATTACTTAGAATTATGTTCCCAGAGAACTCAATCAGTGACTATGCCAAGATGTGAGAGAGATCAGAATTGTAAATTGGTATTGTAATTTTGTTACCCTATTTGGCTGCATTAAATATATTATTACTATTAGTATTATATCTAGGAACCTATACTCGCAAGACTCTATTGCAGTGCGGATGAAGTTCGCCCTAAAATTATATGATGCGGCAAGAAGTGTTTTTTTTATTCTTTTTTCTTCCTCTCTTTTTGAAGTTGTGATGGTGTAGTGGTCTAGTTACTCGTTTCCATTATATGCTTTAGTCCCCAGGACTGTATAGTTTACTTCATATCCACAAGCGCAGTCGAGCGGTTCAATGTACATTCCACGACTGAAGTGGGTGGCTATACATTCTAAGACATGGGAATCAAATCTGGCTTTGAAGGTCAATTTCAGTTCGGCCAGTATTATAGTTTTCCACGCAGACGTGAGATAAACTAAGGTGGATTTTCGGCTGTACTATGGAGTTCTTAAATCTTATTGGGGATTTAATCGGGGTGTATTTAGCCACGTGAAGATCTCTTCTCAGTTATCTTCATGAGTGGGTTCTAAACTTCACGATGTCTAAGCCCCTCAAATATGCAACATCATCGGCTCTAAACTTGCTGTCATCTTAGAAGTGATTTCACTAAAGTTTTTTTTTCTCCTTTCCGTCAAATGCCTGTATGTTACCTAACTGTGGTCTCCTTCCCAATCATAGCCTTAGCTAACAGCACATACACAACAAAAATATACAGGTTGTCTTATATACACCCTGTGTCTGAAAAGTTCGGTGAATTGGTCTATATTACGAACGGATTGTTGGCTTACCTGAAACAGCCGTTACTATCCTTCGAAGTAATCCCCGTAGATGGTTATGCACTTCTTCGAACGGCTGTAGAAGTCCTGGCATAGTCTTCGTGAGGGATAGCCTTCAGTAGGGTCGTCACATTACGTTGGATTTCCAAAATGTTCGAAAACCTCTGGCCCTTCAGGGCTTTTCGGCTACCATACTTTGACGCTTGCCTTCGGGGTTGTACCCCAGGCAACAGGTCTCGTCACCCGTGACGATGGCTTTCAGGACCGTTCCATTCCACGCAACATTCTCACTTCTCGTTGCCACCCGTCGAACAGGTGGGCACGTTAGGGTGCATATATTCACCCTTCTCACTGCCGCCCTTCTATCAAGTGTACAAGGCAGGTTGCATAGATTCACACTTCTCTCTTGCTTTCAATTTAGAGTTTTGTCGACCCAAACTGAAGGCTATTCCTAAAGAAGACTATGCCAGGAGTTTCCAGGACTTGTTCAGTCGTTCTCAGAAGTGCATAACCATCCACGGGTATTACTTCGAAGGACAGTAACGGCTGTTTCAGGTAAGCCAACAATCTATTCGTAATATAGCCCATTCACCGAACTTTTCAGACACAGGGTGTATAACACATATAGCCTAAGTGCACAAGGTTATTGATCGCGCAATCCCAAGCTTCTAAAGAAAATACATTACCATTATTGTCAGCACAACAACACAGGTTATGATTTAAATTCCATAAATATATATGGATACATACACAAAAGTATTTGTAACTAATGAGCAAGATTATTCTGGGTATATTGAATTATTTCTTGTTAATATTGTGGGGTTCGAAGCCATTTTTTCACTGTTGCCTTACTAAAATCTTATTTCTTGTTAAGTCAGAAATCGTTCGTGCAGAGCCGTGCTGCACCTCGTCAGAAGAGAACGCGACTACTTATTAACAATCAATCATATAAGCCTAACAAACATACGATAAGAAAAATCTAGCCCTTAAGTTAAGCAACAACAACTACACCTTACTCAATGTCCATACACCTGTTTTATTGTTACAGGAAAATAAGCTCAAGAGAATATGTCTGCTGGCGGCTTTGGTGGCGTAGTTCAGGGGTTCTCAGAGTAGGGAGGGGGGGGGGGGCGCATAGAGTGATAAAGGGGAGCGCCGGCTTTGATTGTAATATTTATATTTCATATTCTCTAACAAATATTACTATCCTCATATTCATGAACCCATCATTGGCAGGTAGCTGCCAAGACCATTCTAGAATAATAAACTTGTACTTTTGCTGTCTTATTTCACAAGAACTGACCAGTAGATCCTGCCAGCAGGAATTCTTAGAAAATGTGGCGAGTAACATTTCCCACACAGCTCCCTTTCACTCGCCACCCGCAGTGACATCTCCTTACCAAACACTTAATGACAATAAGCCGCTTGACAATGTGACCACCACTTCCTTTCAAGAATGGATTCCAAGAAGGGATTCTTCTGTTTCTGCCGTTGCCGATTCGAATTCAGCTAGGCCTTTCCAGTCAGTTCAAAGACAGTGAGTGAACAGGTGAATTCTAGTGCGTGGTTAGTCAACTTTATAATAAACTGATACGAGTGACGCCATTACCTATGGATCAGTGGCTTATTTGAAGTGGTAAAAAGAGACCCCATGAAAGTGATAGAGCTTGCCTCCTTCGGAAAAATAACAAGGATCAAATTTAAACAAAGTCCATTGTTCTTCCGCGTCTACTTCTTCTCCCATCAGGATTATTAATTCTACACAGAAAGTGAAAGTGCGTAAATATCAAGACGATTATCTGACATTAGGCTTTACCAGCATTATCGAATAATAATCGGGAACAACCTCAATGCGTTCTTTGTTTGGAGATTTTAGCAAACGACAGTTTAAAGCCTGTGAAACTTTAGAGACACTTGCAGACTAAACATCCAGACTGTGTAAGTAAACCTTCAGCATTTTTTTTAAGTGCCAGAGGCAACAACTGAAAGGAAATGTTAGATTCCTAGAAAAGCACGCTACAGTTCCTATAAAAGCGCTAAGAGCATCCTTGGAGGTATCCTATTTAATTACAAAATCCAAATCACCACGTATTATTGGTGAGAAATTACTTCTTCCTTCAGCTGTGAAAATGTGCGCGATCATGCATGGAGAAATGTTCGGCGAGTGTTTGAAGTCGATACCGCTCTCAAATGATACAGTAACGCGTCGTATTGATGTGATAGCCTCTGACATTAAAAAAAATGCTACCACGTCTACATGATAGCCCAAATTTTCCCTGCAACTTGATGACAGAACAGATATCGTAAACAGTGCGCAGCTTCTTGTTTTTGTACGCTACTGTCATGTAAATGAAATGCACGAGGATTTTCTATTTTGTAAAGCTCTGGAAAGGCGGACTACAGGCGAAGATATTTTTTTCTCTTGTCAATTCCTTTTTTATTGACGACAATCTCTCAAACAAATTGTGTTGGTATATGTGCTGAAGGGGCGTTGGAATTTACTGGAACTAGAAAGGGTTTCAGAGCAAGAGTGAGTGCTGTTACTAATTCTGTAAAATTAACACATTGCATGATACACAGGGAGGCATTGGCTTCAAAAGTACTACAACCGGAAGTCAATAAAGTGCTGAGCGATGTAATTAGTGATGTAAATTTTGTGAAAGCAAGAGCTTCTAACAGTCGGCTATTTTCCATTCTTTGTGAGGAGATGGGATCTACACATGATTCGCTTCTATTGTACACGGAGGTACGTTGGTTGTCTCGTGGTCGAGTCCTTCGCCGCGTTGTGGAGTTGAAGAATGAACTTGGCATTTTCCTATTGGACAGCAGTCCTACACTCGCAACCCTGTTTCTGGATGAGAAATGGCTTCTAATACTGTGCTAATTGGCTGACGTGTTTGGAGAACAGAATGAACTTAACGTGTCACTTCAAGGACGAAATAGTAATATTTTCATTCTAAGCGACAAAGTGCTTGCCTTTAAGAGAAAACTTGAACATTGGAAAGCCCAGATGGACAAAGGTAACTGTGAGATGTTTCATTGTCTAAATGAATTCCTGGTAGAAAATGAATTAGATATTATTTGTCAAATTAGTGGAATTGTTGTTGAACACCTCCAAAACCTTCGTGAAAAATTCAAGGGTAGATTTACACAACCTTCAACTGAGAACGACTGGATTCGCAGTCCGTTTGAAACGAACGTAACAGCCCACCTGTCAACGACAGATCAGGAGGAAATAATAGAACTCTCAAGTGACAGAATACTTCGAAATGAATTTAAGTCGAAGTCTCTTGAACATTTTTGGGTGCAGATTCGGAATGAATATCCAATTTTATCAAGAAAAGCAGTGGACCTGTTATTACCCTTCGCTTCAACTTACTTGTATGAGTCAATATTTTCCGCAATGGCATCCGTCAAGAGGAAGCAACGGTCTCGGATGCAGTTGGAAGGGGATCTGCGGGTTGCTGTTTCAAACATCCAACCATGACTGGGTTTACTTTCATCTCAAATTCAAGCTGACACATCACACAAATTCCGTAAGTGTCTGAGAATTACCAAATTATGATCCATGTACACTTTTATTCTCCTGTTTTATTTTTCATGGGTGAGGAGTTTTAACATAACATTTTTCAAATTCACAGTGAAATGTTGAAAATTGTGTATATTATTTCTATTGTCATTTATAAGTCTTGAGCTTTCAAATATGAAAAGCATTACTGAACACAGGTGTCACAGCTAAAGAGCTAATTAGTGAAACAAACAAAATTTGCTCAATTCCAATAACTGCACGTGCAGCAGTTGTTTTAATTTTTATAAGCAAAAGTAGTACATAAGCATTTTTTTTTACAAAAGGTTGTTGTCCTCGATGTCCTCGAAGAATAATGAACTGTGTATTATTAATATTATTTTTAATGTAACTGGCAATTTAAATCCTAATTAGGCAGTAGCATACACAGTAAATCTTGGGTGATCTTTTTTTCTTTTTGTGGGAAGTAGCCTATGAGAAGTTCTAAGAAAGGAAATGAGAATAGGAGGGGGGGGGGGGGGGGGGGCGGCGACAGAAAAAGTTTGAGATTCCCTGGCGTAGTTGGTAAGATGCTGAGTTTCTATGCCCAAGATCGCGGGTTCAAGCCCGGCCGGAGTCGTCGGATTTTTAAGAGTGTTAAAAACCCTCAGTATGCCTTCCTTCGGAGAGGAAGTTAATCTGGCGGACCCGTGTCACAGATTTATGGATTGTAAAAGAATTCTCCACTAACTACAATTGTGTGAAGCAAAAATTTGTAGGTTAGATTTGATTAGCGCTCTATTAAGTTCCAACGTTCGCTGCAAGGTGGTGGTTGAGGTGGCATCTAGTAGCCAAGTTCACAGCTAGGTTTCGTTGTCGGTAGCATTTGGTAGCAAAAGTAGGAACTACTTGAAATTGATCGTATGCAGTCCGTAGCTGAATTACAGACAACCCACACTAATACAGCCATCACAATTAACGCCGGTTATCAGACAGATTCTACACGCACCCAAAGCACACAGGGCTACATGAGCGCGTTTTCGTAGCCCCTAAACTAAGGAACCAACCAGAATATGTCTGCGGGATTGTGCATCTAATTATGAGTAAGGGTTGGTGACGTAGAAAAGGATGCAAAATACCAACATCCTCACATGCTGGACTCATCACGTAGGTGTTTTATTCAAACGTCAATCGCATGATTAGGATACAAGGACTAATAGTCTTTTAATGGCACATTAAGATAGATAGACAACCTGAAATAGACTCTCTACTGTTTGCAGATGACTGGTACTTTTTGCAGAATCTGAAGATTACAGAGATCAGTATATAATCTTCACACAACAACGAGAAATTACGACATGGAGATTTCCCTTACTAAAAATAAAGTTATGGCCTTCATCGAGAAAAACCATGAGAAGACAAAAATTGCAATAGAAAATACAACCGTTGAACAGGTATCAGCATTCATATATCTCGGCTACAACCTCAGTTATATCCAAGAAACCGATATGCAGCACAAAATCATCAACTTCTCTAAGGTCACAGGACTAATACAGTAAAGAACATCTTCAGTCCATCTTTAGCCCAGAGGCACACGCGACTCAAACTATACAGCATCCTAGCCAAACCTACCCTTTTATATGGCAGCGAATCATGGACCCTTCGAAAAGGGGATGAACGGAGACTACCCAGTGCCGAGATGCGGTTCATGAGGAGAACAGCTGGATACACACTATAGGATAGGAAAAGATCTGAGGATATCCTTAGAGAACTAAAAGTAAAACAAATTATCAACACAGTGCAGAATTGCAGATCAGCTTGGAAGGACCATGTACTGCGTATGAAGACGAGCCGAATCACCAGACGAGTCTTCAAATACCAACCTAGAGGCAGAAGAGACGTAGGTCGACCTACAAAGAGATGGAACAAGACCGTAACAGGCCACCTGGCCTAACACTTGATAGGAAGGATAAGAGGAAGAAGAAGAAGGAACTGAAATTGTGTATATTTATAGAGGCCATTAACATTATTTCACTTTCTTCGGCTTATTCCAATTAATTGTAGTCACTTGAACCAATCAGGATCATTTTGGATTTGGCCGGGAATTTGAGGCCGGATGCCTTTCCTGACGCCACTTGACTTTTCAAGTGAAAATTCCACCCCGCTGTCACCGGGATTCAAACTCCGACCGTCTGGATGGAAAATGAGAAGCTAAGCCACTGCGCCATCACGCTACCCATAGAGGTAATTAACGTAGGTAGGATATATGAAAATAGGCTATTTAGTTCATCTCGGAACTACTTGTTTTTCATAAAATGAACATAGGCTAAAATAAAAAGACTGAAGAATATCACAATGACCTTATAATTCCCGTTTAAATGTATTCACTACAGGAAATACTCAAACATAATTATTATTAACGATACAGCGCAAAAATTGTGCATAATTATTAATTATAATTATAAGCAATTATTTATCTAATTGTTTCTTAAATAATAACTAGACGACCCGAGCTGCTTCGCAGCATTCATTTCAACAATCCTACAACACTTCTTTCCATATGACATTTGCTAATCAAATGTCTTCATGCTATAGACCTGAACAGACATTTACGGTAAATGACGAAGTAGATTTATGAGACCAAATGTGTGGGCGTCGCCTGTCTTCTGTGTGTATGTCCCACCTTATCTTTAACGGTTTACCCAACTTAAGCTTAAAAAAGTCCTCTCGGCACGCCGGAAGGCGGAGGTAGATTTCACCGGACAAACTTGGAGATAGGCGAAAATAGGCAGAATATGCAGGTTTTCGTAGAATGATCAGACCTCATTTATCGCGTGAAAGTATTTTATAATTGGAGATTAATTAACTTTGTTTGTCTTCATTTTAAACATATTTTAAACATTTTATTGTCTTACGGGGATGGTAACCTTCTTGTCATTTGAAGTCCATTTTTAGCCTATTTTCAATTTTGAAAAAATAGGCTTATGAGATCACCTTTTGTCCGTGTGTGTGTGTGTGTGTGCGTGTGTGTGTGTGTGTGAGGTGTGGGTGTGTGTCCCCCCCTAATAAAATCTAAACGGCTGGAGCGATTTCAGTGAAACTCGGTAAGTTCATAGCACTATTCCCGGCGACGTCGACCGTGCCCATCGAATTTTGTTACGTCTCGCCAATCCAACATGGCGGCTGTGCGAAATATTTCACTAGCATTCAGTATCTCCGAAACGATAACGGATATCGCCCTGAAATTGTGTACGGTGATAAAGGGTACTACTAGAAGTTCACCTATGAACCTTTCAAAAACCTGGTTACTACATAACCAACATGGCGGCCAAGCGAAGTGGAGACTTTTAAATAGACTTTTCTCGCGATTTAACTATCCAAACGTAATGAAACTTCGTACAGCAAATATTTATACACGTTGCAATGCACTGGAATCTAATTTAGTTCAATTGTTTACATAACCTCAAAATGGCGCCTGTGCGAAATATTTCACTGACATTCTATATCCCCGAAACTATTACAGATATCACCCTGCAATTTTGTACGGTGATAAAGGGTACTGATACAAGTTTACCTATGTATAATTCATAAACCAGTAAAGTACAAAACGAACATGGCGACCAAGCGAATTTGAAATATTTTAATAGACTTTTCTCGTGAGTTAACTCTCTGAGCGCAGTGAAATGTGGTACAGTAAATGATTTTGCAGATTGTAATGTACTGCCATCTAATTTAATTCAATTGTTTACATAACCTCAAGATGGCGGCTGTGCGAAATTTTAAAATTAAGTTTTTATTTCTTGTGTCGTAATCATGCGATCGAAGTGAAAGTTTGAATAATGAACCTAGGCAATAAGTGACCTTGAATGGTACATAACTCTATGGCCTATACATAAAACAATCCTAAATGGCAAGCTTCCGTAATATTTAGACGGTTCTGAATATATATGAATCGTTTACAGCAACCAAACTGAAATTTATATGTTCATAGAGACTATGAACATATGTTCACCTATAGGACTTTCAGTAACCTCGTGAGCACGAATCCAACATGGCGGCGACGCGAAGTATAAATATTTAAATGGACGTTTCTCGCGAATTAACTATCCGAGTGCCGTGAAACGTTGCACGTTTTAAATGCTTGCACAAATGTTGATCCACTGGCATCTAATTTATTTCAATTGTTTGCATAATCACAAGATGGCTGCTGTGCGTAATTTTAAAATCTCGTTTTTACTTCTTGTGTTCTTATCGTGCGATTGAAGTTTGAATACCACACTTACACAATAATCTTAATATAATAGTACAAAAATAAAAATCCAACCTGGCGACCGTCTGAAATATTTAGACGGTTCTCAATATCTACGAATCTGTTACAGCAATTAAACTGAAATTTTGTATGTTGATAGAGGCAATTAACATGAGCAGGATATATGAAAATAGGCTGTACAGTTCTTCACGGAACTACTTGTTATACTTGTGGTCACACTGTCCTTATGCAAGGTTTCGACACTGATGTGTAACTATGTAACGGTCTGTTACTTCTTCACGCAAAATTATATCTCCCGCAGAGATGTTGGTTGGTTCCTCAGTTTAGGGGCTGCGACAACGCGGTCATATAACCCCGTGTACTTTGGGTGAGTGTAGAATCTGTCTGATAAACGGTTTGAATTGTGATGGCTGTATTAGTCTGTAATTCAGGTAAGGAATGCAGACGCTAAATTTCAAGCAGTAGTTCCTAATGTTGCTGCCAGATACTAACGTCAACGCCACCCAGCTGTGAACTTGGCTACTGGATGCCACCTCAATCAGCAACTCGCAACGAACGTTGGAACTTCCCCTCCAAAGGAAAGCTTACTGAGGGATTTTTAGCGCTCTTAGAAAATCCGACGACTTTGGCCGGCTTTGAACCCGCGACCTTGGGCATAGAAGTTCAGCATGCTACCAGTTACGTCACCGAAGCCGCTTCACACTTAGTCAGATGGAAATCTGAATCTGATCTCGCACAAGTGCGTTGTCATGGCAACGTCTGATGGCTCATCCCTCATCAATTTAGTAGTGTTGCCATGTCAACCACTGATAGCTCTTGGCATTTTCTTATAATTCCGAAATCATTTTTCTCATCCCTTGGCGCAATGGTGGCTCATATCAAAAATTATTTCAGTCAAACGTTTTAGGTAATTATTAGGGGAATATTGTCCATTTTGTACGGTTTTGATATTGTGCCTATTAACAGAGATATGATTAATGTTTCCCGAAAAAAAACACTTTTTCCCACCCCTTTGGTCAATGGTTGGTGCTATCAAAAAACGTTTCAAACATAAATTTCTGAGCTTTATCCGACACATAGTATGAACTTTGAACGGATTCGATATTTCACATATTAAGAGAGTTATAGCAATATTTCATTTTTTCGAAGAAAAAAAGTCCCCCATTTTCATCCCCTTCGACCGATTTAGCCCAGTAACGAACTCGTCCGAGATTTTATGGGTATACATATTCGGTAAAAAATTCAAAGTGATTGGTGCAAAATTACGGCAGTTATCGTGTGCACAAGAAACTGATATATATATATATATATATAAACTTTTGAACTGACGGTGGTTTTGGGGTCTGGGGGATGTGAAACGCGAAGATATGTCGAAATTTTCCGGAAATCGAAACATGGTACCCATTGCAATAGTTAGCTTTCTAATGAAATCTACCTAAAATACTGCCGTCAACGACGCCTAGCTGTGAACTTGGCTACTAGATGCCACCTCAATCAGCAACTCGCAACGAACGTTGGAACTTCCCCTCCGAAGGAAAGCAAACTCAGGTTTTTTAGCGCTCTTAGTAAATCCGACGACTTCAGCCGGGTTTGAACCCGCGACCTTGGGCATAGAAGTTCAGCATGCTACCAGTTCCGATACCGAAGTCGCTTCCCACTGACTTATGAAAACTGAATCTGATCTCGTGCAGTGGCGTTGTCATAGCAACTGCTGATGGTCATCCCTTATCAATTAAAAGTAAAGTTGTCATGGCAACCTCTCTTGGCACTTGGCATTTTCTTATAATTTAAATCATTTTGTTCACCCCGTGGCGTAATGGTGGGTCATATCAAAAATTCTTTCAGACAAAAGTTTTAGGTAATTATTGGAGGAATATTGTCCATTTTGTGCGGTTTTGATATTGTGCCTATTAACAGAGATATGATTAGTGTTTCCCGAAAAACCCACTTTTTCCCACCCCTTTGGTCAATGGTTGGTGCTATCAAAAAACTTATTGGACATACATTTTTGGCACTTATCTGACACATATTATGAACTTTGAAGGGATTCGATATTTCATGTATTAAGAGAGTTATAGCGATATTTCACTTTTTCGAAAAAAGACCCCCATTTTTACCCCCTTTGACCGATTCTGCCCATTAACGAACTCGACCGAGATTTTATAGGGATACATATTATGTAAAAAATTCAAAGTGATTGGTGCAAAATTACGGCAGTTATCGTGTCCACAAGAAACTGATATATATATATATATATATATATAGATAGATAGATACATATATACATAAATTATATATAAACTTTTGAACTGACGGTGGTTTTGGGGTCTGGGGGATGTGAAACGCGAAGATATGTCGAAATTTTCCGGAAGTCGAAACATGGGACCCATTGCAATAGTTAGCTTTCTAAAGAAATCTACCTAAAAGGCACACGGACGGCAGGTCCCAGACGCAATTCTTAAAAGCCGAGGTGAACAGCGAAACTCCAAATACTTCTCTGAAGTATTAACTCGACACGACTCGACAGTTTGATGCTGGCCGAAGCTGAGGTGATATGGTCGGTTGTAAGCTGTGTGACCTTAAACTGTCTACACATGAAAACTGCAAAATGGTGCTCCGCAGCATTCACTTCAACAATCCTACAGCACTTCTGTCCGTATAACATTTGCATGTCTTCATGCTAGTGACCTGAACAGACATTTATGGTACCGTCGCTTTTGGGTAAATGATGAAGTAGACTTATGCGATGAGGCTCATTATAGTTCAAGTTTCATTGTGATACAGGTTCTTCACCAATCATAGCTCAAGATTTTCATTATGATACTGTGCCCGTTTAGACCGGAGTCCGCACGACCACATATGCATTTTACCAATAATCAGTCAGCACGAGAGTCAAAATATCCCGGGGCGCCAGATGGGTTAAAGCTAATCGCAAAAACGACATCAAATGAAAAAAAATGCTTTACTGATTTTTGGCTCAATGCAACAATAAGGATAGAAGGAGATTCAACTGGGCATAACACATCATGTAAAATTATCTCATTTTATTTTGAATTTAAAATTGACTGCAAAAATGCTCAAAGCAGCATCATTCACGTGTGGCGACCCACACCCTATTTACACAATGTACAAAAATTTTCCCAACACATTGGACACTTATCTTTGGAAACACAAGTCTGATTATTAGTCCTGTAGACTGTGTTCCAAAATTATATTCATTATTCATGATTAAATCCAGTTCAAATTTAATTGTCTTTACTGGAAATGTCGTAGTTCACTGTTTGAATTTTTATATAATATTGACACTCGTAGAATAAATGTTCATAGAATTTTTAACTTTCACTTATTTTTCCAGTTTCAAAAAATATTGTCAAAAAAATATTATTATCTCTGAATCAACACAAATTATTTAAACATATTAATAACATCTGAAAAGTATTTGACCTTGAGCATAGCATCGAAGAACTGTGCGAAGCACAACAAAATTAATTGTTCTTCTGACATTAAACGTTTCGAGAAGTGACTCGATTATGAACTTCAAGTTCCTAACAAAATATATGATTTCTGAATCATCAACTTGATCAATAAATTGTTGGACCATTCAACTATTTGACTTTCCACTTGGAATCATTATTAAGAAAAATATTTATATTTGTGGCCATTTTAGTAACTTTCACAACTTGCAATTCTTCGACAGAATGCGGAAATAAGAATTGTAGCTTCATAATAAATTCATTTAGTTCATGGCACTAGGATTGAAAACATCCTTCAAATCATTCGTGGTTATAGAATTATTTTTAATTGGCAGTGGCCCATTCTATTATTTTCATAAGAACACAATATTACAACAACAACGACAAAGGTCTTCCTCTGAAGAAGAATAAACTACTATCATGACAAATCCGGGTTCTAGAAAAATCAATGTCTAAATGGAATCCGTAAACAAGGTTGAAATAAGAACTGATGGTTTCTAAGAAATAACCTTCGGGTCATTCATACGACGAAATGTGTAGTTCCAATACTCCTTCTATAAACCTGAGCCATCGAACCTGCTATTTGATTGATGCTCAATAAAAACCCTCATTCCTGCGACTTAAACATGCGCACCTGGGAATGGCATTTCAACTATTCCACACATAATTATTTCTTCCCAAAATTTATACAATAAATCAAGCCTCTGCTTGTTATCAACACTGGAAGATTTATAAACTTACAAGTTTATTTTATTTTACCATTTAGTTCAACCCGTGAAGTTACCATACTTATGATACTCTTTATTTCACTTTCGAATGTGTATCTACGTCATGATTTTATATAAATACAAAAATATCCTATTTGATACAATTATCAATTGCTTCCCGTTTCATGCCTCTCCGTGTTATCTGAAAAATATACTTTGCTCATTGCAAATATTAACTGTTCAACCAGAACTGAAATGTTGGTTGAATGCTGGCTTGCGCTAACCACTCTCCTTCGGAAAATCACCTGTTCCAAACTAGAAATGATTAAACTACTTCATAAGCTCTCTCTCAATACATATGATTATTAGAAAATATAAGATCCAAAAAATATTTAGAAAAGTTATGAAAATCATTATTATTATTATTATTAGTGGATTATTATTATTATTATTATTAGTTATATTATTTTAAATATATTTAATTATTATTTCATTATGTGAGAATCCACATGTTCGAATCTTCGAATATGGATAAAATATCCATTCCTCAACAAAAAATAATTTAACTTTTACAGTTACATCGACGGTTTTCCGTGACTTCCCAAACATATGAAATATTCAAATAAATCCTCGTTATGCTCGGTCATCGATCCTAAACTGTTCTGAGTGCTGAAAATACTCAAAATAACTCTAATATGTCTTGCGTAAATCATTGCAAGATTTAAATACGAAGAAAAATAAATGTGTTGGTCATCTGCAGAAAAATAGTTTGTTCCAATTAGCTAGGCATAATATAAAGTCAAAATGTGGCTTACATTTCTTGATGGTCTTGAAGCGTAGTAAACCTGGTCTGTACCAGATTTATCCAGATACATGCCCTGTCGGACACGCACGTCTAATCCTTGTATCGGCCGCCATTATATACCCACAATCTGTCTAACAAGACATAGTGGTAATATCTCTTGACGTTTGAAGTAACTGTTGATCCATTTTAATATTGGCTCCTGTTAAAGCCATAACAGTTTGCTTAAATGGGGTCAGATCTAAATGATCTATTCTCAAATATGTCAGTTGTAACATAACTCACGGTAATCGTTTCAGTACAAGAAAACACTGACAGTCTAAACCAATCAGCGGCTGTTCTGAAGATCGTTCCCTGGGCATGGCTTCACACCATCTATCATGCGCGAAGCAACATATAGTTTCCCTTTGTCGGCTAATGAACAACACCGTGATAGACTGGCCTTCAATATACTGAAAGATCGGAGTGGTTATTAAGTTACAAATAATGAAACTGACTGAATTGGACTAAAATATCCAAGTATTAGATTATTATTGGACTGTGACAAAGTACTTTTCTAGACAAAGTCTAGCATATGTCCATGTAGAAATAAAATATTTCAACAGTGTCCGTTGAAAAATATCAATCACCTTAGTGATTCTCTCTGTCGAAAACTTACTAAGTTCCACATGTAGCGCAGCACTTTTGTGACTATCACAATTTTGAAAATAACTTCTGCGTAGATCCGGCAACCATGTGCCTTGGCTCGGCTCAGCGTAGCGGCACCTTGCTAGGCAAGTGCTTGTTTCGAAGTGAGCTGAAGTTGCTTGAGCCGGCCGGCTTTTATTCAAAACGGTCAGGGTCACGCTGAATCAGCTGAAATCTGGAAATCCTCATATCTCTGGTATCCCTGGTCCGATTTACTTGATACTAAATGCATTCTCTTTCATTTGGCCGTGCCAGTAATCTGATCCAAGTCTCAAGTCTCTACTCCATGGTTAACTATTTAATCAATAAATAGTCTCGACCTCTGCTATTACTCGCTACGTCACTTGACATGCTCTTAGCTGCATAAAATTTCCAATTGCTTCTAGAAGCAATGGAGCGCGATATTCAAATATCTCAACTTTCAAAAGCGGCTGTATCCTTTCCCTTGATATCTAGGTGTCTGAATCTTGGAATACCCATTCCTAGAGTTGGGCACAATACAGCTGTTTGACCAATTAGGTAAGGATAGCATCGCATATCACCTCCACCACTACTGATAAAATAGTAAGTAAAGGCCATTAATGAGAAATGAAAAGATAACTCACACAGAATGAATCAATATGTATTAAGCTGTAAATTTGATTGAGTATATCTTAGTTCTTAGAACGGTGGGAAAGAATGAACAGAATGTATGATGGTAATCACTGATGTAGGTCAATAAGCACATTCTTTTTTACCATTACCACAGGACAGTTATCGTATTAGGGATGCGGACGTCCTTGTATAATTGTTATTTAATCTGTGCCCCGTTTGCTGAGGTTTGTGCTCCTCCGCAACATTCGTTTCAACATTCTGATAATACTTCCTTCCATACGACATTTGGTGTTCGCTTGCCTTTTGGTTCTATTTGAACTTTGACGTCATGAAAGGATTTTGCTCGCGATAGTGCAACATACAGTTGTCCTTGGCTAAACACCGGTTGAGGTAAATAAATGCCTACTTGATCTAGTGTTTGACCTTGAGCTTTATTGATAGTTATACAAAAAGCCAAACGTACTGGAAAATGCCTACTTTTGGAGAAAAATGGCATAGAAGTATCTGATGGCGTAAGGTCAAGGCAAGGAAGTAGGACATTGTTTCCAACATTTACGCCAGTAATAATTTCCAGGTGTAAGCAATTGTCATGCATCTTCCGATCCAGCAGTCTAGTACTGTTCAACAGACCTTGGGTAACATTAATATTTCTCAACAAAATCACAATTGAGCCTTCTTTTAGTCGAATGTTATGAGTTGGGAATCCACTTATGTCTGTGCTATCTAAAAATTCTGTTGTGAATTTTAGAAGTTCACTCTCATCTTCAGTAATCAAATTATTCACACTGATGAAAGTTCTCGATGATCATGGGACTAGCTCTAAAACTTTGTCATTGATTTCTTTACAGTGTTCATTTTAAGTGCTAAAATCGCTATTTTTGAAAAGCGTGAAATATCTTTCAGCATGGAAAGTTTGTTTCCATATATTTCAGTGATGATATCAGTTATAGCAATGATGGAGGGTGGTAAGTCGACTAATTCTGAATTTTGTCCATCGACGTGAGGGTATTCACCGTTACCAATTTGTATTGTAACCCTATGAGGTTACATGTTATTTTTCATGTTCTTTTGTTCATAGCTGTAGATTTTCACATCTGTGGACATAGTATCTATATATAATTTTAGTTTGTTTTTCTTATCTCTTTGATTTTTTTTTATTCCATGCAGATTATTCTATGCTAAGATGTTAGATGAGTTGAGTTTTGAATTCCATGAGGGATGATTATTCAGATGTTCATGCCGTGCTAAAAAGATAGGATTATTATCGAATTCTTTCCTCTGTTCTTATATAAAGCGATATCTTACAGTAAGTTGATTGAGATGTTCATGAATGGAAGATAATAAATGATATGGAAATTAAATGATACAAGTTGACTCTCCCTTATGGTAATAATTACCATCACGGCCCTGATAACCACAAAAAGCAGTAAGTACAGTTACAATTGGCAACCCAACGTCGGGCACGAATATGGGAATGTAGAAAAAGAAATGGAGGAGGATATGATTCGGGATATGCTACTAATGCTGCTTAGCAAGTTGGATATGATTCGGGATATGCTACTAATGCTGCTTGGCAAGTTCACAGAGACGGAAGAGTCTATATGTAAGACATAAAAGGAGTCTACTAGTTCATTAAAGGAGTCGGTTAGTTCAGATATTAATGAATTAAAGGAGTCTGTGAAGCAGTGGAATGAATCTGTAAGTACGGAAATAGGATCAGTAAGGGAGTTTTTAAGTACGGAAATAGGATCAGTGAAAGAGTGTATGAGTAAGGAAATAGGAGACGTTAGGCAGGATAGCGTGGATATCCTTAAGGAGGAACAGGTGACATTGATGGAGAGGGATGAGAAGCTCAAGGAAGAGAGAGAACGAGGTGAAAAAGAACAAGGTTATATGGATGAAGTGAATGAGCTATGTGCGATTAAGGAGTAGGGAAATTATCTGAGATGTGGGGGGCGTAAGAAAGCAGGTGATATGGAAGAAACTGAAGGAGAGGAGACAGGTGAAAGAAAGGAAAAAACAGAAGAGAAATGAGAAACGGACAAGGAAGAAGGTGAAACAGAAGGGCGTGAGAAAGCAGGTGATATGGCAGAAACTGAAGAAGAGAAAGAAGAATCGGATAAAGTTGGTCATGAGGAGGACAGTAGCCGTCAAGATAAAGAGGCTAAAGATGAAGGTAAAAGTGCAAAAGAAGGTCATGGAGAAGACAACATACTGGAAGAAGATAAGGTGAAGAAGAAACAGTGGAGAACAAAGTGGAAGAAGAGAAAGGAATTGTTGAATAGTATGAGACAGACCAAAAGAAGAAAAATAAAGTAAAATATGATGATACTGAATCAGAGGACACAGACCAAAGGAAGAAGAAGAAGAAGAAAGGAAAATATGATATTAAATCAGAGGAGACAGACCAAGAGAAGAAAAAGAAAGGAAAATATGATGATACTGAATCAGAGGAGACAGACCAAAGGAAGAAGAAGAAGAAGAAAGGAAAATATGATATTAAATCAGAGGAGACAGACCAAAAGAAGAAAAATAAAGTAAAATATGATGATACTGAATCAGAGGACACAGACCAAAGGAAGAAGAAGAAGAAGAAAGGAAAATATGATATTAAATCAGAGGAGACAGGCCAAGAGAAGAAAAAGAAAGGAAAATATGATGATACTGAATCAGAGGAGACAGACCAAAAAGAAGAAGAAAGGAAAATATGATACTGAATCAGAGGAGACAGACCAAAGGAAGAAGAGAAAGAGAGGTTTGGAAGACAGGAGACGGGGAGGCAGGAGGCATCGTAGAAGACGACGAGGCGGAAAGCGTAGGAGACGCAAGATTTGCAGACGACGGCGCAGGCGTGGAGGCAAGAGGAGAGGCAGGAGAAGATATAGAAGAAATGGAAGCACGTCTTACAATAGTAAAAGTGCAGAGAGAAGATGTCATGTAAGAGAGCGTGCAGTTTATTCTCAATGTCTTGTGGGAGACTGGTATTCATCCCAATGAAGGCAACGGAATATCCTGGTTCCAAGTGAAAGGGGTGCTGACATGTCGTGGACCTTAGCTACAAGATTCCTAAGAGACTATATGCAGTTATATGGTAACGTCATGGATGAAGGCTATGAGTTCATGCCAAAGAAGAATAGGCTACATTTGCAAGTTACAATGGTGCAAAAGATTGGAGCAAATGGGAGGCTATACAAGTGCTTCAGCTTCAGCAGTTATTAATGCAGATGACGTATACACCGCAAGTCTTAAAAAGAAGGAAGTGTGGGATTAAGAACAGTGGTTATACTGAGTTGTACTCTTTGTGTTTGTATAATAGTATAATTATGTTTGTTAATTAGATTTAAGAATTATAAAGATGTACTGCGCTTACTTTATAATTCTGGGGAGCAATTGTAACCCTATGGGGTTACATGTTCTTTTGCATGTTCTTTTGTTCATTGCTATAGATTTTCACATCTGTGGACATAGTATCTATGTATAATTTTAGTTTGTTTTTCTTATCTCTTTGATTTTTTATTCCATGCAGATTATTCTATGCTAAGATGTTAGATGAGTTGAGTTTTGAATTCCATGAGGGATGATTATTGAGATGTTCATGCCGTGCTAAATGATAGGATTATTATCGAATTCTTTCCTCTGTTCTTATATAAAGTGATATCTTAAGTTGATTGAGATGTTCATGGATGGAAGATAATAACTGATATGGAAATTAAATGATAAAAGTTGACTCTCCCTTATGGTAATAATTACCACCACGGCCCTCATAACCACAAAAAGCAGTAAGTACAGTTACAGTATCAAGAAGTTTGCATTGCATTTCCATACGTATCGCTGATGCCAATAATAAGAGGAGAATAATTATTCCAGTTGTCTGTAACATGTTTAACAATTCATAAACTCTGATTGTTGTACTCACAATATGTCAATGACCTGAACAGACAATTACCGTCAACTTTAATTTTTACAACATTTGTAATTGAGGGTATCCTCTGACTCATATGAATCATCGTTAGTTGAACACGATTGGCGGTTCCACCATTTGACTGTAGCGGCATCTGCTACTGACCCGAACATGAAGAAGTTAATTTGGTAAATAAAACAAAATGTTCGGTAAATAACATATAGCCTACTTTCTCCTAAATGCACGGGTCTTGTTATAACTCTTTGTCTTTTTCAAGGAGTATAATTGAATGTTGGTTGTAGTAGCTTGTTGAAATACAACGTGCTATACGGATACTAAACATGAATATGAGGTGCCCTTTGCTAGTGCTACCTCTGTAAAAACTTTCAATCGATTAGCTTTCACCGTGTTCGAATTGATATAGGGATCGATTTGCACACATACATGGCCACTATCTGCAAACTATTGGGATGATGACCTTGTAGTTCAATCAAAAGATGTGTCCCACAAAAAGGTATCTTGTAGCAAACTTTGGTAGAGATCAGATGATTAGGTTGATCGTAATTTGAAAACTTTTAACATTTGGGTGGCCACCATTACGTTTCCGTCAAGATGGCCGCGATATAAAACAGGACACTGAGGTGCCCTTTGCTAGTGCTACCTCTATATCAAATTTCGTTCAATTAAGTTTCACCGTGTTTGAAAAGACAGCGGGAATCGATTTGCACACATGCATGGCCGCCATCCGCAAAGATTGAGCTGATGACCGTGTAGTTTGGTCAAATAATATTGCGAAATTTGGTAGAGATCAGATGATTAAGTTGGTCGTAATTTGATTCAAGCTTTTAAGAATTGGGTGGTCGCCATTACGTTTTCGTCAAGACGGCGGCGATATAAAACATAACACTGAAGGGTCCTTTGCTAGTGCTACCTCTGTACCAATTTCTTTCAATTCGGTTTCACCGTGTTTGAATTGATATGGGGAATCGATTTGCACACATACTTGGCCGCCATCTGTAAACAATTGGGCCGGTGACCTTGTAGATTAGTCAAAAGGCGCTCGCCATATAAGTATATCTTGTTGCAAAATTTGGTAGAGATCGGATGATTAGGTTAGTCGTAATTTGACTTAAGCTTTGAACATTTGGGTGGCGGCCATTATGTTTCCTTCAAGATGGCGGCGATATAAAACATGACACTAAGATGCCCTTTGCTAGTGCTACCTCGGCACCGCTTTCGTTCAATTCGGGTTTACCGTGTTTGAATTGATAGGGCGAATCGATTTGCACACATACATGGCCGCCATACGCAAATGATTGGTAGTTGGTAGTTGTAGTTTATTCAAAATATGCTTCCCACATCAAGGTATGTTGTTGAAGAATTTGGTAGAGATCATATTATTAGGTTGGTCATAATTTAATTTAAGCTTTTAACATTTGGGTGGCCGCCATTACGTTTCAGTCAAGATGGCTGCAATATAAAACATGACACTGTGGTGCCCTTTGCTAGTGCTACCTCTGTACCAAATTTTGTTCAATTCGGTTTCACCATGTTTAAATAGATAGGGGGAATCGATATGCACACATACAAGGCTGCCATACGCAATGTATTAAGCTGATGACCTTGTAGTTTGGTCCAAAGATCTTCATACATAAGGATGTAAAGTTTAAAAATTTGGTGGAGATCAGATGAATAGATTGATCGTAATTTGACTTAAGCTTTTAACATTGGGGTGGCCGCCATTAAGTTTTCGTTAAGATGACGGCGATATAAAACATGGCAATGAGTTATCCTTTGCTAGTGCTACCTCTGTATCAACTTTTGTTCAATTCGGTTTTACGGTGTATGAATTGATAGGTAGGTGGAATCGATTTGCACACATACATGGCCACCATCTGCAAACTATTGGGCTGATGACCTTGTAGTTTAGTCAAAAGGCACCCGCCATATAGATTTATGACGTTGCAAAATTTGGTTGAGATCGGATGATTAGGTTGGTTGTAATTTGATTTAAGCTTTGAACATTTGGGTGGCCGCCAATACGTTTCCGTTAAGATGGCAGTGATATAAAACGTGACACTGAGGTACCCTTTGCTAGTTCAACATATGTACCAAAATTCGTTCAATTCGATTTCACCGTGTTCAAATTGATAGGGGGTGGACAGACATTCAGAGTACACACACTCACAAACAGACTGACACACACACACACACTAACCGACAGACACACAATTTTTTGCCCTGTGTAGATCTCATAAGTCTATTTTCATTTTTTGCAAAAATCGAAAGTAGGCTAATAATCGCGTATAGAGTAAAGTACTAATGCCCCGCCCTCTCTCCCTTCCTCCACCCCCCCCCCCCCCAAGCTTTTCATCGGTTCCTATCCACAATGTTTATTATTGTATGCTTATTCGCTAATTAATACTGTTCAGTCGGTCAACACGATTGTACCCAATTGTTATTGGAGGTACACTAATCCTGAAAAATATTACATAAGATTAATAAATAGGCTACACTTGGATGGCCAGTTTCAATCGTCAATCAACCAAGTATATTTATTAATCTCATGCAATAATTCTTTTCATGATTAGGGAAATTCCCATTAGAATTGGGCACAATCCTGTTGACCGACTGAAAGACATTAAATTTCTATTATTAATGCAACACTGAAAAATGGCTTCAAATACCATATCCTATCTCCAATTTCCACATGCTAGTGCAACAATCACAATAACGCAGGTTATCACAAAAAATCTACACACCCATGCACACGATGCAACATGACCACGATGTCTAAGCCCGTAAATGAAATAACAACTGTCTAAACATGAAAACTGCAAAATGGTGATAGAAGAATGTAGGAATGTTTGCCACTATTTTTCTCTGACAGGATAGCATGCTAATATGCTGATTAACTGTGCATACGATAGCATAGAATACTACAGTCCAATAAATCCTTGAGCAACACTGAAAAATGGCTTCAAATACCATATCCTATCTCCAATTTACACATGCTAGTGCAACAATCACAAAACCGCCGGTTATCACAAAAAATTCTACACACACACATATGTACACAGGGCAACATGACCACGATGTCTAAGTCCCGCAAATGAATTATTATCTGTGCATACCATAGCATAGAGAATGCTACAGTCCAATAAATCCTTGAGCAACACTGTAAAATGGCTTCAAATACCATATCCCATCTCCAATTTACACATGCTGTTGCAGCAATCACAATAACGCAGGTTATCACAAAAATTCTACACACATGCCCATTTACACGGGTCAACAAGACCAGGACGTTTAAGCCCCGCAAATGAAATAACAACTGTCTACACATGAAAACTGCAAAATGGTGATAGGAGAATGTAGGAATGTTTGCAACGCAGGTTATCACAAAAATTCTACACACACACCCATGTACACGGGGCAACATGAGCACGATGTCTAAGCCCCGCAAATTAAATAACAACTCTCTACACATGATAATTGCAAAATGGTGATAGGAGCATGTAGAAATGTTAGCCACTATGCTTCTCTCACAGGATAGCATTAAATTAAAATTTGCTAATATGCTGATTAACTGTGCATACGATAGCATAGAGAATACTACAGCCCAATACAATCCTTGATTCACAATCGGTCAGTTTTCCCATGTGTCCTTTAGCAAATTTTACCGGACTATCATGATACATAATAAATCGTTGTTGCCTAGTGACAACCAGTCCATCAATGGTGCGGCGTTGACTATCATGATACAGTGTTAGTTTTTGTCACCTATCGACAAATGTCCGTCAATTTATTAGCCTACATTCGATTTTTGCAAAGAATGAAAGTAGACTTATGAGATCAACACAGGGACAAAAATTGTGCATCTGTCTGTCTGTGTGTGTGAGTGAATATGTGTGTGTGTGTGTGTGTGAATGTGTGTGTGTGCTCGGAATGAAAGACCCCACCTATCAATTCAAACACGATGAAACCGAATTGAACGAAATTTGGTACACAGGTAGCACTAGCAAAGGACCCCTCAGTGTCATGTTTTATATCGCCGCCATCATGACGAAAACGTAATGGCGGCCACCCAAATGTTCAAAGCTTACATCAAATTACGACCAACCTTATCATCTGATCTCTACTAAATTTTGCAACATTATACCATTATGTAGGAAGAAACATTTGACCAAGTTACAAAAGAATCAGCCCAATACTTTGCGGATGGCGGCCATGTATGTGTGCAAATCGATTCCCCCTATCTATTCAAACACGATTAAACCGAATTGAACAAGATTTGGTACAGAGGTAGCACAAGCAAATGATACCTCAGTGTCATCTTTTATATAGCCGCCATCTTGACGAAAACGTAATGGCGGCCACCCAAATGTTAAAAGCTTAAATCCAATTACGACCAAGTTAATAATCTGATCTCTACCAAATTTTGCAACAACATACCTTTTTGTGGGAAACACCTTTTGACTGAACTACAAGGTCATCAGGCCAATAGTTTGCAGATAACGGCCATGTATGTGTGCAAATCGATTCCCCATATCAATTCAAACACGGAGAAACCAAATTGAATGAATTTTTTTGCAGAGGTAGCACTAGCAAAGGGCACCTCATATTCATGTTTAATATCCGTATAGCACGTTGTATTTCAACCAGCTACTTCAACCAACTTTCAATTATACTCCTTGAAAAGGACAAAGAGATGTAACAATACCCATGTATCTAGGATAAAGTAGGCTATAGTATGTTCTTTACTGAATGTCTTGTTAGATTATATTTTCGTGTGACCTTGAATATATGAATTTTGGCAATTATTGTAATACACGGATGATATAATTAAGTGAAGGGGGGGTCAATCGATAATGCCGGACTGACATTACATTTAATACAACAAACGTCGTCGTAGCGAAAATACTTCCCGAGATATTTCAGTTTTAGTATAGGGTGAAATTTCTCCAAAACTATTTTAATATATAAGATGATAGTAGTGTTTTATTTATAATCAAATGGATAACACCTCAAAACCTATCAATCTTACTGTAGTGTGAACAGTGAAGCTGCTTTCTAGTAAAAAAATCAGCGGTGTTTTATTGTCTGGTAGTCATTCTCAACTTGAAGTCTGTTTTCTGACTTAGATTTCAAATAGGTGAGGTGAGAGAATCCAATTTCACAGTTTAACTGACAATACGGTCCAGCTAGTCGCTAGGCAATAACGTAAGCTACTGAAACATCCTATCAAAAATTTGGTTGAATAGACAAAATGTTAGCCTGAAGATAAAGATACAAATTAATTTAGAACTGAATATACTATAAATTTGCATTACACAACATAAAAGTCGAGAGAAAATTAAATTATTCTGATCCAAATTAAACTTACCCCACGGACCCTCTGAGACCTTCTCGAGAATCCCACTTTGAGAACTACTGATACAGATACGGTAGCCATATTTTTGACAGACAAAATCGGGACAGCCATGTTGGGGGGATTGTTGGAGGATAGAGATTATAGTTTTATTCTAACATATCGAGATTTTTAAGTTATGGCCTTTTACAAAATTTAATTTTAAGAAGTTCCACAAAAATTGATGCCCCAAAAATCATATATAGAGGGAAAAATGAATATAAAGTTAATTGTTAATTTATTTATGCAAATACCTTACAAATTTTGTGAGAAAAGAAAACATTAGTAAGTTTATTTTTAAGTTTCTTACTTCACATCTTATGATTACAAAAACAAAAACAAAATCTCACGGAATCTTTACAAGTGTCTGAAGTCCTTAAGAACTAGGACAGGGTTATGGATATTTCAGATCAAAATGTATTATTCGTTTAAATACGCATATTCTTCAGAGAATTATTATTCAGTTTTCCTAACTGAAAAATCGGGACACATTTATTAATATTTGGGATGCTGGGACATGCCCCTTTAAATCGGTACCGTCCCGTATGGCTATCGTATATATAGGACAATTTTTCCCGTTTTCTTGGGTGTGTGTTGCATCTAACTGAAAAATGTCATCATTTTGTGTGAATAACGAATGTAGTAGATTTTAAAAATCCCTATAATGTTATCGAATCGACAAATGGCCGACATGTATACATAACATCGCCTCCTGCCACTTCTTACTAACTGGGCCGATTGGCGCTTTCAGTACCTTCACTTGTTTTGGAGGTGTGGCGGCAGCTACATAATCGTACTTGTCTACAGTAGTTGACGAGTTATATGTTGTGCGTAGTTGTTCGGGCGATGCATGAACATTTAGATAAGTACGGTACAGAGAAACTTCTCCTCAACGGAATCCACTGGAACCAAGAAGTATTTCCGGGTTGAGCAAGTTTCAGGGTCCATCAAACTTAGAATGTAACAAGTTATTTACATCTATTTATTTTATTAAGTGTTGGTGAAATCTCAGTAACAGTTAGTTATTGTTGTTTTAAGGGGCAGAACAGCAAGGTTATCTGTCCAATCTCAGTAACACATGTAGTTTAACGTAATTATAATTACTCACTTATACGCAATACAGATCCCAAATGTAAAACGCAATATACTGTAATTTCAAACAGAAAAGCTCACCATTTCTTGGTTTAAAAGGAACGTAATCTCTCCGTCCATTGACACGTACATCCTATCTATCTGTTATTAACAATCTATACAAATCTACTGAGAAGATACGCAGGTTTTTTCAAAACTGTTTATACAGTATGTGAAATAGGCTCAAATACTGTACAAGATAAATAATCTCTATGAAAGAAAACCAGGAAAACGCTCTCGTGGAAGACCAAGAAAAACATTCATGATGACATTTTCTTGTGAGCTCAGGATGCAGGAGCTATGCAGACGCCAAACGTACAGCACAGGATCGACCCAGTTGGAGAAGACTCGTCGCAGGGGCAAACGAGTCATCAGAATGAATTATTCTAAGAAGAAGTAGAAGAAGAAGAAGAAGAAAGAAAAGAGAAAATCGTTTTGCTTCATCCCAACAGTCAAGCAATAACGGGAGTATATCCGGTTCTAGGAGGATTTTGGGAAACCCAGATTGCAGAACCGTACTTGAGCATCGAATTACCCCCCAAATCAGGTGTACCAACATAATAGCCTATTCACAGCAAAAGCATAAGTTCTGCATTAAACAGTACGTTTTGATAATTATATGGATATTTGTTTCCGTTTCCGCGATGAACAGATTCAGCTTTATACAACACTAGCAGAAGTACCCGTTCTTCGAACGGTGTTATATATTAACACCAGACATTATCAATTGAGCTACTGTTGCAATGGTTAGCGGTTTGTCATTCCTTCATAAGTTTATCAGAAATAAGTTAGTTTTCTGGGAATATCACACACACTGTTAATTTAAGGGCCTTAAAATGTGGTTTTCGGAGACCCCTTATAGACTCGCGAATTTTGTGTCTCACAATGAGAAGCGCAACATATGTTTGATCGTCCTTCTAGGATAATTTTTATATTTCGCCTATTTTAGCATGTATTTTGAGAAGTTTTTCCCTATATCCACCCTTCTACTGTATGAAAAGTACGGTGAGGAGTTTTATAAATGATTGGTGTATTGACTCATGTTTACCATACCTAATTTTACGATGCACCAAGCATCCGAACACGATTTATAGGCGTACATAAAGATACACAGAAATACAGACAGACAATTCTATTGTCTACAACATATCACCCAGATATCCAAATATGAGTATATCTACCTTACGTATCAAACAAAATCATCCCTACGATGAACCCGTATGTCTACAAAAAAAAAGATTAGTTAAAATGTGCTCTCAAACTAAATTCACCTAACGTGTACTTCCTGACGTGAAATAGATTTGAAAGCCTTGTAGACGAAACGCAATACACCTCACATAAAAAATGACTCTCTACGTTGTGTTAGGTCCCCACACACAGGAAGATCTCTTTCATAAATTATAAAGGCTTGTGGTGCAGGAAAATTCAGGTTATTTAGCCTCAAATGGCCCAAATTCCTAAAAGCCGCAAAAAATGCTGATTCAATTCAGGAATTTTTGAAAATAATGTTGCTGTTTGTAGATATAATAGACTTTCTGAACTATATGTCGCACGTGAAATTGCATGAAAAAATTCTAGGTTACCCCTTGACCCTCTTAATTGCATTGACAAATTATACAGTCTACGTTGGTTCCGTGATAACCTTATAGCCATTTGCAAACTTTCACAGAAATGTAATAAATGGAGTAGCCTAATAATAATATCGTATGGCCTCGGGTGCCGGGTGCAAGCTTCGTAATTTGACACCCAGAGGGTAGCTTGCATGTCGAAATTTCGTTGTTCCTTGAATCACTATGAAAGTCAAGGAGGGTAGATATCTAAGCTCCTTGAACACTATAGCGCTTTCTAGTAGAGAAATGAGGAACTTTGTGTTGGCGGAAACTCCTGAGGTTAATTTTGCCATTATGAACACGGCCTACTGAATTCAAATGGGTTCTTTGACATGCCAACATCGTATGACATGCGAGTCAAATTTTTGCCGCCTTTCAAAAATCACGTACAGGCCGGACGTTTGTTTTAGACGATTGCCCTTGACCTTGAAGCCTGCGGGTGAGCCTGTACACAGTCACTCTCTCACCCTATCACTTCACATTTGTCACCACCGATCTGATATAATGGAATTCCAGACTTGAGCAGACAGTACAGTCCACGTCGAAGTATTGTGTGACACGGAAGTACACGTTACGTAGTTACGAACAGAACGTCATTATATTTGCCAGTGGCTATACTTCAGCAATAGTGTGAAACAGCTCTTGGGGCAGCTGATAACAACACAGGTACTGTAGAAACTCGCCTCCAGGCTTCCATAAAGATTTTTCACTCATCTAAAACAAACGTCCGGCCTGTACCACGACCAGGAGCGAACCTGCAATCTTGGGGTTAGTAGACCGACACGCTATCCACTCACCCACCGTGGCAAGGTATAAATGGAGTGACATGGCTTCTTACAGAAATAGATGGAAAGTTGGATGCCACCCCTTGAGATAATTTTGTCATGGTTACCGATTTGCATTCCTTCATTAGTTTGTTAAATTAAATTAAATCAGTTTTCTGGGAATATTTCAGAAACTGTTGGATTTAGAGCCTTATAATGAACTTTTCGAGGACCCTTTAGGGCCCCCGAGTTTTGTTTCTGGCACCGAGGGGCTTTGTCTCGTCGATGTACGCCATAATATAATACTAATAATAATAATATAATATAGGGATATGAATATAATAGACCTGCCGTACCACACCCACAGATGTAAATCGCGTGAAAAAATTCTAGAGTACCCCTTGACCCCCTTAAGTGCATTATACGTATTGATGAATTTTACGGCTTAATTTGGTTCCGTGATAACCTTCTAGCCTCTGCAAACTTTCACACTAATGTAATTAATGGAATTGCGTTGCGTCTTACAGCAATAGATGGACTTCGGAGAATCTGTTGCCATGGTACCGGCTTGTATTTGTTCATTAGTATATGAAATGAAATTAGTTTTCTGGGAATATCTAAAAAACTGTTGGTTTTAGGGCCTTAAAATGAGGTTTTGTCTCTCACATTGAGGGGCTGAAAATGAGCTTTGTCTCGCCCTTCTACGCTTATTTCAGCATGTATTTTAAGGGGGTAGACCTCCTTTTATGAGAGGTAGGGAGAAGAGTTACATCAATGTTAGTGTCGTGCCTCTGATGGACAACTGTACCAAATTTTACGTTGATACACCCAGCCGTTCTCGAGTTATAAGGGAACAAAATTGTCCACAGACAGACAAACAAACAAACAGACAGACAAAACATTATTTTCCCGCGCATCCATCATAAAACAGTTTGAAACGCGTAATCAACTCAAATTTCCGTAGAAATTCAGAAACTTTCATTTTTATGTTAGAGAGATACTGTATACCGCACCGCTCGGTGTTAACCGTGTTTTATTGCACAAATTTAGGTTTTACTCGCTAACCATCGGAGATACACGAAAAGTGATAAGGACCTTTCGGATAGAAAATTAAAATTTAAAGCTCGTTTATGCATCAAAAGTTTGCTATTTCTTAGCGTTCTCTTTTTATTTGAAATGGAATATGACATTTTGAAACCAAAGTGTGTAGTGACGTCACATATGTGGGTTTTACTCGCTAACCGTTGGAGATACACGAAAGGTGATAAGGACCTTTCGGATAGGAAATTAAATTTTGAAGCTCCATTGTGCCATCAAAAGTTTGCTATTTCTTAGCGTTCTCTTTTTATTTGCTATGGAAATATGAAATTTTGAAACCAAAGGGTGTAGTGACGTCACTAAAATGGTCGCCATTTTTAGCCTACTTTTCACATTTTGCAAAAATGAGGAAAAAGTAGACTTATGAGATCGGGCAAATGTGTGTCTGTCTGTCTGTCTGTCTGTCTGTCTGTCTGTCTGTCCTTCTGTCTGTCTGTCTGGCTGTGTGTGTGTCCCCCCCTATCAACTCCTAAACGGCTGCAGCAATCGAAACAAAATTTGGTAGGAGTAAAGATCTATACCTGAATATCTCACGGCTATATTTGAAAATGATGTCAGTGCTACCAACTGCTAAAAAATCGCAATTGAAATTTGAGCTCCATGTAGGATATCTTGGAAAGTATGAATGGGAGCTATTTCAAAATTGGCACACGTACAGATCATAATATTTCAGTTTAATTTCCAGGAGGCCAAACATGGCAGTGTTGCCAAAATGATTATAAGCCTCCTGATAGGTCCAATTGTTAAATGCATATAACTTCTACACTATCAAGCGGAATTCAACCAAATTTCGTATGTTGTATGTGTACATAACCAGATATGACTGAGCGTATTCTTAAGACCTACCAGGGCTGCCAACTGTTAATAAATGCTCCTAATTTATTTTATCCAAATACCAATATATCAGAAAGTATGCAAGCCGACAGGTTTAAACTATGCACACGTATAGTACCTGACATTCTATATTAATTTGGAGTAACTTATATACGTCAGTGCTACCAACATGATTCTAAGCCTGCTGACAGGTCCAACTTTAAATACATGTAACTTCCATACTATCATTTGGATTTCAACCAAATTTCGTATGTGCTATGTGTACCATAACAGATATGACTATGCGTATTCTAAGGAGCAACCAGGGCTGCCAACTGTTAATATGTGCTGTCCCTATTTTTGTTACCCTAATATCAATATATCAGAAAGTATGCAAGCCAATAGCTCTAAACTTTGCACACGTATAGTACCTGGCATTCTAGACGAATTTGGAGTAACTAATATACGTCAGTGCTGCCAACATGATTCTAAGCCTGCTGATAGGTCCAATTTTAAAATGCATGTAACTTCTATACTAACTAATGGATTTCATTCAAAATTGGCACAACAATAGATCATATTATTTCAGATTATTTCTGACCAATACATGCATGACATTGTTGCCAACATGATTTTACGCGCGCTGTTAGATCCAATGTTTAACTGCATGTAACGTCCATGCTATCCAGTGGACTTCAACCAAATTTTGTATTTAGTATCGTAAGAGACGGAACTAAGAATATATTCAGTCATCAGGGCTGCCAACTGTAGTGCTCTATTAGGATACATTATGCCAGGTATACAGTATTTCGAACTAATTGGAAATTTCGATATTAGCAACTTAATTTCGTCATTATTCTAGATAGGTTCATATTCTGTAGAATAATCATTGGCATGAAAAGTAGGCTGTATAGTTCTTCACGGAACTTCTTGTTAATAGTGCAAAATATCGAAATTAAAAGTATCCTATATGTACACATGGTAAATCAGCTACATCCATGCAAAATTTCATTTAAATCGGACCCGTGGTTCTTGCGTTATTGAGTAACACACAGACAGACAGACACACACCATCTCATTTTTAGCCTACTTTTCACATTTTGCAAAAATGAGGAAAAAGTAGACTTATGAGATCGGGCAAATGTCTGTCTGTCTGTCTGTCTGTCTGTCCTTCTGTCTGGCTGTGTGTGTGTCCCCCCCCCCCTATCAACTCCTAAACGGCTGCAGCAATCGAAACAAAATTTGGTAGGAGTAAAGATCAATACCTGAATATCTCACGGCCATATTTGAAAATGATGTCAGTGCTACCAACTGCTAAAAAATCGCAATTGAAATTTGAGCTCCATGTTGGATATCTTGGAAAGTATGAATGGGAGCTATTTCAAAATTTACACACGTACAGACCATATTATTTCAGTTTAATATCCAGGAGGCCAAACTTGGCAGTGTTGCCAAAATGATTATAAGCCTCCTGATAGGTCCAATTTTTAAATGCATATAACTTCTACACTATCAATTGGAATTCAACCAAATTTCGTATGTTGTATGTGTACATAACCAGATATGACTGAGCGTATTCTTAAGACCTACCAGGGCTGCCAACTGTTAATAAATGCTCCTAATTTATTTTATCCAAATACCAATATATCAGAAAGTGTGCAGGCCGACAGCTTTAAACTATGCACACGTATAGTACCTGACATTCTATATTAATTTGGAGTAATTTATTTACGTCAGTGCTACCAACATGACTCTAAGCCTGCTGACATGTCCAACTTTAAATACATGTAACTTCCATACTATCATTTGGATTGCAACCAAATTTCGTATGTGCTATGTGTACCATAACAGATATGACTATGCGTATTCTAAGGAGCAACCAGGGCTGCCAACTGTTAATATGTGCTGTCCCTATTTTTGTTACCCTAATATCAATATATCAGAAATATGCAAGCCAATAGCTCTAAACATTGCACACGTATAGTACCTGGCATTCTAGACGAATTTGGAGTAACTAATATACGTCAGTGCTGCCAACATGATTCTAAGCCTGCTGATAGGTTCAATTTTAAAATGCATGTAACTTCTATACTAACTAATGGATTTCATTCAAAATTGGCACAACAATAGATCATATTATTTCAGATTATTTCTGACCAATACATGCATGACATTGTTGCCAACATGATTTTACGCGCGCTGTTAGATCCAATGTTTAACTGCATGTAACGTCCATGCTATTCATTGGACTTCAACCAAATTTTGTATTTTGTACCTTAAGAGATGGAACTAAGAATATATTCAGTCATCAGGGCTGCCAACTGTAGTGCTCTATTAGGCTACATTATGCCAGGTATACAGTATTTCGAACTAATTGGAAATTTCGATATTAGCAACTTAATTTCGTCATTATTCTAGATAGGTTCATATACTGTAGAATAATCATTGGCATGGAAAGTAGGCTCTTTAGTTCGTCACGGAACTTCTTGTTATATAGGCCTATTAGTATAATAAATAACTATAAGTTCGTCCATATTAGACAAATTTTCACGTTATTCACGTTCCACTTTGAACAAGCTTTCCTCCTCAACTAGAATAATACAGTGCTTTGTTTATCTATCGTTCGTGTCAACATACTGTAGTCTTCCTATGGGTGCAGCTGAAGTTCCTGATGAAAGAAAACACGAAACACGCGTTTTCTGTCCAAGCAGGGAAATATAAGTTGTTGTTTCATTTCAGCGTCTTGGGCATAGTGGTTGTTTAACCCCGTTTACTTGGGTGTGTGTAATTTCATCTGATAACCTATATTATCGTGTGTATTTGTAATTCATGTGAGGATAGGGAAGGAGGTGGTTGTGGCCTTACGTTAGGAACCATCGCGGCATTTACCTGATATAGAAGTGGGAATTCATGGAAGATCACTTTCACGATAGCTGAGGTAAGAATCGAACCCTCCTCCTTTCAGTCTTGCCTCACGAGGCTGAGTGTAACTTTTACCAGCCCTCAAACTAGCCTTAAATATCTTGGCAGAGCTGGGAATCGAACCCGAACCTCCAGGGTGACAGCCAATAATGTTATCTGCTAGACCACAAGGTGGTCCAAGGAAAATAGAATGGTACAAGTAGTTTGCTACCACTATTCTAGAGCTGCGGACCAAGTAAAATGCTATGTAACTTATATTGCAGCAATGGACGTTGGTTTGTTGGTTCCTCAGTTTAGGGGCTGCGACAACGCGGTCATTTAGCCCCGTGTACTTTGGGTGTGTGTAAAATCTGTCTGATAACCGGTGTTAATTGTGATGGCCACCGCAGTCGGCTCTTGGCAACGAACGTAGAAACCTAAGATTGTTGTTTACATTCCTAACCTATACAATTTAGCTTCACACAGGTGTAATTAGTGGAAGGTTCTTTAACACGCCATAAATCTATGACATGGTACCGCCGGCTTTACTTCCCCTCCGAAGGAAGCATACTGAGGGATTATTAAGGCTCTTAAAAAATCCGACGGCCGGGTTTGAACCCGCTATCTTGGGCATAGAATCTCAGCATGCTACCAACTATGCCACCGAAGCCGCTAAATAAACGTTAAAATGATAGGAATTTATACGTGTGTTCATAAAGATAAGTTAACCGAGAAATATGCCGGCACCGTGGTGTTGGAGTAGAGCGCCTGTCTCTCATCCGGAGGTTCTAAGTTCAATAACCGGCTTTGACCGGGATTTTAGAAACTGACATGAGGGATGGAACGGGGTGTACTGAGCCTCTTGAGGATAATTGAGTAGCTGCCTGACAGTGAGGCAGTGCCCCGGTAACGGAGGCCAAGATTAACGGCCGAGGGGACCCGGCGTGCTGACCACGCGTCACCTCGTAATCTGCAGGTCAAATGGCTGGGCAGCGGTCGCTTTGTAGGCTCTTCATGGGCTGAAGCGCCACGGGGTTTGGTTTGGTTTGGTGAAATTATTTTAAATACATATTTTCAGTAAAATACGACAACGCGTTATCTATAATATTTTTATATCCAACTTAAGTTTTCTCTTGGCTGGATTTAGAAGAATATGATTGTACTTCACTTAGTTACTCGACAAGGCATACGCTTCTCGAAGGAGGTCTTAACCCGGCAGAACGGTTTAACACCCCTAAAGATGAAGAGGCCTCGTTGGGTCGTTAATTATTCGAATGAACATTAATGGGCTCTGAATTTGGTCCCCAAACAATGTAGCAAGGAGGAGCGGATTATACGGCCTGCTCGCCTTGTATTGTTCCCTCCTGTTCTCCTTACTGCGGGCTAGCTGTCCAGGTACATTTAGAACACAACTGCCGTATTATTAGCCTACTGAATTAGTCAAGCATTAGGTTATTATTTTATTATTTAAGATTACCCCGAAAACACATACGGAGAAATTTGCTCGACAATAAGATTAATGTTAATTTCTTAATATTCCGCGATGGTATTTATTGTTCTAAAGAGTGAAACATCAAGGTAATCTGCCCTAAATCCAATACATAATATGTATTTATATTTTTCCTTAAGAAGGATCCTCTTGTTATGATAAGGGTCCCTGAAATATTTTGACATAAATCAATTTATTTATTTATCGTATGGCTTTTAGTGCCGGGAGTGTCCGAGGACATGTTCGGCTCGCCTGAGTCTGTAGCTGCTTCAGCCGGATACCCTTAGGGTGAGCTAAAAGTTCCGTTCAATTTCAAGTAGTTCCTACTTTCGCTACAAGATATCAACGATGTTGAAACTTTGATAGAGCGTTCTGACGAAATCTAACCTAACAAATTTAGCTTCACACAAGTTTAGTCTGCGGAAGGATCTTTTACATGCCACAAATCTATGAAATGGGACCGTCGGCTTTACTTCCCCTCCGAAAGAAGGCATTCTGAAGGATTTTTAACGCTCTTAAAAATCCGACGACTTTGGCCGGGTTTGAACCCGCTTAATTGGACACAACAGTTCAGCATGCTGACAGATAATTCTTGAGCTTTCTCCACCCTCCCAACCTTCATACTAGAAATTCAGGTAGGACCATAAAATCCATAATATAACATACCACCTATGAAGGAAGATCAAGAAGCCCTGAAATGCCTTGAGAAAACAAGACAAGTGGAAATTGCTCGTTAACGGCTGAATTGTTGAAAGCAAAACATTTAGAAATCACCGACGACCTACACCAAATCTACCAGACAATGCGGGAGACAGAAAAACTTCCACAATAATGGAAAACAGCGCTCATCCACTGGCTCCATAGTATTGGGGGAAACAGGGCATAAACAACCCCGTCCCCTTAAGTACAAAATCCTCACAAATATACTGTACTGTACAATCAGCCTTGAGTGTATGGATGGAGAGAGTGGGGTTAGATTGAACCCCTCAGGCATCCTAGAAGTGATTTCCAGTGGTTCTCCACCTCTATTTCCAGCAAATAAACCCTTCATAGTCCAAACTAGTACCGTTAATAGAAGTGCACACTCAGGCATAAACAAACAGAAACTACAATAACACTGGTTATCAGACAAGTGCACTGATCTAATGATCACGTTATCACATGCCCTTGAAAAAAAAAATAACAACACAACAAGAATGGTATATTCTGTCTGATTTATCCTGGAATGACGATCCGCATATAAAAGAGCAGCAACAGTGTTCTCGCTCCATACTTTATCTATTTACAGCCATACAACCTCGTCGTCCACTCTACACCGGTCGAGTTCATTAATGTAAATAATGTCTCGCTAACACAGTAATGTTCACCGTTACACACGTATTGTCATCGATTATGTACCTTGTTATCACTACTTGCTATGCTACTACAGCAGCAGTGCGATTTGCGTCACAACAAGATGTTCTGTAAATAACTTAATACGTAACCTACTCTTTTTAAGGTTCATGATTATTTTTAGCCTATTTATTTATTTAGCGTATGGCATAATTAACATATATACAATTAAATATGATACAATAACAAGAAACAATTTCAAATAGAAATGTCCAGTCCTTCGATCCACTTTAGTGCTGCCTCTGATGGGATGAAGAAATCAGCCCAGCTACCCGAGTAGGCTCTCAGCTTGCAGCTGCCGACGATATGAGCGATGGTTTGCCGTGGAGCACCACAGTCGCATTCTGGTGACGTTAAACAGTTCCACTTGTAGAGTGAGTCCCTGCATCTTCCATGGCCTGTCCGAACTCTGTTAAGAGTGGCCCACTGCCTACGTGGTAGATGGAATCCACTAGCAATTTGCGCACCAGAAAAGATGTTGTGTAGGGACAAGTCTGTGGAAGTTTCCCAACGGTCTTTCCAAACTTTCACAGCGTCGAAGTTGTTGTGAGCCATGTCGGTAGCATCACGCAAAGGTGGATGGCGTGACTTCAATCTTTGAAGATTGAGTGCAGGGATGTCTTCTTTATGGGTAGTTCAGGGTTTCTGCAGATTTTTTGGTACTCTCTTAATAGGGCATTCGATCTGCGCAGATCAGGTGGAATTATTCCCGTGAGCAGCGGGAGCCAATGGATTGGCGTGGATCTGATTGTGCCCGAAATAAGGCGCATGCTGTTGTTTAGCTGCGTGTCAACATATCGGGTATACGGGCTATTAAACCATACTGGAGAGCAGTACTCTGCACTACAGTAAACCAGACCAAGGGCAGAATGTCGTAGAGTGCTTGCAGTAGATCCCCAAGTGGTCCCACACAGTTTCTGAAGAATGTTGTTCCGAGTTTTCAGTTTCTTTGATAAGTTCAATAGATGTTGCTTGAATGATAAAGTGCGATCTAAGGTTATACCAAGATATTTAGGAAACCAGTTATGACGAAGAACTCGGTTACAGAAGCTTATGTTCAATTTGCTGTTAGCCAGACGGTTATTTAAGTGGAAACATGACACTTCTGTTTTACTTGCACTAGGACTGAGTCTCCATTTCTTGAAATAGCCTATTTTCATTTTATGAAAAAATAGGCTTATGAGATCGCATTTTGTCCGTGTGTCTGTGTGTGCGTGTGTGATTCGTGTGTGTGTGTGTCCCGTAATAAATTCTAAATGGCTGGAGCGATTTCAATGAAACTCGATAAGATCATAGCACCATTCTGGCCGACCCCGACCGTGCCCTTCAAATTTTATTGTGTCTCACCAATCCAACATGGCGGCTGTGCGAAATATTTCACCAGCATTCAGTATCTCCGAAACTATTACTGATATCACCCTGAATTTTGTACGGTGATAAAGGGCACTACTACAAGTTCAACTATGAGACTTTCAAAAATCTAGTAACTACAAAACCAACAGGGCGGCCAAGCGAAATTGAGAATTTTGAATACACTTTTCTCGTGATTTAACCATCCAAACATAATGAAAGTTGGTGCAGCAAATGTTTATACACATGGTAATGCACTGGCGTCTAATTTAGTTCCATTGTTTATATAACCTCAAAATGGCGGCTGTGCGAAATATTTCACTGTTATTCAATATCTCCGAAACTATTACAGATATCACCCTGAAATTTTGTACATTGATGAAGGGTACTGCTACAAGTTTATCTATGTAACATTCAAAAACCTGTAAAGTACAAAATGAACATGGCGGCCAAGCGAATTTGATACATTTTAATAGACTTTTCTCGCGATTTAACCATCTGAACGCAGTGAAATGTGGTACAGTAAATGATTATACACATTGTAATGCACTGGCATCTAATTGTTTAATTGGTTAGATAACCTCAAGATGGCGGCTGTGCAATTTTTTTTAATTAAGTTTTTATTTCTTGTGTCGTAATCATGCGATCGAAGTGAAAGTTGGAATAATGAAGCTACCCAATAATTTTCCTTTAATGATACATAACTCTATGGCCTATACATATAAAAATCCAAAATGGCGAGCATCCGAAATAATTTGACGGTTCTCAATATCTGCGAATCGTTTACAGGAATCAAACTGAATTTTTAAATCATAATAGAGGCTATGAACATAAATTAACCTACAGGACTTTCAGTAACCTGGTGAGCACAAAACCAACATGGCGGCAACGCGAACTATAAATATTTAAATGGACGTCTCTCGCGATTTAACCATCCGAATGCAGTGAACCTTTGCACGTTAAATGCTTATACAAATGTTAATCCACAGGCACCTAATTTATTTCAATTGTTTTAATATCCACAAGATGGCGGCTGTGCGAAATTTTACAATCTCGTTTTTACTTCTTGTGTCCTAATCATGCGATGGAAGTTTGAATACCACACGTACACAATAATCTTCATGTAATCTATATATATATATAAATCAATTTAACGTGATAGTTTGTCTGTGGGTATGTCTGTGGGTATGTCTCCTATGCGTTCATATACCATTCGTCCGATTGCGATGAAACTTGGGTGAGATGTTGAGTACACTTACGTGAAGGTTTCAAAATTTGTGAATACATTTCACAGTAGATAACGCACGAGTAGATTCAACAAATGAGCGACGACACGCAAAGCGTTTCAACAAAGTCCCGTATGTATTCATATACCATTCGTCCGATAGCTATGAAACTTGCGTAAAATGTTGTGTACACTGCAGGGAAATTTTCTGGCTTAGTACATCCACTTTACAATAGGCAGCGCACGAGTAGATTCAACAAATGAGCTATGACGCGCGAAGCATTTCAACAAAGTCACGTTTGCGTTCATATACCATTCGTCCGATAGCGATGAAACTAGGCTGAGATTTTGTGTGCACTCCAGGGAAGGTTTCTAGCTTAGTAAATCCCTTTAAAAATAGGTCGAGCACGAGTAGAATCAACAAATGAGCGATGACGCGCGAAGCGTTTCAACAAAGTCCCATATAATTTCATATACCATTCATCCGATAGCGATGAAACTTGGGTGAGATGTTGTGTACAATCCAGGGAAGGTTTCTGGCTTAGTACATACATTTTACAATAGGTAGCGCACCAGTAGATTCAACAAATGAGCGATGACACGCGAAGCGTTTCAACAAAGTCCCGTATAAAGTCATATACCATTCGTCTGATAGTGATAAATGTTTGGTGAATTGTTGTGTACACTCCAGGCAAGGTTTCTGGCTAAGTAAATCCATTTTACAATACGAAGCGCACGTTTATGTTCAACAAATGAGTGACTACGCGCGAAGCGTTTCGACAACGTCCCGTATACGTTCACATACCATTCATCCGATTGCGATGAAACTTGGGTGAGATGTTGTGTACACTCCAGGGAAGGTTTCTGGCTGAGTGCATCCATATTACAATATGTAGCGCGAGAGTAGAATCAACAAATGAGCGACGACACGCGAAGCGTTTCAACCAAGTCCCGTATGCAAACATGTACCATTCGTCCATAGCTATGAAACTTGGGTGAGATGTTGTGTACACGTCATGGAAAATTTCTGGCTTAGTAAATCCCCTATACAATTTGCAGCGCACAAGTTGATTCAACAAATGAGGGACGACGCGCGAAGCGTTTCAACAAAGTCCCGTATAAGGTCATATACCATTCTGCCGTTAGCGGTGAAACTTGGGTGAAATATGGTGGACACTCCAAGGAAGGTTTTTGGCTTAGTAAATACATTTCACAGTAGGTAGCACAAGAATAGATTCGACAAATGAACGACGACACGCGGAGCGTTTCAATACAGTCCCCTATGTCTTCATATCCCATTAGTCCGATGGCGATGAAACTTGGGTGAGATGTTGTGGACACTTACGTGACGGTTTCTAACTTACTAAATACATTTTACAGTAGGTAGCGCACGAGTAGATTCAACAAATGAGTGACGGAGCGCGAATCGTTTAAACAAAATCAGGTATGCGTTCATATACTATTCATCCGATTGCGATGAAACATTGATCAGTTATTGTGTACCCGCCAGGGAAGGGGACTTAGTAAATCCATTTCACAATAAGTAGCGCAAGAGTAGATGCAACAAATGGGTGACGACGCGCGAAGCGTTTCAACAAAATCCCCTATTGCGTTCGTATAACATTCTTCGATTGCGATGAAACCTTGATGAGTTATTGTGTACACGCCAGGCAAGGGCTTCGACTTAGTAATACATTTCTCAAAAGGTAGCGCACGAGTAGATTCAACAAATGAGTGACAACGCACGAATCGTTTAAACAAAAACCCCTATACGTGCATATACCATTCATCCGATTGCGATGAATCATTGATGAGTTATTGTGTACACGCCAGGGAAGGGTTTCGACTTAGTAAATCCATTTCACAATAGGTAGCGTACGAGTAGATTCAACAAATGAGTGACAGCGATGAAACTTTTGAAAGTTGTTGTGCACGCTCCCACGAATGGTTCTAAATTAGAAAATCCATTTTACGATAGCTTAGAGGCAGTTAACATGTTGCGTATCGAAAAGCACTTCAAGAAACAGAATTTCAACGCCAACACTTTCTTTGATTGGCATTGCAACGCATGCCGGCCGGGTACAGCTTGTCTATTATATAAAACAAAGTGTCCTGACTGACTCATCATCCCCCAGCCAAAACTACTAAAGTTAGAAACACAAAATTTTGTGGATATGTTCGTTGTATGTTGAAAGCGTCCACTAAGGAAGGATTTTTGGATAGGGGTGAAATTCTGGAAAAAAAAACTTCCCATAAGGAAGGATTTTGGGATATTCACTCTCATCGACCAACCAAAACTATTAAAGTTAGAAGAATGATATTTTGGGGATATGTTTGTTGTGTGTCGAAAATGGCCAATAAGGAGGGAATTTTGGATATTCAGGTTATAAAGGGATGTTAACGGGGTAAAACCTGCATTTCATTGAATAACAATATGACACGACTATGACGCGAGCGAAGCCGCGGGTACCTGCTAGTAGTACATAAATAAGAATCCATCCTGGCGACCATCTGAAATATTTAGACGGTTCTCAATGTTTACGAATCTATCACAACAATCAAACTGAAATTTTGTATGTTGAAAGAGGCAATTAACATGAGTAGGATATATGAAAATAGGCTGTATAGTTCTTCACGGAACTACTTGTTTTTATTTTCTGTACTTATTGAGATGTAAGGCTCAGTACAATCCGAATTTGTTCGTCAGGTGCCAATATTTCACTTCGAAAAGAATTGTATATTCACAGTTCATATTGGCACTTGAAACATTTCCTACACGCCCCTATTATCTCGTTGGTTAATTTATATTAGTACTTATCGATTGATGTGTCACACTTATCATAGTAACCGGGCTCCCAAGTGGAGGGAAACGAAGTATACATACCTTCAACAAGTATAATAGGGTTTACTCTCTCCAGTAGCCTACTAGACTTGAATGATACAGCCATATACGTTTCTCCAGTCTTCACAATAGCATGGGTTATCACCCGCACCCTAAGATGTTCTAAGTCCTGAAATTAAATAGAAACAGTCATACATTATACCCTGACATAAATATTATATGAGCACAGGTCACAGGATTGAACTCCCAGTGGTTGATTAACTCGATTGACAAACTTCGTAAATGAGACAGTCAAAACATTTCTTTTTTAATTGTTAAGTTTGGAGATAGCTGTTATATAAGCGACCGTGGTAGCGATTACCGACTGGTTTTCCTATTTCCAATCCAGGCAAATGCCGGGACAGGACTTTCCAATAGACCACGGCTACTTCCATCCTTGCCCAGATTTGTTCACCTTTATTCGCTTCAATCATCACTCCATAACTCCTCTCATACGTTTAGTGTCAGGAAGACTATCTGGCTATTTAAAACACCCACCACAAGGAAGCCCATTTCACATCATCCTCAGCCCTATAGAAAAAGGAATAATAAATGGCCGGTAGATATTGTTATCGTTGTTGTTGATGTTGTCTCATGTTAGGGCTTGGATGGTGGACATGATTAGCCTACTTTTCACACTTTGTAAAAGTGGGAAAAAAGTAGACTTATGAGATCGATCTGGGCAAATGTATGTCCGTCTGTCCATCTGTCCATCTGTCTGTTTGTCTGTGTGTTCTCCCCCCCCCCCCTCCGTCAACTCCTAAACAACTGCAGCTATCTAAACCAAATCTGGTATAAGTAAGGACCTGTACCTGAATATCTCACGTCCATATTTGAAAATGACGTCAGTGCAACCAATTGCTGAAAACCCGCAATTGAAATTTGAGCTTCATGTTGGATATCTCGGAAGGCGCACATCTTATATATTAAAATAGTTTTCAAAAAATGTCACCCTTTACTAAAACTGAAATATCTCGGGAAGTATTTGCGCTACGACGACGTTTGTTGTCTTAAAATGTAATGCCTGTCACGCACTCTCGATTGATACCCACCTTACTTGATTATATCATACGAGTATTAAAATAATAGCGAATATTACTTCCTTCAAGGTCTCACGAAAATGGAATATTCGAACGACTTGACGGACATATTGTCGCTAGGCGACAACGACTAACACCGTACCATGATATTCAACGCCGCCTCAATAATAAATCGAACTTGATATTAACCGATAGTTCCCTAATTACGTCGTGATATCGTTAACTTCTACCTGCTCCACTCGGGCGCTAATGTCGCATGTAACCATACATGATATCGTTAACTTTTACCTGTTCCACTCGGGCGCTAATGTCGCATGTGTCCATACAATAAGTATTTTTCCTTTATTGTTGACAACGGCGATATGTACGAAACTGCTATCAATACGAGCGATGATTACAAAATGCATATGTCAATGAATGGTATTCATGGAGGTCATGTTGAGTTAGTTGCCGCTGCTCAAGTTTACAAAATGAATATTAACATAGTTACTAATAATAAAACGCATACTGTAAACGCCGAAAATACGCCACCAAATAGAATAATTCCCTTACTGTATTTTGGAGATGGCCGGAACGGTCACTATGACATCCTAGATATCATTGCTAACTCAGGGTCAAGTATGGTCGAAAACGTCAATACCAAGAAACAGAAACGAGCACTACGCGACTCAAATCGATATCAAAAACAGATTGTCACAAAACCGTTCTCAGCCACTTATCGATGTGCTACTTTTGATACTATTCCCTACATAGAACCATTCTCAATTGGAAGTCTGTGTAACATTTGTCACTACTGCTCAGCTGTATACTTTTCAAAAGAGAAAATTACAAGTGGTCGCTTTTCTTTTTGTTGTAGCGATGGCAAAGTGAAACTTCCACCAAACACAATACTTCCTGAAATTAAGCAGTTGTTTACGAATTGTGACGAAATCAGCAAAAATTTTAGGAAACATGTTCGGCAGTATAATAATGCTATGTCGTTTGTATCCTTTGGTGCTACTGCTGAATTACTACTACCGAGCCATGGGCCTTACTCTTTCAAAATCAATGGTGTCATTCATCATAGAATTTCCCCTTTATATGCCAGAAAACAGGAACACAGTTCATATGGCCAATTATAAATATTAGAATTTTCAGAGGCAAATGATTTAAGGCTACTGAATGATGCTAATCACGAACTGAGAGAAGATACCCTCAGTCTTTTAAATCGTTTACTAGATCAGCACAATCCTTACGTGCGCTCTTATAAAATAATGCACGAGAAAGTAAGTGAAGATAAAAAATCAGCTCTAAAAGAAAATCGTCGTCAAATGGAATTGGTAATGCGTTTCTATCACGAACCTTCCTCAGATCCAAGACGTTATGATGACCCCACATGTTCAGAAATTGCTGCTGTATTTGGAACTGTTGATGGAGCTCCACCATCTCATCGACACATTGCAGTATATGAGAGAGAAAGTGGCTTGAGGAATGTTGATTATGATAGTATGCACTGTGATCCTATGTGTTATACATTTATTTGACCTTGCGGAGAGTCTGGTTGGCACATTTCAATGCCAACTGCTGGAGTGAGACAAACTAAAATACGTCATACTGTCACAATGCGTGAGTATATTCTGTACAGAATTGCCATTCGAGGTCTAGGAACTGAGTTCGATTTCAATCCCCTTATTAACGCTGGTAAATTGACTCAGCTATTCGTGGATTACTACTGTCGTATGGAAGGTGACCGGTTAAAATATATACGTCACCAACAAACAAAGTTGCGAGTTGATACATATGCCGGTTTAGCAGACGCCTTACGAGCAGAAAATTAAAATCTCAGAGTCGGTCGTATTGTAGTTTTGCCATCTTCTTTTACAGGTAGCCCAAGGAATATGATGCAAAATTATCAGGATGCGATGGCGATAGTGAGGAAGTTTGGAAAGCCAGATTTATTCATTACATTCACCTGTAATGCGGGCTGGCCAGAAATACTTACCAGCATTCATCCTTGGGAAACGGCTAAAAATAGGCCTGATATTGTAGTGAGAGTTTTTCATTGCAAAGTAAAGGAATTGCTACGATTGATTAATGTTAAGGAAATTTTCGGTAAAGTAAAAGCATATCTATATAAAGTGGAATTTCAAAAACGGGGTCTCCCGCACATCCATTTACTATTAACGTTAACGGAAGATAGTAAGTTTCGAGAAATTTTTGACATTGACAGTGTGGTGTCAGCCGAAATACCAGATCTCATGGATGAAGCGCTATACGAGTTGGTAAGGCGTCATATGGTACATGGTCCTTGTGGATCTTTGAATCCTTCTTCAGTCTGTATGAAAGATGGCGTATGCAAGAAAGATTTCCCTAAACAGTTTCAGGAAGACACCAAAGATAACGCCAATGGTTATCCTTCGTATAGGAGAAGAAATAATGGATGGATTATTGTAAAAACAATTCGAGGTATTGACATTGAAATCGAAAGTCGATTCATTGTTCCCTACAATCCATTTCTTTTACTTTACTTTCAAGCTCATATTAATGTTGAAATATGATCGAGCATTCGGAGTGTTAAATACATCCACAAGTATGTGTGTAAAGGTCATGACTGCTGTAATGTTAAAATATGTCCTGAAGGAGAAACGGTGAACTACGATGAAATTACTTCTTTTCTAAATGGTCACGTTAAACTACAAGCTTCCTTTTTTTTTCTAAATGCTCGATATGTTGGTCCAACAGAAGCCGCATACAGGATATTTTCATTTTACATGCATGGACAGTCACATTCTATCGTGCAATTACCAGTTCACTTGCCAAACTTGCAAAATATCTATTTTAAAAATGATAACGCTCCTGATGTTTTACCTCAAGCACAGTTGCGCAACACGGAATTACAAGCGTGGTTCAAGTTAAATCAAGATTCGCAAGCCAGAAGTCCGTATATATATCCTGAAACACCAGTACATTACGTCTGGAATAAGAGCAACTGCTAGTGTAAAAAAAAAGTTTCAAAAACTATAGGCAGAATGTATAATGTTTCGCCTACAGAAACAGAAAGGTATTATTTAGGCCCGTTATTGCTTCACGTCATTGGTGCTACCAGCTTCCAGGATCTACGAACATACAAAACCGTTGTCTATTCTACTTTTAAAGAAACAGCTAAGGAGCGAGGTTTGCTGATTGATGATTCTGAATGGCAGCGTTGTTTGGCAGAAGCGTCACAATTTCAGATGCCTTCTCAGTTACGACAACTGTTTTCTTGCATATGTATCTTTCAGACCCCTTCAAATGTAAGACAGTTATGGGACATTTTCAAGAATTCATTATCAGAAGATTATCTGCAGTTTCACGAACCTAACATTGCGTATCAGTTCACTCTTATACATATTTCTAATACATTAAAGCTCCATGGTCTTCCCATTACTTCTCTCGAATTGCCGGCTATTATTGATAATTTCCCTCGGACAAATTTACCAATGAATTATCCAAAACTTAATGAGGATCAATTAAGTCGGATGATAAACCAAGCAAATGAAAACCAAACGGCTATAATTACAGAAATTTTGGGGTTAGTACAAAACGGCAATGAAAGGATGAGTAATGCATATTTCATTGACGGTCCAGGGGGCACCGGGAAAACATTTCTTTACCAATGCTTGATTCACTGTTGCACAAATTTGGGGTTAAATGTAGTTTCTGTTGCATGGACTGGTATTGCAGCAATGTTACTACCTCAGGGGCGCACTGTACACAGCCAGTTTAAGTTACCTCTACATTTACATGAAAGTTCAGTATCAGGAATAAAAGATATCATTTGGGATGAAGCCCCTATGGCTAATAAGCACGCATTGATGTGTGTAAATCGGCTGCTCATTGACATCATGAATAACGACGTGCCTTTCGTAGGAAAAATTATCATCTTAGGTGGAGATTTCAGGCAGGTATTGCCTGTTGTGCCTCACGAATCTAGAGCAGCTTCAGTCCAAATGTCAGTAAGGTTCTCTCCTTTGTGGCCATTATTCAAAATTTTTAAACTCAACAAAAATATGCGAGCGGATATAGATCAACGTGACTTTGCAAACTTCTTGATACAAATTGGTAACGGTGAATACCCTCACGTCGATGGAGAAAATTCAGAATTAGTCGACTTACCACCCTCCATCATTGCTAAAACTGATATCATCACTGAAATATATGGAAACGAAGTTTCCACACTGAAAGATATTTCACGCTTTTCAAAAATTGCGATTTTAGCACCTAAAAATGAACACTGTAAAGAAAACAATGACAAAGTTTTAGAGCTAATCCCAGGATCATCGAGAACTTACATCAGTGTGAATAATTTAATTACTGAAGATGAGAGTGAACTTCTACAATTCCCAACAGAATTTTTAGACAGCTTAGACATAAGTGGATTGCCACCTCATATCCTTCGACTAAAAGAAGGCTCTATTGTGATTTTGTTGAGAAATATTAATGTTACCCAAGGTCTGTTGAACGGTACTAGACTGTTGGTTCGGAAGATGCATGACAATTGCTTACACCTGGAAATTATTACTGGCGTAAATGTTGGAAAAAATGTTCTACTTCCTCGCCTTGACCTTACGCCATCAGATACTTCTATGCCGTTTTCCTTCAAAAGGAGGCAGTTTCCAGTACGTTTGGCTTTTTGTATAACTATCAATAAAGCTCAAGATCAAACACTAGATCAAGTAGGCATTTATCGTCCTCAGCCGGTGTTTAGCCACGGACAACTGTATGTCGCACTATCGCGAGCAAAATCCTTTCGTGACGTCAAAGTTCAAATAGAACCAAAAGGCAAGCGAACAGCAAATGTCGTATGGAAGGATGTATTATTAGAATGTTCAAACGAATGTTGCGGAGGAGCACAGACCTCAGCAAACGGGGCACAGATTAAATAACAATTATACAATGACGTCCGAATCCCTAATACGATAACTGTCCTGTGGTAATGGTAAAAAAGTGCTATTGTCCTACACCGGAGATTACTATCCTACATCCTGATCTTTCATTCCCTCAGTTCTATAACTAAGATATACTCAATCAAATTTACAGCTTAATAAATATTAATTCCTTCTGTGTGAGTTATCTTTTCATTTCTCATCAATCTCCTTGACTCACTATTCTATCCGTAGTGGTGGAGGCGATAGCTGTCTTTACAGAGGTGTGCAAATTATTAGATTCGATGTCAGTTTTCCAAAATTGCATTTTTACTTTTCACGGTTTAATGCACTAAGTATGTTTACCAGGTGGTGAAATTACTTCAAATGTTTAACCAAGACTCCTAATTATATTTTCATTTAAGAAACTCAAATTAAAATAATTTTTTAGAATTTCCACTAACAGAGGAGCCTTGCAAATGCAAGATGCCACACGTTTCGTTTTTATTACTTCACTCTACTTTACGTGTGAATTTAGAGCAGAGGGATTTGGGGTCTTTTAACTGATGAACGCTATTGAACTATTCAAAGATTCATGAACTATTCATTGAAATCACCTGACTTAAATTCTAAAGTCAATGAAAAATTGAAAGCGGACCCAGCTCACATATCCCTCGGTATCCAATAATCTGAAAGTTTCCAGACGCAATTCCTTATGGGAAAAGGTGTAATTCCACGGGAGAGGAAACACTACTAAGTAGGATAACAAAAGAAGTTGGTCAATAAAATGATTTTGAATAAAAGAAATTATGACTTATTAAAATTATTTTATTTAATTCTATTAATTTGCACACTTTTATAATTATGTTACCCAAGAATTACGGTGCATCTCTAAATTCAAATAGTTAGCTTTCTAATGAAATCTACCTAAAATAAGAGACCCATCTTTTATTTTAAATGTATACCATTGGTATCATAAGTAGACAGATCACCAAATTGTACTGCTGTAGCATTAAATTGTGTGGATATCTCTATCTAATTAGTATAAAGCAAAAGTTCCTAATTCTTGGATGTAACGGGTAATCTCGAGAGCAACTTGGTGGATTTTGATGCGGTTTTAACCATTCTGTGAAGGATTTCTCGATTAAGATGAAGAATTAGGTAGAAAAAAATATTTATGACATTTTATGGGTAAACCGTTAAAAATATAGATAGAGCTCAGCAACTCCAACTGTAACCCCGGAAAAAATGCGAACTACAAGCCCGCTATACTCTCTGTCACTCTGGCTGACGGAGCTAGCGCTAACGCAGAGTCACACTTCAAGTTGCTGAACTCTATACTCTGAGAATTGTTCAGCACGAAAAGTTCTGCAGGAAAGATCGCGACAGCTCCCACATCGTCCACTGTAAGTGTTTTTACGTTTTCATTTCTTCAAGCAATCTCCATTCAGTGGAAATTTAAATTACTAGCTTCAGAGTGAGTTTACGAGCCTGCCAGCGATCTATCACCCTACCTTCAGCCAGCATCAAACTGTCGCGTCGTGTCGAGTTAATACTTCAGAGATGATGATGATAATTGTTGATTTAATGGGCCTAACATTTAGGTTATCCGCCCCTAATGGTCTGGGTGATAGCGAAAATGACAATGAAGTGGAAACCAGAACGAAAATTAAGTGAGAAGGAAAATACTTACAAAAAGGAACTCAGATTGAAACTACTCACAAAATGGAGAGCGGTAATACTTACAAAAGGGAATTTAGAACAAAAACAAGATGTTCAGTAAAGAACATATAGCCTACTTTCTCCTAAATGCATGGGTATTGTTAAAACTCTTTGTCCTTTTCAAGGAGTATAATTGAATGTTGGTTGTAGTAGCTAGTTGAAATACAACGTGCTATAGGGATATTAAACATGAATATGAGGTGCCCTTTGCTAGTGCTACCTCTGTAAAAAAAATCATTCAATTCGGTTTCACCGTGTATGAATTGATCTGGGGAATGGATTTGCACACATTCATGGCCGCTATTTGCAAACTATTGGGCTGATGACCTTGTAGTCAGTCATAAGATGCTTTCCACAAAAAGGCATGTTGTTGCAAAATCCGGTAGAGATCAAATTATTAGGATGGTCGAAATTTGATTTAAGCTTTTAGCATTTGGGTGGCCGTCATTCCGTTTCCGTCAAGATGGCGTCGATATAAAACATGACACTGAGGTGCCTTTTGCTAGTGCTACCTCTGTACCAAATTTCGTTCAATTCGGTTTCACCGTGTTTGAATTGATAGGGAGAATCGATTTGCACACATACTTGGCTACCATCTGCAAACTATTGGGCTGATGATCTAGCAGTTTGGTCAGAATATGCTTCCCACATAAAGATTTGTTGTTGCAAAATTTGGTAGAGACTAGATTATTAGGTTGGTCGTAATTACATTTTAGCCTTTAACATTTGGGTGGCCGCGATTACGTTTCCGTCAAGATGGCGGTGATATAAAACATGACACTGAGGTGGCCTTTTCTAGAGCTACCTCTGCACCAAATTTCATTCCATTCGGCTTCACCGTGTTCGAATTAATAGGGGTAATCGATTTTGACACAAAGATGGCCGCTATCCGCAAACGATTAGGCTAATGACCTATTAGATTTGCCAAAGGATGCTCCCTCCATAAAGGTATGTTGTTGCAAAATTTGGTAGAGATCGGATGATTAGGCTAGTCGTAATTTGATTTAAGCTTTGAACATTTGTGTGGCCGCCATTACGTTTCCGTCAAGATGGCGGCGATATAAAACATGACACTGGGGTGCCCTTTGCTAGTACTACCTCTGTACCAAATTTCGTTCCATTCGGTTTCACCGTGTTCGAATTAATAGACGGAATCGATTTTCAAACAAATATGGCCGCCATCCGCAAAATATTAGGCTAATGACCTATTAGTTTGGTCAAAGGATGCTCCCTCCTTAATGGTATGTTGATGCAAAATTTAGTAGAGATCGGATGATTAGGTTAATCGTAATTTGATTTAAGCTTTGAATATTTGTGTGGCCGCCATTACGTTTCCGTCAAGATGGCGGCGATATAAAACATGAAACTGAGGTGCCCTTTGCTAGTGCTACCTCTGTACCAAATTTCATTCCATTCGGTTTCACCGTGTTCGAATTAATAGGGGTAATCGATTTTGACACAAAGATGGCTGCCATCCGCAAACTATTAGGCTAATGACCTATTAGATTTGTGAAAGGATGCTTCCTCCATAAAGGTATGTTGTTGCAAAATTTGGTAGAGATCGGATGATTAGGTTAGTCGTAATTTGATTTAAGCTTTGAACATTTGTGTGGCCGCCATTACGTTTCCGTCAAGATGGCGGTGATAAAAAAAAACATGACACTGAGGTGCCCTTTGCTAGTGCTACCTCTGCACCAAATTTCATTCCATTCGGTTTCACCGTGTTCGAATTAATAGGGGTAATCGATTTTGACACAAAGATGGCCGCTATCCGCAAACTATTAGGCTGATGACCTATTAGTTTGGTCAAAGGATGCTCACCCCATAAAGGTATGTTGTTGCAAAATTTGGTAGAGATCGGATGATTAAGTTAGTCGTAATTTGATTTAAGGTTTGAACATTTGTGTGGCCGCCATTACGTTTCCGTCAAGATGGTGGCGATATAAAACAATACACTGAGGTGTCCTTTGCTAGTGCTACCTTTGTACCAAATTTCGTTCAATTTGCGCTCACCGTGTTCGAATTGATAGGGGGGGGGACAGACATTCAGAGTCCAGACACTCACACACACACACACACACACACACACACACACAGACTCACACACATACACACACACATAGAGACACACTTTTTTTCGCCCTGTAGTGATCTCATAAGTCTACTTTCATTTTTTGCAAAAATCGAAAGTAGGCTAATACTCACAAAAGGAATAGATTGAAAAATTCTTACAAAATGCAAATGAGATTGAAAATACGTACAAAATGCAATTGAGGTTCAAAATACTTACAAAATGCAATTGAAATTAAAAATACACAATGCAATTTAGATTGAAAACAAGTAGTTCCGTGAAGAACTATACAGCCTATTTTCATATATCCTACTTATGTTAACTGCCACAATCAACATACAAAATTTCAGTTTAATTGCTGTAACAGATTCGTAGATGTTGAGAACCGTCTAAATATTTCAGATGGTCGCCAGGTTGGATTTTTATTTTTGTACTATTACATTAAGATTATTGTGTACGTGTGGTATTCAAACTTCAATCGCATGATTAGACAACAAGAAGTAAAAACGAGATTTTAAAATTACGCACAGCAGCCATCTTGTGATAATGCAAACCATTGAAATAAATTAGATGCCAGTGGATCAACATTTGTATAAGCATTTAACGTGCAACGTTTCACGGCACTCGGATAGTTAATTCTCGAGAAACGTCGATTTAAATATTTATATTTCGCGTCGCCGCCATGTTGGATTTGTGCTCACCAGGTTCCTGAAAGTCCTATAGGTGATCATATGTTCATAGTCTCTATGAACATAAAAAAATTCAGTTTGGTTGCTGTAAAAGATTCATAGATATTGAGAACCGTCTAAATATTTCGGGAGCTCACCATTTAGGAGTGTTATGTGTATAGGCCATAGAGTTATGTACCATTCAAGGACAATTATTGCTTAGATTCATTATTCAAACTTTCACTTCGATCGCATGATTACGACACAAGAAATTAAAACTTAATTTTAAAATTTCGCACAGCCGCCATCTTGAGGTTATGTAAGCAATTGAATTAAATTAGATGGCAGTGCATTACAATCTGCAAAATCAATTACTGTACCACATTTCACTGCGCTCAGAGAGTTAAATCACGAGTAAAGTCTATTAAAATATTTTAAATTCGCTTGGTCGCCATGTTCGTTTCGTACTTTACAGGTTTATGAAATATACATAGGTATACCTGTATTAGTACCCTTTATCACCGTACAAAATTGCAGGGTGATATCTGTAATAGTTTCGGAGATATAGAATGTCAGTGAAATATTTCGCACAGCCGCCATTTTGAGGTTATGTAAACAATTGAACTAAATTAGACTCCAGTGCATTACAATGTGTAAAAACATTTGCTGTACCAAGTTTCATTATGTTTGGATAGTTAAATCGCGAGAAAAGTCTATTTAAATATCTCAACTTCGCTTGGCCGCCATGTTGGTTTTGTAGTCACCAGGTTTTTGAAAGTCTCATAGGTGAACATCTAGTAGTGCCCTTTATCACCGTACACAATTTCAGGGCGATATCGGTAATAGTTTCGGAGATATTGAATGCTAGTGAAATATTTCGCACAGCCGCCATGTTGGATTGGAGAGACGTAACAAAATTTGAAGGGCACGGTCGAGATCGCCGGGAATAGTGCTATGAACTTCCCGAGTTTCATTGAAATCGCTTCAGCCGTTTCGATTTTATTAGGGGGGGGGGGCACACACACGAATCACACACACACGAACACACACACACACACACACACACACACACACACGCACACACGGACAAAGGGTGATCTCATAAGCCTATTTTTTCAAAATTGAAAATAGGCTAAAAATCCTCTCGGCACGCCGGAAGGCGGAGGTAGATTTCACCGGACAAACTTGGAGATAGGCGAAAATAGGCAGAATATGCAGGTTTTCGTAGAAGAATCAGACCTCATTTATCGCGTGAAAGTATTTTATAATTGGAGATTAATTAACTTTGTTTTTCTTCATTTTAAACATATTTTAAACATTTTATTGTCTTATGGGGACGGTAACCTTCTTGTCATTTGGAGTCCATTTTTAGCCTATTTTCAATTTTGAAAAAATAGGCTTATGAGATCACCTTTTGTCCATGTGTGTGTGTGTGTGTGTGTGTGTGTGTGTGTGTGTGAGGTGTGTGTGTGTGTCCCCTAATAAAATCTAAACGGCTGGAGCGATTTCAGTGAAACTCGGTAAGTTCATAGCACTATTCCCGGCGACCTCGACCGTGCCCATCGAATTTTGTTAAGTCTCACCAATCCAACATGGCGGCTGTGCGAAATATTTCACTAGCATTCAGTATCTCTGAAACTATAACGGATATCGCCCTGAAATTGTGTACGGTGATAAAGGGTACTTCTAGAAGTTCACCTATGAGACTTTCAAAAACCTGGTTACTACATAACCAACATGGCGGCCAGCGAAGTGGAGACTTTTAAATAGACATTTCTCGCGATTTAACTATCCAAACGAAATGAAACTTGGTACAGCAAATATCTATACACATTGCAATGCACTGGAGTCTAATTTAGTTCAATAGTTTACATAACCTCAAAATGGCGGCTGTTCGAAATATTTCACTGACATTCTATATCCCCGAAACTATTACAGATATCACCCTGCAATTTTGTACGGTGATAAAGGGTACTGATACAAGTTTACCTATGTATAATTCATAAACCTGTAAAGTACAAAACGAACATGGCGACCAAGCGAATTTGAAATATTTTAATAGACTTTTCTCGTGAGTTAACTCTCTGAGCGCAGTGAAATGTGGTACAGTAAATGATTTTGCAGGTTGTAATGTACTGCCATCTAATTTAATTCAATTGTTTACATAACCTCAAGATGGCGGTTGTGCGAAATTTTCAAATTAAGTTTTTATTTCTTGTGTCGTAATCATGCGATCGAAGTGAAAGTTTGAATAATGAACCTAGACAATAAGTGTCCTTGAATGGTACATAACTCTATGGCCTATACATATAACAATCCTAAATGGCAAGCTTCCGTAATATTTAGACGGTTCTCAATATCTATGAATCTTTTACAGCAACCAAACTGAATTTTTTATGTTCATAGAGACTATGAACATATGTTCACCTATAGGACTTTCAGTAACCTGGTGAGCACGAATCCAACATGGCGGCGACGCGAAGTATAAATATTTAAATGGACGTTTCTCGCGAATTAACTATCCGAGTGCCGTGAAACGTTGCACGTTAAATGCTTACACAAATGTTGATCCACTGGCATCTAATTTATTTCAATTGTTTGCATAATCACAAGATGGCTGCTGTGCGTAATTTTAAAATCTCGCTTTTACTTCTTGTGTTCTAATCATGCGATTGAAGTTTGAATACCACACGTACACAATAATCTTAATATAATAGTACAAAAATAAAAATCCAACCTGGCGACCATCTGAAATATTTAGACGTATAAACTGAAATTTTGTATGTTGATCGAGGCAATTAACATGAGCAGGATATATGAAAATAGGCTGTACAGTTCTTCACGGAACTACTTGTTATACTTGTGGTCACACTGTACTTATGCAAGGTTTCGACACTGATGTGTAACTATGTAACGGTCTGTTACTTCTTCACGCAAAATTATATCTGCCGCAGAGATGTAGGTTGGTTCCTCAGTTTTGGGGCTGCGACAACGCGGTCATATAACCCCGTGTACTTTGGGTGAGTGTAGAATCTGTCTGATAAACGGTGTGAATTGTGATTTCTGTATTAATCTGTAATTCAGGTAAGGAATGCAGACGCTAAATTTCAAGCAGTAGTTCCTAATGTTGCTACCAGATACTAACGTCAACGCAACCTAGCTGTGAACTTGGCTACTAGATGCCACCTCAATCAGCAACTCGCAACGAACGTTGGAACTTCCCCTCCAAAGGAAAGCTTACTGAGGGATTTTTAGTGCTCTTAGAAAATCCGACGACTTTGGCTGGCTTTGAACCCGCGACCTTGGGCATAGAAGTTCAGCATGCTACCAGTTACGTCACCGAAGCCGCTTCACACTTAGTCAGATGGAAATCTGAATCTGATCACGCGCAAGTGCGTTGTCATGGCTCATCCCTCATCAATTTAGTAGTGTTGCCATGTCAACCACTGATAGCTCTTGGCATTTTCTTATAATTCCGAAATCATTTTTCTCATCCCTTGGCGCAATGGTGGCTCATATCAAAAATTCTTTCAGACAAACGTTTTAGGTAATTATTAGGGGAATATTGTCCATTTTGTACGGTTTTGATATTGTGCCTATTAACAGAGATATGATTAATGTTTCCCGAAAAAAACACTTTTTCCCACCCCTTTGGTCAATGGTTGGTGCTATCAAAAAACGTTTCAAACATACATTTCTGAGCTTTATCCGACACATAGTATGAACTTTGAACGGATTCGATATTTCACATATTAAGAGAGTTATAGCAATATTTCATTTTTTTCGAAAAAAGAGTCCCCCATTTTCATCCCCTTCGACCGATTTAGCCCAGTAACGAACTCGTCCGAGATTTTATGGGTATACATATTCGGTAAAAAATTCAAAGTGATTGGTGCAAAATTACGGCAGTTATCGTGTCCACAAGAAACTGATATACATATATACATATATTACATAAATTATATATAAACTTTTGAACTGACGGTGGTTTTGGGGTCTGGGGGATGAGAAACGCGAAGATATATCGAAATTTTCCGGAAATCGAAACATGGTACCCATTGCAATAGTTAGCTTTCTAATGAAATCTACCGAAAATACTACCGTCAACGACACCTAGCTGTGAACTTGTCTACTAGATGCCACCTCAATCAGCAACTCGCAACGAACGTTGGAACTTCCCCTCCGAAGGAAAGCAAACTCAGGTTTTTTAGCGCTCTTAGTAAATCCGACGACTTCAGCCGGGTTTGAACCCGCGACCTTGGGCATAGAAGTTCAGCATGTTACCAGTTCCGATACCGAAGTCGCTTCCCACAGACATATGAAAACTGAATGTGATCTCGTGCAGTGGCGTTGTCATAGCAACTGCTGATGGCTCATCCCTTATCAATTAAAAGTTAAGTTGTCATGGCAACCTCTCTTGGCACTTGGCATTTTCTTATAATTTAAATCATTTTGTTCACCCCGTGGCGTAATGGTGGGTCATATCAAAAATTCTTTCAGACAAAAGTTTTAGGTAATTATTGGAGGAATATTGTCCATTTTGTGCGGTTTTGATATTGTGCCTATTAACTGAGATATGATTAATGTTTCCCGAAAAACCCACTTTTTCCCACCCCTTTGGTCAATGGTTGGTGCTATCAAAAAACTTATTTGACATAAATTTTTGGCACTTATCCGACACATATTATGAACTTTGAAGGGATTCGATGTTTCATGTATTAAGAGAGTTATAGCGATATTTCACTTTTTCGAAAAAAGCCCCCCATTTTCACCCCCTTTGACCGATTTTGCCCATTAACGAACTCGACCGAGATTTTATAGGGATACTTATTATGTAAAAAGTTCAAAGTGATTGGTGCAAAATTTCGTCAGTTATCGTGTCCACAAGAAACTGATATATATAGATAGATAGATACATATATACATAAATTATATATAAACTTTTGAACTGACGGTGGTTTTGGGGTCTGGGGGATGTGAAACGCGAAGATATGTCGAAATTTTCCGGAAGTCGAAACATGGGACCCATTGCAATAGTTAGCTTTCTAATGAAATCTACCTAAAAGCGCTTTTCAGATTCCAAAAAAAGTCCTCTCGGCATGCCGGAAGGTGGAGGTAGATTTCACCGGACAAACATGGGGATAGGCGAAAATAGGCAGAATATGCAGATTTTCGTAGAAGGATCAGACCTCATTTATTGCGAGAAGGTATTTTATAATTGGAGCTTAATTAACTTTATTTTTCGTCATTTTATGCTTATTTTAAACATTTTATTGTCTTATGGGAACGGTAACCTTCTTGTCATTTGGGGTCCATTTTTAGCCTATTTTCAATTTTGAAAAAATAGGCTTATGAGATCACCTTTTGTCCGTGTGTGTGTGCGTGTGTGTGTGTGTGTGTGTGTGTGTGCGTGTGTGTGTGATTCGTGTGTGTGTCCCCCCCCCCTAATAAAATCTAAACGGCTGGAGCGATTTCAATGAAACTCGGAGAGTTCATAGCACTATTCCCGGCGACCTCGACAGTGCCCTTCAAATTTTGTTACGACTCACCAATCCAACATGGCGGCTGTGCGAAATATTTCACCAGCATTCAATATCTCCGAAACTATTACCGATATTACCCTGACATTTTCTATGGTGATAGAGGGAACTACTATAAGTTCACTTATGTGACCTTTGAAAACCTGGTAACTACAAAACCAACATGGCGGCCAAGCGAATTTGCGACTTTTAAATAGACGTTTCTCGCGATTTGACCAACTAAACGCAATGAAACTTGGTACAGTATATGTTTATAGACATTGTAATGCACCGACATCTAACTTCGTTCAAATGATTACATAATCACAAGATGGCGGATGTGCGAAATATTTCACCGGCTTTCTATATCTCTGAAACTATTAGCGGTAAAACCCTGAAATTTTGTACGGAGATAAAGGGCACTACTGGAAGTCCATCTATAAGACTTTCAAAAACCGGTTAACTACAAAACGAACATGGCGGCCAAGCGAATTTGAAAATTTTAAATAGACCTTTCTCGCGATTTAATGTTCCAAGCGCACTGAAACCTGGCACAGGAAATATTTATACACATTGTAATCCACTGGTATCTAATTTAGTTCAATTGTTTACATAACCTCAAGATGGCGGCAGTACGAATTTTAAAATTAAGATTTTATTTATTGTGATGTAGTCATGCGATTGAAGTGAAAGTTTGAATAATGAACCTACGCAATAATTTTCCTTCAATGGTACATGACTCTATGGCCTATACATTTAACAATCCAACATGGCGACCATACGAAATATTTAGACGATACTGAATATCTACGAATCTATTTTAGCAATCAAACTGCATTTTTTAATGTTCATAGGGGCTATGAACTTAAGTTCACCTATAGGACTTTAAATAACCTGGTGATCACCAATCCAACATGGCGGTGACGCGAATTATAAATATTCACATGGACGTTTCTCGCAATTTAACCATCCGCGTGCAGTGAAACTTGGTACAGTAAATCCTTATACGAATGTTAATCCACTGGCATCTAATTTATTTCAATTGTTTAGATAACCTCAAGATGGCAGCTGTGAAAAATTTTAAAATCTCCTTGCTTTTTCTTGTGTCCTAACTATGCGATTGAAGTTTGAATACTACACGTTCACAATAATCTGCATGTAACATGTACATAACTCTAGGACCTACATATATAAAATCCAACATGGCGACCATCCGAAATATTTAGTCGGTTCTCAATATCTACGAATCTATTACAGCAATCAAACTGAAATTGTGTATGTTGATAGTGGCAATTAACATAAGTAGGATATATGAAAATAGGCTGTATAGTTCTTCACGGAACTACTTGTTATACTTGTGGTCACACTATCCTTATGCAAGGTTTCGACACTGATGTGTAACTATGTAACGGTCTGTTACTTCTTCACGCAAAATTATATCTCCCGCAGAGATTTTGGTTGGTTTCTCAGTTTAGGGGCTGCGACAACGCGGTCATGTAACCCCGTGTACTTTGGGATGGCTGTATTAGTCTGTAATTCAGGTAAGGACTGCAGACGGTCAATTTCAAGCAGTAGTTCCTAATGTTGCTACCAGGTACTACCGTCAAAGACACCTAGCTGTGAACTTGGCTACTAGATGCCACCGCAACCAGCAACTCGCAACGAACGTTGGAACTTCCCCTCCAAAGGAAAGCATACTGAGGAATTTTTAGCGCTCTCAGAAAATCCGACGACTTCGGCCGGCTTTGAACTCGCGACCTTGGGCATAGACATTCAGCATGCTACCAGTTACGTCACCGAACCCGCTTCACACTTACATGGAAATCTGATTCTGATCTCGTGCAAGTGCGTTATCTTGGCAACGTCTGATAGCTCATCCCTCATCAATTTAGTAGTGTTGCCGTGGCAACCACTGATAGGTCTTGGCATTTTCTTATAATTCCGAAATTATTTTTCTCATCCCTTGGCATAATGGTGGGTTATATCAAAAATTCTTTCAGACAAAAGTTTTAGGTAATTATTAGGGAAATATTGTCCATTTTGTACGGTTTTGATATTGTGCCTATTAAGAGAGATATGATTAATGTTTCCCGAAAAACCCACTTTTTCCCACCAAAGGGGTTGGTGCTATAAAAAAACTCTTCAAACATAAATTTTTGGGCTTTATCCGACACATAGTATGAACGTTGAACGGATTCGATATGTCACATATTAAGAGAGTTATAGCAATATTTCACTTTTTCGAATAAAGCCCCCCATTTTCACCCCCTTCGACCGATTTAGCCCAGTAACGAAATCGACCGAGATTTTATAGGTATATATATTCGGTAAAAAATTCAAAGTGATTGGTGCAAAATTACGGCAGTTATCGTGTCCACAATAAACTGATATATATATATATATATATATATATATATATATATAACTTTTGAACTGACGGTGGTTTTGGGGTTTGGGGGATGTAAAACGCGAAGATATGTCCAAATTTTCCGGAAGTCGAAACATGGTACCCATTGCAATAGTTAGCTTTCTAATGAAATCTACCTCTGGTTGGTTCCTCAGTTTAGGGGCTGCGACAACGCGGTCATCTAACCCCGTGTACTTTGGGTGAGTGTAGAATCTGTCTGATACACGGTGTGAATTGTAATGGCTGTATTAGTCTTAATTCATGTAAGTACTGCAGACGGTCAATTTCAAGCAGTAGTTCCTAATGTTGCTACCAGGTACTACCGTCAACGACACCTAGCTGTGAACTTGGCTACTAGATGCCACCCAACCAGCAACTCGCAACGTACGTTGGTACTTCCCCTCCAAAGGAAAGCATACTGAGGGATTCTAGCGCTCTTAGAAAATCCGACGACTTCGGCCGGCTTTGAAACCGCGACATTGGGCATAGACATTCAGCATGCTACCAGTTACGTCACCGAAGCCGCTTCCCACTTTGTCAGGCGGCTTCGGTGGCGTAGTCGGTAGCATGCTGAGCTTCTATGCCCAAGATAACGGGTTCAAACCCGGCCGAAGCCGTCGGATATTTTAAGAGCGTTAAAAATCCCTCAGTATGCCTTCCTTCGGAGGGGAAGTAAAGCCGGCGGTCCCATGTCATAGATTTATGGTATGTTAAAGATCCTTCCACTAATTGCACCTGTGTGAAGCTAAATTGGATAGGTTAAGATTGTATACAACGCTCTTAGGTTTCTATGTTCGTTGCCAAGAGCCGACTGCGGCGGCGTCTAGTAGCTCAGTTCTGAACTTGGCCTCGTAGTCGTTGACAGTGGCGCTTGGCGGCAAAAGTAGGAACTATCTGAAAAATTGTTAGTTGCAGTACTTAAGTTAACAAACTGATAACACACACTAATACAGTCATCACAATTAACACCGGTTATCAGACAGATTCTACACACACCCAAAGTACACGGGGCTACATGACCGCGTTGTCGCAGCCCCTAAACTTACGAACCAACCAACCAACCACTTAGTCAGATGGAAATACTGAATCTGATCTCGTGCAAGTGCGTTGTCATGGCAACGTCTGATGGCCCATGCCTCATCAATTTAGTAGTGTTGCCATGGCAACCTCTGATAGCTCTTGGCATTTTCTTATAATTCCGAAATCATTTTTCTCGTCCTTTGGCGTAATGGTGGGTCATATCAAAAATTCTTTCAGACAAAAGTTTTAGGTAATTATTAGGGGAATGTTGTCCATTTTGTACGGTTTTGATATTGTGCCTATTAAGAGAGATATGATTAATATTTCCCGAAAAACCCACTTTTTCCCACCCCTTTGGTCAATAGTAGGTGCTATAAAAAACTCTTCAAACATAAATTTTTGGGCTTTATCCGACACATAATATGAACGTTGAACGGATTCGATATTTCACATATTAAGAGAGTTATAGCAATATTTCACTTTTTCGAAAAAAAAGCCCCCCATTTTCACCCGCTTCGACCGATTTAGCCCAGTAACGAACTCGACTGAGATTTTATAGGTATACATATTCGGTAAAAAAATCAAAGTAATTGGTGCAAAATTACGGCAGTTATCGTGTCCACAAGAAACTGATATACATATATATATATATATATATATACATTAGCTGACCCGGCAGACGTTGTCCTGCCAATCAAAGAAAGTGCTTTTGGATACACAATATTTTTTTCCATTTCTGTTAACTGCCTCTAAACTATCGTGAAATGAATTAACTAATCTAGAAACATTCATGGGAGCGTGCACAACAACTCTCCAACGTTTCATCGCAATCGGATAAATGGCATATAACGCATACGGGATTTTGTTTAAATGATTCGTGCGCTGTCACTCATTTGTTGAATCTACTCGTGCTCCACCAACTGTGAAATGGATTTTCTAAGTTAGAAAGTTTCACGTAAGAGTACACAACAACCCATCAAAGATTCATCGCAATCGATGAATAGTATATGAACGCATACGAGATTTTTTTGGAACGCTTCGCGCGTCGTCACTCATTTGTTACATCTACTCCTGCGCTACCAATATTGTAAAATGGATTTACCAAGTTGAACACCTTCCCTGGCGTGTACACAACAACTCATCAATGTTTCATCGGAATCGGAGGAATGCCATATGAACGCATACGGGATTTTCTTTAAACGATCCGCGTGCCGTCACTCATTTGTTGAATCTACTCATGCGCTACCTATTTTAAAATAGATTTACTAAGCCTGAAACCTTCTCTGGAGTGTACTCAATGATTCACCAAGGTTTCATCGCAATCGGATGAATGGTATATGAATGCATACAGGACTTTGTTGAAACGATTCGCGCGCCTTCGCACATTTGTTGAATCTACTCGTGCGCTACCTATTGTAAAATAAATTTACTAAGCCAGAAGCCTTTACTGGAGTGCACTCAACATCTCACCCACGATTCATAACAATCGGATGAATGGTATATGAACGCATACGGTACTTTGTTGAAATGATTCACGTGCCGTCATTATTATGTTGAATCTACTCGTGCGCTACCTATTGTAAGATGGATTTATTAAGCCAGAAACCTTCCGAAGGGTGTACTTATCATCCCACCCAACTTTCATCGTCATCGGACGAATGGTATTTGAACGCATACGGGACCTTATTGAAACGCTTCGCGCGCCGTCGCTCATTTGTTGAATCTACTCGTGCGCAACCTCTTGTGAAATGGATTTACTAACTTAGGAACCCTCACGTGAGTGTACACAACATCTCACCCAAGTTTCATTGCAATCGGATGAATGGTATATGAACGCATACGGGACTTTGTTTAAACGTTCGTGCGTCGTTGCTCATTTGTTGAATCTACTCGTGATCACCTATTGTAAAATGGATTTACAAATCCAGAAGACTCCCCTGGAGTGTACACAACATCTCACCCAAGTTTCATCGCTATCGGACGAATGGTATTTGAACGCATACGGGACTTTTTGAAACGCTTCGCACGTCGTCGCTCATTTGTTGAATCTACACGTGCGCAACCGCCTGTGAAATGGATTTACTATGTTAGAAACCTTCACGTAAGTGTACACAACAACCCATCAAAGTTTCATCTCATTCGATGAATGGTATATGGATTTCGTTGAAAGGCTTCGCGCGTCGTCACTCATTTGTTGAATCTAGTCGTGCGCTACCTATTGTAAAATTGATTTATAAGCCAGAAGCCTTCCCTGGAGTGTACACAACATTTCACTCAAGTTTCATCGCTATCGGACGAATGGTATTTGAACGCATACGGGACCTTGTTGAAACGCTTCGCGCGTCGTCGCTCATTTGTTGAATCTACTCGTACTTAACCTCCTGTGAAATGGATTTACTAAGTTAGAAACCTTCACGTAAGTGTACATAACAGCTCATCAAAGTTTCATCGCAATCGATGAATGGTATATAAACTTATACGGGATTTTGTTGAAACTTTTCGCGCGTGGTCGCTCATTTGTTGAATCTTCTCGTGCGCTACCAATTGTAAAATGAATTTACTAAGCCAGAAGCCTTCCCTGGAGTGTACACAACATCTCACCCAAGTTTCATCGCTATCGGACGAATGGTATTTGAACGCATACGGGACCTTTTTGAAACGCTTCGCGCGTTGTCGCTCATTTGTTGAATCTAGTCGTGCGCTATCTATTGTAAAATGAATTTACTAAGCCAAACACCTTCCCTGGAGTGCACTCAACATCTCACCACAATCGGATGAATGGTATATGAACGCATACGGGACTTCGAAACGCTCTAACGTCCAGAGACAAAAAGTAGAATTCGACATCACTGCCACCTTTGGTTTAAAACACAACACTCCGCCACGGGCGGAGTTTATGTTATGGCGGTAGTTGCACAGGTTGCGACCAGGTGGCTCTACGTGCAGAGACAAACAGTCCAAAAGCATCACTTTTCACTAAAGCTAGCGGTTTCCATGACGACTGTTTATGACTGTATATTATGGTTCTAAAATTGTGTGTAAATTGTGGTTCTAAAATTCTAAAATTCCACCTACCTGGTCAAATTGTGAATCTAAACCATACATGGACCCACCCTAACATACATACAAAATTTCATCAAAATCGGTTCAGTCGTTTAGGAGGAGTTCAGTCACATACACACGTGTCGAAGAATTATATATATAAAGATATATACATACATAAATTATATATAAACTTTTGAACTGACGGTCGTTTTGGGGTCTGGGGGAAGTGAAACGCGAAGATATGTCGAAATTTTCCGGAAGTCGTAACATGGGACCCATTGCAATAGTTAGCTTTCTAATGAAATCTACCCAAAAACACGCAGAGCAATTGAAATTCAAAATACTTACAAAATGCAATTGAAATTGAAAATGCTTACAAAATGCATGGTAGATTCAAACTACTCAATTGGATGGACAGTACTTACAGAATGCAATTTAGATTTAAAATACTTACAAAATGTAATTTAGATTCAAAATACCCACAAAATGCAATTGAGAATCAAAATACCTGCAAAATGACCACCATACAAAATGCATTTTAGATTCAAAATACTCACAAAAGTCCCATCCCCTATATTGAAAGACTTACTAAAAGACAATTTAGATTGTCGATCCTTACAAAATGCAATCGAGGTTGAAAACACTAGCAAAATGCAATTTACTGTAGATCGAAAAGACTGAAACACCTACAAAATGAGTGTGGATGCAAAAGAAATCGCTCAATGGAATTTAGATACACGCGAGCCAATTAACAAAAAAAAGTGCGGGATCTTAAAGAGTAAAGGAAATATAATGAAAAGAAAACAAGAGGTCTGACCCCTCGAAGAAGGAGGGATCCGGAAAGATGAGACAAGGGCCAATTAAGGCAGGAAAGTGAAAGACTCCCTAGGCCTCGGATACCCTAATACCGTCGGGGTCGGAAAAGGACAAGAGTTGACCAAGGAATGTCGACAGGAAAGAAGACGGAGAGGAGCCAGGCACAAGTAAGTGGAAGCAATGCCGGACTCAGCTGGGATCCCGTGGTCGCCAACCCACGTACTTCAGAGAAGAGTATAGCTTATGTGTTTGGAGTTAGCTGTTCACCTCGGCTTTTCAGAATTGCGTCTGGAACCGGACGTCCGTGCGCCTTTTAAGCTTACGCTGGGTAAATAGTGCCACACACACACACAGTACATTTGATCTCATAAGTCTACTTCATCATTTACCCAAAAGCGACGGTACGTTAAATGTCTGTTCAGGTCACTAGCATGAACACATGCAAATGTCATATGGACAGAAGTGCTGTAGGATTGAAGTGAATGCTGCGGAGCAGCACAGGTCTTCTAGTATCTTATATATAAGAAGAGTTTTCGAAAAAATTCACCCTTTACTAAAACTGAACTATCTCGTGAAGTATTTGCGCTACGACAACGTTTGTTGTCTTAAAATGTAATGCCCGTCAAGCACCGTCGATCGATACCCACCTTACTAGATTATATCATTCGAGTATTAAAATAATTGCGAATATTACTTCCTTCAAGGTCTCAAGAAAATGGAATATCGAATGACTTGACGGACATAAACCCCGCCAACCTGTGCCCAATGTTTGGGAAGCCAGGCTCTGCCTGTCACAAGCCAGGACAAAGTGGTGAGTGATAGAGGAGTAACACCTCTTTAAAAAACCTCGGTCCAGCTGACCCGGCTGGTAGTACCTTGTAAGGGTCCCTTGCCAGGGTTACGGAGAAGTCCTCAACGGCATAGACAGTGGAGTAGATGGACTACGGAACAGTGTAGATGGCGGAAGAGGCAGCCCAGTACTCGGGATAATGAGTAAAAGGTATATGTCCATATAATAGGCATATATCAGACACCGAACTTCTCCCGGGATAAGGAGACCACCTTCTATCAAGTGCCAACGGTCTTTTAGGAGGGCGGATGAGCGGATAGAAGAAGGGCACTCTCTTGCCCTTGGGGTGGGAAACTGCTCCTAAAGGCGGAAGAGCCGACAGATGGCCAACGGCATAGAATGGAGAAGGCAACGGGAAACTACTCCATTAAAGATCCGACTGGATATCCCAAGAATCAGCAGCTCATGATGGAAAGCTCTTTGGTTAAATTCTCCGGAGCTAAAATAGCACCCCATTCGGATCTCCGGGCGGGGGCAACTAAAGGAAATAATGGTACTATTAACAAACGCAAGAAACAGAAATGCGTAAGGAAAATAGGAACATGGAATGTTAACTCATTATTAAAGGTGGGGAAGCTGGAAAACCTGAAAATAGAAATGAAGAGATTAAAAATAGATATTCTCGGTATTTCTGAAATGAGATGGCCTGGCACGGGTGACTTTTGGTCAGATGACTACAGAATAATCTACTCAGGGCCGGAAGACGGACCGCTCGGAAAAAATGGGGTAGGAGTGATTATGGAAAAATCCATGGGACTCAGAGTAGCGGGATATGTGCAGCATAGTGATAGGATAATTCTAGTCAAGATAAATACGGAGCCAAACAATACTGTTATAATTCAAACATATATGCCAACTACAAATGAAGATGACGAGGAAATAGAAAGAATGTATGAAGATCTAAATCACCTGATAGAAGGAACAAGAGCAGAAGACAATGTAATCATTATGGGGGACATGAATGCAACGGTAGGGGAAGGAACAGAGGGAACAACTGTTGGGCAGTTTGGACTGGGAGTCCGAAATTTGAGAGGTGAACGATTGATAGAATTCTGCACTAGGCATAAATTAGTCATAACAAATACACTCTTCAACCATCCCAAGAGAAGACGATACACTTGGAAAGCTCCTGGAGACACGAAAAGAGCGCAATTGGATTACATAATGGTAAAAGAAAGGTTTAAGAACCAGGTAAAAAATTGCAGAAGTTATCCAGGTGCAGATATCGTAAGCGATCATAATCTAGTCATGATGCACGCGGAACTCAAATATAAGAACATCGTTACGAGAAAAACTGAGTACCTACAGGTGACAAAACTTAAGATGCCAAATATTAGAGATGAGTTCCAAAGAAGAACAGATGAAATGATTGAAAGAAATACTGACATATTCGAGAAACCAATAGAAAGTCAGTGGGGAATTCTGAAGGAGGAAATACTAGGAACTGCAAAGGAACTGCTAAAAAATAAAAATAAAAAAGCAGGAAAGCATGGATAAGTGAGGAAGTTGTAGAAATGATAACTGAAAGAAGAAGGTTCAAAAACGCCAGAAGTGACGAAGGAAAACAACAATATAGAAGACTGAGTAATGAAATCGTTAGGAAACGCAAGCGAGACAAAGAAAATTACTTATGAGATATATGTGATGAAATAGACACCAATTTTAAAGCAAATAACTTAGAAAAAGCATATGGAAATGTGAAGCAATTTTTTGGTGACAAGAAACAGAAGACATGTGGTATTAAAGATGAGAATGGACAATACCTGTATGAAGAGGGAAAGATGACATAAATAGGATAAGAGAAGATATTCAAGTTGGAGTAAATATACATGGGGAAAAGATTGACATGCTCCGATTCGCAGATGACATTGCTTTAACAACAGATAATGAAGATGATCTTCAACAGATACTACATGTAATGAATAACATCCTTAAAAACGAATTTAACATGAAGATGAATAAAAATAAAACAAAAAAACTCGTATGCAGTCGGAACCAGGAAGATCATAGAAGAGCACCAGCAATTTATATCGAGAATGATAGAATACAACATGTGAAGGAATATAAGTATCTGGGAAGCTTGATAACGTTTGATGGAACCAGCAAACGAGAAATTTGGAGTAGAATTATTCTGGTAAAGAACGCCTTTTATAGAAAGAAGAATCTCTTCACATCCAGAAGTATAGACCTAAAATAAGAAAAAGACTGTTGAAGACATACGTGTGGAGTGTGGCTTTGTATGGTAGTGAGACCTGGACAATAGGGAAGTCAGAAGAGAGGAAGTTGATGGCTTTTGAGGCTTGGTGCTGGAGAAGAATGCTTAAGATCAGTTGGATACAACATATGACAAATGAAGAGGTATTCATTAGAGCAGGAGAAAGTAGAAGCTTTATGAAGAACCTGAAAACAAGAAGAGCAAATATGTTGGGACATATGCTCAGACATAATAGCCTGCCAGCAAGAGTCATCAAAGGGATGTTAGAAGGGAAAAACACTTGCATACATCACACAGTTAATGACAGACACGAACACCAAATCATATCGTGAATTGAAGAGGATGGCGGAGAATAAAGAAGATTGGCGAGTTGCTGCAAAACTTAAGAGAGAGTGACGAACATATTGTCGCTAGGCGACAACGACTAACACTGTATCATGATATTCAACGCCACCCCAATAATAAATCTAACTTGATATTAACGGAGAATTCCCTAATTACATCATGATATCGTTAACTTCTACCTGCTCCACTCGGGCGTTAATGTCGCATTTATCCATACATGTTATCGATAACATCTACCTGTTCCACTCGGACGCTAAAGTCGCATGTATCCATACAATAAGTAGAAGGGGATTATGTGCACATAAATTTATTAAAACTTCTCAAAGAATGGATTACTTTGAGACTGAAATTCTCATGCACAATCAGCAGTAATTTTTCTAATGACACTGTCATGTCAACATCTGTTTGAATGACAACAAATACTGTAGCCTATACGAAAGACAACTAATTTCACGAAGATGCCACTACAGTCGAATGTTGGAACCGCCATTTTGTATTGTGTATCTGATCTTTCTGTTATATTGTCTTTGGTCTCACCAGCTACAAACTGTCTTCTTTTCGTTTCATAATTCGTCCTTATAGGTTGTGTGCTCAATCAATACAATGAATCATATTATGATGAACGAGAGGCGACACTCAATTACAAATGTTATAAAGATTAAAGGTGACGGTAATTGTCTGTTCAGGACATTGGCATATTGTGTGTACAACAATCAGAGTTTATTTACACAGGTTAGAAAGCGTATTGTAAAACATTTTACAGACAAGTGGAATAATTATTCTTCCTTTATTTTGGCAACAGCGATATGTGCGAAACTGCTATCAATACGAGCGATGATTACAAAATGTATACGTCTATGAATGGTGTTCATGGAGGTCATGTTGAGTTAGTTGTCGATGCTCAAATTTGCAAAATGGATATTTATTCGTGGATTACTACTGTCGTATGGAAGGTGACCGGTTAATATATATACGTCATCAACAAAGGAAGTTACGAGTTGATACATATGCCGGGTTAGCAGACGCCTTGCGTGTACGAGCAGAATATGAAAATCTCACAGTCGGTCGTATAGTAGTTTTGCCATCATCTTTTACAGGTAGCCCAAGGAAAATATTGCAAAATTATCAGGATACGATGGCGATAGTGAGGAAGTTTGGAAAGCCAGATTTATTCATTACGTTCACCTATAATGCGGGCTGGACAGAAATACTTAACAACATTCATCTCTGGGAAACGGCTAATAATAGGCCTGATATTGAAGTGAGAGTTTTCCATTGCAAAGTAAAGGAATTGCTACGACTGATTAATGTTAAGGAAATTTTCGGCAAAAGCAAATCTATATACAGTGGAATTTCAAATACGAGGTCTTCCGCACATCCATTTACTCTTAACATTAACGGAAGATTGTAAGTTTCGAGAAATTTCTGAAATTGACAGTGTGGTGTCAGCCGAAATATCAGATCTCGAGGATGAAGCGCTATACGAGATGGTAAGGCGTCATATGGTACATGGTCCTCGCGGATCTTTGAATCCTGCTTCAGTCTGTATGAAAGATGGCGTATGTAAGAAAGATTTCCCTAAACAGTTTCAGGAAGACACCAAAGATAATGCCAATGGTTATCCTTCGTATAGGAGAAGAAATAATGGACGGATTATTATAAAAAAAACTCGAGGCATTGACATTGAAGTCGATAGTCGATTCATTGTTCCCTACATTTCATTTATTTTACTTTACGTGCAAGCTCATATTAATGTTGAAATATGCTCAAGTGTTCGGAGTGTTAAATACATCCACAAATATCTTATATATTAAAATCCACAAGTATGTGTGTAAAGGTCATGACTGCTGCATTGTTAAAATATGTCCTGAAGGCGAAACGGTGAACTACGATGAAATTACTTCTTTCTTAAATGCTAGATATGTTGGTCCAACAGAAGCCGCTTTCAGGATATTTTCATTTCACATGCATGAACAGTCACATTCTATCGTGCGATTACCAGTTCACTTGCCAAACTTGCAAAATATCTATTTTAAAAATGATAACGCTCCTGATATTTTCCTTCAAGCACAGTTGCGCAAGACGGAATTACAAGCGTGGTTCAAGTTAAATCAAGATTCGCAAGCCAGAAGTCCGTATATATATCCTGAAACACCAGTATATTACGTCTGGAATAAGAGCAACTGCCAGTGGCCAAAAAGAAAAAAATGTTTCAAAGGCTATAGGCAGAATATATAATGTTTCACCTACAGAAACAGAAAGGTATTATTTACGCCGGTTATTGCTTCACGTCATAGGTGCTACCAGCTTCCAGGATCTACGAACATACAAAGTAGTTGACTATTCTACTTTTAAAGAAACAGCTAAAGAGCGAGGTTTGCTGATTGCCGATTCTGAATGGCAGCGTTGTTTGGCAGAAGCGTCACAATTTCAGATGCCTTCTCAGTTACGACAACTGTTTTCTTACATATGTATCTTTCCGACCCCTTCATATTTATTTATTTATTTATTTAATAATTATTAGATACAACCATGAATAGGTCATTTTACACTAATATTTTAACAATTTTAAATAATATTAACAAAATAACAACAACAATAACAGGTAACAAATGGCAGTGATGGCAGCAAGGGACAAATCTCGGGAAAGACGTAGGGAATGATTGGGGTAGTGGGTGATTAGGAGGGTGAGGGGGTAGGGATTGAGGATGAAATGGATCTTCTAATGTTATGTTTGAATGTTCTATAGGGAGAGAATATGTAAATATTTGGAATGGAGTTGCTAAGGGTTGGCAGACGGTGGAAAATAGAGCGCTTCTGTACTTCAAGACGTGGGCGAGGTATGTGGTGTAAATGGTTCTGACGTGTTGAACGGGAGGGAACGTGGAGTGGGAAGTAGCTTAGTAGCATGTTACATTTTGTGTAACCATTCATAATTTTATGTAGGAAACACAGGTCAGTAAATTGTAGACGGCTTCTCAGGTCGAGTACATTGAGCTGATTTAAAATGTCGGATTTGGCAAAGTGCCTTAGTGAAGGATTGCGAGCTTTGACTATTGATTTGAAGAAATTAAAGACACTGTTCAATTTAGAAATATTGGTTATTGCCGAGGCAGACCAAATTGGAGAAGAGAAATCTAGGATAGGGAGAACATATGTGGTGAAGTATAATTTAAGTGCAGTGAGGTCTTTAATTTCTGTGAACCTGTATAGAATGCCGAGACTGCGCATTGCGCGAGATTTGATGTGGTCAATGTGGGGAGAGAATGTCAGTTTATCATCGTGAATAATTCCTAAATCTCTTACCTGAGAAGCCGTATCCAATTTATTTCCACAAATTTTATAGTCGGCCTGATTTCCAGATTTCAGTAGTGAAAAAGACACACTGAAGCACTTTTTGGGATTTGGAGATAACCTCCATTTGTTGAACCAGTCAGTACATGCATTCACTGCTTCCTGGAGCTCAGTGCGGTCGTCAGAACTGGAAATTTTCCTGAATATCTTGAGGTCATCAGCGTACAGAAGAATGGAACACGGAGAATTTTGCACACATGTGTTTATATCGTCCATATACAGCACGAAGAGAAGGGGTCCCAGGATACTGCCCTGAGTTACTCCTGATATGACTGGGAGCCAGGACGATACAGACCCTGGAAGCACTACCCGTTGTTGCCGATTGGACAGGAAACTTTGTATTAGGGACAGGAAGGATCCATGTACGTTGTATCGTGAAGCAAGCTTGTGGAGGAGAAGGCAATGGTTCACGGAATCAAATGCTTTGGCCTGGTCAACGTAGATTACATCTAGCTGAGATTTTTGTTCAATTGCAGAAATTATGCGATGGTTCAGAACAGTCAGATTTGTTAAACATGATTTTCCAGGGACGAAGCCATGTTGTTCTTCTGAGAGGTGAGGTTTGGTGAAAGTGAGGAGACGGCAATAATGTATTATTCTTTCGAAGACTGAAGAGAGTATAGGGACGATAGATATAGGTCTGTATGAGGAAATTTCGTGCTTGCTGCCTGATTTAAAGACAGGTGTGACGTCAGCTCTTTTCCATGAGTCGGGAAAAGTGGCGGATGTCATGCACCAGTTGAGTATTATGGACAAGGGGATGCTGAGAGATGCACAGGTGTTTTTCAGGAATATAGGGCTTATGTCTGATGGCCCAGTAGATCGGTTTGCGGGCAGACTTTTTAAGATATTTTGGATTTCATCGGGGGTCGTTGAAATTTGAGACAGTGAATCAGAACAGACGCTAGTAAGTTGAGGGGGACTGGGGATTGGTACGGGAACTAAAAAGGTTGAGTGAAAATATTCATTGAAATGTGTGGACCTCAATTAAAATGGGATTTCTTCATTATTGAGGTTTAGGTTAAGTGGAATTCTAGGAGTCTTTCTACGGGATGATATAAGTGTCCAGAACTTCTTCGGGTTATTCTTGAGATTTCCTGTTATGGAAGAAATGTAGCGGTTGTAATCTTCTGTCATATGAACTCTTGAAATTTTCCGTAGGTGAGTAAAAACATTGCGAGTATGAGGATTAGGAACTGATTTCCACAGTGACCATGCACGAGTTTTGTTTTGGAGAAGGAGTTTGGTGTTTTCGCTTAGCCAGTGCGGATATTTGTTGGATTTGGGAACGGAGAAAGGAACGTGTTGTTTAATGGCTGAGTAGAGTAAATCCTCAAACAAGGCCACTGCGCTATTTACATCTCTCTCAGCTCTTAGCAGGCTCCAAGGAAGAGATGATAAATCTTGATTGACAGCTTGCCAGTCGACCTTCCTCCAGAGAGGGAATGTTTTGTTCTTGGCAGGTGAGCTGTTTTTATGTCTGCAGTCTGGGACGGGGAGGGAGGCTTCTATTGAACTGTGGTCAGTGTTCAGGATATTTCTTCCAACTGCCACGGTGACATCACGCAGTGTTGAAAATATGAGGTCCAGTGTTTCAGATTTCCTTGTAGGATATAGATTGAACTGTTTCAGGTGAAGACCGTTTATAAAATTAGATAAGATGAAAGTATCAATTGGGGGAGAGTTTATGGTACCATTGTCTATTGATGTCCAGGAGATATGTGAATTAAAATCACCTAGTAACACTATTTCATTTTCTTGGTTGAGGGCAAGAACAGTAGAGTTGAAACATTCTTCTAAGGTGTCAATTTTGCTGGTAGGTGGACGGTAGAAGCAGCCTACGAGTAAATTCTTCCTTTTTGGGATATTAATCTCGACCCATATGATTTCGCAGGAAGTTTCTAAGTCAGGGCGATGTTTTGCCTTCAGTTTGTTATGAACTGCGATTGCAACACCGCCACCCCTTGAGGACCTATCGCGCCGAAACACATTGAACTCAGATGAAAACGGAAGTTCCCCACATGAGACAAAGTCTGACAGCCATGTTTCTGAGAGGCAGAGGATATCGAATTGGTTAATTTCTAATGAATTTGTTATACAGTCGGTTAATTTATTTTTGATGCTTTGTGCGTTCTGATAATAGAGGTTAAGGGGTCCTGGGTTTAAGTGAATGTCACCTGATAGTAGAAGTAGTATGAAGTACACTGCACTGGAGGAAGCACGGCAACCCTGTACTGGTCCACGAGGTGTGGCGGAGACATGGCGGAGCACTGGTAGGTTACAAGCTGCCGCGGTTGAGAAAGTAAAGTGTCTATTTGCACAGAACCACTGAATTTCCTGGTCACACGACACATCACTATGATTGGAAATGTTTTTAGATACAGTTGCGCACCATACAGTACACTTGAACACGCAAATTACAACTAAAATACAGTAATATGCAAGAGCTGCTAACACACGAGATCGGTCACTTGCCGCCATCTTGCGGCTCAAATGTAAGATAGTTATGGGACATTTTCAAGAATTCATTATCAGAAGATTATCTGCAGTTTCACGAAACTAACATTGCATATCAGTTCACTCTTATACATATTTGTAATACATTAAAGCTCCATGGTCTTCCTATTAATTCTCTCGAATTGCCAGCTATTATTGATAATTTCCCTCAGACAAATTAACCAATGAATTATCCAAAACTTAATGAGGATCAATTAAGTCGGATGATAAACCAAGCAAATGGAAACCAAACGGCTATAATTACAGAAATTTTGGTGTTAGTACAAAACGGCAATGAAAGGATGAGTAATGCATATTTCATTGACGGTCCAGGGGCACACTGAAAACCTTTCTGAGGGCGTGGTGTCTCAGCGGTCTAGCTGTATGCCTCTCACCAAGGTGGTCCGGGTTCGATTCCCGGTTAAGCATGTGAGAATTTCGAAGTGAAATGCCATGTCCTGTGGTTCGGATTCCACGTAAAAAGGAGGTCCCGTGGCTCACGATCTCACGATTTACGGTCACGTTAAACTACAAGCTTCGCTTCGCTTCGAAAACATTTCTTTACCAATACTTGATTCACAGTTGCACAAATTGTGGGTTAAATATAGTTTCTGTTGCATGGACTGGTATTGCAGCAATGTTATTACCTCAGGGGTGCACTGTACACAGCCAATTCAAGTTACCTCTACATTTACATGAAAGTTCTGTATCAGGAATAAAAGTTAACAGCAAGGAAGCTTTTTAAATTCGTTCAGCAAAACTTATCATCTGGGATGAAGCCCCTATGGCTAATAAGCACGCGTTGATGTGTGTAAATCGGTTGCTCAAGGACATTATGAATAACGACGTGCCTTTCGGAGGAAAAATTTTCATCTTAGGTGGAGATTTTAGGCAGGTATTGCCTGTTGTGCCTCACGCATCTAAAGCAGCATCAGTCCAAATGTCAGTAAGGTTCTCTCCTTTGTGGCCATTATTCAAAATTTTTAAACTCAACAAAAATATGCGAGCGGATACAGATCAACGTGACTTTGCAAACTTCTTGATACAAATTGGTAACGGTGAATATCCTCACGTCGTTGGGAAAATTCAGAATTAGTCCCACGCTGAAAAATATTTCACGCTTTTCAAAAATAGCGATTTTAGCACCTAAAAATGAACATTGTAAAGAAATCAATGACAAAGTTTTAGACCTAATCCCAGGATTATCGAGAACTTACATCAGTGTGAATAATTTGATTACTAACGATGAGAGTGAACTTCTACAATTCTCAATAGAATTTTTAGACAGCTTTAATGTTACCCAAGGTCTGTTGAACGGTACTAGACTGTTGGTTTGGAAGATGCATGATAATTGCTTACACCTGGAAATTATTACTGACGTATATGTTGGAAACAATGTCCTACTCCCTCGCCATGATCTTCCGCCATCAGATACTTCTATGCCATTTTCCTTCAAAAGGAGGCAGTTTCCAGTACGTTTGGATTTTTGTGTAACTATCAATAAAGCTCAAGGTCAAACACTAGATCAAGTAGGCATTTATTTACCTCAACCGGTGTTTAGCCACGGACAACTTTACTGTATGCCACACTAACGCGAGCAATATCCTTTCATGACGTCAAAGTTCAAATAGAACCAAAAGGCAAGCGAACAGCAAATGTCAAATGGAAGTAAGTACTATTAGAATTTTGAAACGAATGTTGCTGAGGAGCGCAGACCTCAGCAAACGGGGCACAGATTAAATAACAATTTTAAAAGGACGTCCGCATCCCTAATACGATAATTGTCCAGTGGTAATGTTAAAAAAAATATGCTATTGTCCTACTTCGGTGATTACTATCCTACATCCAGTTATTTCAATCGCTCAGTTCTATAACAAATATATACTTAATCAAATTTACAGCTTAATAAATATAAATTACTTCTCTGTGAGTTATCTTTTCATTTCTCATCATTCGCCTTTACTTACTATTCTATCTGTAGGGGTGGAGGCGATAGCTGTCTTTACAGAGATGTGCAAATTATTAGATTCGATGTCAGTTTTCCAAGTTTGCATTTTTACTTTTCACGGTTTAATGCACTAAGTAGGTTTACAAGGTGATGAAATTACTTCAAATGTTTAACCAAGCCTCCTAATTATATTTTCATTTAAGAAACTCAAATTAAAATGATTTTTTAGAATTTCCACTAACAGAGGAGCCTTGCAAATGCAAAATGCCACAGGTTTCGTTTTTATTACTTCACTCTACTTTACTTATGAATTTAGAGCGGAGGGATTTGGGGTCTTTTAACTGATGAACGCTATTAAACTATTCAAAGATTTATGAACTATGCATTGAAATCACCTGACTTGAATTCTAAAGTCAATAAAACATTGAAAATGAACCCAGCTCATATATCCCTCGGAATCTAATAATCTGAAAGTTTCCAGACGCAATTCCTTATGGGATAAGGTGTAATTCCACGGGAGAGGAATCACTACTAAGTAGGACAACAAAAGAAGTTGGTCAATAAAATGATTTTGAATAATAGTAATTATGACTAATTAAAATTATTTATTTAATTCTATTAATTTGCACCCCTCTATATGTTAACCAAGAGTTACATCTCTAAATTCAAATATAAGAGACCCATCTTTAATTTTAAATTTATACCATTGTTCATAAGTAGACAAAACACCAAATTGTACCGCTGTAGCCTTAAATTGTGTGGATATCTCTATCTACTTAGTATAAAACAATGTTCCCAATTCTTGGATGTAACGGGTAATCTCGAGAGCAACTTGATGGATTTTGATGCGGTTTTCACCATTCTGTAAAGGATTTCTCGATGAAGGATTAGGTAGAAAAACATTTATTTATGACCAAAAGAAGCCGAGCATTTACGGTTTCAGTGAACTGAGTTGAAGAAAAACCTAACTTCCATGTGTCTTTTAAGCTTACACTGGGTAAACCGTTAAAAATATCGATATTCTCTGAGAATTGTTCAGCATGAAAAATTCTGCAAGAAAGTCCGGGACTGCTCCCACATCGACCACTGTAAGTGTTATTTCGTTTTCATTTCTTCCAGCAATCTCCATTCAGTGGAAATTTAAATTACTAGCTTCAGAGTGTGTTTACTGCTTGCGAGCGACCTATCACCCTAGCTTCAGCCAGCATCAAACTGCCGAGTCGTGTCGAGTTAATTCTTCAGAGAAGAGTATAGCTTATGTGTTTGGAGTTAGCTGTTCACCTGGGCTTTTCAGAATTGCGTCTCGAACCTGACGTCCGTGCGCCTTACGCAGGGTAAATAGTGGGACACACACAGAGGACAGGCAGACACCCACACATTTGATCTCATAAGTCTACTTCACCATTTACCCAAAAGTGACGGTACCGTAAATGTCTGTTCAGGTCACTAGCTTGAAGACATGCAAATGTCATATGGACAGAAGTGCTGTAGGATCGTTGAAGTGAATGCTGCGGAGCAGCACTGGTCTTCTAGTATAGTATAATAATATTTCAGTTTAATTTACAGGAGGCCACATATGAATATGTTACCTAAATGATTCTACGGTTGCTAATATGTCATATCGTTATATGCATGTAACTTTCATACTATCATTTCCATTACAACCAAATTTCGTATGTACAATGTGTGTTATAACAGATACGACTATGCGTAGTATTAAGAGCAACCAGGGCTGCCAAAAACAAATAAATGATCTCTCTATTTTTATCCTAAGATCAATATATCAGAAAGTTTGTAATCCAACAGCTCGAAACATTGCACACATATACCACCTGATACTCTAGATTACATTTGGAGTAACTAATATACGTCAGTGCTGCCAACATGATTCTAAGCCTGCTGATAGGTCCAAATTTTAACACATGTAATTTCAATACTATCAATTGAATTTCAACCAAATTTCGTATGTGCTATGTGTACCACAACATATATGACCATGCATATTCATAAGCGTCAGCAAGGCTGCCAACTGTTAAAAAATATTATCTCTATTTTTTATCCTAGAATCAATATATCAAAAAGTATGCGAGCCAACAGCTCTAAACTGTGCACACGTATAGTTCCTGACGTTTTAGATTAGTTTGGTGTTACTAATATACGTCAGTGTTGCCAACATGATTCTAAGCCTGCTGATAAGTCCAATGTTTTAATGCAGGTAACTTCTGTACTCACATATAGATTTCATCCAAAATTGGCACAATAATAGATCATAATATTTCAGATTATTTCTGAGCAACACATACATGACTTTGTTGCTATTATGATTATACACGCGCTGATAGATCCAATGACTAACTGCATGACAACGTCCATGCTATCCATTGGACTTCAACCAAATTTTGAATGTGCATTCTGTATCTTAAGAGATATTCAATCACTTGGGCTGCCAACTGTAGTGCTTTATTGGGCTACACTAATTCAGGTATATTTCAAACTAATTAAAAATCGAAGTTTTACCAACTTAATTTCGTCATTATTCTAAATCATTGGCATGAATTATAAATTTTATGAAAAGTAGGGTCTTTAGTTCGCGATGGAACTACTTGTTTATCCTCTCGATGCTGAGTGGGCCCCATTACAAGCTCTTAAACCAGAATTTAATTTCGTGGCAGAAACAAGAATTCAACCCGGAACCCTATCAATGACGGCTTACAATGCTTAGCCATATAAATTGTTTACACGTGCAGTTACTAATACATTTAGTAAAGTGCCCCATGAAGAGTTTGTTCTCTTTAATACAAGAGTCCATCATATAAAGCGAGCATCACTCTACATATCTCCTACTTTTCTATTCACTTTACAACTCTCTTCCCAATAACAAGACATACTCTGTGCCACGCCGCAGTTGGTAATTACCAAGCGCGTTGTGTTGTGTTCTGTTGGCTTTTAATTCAATAACCAGGCTGCGGCCAGCATTATTTTTAACTTAGGAAACTTACTCCCACAAAGTTAAAATCAACGAACGATGACTTGATTTCAGAAAGGATCCCAGCACACCGTGCTTCCTTGGGCAATGTAATAATGTGCTATTCTTGCATTTGTATACTGCTACTGCTTCGGTAGGCCGATAACAAATCCAGTAAGACAGTAGCACAGCCCAGAAGAGGAGTTCACCTACCGTATTGGTTTTGAGATTTGCTTAAATTAATTCCATGGTCTTGTAATATTGATTCCAATACACGCCAGAACATACCTGAAGAATGCCAAAAAATGATCTCGACATCTGTTATAATTGATACCGACGTCCGTTAAAATTAATCACATGGTTTATCCGTATGTGTTCGTTAGAAATGGTGCCGAGTTCTACTAACGTGAGTTCGAACATTGGTGCCGTTGTCCCGTAGAAGTGATACTGGTGTTCATTATATTTGATCCCAAGTTCTTGTAGAATTTATTCTCATGTCCGTTAGAACTTGCCCCGTGACCTCGTAGAATTCATAATGGTATTCTTTAGAACTTATTGCACATCCTGATAGAATTGATCCCAATGGCTGCTAGAATTCGTCCCATGACCGGGTGGAATCGATACTGTTGTCTGTTGTTAATGGTCTCGTGGCCTAAGATAATTGACCCTCCTGTGGGATAGAATTGGTCCCATAGCTCAGCAAATCTGACCTTAATGTCCATTAGTCTTTGTTCCGTAGCCTGGTAGAATTTATAGAATAGAATAGCTCATGTGACCTAGGAGAATTGATTTCAATGTCCATTAAAATAGGTCCTGTGGTGGCCTAGGAGAACATGTCCAATACAATTTGTCTCAACTCGGTAGAGCTGATCATCATGTCCGTTAAAATAGGTCCTGTGGCCTAAAATAATTTAACTTCATGTCCATTAAAATAGGTCCTGTGGCCCAAGAAAATTAATCTTCATGTCCGTTAAAATATGTCATATGGCCCATGATAATATTGATCTTCATGTCCAATATAATTGGTCCCGTGGCTCGGTAGAGCTCGATGAACTGAATTAATTCTGGGAAGATGTCAAGGCCGGTTGAAGAACGAGATCTATACACCAATTAAATTATCATACAATCCATAGAGACTTAATTCAAATGTAAATATTATGAATAGTAATAATAATGCTTCGGGGGCGTAGTTGGTAGCATGCTGAAATGCTGTGCCCAAGCTAGCGAGTTCAAACGCGGCCGAAGTGGTCGGATTTTTAAGAGCGTTAAAAATCCTTCAGTATGCAAAACCGGCGGTCCCGGGTGAGTTAGCCGTGGCCGTTACGGCATGACTGTTGGCAGTCGTTCACATCCGGGAGGCGAGGAGGTTCGAATCCCCCCGCCGGCAACCTTGAAGATGGTCTTCTGTGGTTTCCCATCTTCCTTCCAGGCAAATGCCGGGGTTGGTCCCTAACTATAGGCCACAGCCGCTATCTTCCAACTCCTCGACCTTCCCTTCATCTTTCCTCCCCCACGGTACTTGTAGCTCACCCATTGGGTGTCCGTCTCGAAGCAGCTACAAAACTGGCGAGCCGAACATGTCCTCGGACACTCCCGGCACTAAAAGCCATACGCTAAAAAAAAAACGGCGGTCCCATGTCATAGATTTATGGCATATAAAAGATCCTTCCACAGACGAAACTTGTGTGAAGCAAAATTGTTAGGTTAGATTTCGTCAGAACGCTCTATAAAAGTTCCAACGTTCACCACTAGGCATCATTGATATCTGGTAGCGAAAGTTGGAACTACTTGAAATTGAACGGAACTTGTAGCTCACCCTAAGGGTGTCCGCTGGAAACACCTACAGACTCAGGCGAGCCTAACATGTCCTCGGACACTCCCGGCACTAAATTCCACTGATAAATAAATAAATAAATAAATAAATAAATAAATAAATAAATATGTATGTATGTCTACCCCTTATTATTCCCGTTTTCCAACGGGGTCGGGGATGAGATGAGATGGAAGTCTTTGTGGCGATGGTTTTTACGGCCGGATGCCCTTCCTGACGCCAACCTTATGAGAGGAGTTAATGAGAGATAAAATGAATGATGGTGAATGAAACTGGGCAAGGATGTGGAAGGAAGCAGCCGTGGCCTGTCAGAAGGTACCGTCCCAGCATTTGCCTGGTGTTGAAAATGGGAAACCACGGAAAACCATTTCAAGGACAGCCGACGGTGGGGCTCGAACCCACGTGTCTACCGAGTCAGCAGAGAGCTTGGCCCCATGACCTAATGCTGGGCTTTAGCCAGCTTAGCCACTACTGTCGGTAAATAAATAAATAAATAAATATAAATAGTAATAATAATAATAATAATAATAATAATAATCCTTTAATGTCCTGGATATGCAGGTTAAGTAAATGTATGCCTGAAATAACGCTGATAATATGTAAGGTTAAGTGGAAAATACATTCAAAAAATAAGTTAATAACTTTGAAGTGAATTTAATGTCCCGTCGTATCTACTGTGATTTCGGGGAAGCTGGGGTGTTGACCTTTTGCTTTGAAAGGGATAATCTGTTATTAAATTTACCGACACGGGTCTCTCGTATTTCAGCATCCTCAAATGCCAACTGAGTGTGCCGGGAAAAAATAATTTCCTAGTAACTGTACAAATATTCCGATTGCAACACTATGGAAAAAGCAACCTGAGCATACGATGCTCCCTTCAAGCATGAAATGAAATCTCGTGGGAGCAGAGGAAGAAGGCACTGGAGCACTGTCAACATTTGAGGATTGAGTAGAAACGGTAGTAGAGCAACAATCTTGTAATCTGAAGGAAAAGTACGTAAATCCAGCGATTAAAATCTCCCATTCGGTGATGTCAGCTGTTTTGCTCCACTGAAAACTATTCTCTCAAAGAACCTTCTTTAAGTTACTGTAGTTTGATATAGAAAAAGAAAGAATCTCAGTTACTTAGGAAATGTCTCGTTAGAAAATTTATGTACGTTGTTAATCTTAGTTGCGGTGAGCAATTTAGCCGAACCATTTAAAAGTAAATGGGTCGCTGCAGTTAAGGCTGTGTTGCACGAAACGAGGCAGAGGAACTCTCCCATGAAGGGGTCTGGTAGACTCATCAGACTGCAGACCAGTTGATGGCTAAACCATTCCAACCGTCTCCCACGACAAGACATGCATTCATAAATCCTAAATGAAGAGCGATGATTTCCTTCCTCGTTGATTGCTACAACTGCTTTTGTTGGAGACACTGCGCTGGTGGGCGCCACGCGGTTAACTGTTTATTTAAAGAACTGTCCACTTGCATTGAGTCAGGGGGATGACAGTTCATAGGGAGCACGTGAGTCGGGGTAAGGCCCTGTACTGGATGTCCTGCCAACCAATGAAGAATTAATTTTAGCACTAAGGTTCCGTAGTTGGCACTCAGGAACGTTCACATCAAACCGACTGGCGGAAGCGGGAATAGTCTGTTTTGGTTGATTTTCCTCGTGGTGTTGTCGGTTGTTTTGATTTGTTCAGTATTTTGATTGTTTATTTTAATTGAATTGAGAGTCAATCATGCCACTGCAAGGGAGGAAAAATTGCCAAGCACCGGGATGTAAGAATTATGATAGTAAGAACAATACGGCAGTTTTCATCTTCCTGGTGTTGACCATGTGTAAAACTAGTGGGCAATATGGACTACTCTCGAATAAAAATATAGAGAGAGAATAAATGTGTGCATTTCATCTCTTGTTTGTTTTCTTACCCATTCTCCTTTGCATTGCAATAACATTTGTGGTTTAGGGCTACGGGGAGGGGTGTGTGGCAGCGGGCATGCTAGGCAAAAAGTGAGGTTATGGCAATGTAGTGTGTGCATTTGGACAGTTTTCTTTATATTCATCGAATATCCCAACAATTCTGTAGAGTATGGGAGTATTTTTAATTAGCCTAGAGGTGAATTAAGCTCTAGAACGGCATAACTGTGTCCTTCGTGACAAATCTATTGCCAACATTGATATATATCAAAATGTATTATTTTCCTATCTGGACGTATATTTCAGCCCCTAGCGAAAGGAGCAGTTATGTTTGTGTTATTTTCATCAATAATCAATAACTCATAGCAGAACATACTGTTCATTTACGTGTAATAAAGGCTACATTCATATGGCTTTTTACTTTTTATGTTGCCAGACTTGCCAGTACAATCCATAGCCTCAGGCGGTGTTCTCTCTCGGAAATTCTATAACCAAAAGTGACGAATCTCTTATACTTACATGATCCTTGCATTGAGTGGTCGCAGGCAGAGGGGACGGTCCAGTACATGCAGACCCTCCCGCAGCCGTGGGACATCATAGACATCTGACCGGTGTGTTGAATTCGTCTGAATATGTGTAACTGTGGTGCCTGTATTGGTGTGTGTAAATGTTATAATTAAGATCTGGGCTTACCGCAGGACTAGTCGTGACCGTCAAAGCATACCCAGGTGGCGTTTTTCGATCCCCATTAGTTTGTCGGCTTCCTTTCTCTCAGCAACAGATGTCCCTCATGGTATAAAGGTATCTAAAGATTCTGTGACTATATAACTATTGCCATGGAGAGAGAAACATGAGAGGCAAGTTTTGCTTAAAGCACCAAACCCTGATAAAACCGCCCCCCCCCCCCCCCCCTTGTTGGGAGAGAAGCACTTATATCAGACTTAGGATAAATCGCAAGTCGATTTGTTTGATACAGCCTGGGACTTGGTTAGCGATCGACTTGACCAACCCGACACAGGCCAGGAGCAAGTGTGATGCAAGAACGGGTAAAACGACACTCTGGACGGGCAGCTGTCAAACACGTTATTGAATTTTCAAGCTGTCTAATGCCGTTGTAGTGCCCTACCAAGTGCCATCTTGAAATTTTAGAATTAAAAAATAAACAACTCTCTAGGCATATATTTTAGAGGTATGATACGCGACTTCAGTGGCGTAATTGGTAGCATGCTGAACTGCTGTGCCCATGATAGCGGGTTCAAAACCAGCCGAAGTCGTCGGATTTTTTAAGAGCGTTAAAAATCCTTCAGTATGCCTTCCTTCGAAGGGGAAGTAAAGCCGGCGGTCCCATGTCATAGATTTATGGCATGTGAAAGATCCTTCCACAGACTAAACATGTGTGAAGCAAAATTGATAGGTTAGATTTCGTCGGAACGCTCTACTCAAGTTCCAACCTTCCCCACTAAGTACCATTGATATCTGGTGGCGAAAGTTGGAACTACTTGAAATTGAACGGAACTTGTAGCTCACCCGAAGGGTGTCTGCTGGAAGCAGCTACAGACTCAGGCGAGCCGAACATATCCTCGGACACTCTCGGCACTAAAAGCCATACGATAAATACATAAATAAATAAATAAATTAGAGATATGATAACATAAAGCCACCCCTGTGGTGTTGGCGTAGCGCACCTGCCTCTCGCTCAGAGGCCCCGGGTTCAATTCCCGGCTCCATCAGGGAGTATAGAAACTGACGTGAGGGCTGGAACGGGGTGCACTCAGCCTCGTGAGGACAATTGAGTATCTGTCTGACAGTGAGGCAGCGCCCTTGTCACGAAAACCAAGACTAACGGCCGAGGGGATCCAATGCACTGACCACGCGTCACCCCAATATCTGCAGGCCAAATGGGTGGGCTGCGGTCGCTTGGTAGGCCTAGGCCCTTCATGAGCTGTAGTGCCAGGGGTTATTTATTATATTTATATGATTACGTGAACTAGTTACATGGCAGAGCCATTTTAGGTTGCTTTGTAATGTTTCCTTTGTCCTAGACAAAGCAACAACTATTTCATATATTCAAGGAAGCTTGTAGTTTAACGTGACTGTTAATCTCGCGAACATAAGCCACGGGACCTCCTTTTTACGTGGAATCCGAACCACATGACATGGCATTTCACTTCGAAAATCTCACATGCATTGACCGGGAATCGAACCCGGTCCGTCTTGGTGAGAGGCATACAGTTTGACCGCTGTGCCACCACGCCCCCATTTCTTATATTCAAGATGGTGGCTGGGCGTAATATAAACATAAATTTATAAAATCAATAGTTTGAGATACAATTGTGCAATTAATACGAAACTTGAAAATAGATAGTATTATTTGAGAAACCTTGATATTATTATGTTATTGAACTGAACACAATGTGTACAAATACAATTTTGATGATTAGTCAGTTTCATTCGTCCTTTGCGGAATGTGTGATTGGCCGAGTTCTTTGAGTACATTTGAACAGGTGATAATGTACACAGGCTCGGTTGCAGAGTTCACAAACACATTAACTATCGGCGTTGTGGAAACCATTCCTGCTGCAGATTCGGTGGTGGAATCCATGTATTGCTCTCTGGCGTATAGGTGGCGGAGTTCGTAACCGACTGTTTTCCATCCCTCCTCTTTCATGGCTGGTGTGCAGTAGAAGGCTTTCTCTTCCCGTTCTTCCAGGAATTTCTCGCATGCTTGGGTTGGAGTCAGATTGTGTGTCAATATCAGATAATCTATGAATGTCGTTGTTCCCGCCAGTTGATATTTAGTCGGGTTGGAGTGTACTTCGATACCCGAAGCGTCTTCTAACCCTTTATAGGTCCTTGGGATACTATCATCCCAACATGTATTTATAGAACGGTGTTAGGGAGAGAATCTTCCCACCCCTTTCATTTAAAGCAGTTCCACATGCATCCACATGCTAGATGCAGAGAAATATTGAAAACCCATTAATTTGATGTATACTGTCATCAGAAACCAAAGGTGGGAAGCATATATCCCAGTGGTCTCCACAGTGCACGTGCTCGCCAGTTCGGTTGTGTTGAGTGAAAGAAATGCATTGTTTTACAGAAGAAGATGTTTTTATTGAAGATAAGAGATTTTTAAACGTTGCTATATAACTGAAATACAATGTTAATAATGATTTTGGTCACTTGAGTAAATATATTTCAGCTAGAATGGAAATAAATATCCTGCTCAGGATGTTTGCCATAGTAAAGAAGATTTTAAAAATTAATTTTCAGGGTTTTTAGTAAATACTATTATGAAATTATTGAATTAGGCTATATTCGAATATACTAACTTTTAACTTTCCAAAATCACTTTTATATTTATTGTGCAGTTTTCGGCAAAGATGATATAGGTCACTGACCTTGTTTTGCGTGGGAGTTACATTTTAAAAAAAGTCCTCTCGGCACGCCGGAAGGCGGAGGTAGATTTCACCGGACAAACTTGGGGATAGGCGAAAATAGGCAGAATATGCAGGTTTTCGTAGAAGGATCAGACCTCATTTATTGCGAGAAGGTATTTTATAATTGGAGCTTAATTAACTTTGTTTTTCGTCATTTTATGTTTATTTTAAACATTTTATTGTCTTATGGGAACGGTAACCTTCTTGTCATTTGGGGTCCATTTTTATACTTGTGGTCACACTGTCCTTATGCAAGGTTTCGACACTGATGTGTAACTATGTAACGGTCTGTTACTTCTTCACGCAAAATTATATCTCCCGCAGAGATTTTGGTTGGTTCCTCAGTTTAGGGGCTGCGACAACGCGGTCATGTAACCCCGTGTACTTAGGGATGGCTGTATTAGTCTGTAATTCAGGTAAGGACTGCAGACGGTCAATTTCAAGCAGTAGTTCCTAATGTTGCTACCAGGTACTACCGTCAACGACACCTAGCTGTGAACTTGGCTACTAGATCCCACCGCAGCCAGCAACTCGCAACGAACGTTGGAATTTCCCCTCCAAAGGAAAGCATACTGAGGGATTTTTAGCGCTCTTAGAAAATCCGACGACTTCGGCCGGCTTTGAACTCACGATCTTGGGCATAGACATTCAGCATGCTAGCTACCAGTTACGTCACCGAAGCCGCTTCACACTTAGTCAGATGGAATTCTGAATATGATCTCGTGCAAGTGCGTTATCTTGGCAACGTCTGATGGCTCATCCCTCATCAATTTAGTAGAGTTGCCATGGCAAGCACTGATAGCTCTTGGCATTTTCTTATAATTCCGAAATCATTTTTTTCATCCCTTGGCATAATGGTGGGTCATATCAAAAATTCTTTAAGACAAAATTTTAGGTAATTATTAGGGGAATATTGTCCATTTTGTACGGTTTTGAGATTGTGCCTAATAAGAGAGATATGATTAATGTTTCCCGAAAAACCCACTTTTTTCCACCCCTTTGGTCAATGGTTGGTGATATCAAAAACCTTATTTGACATAAATTTTTGGCACTTATCCGACACATATTATGAACTTTGAATGGATTCGATATTTCACGTATTAAGAGAGTTATAGCGAAATTTCACTTTTTCGAAAAAAGCCCCCGATTTTCACCCCCTTCGACCGATTTTGCCCATTAACGAACTCGACCGAGATTTTATAGGGATACATGTTATGTAAAAAATTCAAAGTGATTGGTGCAAAATTACGGCAGTTATCGTGTCCACAAGAAACTGATATATATATATATATATATATATATATATATATATATATATAGATACATATATACATAAATTATATATAAACTTTTGAACTGACGGTGGTTTTGGGGTCTGGGGGATGTGAAACGCGAAGATATGTCGAAATTTTCCGGAAGTCGAAACATGGGACCCATTGCAATAGTTAGCTTTCTAATGAAATCTACCTAATATTCCCCTAATAATTACCTAAAACATTAGTCTGAAAGAATTTTTGATATGAGCCACCATTGCGCCAAGGGATGAGAAAAATGATTTCGGAATTATAAGAAAATGCCAAGAGCTATCAGTGGTTGACATGGCAACACTACTAAATTGATGAGGGATGAGCCATCAGACGTTGCCATGACAACGCACTTGCGCGATATCAGATTCAGATTTCCATCTGACTAAGTGTGAAGCGGCTTCGGTGACGTAACTGGTAGCATGCTGAACTTCTATGCCCAAGGTCGCGGGTTCAAAGCCGGCCAAAGTCGTCGGATTTTCTAAGAGCGCTAAAAATCCCTCAGTAAGCTTTCATTTGGAGGGGAAGTTCCAACGTTCGTTGCGAGTTGCTGATTGAGGTGGCATCTAGTAGCCAAGTTCACAGCTAGATTGCGTTGACGTTAGTATCTGGTAGCAACATTAGGAACTACTGCTTGAAATTTAGCGTCTGCATTCCTTACCTGAATTACAGATTAATACAGAAATCACAATTCACACCGTTTATCAGACAGATTCTACACTCACCCAAAGTACACGGGGTTATATGACCGCGTTGTCGCAGCCCCTAAACTGAGGAACCAACCAACATCTCTGCGGGAGATATAATTTTGCGTGAAGAAGTAACAGACCGTTTACATAGTTACACATCAGTGTCGAAACCTTGCATAAGGACAGTGTGACCACAAGTATAACAAGTAGTTCCGTGAAGAACTGTACAGCCTATTTTCATATATCCTGCTCATGTTAATTGCCTCTATCAACATACAAAATTTCAGTTTAATTGCTGTAACAGATTCGTAGATATTGAGAACCGTCTAAATATTTCAGATGGTCGCCAGGTTGGATTTTTATTTTTGTACTATTATATTAAGATTATTGTGTACGTGTGGTATTCAAACTTCAATCGCATGATTAGAACACAAGAAGTAAAAACGAGATTTTAAAATTACGCACAGCAGCCATCTTGTGATTATGCAAACAATTGAAATAAATTAGATGCCAGTGGATCAACATTTGTGTAAGCATTTAACGTGCAACGTTTCACGGCACTCGGATAGTTAATTCGCGAGAAACGTCCATTTAAATATTTATACTTCTCGTCGCCGCCATGTTGGATTCGTGCTCACCAGGTTACTGAAAGTCCTATAGGTGAACATATGTTCATAGTCTCTATGAACATAAAAATTTCAGTTTGGTTGCTGTAAAAGATTCATAGATATTGAGAACCGTCTAAATATTACGGAAGTTTGCCATTTAGGATTGTTATATGTATAGGCCATAGAGTTATGTACCATTCAAGGACACTTATTGCCTAGGTTCATTATTCAAACTTTCACTTCGATCGCATGATTACGACACAAGAAATAAAAACTTAATTTTAAAATTTCGCTCAGCCGCCATCTTGAGGTTATGTAAACAATTGAATTAAATTAGATGGCAGTACATTACAATCTGCAAAATCATTTACTGTACCACATTTCACTGCGCCCAGAGAGTTAAATCACGAGATAAGTCTATTAAAATATTTCAAATTCGCTTGGTCGCCATGTTCGTTTTGTACTCTACAGGTTTATGAAATATACATAGGTAAACTTGTATCAGTACCCTTTATCACCGTACAAAATTGCAGGGTGATATCTGTAATAGTTTCGGGGATATAGAATGTCAGTGAAATATTTCGCACAGCCGCCATTTTGAGGTTATGTAAACAATGGGACTAAATTAGACTCCAGTGCATTACAATGTTTATATACATTTGCTGTACCAAGTTTCATTACATTTGGATAGTTAAATCGCGAGAAACGTCTATTTAAAACTCTCAAATTCGCTTGGCCGCCATGTTGGTTATGTAGTAACCAGGTTTTTGAAAGTCTCATAGATGAACTTCTAGTAGTACCCTTTATCACCGTACACAATTTCAGGGCGATATCCGTTATAGTTTCGGAGATACTGAATGCTAGTGAAATATTTCGCACAGCCGCCATGTTGGATTGGTCAGACGTAACAAAATTCGATGGGCACGGTCGAGGTCGCCGGGAATAGTGCTATGAACTTACCGAGTTTCACTGAAATCGCTCCAGCCGTTTAGATTTTATTAGGGGGGGGGGACACACACACACCTCACACACGCACACACACACGGACAAAGGGTGATCTCATAAGCCTATTTTTTCAAAATTGAAAATAGGCTAAAAATGGACTCCAAATGACAAGAAGGTTACCGTCCCCATAAGACAATAAAATGTTTAAAATAGGTTTAAAATGAAGAAAAACAAAGTTAATTAATCTCCAATTATAAAATACTTTCACGCGATAAATGAGGTCTGATCCTTCTACGAAAACCTGCATATTCTGCCTATTTTTGCCTATCTCCAAGTTTGTCCGGTGAAATCTACCTCCGCCTTCCGGCGTGCCGAGAGGACTTTTTTATATATTATATCCTGTTAAATAAACCTCATTATTGAGTGATAAACACAGTATCATCATAATTTGGAGGTATTACCCCATTGCTCATTTAAGAAAACATACAGTTGGGTGTGGGCAGTGGGATAATAATTTCCCACCCCATATTTCCTAAAATAGAATCAACACCCTTAAAATTGTTGCACATATTCCTACTTATCTATCACCCCCAATTAAACTGTCACACTGCACATAGCAGATAGCCGCCATCTTGGAAATATAAGATATTAAAAACGATTTTTCACCATCTAATTAAGTAAGTAGCAAGTATGTAGTCAGTCTTATATTAGAGAATTTATCTGTAGAAGACACAAGACCAACGACTCCCTTCATTCAAAATTGCGAATGGACGTACTATTCTAATGTCAAAATCAACTTCTCAGGGTGTAACAGTGGAAATACAACGAAACTTGGTAAACGAGAAGTCTTTCATACGACATAACATCAGCATGAGCAATATTTGCACTGTTAAATCCTAACTAGTTGAAACCCGTCAAAACATGACGGTCAATAGAAAAATATTTACTGAAGAATTTTCTTATATAGGCCTACTGTACATTCTTTGTACGATTATATTTTGACTCTATTGAAACTATGTGGGCGTCAAAAGATTGCACTCTCAACATTGCAAAATACTGCTGGCCATGACTGAAAAATTGTTGGGGCAAATTGAGGCCTATACGTTCCAAAGTTTCCCCTTGAGCTTTATTGATTGTGATAAAGTATGCCAAATGAATTGGAAAATATTGTCTCTTAAAAGAAAATGATAGTGTTTTATCGGATGGTGTTAAATCAAGTCGAAGGATTAGACCTCTCTGCCTAATTTTAACTGCACCTATTATTTCCAAATCCAAGCAATATGGTTGCATTTAGGAGTCCTTGGGAAACGTTCAGATTTCTAAGCAGCATAACGGGCCAAGCGTTTGGAGTATGTGGCGGCCAGTCGTTTAGTTCCAAGGAATTCAAGAACTCTGATGAGTCTAATACAACTGACCGCAAACCATCGCATATATTTTTGGAATATAACGAAGAAATGCGATGATGTGCAATTCCATACATTTTAAAACAATGTGGACCGTGTGCGTGTGGCACAGTAACATTGGCACCAAATGAAACGAAGGACATAGCATTGTACTGCTGATTAGTCTCTCTGAAATTCCTTGAGATATCATCTCCAGTGAAAAATAATTGTTAAAGCCTGTCAAATATTTTATATTTATTCAGATTAATTTTACCATTACAACAGCAAAGGTCAAAGTAACCAAGTGTAGATTTCTCGCAAGAGAAATACAGTGCAGAACAATTGTTCGTCAAGGACCCTAAACTGTAACGGCATAGTATCTGGAATTGTTTCTGAAATGCCATATTTATATTGGATTTTAAAAGTGGCTTCGTATTTTTCTCCGATTTCCCATTTTTTTGCGGCTAATGTTCTATTTCGTCAAATGGGTTTATTTATAGCAGCATTTCTGCCCAAATTAACATCATTTTAAATAACACTATAGTGGCCTGCATCAACGCAGCCGTCAAATATTAAATGGCAAATAATAACTTACTTCCATTGCCAAAATCAACTGCGTTATGTATGTTATGTACTCTAAACAAATAATCAATAAACAATAATATTCACATATACAATGAATACTTCCATTCTCAAGTTGGTTGCTGATGAGAATGCGATGAGACTGATCGCCAATAATAAAATCCTTGCAATTTTTGCAATTTGCTTGCAAACGCAACTCAGGATGACGATCTTCATTTTGAAATAAACAGAATGAAATTGCTGTAAATAATGAATTTTCATCACCTGTTGAAGGTACAATACTTTGCATTTCCATGACAGTAAATTATGCAAGGGAGCATAGAATCACTTCGCCACTACTGGAATGAGCATAGACTCACCTCGCCAGCCACAGTAATGGAGGGAGTTTTAGAATTATATGTTCAGTGCTTGTCAAAGATCGTATTAACACAGGGAAGCCCACTCTTAAGGCTACATTCTGAGCTATTGCCCCGGATTCCAGGTACGATCCCCGCTCTGCCAAGAAATTTAATTCTGGTCTGAGGACTGGAACGGGGCGCACTCGTGAGGCAAAACTAAGAAGAGCAAAGTTTGATTCCCATCTCAACAATCTTGGATTTGGTTTTCCGTGGTTTCCCACTTCCAATCCAGGCAAATACCGGGATAGTTCCTAACTTAAAACCTCGGTCGTTAACTCCCCATTCCCCACATTAATTACAAATGCACACATCAACACAGCCATCACATTAACACAGGTTATCAGAGAAAAGTTTACACTCGCACACCAAAATAGACGGGGCTGAGTGACGACGATGTCTGAGTCCATCAAATGAATTATGTTCGCCAATATGTTAACGCTGATGTATGTGTTTGAACTACTGGATATAAGTTCAATGACTTTTAAATTAATATCATTGCATTGTTGCAGCTTGGCAAATATTTTATATTCCAGCAGATCAATTTTACCATCACAACAGTAAAGGCCAAAGTAACCGCGCGTAGATTTTACGCAAGAGAAATACAATGTAGAACAATGTTTACATTTGATCGTCAAAGACCTTACACTGTACTGCATAAGATCTGGAATAGTTTCTGAAATGGCCTATTTATATTGGATTTTAAATGTGGCTTCGTATTATTCGATAACACTATAGTGTCCTGCAATATCGGAGCCGCTAAATATTAAATGGCAAAAAATACTTCCATTGCCGAAATCAACTGCGTAGTTAGATTCAGTACTCTAAACAAATAATCATTAAACAACTGTCTTATACAATGAAGTTCAACATGACCGTTCAGAGACTCTCATACTCAAGTTGGTTGGTGAGGAGAATGCGATGAGACTGATCGCTTAAAATAAATTCCTTATAATTGTTCCTGCCAGCGAAATGTTTGGCAATAGCTTTAAAACGCAGCGCAGAATGACGTTCTTCATTTTGATATAAACAGTACAAAACTGCTCTAAATAAGCTATTTCCATTACCTGTTATAGTTTATGGCAGTACATTTTGCAGGGGAACATAGAATAACTTCGCCAACTACTGGAATGAGCATAGGCATATACTCAATACTCACTTCGGCAGTCACCCTAATGGAGGCTGTTTTAGAATTCTATGTCCCGTGCATGTCAAAAATCGTATTAACACATGGAAGCCCACCCGTTCTTGGCTATCGCCTCGGAGACCCGGGTTACATTTCCTGCTCTGCCAAGAAATTTAATTCTGGTCTGAGGGCAAAAACGGGGCTCATTCAGTCTCTAGAGGTATAACTAAGAAGAGGAAGGTTTGATTCCCACCTCGACAATCTTAGATGTGGTTTTCCGTGGTTTCCCACTTCCACTCAAGGCAAATACCGGGATGGTTCCTAACTTAAGGCCTCGGCCGTCACCTTGCCATTTCCCACCTTAATTACAAATACACAAAGTAATGCAGCCATCACAATAATACGGGTTATCAGAGGAAATTTTACACTTACACACCAAAGTACATGGGGCTGAGTGACCACGATGTCGGAGCCCTTCAAACGAATTATGTTTGCCAAGTGTCTCTCTTGGCGGAAGCAATTGTGGACACGCACCAGGGCCTGGAAAACTACCTTTTCACTAATAATTTAAGAGTATATCGACGATGCATAATTATAACTTTTAGTCTAGGATGCTACCAACTTGACCTCCGAAGCATTGGGAAGAAATTGCAATATTAAAGTACATAAAAAATAGCCTACACACTCAACTGTCAGTTAATGTTCTTCAACGTTTCCCTTCTTAAAAATTCCCCTCTATAACTCTCCATCACTTGAAATCGCGCCATGTTTTGTGTTTTAAATATATCGATGCAATGATGCTGCCATCTGTTGTTAGTTACTGGAACTATAGGGGCGAGGTACTGCCATCTGTTGTCAGTTACTGCAACTGATGGCAGATATTAGCTCTTTTGACCACATGCAGCAATGCAATGGTAAAACGGAAATAAAACTTATTGAGAGGGAATGTAGAAATCTTTAACTGACATAAAACGTTACTAATACTTCTTGATAAAACAATATTTAACTATCACGTGAAAACTCGCCATCAAGGCCATGTCTTGTGTTTTAAATATATCGACGCAATCTGCTCTCAGTTACCGGAACTATATTGGCGAGGTAGCCTATTGCCATCTGTTGTCAGTTACTGGAACTGATTGCAGATATTCAAACGACGTAGGTAATCTGTGCGACGTATTGAGGACATGCTGTAATGCAATGGTAAAACGGAAATAAAACGTGTTGAGAGAATGTGTAGAAATATGTATCTTTAACTGACATAAAACCTTACTAATACTCCTTGATAAAACAATATTTCAGGGGTAAAAAAAAATACTGGCGGGAGCTGGGATCGAACCTGTCATCCTTGGATCCACAGTCAATCGCCTTAACCAAATAACCACTCGCGCACTCTCATTTAGATGCAGACGCAACCATTCACTATCTTCAAAAGCCGCTATCTGAAGAAAATAATCCAATTCATTATCAACAAAATCAATATTGCACATTCGTATATGTTCATACTGTTATTATATTGTATTGTCAGAACTTGGTTAATGTATGTTTTCAATTACATGGAAGCTTATTAAATAACTTACATTTTAATGGACTTCTCACCGCCATTTTGTCATGAGCCCAGGCGGATTGTGCGCATGCGTGAGGGGAAAGAATTCTGCTATTTTCTATATTTATTTATACATATACCGTAATATATTTGTTTATTTTAGAGACACTCTGCAAATCTACAGGCCAAGAGCTTTCGTTAGAGTGCTCTACGAAGTAAATTCGTTTTGTCGTTCTCTATATCTCGTGGTAACAAAAATCGCCTTACTGTTTTAAATATATAGATAGATGGCAACAGAGAATTCGTTACTTTACAGGAATGATAAAAGTGAAATATGTTTCTACACTGTAATAGCAATCGTAGGAAGGAAGAAAACAAACAAAAAAAACATATCCGAGGTGGGAATCGAAACCTCTCGACCATGCAAAGGATGGCAACAGAGAATTCGTTACTTTATGGGAATGAAAAAGTGAAATATGTCTCTACAATGTAATAACAATCGTAGGAAGGAAGAAAATGAAAATAAAAAAAACATAACCGAGGTGGGAATCGAACCCTCTCGATGGGAACAGAGAATTCGTTACTTGACGGGAATGATAAAAGTGAAATATGTTTCTACAATGCAATACCAATCGTAGGAAGGAAGAAAACGAAAATAAAAATACATATCCGAAGTGGGAATCGAACCCTCTCGATCATGCATAATACAAATATCTGGCCAGTAACCTTATCCCCTTGGCCATCCAGACAACTGTGTGACACTGCAGTATTAAGCTATCTAACCAGTATACACACTCAACCTGCAGTTTATGTCCTTCAATTCGTGGTTTATTTAATATAATTCTATTTCAATGCATATTGTAAAAACATAACTAACATTATTGGAGACCCTTTTTAATTCTCATAAACAAAGATCTCAGTTAGACGCGACCTGAATCGCCATTTTCCTTGTTGAGAAAGGCCATTGTGCGCATGCGCGGGGGTCTTTCATCATTTAAAAATATACCGTAACATATATTTTCCTTTTAAAGAAACTCTGCAAATCTGCATGCCAAGAGCTTTCTACAATGCAATACCAATCGTAGGAAGGAAGAAAACGAAAATAAAAAAACATATCCGAGGTGGGAATCGAACCATCTTGATCATGCATAATACAAATTTCTGGCCAGTAAACTTATCCCCTTGGCCGTCGAGACAACTATGTGACAGTGCAGTATTAAGCTATCTAACCAGTATACACACTCAACCTGCAGTTTATGTCCTTCAATTCGTGGTTTATTTAATATAATTCTATTTCAATGCATATTGTAAAAACATAACTAACATTATTGGAGATCCTTTTTAATTCTCATGAACAAAGATCTCAGTTAGACGCGACCGGAATCGCCATTTTCCTTGTTGAGAAAGGCCATTGTGCGCATGCGCGGGAGTGTCAAATATTACATATTTCTTTAATCATTTAAAAATATACCGTAACATATATTTTCCTTTTAAAGAAACTCTGCAAATCTGCATGCCAAGAGCTTTCGTTAGAATGTCTTACGAAGCCAATCGGTTAAGTCGTTTTCACAATCTCGTGTGTACAAAAAACAGCTTAGTGTTTTAAATATATAGATTCTATGAAGTTATACCGCATGATAAGGACAAAGGATAGAAATTAACACTAACATTTAAGACAATGTAGGCTATATGTTCTAAAATGAACATCTTGTTTTTGTTGTTGTTGTTGTTGTTGTTATTGTTTTGATTATTATATCATCAAAAGCTGGAAATATCGCACTCATCAATACCGTGTGTCAATGGTACTTGGGATTGGTGGCTAAGCTGACTTGACTCTCATCTAGGCGAACCAGATTTTATTCCAGGTAATGAATGTGAGAATTTTGAGATCAAAATTCACGTTCATTTTTTTCGTATTCCACGTACATTGAGGTCCTGTTGATTACAATCGCAAGGTTGTGAGCCTTCTTTTTCCCTTCAGACGGATTGGGAAGGAATTGTTCGCGATCTTCAGTTTAGTGCCATCCTAGTATTTGACTGGAGTAGAGGTGGAAAGCAGAGTCCTCTCTCTATCTATCCTTATAATAGTGAGTGTACACTCACACTTTGCAGGGCCTAAAATACACATCGGAGCTTTCAGGGAAGGAGTGACAATACGTGCCACTAGACTACGCAAAATGGTTATTGGAAAAGATGTCAACTGGACTCAAGCTGAATTCAATGCAGCCCAGGGAAAAAAGCTAAGGGATACCGATGGCGTAGATGCTTCATCCCTTAAATATCAAACCAATGAATGACCCTAACTAATAGAGTTACACGCATTACTACAGTCACCAAAGTGTATCACAGGTTAACAGACAAACACCCAAGTGCATGGGGCTGATGACCATTATGTCCCATGTCCTTAAAATAAATTAAACTGAACAATAAAGTTACAAATTAACATTTTTCTTACTAATATTTCCACCATTTGAGCTAATCGATACAAAGAGTGGTAGTTGTTGATGTCATAGTTGTTGTTGTTGTTTATAATGATGATGATTCACCTGGGTGCTTTGTGACAACGTGGTCATGTAACCGCGTGTATTTGCGTGTGTGTGTGGACTATGTCTGTTAACCTGTGTCATTGTGATGGGGGTACTACTATGGTGAGCATTGTACTTGTAATTGAGACTGAGTTTTGGGTAGAAGGTGGCCGACGCCTTGTATTAGCTACTATCCCGGCATTTGCCTTTATTAGGAGTGGGATACCACAGAAACTCACTTCCAGGATGGTTTAAGTAGGAATCGAACCCACCATTTCTCAGTTCTGCCACACAAGGCTGAGTGAACGGCTTTCGTTACAAAAAAAATGGCTCTTAATTGCTTCAAGCATTCAGTGGCGTTATTCTCTCCAGAATGCTGCCTCTCTCTCCCTCTTCATCATCCATAAGCTGTGCGTTTATGTTTGTCATCTGCGAAGTTCCAAAGTAAACTTCATGTACCTGGCCCCATCATAAAAGGTATTGTTGATACTTCTGTACACAAAATGACAAAGTGGTAAGTCTTATGAAGGTAAGACAAAAAGTAGTGTACCGTCGGGAGATAATCCAGTTGCTTTCACACGCCGTAGTTAGTGGCCACATTCACTCGTGTCCTTTCCCTTCATATTCGATTCACGAAAAAAGAAAAGAAGTAATCATGAATACATCTTAAGACAAAGCAACTCTACGACCTACTTTTATACCGCACTTGAGTCGATCTATTACCCTAATGTGGCCACAGTAGGTGCGAGCTATCGAAATTGACAACACATGGGTGACTTACATTTCACTTACATTACAAGATATCGTTACCGCATCTCAAACCAGACTTAAATATTTTAGCACCGCGGAGAAGCAAACCCCGGCTTCTGAGGTGTCATAAGAACGATAACTTACGAAGCCACGAGGCATACTTTTAATCCTGGGAAGAATACTCTATTTTTATTCTGTGTGTGTTGAAATTGTTTCTGATTGGCTTGACTTTTATTAATTAAAAATTGTTGCGTAGCTGTGCACGTTGATTCACGCCCCACGACTGCTTGAGGGAGCTGGAAGTCAGGAAGTTGAAGTTTCGAGTTGAAGCCTGAGAGTGAACATCCTGAGTTTAGTTCTTCCCAAGGTATTTTCCGATTTCTCCTGACCAATGCCTGAACGGAGGCTTACTGTATTTAAAATCCTAGGGCACATATTCCAGTGCTAGGACCAATCAGTCACACCCTTGCAGTCAATACAGAAGCACAGACTATTTGACAAATTTAAAATACAGCCAATTATACGGGGCTGATGACAAGACACTCAAAGCCCCCAAATAAATTAGCAAATCAACTTATGAATGTCACTTTCCTTATGTCAACCTTATACTCGTCAGCGTAAATCGCGTTCCACAACCGTGATGGGGAGCAAGTCCGGAGATCGAATCTCAGCGCTGGCAGCGGCTATCCTGGGTAAATTTCCCCCCGTATTTTCCATACTCTCCCAGGCAAATACCGTGATAGTATATTTTTTTCAAGTCCCGAGGCACCTAACCCATCCCAGTTTCTAATGCAGCTAGCGACACACACTGATCCAGTAAGAATAGAAATTAATGTTATCAGACAAGTTCAACACACGTCCAAGTACACAGGGCTGATGACCAAAATGTCGCCAACCTGTTTTGAAAGAAAAGTGTACTGTTACCTGAGCGTTCCTAACTGTCTGTGACCAGCTAGCTCCTATGTCCGTGAGAGAAAGCACTAACAAGGCAAGTGCTAACCTTGAAGATCAAGATAAAGGCAGTATTTCACAGTAGCTTCACTAGAGTCTCAGCAAGTATACCCATTATACTGTGAGCCAGTGCGAATCAAAGATAAATCTCAACAGACGCTTTACGTAAATAATTGCCACAACACACTGAATATCCCAGTGTTCTCCAAGGCCGCTAACTCGAACAATTAGAGAACTGGAAGTGATGCTTATCCGCAGCTTCTCTAATGTGATTACATCCCCAAGCCTCAGCGAGTGCTCAAGTACTGTACGTCCATAGGCGAGAAGTGCACACTACAATAAATGCTTTCGTTTTTCTGACTGGAGTAGCTACGAGTGTTAAGGCGACGGGCCATCGCCTTAAGTTGTTTCTGAACTCTAAATACGAGGGTCTAACCCAACCGTTGGCAATCCTTGGAAAGGCAAACACAAGTAAGGTACCCTCACATAGGCCATGCCAACTCTTCTTCCCCAGCATCTTGCCCTACATCATTCAACTTTATTAATTTAATATTTATTTAACTCCTCTGATACAGAAGGGTCTTCAGCCATAAAATACACTAAAAATCTTGTCGCACTTCCTTCCTGAACCCGTACGAACGGGATAAATGCGGTGCAAAATTTCACAGTACACATTAAAAGATCTGAATTGTGAGCTTTAACATTAACGTCGTCTACAAGATAATATTATGATATTCTGAATCAATAATCATAGTTATCCAGTACCGCATTGAAGAGAATGGACAGTCCTCAGTCCCACTTACTGAACTCTATATCGTTTACAATCTCTTCCTTCTACATAATAAAGCTTATGACCAAGAATGTATGCCTCTGTCATTGAAATATCGATCAGTTATGGCACGAATACCATACCTACAATTTCTGTAGGGAAGCTAAATATAAATTATATCGCTATTTCTGAAGAAGGAGAAAGGAATTTGTTCATTATTTCAAAGCCTCGGAATTCTAACTTATCAACCCCGAAAATCGTAGGTGTGAATTGGCATCTCTTGATAACCTGTGATATTGTAATGCTGTAGGCGAATTGGGTGCGCATCCAGGCCTGACAAGAAGGAGGGGAAAACGGGGATGTATCTTTGAGCCCAGTCTCATTGAGGGGCGAGGTGAGGTAGAAAAGTTCACAGTCGACAAATTCACTAACTTTAATTTCCAAAAAATGTGAAGTTTTCTGATTGGGCTATATTCAATGTAGGCTATCTAAATCTAGTGATTAGACTACATAATATTACAATGGGAACATGTAACGTGTTTCGTAAATAACCCTTAACTTTACAACTTGTGAAAGACCTCCCTCTTCTTATTATGATGAGGATAAACGTTTAGATCAGGTACAACAAAGCTAAAGGAAGTAGGAGACTTCTGCTACTTAGGAAGCAAAATTACTAGTGATGGACGAAGAAAGCAAGGAATGTAGGTTGCTCAGACAAGGAAAGCATTTCTACAGGAAAGGAATCGATTGACATCAAATATAGATTTAGGTGTTAGAAAGTAATTTATGAAAGTTTTTGTCTGGAGCGTGGCGCACTGTGGAAGTGAAACTAGGAGAATAGAAGCATTTGCAATGTCGTGCTACAGGAGAATTATGATGATCAGATGAGTAGATAGAGTAACAAAGGAAGAGGTATTAAGACGAGTGGGAGAGGGGAGATTAATTTTCTGGCGACTTCTAATGAAGAGAAGATATAGGTTGGTAGGACACATTGTAAGACACCCAGAAATAGCAAACGTAGTTATGAAAGGATGGGTTGAGGACAAGAACTGTAGGGGTAGATCAAGGTTAGAATTTGTTAAACACATTACCTTGGATGTAAGGTGTGATAGCTATGTAGAGATGAAACGATTTCCTCAAGACAGGGAGGCATGGAGGTCTGCATCAGACGGGTCAAAAGATTGAAGGCTCAAATACACACAACAAGAACCACATTCAAAATCTACATTGTACAGCATTAAAACACACAGAAGAATAAATATAAATAAAAATCCATGGAAATATTTTTGGCGTTGGGGGGAACCTAAAAGTAGAAAAGCGAACTTGATACTTCCAGGATGTCAGGAGACGAATGAAGATAGAGGGGCCCGCAAGTTCTCGTCCTAGCACCCGTGTTTGCTCTCCTCGGTCCTGTGCGCAACTACAAATACTGTAGGTGCCCTGAGACTTGAAATGAGGTACCTTACCATAATGTTCTTGGAATCAATGGCGAATAAAACGGATGATAGCACATTCTAAACGTTCGCAGCCCTAACTGGGATTTAAATCTGGATCACCAAACGAGTTGCAACCCGGTTTTTTCGTAGAACCTGCCTAACCCTGCCTTGGTGGGTTAACAAACACATTGTTTAGTAATCCAGCAAACTCACCTGTGATTGAAGGTGAGTTATCAGGAATTTTCAGTATTTAAATGCACGGAGGTAGAGTCCATTCACGGCACTAAAATGCGATCATCTTTATGTGGCGACACTTGACTGGGATGTTTCCCTGCTGCGTGCAGATGGATGAGAGGAAGCGCTCCGCCTTTGGCATGTATATGTATATCAGTAAGACAGGTGAGCGGTATGCTACAGCGAACAATTATCGAAATAGGCCTCAGCTCTGGGAGACAATCCGCTAGTTAAATCCTTTCCCTCGCCCGATACGCTCAATTATAGAATAAATGGAAGTAGATTGCTTTCACATCTCGCCTAAAAACCATCAGACGAATTTCGCACAAAATTAGAAATTCTTTGCTGCAAAGAACAGAAATTATCAGACTCAAAAAATATTTATCTGTACTGTAGGTCATCTATCCCTAATGATTAGATTGATAATAAAAATGAATGAATAAATAAATGAATGAATCAATCAATACATGCAAAATGAACACTACAACTAGTACTAACTTAAAATTTAAACACTAAAGAAACAAGTGGTTCCATAAACTAAATAGCCTATTTTCATGTATACCACTGGTCCTTTCCATTAAAATTCTCCTGCATATTAGAAGGATTTTTCATGAATTAAACTAAATAGCTTTTGGCTCACGACGTATGTCTTTCCCAAGACCATTACAATGAGAAGTTTTCTGCTAGAATATAGTTTTCAACATCGGTGATTAAGATTCCACCCGCGAGATGGCATCTTTCTCTAACCAGGAATTAATTTTTAGAAAAGTCAATTACATGGCTTCAATGATTTGCGAAAGTAAGCTACAGAATATAGTGCCATCTTGCTTTTATGAAAAACAAAATTGAATTAGATGCCAGTATAGGTCTATTAAATCTTCTATAAACATTTACCGTACCAAGTTTCACTGTGATCGGTTGATTAAACCTTTAGAAAATGACATTTACATATTTTAATTCGCTTGGCTACCATGTTGGTTTTGAACTTAACAAGTTTTTGAGCATCACATATCGGACCTTACCTTAGTATTCTATATCACCATACAAAATGTCAGGGTTATATCAGTAATAATTTCGGAGATATATTATTAAATAAACTCGCACAAGTTGTGCATTACGCATACAAATACATTAAATTTACACTACATTCATAATTTTATATTTTACTTTGTTTCAGTCTTATTATTCTAAGCAGGTCTCGATTATTGACTTGGATAGCTTTTTGCATCTTGTAATGTGGTATCGATCACATGGGCGTTCACAAAAATCACATACACATGTTTCGTTCGGCTCGTGATTGTTCTTCTCTTTGCACACTCTGTGGTGGTATCCGTGCGTTGCCAATGAGTTCACGAAATGGCGCAGGTCTTGGTTGGTTTCCATTCATGATCTATTCAGCATGGCCTCTGTTGCATAGAAGTCAGGCCATATCTCACTTGACCTTTGTTTTCTTGTTTCCACTTGTTTTTCCCAGTTTTTAGTGAAAGGTAGATTATATTTGGTCCTGAGATCTTCCATCAGAGAGGTTTCTCTTGCTTGGACATAGACGAGTCGTGAGCGGGTGTATTTGGATATTGCTAGGGCAGACTATAGCAACCGAGCTTTGACGGCTTCCATGGCTGATAGATCTTTAATTCTTAGTTTTTCCCAGGTTATTTCTATTCCATATGTTAGGATGGGTACGATTTTTGCATTGAATAGTTTCATGGCAGTTTTAAGGGATAGTCTAGGTATTGATGGTATGTCAAATATTACCTTCGTGGCTGCTGATGTTCTTGTTTTAATGTGAATCCTAAAGGAGGGTCTGGAGTGTCATGCCCAGGAATTTGTAGGCGTTAGCCGATTGAAGTGGTTCGTTTCTGTAATAAACCTTGTCGTGCGGATATATAGAATACCAGTTAAACATTTCGCGTGGCCGCCATATTGGATTGGTGAAATTTGATTGGCATGGTTGGGGTTGGACAACCACGTACTATGTCCTTACCGAGTTTCATTAAAATCTCTCCGTTCATTTAGATTCCATTTTGGACACACACACATATGCACTGACAAAATGTGATCTTACAAGCCTATATTTTCACATGATGAAAATTGGCTTAAAAATGGAGGAGAAATAAATAAAGGAATACTGTAAGGGTAATATAATAGAGGTGAAGTGAAATGCACTCAACTCTCAATGAAGGGGATTGAGAAACTTGGAAGGGTGTAGAGCCGTAATTGGTAGTTAGGAATGAGGATGAAGAGAGAGTCCACCCCAAAGTTAATGGTAAAAGGAAGAAAGCCGGACCCAGTTCATAAATCCCTGCGGGTCACCATCTGCCGTGAGCCTTTGAGGGTATTGTGCCCGTTTAGACCGGAGTCCGCACGACCACATATGCATTTTACCAATAATCAGTCAGCACGAGAATCAAAATATCCCGGAGCGCCAGATGGGTTAAAGCAAATCGCAAAAACGACATCAAATTTATAAAAATGCTTTACTGATTTTTGGCTCAATGCAACAATAAGGATAGAAGGAGATTTAATTGGGTGAAACACATCTGGTAAAATTATCTCAGTTTATTTAAAGTTAAAATCTGACTGCAAGAATGCTCAAAGCAGCATCATCCACGTGTGGCGATCCACACTCTTATTTACACACAATATACAAAGGAAGATCGTAGTTTTACGTGACCGTGAATCTTGTGATTATAAGCCACGGGACCTCCCTTTTTACGTGGAATCCGAACCACAGGACATGGCATTTCACATCGAAAATCTCACATGCATTGACCGGGAATCGAACCCGGACCGCCTTGGTGAGAGGCATACAGCTAGACCGCTGAGCCACCACGCCCCTACACACAATATACAGAAATCTTCCAAACACATTTGACAATCTCTTTGGAAACACAAGTCCGATTGATAGTCCTGTGGACTGTGTTCCAAAATTATTAACATTTAATTCCAGTTCAAAATGAATTGTCCATACTGGAAATAACGTAGATCACTGTTTGACTATTGTACATGATATTAACACTCGTAGAATAAATGTTTATAGAATTTCTTAAACTTTCACTTGTTTTCCAGTTTCAAAAAATATCTCGTCGAAAATATTATCATCATAAGCAACACAAATTATGAACACATATTAATAACATTTGAAAAGTATTTGACCATTGAGCATAGCATCGAAGAACTGTGCGAAGCACAACAACAATTAATTGTTCTCCTGACATTAAACATTCGAGAAGTGACTCGATTATGAACTTCAAGTTCCAAACAAAATACATGATTTCTGAATCATTAACTTGATCAACAAATGGTTGAACCATTCAACTATTAGATTTTCCACTTGGAATCATTATTACAAAAATATTTATATTCATGGCCATTTTTAGCTACTTTCACAACTTGCAATTCTTCGACAGAATGCAGAAATAAGAATTGTAGTTTTATAATGAATTCATTTAGTTCATGGCACTAGGATTGAAAATATCCTTCAAATTATTCGTGGTTAAAGAATTATTTTTAATTGGCAGTGGCCCATTCTACTATTTGTGTCAGAACACAATATTACAACAACAACGGCAAAGGTCTTCCTCTGAAGAAGAATAAACTACAATCATGACAAATCCGGGTTCTAGCAAAATCAAAGTCTAAATGGAATTCGTAAACAAGGTTGAAATAAGAACTGATGGTTTCAAGAAATAACCTTCGGGTTATTCATACGACGAAATGTGTGGCTCCAATACTCCTACTATAAACCTGAGCCATCGAACCTGCTATTTGATTGATGCTCGAAAAAACCTTCATTCCTGCGTCTTAAACATGCGCACCTGGGAATGGCATTCAACTACTCCACACACATAAATTATCTTCCCAAAATTTATACAATAAATCAAGCCTCTGCTTGTTATCAACACTGGAAGATTAATAAACTTACAAGTTCATTTTATTTTACCATTCAGTTCAACCCGTGACTTTACCATACTTATGAAAAGCTTTATTTAACTTTCGAGGTGTATTTACGTCATGATTTTATATAAATACAAAAATATCCTATTTGATACAAATATCAATTGCTTCCCGTTTCATGCCTCTCCGTGTTATATGAAACATATACTTTGCTCATAGCAAATATCAACTGTTCAACCAGAACTGACATGTTGGTTGAATGCGGGCTTGCGCTAACCACTCTCCTTCGGAAAATCTCCTGTTCCAGACTAGAAATGTTTAAACTACTTCATAGGCTCTTTCTCAATACATATGATTATTATAAAATATAATATCCAAGAATTATTTAGAAAAATGATGAAAATTATTATTATTATTATTAGTGGATTATTATTATTATTATTATTTATATCATTTCAAATATGTTTAATTATCATCTCATTATGTGAGAATTCACATGTTCGAACCTTCGAATATGGAAAAAATATCCATTCCTCAACGAAAATAAATTTAACTTTTACAGTTACATCGGCTGATTACCGTGATTCCCCAAAAATATGGAAAATTCAAATAAATGCTCGTTATGCTCGGTCATCGATCCTAAACTGTTCTGAGTGCTGAAAATGCTCAGAATAACTCTAATAAGTCTTGCGTAAATCATTACAAGCTTTAAATACGACGAAAAAAATGTGTTGGTCATCTGCAGAAAAATAGTTTGTTCCAATTAGCTAGGCATAATATAATTCAAATGTGGCTTACATTTCTTGATGGTCTTGAAGTGTAGTAAACCTGGTCTATACCAGATTTATCCGTAGACATGCCCTATCGGACAAGCACGTATAATCCTTGTATCGGCCGCCATTGTAGACCCACAAATCAACTAGTCAGACATAGTGGTAGTATCTTTCGACGTTTGAATAAACTGTGGTTCCATTTTAATGTGAGCTTCTATCCAAGCCATAACAGTTTGTTGAAATAGGGTCAGATCTAAGTGATCTCTTCTTGAATATGTCAGTTGTAACATAACTCACTGTAATCTCATCAGTACAAGAAAAACATTGACAGTCTAAGCAATTAACGGCTGTTTTGAAGATCGTTCCCTGGGCATGGTTTGTATATCACCATCTGCCATGCGCTAGACAACTTGCAGTTTCCCTTGCGTAGACTAATGAACGCCACCGTTATAGACTAGTCTTCAGTGTACTGACAGATCGAAGTGGTTAAATAGTTACAAAATATGAAAACTGACTTGCAAATGGATTTAAACATCCAAGTATTAAGTTACTAATGGACTGTGACAAAATACTATTTTCTAGACAGAGTCTAGCATATGTCCGTTTAGAAATATAAATATTTCCACCAATGTCTGTAGAAAAAAAATCACCTCAGTGATTCTCCTCACCAGAAACTTACTAAGTTCCAACTCGTTTGCGCAGCACTTCTCGTGACTATCACGATTTGAACAGAACTTCTGCGTAGATGCGGCAACCATGTGCCTTGGCTCAGCGTAGACGCAACTTGCTCTGCAAGTGCTTGTGATGAAGTGAGCTAACCATGCCTGCTCCAGCTGGCTTTTATTCAAAACGGTCAGGGTCACGCGTCATCGCCTGATATCTAGAAATTCTCATATCTCTTGAATCCCTGGTCCGATTTCCTTGATACTAATTGCATTCTCTTTCATTTGGCCGTGCCAGTAATCTGATCCCAGTTTCAAGTCTCTGCTCCATAGTTAACTATTTAATCAATAAATAGCCTCCACCTCTGCCATCCAACTATCGGTAAAATCCTTCGAAATGCTTCGAGAAGCAATGTAGCGCGATATTCAAATATCTGAACTTTCAAAAGCGGCTACAGCCTTTCCTTTGATATCTAGGTGTCTGAAACTTGGAATACCCATTCCTAGATTTGGGCACAGTATAGCTACCCAGGGTGCAGCCCTGAGTGGTGGAGCTACACACACGCTGCCTCCTTTATGGACTCGAAAAGAAGATAGGTGATTCAGTGAGAAAGACAGAAGTCTGACCCCTGAAAAAAATAAGGGTATAAAAAATGAAAAGACATTGGCGAATTAAGGCAGATAAAGAAAAACATCCTTGATGTCGGATATCTTAATATCTTCGTCGTGGGAAAAGAACAGGTATGTGAGCATCTCTTGGTCCGCCTACTGTCTTGCCAACCATTGCACTCCAAAATTTCACAATAAGCTTCTTTCCGTCAGGGATCACTGTTGTGCAGTCAGTTAGAGCACATTTTTCGAATGTTGTTGTAATCCTACCAGTGGTCTAAATGGATGGGATTCAATCCTATATCACCTAGTGCGGTACATGTATTAACAGTTAACCTATGGATGCTACATTTAAGGTAATAATTGTTCAATTATAATTTTTGATGACTGACCGTTTTCATTTGACTACCCCTCATAGGCAATGTGCTAATTCTATTGGAAACATCATCGGATTTTTAAGAAAGTTATATATTTTTTCAGTATGTCTTCATTCGGAGGGGAAGTAAAGCCCATGTAATGGATTTATGGCATGTAAAAGAGCCTACCACTACAATTGGTATATAGCCAAATTTGTATGTTATAGTTGGTTAGAAACGCTCTACCAGTTGCAACGTTTGTCACTAGGTGTCAGTGATAGTGGCACCTGGTAGCCATTACGGAACTACTTGAAATTAACCTTGCTGGGAGCATGCGGGCGTTCAATTAAAAATACCTTACTATGGCCATTGGCTGCAATTCATATGTAATTAATATTTAGTCTTGCTACGAAATTTTCTCAAACTCTCATTGTAGGGCTGCCTTTAGTAGTCTTCCTATTGAGACGCCTGTTTGGATTCCCATCTTTGTCAAGAAATTGAATTCTGGTCAGAGGGCTGGAACGGGTTATACTCAGCATCGTGAGAGAATAACCTCAGCTATCCTAGAAATTCTGCAGATTTCCGTGATTTCTCCATATAGATTTAGGTATTAGGAAGTCATTTTTGAAAGCTTTTGTCTGGAGCGTGGCGCTCTATGGAAGTGAAACTTGGACTATTGGTTCAGCAGAAAAGAGGAGAATTGAAGCATTTGAAATGTGGTGTTACAGGAGAATGATGAAGATCAGAAGGGTAGATAGGGTTACAAACGAAGAGGTATTAAGACGAGTGGGAGAGGAGAGATGTTTCTGGCGACTGCTAATGAAAAGAAGAGATTGGTTAGTAGGACACATGTTAAGACACCCAGGAGTAGCAAGCTTAGTTATGGAAGGAAGGGTCGAGGACAAGAACTGTAGGGGCAGACCAAGGTTAGAATATGTTAAACAGATTGCCTCGGATGTAGGGTGTGGTAGCTATGTAGATATGAAACGATTAGCTCAGGATAGGGAGGCATGGAAGGCTGCATCAAACCAGTCAAAGACTGAAGACTCAAACAACAAACCACACAAATGCTTGGATGGTATCTAGCATAAGGCCATGGTCACCTATTTCTCAATATTTGCCCTAATTACGTGCGCATATTAGTACTGTCACTTAGACTCCTCTCATGAGGTTGGCATCAGGAAGGGCATCCGACTGTGAAAACACCTGCAACATACAACTTCGTCGAATCTCATTCCTGATCCTGACAAAACAGGAATACTAAGGGGGTAGTCCTACATACAAGAACAGTAACCACTTATAACACAGGTTCACACATGTATTTACACTCACCCAACAATACGGCACTGATGACCATCATTTCGCACGCCGCTAAATTAACCCCCACAAATCTGCAAGGGTGCACGAAGTGGACGTGCGTATTATGTAAGTGGATAATATTACGCTAGCTTTTGAATTGGTATTCTGGACATGAACATCGTAAAGAAACCATTGATTCTAAATGAGACGTTCAGTATTCTAACTTCTCCATTTATCTTTGTCAATAATATGCTTTTTATATATCACCGAACATTTCATTCAAGTCAGTGGATGTAAACAACAATTTAATGTATGTAACGAATGCACTTTCAGGCCAGGACTTCAATTGGACGGTTCGTTATCTAGATGTCGGAGACAAGCAGTTCACCTTCTTACCGGCCGATACTCCAGTGTCCATGCGTGTGTCCACCGAGCGGCAAAATGTTTCGTCCTCATGTCAAGGTGAAGGTAGCGAGTACAATCAGTGTTTGTATTGCTACGGTCCGGGTACCTCGTGTTTCACCTGCGTAGTTTAATCCCAAGTGTAGTTTTCAGCCCAATTATAATTGTGACGAGTATTCAACTCCCACTACCACTAAAGATTGGCACGTTATTCCGTAAGTACATTTTTGAAATCATCAAAATTATCTGCAAAAGAATGAATGCCACCAATTGAAGACAAGCCGTAAACTATGAGCTAACATTCACACTTAAATGTTAAACTTGAAAGAACTGTAGAAATGCTATACATCAGTGACAAACATGAGACCCTACCTCTATGTATTACAATTTAAAGGTAGTTGTATAGTTAAAGGCATGATTGATTGGTTGGTTCCTCAGTTTAGGGGCTGTGACAACGCGATCATGTAACCCTGTGTACTTTCGGTGTGTGTAGAATCTGTCTGATAACCGGTGTTAATTGTGATGACTGCATTGGTGTGTGTTATCTGTTTTCAATTCAAGTAAGGACTGCAGACATTGAGTTTTTTCAAGTAGTTCCTTCTTTTGGCGCCACACGACTACTAGTTCAGAACTTGGTTACCAGATGCCACCGCAGTTGGCTCGTGGCGACGAAAGTTGGAACATAAGAGCGTTTGTCAAATGTTTAACCTAATTTAGACTCACACATGTGTAATTAGTGGAAGGTTCTTTAACATGTCATAAATATACGACATGGGACCACCTGCTTTATATCCCCTACGAAGGAATTTTTAACGCTCATACAAAATCCGACGACTTCGGCCGGGTTTGAAACCGCGATCTTGGGCATAGAAGTTCAGCATGCTACCAACTACGCCACCGAAGCCACAAGGCATGATTAACAAGAAGTTCCGTGACGAACTAAAGAGCCTACTTTTCTTAAAATTTAAGATTCATGCCAATGATTAATCTATATGGATCTATCTAGAATAATGACGAAAATAAGTTGGTAATATCGACATTTCTAATTAGTTCGAAATACTGTATACCTGGCATAAAGTAGCCTAATAGAGAACTACAGTTGGCAGCCCTGGTGACTAAATATATTCTTAGTTCCATCTCTTAAGGTACAGAATACAAAATTTGGTTGAAGTCCAATGGATAGCATGGACGTTACATGCAGTTAAACATTGGATCCTACAGCGCGCGTAAAATCATGTTGTCAACAATGACATACATATTGGTCAGAAATAATCTGAAATAATATGATCTATTGTTGTGTCAATTTTGAATGAAATCCATTAGTTAGTATAGAAGTTACATGCATTTTAAAATTGGACCTATCAGCAGGCTTAGAATCATGTTGGCAGCACTGACGTATAATAGTTACTCCAAATCAATCTAGAATGCTAGGTACTATACGTGTGCATAGTTTAAAGCAGTCGGCTTGCATACTTTCTGATATATTGGTATTTGGATAAAATAAATTGAGAGCATTTATTAACAGTTGGCAGCACATACGAAATTTGGTTGAAATCCAATTGATAGTGTAGAAGTTATATGCATTTAAAATTTTGACCTATCAGCAGGCTTATAATCATTTTGGCAACACTGCGATGTATGGCCTCCTGGAAATTAAACTGAAATATTATTATCTATACGTGTGCCAATTTTGAAATAGCTCTCATTCATACCTTCCAAGATATCCAACATGGAGCTCAAATTTCAATTGCGATTTTTCAGCAGTTGGTAGCACTGACATCATTTTCAAATATGGCCGTGAGATATTCAGGTATAGATCTTTACTCCTACCAAATTTTGTTTCGATTGCTGCAGCCGTTTAGGAGTTGATAGGGGGGGGGGGGGGGGCGCACACACAGCCAGACACACATTTTTTCCGATCTCGTAAGTCTACTTTTTCCTCATTTTTGCAAAATGTGAAAAGTAGGCTAAAAATGCCATTTTCGTAGGCCTATAGGCTATAAAATTAACATGGAAAATAATTGAGTTTCATTTCCGGATTTTGTTACATAAGCAGATAGCAATCAGACAGTTATTACTAGAACTCATTTAAAGGATTGAGTGCTGAAATTGTTGAATTTAGTGAAAACGAGAAAATAATAGGAAGTAGAAACATTGTTTTGAATTCCTCCTCTTGATCTGCCAAGTTACAGAGCCTCCTAGTACACTTCACTGCTACTAGGTTGGACCAGTGTCTGGACCAAAATTACTGCATCCGATACAAACAAAGGGCTCTGTGGCGTAATGTCCAGGTTAGGTTTGTGTTTGTATGTAAAGCCTTATTAACACATAGAATTTAACATGTATGCGTATGCATCGTATGAAACTGTAGTTTCGTCCGTGACGTCATGGATGCCGCCATTTTTTGTTAAGGGGTATTTTTCAGTGTACGGATCGCGATCTATACTACTCCTGTTGGTTATAACCCTGTCACTGAAGAAAAGAAATAGAAGTCCTATGACAACCTTGCCCTTTAAATCGCTAATACACCGTAGTAAAGTAAATTTCACTAAGTTGATGTTCCAGGAAGAAGTAGGGGGCGTTGTGGTGCAGTGGTCAAGGTGTTTGTTTCTCACCAAGGTGGACCGGGTTTGACTACCAGTCAATGCATGTGAGATTTTCGAATTGAAATGCCATGTCATGTGGATCGGAGGTTCAGTGGCTCATGATCACAAAATATGGGTCACGTAAAACTACAAGCTTCCTTTGTTCCACGAATTATAAATTATGTATCTACATTGGAATCTACATTACAAATAGTACATTGTGCAACGAGCCTATAATGGTAATAATTAAGACACGAGTATGTTTATAAAACGAGCGTAAGCGGGTTTTATAATTTCCATCCGAGTGTCTTAATTACCATTATAGGCGAGTTGGATACGACTGTTTATGTTCGACGATAATTAAAACTTTATTATATGTTTTAACATAAATATTCATAAATATCTGTGGGATTCAGTTAATTCAGTTAGTGAACAGGGTGCGCTGGTTTTGCTGACGGAACAGAGTGCATACGGGGGTTAAGGCACTCCGAAAGCAGAGACCATTCACTTTGCTTGCCAACACAGAAATATGTTGGATTTTGAGCGCATGCGCGAAGGTATCCTTACCTAATTGGTCACACAACTGTTTCTTGAACTTTGATTGGTGGGAGAAACTGTTTCATAATGAAAAATAGTGTTATAATGAGCCGCAATATGATACAGTTTTCTGACACATAATGTTTATATTACGACACCGTCGAACATAAAATTTATTAAAATACTTTATTGTCCGTCAAATACGTAATTCGAAATAAGTGTAACTTATTGGTACATGTTTTCAATTGTATTAAAATCCTTCATCAGCCAAAATATACTACCAAAATTTGATAACATCATGCGCACAATAACATTGAATGTAAAATCTCTGGTATCATGCAATAGGGCGCTCAAGAACAAAGAAAATTAGCCCTATCTGTCTCAAAATGCACGCTTGCATGCAGCTCATATACATTAATTAAAAACAATGTTAAATAACTTGTTAAAGACAGTATACATATCTCATTTAGGGTTCGTGCATTCATTGTCACTGGTGATGACTGATATAAATGATTCCTGCTGCTTTGGTTCATATCAAATGGTTCGATTAATGGACTCATTTAATACTTCATGCATTCATTGTCATTGGTGATGTCTGTTGGAATTTCACTTTGAGCTGCATACAAATGACTCCTGTTGCTTCTTTTGCAAATCAAGTGACTCAATAATGGAAATAGTGTCCCCGGTTGTGCAGTCTATAGAATAAAAAGAAAATGACTAGTATGTTTCCGAATTAAACTTTATTTTTGTGGGGGATCTGCAGCCGTAAAGGAATATTAGCACATCCCTTGTCAATAAATATCAGTGGGTTAGACAGCAATGAACATAAAATAGTTCTATAGTGAATGGATCACCCAGACTTGCCAGAGACAGTTTGAGCAGAGAGCGATGGATGCACTACGCTCTCGCTGCGAAGTAAATGAAAGATATATTGCATACTTACAGTATATACGCCACCGGGTGTGTTAGCCGTGGTCGTTACGGCATGACTGCTGGCAGTCGCTCACATCCGGGAAGCGCGGAGGTTGGAATCCCCCTGCCGGCAACCTTGAAGATGGTCTTCTGTGGTTTCCCATCTTCCTTCCAGGCAAATGCCGTGGTTGGTCCCTAACTATAGGCCACAGGCGCTACCTTCCAAATCCTTGTCCTTACATTCAAACTTTCCTTCCCAGACCACACTCCACACGCGACGGTACTGTAGCTCACCCGTTGGGTGTCCGCCTTGAAGCAGCTACAAAACTGGCGAGCCAAACATGTCCTCGGACACTCCCGGCACTAAAAGCCATACGCTAAAAAAAGGTATATACGCCATTGAGACACTTTAAAATAAGCTTTCTTAAATGAGTAGACCAACTACTACAGTTCGATTTAGAGCTTCCAAATTGGGGAAATATTAATAACGAGATTTATTGAAAGAGGGCAAGGAGAGTTTTAATAACTGGACTCCTCAATTACAGTTTGTACTATAAGCAAGGTGGTCTGGGATATAAGCCAGATTTGTATGTAAACACTTATTATCACAAAGAAAATAACAGGTATGCATCAGGAAATGATTCGTCTAATTGCTCGCTAGATGTTTTATTGTCGGCCAAACCGATGTTCCTCGAGCTCGATTCAATCTCATGCTTATAGTGAACTAGCAGTAGTACCCGGCTTCTCACAGTCTCCTGTAGCTCCTTGGTCTGAAAGCACTCTGGGTTTTAATGATATTTATTAGTTTGCTTATTTATTTACATTTTTATTTATTTTGTAATTTATTTATTTGTTCATATGTTTATTTATATTTGCTAATTTATTATTTTATTTGATTATTTTGTAATTCTCTTAATTTTTTTAAATTTTATTAACTTTTAATTTCTTTAATTTTTTTCTTTTTCATTTTATTGTATTTTTCTACTCTTTTAGTTTTTCTCTTATACTCTCGGTAATATATATCATTAAAAGGTCACAAACACCCAGTCCCCGAGCCAGGAGAGTTAAATCATAGGAGAATAAAAAACCAGGGATCGGCCATAAATCAAACCCGGGGAATTTTGGGCCAAAGCCGAGCACGCTAACCAATTAGCCACGGAACCAGACAATTTGAAAGCAGACTGGGTAATAAATGATATTTATTAGTTTGCTTCATTCTTATTTATTTTGTGATTTGTTTAATTGTTTATTTGTTTATTTATTATTGCTTATTTATTATTTTATTTATTTTCTAAATATTTCTTTTAAATTTCTTTATTTTTTAAACCTTTTCGTTAAATTTTTGTAAACTTTTAAATTTAAAAAATATTAATTTATTGACTTACTGTATTTATGTCTTTATTAATGATTATATTTTATTATATCTTATTATATAATACGCCAAGGTGTATGTTTCACAAGACGCAAGCTCCTAAACCACAGGGAAATAGAAGGAGTGGTTTGTACCAAAATCTTCCAAATCGTCTCAATAATACAGGAAAAATCATACGTTTCTTGAAAAGTTAACGGAAATATATATTTTTGTTTAAAAAGTGCTTTTAAACAAATAAACAAGATGATAGCCCCTGGAAGAATTGTTGCGTGTACAGCCCGCTTAGTACTAAAGCCGGGCGTGTAGTCTGTACACATGGGGTGCACATAACCCATTATGCGAAAAAAAAAAATGAAAATCCACTGCCTGCTTCCAGTCTCCGGCCGGGTCAGGAATGGAATGAATGAAGCCCCCATATTTAATTTAATTTAATTTAATTTAATTTAATTTAATTTCATTTCATTTCATTTCATTTCATTTCATTTTATTTTATTTCATTTTATTTTATTTTATTTTATTTCATATTATTTTATTTTTGTATATTAAATGTGTAATTTTCATTAATTTTCATCAAACCCAGTGACAATGTTCAAACTCAAATGACTCATAGCATAAAGCATGTGACAATTAACAACACAAGAATCATTAAGGAAAAAAACAACACAATTGCTAGAATGTGATTAGAGATCGAGGGAAGTCTGTTACAGGCTAAATGTCACACTGTAAGCATATATCATGAATGAGCATGTTGTTCTTTCCAATGGCTCTTTAACACCCCCCTCCCAAACAAGTTTCTGACAGCCTATTAATATGCTCCTCGTGCCCTTCCCACTTTTAGCACAGTCATAGCTCACGTGCTCAAGTGCACACGGCTTACAGCTACGATGTACAGTATGAGGTTATAGCATAACTACATATCTAGCAAATTTAGAGCTGTCCAAATGGAGAAGTCGCAGGGACCATACTCCTGATACTGGGAGTAACTCTCACATCCATCGAGACCACTAATGCCCCATGTGTATAATCCAGGGTAACTGGTGGTGAATCCCAATCGCTTGGAGTCAGTTAAGCCTGCCAAGCCCTAAAGAGTTACAGTTCAAAAATTTGGTAAACACACAAACATTCTGCTCTATATAATATTGATACAACTTCTTGAAGAAAGCATCGTACATGGTGATCATACGTGCTTCACATCAGTTATATTTCTAACTCGAGCCTCACTACTGTCCCATTTGTGGGGTGGATATCCCAGTTCTAAAGATGTTTTGCAGTTACCAGAGTTAGACAGGGTTCCAATAGTCTTCTTCCATGCAGGCTTCGGTTTCCAGCACTTCATGTTGACTTTAAAATTGAGATGCATCTGGTTTAATATTTATGTTCGACCCTGACTATTATATGTCAGAAAACTGTACTATAATGAGGCTCATTATAACACTATTTTTCATTATGTAACAGTTTCTCCCACCAATCAGAGCTCAAGACACAGGTGTTTGACCAATTAGACAGATAATTAGATGCGCTGAGTTCCACGGCCTTCTAATTTAAATTTCACTGCGTTGCCTAGTGTCATAGTAGGGTAATCGAGGAGGCCATGGTTAAATACAAGGCATTCTCTGCGTCTCATGCGCTCTGTTCAGTACATAAAACTGGTGAAATCTCGACAGATATTTACGAATATTTATGTTCGAACATAAAATAGTTATACTAATTATCGTCGAACATAAACAGTCGTAATCAACTCGCCTATAATGGTAATAAAGACACTCGTATGGAAATTATAAAACTCGCATACGCTCTTTTTATAAACATACTCGTGTCTTAATTATTGTCATTATAGGATCGTTGCATAATGTACTATTAATGATTTTAATGTAAATAAGTGACATGCTAACTCAGTAGGACCGGTAGATGTCAGTGTGTTCCGATATTGTGTGAATCACCGTGGGCCCATAACATTCTATTAATCAGAGGCAAACCAACCCCCTTGATCCCCTGAATCGAAGTGTTGGCTTCGTCTACATGACGTCTATGATTTACTTATTATACAGTATAAGAAATCAACCTTATTATAGTAGGATATTGACTTTCACAGCCAGTGAATTAAAACTCAGCAATTTTTCTAGGTTTATGCCGTGTTTTGTGTGGGGTTTCGCCTAGGAACACCAAGCAGGCTCATCAGCGGGCTCTCGATGTCCGTGCCCGGCCCCCACAGGAGTAGCGAACTGCGCGCTACCTCCCTTTTCCTAACGGCGAGAGCTAAATCTTAAGCAGCCTTCACCTCCTTATACCGACAGTGGTGGCTACGCTCGCTTTTTTTTATTTTTTATTTTTTTTTAGCGTATGGCTTTTAGAGCCGGGAGTGTCCGAGGATATGTTCGGCTCGCCAGTTTTGTAGCTGCTTGGAGACGGACACCCAATGGGTGAGCTACAAGTACCGTTGGAGAGGAAAGTTGGAAGGGAGGGTCGAGGAGTTGGAAGGTAGCGGCTGTGGCCTATAGTTAGGGACCAACCCCGGCATTTGCCTGGAAGGAAGATGGGAAACCACAGAAGACCATCTTCAAGGTTGCCGGCGGGGGGATTCGAACCTCCTCGCCTCCCGGATGTGAGCGACTGCCAACAGTCATGGCGCAACGACCTCGGCTAACTCACCCGCTCGCTAAAGCGCAGCGTTAGGTTATGGGGCAAAGCTCTCTACTGTCTCGGTAGACGCATGGGTTCGAGCCCCACCGTCGGCCGTCCTTGAAGTGGTTTTCCGTGGAGTAGTGGCTTTGTACGGGTTCAGATGCCACCGCCACCGCCACCGCTGGAATACTAAAATGGCAATATCTCGCGAACCAATCAGGCTAGAGACTTGTACGAGGTGTCAAATTACTCAGGCGAACACTCCCTTTCCATTGGACAACATATTTCAACCCCAAAAATAAAACCTACCCTACTAGGGGGTGAAATTGAATTTTTTAGAGAATCTCTCTTTCCAATTGCAACATGTGAGAGTTTGAATGTCGATATGGATGTAACGATGTTCTGCAAACCAATAATAAAAGAGGGGCATGTTAGGCCTTGAGGTGAGAGCCCCTGTTATTGTTGACGAGCCCCCTGCTGTCGGGCCCCTGTGGATGGGTTATTGTTGACAGGTCCTTGTGGACGAGTCCTTGTGGACAAGTCCTTGTGGACAGGTCCTTGTGGACGAGTCCTTGTGGACAAGTCTGTGTGGACAGGTCCTTGTGGACAAGTCCTCATGGACGAGTCCTTGTCCCTTTGGACTGATCCCTTTGGCCTGGTTCCTACGGACGAGCCCATGAATTTATTTAAATTATGTCAAAGGGCCTAACTACATTTGTGTGTGTGTTGAATTGACGTTGTTCACCACTACTATAATGGAATAACGATATGAAAGGAAAGTGACGAAATTCATGTGAACACGTGTGAAATGACCTTATTACCATCCTCCTTGTGAAACAAGTCACATCCTGTTTTGCTTCATTAGTGAGAAAATGTGAGTTCATGTGTAATATGATCTAACACACAGGTGTTCACCTGTACACGCGCACGATAAGAGCTAACAAGTCACAACCTGTTTTGACAGTGGTGGGAGGTAAAGGGGGGGGGGGGGTAGTGTAAGAGAGAACACAGGTAAAGAGAGAAAGAAATATGTATTGCTCATAATACATGTATAGCTGAGGACTGTACATAGGACTGTAGGTTAAGTACAACATGAGTAAATAAATAAATACAAGACACACAGGTTCACACAACATGTATTTTATTAATCCAAGAATTAAAGGCTGAGCTAAATCCCAACCATTTTACATATAGTTTATTTCCTTTTTGTTTCAACACTTTTTGCACAAGGTAATGTTTAGGAAACGCTGTCTTTTGAAGTTCTTGAAGATAAAACCTGCCTTTTATGGGTTGATGGTTGAGGTCCTCGAGTAAATAGGTGACTGGACTGTTCAGATTGACTTGACGAATTCGAAATAGTTCAGTCCCCCAATTTGGTGTGTAGCCCTTGTCGAAGACGGACTTGAATTTGCTCACACGAACATGGTTCCCAATGTTAAGGCGATGACGTTTAGGGTCTGCTGTTTTTATGGGGTTAAACAGTTTATCCAGTTGTGGAATATTTTTAGTTACAAGTCGTGGCTTGGTCCCAATGGTTCTGTGTTTGGTGTCGTTGTAACGTGATACTAGCTCAGGTAACAAGTCTAACCAGCGATAAGTGCCCTGAGCGGTAAATGCTTTCCACATATGGGTTTTCAATGTTCGGTTGAACCGCTCGACCACGCTGGCTTTGAGATTGCTGTACGTGGTGTAATGGTGAATATCCTTAGATTTGAGAAAACTGGAGAAATCCTTGTTGAAAAATTCTTTTCCCTGGTCGGTTTGTAGCAGCTGAGGTTGACGTTTGGAGTGTTGAATAATATGTTGAAAGGCTTTGGTAACTAGTGGACTAGACTTGCGACGCACAGGTTCAACAAACGCCATTTTGGAATAAACATCAATGACCGTCAACATATAGCGTACACCATCGTTAACGCTAGCATAGGGAATCATTTCAACCAAGTCTGCTTGCCAAAGTTCATCCACACCCTGTGAAATCACCTTGAGTCGCTGATAGTGACGTCTAGCTGGACGATGCAACTCGTGAGTAATACCCATTTTAATGGGTGAGGGTTTAAACAATAATTTTGGCATTTCGAAGTTCTTCCTCAATTTCTTGAATTTCCCAATCGTGACCAGTATGGCCGGCTTGACGTGAAGCATGCAACAGCTGTAGTCGCTGGACGAGTTTATTTGGATTGTGCCAGTAGGTAACATCCACAAGGGGTTTTAACGGTTTAAATGTCACTCCTGAAGCGGACACTTTACGACGACCACTTTGACTAGTGGGGAACATTTTTGCAATGATGGTTTTATATTTTTGAGATATATTGGCATTCACTTGTTGAGTGGGATCATACTGTCTTTTGTGAGCATGGGTATCTAATAAAATGGATTTATATTTACCAAGGTCCTCTGGCGTATAATCTTGGGATGAGGGAGTCCGAGAGAATAGTAGCTTTAACAGTCCTGGTGTTAATTTATAGTTGATCTTTTTAATGACAGCTTTAGTACGACTAAATTTAATCGATGAATCACCAATTTTAAAACTATCATCCTCATAGCGAACACCATACGTGGTATCTGTGTTTCCAATAAATAGATTGGTGAAATAGGGTTCCAGTGTTGATCCATAATATTTTATTAAAATGTTTTTCAGTTGAGCTTTATGTTGAGGAGTGGCCAAGAGTTGTGAAAATGGAGACGATCTGGAAGGGCAAGGGGTTTCGACCATGGCCAAGGATTTCCTTTTTCTTAAAAACTCTGCAAGGGGTGATGCCTTTTTTTGAGGCGTAAACACTTGTTCCTCATTATCCTCAACTTCGCTAACACTAGTTAAATCTTCCTGTTCCTCTTCATCTTCCTCTTTATCTTCCTCAGAGTCCTCGTGGTGCGTCTGACTGGCTTGTGAAACGGTAGGTAGCGTTTCAGATGGCTTGAAAGAAGGTTTCAACATAGCTTTTAGCGGAGGTGCTAAATGTTGTTGAATAAACAAAGCATGATCCGCACGCGATCGTTTCAATTGACGAAACTTTTGGCGAATAGTATTTTTTGCTCTAATAATATGCTTTTTCAATTGACTCTCTGCTAACGCCATGATGTCGTGACAAATGACTTGAGAGGGAATGATACAGTGCCTTAAATAGCAATAAAATGATCAAACCCTAAGCGATACCGCCCTTGGTTGAGTTCACTTTGTTTGTCAATCACTAAACAGGCATGACCTTGTGTGTTCCAGCACTTGCCACACAATTCTGTAAACATTTGAAAGGTCATATCCGGATTCACATGTTCATTATAAATGTAACGACTGTTCCTCTCGTCCTGGCGAAATAAAACAATGACATTGGCATTGTCACGAATCAACTGTTTGGACATTTTAGAATACGTTTGTCCAAGATAGAAGCAATCGATATGTTTGTGTCGACCCATGCTGAAATAGCTTTGAATGATACCTTGTCGTTCAGTGGATACATCATCGAAAATCATGAGTGAATCAGGCTTTACCTCATCCGGTGAAATAACATTTTCTTGCGTGGAAAATGTAAAATACCCCATATTCTCATTTTTTAATCCTGACATGACTTGATCCAGAAACACGTAGAGGGGTTGGTAGAGAGATTTTGCGAAAATATAAATATTTTGAAAACACAGACCATTGGGCGCTGTAATAAGTGTCAGCAAAAGATTGGTCTTTCCACAGCCGGAAGGTCCCACAATGATGCAGCGAATGGAAGATGGAAACAGTGAACCATGGCGTTGTTCACGTGATGTGGGGCGGAGATGGGAAACCATGTCCCTCACGGGGAATGACTCTTGCTGCTTAATTAGCTTCATTTCAACTAAGGCTTACAGAGGCTAGCAGGATGTCTATATACATCACACCGAGCCTTATCATAGAAACAGTAGACTCATACTACAGGTTGACGATGGATGTCTTTGGACGTGCGTTGATGGTCAAAGCTAGGTCTGTTCCCATACATGATCCTAAACAAGAAACAGATCCTGCTAATAAACACTATGTGGATAGGTCAGTAGTGCCACGCACAAAACAAGGAGATTATGACTTTAAAGGAAAGCGGTTAACTCATGTAAAACATCCTCAAGTGTCTACAGACGTTACTACAAAAAAGTATGTGGATAACAAGGTGTATGAGTTTTATGATAATGTGCCTCAGCTTACGGTGGATGGCTATAGCGCTAATCATCACCGCATTATTCACGTGGAAGACCCACAAGAAGATAATGATGTCTGTACCAAGCGATACGTGACCTATGAAATGAAAAGGCTTTATAAATTTATCCCATCTGTATTTTTAGTGCATCTGACAAATGTAAAACCTGTGAATGAGAGAAACCATATACCGCTAGTTCATGACCAGCACTTGACCTATGTGCTTGCTTCGGGTTTAAGCCACTATCGACTACACTATAATGGAACCATTCACATCAAATATGCCATACCTGATGAGAACCATTTACAAATAGAGATAAATGGTCATAGGATGTTGGTCCATAACCATGAAATGGTCAATGCAGGAGATGAATTATCCTTTCATCTCCTGTTGACATGGAATGAAAAGCAAGCTGGAAAACCATAAATGATTTCCCACTTTATGTAAAATTGGAATATACAGCCATGAAATAACAATCTAATGTTAGTTGTGACTTAAACTTTCTTGTGAAAGGTTGTTGGTCATCATCATCATGGTGAAACAAAGATATGTGGTGAGAAAGACAAAAAATATGAGCCTGTCCTTGGCAAAGCCTGGGCTTATGACATTCGTGGACAAGCCCTTACGAAAGAAAAAAAGAAAAAATAATGTGTTGACCATTAGGAAAGCTCTTCGAGTAGCACAGAGACATGTTATTCCAAAACGTCAGCGACAGGGTTCAAAACAAGGGCGAGTGATCCCCGTCCCCAAAAGAGCGGGATTTTTACCTGCATTATTCGCCGGTCTGGCTGCTCTAGGTTCACTTTTAGGCGGCGCCAGTGCAGTGGCAAAAACCATTAAAGCCGTGCAACAGGGCAAGCAACAACTCAATGAAAGTCAGCGACACAATGAAACAATGGAGGCCATTGCTATGGGGGCTAGAAATGTCAATTTGAAGCCAGCCTTTTATCAACAAGGATTTGAAATTTCACCTTTTCGAAATAAAAAAAACATCTTTAACCTCAACCATAGCAAGACATGCCCTGACGCATCAGCAAGTGGAAAGCTATGCTAAACAACTGGAGCTTTCTCATTTTCGAGGTGTGTTTATGCGAAACCAATTACCCTCACAACCCTGGAAACATGAATGTGCTGTTGTCAATTTGGATGATCACCGAGGACCTGGAACACATTATGTAGCTTATGTCAAAGAGGGATCTACTGTATGGTACTTTGACAGTTTTGGGAATTTGCCCCCGCCCATGGAACTAGTGGCTTATTTTGGAAACAGGATCCAAATATATTATAATGTGAAACGTGAGCAAACGTTTAACAGCCAACAGTGTGGACGTTTGTGTTTAATTTTTTTATATAAGACGCAACATAAGCAAAAACGTCAACAGTATGTCGGCGGAAAGTAAGACGTTTACACTGCATGGACGTGGACCTGAAGCGAGTCTAGACTTTTACCCACCTATCGAATTGAGTGAAAAACCTTATGGTTTAGGACTTGTTTCTCTTGAAACGTACAATCGAATATACAACATACGTGAAAATGTGAACAACAAGTTTTACTATAATGATTCTGTGCTCACCCTGAACTCTGGTGGATATACGATAGATGACACTTATGAACACATTTATGTGGTGTTGATCAATGAATATGGTTTAAAGTCATTTCTCAATGGAACGCGCAAGTTTGAACTTGTAGGAAATACCAACACTCATCGCTGCAGTATTTTTTCTACATTCAAAATTGACTTTAAAACTCACTCCGATTCCATTGGTCCATTACTAGGATTTAAACCACGTGTGTTATAGCCCAACAAAAAACATGAATCAGACCATGAAGTGAAATTCATTGAGGACCATCATGTGTCGGTGACGTGTAATATTATTAGTCAAGTGTACACCAATTAAGAACCGTCGCATTCGCTTTATGACTTTATTGTAACATCGCCCAATGGCTATATTATTCGTGAAAACCCTCCAGTGGTGCTTTTTCATTCTGTGGCTGTCGATGGTATTAGTAATATAACATTAAGACTGATCAATAGAGAGCAACAACTCATTGATCTAGATTCTACCACACCAGTGACTTACAAGTTGGTGCTAAAACCACTATGAAGTTTGTATATAAAGCAACAGCACCGTCTAGGAATGGTGTTAGTTGTTTACCACGTGAATACACGTTAACATCTCAGAACAAGCAGATTTTACAGCATTTGGGTTACCACATTAACCCCCGCGATGAATTCTATTCTAGAGGTAGCGAACCACATCGAGGAGCAACCAGGAGTGGTAAGAATTGATCTGCATTCTTATCAAGCTCAAACACCTGGACTCAATAACAATGATGAAATTCAATTTGTTATCAACAACCAAGATATTTACACTCTACTGCATGAAAGTGTTATTCAGATTGAAGGTCGGCTCACCAAAGCCGATGGTTCTACACCCACTACATCCAAGTTAGCCAACCATGCTTTCGCCTTCCTGTTTTCTGAAGTACGATATGTCATTAACGATATCGTGGTGGATAGCACTCGAAATGTGGGTATTTCCAGTGTCATGAAACTATATCCCTCTTATAGTGAGGAAGAAGCTAAAACACTTTGCATGGTGGGTTGGTGCCCTGACTCGACCAATGACTGGATGGTACACACCGATGGCACCTTCACTGGATATTTACCTCTTAAACTGATTTTAGGCTTTGCTGAAGATCACCAGCGCATTGTGGTCAACGCAAGGCAAGGGCTTTATCTGGTGAGAGACAGGAGTGATAATAATGCACTCAAGGGAGTCGACAATGCCCCCATTGATTCAAAAATTCAACTACAACGCTTGCTATGGAAAGTGCCTCGTGTGACCCTTAACGATAGCAAAAAACTGGACATACTCAAAATGGTAAAGAGATATATACCTCTACCCATGGAATTTAGAAGCTTGGCACTCCATGAGTACCCGTTATTGCCCACCACCAACACACATAGTTGGTCTATAAAAACAGCCCGCTATACAGAGAGACCTCTCTACATGATTGTGGGTTTTCAAACGAATCGCAAGTATCAACAAACCAAAGATGTCACGCAATTTGATCACCTGCAATTGAGAAATGCACGTCTTTTCCTCAACGGTGCTGTGTTTCCCTATGAAGGGCTGGATATAGATTTTTCAAAAAATAAGTTTGCCTCCCTGTACGACTTGTTTTCTAAATTTAGATGGTCGTATTATCAAAAAGAGAATTGTCCAATGTTATCACCCCAAGCTTTTAAGACAAGGGCGCCACTGATTGTCTTCGACTGTTCCTACTTGGAAGAGTCTGTCAAACCATCCAATATTGACATTCGACTAGATTTTGAAACGCATGACAATGTTCCAGCCAATACCACGGCCTACTGTTTGATTATTCATCATAAACAAGTCAACTATTATCCACTGTCCAACCAAGTGACAAGTGTATAAATAGCAGGTCAACACACATCAAACCACTCAGTCATGTCTTGCTTTCAAGCCTCAAGAGAAGTTACATCCATGAATTTAAAATCTGAGGAACAACGTTTCAAGACCTTTGCGACGTGGCCGGTGCCTTTTATAAACCCTCAAGCCTTAGCAGCCGCTGGATTCTACTATTTAAAAAGAAGAGATGAAGTGAAATGTGTGTTTTGTCCCATCATCTTAGACCAATGGCAAGAGAGCGATGAACCCATGCAGGAACATCAGCGCTGGTCACCTGCCTGCCCCTACCTGTGCAGAATGGAGGTGGGTAATATACCCTGTCATTCAAGTTACCCCTCACTCATGCCTCTGAGTGATGGAAAAAAGTTATGATACGTGTGGACTTTATGGTGCCGGCAGTGCTTCAGTGAGCAGTTCACAGTTAAAAACATCCAGTTTAGAGACATTGGGATATCATCGGTGTTATGGACACTATAAACACAAAAGACTTTTTTGTTGTATGAGATGGTACCGCCTCTATCCTAGAATGAAAAAAGAATGTAAAACTTGTTATGCTAATAAAATAATGAAATTAAAAAAATTGGTTGTTGTTGTTATATTATTATTTCTTATACCCCCCTGTCATATCCTAACCTCTATAGTGACTACTCGATGTTTTTCTTTTCTTTTACTAGAATGGAATGTAAGTAAATGACATGGGTACACCTTACTGAATAATTGTCAGTCTGTGGTCAGTTGGACTTGATCCAGACAAGAGTGAACATGTTGCGTACACTGATTGTCGACTGTCAAGGGTTTAAAATTGGAGATAACAAATTTATATTTAAAGAAGTGGCCATCATCGATTGTTCCACTTTTTGGATATCACAAGCTACTCATTTGGTGTTTAAACCACCTTATGCTTTTGATTTGTTGTGTGATAAAGACCGTAAACAAACCCAGTGGATTGAAACTCATATGCAACTAGACTGGAAGCAGGGAACCATTTCATATAAGCACCTGGACATGGTCATGAAAGCCTACTTGTCTTCTACCCATGTAATATTTGTGAAAGGTAGTGAAAAACGTCAATGGCTACAACCATTCTTAGCGTCTTACTGTCAATGTATCGATTTAATGGACATGGGCTGTCCATCGCTGCAAACACTCATGGATCGCTGCCCCTGTGACAATATTACCCATAAAGCCTTGGCACAGGTGTGGCAATTGTTTCATTGGCTTTCCACCAATGCCTGCTGGGAGTTGTTAAATAAAATTAAAACTAAAGGTTTACCTGTGGATGACACCAGTGAGATTTCTACAAGCGACGTGTAAACATCAACGTAATACCATGGAGAAAGGGGGTGCTACCGATAAAGCGATTGGAAAGTTCTTTGTGTGTAAAAAGAAACTAGACAGTTTTACTAAAGAAGAATTATTGGCTCTTCCAAAATCATTCATTTATTATGTTGCAGCAAATGCAGTGAAAGAAATCTGGCAACATGTACCAAAATCATGGACTCAAGACCCTGTTTTAAGTGAATTGCAACCATGTACGGATTATGATCACCATAAGCAAGTGGCTATGGCAAAAATACCCTCTATGCGACAGTGTGCTACTTGCCAGCTAGTCAAACTGTATCATGGTCATAAAAGTCAGTGTAAAGACTTTGTTTCCTCATACCACGGGAGTAATGAAGAAAAAAAGCAACAACAACAAACACCATCCACAGAGGAAGAGGAAGATCAAACCTTTTTACCATCGATGGAAAAGGATATGCCAGACCTGTACTGGCAATGGCGTCATTAACAAAGTATTTCAATACTTGACTTTCGAAATCTACCTACCTGGTTATTATTTGTGTAGTCCTGGAACTTGTCTTGAAGAACCTTTGCAGCATAGTGATATACCTATTAATCCTTTGGATCAAGCATGCACCTTTCTTATCACCAAAGTCATTCTGCATTAAGACGTGTAGCGGATAAAGTATCGTTGAAAAGCTAAACATCTTTTGACATTCTGTGATGTCTCAGTGGGAGAGAGGTTGGCAGTCGTCATTGTGATTAGTGTTATAAAAGGAAAGTTAATGATGAGTGGACATGGACATTGAAAAGGATTGAGGAATTGGTATTTCTTTGTATTCTATTTTTGTAAAGCTCTATTTGTTGTGAAATAAAAACAAGGTTTACAAGATCACAATGTCTTTTATTTTAAAAAATGGTGATAGCCATTTTCATTTTTTTCACACATGAATATTTACAATTTCCACTTTACATTTTTTTTACATTCCCCTTGTTTAGTTTAAAACATTCTGTACATTTTTGTTGTTGTGAAATAAAAACAAGGTTTACCAGATCACAATGTCTTTTAATTCTAAAAATGGTGATAGTCATTTCTTCATTTTCATTTTTTCACACATGAATATTTACAATTTCCACTTTACATTTTTTACATTCCCCTTGTTTAGTTCACACATTCTGTACATTTTTTGTGAAATATAAATAAGGTTCACTAAATCACTATATCTTTTAATTTTTAAAAATGGTGATAGCCATTTCATTTTTTCACACATGAATATTTACAATTTCCACTTTTCATTTTTACATTCCCTTGTTTAGTTTACACATTCTGTACATTTTTATTGTTGTGAAATAAAAAACAAGGTTTACCAGATCACAATGTCTTTTTTAATTTTAAAATGGTGATAACCATTTCACTTTTCCACACATGGATATTTACAATTTCCACTTTACATTTTTTACATTCCCCTTGTTTAGTTCACACATTCAGTAAATTTTTTAAAATCTTTTTCGTAATATACAAAAGCAAACATTTTACATTAAAATGTATTACTTATCTTATTTTTACTAAACTACTGTAGCCTAACATTATACATTCTACTTACAGTTTTTACAAAAAAATATTACAATATAAAACACACTACAAATATTACAATATAGTGATCATTAGACTTAAGTAAAGTAATAGTCGTCAATGCGACTGTTTCCCCAAGCAAGAGTATTAAATGTGTTGGGTATAATGAATCGTTTGTTGTCTTCATTACTTAAAGCAACTTTGTTCAACAAATTGGTATGTAGCTGATGATTTTTACTTCTAAATACACACATTTTCTTATATAATACAGGTGGGTTACTAACTATACAGTTTTTATAATCACTTATATCTAACTCTTTACTAACAACATTCTTTTTCACTCCTTTTAATTTTTTTACTACTACATCATCAATTGTCATATAGCTGTATGATTTAGATTTTGTGCCTACAAAGGTGTCTATGATAACACCAGCACATTCATCCTTAAATTTCCCAAGAACCTTTTTGTTTACTAGAGGTAAATGGTAAATATTATCCTCTGGATAGTCACTTGTATCAAACCTATTTAGCTCAGTTTTGATATCATCATAAAAATCATCAGTTTTAAACTCATAAATAAAAGAATCTGTGTCTGTGTAGAGTAATTTAGCATTATCAAGATAGTTTTTCTTTACATAATCATAGTGAAATTCATACATAAGTGTTTTTGACAATTCCAGAATGGTGTAACCCACATATATGGGTTTGTTGTAAGTTACTTTAAGACGATTCATTTGTATTACAACTAAATCCTCATGAATAATTGAACAGCTATGAAAGTTAGGCTTGCTTATTAAGTTGCTCGCACCATACCTTTTACCATCATTCTCCCACTTTGTTATCAGCTTTACATCAACTCGTTTATCAACATTCTCCATATTCTTTCCAAAAACACTATTATTCATGAGTTTATAAAAATCTTTTTCAAACGCGTTTGTTGACTGCGTTCTTAAATTATTGTTTAGATCAATATACGGTTTGAGCCATGCTGACTGATGAAATTGCAATACGCGATGAATTTTAGTTAATTTCAATCCATGCTGTAGACACTGTTTCAAGTTTTGATAATGTATTACATATTTACATTTATCATTTACATTAGAAATTAACATTTTTGTTCGTGATGTGATGTATGGAGATTTCATATTCTCAGGACAAAATGGTAAATCATTATGATCATCATGTAACTCTTTAGGGTACTCAAGATTTACCTCTAAAATATATCCTTTATCATCGTTATTATTAAGGGTGTCAACATGTAAGACATCAATTTCAGGTTGTGTCAGCCAGCGAAAATCTTTCAGTGGTAGATATTGACTCATAGCCCAACCATATTGGTTATTTGCATCGAGGTAGACAATATACTTTGACTCTTCACAAGGGTTGTAGCTAGGCATGTATTTATTATTCGCTTTGGAGTACCGTCCACTACATTGACTTAATCCACCTCGAATTGATGATTTTATAAAATTGATCATGTCTATATCAGTCATTAATTCTAAATTTACTTTCGTTTTTTCAACATCGAACTGAAACTTAACCCAGGAGCAGTGAAATACTGACAAGGATCAAGGTCATAAGTTTTCATACATACATTCCGAAAATTTTCAAAAACATCTGCTAATAATAACACATCCGTCTTCAAATATATGTCTGAAAATTCTCCTAAAGTTTGAATGTCAAACTGTGTCCATACACGTTGTGCATGTAAATATTCCTCATCACTGATATGACTTGTGTTTAAGGAACTGTAAAATGCATCTTTCGGTGGTAAACAATACTCCTCAAGACGTTCCACACAGTTAATATATTCATAAGGGAATATACCCTTTTGACGAATCAAATTAAAATCATCTTCTTTAGGAAAGACACGATGAATTTCATGAAACTGATCTGATTTTAAATTACTAGCCAGCTTATCAAGACTACTCGGCATAAAGCGTAATGAATCTAAAAATCGCAGTTTAATGGTTTTTTTATTGCTAGTTTTGATGTATTTTGTGAACGATATGTATTGTTCCTTATTATTTGCAATCACATCAATTTTCGCATCTGAAGCTCCAAATTCTTTAACGATAAAGTGGTTATCATATTTGCTGCCGTTATGTAGAATGACCGGAATGAATTTACTTACTCTATAATTTAAATTACATTCTTGGTGAGCCGCACCACGATATTTTCCTGTTAAATGGTCATGATCGCGAACCCTGTCTGTATATAAACATTCACCACATATAAAACAATTAGTTTCAGTTTCAAAATTCATATGCTCTGAGGAAGTTAGTGGCTCCATTGGAATGGTCGTATTTAAAATAGAGGATATACGAATGGCATCTTTCTCAAGCCTTTCCATAAAAACTTTAGGTGCATCAGGTCCTCTATAGAGCTCAAACTTATTTAAAGAGTCATCATAACTACATTTAATATAATATGCAAAGCTAAAAGGTTCATGAATGTGAGTAGTGTTGGTGAAAGGTTGGGCTGGATTTGATGAACATGTATTAAATAGTTTTAGCAAAGCCTCGAAGTCAGCATATATAACAAATGGTACTCGAAGCTGTTTCTCATAATCCTTAAATTTAAGAGTGTTATTTTTAGGAGTCGGTAATACCGTACGCACATGATTACATCCCCATTTTTGATGTTGAGTTAGTTGGTCCTCTTTCTGGAAATGTAGCAAACAACCATCGCACAACCACTTCTTAGATTTATCTTTTGTTATCTGACTACCAACAAGTCTACTTAAATGTTTTATCCAACAATAGTGAGCATTTTCACCTTCGGTTATGTATAGTAAATTTACATGAGCATCCTTTTTTTCCTGAGTATAATATAGAGGACCAACTATACTCTTATTTTCAATTCCATAAACATTAATACTTACATTGTTCAGCTCTTCAAAACGATGAATGTCTTTTATCGCCATAGGAAATTCCATTTCTTTTAAATCTAACACTGAAGAATAGTGAGGATAGGATGATGTTCTCATCGTGTCCCTCACTGCTGGATGGAGAGCTGAGGTTACAGCCAATGCAAAGCATGCGTCATCATTATTCATAACGTTTACACAAGCATGCTTACGTTTGATCCATCCTGGCAAATCAACGTATGATGATGCTCGAAGGGGGATGTATTTATTCATGTTGGTTTCTAAATAAAGTACTTCAACCAACGCCCAGCCTGACTCCCTTTCCTGGAACTCTTCACTCTTCACAATGATAGCACTTGAAATATCTTGGTATATATCACTAATATTAGTTGATTCGCTAACAATTATGTTTTTTGTATTAAAGGATTTGATATCCGTAATTTCACCTTCGCTCCCAGTTTTTACATAGAGTCCAAAAAGTTCAAAATTCATTTTAATTGTTTTATGCTCTAATAAAACATTTTCTACTAAGCCAAACACAGTAGGTTGAACATTTTTTAAAAATAATTCAATACTTTGAGTTTTTTCTTTACTATAAAGTCTATAACTAGCAATTCGACTTTTAAATGCACTACCAATTTGTTGAACATTTCCAGAATTTCTTTCATGGCAAGCGTTATTTTTATGTTGAATACTGCGTAAATGTCCATGAATGATTGAAGAAGGTATATCAATATTACATACATCACAATGGGTTATTGAAGGTTCACCATTCTTCTTTCTTTTTGTTGCACAACTAGTTTCACAATCTTGAGAACGTTTACGCTTTTGAGCATCACATTCATTTAAAGGTTCCGTGCTAGTTGATGGTTTTACAGTTTTTAATTCCTGTTGTTCCCCATGCATTTTAACCATGTGGAATTGATATCGCTTTACAGCAGAAAAACCAAGTTCGCAAACTGAACACGAAAATGGTGCTGAACTGACATGTTTTAAATTTACATGTCGTGTAAGACTATCCTGTCTGTTAAATGTTGTAGCACAATGACTGCACACAAACATTTTCTGATTATGTTTTGTACTTGCATGACGTTGAAAGCTGTCAGGTCTTGAGAACTGTTTCTTACAGTCACCACACTTGAACATGATGATTACTTTCGAAATTACCTATAAAAGAAAGAAATCATCAATGTTAATAAAAGATAAAACAAAAAGTACAATATAAATAGTTTAATTATATTCCAGTCAATGGTTATAGCAGGGTATTTAAATCAATCATCTGTGAACTCCTAGCAAGTCAAACTTTATGTAGTTCTAACTGAGGGTTACTATATACCACTGTCACTGACACCTAGCGGTGAACATTGGAACTTGATAGAGTGGTAGAAACCAGCGACCACCAGTTAAGTGAGCTAAGTGTGGCGTCATAGCTAGTCTTAAAACAAGTCTAAACTTGTAGAACATGTCACGTGATAGAAACCAACGATCGCCAGTTAAGTGAGCTAAGTGTGACGTTATAGCCAGTCTTAAAACAAGTCTAAACTTGTAGAACATGTCACGTGATAGAAACCAGCAATCGCCAGTTAAGTGAGCTAAGTGTGACGTCATAGCCAGTCTTAAAACAAGTTTAAACTTGTAAAACATGTCACATGATAAGGTTAAGTTAGGTAAAGTTAGGTTATGTTAGGTGAACTGAGGTTAAGTCTTTAAATATTCCCTCTGACACTGACACCTAGCAATGAACATTCAGACGTAATAGAGCGGTAATCAAAATCTAACCTACAAAATTAGCTTTACACACCATGGTTAAGTAGTTCCAACTTTTGACTGCCAAATATACCATTTTCACTGACATGTAGTGGTGAACATTGGAAAATATCACTCTAACTGTTTAAAAGTTATTAGAGGGGGAACTTACCTTTTTATAATTTATCAACTGCTGTCACTGAATGAACAGATTGTAGGAATCTGGTAACCTACAGGTACCCAATTATCTGCAAACAAATCAATCAATCAATCAATCAATAAATACATTCCAATCAATAACTTCAACATCAATTAGTAATAAAAGACTGCAATCCATTAATAATAAGTACTTACCTTGCAAAATAATTTAATGATTTTCTACCAAAACGGCTTTTTTTTTAACTCTTGAGCAGTAATAGAGCACTGTTCACTCAAAGCGAGTAATAAAGACTGACAGTAGGGAGATATATGACACTCCTCTTATATAAACTCTCATCGCTCGTGTCAGCAGTTTTTTGCAGATCATTGCAATTCCTTTCCCAATACAGCTGAGAGTCCAAAGTACACTAGGAACACCTGTGTGGTATCCAATGACTGCTGACTTTGCATGTTCATCACCCATTGTCTTAGTCAAGATATGGGGTTTCAAATTACTGCAGCGTCAGTCATAGCAACAGCAGTGTGCGCTCTCTAGTATGTCGGCAACATGACACCGGAAGGAACACCTGTGTAATATCCAATAACTGCTAACTTTGCATGATCATCATCCATTGTCTTCATGAACACTTGCGGTTTCAAATTATTGCAGTGTTAGTCATAGCAACAGATCTGTGCGCTCTCTGTCATGTCTGTAATATGACACAGGAAGTAACTAGACGTCTTACTGCACGTGCCATCTCCTCAGTTTTAACATCTTAAGAACATGTATTATTATCTTTCAACTACAAATGACTCGTTATAACACATCCATCCACCAAGTTAGATCCCTTGTATGTTCACATGTATTTCATCACTTTCCTTTCATATCGTTATTCCATTATAGTAGTGGTGAACAACGTCAATTCAACACACACACAAATGTAGTTAGGCCCTTTGACATAATTTAAATAAATTCATGGGCTCGTCCGTAGGAACCAGGCCAAAGGGACCCGTCCAAAGGGATCAGTCCAAAGGGACAAGGACTCGTCCACAAGGACTTGTCCACAAGGACCTGTCCACACAGACTTGTCCACAAGGACTCGTCCACAAGGACCTGTCCACAAGGACTTGTCCACAAGGACTCGTCCACAAGGACCTGTCAACAATAACCCATCCACAGGGGCCCGACAGCAGGGGGCTCGTCAACAATAACAGGGGCTCTCACCTCAAGGCCTAACATGCCCCTCTTTGATTATTGGTTTGCAGAACATCGTTACATCCATATCGACATTCAAACTCTCACATGTTGCAATTGGAAAGAGAGATTCTCTAAAAAATTCAATTTCACCCCCTAGTAGGGTAGGTTTTATTTTTGGGGTTGAAATATGTTGTCCAATGGAAAGGGAGTGTTCGCCTGAGTAATTTGACACCTCGTACAAGTCTCTAGCCTGATTGGGTCGCGAGATATTGCCATTTTAGTATTCCAGCGGTGGCGGTGGCGGTGGCATCTGAACCCGTACAAAACCACTACTCCGTGGTTTCCCCATTTTCAACACCAGGCAAAGGCTGGGACGGTACCTTCTGACAGGCCACGGCTGATTCCTTGCACATCCTTGCCCAGTTTCATTCATCTTCGTCCATTCCATCTCTCATCCCGACGTACAGGTCGCCCACGGGCGTCTACTAGAAAGACCTGCACTCAGCCTCTCAGGAGGTCACACGAAAAACAAAAACTCCTTATAAAGGCTTCCAGTAAGATGGTATATTGGCTTTCAAGGCCCTGCTGATGAGCCAGCATGGTATTCCTAAGCGAAACCCCACACAAGACACGGCTTAATCCTAGAAAATTTGTTGAGTTTTATCCTTATTATAGTTAATCAGGGGTTTCGTAGACTGTCACTTTGGGCGTAACATATAGATCACTTACTCCGATGTTAAGGACCGTAATTTGACCCTAAAGATAATGATAATAATAAAAAATGGAAGCTTGCCACGGAGGGTGAGTGGATAGCGTGTCGGTCTACTAACCCTAAGATTGAGGGTTCGCTCCTGGCCGTGGTAAGTGATTTTTGAAAGGCGGCAAAAGTACGACACGCATGTCATACGATGTTGGCATGTCAAAGAACCCATTTGAATTCCGTTGGCCGTGTTCATAATGGCAAAATTAATCTCGGGAGTTTCCGCCAACACCAAGTTCCTCATTTCTCTACTAGAAAGCGATATAGTGTTCAAGGAGCTTAGATATCTAACCTCCTTGACTTTCACAGTGATTCAAGGAACAACGAAATTCAACATGCAAGCTACCCTCTGGGTGTAAAATTACAAAGCTTGCACCCGGCACCCGAGGCCATACGTTATTATTATTATTATTATTATTATTATTATTATTATTATGAAAATGGAAATATGCCACAATGTCATAAATGTAGCCTACTTAGAAAGTTTGGATTGTGTAACGAACTATCACTCATAGAATACGTATCAATCTATTGGTTGCACGTTAAGAGCGGCTTGATACAGTCCGCATAGCCGTCCATGTTTTCACAAACGAGAATGCCCTTTTGCAAATATGTCGAAAACGGTTGGTTCTAGGGCCTTAAATCGTGGTTTTTGGACTCTTTTGGAACAAGTGAGGTTTGTTTCTTGCACTGCGAGACTTAAAATTAATAACACTGTCAAATTCCACTTGGCATTTAACAAACACATCGATCATGCAAAATGAACCGTGAAACACCATTCCAATTCCTACATAACCACAGAGGTTGTGACGTAGACTTGAAAACTATTATCAAGTCATCGATTGGGTCATTCCGAAGTATAGCGACCTCTGGTAATAGATTACACTTCACACTTTCCCTATTCCACTACATGGAGGGAAATAAATGGATTTCAAAAAAATAATATTCCTTTTTGGGGTTATGCTCTCTGATAATTATTGAACAATTTAAATAACCTGTTATATTCACACGGCATGACCTCAAAAAGGATATTATAATATTATTCCGGGCCGTGAATGCCTTATCTCAAGGAAGGAAGTTCCCATACTTTTGATATTAACGTAAGTAAGAATCAGCTTGGAAGAAGAGCTCTAATCCAGACCAAAGCTGTGAAGAATAAGGGCACTGTTTTGAAATTAGTCTGTTTATATTCAACTGGTCATTCTTTTTATGAGTTAATTTTATCACACAATTTTACGATCGTCTTGCTACCCACGCCATTTTAATTACATAAGAGCAAAGTTGATATTAGTTAAATGGTGTGTGTCAGGGCGGTTATAAATAGACAAATAAAAGCAGTCTTAATGTTTTGTGCGCGTAAGGGACAAGGCACTGTTGTGAAAAAACGAGTGGCGGCGCGCTGTATAAGAAAGCTTTGTTTTATTTACATAATGAGATCCCCGTATACCTTCATATGTTTGGGTTATGACCACTACCTTATCAATATACCGTTACACTGCAGTCGTAGGTAACTGGCTGTCTTATTGCCATCTCATGATGAATATAGTAGTCACAGACAGACATGCAGGTTTTCACCGATGTATCTGTCTTATTATTGGAAGTACTTTCAGTGCCTACCAAAAGTTTAAGACCACTAGCTTATTTTCAACAAAGGCTTACTGGTCTTATAATTTTGATTCAAATTTTGCCAAATATTTTATGAAAATACTTGGATCTAATAGAAATCCACCTGTACCAAGAACATTGTAATATGCCTTTCAGTTTTTGAGTTTTAATTTTTTAATACAAGTGGAGTATCGAAGAAAAACGCAATTTTCAACCACAAATTAATTTGTGGACACTAAACCAATGGGGTTACCTTATTGATAATTTTTATAAGTATTATAGAATGCATACACACATTTTGGTAAATGAAACTAAACTCCCAAAAATTTTCTTGCCATTTGGTAGTGATTTTTGTACTTTTTGTAAAAGCTAACGAATTGAAACAGACTGATGAGCGTTCACTGGTTAATAGCTTCTGTGAGGGTTGGGTTTAGCGGGCCCAAACTTTCACCAGGCACAGGGACAGCATGTTGTCAACAGATAAAGAGACAGTTCCAAGGTCAACAGTCCCAGTACTTGGAATCAGTTTCCCTCGTGTATTGTGAGAAGCCAGGTATACAAAAATCACTACCAAATGGCAAGACAATTTTTGGGATTTTCTTTTCATCCACCAAAACGTTTGTATACATTCAACCATACTTATAAAAAATAATCAATAAGGTAACCCGTTTGGTTTAGTGTCCACAAATTAATTTGTGGTTGAAAATTGCAGTTTTCTTCGATACTCCACCTGTTTAAAAAAATTGTAACTCAAAAACTGAGAGCCATATTACAATGTTCTTGGTACAGGTGGATGTCTATTAGATCAAAGTATTTTCATAAAATATTTGGCAAAATTTAAATCAAACTTATAGGACCAGGAAGGTTTTGTTGAAAATAAGCTAGTGGTCTTAAACTTTTGGTAGGTTTTAATTACATAAGAGCAAAGTTGATATTAGTTAAATGGTGTGTGTCAGGGCGGTTATAAATAGACAAATAAAAGCAGTCTTAATGTTTTGTGCGCGTAAGGGACAAGGCACTGTTGTGAAAAAACGAGTGGCGGCGCGCTGTATAAGAAAGCTTTGTTTTATTTACATAATGAGATCCCCGTATACCTTCATATGTTTGGGTTATGACCACTACCTTATCAATATACCGTAACACTGCAGTCGTAGGTAACTGGCTGTCTTATTGCCATCTCATGATGAATATAGTAGTCACAGACAGACATGCAGGTTTTCACCGATGTATCTGTCTTATTATTGGATGTACTTAAAGGAAGCTATCGAAATATAGGTAATGCTGAGAACTGGCATTTGTGACACAGCTAGTTTCTGTCGATGTTGTGAAAGGTGTAACATACAAGGGCAGTGATGCTGCACTGGATCAGTGAGGAAAGCAATGACAAACTACTGCATCCCTCGCCTTGCCACGCAAGCCTCATTTAAGTCTTTATTGGGGGATCTCCATTCATATAATCGGTGGTAGTGCTTTATGAAAATCCAAGCAGCTTCCAAGTCGATAGGCACAGAGGGAACTATAGTCAAACCTACATCTATGTGCCACACAAGATCAGCTTTTCTTCCATTGCCTCCTCTTCCCCAACCACACCGCTCTGAGTCAGAAACACGAATATAGCCAAGCTGTCGACTACACCTGAGGTGTTGTCCAATTGTCAGTCGACAATGTATTCGACTCAAGCAGCAAGTATTTAAGGGGAAGCGGGAGTAACTAATATAGCTGAGCTGATGACTGTTGCCGAAGTCTTGTGAAATAGTCAGCAGACTAAGGACTTCGAATCAAGCAACAAATATTCAAGGGCAAGAGCGAGACACGAGTACAGCCGAACTGACGACTGTACCCGAAGCGTTGTCCAGTTTATTGTCAGTATTCCCAATGCATTCGAGTCGAAAAGTGAGCACTCAAAAGGTAGCGGGAAGCAGTGGCGAGATTGGTGGTGGGGAGTGTGTTACGTGGTCTTGTACTCCACATAGACTTTATTTTGACCGTAGTGTCAATTAGAAGCGTTTTCTCAAGTCATTTCCACACGTATCTATATATTTAAAACAGTAAGGTGATTTTTGTTACCACGAGATTGAGAGAACGACAGAACCGATTTACTTCGTAGAGCACTCTAACGAAAGCTCTTGGCCTCTAGATTTGCAGAGTGTCTCTAAAATAAACAAATATATTACGGTATATTTTTGAATTAATATAGAAAATAGCAGAATTCTGTCCCCTCACGCATGCGCACAATCCGCCTGGGGTCATGACAAAATGGCGGTGAGAAGTCCATTAAAATGTAAGTTATTTAATAAGCTTCCATGTAATTGAAAATATACATTAACCAAGTTCTAACAATAAAATATAATAACAGTATGAACGTATACGAATGTGCAACATTGATTTATTTGGATAATAAAATGGATTATTTCCTTCAGACAACGGCTTTTGAAAATAATGAATGGCTGCGTCTGCAGCTGAACGAGAGTACGCGATTAGCTATGTGGTTAAGCCGAATGAATGTGGTTCCAAGGTTTACGGGTTCGATCCCAGCCCTCGCCGACACTTTTTTTTTTACCACTGAAATATTGTTTAATCAAGGAGTATTAGTAAGGTTTTATGTCTGTTAAAGGTACATATTTCTACATTCCCTCTCAATATGTTTTATTTCCGTTTTACCCTTGCATTACAGCATGTGATCAAAAGAGCAAACTGTTGTCCTCAGTACGCCGTTTAAATATCTGCAATCAGTTCCTATAACTGACAACAGATGGCAGTACATCGCCCATATAGTACCAGTAACTGACAGCAGATGGCAGCACCATTGCATCGATATATTTAAAACACAAGACATGGCACGTTTTCACGTGGTTGGTTGGTTGGTTGGTTGGTTCTTAAGTTTAGGGGCTGCGACAACGCGGTCATGTAGCCCCGTGTACTTTGGGTGTGTGTAGAATCTGTCTGATAACCGGTGTTAATTGTGATGACTGTATTAGTGTGTGTTATCTGTTATTTTAATTTAAGTACTGCAACTTAGAATTTTTCAAATAGTTCCTACTTTTGCAGCCAAGCGCCACCATCAACGATTACTAGGCTATGTTCACAACTCAGCTGCTAGACGCCACCGCAGTCGGCTCTTGGCAACGAACTTAGAAACCTAAGAGCGTTGTTTACAATAACCTATACAATTTAGCTTCACACAGGTGCAATTAGTGGCAGGTTCTTTAACATGCCATACATCTATGACATGGGACCGCCGGCTTTACTTTCCCTCCGAAGGAAGGCATACTGAGGGATTTTTAACGCTCTTAAAAATCCGACGGCTTCGGCCGGGATTGAACCCGCTATCTTGGGCATAGAAGCTCAGCATGCTACCGACTACGCCACTGAAGCCGCTGTTTTCACGTGATGGAGAATTATAAAGGAGGGGAATATTTAAGAAGGGAAATGTTGAGGAACATTAACCGACAGTTGAATGTGTAGGCTAGGTTGTTTATGTACCTTAATATTGCAATTTCTTCCCAATGCTTCGGTGGTCAAGTTATTAGCGTCCTAGACTAAAAGTTATAATTATGCATCGTCGATATACTCTTAAATTATTAAAGAAAAAAGTAGTTTTCCAGGCACTCGCGCGTGTCCACAATTGCTTTCGCCATGAGAGACACTTGGCAAATATAATTAGTTTGAAGGGCTCCGACATCTTGGTCACTCAGCCCCGTGTACTTGGGTGTGTATGTGTGAAATTTTCTCTGATAACCTGTGTTATTGTAATGGCTGCATTACTGTGTGTATTTGTAATTAAGGTGGTAAATGGCAAGGAGACGGCCAAGGCCTTACGTTAGGAACCATCCCGGTATTTTCCTTAAGTGGAAGTGGGAAACCACGGAAAACCACATCCAAGATTGTCGAGGTGGGAATTAAACCGTCCTCTTCTTAGTTATACCTCAAGAGACTGAATGTACCCCGATTTTGCCCTGAGACCAGAATTACATTTCTTGGCAGAGCAGGAAATGTAACCCGAGTCTCCGGGGCGATAGACAAGAATAGGTGGGCCTCCATGTGTTAATACGATTTTTGACATGCACGGGACATAGAATTCAAAAACTGCCTCCATTAGGGTGACTGTCGAAGTGAGTATTGAGTATAGGCCTATGGTCATTCCAGTAGTTGGCGAAGTGATTCTATGTTCCCCTGCAAAATGTACTGCCATAACCTATAACAGGTGATGGAAATTGTTTATTTATAGCAGTTTCGTACTGTTTATAACAAAATGAAGAACGTCATTCTGAGCTGCGTTTTCAAGCTATTGCAAAAAAATTCGCTGGCAGGAAAAATTATAAGGAATTTATTTTAAGCGATCAGTCTCATCGCATTCTCCTCACCAACCAACTTGAGTATGAAAGTCTCTGGACGGTCATGTTGAACTTCATTGTATAAGACAATTGTTTAATGATTATTTGTTTAGAGTACTGAGTCTAACTACGGAGTTGATTTCGGCAATGGAAGTATTATTTGCCATTTAATATTTAGCGGCTCCGTTATTGCAGGACACTATAGTGTTATCGAATAATACGAAGCCACATTTAAAATCCAATATAAATAGGCCATTTCAGAAACAATTCCAGATATTATGCAGTACAGTGTACTGTAAGGTCCTTGACGATCAAATGTAAACATTGTTCTACATTGTATTTCTCTTGCGTAAAATTTATGCGTGGTTACTTTGGTCTTTACTGTTGTGAGGGTAAAATTGATCTGCTGGAATATAAAATATTTGCCAAGCTGCAACAATGTAATGATATTAATTTAAAAGTCATTGAACTTATATCCAGTAGTTCAAACACATACATCAGCGTTAACAGATTGGATACTGAAGATGAAAGCCAGCTACTTCATTTCCCTATTATTGAATTTTTCAATTCCTTGGAATTAAGAGATTCGCCTCCACATACTTCGAACGTTTGAGCCGTAGATATGCTTCTTAGAAATCTGAACGTTTCCCAAGGACTCATATATGGTAATATATTAATTGTAAGAAATAGCTTGGATTCGGATATAATAGGTGCAGTAATATTAGGCAGAGAGCTCAAATCCTACGACTTGATTTAACACCTTCCGATAAAACACTTACAGGTACAGTACATTTTCTTTTAATAGGCAACAATGTCCTATTCGCTCGGCCTACTTTATCAAAATCAATCAAGCTCAAGGAGAAACTCTTGAACGTATTGGGCTATTTACCTCATCACGTTTTCAGTCATGACCAGCAGGATAGTGAAGGTGCATAAAAGGTCCTGTTTGGGATGGTAAAGAATAAGAGGCGGAAGGATCCTACGGATTATGTTAGAATGGTGAACAAAAGGGGACAAGAGATAGAAAATAGGGAAGAACTGAAGAAAATGTGGAAAGAATATTTTGAAGAACTCCTGAACCCAAATGGAAACCACGGCGAGGAGGAAGAAATCGGGGAAGAGGTACAGTAGATGAACTGCAAACAGAAAAGGACTTAACATGGAAAGAAGTGGAAGATGCAGTGAGATGAAAGGAGGGAAGGCACCGGGTGTGGATGAGTTGAGTGAGGAGATGGTGAGAGCAGCAGGAGAGGTGGGGATACAATGGTTGTACCGAGTGATGAAGACAGCATGGAAGGAAAGGAAGACCCCAGAGGACTGGAAAAAGGGAATAATTGTCCCGATCTTCAAGAAAGGTAGTAGAACAGAATGCAGAAACTATCGGGGAATAACACTGATGAGTCATTGTGCAAAGTTGTTTGAGAAAGTTTTGGAAAGGAGAATTAGGTCAAGGATAGAAGGAGGGATGAGGGAAGAACAACATGGCTTCAGATCAGGAAGGTCCACAGTGGATTTGATTTTTGCTGTAAGGCAGTTACAAGAACAGCACTATGAGTATGGAACAGATCTACTGATGGCCTTCCTGGACATTGAGAAAGCATATGACAGTGTATGCAGAAACAAAGTATGGAAGTCCCTGGAGGATAGAGGAATATAAAAATGGACTATAAGGAAGATAAAGGAGATGTACAAGGGAAGCGTGAGCTGTGTGAAAGTGGGAGGAGAGAGATCGGACTGGTTGGAACAGAGAAACGGCCTGAAACAAGGAAGTGCACTGTCACCGTTACTTTTCATTGTGGTGATAGATGACATAATGACCCGAGTGGCACAAGTAATTGCGGAAGGAAAGATGAAAGCAATGGTGCTTGCAGATGATTTGATGATTTGGGGAAACAAGGAGGAGGAGGTACAGGAACAGTTGGACGTGTGGGAAGGAATAATACAAGGTTATGGGATGAAATTTAGCATCAATAAGAGTGAGATGGTGATCACAACAAGGAAGAAGGAAAGAACCACAACAGGAATAACAATTGGTGGGGAACAGCTGAAGGAAGTGGAGAGTTTCAAGTATCTGGGAAGCCTGATACAAGAGAATGGAAGAAACGATAGAGAAATAAATGAGCGGGGGAGACAGGCAGAAGCATTCCGGAGGAGTGTGAGAAGCATGTTATGGAGCAAGAATGTCCCTCAGAACAGCAAAAAGATCATACATCGGACGTACTATGTCCCTATCCTGACATATGCCTCGGAGACCTGGGTTATGAAAGGAAGGAAGAAGAGCAAAATACAGGCCAGTGAGATGAGGTTCTTGAGAAGCAGTATTGGAGCTACAAAGGTGGACAGAATAAGAAATGAGAGGACCGGAGAATTAATGAAGGATGAACCATTACAGACTGGTATAGAGAAATCTAGACTTAGATGGTATGGACATGTAAAACGAATGGAGGAGAAGAGGATACCCAGGAGGATACACGAGACGAAGTGGGAAGGAAAGAGACCAAGAGGGAGACCGAGAGACAGGTGGCTGAAGGGGGAGGAAGAAATCGTGAAGAAGAGAGGAGAAGACTGGATAAGGGTGGAGGCTGAGAGATGGTGGGAAGACAGAAGACGTTGGAGAGACTTGCGTTCCAAACAGACCCGGCCAGTGGCTGGAAACTGTGCAAGATGATGATGACCTCATCACGTTTTCAGTCATGACCAGCAATATATTGCAATGCTGAGAGGGCTATCTTTTGACGCCCTTAAAGTTGCAATAGTGCTAAAAAGTAATCGTACAAAGAATGTAACTTATATAAGATGCTTCTTCAGTAATTTTGTTTTCCATTGTCCGTCATGTTTTGACGGGTTTCATCTAGTTTTATTTATTTTCGTATGACTTTTAGTGCCGGGAGTGTCCGAGGACATGTTCGGTTTGCCTGAGTCTGTAGCTGCATCCAGCGGACACCCTTAGGGTGAGCTACAAGTTCCGTTCAATTTCAAGTAGTTCCAACTTTCGCTACCAGATATCAATGATACCTAGTAGTGAACGTTGGAACTTTGATAGAGTGTTCCGACGAAATCTAACCTAACAATTTAGCTTCACACAAGTTTTGTCTGTGGAAGGATCTTTTACATGCCATAAATCTATGACATGAGACCGCAGGCTTTACTTCCCCTCCGAAGGAAGGCATACTGAAGGATTTTTAACGCTCTTAAAAAATCCGACGCCTTCGGCCAGGTTTGAACCCGCTATCTTGGGCACAGCAGTTCAGCATGCTACCAACTACGCCACCGAAGCCGCGCTCCACACGCAGTTTATATACACACATCAAAAATAGTTTTGCATCACCTCGGTTCCAAGAGTTCCGGAACCGTTAAATACAAAGGGAATAGAGATCAACACAAACAACATTTCAGCTCGTTTTATTGCTCATGAGACCCACACATTGCATGTTGTACCATCATACAGCTAGACTTTCAGCATTTGTGGTCCAGATTGCAGTACACACCACTACCTCTAATACCCAGTAGCACGTCCTCTTGCATTGATGCATGCCTGTATTCGCCGTGGCATACTATCCACAAGTTCATCAAGACACTGTTGGTCCAAATTGTCCCACTCCTCAACGACAATTCGGCGTAAATCTCTCAGAGTGGTTGGTGGGTGAAGACGTCCATAAACAGCCCTTTTCAACATATCCCAGGCATGTTCGATAGGGTTCATGTCTGGCGAACATGCTGGCCACTGTAGTCGAGCGATGTCGTTATCTTGAAGGAACGCATTCACAAGATGTGCACGATGAGGTCGAGAATTGTCGTCCATGAAGACAAATGCCTCTCCAATATTCTGCCGATATGGTTGCACTATGGGTCGGAGGATGTCATTCAGGTATCGTAAAGCCGTTTCGGAGCCTTCCATGACCACCAGTGGCGTACGTCGGCCCCACATAATGCCACCCCAAAACATCAGGGAACCACCACCTTGCTGCACTCGCTGGACAGTGTGTCTAAGACGTTCAGCCTGACCAGGGTGCCTCCAAACACGTCTCCGACGATTGTCTGGTTGAAGGCATATGCGACACTCATCGGTGAAGAGAACGTGATGCCAATTCCGTGGGGTCCATTCAGCATGTTGTTGGGCCCATCTGTACCGCGCTGCATGGTGTCGGGGTTGCAAAGCTGGACCTCGCCATGGACGTCGGGAGTGAAGTTGCGCATCATGCAGCCTATTGCGCACAGTTTGAGTTGAAACACGACGTCCTGTGGCTGAACGAAACGCATTATTCAACATGGTGGCATTGCTGTCAGGGTTCCTCCGAGCGGCAATCCGTAAGTAGCGGTCATCCACTACAGTAGTAGCCCTTGGGCGGCCTGAGCGAGGCCTGTCATCGACAGTTCCTGTATCTCTGTACCTCCTCCATGTCCGAACAACATCGCTTTGGTTCACTCTGAGACGCCTGGAAACTTCCCTTGTTGAGAGCCCTTCTTGACACAAAGTAACAATGCGGACGCGATCGAACTGCGGTATTGACCTTCTAGGCATGGTAGAACTACAGACAACATGAGCAGCGTACCTTCGTCCTGGTGGAATGACTGGAACTGATCGGCTGTCTCCGTCTCCGGCTCCGTCTAATAGGCCCTGCTCATGCATGGTTGTTTACATCTTTGAGCAGTTTTAGTGACATCTATGAACAGTCAAAGGGACTGTATCTTGGATACAATATACACAGTCAACGTCTATATGCCGGAGATCTGGGAAGCGAGGTGATGCAAAACTTTTTTTGATGTGTGTATTACATGAAATGGTATTCATTTGTGGGTTACGAATTTCAGTTAATTGTGTTCATAATATTTGGTTGACGGTCATTTTGTTATTTGTTCATTTAAGGAATTTGCTACATCGTGGTCATGTAGCTCTATGTACTTGAGTGTGTGTGGGAATCTGTCTATGAACCTGTATCATTGTGATGACTCTACTAGTTAGTGTATTTGTACAGGGTCTTTTTTTTTCTTTTTCGGATGCTCCGAGTATCAGGGGAACATGCACGGAAGGCAATAGCCCGCCCGGGTGACTCATTTGCCGAGAGATATATTCCCGTCATGACGGCTAAGATGATCTAATACAGTGCGGTAGCGATAACCATTGCATTATACGGCCAGGGACGGAGTGTCATTGCGCCAGCTGTGCCGTGCTCTGAGTGGTGCTGCGGAGCGACCTAAAGAAAAGGGGTATCTGGGGCTAGAGTTTCAAAAAGAAGTAACTGTGGCGCTAATTTAGGTACCACAGCGGTATATGCCTCGTGTATAAGTGGGTAAAGCGCAGAAAACTGTCCCCAGTCGGCTGAGATGGATGTCAAACCCACCTAATGCTACGAGGCTGACTGCACTCGACCCAGCTTGCAAGAAACAATTCAATTCCTTGGTAGAGCTGGGAATCGAAACGGGACCTCATGGGTAACAGCGAAGAATGCTAGTGACTACGCCATGAGTTAGTCTAGAGTCGAAATTGCTGAGATGCAGTATACAATTTCGATATATTTACCACTATCGCCTAGGGCGATTTTATTTATACTTATCACTTGAAAACATCGTTTCTTGATTTTTATAAGGAACGATCAACGTTGGCGTATTTTGGTTGACGTACCCCATTCAGGTTTATGATTTAGAGGGATTGGGAGATTCAAGTTCGGAACGTTCCCTTGTTGGCCTCAACTACTTAGTATGTAGGATAAGTCCCAAGTGCTATTTATCGTAGAACCATAATTTTACTATTAAAATGTAATAGTGCTCGTACAATTGTAGTAAAATGCGAGGGTAGAACCAATCATAAAACTGAGCAATGCGGAATTGAATCTGAAGGAATTAACGAACAATTTGCGGCAATTAGCTTAAAGCGTTTATGTAATCAATATACTGTAGTGATACATTTTATCTCATGTTGCATCAGTAGGTTGCGAGGCAAATTTTCACTATTGATACCGAAATACATGCTCTATGAAATTCAATTTCAACAAATCAGCTACGCATTTTTAAATGCCTATTTTTCAAGTGCACCATTACCCTTTCGGAACGTGTTAAAGTTTATTTTGTGCAAAAACAGTGGCAATAATTTGCGTTTCTCTATTAATGCGTGTATATGGATGAGTAACAGCTTTTTGATGGTGATTTATTACGTAGTGTACCTCAATTACGAGTGTGGTTTGTTATTGCTGTAGAAGTTATAAATATTGTTTCAGCATCGTTTGAAGAGGCGATAGCTATCAATTGATGATACAAACACAGCACGTTCGGTAAGCCGGTATGTGTGCACAGCATGATGGAATCTCTGTGTTGGCGTTAAAGCTAACAATCACTTACCTGGTTTCCACTGATGTTAGTCCTGGCTGGATGTAGCATCGACCTGATATGTGTTAGGTCAAGGACAGGTTATTTGCACCCACTTCTATAAGTTCGGAATTTGTAAAATTCTGACTCATTCTCTGCAACTAACAGGAAAGAAAGAAAGAAAGAAAGGAATGGAGGAAGGAAGGAAGATGGGAAGGAAGGAAGGAAGGAACTTAGGAAGAATGGCAGCATGGAATGAAGGGAAGAAGGTAGGATCTTAGGAAGGAAGGAAGATGGGAAGGAAGGAAGGAACTTAGGAAGAATGGAAGCATGGAATGAAGGGAAGAAGGTAGGTTCTTAGGAAGAAAAGAAGTATGGAAGGAAGAGATGAAGGAAGAAACGTAGGAAGAATGGAAGCATGGAAGGAATGGAGAAAGGAAGAAACGTAGGGAGAAAGAAAAAGAAGCATGGAAGGGAGGGAGGAAGGAACGTAGGAAGAATGGAAGCATGGAAGGAAGGAATAAACGTAGGGAGAAAGGAAAAGTAGCGTAGAAGGTAGGGAGGAAGGAACGTAGGAAGAATGGAAGCATGGAATGAAGGGAAGAAGGAAAGATCGAAGGAAGAGAGGAAGGGAGGAATGAAGATACCTAGGAAGAATGGAAGCATGGAAGGGAGGAAGGAACGTAGGAAGAATGGAAGCATGGAAGGAAGGGAGGAAGGAAGAAACGTAGGAAGAATGGAAGCATGGAAGGAAGGGAGGAAGGAAGAAACGTAGGAAGAATGGAAGCATGGACGGATGGAAGGTAGGAAGAGAGGAACGTAGGGAGAATGGAAGCATGGAAGGAAGGGAGGAAGGAAGAAACGTAGGGATAAAGGAAAAGTAGCATAGAAGGTAGGGAGGAAGGAACGTAGGAAGAATGGAAGCATGGAAGGAAGGAATAAACGTAGGGAGAAAGGAAAAGTAGCGTAGAAGGTAGGGAGGAAGGAACGTAGGAAGAATGGAAGTATGGAATGAAGGGAAGGAGGAAAGATCAGAGGAAGAGAGGAAGGGAGGAATGAAGATACCTAGGAAGAATGGAAGCATGGAAGGGAGGAAGGAACGTAGGAAGAATGGATGCATGGATGGAAGGGAGGAAGGAAGAAACGTAGGAAGAATGGAAGCATGGAAGGAAGGGAGGAAGGAAGAAACGTAGGAAGAATGGAAGCATGGAGGGATGGAAGGTAGGAAGAGAGGAACGTAGGGAGAATGGAAGCATGGAAGGAAGGGAAGAAGGAGGGGACGTAGGAAGACTGGAAGGAAGGAACGGAGGAAGAAAGGAAGGAAAGAACGTAGGAAAATGGAAGCATAGAGGGAAGGGTGGAAGTGAGGAAAGGAAGAAGGATGGAAGGATGGAAGGAAGGTAGGAAAGAAGGAAAGAAGGAAGATGCTAACTACTTTGTTATGTAATATTTTATTCAATACAGCATGCGAATTGTTCTATGAATGTGGCGTATGGTATTTTAGGAGTAGAAGTAAGTACATAATATTGGGCTTCGTAGGGAATACATGAACAAAGCGACCAGCGAATTAAGCGACCATCACGAAATACGTGAACTAAGCGGCCAAGCTACCCTGACTCATGGAATACCTGAACAAAGCGACCATCGAATTAAACGACCAGAACGGAATATGCGAACTAAGCGGCAAAGCTACCCTGACTCATGCCCATCACATCGCCCGAAGTCATTCAACCGGGTTTTTCCCAACCGGTTTATTGGTAGACTCAGCATGCATGTAAATGAAATTACAACTGAATCTGGAAGGAAAGCGAAGAAAACTCAAATACAGAAAAATGGATGCGGGTATTGAAAAAACAATGAAGAAGTATGAAGAAACGGGTGACGTAATGGCATGTCTCCAAACCCTCTCCTACCTTCAAAAGTTGGATTAAGTTCACGATCATGAAAACACTCTGTAAATGTATGTTTATATATCTGTAAATATTGCTTTTTAAAACATTACAAAAAATGTACTGACGACGCTGTTTTAAAGCTGATTTTAAACACGCCTAAATAATAGAAACGTATTTCTATCATTTAGCCAGTCCAAAGCGTGGATAAAGTGTGATGGAAATCAGTGTTTAAAAAATGTACTGTTGACGCTATTTTAAAGCTGATTTTAAACACACCTAAATAATAGAATAATAATAATAATGTTTTTGGCTTTACGTCCCACTAACTACTAAAATTCCGTGGTGGTCGCTTAGTTCGCTGGTCGCTAAATTCACAGAAGTGTTGACCTTCGGGGAGCGGGTAAAATTTCGTGACGGTCGCTTAGTTCGCTGGTCGCTAAATTCGCTGGTCGCTTTTTTCGCGACACCCTTCGTAGGACCACGCATGCCCAATGACGACTGTCGCTCAGCTAATAGCCTAAAGATTGTGGGGGACGTATGGCCCGTGCGACGGGATCCTCAGATACAATATAATAGTCGTAGGCCGTGAGGCACTACTGTACTTCCCATGAAAGCAGTTATTCAACTCTCCTCACGAGGCTGTCTCACCCTTTCTATCATTCACGTCGGATGTGAAATTCTTGGCGGTGGTAAGAATTGAACCTAGGGCCTCCTACCCTTTTACCACAGGAACTGCGTTTCATTTGATAGGGAGGGCACTCTAAATAGTTTTTAGAAACCAATGCTTGAAACTAGTAAGATAAAATTGAATGACATATCATGGAGATACAGGTCGTTAACTCGGCAGACGTCTTAGCTCCTGCCCAACATTCGCAACAATATCACTAATGGATAGTCAATTAAATTAGAAATAACCCAAGTGTTCAGTTGTGAAAAGTGTGTCAAGTCTGTGGAATAGTACTTGAGAGTTTATCACCAGCCTTCTGTCATGGAAAACTCCACGTTGTAAACTCCAAGAGCAATGTCACGTTAATTGCAGCTTTAGAGTGAGTCACACAACTCCCGTCCAAAAGGCAAAACTAGGCTGCTTATTTACAAGAGACTGTACCTAGAAGTTGTCACAAATGTTGCCTCCAGTGCCCAAGGTTGAACCCAGGCATAGTCAGTAGATTTATTGGTACTTTACACATTGGGCCAATAACCTAGATGTTAACCACCTTAAAACAACAATTATCATCATCATCGTCATCACAAATTTTACAAACTCATTCTTGAGAAATATTCTTCAAATCCTTCTCTAATGTATGTCTACCCCTTATTGTTCCCGTTGCCAACGGGGTCGGCGATGAGATGCAATGGAAGTCTATGTGGCGGATGATTTTTACAGCCAGATGCCCTTCCTAACGCCAAACTCATAAGAGGCGTTAATGAGAGCTGAAATGAATGAAGATGAACGAATCTGGGCAAGGATTTGGAAGGAAGTGGCCGTGGCCTGTCAGAAGGTACCGTCGCAACATTAGCCTGGAGTTGAAAATGGGAAACCACGGAAAACAATTTCAAGGACGGCCGATGGCGGGGCTAGAACCCACGTCTACGGAGTCCACAGAGAACTTGGTCCCATGGCCTAGCGCTGCGCGTTAGCGAGCGTAGCTACTGCTATTTAAATCATTCTCTAATAACCGCAGTTATTATTCGCTCATTCATTAATTTCGTATCGGCCATCTATGGACCACCTCATTCCAACTGACTCATGTGTCAGGCTTTAATGTTTGCCCAGTACGCCCGGCTGCATTTCCAGTGGGTTTCCTTCCTTTCCTGTGTGCAAATCTTTCATGTATTCAGGCTCGTTATTTCTTGGAAACCTTGGCATGCCTGAAGTTTTCTCTTCAGTTATTATTATTTACAGTGCCTTTTTTTTCTAATAAACATTTAAGGGGTACTCTCAGTTGTAGTCGACAAAACATCACGATCTTGCAATTTTGGGCAATTTTCAAAAAGTCCGGTTATCGTTTGTGTTCGAATCATTAACCTTCAACTTTTTCGATGCCTGAGTGGATATAAAATAGTTCATTATTTTCTTCAACCTTCTAAACTAATCACACGTACGAAATAACAACCTACCCCACCTCCAAACATTAGCCTGCGTGCTTATAGGAACGGAGTGCCGAGTTGCCGACCAAAAGAAACTGATTCGATACATCGATTTATATCGAGGATTACTCGAAATCTCCTCCAGCTGTTGTGAAGAGCGTGTTGACGCCAGGGCTGGCATGCGAAATTAAATTCATGTCTGTGGGGACGAAAATAATTTAATTTCGCCGTAAGCGCGATATTCGGAAGCGAAATGATAATGATTGTCGGCGCGTAATTAAATCAAAGCGAAACTTAATTCGAAGCGAAATTAATTTCGTTCCAGACTTTTAATTTCGCTCCCGGCGCGAAATTAATTTAGTTCCAGACTTATAATTTCGCTCCCGGCGCGAAATTAATTTCGTTCCACACTTTTAATTTCGCTCCCTGCGCGAAATTAATTTCGTTCCACACTTTTAATTTCGCTCCAGGCGCGATATTAATTTCGTTCCAGACTTATAATTTCGCTCCCGGCGCGAAATTAATTTCGTTCCACACTTTTAATTTCGCGCCAGGCGCGATATTAATTTCGTTCCAGACTTATAATTTCGCTCCCGGCGCGAAATTTATTTAGTTCCAGACTTATAATTTCGCTCCCGGCGCGAAATAAAATTCGTTACAGACTTTTAATTTCGCTCCCGAGGCTAAATAAAATTCCCAAACGGCATTAAGTTTCGCTCTCCGACGTGTATTTAAAATGCATGAAACATTTAATTTCGTTGTTGAAATTAAAATACAGTATATTCGTTTCGAGAGTTAAATAATGTTCTGTACGATGTTCAAAGTCCAGACGTCTGTCTGTTAGGTAGTCAGCCCGAAGGCTGGTTGGATCCTCAAAAAGTACCGCCGGTAGGTTATGTGGGTAGATACCCACAAAAACTCAAGGCAGCGCTATAGTGAGGCGTACTAGACAAGATGGGGGGTGAGGTAGTTTGCCATTGCTTTCCTCACTGAGTCAGAACAGCAGTACTAACCCTATGAGTAGAACCCTTCACAGCATCCACAGGCACTGACTGCCCCGAATTTCATTACTAAGCACCACCCATACCTCTGTAGCTTCCATATAATCACAGCCATGTGTAAGATTGAGACATCGGTGAAAAGCCACATTTTACTCTAGCCCGTGCCAACAGTCAAATGCAAATGAGTCGTCAAGTTACAAAACTCGTTTAATCAACTTGTGAATAAGGATCATTTTCATGAGAAACGTTTCTCTGGACTTTGCCTCACGTATCTTTTGTGTTTGTTGTTTTCTACTTTTGGTTGGTGTTTTTGTGTTTGCTTTGTGCTTTTGCTTTTGAATTTGACTTATTGCTTTTCTTTCTTGGTTTTGTGTTTGTGCTCTGCTTTTGCTTTTTTGAATTTTGCTTTATGTTATTTGTTTTTTGTTTTCTGCTTTTGCTTTTGTTTTTAAATTTTGCTTTTTGCTTCGTCTTTTTTGTTTTTGTTTTGTGTTTGTTTTCTTCTTTTGCTTTTATGAATTTTGATTTTTGCTTTATGTTTCTTGTTTTCTGAATTTGCTTTTTTTGTTCTGCTTTTGCTTTCTGCTTCGTCTTTTTTGTTTTGGTTTTGTGTTCGTTTTCTGCTTTTGCTGTTTTTGAATTTTGCTTTTTGGTTTGTGTTTCTTTTTTATTCTGCTTTTGCTTTTGTGTTTGAATTTAGCATTTTACTTCGTGTTTTGTGTTTTTGGTTTTGCATTTGTTTTCTGGGAAATCAAAATAAAACAAAATCAACAAAAGAAAATAAAAACAAAAACAAAATAAAACAAATAAAACAAGACAATTTAAAACAAAATAAAACGAAATAAAGTAAAACAAAAAAATAAACAAAACAAAATAAAGCAAAATAAAATAAAACAAAATAAAATGATGTAAAATAAATAAAATAATTAAATAAATAATTTTACGACATGATCCTTATTCACAAGTGGATTAAACGATTTTTGCAACTGGACGACTCAAATGTAGTGCACGGGGTCGTTGGGATGAGGGAGATGGCTACCTGGGAGGCTTGTCGTAGTATAGTATCTATGTGTGCAGTATATGCGTCGACCGTCGTCTGGTTATCCAGTGGGAGATGGTCAGCACGGAGGTGATTGTTGACGTAGGCGCGGTATTCCTGCCATTTTGCTGTGCAGAAATTCTGGACCATCCTGGGAGGTGGTAGTGGGGGAAGAGGGAAGTTGAGTAAAACGGGGGCATGATCACCTCCTTTGAGTGGCAGGACAGACACGTCAAACAGATGGAGGAGGGAGTTATGAGCAATGACTGCGTCGGGGTGGTATTGGAGGAAGGACGGGTAGATTCTGGGAGAGGGACGAGGGTGGCGTCGATGTGACGTAGGTAGATGTCTAGGCTATGAAGTTCTAGGGCCGAACGGGAATGAAGGTTGAGGTCGGCCATTAGAATTAAATGGGGGAAGACTTCAGACACGTGGGTAATGCAGTCTTTGGGGATGGGGTGGTAGGGACGAATGTAGATGGTGGCTAGGTGTAGGACGCGGGAACAAATAATAAGGCTTTCGGGGAAGAAAAGAAACAGATTTCATTTCAGAAACAAAATGAAATGTTCCATGCATTTTAATTTCAGGCCGGAGGGGGGGACTAAATGTCGGGAACGAAATTGATGGTCGTTAACAAATTTTATTTCGCGCCAGGAGCGAAATTAAAAGTCTGTAATGAATTTAATTTCGCGCCAGGAGCGAAATTAAAAGTCTGTAACGAATTTCATTTCGCGCCGGGAGCTAAATTAAAAGTCCGAAATGAATTTAATTCCGCGCCAGGAGCGAAATTAAAAGTCTGTAACAAATTTCATTTAGCGCCGGGGGCTAAATTAAAAGTCCGTAATGAATTTAATTCCGTGCCAGGAGCGAAATTAAAAGTTTGTAACGAATTTCATTTCGCGCCGGGAGCTAAATTAAAAGTCCGTAATGAATATAATTTCGCGCCAGGAGCGAAATTAAAAGTCTGTAACAAATATCATTTCGCGCCAGGAGTTAAATTAAAAGTCCGTAATGAATATAATTTCGCGCCAGGAGCGAAATTAAAAGTCTGTAACAAATATCATTTCGCGCCAGGAGCGAAATGTTATTCCATTGAACAATTTCATTTCGCGACGCTAAATTAAATTGATAATGCATTTCGTTTCGCATGCCAGCCCTGGTTGACGCCAGCTTATCGATGAACTTTCAAGTCGGTATTTATATTTGCCGGACTCTACAGGGTGTTTCAGTTGGAATATTAAATATTTTATAAGGTACTAGTATAGATGAATTGCAATAATAAAAATCCATATAACATGTGTCCCATTTGCATTGCGTACAGAGATACAGCTGGTAGTATTTAACCCAAATAAATGTAAAGCCAAGGCAAATGAGGACGCTCAAAATTGATTTACAAAAATTACACCACCAACTTCAATGCATTTTGCACTTCTCTTGATATCACCCCGTGTAGCTCTTCGTAGGGCGTCTTGGCGTTCTTTGACGAGGGCTACACTATGCATAATCAGAACGACCAACTCGGCTCTTGTGTTAACTTTTTCCTTGTAGACTTCACCTTTCAACCATCCCCACAGGCAAAACTCCAAAAGGGTAAGGTACGGGAACCATGGTGGCCAAGAAACGTGCCCAAATCAACTGGTGTGCCAACACACGAAACGACAACTGCCCTGGTTAAGTATTAACATCTGTATCTGGGTATACAATACAAAAGGGACACATGTTATATGGATTTTTTAAAATTGAAATTCATCTATACTGCCACCTCCTAAAATATTTACCATTCCTCCTAAAACACCTTGTATACAAATGTACCAATATTATTTTCTTAAAGAGTTTTCAAATGTTTAAGAGGTACGCGTACCCCCCGTTCCCCCTGAAAAAAAGCACTGATTATTTCCCTCTTCAAATAGCCTAGAAGTCTATCGGTTTGGGGTATTACACTTGACTCATTATTTATGAGGCTCCAGGCTCGATTCTCGGCTTCATATGTGATTTTAGAACTAGCATGAAGGTAGGAAAGGATTTCAGTTATTCTTGTGTGAGAAATTGAGTAACTGTCTGATCCGAGAGGCAGTAACTTCCAACAAGAAATCCAAGTTTAACGGCCGAGAGATACGTCGCACTGTCCACACATCATCCCGAAATCTGCAAGCCATATGACTGGGCACTAATTACGTTGTCCATGGCAAGCGTAACGTATAAATAGTGAATTCATTTTGTACCTACATGAATCAATAGATATAGTCAACATACACATGCTTGGTATTAATTAAGCATAGTCGGTAGATTACAAAACTTCAATTTTTCCCACCTATCTGCAGTAGCTGTCTTTCAGGGTATTCTCATTTCTGCATACGGCACTAGAGAGCAAGAGAGCCAACCCTAGCTGCTCGATGGAGAACTAACTTGTTGAATACTGAAATACCATAAAGTGAAACCTCAGTACTTGATAATGTGATTCGTTTTCTAGTAGCATGACCAAGCGATCCCCCAACCGGCTGATATCAGTGAAGTGCTACGAGGATTTTCTTAAGTTAGACCCAATTTTTTGCCTATTTTCATTTTATGAAAAAATAGGCTTATGAGATCACCTTTTGTCTGTGTGTGCGTTTGTGTGTGCGATAGTGAGTGTGTGTGTGTGTCCCTAATACTTCTGAACGGCTGGAGCGATTACAATGAAACTCGGTAAGACCATAGCACCATTCTGGCCGACCCCGATCGTGCCCTTCAAATTTTATTGTGCCTCACCAATCCAACATGGCAGATGTGCGAAATATTTCATCAGCATTCAGTATCTCCGAAACTATTACCGATATCGCCCTGAAATTGTGAAAGGTGATAAAGGGAACTACTTGAAGTTCACCTATGAGACTTTCAAAAACCTGGTAACTACAAAACCAACATGGCGGCCAAGCAAAATTCAGAATTTTAAAGAGACTTTTCTCCCGATTTAACCATCCAAACGTAATGAAATATGGTACAACAAATGTTTATGCACATTGCAATGCTCTGGCTTCTAATTTAGTTCATTTGTTTAAATAACCTCAAAATGGCGGCTGTGCGAAATAATTCACTGGCATTTAATATCTCCATAACTATTTATGATATCACCCTGAAATTTTGTACGATAATAAAGGGCACTGCTACAAGTATATCTATGTAACTTTCAAAAACCTGTAAAGTACAAAACTAACATGGCGGCCAAGCGAAGTTGAAACATTTTAATGGACTTTTCTCGTGAATTAACCATCTGAGCGCAGTGAAATGTGGTACAGTAAATGATAAATACATATTGTAATGCACTGGCATCTAATTTAGTTCAATTGTTTACATAACCTCAAGATGGCGGCTGTGCGAAATTTTAAAATTACGTTTTTATTTCTTGTGTCGTAATCAAGCGATCGAAGTGAAAGTTTGAATAATGAAGCTACGCAATAAGTTTCCTTCAATGGTCCATATCTCTATGGCCTATTCAAATAACACTTCAAAATGGCGAGCATCCGAAATATGTTGACGGTTCTCAATATCTACGAATCTTTCATAGCAATCAAACTGAATTTGTTTATGTTCATAGAGGCTATGAACATAAGTTCACCTATAGGACTTACAGTAACCTGGTGATCACAATTCCAGCATGGCGGCGACGCGAAGTATAAATATTTAGATGGACGTTTCTCGCAATTTAGCCATCCGAGTGCGGTGAAATTTTGCACGTTAAATGCTCATACAAATGTTAATCCACTGGCATCTAATTTATTTCAATTGTTTGCATAACCACAAGATGGCAGCTGTGCGAAATTTTAAAATCTGGTGTTTACTTCTTGTGTTCTAATCATGCGATTGAAATTTGGATACCAAACGTACACAATAATCTTAATGTAATAGTACATAAATAAAAATCCAACCTGGCGACCATCTGAAATATTTAGATGGTTCTCAATATCTACGAATCTATCACAACCTTCAAACTGAAATTTTGTATGTTGATAGAGGCAATTAACATGAGTAGGATATATGAAAATAGGCTGTATAGTTCTTCACGGAACTACTTGTTCTATATTAAATTACAGTACGCATGTGTATCATTCTGTTTCCTTTCACGTTACGCGAGTTACCATATAAGACTGTTAGATTTAGTTAAAGATATTGATGCAATAATTAAGCAGAACTAATAAAGCAGCGTTACTAAAAATAAATTAAACTGAATTCACGTCAAGGTGCAATCACCCTCCGACTTCCATCTGTTTTGTCCGTTAAAGAAACATCTCAAGGGAAAACGTTTTCAATTGGACGACGAACTAAAGGACACCGTACAGGATTGGTTCCTGTCACAACCACAAGACTTCTGGGAACAGGGAATCCTGTGGCTAGTGAAGCAATGGGACACCTGTGTACAGGCCTGTGGTGATTACTTTTGAATAACGAATAAATTGTACCCCCAGTATCGTTTGTACCTTTTGATTTGAACACCCCTCGTACTTAACGATGTTATTCTTGCATCTCAATTTCTCTACTTTTAGTAGATGCACATGCGAGGTCTAGTTATGTTCGATGCTATCTATGGGAATCATGTAACTAGATTGATAGCGTGAATTTAAATACAGAGTGCATGAATGGCTTTCAGTACAACTTCTTGAAACTACAACTAAAGCAGAATTCGGTAGGAATTCATACCTTACCTGCGCTAACCTAATTTTTAATGATCTCTGCTTCACCCATCCCTGTTGTTTCAAAAAAAAATCTCCTTCTTCATAAAGATTTCACCTGTTAATTCTATGTCAATAAGAGTATCAATCTTATTTAGGATGTCAGAATGCAATTACAATGAAATGATCTCAGTACTGAAGAATCGTATTTGGAAGGAAATTATTCTGAATTTAATTTGGGCGCCTGCACTCTGATTGTTTCTGTGGTTTGCAACCCCTATATGGTATATGCTGAGATGTCTGTATGCTTATCTCCAGTAGTGTTGACAGAGTGAGAGCAATTAAGCAGCGAAGTTTGTTCGTGTAAGTTAATTAAAGAGCTAGTGAGTGGTAGGTGTGGATGTCGTCAGATCTGTCATCGCCAGATACTACTATCTCTAGATCTAGCTGTGTCCCGGTATAAAATTAAACCCGCTCTTGTCTTGAGGCTTAAAGGATAAACAAAGTCGAGAAAGTTCGGCGTAACTCAAGCAACGATCAAGTAACTTTAAATTGAATGGCAGAACGATATATTCTCAAGGCTCATAGTTACCAGCAGCATGCCTTAAGTCATGTGATTTACTTTCAACACTCAAATAACTTACACTTCAAGCTCAATTCTAGGAACAATTGTTAAATTATTATTCTTTAATCACTACAGTTACTGTTCTTAGTCTACTTTTTTGATTAATAACAATCGTTTTTGACCCTGATGTAGCTCAATTAGAGTGTTATTAATACAATGATCGAATATATTGAACACGTTTTAAACAAGTAATTCCATGAAGAACTAAATAGCCTATTTTCATATATTTTAATGATCTTTCCCATTAAACACTCTGCCTTCTATTCAAAGGACCTTCCCTGTTACTTACTAAATAACTTTTGATGCAAGACCTACGTTGTGATAAAGTATAGGCCAAGAAAATTAGACTCAAAACTCAATATCCATTAGTTGTAGTCATTTGTGACAAGCAACATACAATTATATTTGAAGAAAGCTAAAAATAATAATATTATAACGTATGGCCTCGGGTGCCAGGTGAAAGCTTTGCTATTTGACACCCAGAGGGCAGCTTGCAAGTCGAATTTTTGTTGTTCCTTGGAGCGCTATGAAAGTCAAGGAGGTTAGATATCTAAGCTCCTTGACACTATAGCGCTTTCTAGTAGAGAAAGGAGGAACATTTGTGTTGGCGGAAAATCCCGAGATTAATTTTGCCATTATGAATACGGCCTAATGAATTCTAATGGGTTCTTTAACATGCCAACAACGTATGTCATGCGTGTCATGATTTTTTTGTCTTTCAAAAAAACACTTACCACGGCCAGGAGCGAACCTGGAAGCTTGGGGTTGGTAGTCCGACTCGATAAACACACACCCACCGTGACAAGCTTAAGAAAGCTATGGTACTAGTGAATGCCCTGTCATAAATCAAACTTTAATCGTTGCTCTAGATAATATACCATAACACTGGAAAATATGTGCCCAAGGTCTTTAAGGCTAAGGAATTGTGTACTGGTGTATCAACACCGAGAGGCAGGCTCAATAGAAGACAGTATCACATGTTTCCTTTTAGACATGAACAAGCAATTTATTAATCCATAATCTGTGATGTTTGGAATTGGAAATTGGGGTAGATGATCCTAGTATTTTCCCCTTAATTCAATCTCCACCAACACCATTACCCTAAGAAAGTATATGCAAGAATATATATCTTCCTACGTTATGGCATATTTCTCCAACGAACCATTGGAGTCAATTGTAAGAAAAGCCAAAGGCACGGCTTTTATGATTAACGTAATCTATGGAATTAAATGCCATTAGTGAATGATCATTATCGTATCCCATCATACAAATCCTCTTTTCAATCATCTGAATAAGATACGAGATATAAACAAGAAGTACCATGACAAACTAAAGAGCCAACTTTACTTAACACTTACCATTGATCTATTATAGACCTTTTTAAAATATTGGCGATTTTAAATTGGCAATACTGCCATTTATGATTTGTTCGAAATATAACTGAAATATTGTAGCCTAATAGAGCACTACAGTTCGTTTAAAATAGTTTCCATGTATTTTGAGATACTCAGAGTCTACGGCTCAAATACTCCGGAAGTGATATAAGGGAGTTGGTAGGTCTGCTGCCTCTGAAAAAGCGAAGAAATATATTCCTTACTGAATGCACACAATATGTAAAATTTGTTTGTTATCCATTAAATGACATGGAAGTTATATGCAGTTAAACATTGAACATATCAGCTCGCGTAGAATTATGTTTGCAACACCTGACACTGAAGGATTGCTCAAAATGAATCTGCAAAATTATAGTCTATGCACTTGTGTCAAATTTTAACTGTTTATCTGCACACATTGAGACAACTGTTCTAAATTATAGAGAGCATTTATCAATAGGTGGTAGCCCTGATGACTCAACAAATTATGCCAAGGTACAGTATATCTCTGTAGACATATATTACACATAGTAAATTAGGTTGTAATTCATTAATTAACATGGAAGTTACGTTGAACATTCATTCTATACGCTAGCATAGAATAATGTTGGTAGCACAAACTTCGATTATTTACTCAAAATATGTCAAATACATCTTGAACTTAAATTTTGCTAAATCTGAGGTGTGTTCCATACACATACACCGAGATATTGAATCTAGATTATCAAAGACTTGAAATTATTATGCACAGTTGGTAGCCCTGACGACTATTGTGTTAAGCACACTTATAAGTCCTAAATTGTACATTTCACGTAAAAAATTAGGAAGAAAATTTCGTTCAGATGAACATTGAACTTATCAGCACGCGTAGAGTCATGTTGGCAACAATGCCATACCTGGGTTACTCAAAATCAATCTGAAATATTATGTTGTATAACTCCTGCAATATGTTGGTATGTTAGCCTGCATACTTACTAATATTCTGAAACTAGGGTTATATATTATAGAGAACATTTATCAACAGTCGGCAGCCCTCGTGACTAGGCCTATATGAATACGCATAATAGTATCTGTTATGGTATACAAAGCACATACGGAGTTTGGTTGAAATCCAATTTACAGTATGGACGTTGGATGCATAAAAGTACGTATCATCAGGCATCATGGGTTCCTGAAAATTAATCTTGAATATCATTATTGTGTCGATTTGTGTATAGCTGCCATGAATACCTTCTGAGATATCCAACTAGAGCTCAAATTTAATTGTGATTTTTCATCAGTTGTTAGCAATGCGGTCATTTTCTATATGGCCATGCTATAACCCGGTATTGATCATTACTCACCAAATTTATTTTTGATAGCTGCAGCCGTTTAGGAGTTAATGGAGGGAGACGCACGGACAGAAAGGCAAAAGGGCAAACGGCCAGGTAGAAACAACCACAACCACAACTGCTCGGGTTATCTCATAAGACTACTCTTTTATCGTTTTTGCAAAATGTGGAAAGTAAGCTAAAAAAAAGGGTTTTAAAATTTAGGACTGATGGCATCTTGAATAATGAAAACGATTGAATATCATTCGATGTCTCTATACTAAACTCAGAATATTTGCATTGCACTCGGGTGATATTTTAATATTTATAAACACATTTTTGCCATGTTTTTTGTGTTTCTCAGGTATTTGGAAGTCGTATAGGCTATATGTTCATACTTAACAGTCCACTAACACGATACAAAATTTCAACTCATTTGCTTGAATTGTTTCAAAGATATTGAAAACTAGTGAAATGTATCGTATGGACGCTATGTTGGATTTTTTAATATTTATACTATAGAATTATATGCCAACAGATGGAGATAATAATCGTGGCTACATTTCCATCGCTTGTTTAGGACACGAGAAATATAAACGTGATTTTAATAAGTTTGCAAAGCCATCATACTTTTTAAGTTCTCATAGAAATTGAGATAAATTGGATGCCAATATATTAAGCCTTGCATGAAGATATACCACGCTATGTTTCACTACACTCAGATAATTAAGTCACGAGAAAAATCCATATGTATATAAATTCGCTCTGCCACCATGTTGTATTGTGTGTTCGTCAGGTTATGGAATGTCTCATAGTTGAATTTATGTTTATAGCCTCTGTCAGCATACAACATTTCAGTTTTATTCCTGTAATAGATTCACTGATATTAAGAACCGTCTAAATATTTCGGATGATCGCCATTTGGATTGTTCTACAGGGTGCGGCAGAAATAACTGACGAATTTCAAACGTAAATAACACAGCAACGCAACACGATATTTACAAATTTATTGCGCAGTTTAAAATGGCAGTGTTTGCCATTTTTGTTACATAGATTGGAGCGGCAGATCTAACACCTGTATTGGCCACAGCGCTTAAACAGGTGTTATTGTCGATGTGCGCGCGACCTGGGAGACCACGTGCATTGCCTTGTCAGGGCTAGTCAGTCGCTAGCATGGCGTGGAGTGGTGAGCAGTGAGGTTTCGTGATTGAAACGTATACTTCAAAAATGCTGACTCTGTTACCACAACACAGCGTTTATTTCGTAGACACTTTAGGTTACATAGACATGCGACAGGTCCAAGTAGGAATACCATTCTGGTATGGGTGAATAATTTGAGAAGAACTGGTTCAAGTGTTAAAACGAAACCGTCTGGTAGGCCTCGTAGCGTTACAACACTAGAGAATATCCGTGCAGTGAGACATGCCTTTACGAAATCTCCTCAGAGAGATGTTTCCAGAACGTTTAATCTCCTTACAGTGTGACGTTCCATGGCCAGCCCGTTCCCCTGATCTCTCCCCTTGCGATTTCTTTCTCTGGGGATACCTGAAGGGTCGCGTCTTCCAACGTAAGCCGCGAACACCACACGACCTGAAAGTTGCTATCTATGAGGAAATCGAGGCAATACCACTAGACATGACCAGGAGGGTCATGCGGAATTTCAGGGAGAGGCTTCAGAAATGCATCGAAAGGGGCGGTCGACATTTGGATGACATTATTTTCAAAACCTAGTGTGTATGTGTATATGATGCAAATGGCAAACATTGCTCTTTTAAACTGCGCAATAAATTTGTGAATATCGTGTTGCGTTGCAGTGTTATTTACGTTTGAAATTCGTCAGTTATTTCTGCCGCACCCTGTATATGTAGGCCATAGAGCTATGCACCATTAGATAACATTAGTGCGTAAGTTTATTATTCAAACGTTCACTTCGTTCGCATGATTAAGAAACATGAAATAATAATTTAAAAAAATTGTTAAAGTTTTGAAGAGCCGCCAGCTTGTGTTTTCGAGAACAATTGAATTGGAGATTCAATTTTATCTCATGTAAGGTGTTAGGTTTCACATCGCTCAGTTGATTGAATCTCCAGAAAATATCATTTAAATATTTTAACTTCTCTTGCCTGCCATGTAGGTTTTGTACTTAACAGGTTTCAAAGCTTAACATAGGTGAACCTATCTAGTATGCTCTATCACCATACAAAATGTCGGGTAATATCGGTTATAGTTTCGGAGATATAAAATGCCGGTGAAATATTTCTCGCGGCCGTCTTGTTGGTTTGGTGAAACGTATTAACATTTTAAAGGCACGGTCGAGGTTGGACAATAATTTATTAGTGTATCCTTTCCGAGTTTCATTGAAATTTCTCCAGCCTTTGATATTTTATTACGGGTACACACTCACGAACGAAAGGTGATCTTAGATGCCTATTTATTCATGATGAAAATAGGCTAAGAAGTAAACGAGGGTATCATTGGCTTGTTAAAGTTCCATTTCATGAGTGAATTTCCATAACCCGTCCGTGTGTAAAGACATAACTGTCCAAAGAGACGTTAAATCCATTATACAATAATAATAATAATAATGATATTAATAAAATTAGTGGTAATATCAGGTGATTTCGTTAAACTGGCGACGGAAGGCCTCAATCTGACAACGTTCTATTCTTTGCATCGTATAAGAAATTAAACCAACAAAAGTAAGTGCGTGTTACAACGATAATTTTGACATGTTTGTTTGCTGAGTTCCACGTGACAATGTCAACAATACTCACTGAGGAGGGTGGGGGGAAGTTAATTGGTTTACTCATTTATTTATTTTTAGTTAGTTTAAAAAGTCAGCAATTCATCTAGGTTTGTGCCGTGTCTTATGTGGGGTTTTTCTCTTAGGACACCAAGCTGGCTCATTGGCGGACCCTTGGTGTCCCCGCCCGGGCCCCACAGGAGTAACGAACTGCGCGCTACCTCCCTTTATATAGAGTGCAACTGCACTACTTGACTGCGAGAACCAAAAGCTCACGCAGCCTCAACCTCCCTATGAAGGCTTCCTAAAAGCTTGGTGTCCTAGGCGAAACCCTACACAAGACACGGCACAAATCTAGGAGAATTGCTGAGTTTTAATTCACCGGCCGTGAAAGCTAATATACCATCATTTTAGTTAGTTTATTTCAAATAACAATTTTCAGCTCTCTTTCACCCAGTTACCCTTTTAAATAAATTGACGATATTTAATCACAAGAAATATAACCTGGAACTGCTTGGAGATTCAGGTTCTTGCAGTGGTAGGGCTGTGATGCTCTTCAGAGAGGAAAGAAACAGCCTGTTCCCTTCTTTTTCAAAGTTCGCACGTATGTAAGAAAAGAGTTGAGCAATTTCACGCTATTAATGAATATTGTGTCGGTTTTAATTTTGAAATTAAATGGCATGGTTGCATATACAGTGTAGTATAGCCTACCTCTTATATATAATACTGAAATATGATCCTTGCAGGATACTGAACTGCTTGTACGGTGGTCTCCTACACCCTTACATAGCAAGCAGTGACGTACACATGGGAGTACAGACTTACCCCGAAATTTTTGGTGTAATGATTAGGCCTAATAGTAAAAGTGGATTAATTCCGAAATAAAAACGAACATATGCTCGTGATAACAGCGTAGCGTATATGGAAAAATAAGAATTGTTGTAGGTTTTACGTGTTAGTAGGCTACATGTTTGGCTAGCTTGCCACGGTGGATGAGTGGATAGCGCGTCGGTCTACTAATCCCAGGATTGTAGGTTCGCTCCTGGCCCTGGTAAGTGATTTTTGAAAGGCGGCAAAAATACGACACGCATGTCATACGATGTTGGCATGTCAAAGAACCCATTTGAATTCAGTAGGCCGTGTTCATAATGGCTAAATTAATCTCGGAAGTTTCCGCCAACATAAAGTTCCTCATTTCTCTACTAGAAAGCGCTATAGTGTTCAAGGAGCTTAGATATCTAACCTCCTTGACTTTCATAGTGATTCAAGGAACAACGAAATTCGACATGCCAGCTACCCTCTGGGTGTCAAATTACAAAGCTTGCACACGGCACCCGAGGCCATACGATATTATTATTATTATTATTATTATTATTATTACATGTTAGGCTATCAGCGTTAGCCACGCTGGTAAAAGGAAAAGAGTCAGCTAGGCCAGGTATAACCAGCCAATCATACATTGATCGAATTATCATTTCATTAACAAGCATTATTTTATACATCTACTTTATTCTTTCCTTTTGTTTGAAATTAAATTTTCGACTACATTATTAATAGTAATTTACCGATCGTCCTTTAGTTACTGCTATTTCATTTATTTGCGTCAACTACAACATTTCATAGCGTTCCATGCAGCATATTTGTGTTCCACTAGATTTGACCTATTTATCAGTTTGTTACATTTAAGTACAATTCACTCACCGTGAAGACTATTATAATTTCAGTTTTGAACTGTCTCTTATGTGCTTCTTATTTCAATACACTATATCTGGTATTTTCTCCGGCAATTCAATTTTGTAAAACTCCGTATCCTTTGTTCTATCGAATTCAATGTGTATTTGCATTGATTGCGTGGTTGGAGAGTAACTATTTAGTCTATCCCTTGTGAGGGAAGATGGTTAGACCACTCTATGGGAAAAGGAGGAGTTTTATCTTTCCTTTAGAACACATCGCCATCATTAAATGAAAACTTGGCTACGTTACTGATGGTAGAGATCTGCTGTTGTTTCATCGAAAATTAAGAAGAACGCAGTGAAATGTCTCCTTCACATAGCAGCTCTTCTACTAACAACGGGTCCGCCGTTTGGAGTAGTGAAGCGCATTTTGGCTATCACCGTGGAGGCCAGGGCTCGATTCGTAGCTCTGCCAATAAATTTAATTCTGGTCTAGGGCTGGAATGGGGTGCACTCAGCCTCGTGAGGTAAAGCTGTGAAAGTTGGGTTCGATTCCTACCTCAGCCAGCCTAGAAGTGGCAACTGCACCGTGATGATTAGGGCTCGGATCGATATGCTCGATAAAATCTCCAAATATGCTCGAAAACCATGTGTTTTATGCTCGATAGATATGCTCAAAAAACATCATATGCTCGATAGATATGCTCGATAACCCCATTATATGCGGTTAAATATGCAGAATATGCTCGAAAAACACCGTTAAAAGCTATAGAAAGGAAAGTGAAACGAAAAAACCAGTAACATACCTTTATATACGAGCTTTATTTTCTAATTGTATGTATGATAGATACACTGCAATATACTCGCATTCCAGTTTTTCAAGTATATATAAGAAAACTTTTCTTATTAAAGTTGCAGTTTTAAAGTTCATTTACAAAATGTTCGGAATTAGGCGAGTCATTGAAGTAGATCTACATTGGTCTGTACAACAACATTGTTTTCTATGTTTTCAGCTTTGAATGATTTTCTTAAATCAGTCAATAAATGTTTCAATGACGAAAACGACCTCACTAAAGGTTAAAAACCTGCGGTTCTATTATTCGCACCAGATGGGCTTTTCAGTAATTTTATTATTTCTGTTTTCGAAACTTAAGGATGGTCAGGGCCCGAATCCGGGGTGGGGAATTCGAAGAAAAGCAAACTATTTGGACGAAAACCACAAGAATATGCATTTATATGCTTCTATTCTGAAAACCGCAGTTTTATGCATTTATATGCTAGATAAATTTCAATTCTGTTGGTCCCAGAGAGGTGAAAATACCACCGAAAGGCTTCTTTCAATTTGTACTATTCAGGAAAAAATATGCAAATATGCTCGAATCCGAGCCCTAGTGATGATTAATCACGGAATAATCCATCATGAAGTTGCAGAGTTATCACATGATACATTCTATTGGCCTATGTAAGGACAAAAATAGCGAGCGGAATCCCGACTGTTTTGCTGGCACGCGCTGGCATTGCGTCCCAGCCTGTGCCGGTGTAACATATTGTGATGCAATTAACGCCTCGCATGATCACAAAATTAGAACATGTTCTCATTTGCACTCCAACTACATGTGGTTTGCTGACCTTTTTATTTTTCACCAAAAAGTTGTTAAAATACAATCGATTTTAAAAAACAAATTTATTTTCACTACACTGTTACATATTAAACTATTCCATCAATTAACACTGATTCATTATTCATCTTTGACACGCGTATAGGACGATATATTATAATTGATATCGCTGTAAAATACATTCCATTTCATCCATGTAAATACGCAGTGGTGGTTGTAATGTAATCATATACGTTTATAATCTGTTTAACAACTCCAAGTGATTTGCGTGTTTCTTCACTACGCATGTTTTAACATTTTTAGAAAAGTACGTCTTTTGATTTTTGTCTTGTAGAATCATAGAGTCAAATCCATATGTTATGTCTTGACAGTCTTGTCGAGGACTAGCTTTCCTTTTAAATTACCCATTGTATTAATGTACCTTTGTTGTTATTATGATTATTTATTTAATTTGTTTGGTTTAGTTTAGTTAAGTTTCGTTTAGTTTAGTTTAGTATAGTTTGTTTTAGTTTAGATTAGTTTAGTATGATTTAGTTTACTTTAGTTTGATTTAGTTTACATTGTTTTATTTTAGTTAAATTTAGTTTAGTTAAGGTTAGTTTAATTTGGTTTAATTTAGTTTCATTTAGTTTAGTGTGTTTAAGTTTAGTTGAGTTTTGTTTTGTTAAGTTTAGTTTAGTTTGATTTAGTTAAATTTAGTTTAGTTTGTTTTAGTTTAGTTTAGTTTAGTTTAGTTTGGATCAGCTTAGTTAAGTTAACTTAAGTTTAAGGAGATTGTATATTGGCTTGCATGGGCAAGGAATTAAATCTCAGCATTTTTTTAGGTTTGTGCCGTGTCTTGTGTGGGGTTTCGCCTAGGTACACCAATATAAGCTCATCATCGGGCTCTTGGAGTCCTGCCCGGACCCCAAAGGAGTAGGGAACTGCACACTATCTCCCATTATATGAAGCACATCTGCGCTTATTTACTGCAAGAGCTAGAATTTCAAGCAGCATTTCACCTCCCTATGGTCCGGCTCCGTGGATAAATGATTAGTGCGCTAGGCTTTGGCCCAAAGAGCCCCGGGTTTGATTCCCGGCCGAGCCATCAGGGATTTTAATCTCCTGGGGTTAATTCCCATGGCTCGGGTACTGGGTGTATGTGACGTCTTCATCATCCTTCATCATCCTCATTACGACGCGCAGGTCGCCCACGGGCGTCAACTAGAAAGACCTGCACTCGGTCTCTCCGGAGGCCACACGATCATTATTATTATTATTACCTCCCTATGAAGGCTTCCAAAAATATGGTATATTGGCTTTCACAGCCAAGGAATCAAAATTTTTAAATAAATAATAGAGATGAATCCGTCTAATCAATATAGAATATAAACTTCTAAATGTTTATTACTTAATTGTGTACATGTTTTCGACCACGATGAGTCGTTTTTCAGCAGAAAATGAACAATGAAAATGGTACCAATAAAAGAATGGATATAGTGTACTTACAAATTCATCTATGTTCATTATTATCAAGTGTTTAGAAATTGGTGCATCTGTGTTGTTATAGTGGATGTGGTGAATATGCTAAGTTTGAAGAGGGGAAATTGAGGTATTTACGTTCGAATGCTAAAACATTAGCTTTATAGCTTGGGGAGCATGATGGTGCAGTTGCATAGCTGCTCATCTTTCACCTGGACGGCTGGTGTTCGAATCCCGGTGGCAGCGGGGTGGAATTTTCACCTGAAAAATCACGAGGCGTCAGGAAGGACATCCGCCCTTAAATCCCCAGCCAAAACCAAAGTGAGCCTAGTTGTCTTCGGCGACCCCAATTAATTGGGAAAAGGCCGAAGAAAGAAAGAAAGAAAGAAAGAAAGAAATTAGCCTTCTAGCTTATTCCCGTCGAATTTGGGAGTAAGATTTTTGAGAACATACACCATATTTTCCACATGACCCTAATGTAATTATCATGTGTTGTAATTGTTACGGTTTTATGGAATAGGTTTCAATTCTTGATCATAGTAATTTGCCTTTCTCATGTGACTGGCAGGATTTTATTTTTCATCGGAGATGAAAATATAATGTTCCCGAGTCAATTCAGTCATGGAAAACATCTATTGCGTGTAGTGTTACAATGCGTGATGTGGTTGTGAGAGCATTATCTATGAGTACATTATATGTACTTAGTGTACATTGGACATGTTGGTTGTAACATAAAGATATACCTATAAATAAACTTTGTGTGCTTTACTTTCGTTGATATACGCGTTTTTGATTTCTGCTTTAACTCTGATTATATTAAAAGTCCACGTGTGTTTGACTTTGGCGATTCTTTTCTTGGTTTTAAATTGTGAAAAGATTAGTTGTGTTGTATGTATATATGTAGTGAGTTCCCTGCATTGAGTAGTATTTTCCATGTATTAGATCGTGGTTCATATTTCAAATACAGTATGCCTATATCATATCATTCAACATTTAAATGCGTATGTTGAGTTATGCCGAAAGGCAATCTAACACATTTGGAAAAACCTGAACTTTCATCTTGAAACATATATACAGGGTGTTACAAAAAGGTACGGCCAAACTTTCAGGAAACATTCCTCACACACAAATAAATAAAATATGTTAGGTGGACATGTGTCCGGAAACGCCTAATTTCCATGTTAGAGCTCATTTTAGTTTCGTTAGTATGTACTGTACTTCCTCGATTCACCGCCAGTTGGCCCATTTGAAGGAAGGTAATGTTGACTAATGTTAGAGCTCATTTTAGTTTCGTTAGTATGTACTGTACTTCCTCGATTCACCGCCAGTTGGCCCATTTGAAGGAAGGTAATGTTGACGTCAGTGCTTGTGTTGACATGCGACTCATTGCTCTACAGTACGAGCATCAAGCACAAAAGTACGTAGAATCAACTGGTTAGTGTTCATCACGAACGTGGTTTTGCAGTCAGTGCAATGTTTACAAATGCGGAGTTGGCAGATGCCCATTTGATGTATGGATTAGCACGAGGCAATAGCCGTGGCGCGGTACGTTTGTATCGAGACAGATTTCCAGAACGAAGGTGTCCCGACAGGGAGACGTTCGAAGCAATTGATCGGCGTCTTAGGGAGCACGGAACATTCCAGCCTATGACTCGCGACTGGGGAAGACCTAGAACGACGAGGACACCTGCAATGGACGAGGCAATTCTTCGTGCAGTTGATGATAACCCTCATGTCAGCGTCAGAGAAGTTGCTGCTGAACACGGTAACGTTGGCCACGTCACTGTATGGAGAGTGCTACGGGAGAACCTGTTGTTCCCGTACCATGTACAGCGTGTGCAGGCACTATCAGCAGCTGATTGGCCTCCACGGGTACACTTCTGCGAATGGTTCATCCAACAATGTGTCAATCCTCATTTCAGTGCAAATGTTCTCTTTACGGATGAGGCGTCATTCCAACGTGATCAAATTGTAAATTTTCACAATCAACATGTGTGGGCTGACGAGAATCCGCACGCAATTGTGCAATCACGTCATCAACACAGATTTTCTGTGAACGTTTGGTGGCTGGCACAGTCTGTAATTCCTCATTCTATAATTTACTCGGTATTATACCCTGCACGCAATTGTGCAATCACGTCATCAACACAGATTTTCTGTGAACGTTTGGGCAGGAATTGTTGGTGATGTCTTGATTGGGCCCCATGTTCTTCCACCTACGCTCAATGGAGCACGTTATCATGATTTCATACGGGATACTCTACCTGTGCTGCTTGAACATGTGCCTTTACAAGTACGACACAACATGTGGTTCATGCACGATGGAGCTCCTGCACATTTCAGTCGAAGTGTTCGTACGCTTCTCAACAACAGATTCGGTGACCGATGGATTGGTAGAGGCGGACCAATTCCATGGCCTCCACGCTCTCCTGACCTCAACCCTCTTGACTTTCATTTGTGGTGGCATTTGAAAGCTCTTGTCTACGCAACCCCGGTACCATATGTAGAGACTCATCGTGCTCGTATTGTGGACGGCTGTGATACAATACGCCATTCTCCAGGGCTGCATCAGCGCATCAGGGATTCTATGCGACGGAGGGTGGATGCATGTATCCTCGCTAACGGAGGACATTTTGAACATTTCCTGTAACAAAGTGTTTGAAGTCACGCTGATACGTTCTGTTGCTGTGTGTTCCCATTCCATGATTAATGTGATTTGAAGAGAAGTAATAAAATGAGCTCTAACATGGAAATTAAGCGTTTCCGGACACATGTCCACATATCATATTTTCTTTCTTTGTGTGAGAGGAATGTTTCCTGAAAGTTTGGCCGTATCTTCTTGTAACACCCTGTATATGAAACAATTTCAGATAGGCTAGCTATATTCTGTGTGTTAGTAATGTAGAATTCTGTGTATTAAAATATCGATAAGAGGAACTGAATTCGTTGCACGATATCGGCCTAAATCAAAGACGTTCATTTATCCAGCTCAAATTAGTGCTGACTCCATAGTCGGTCTACTGGAGGCGTTCTTTTTAATGCAGTTCCAATGTTAAATGAGTTAAAGTAAGGAAATGAGCACTTCTTGAAAACTTTTCTACTCATCCTCTTCCCCAGACACTAAGATAGTCGATAAGAATTAAATCTATTCAGTCATGGGTCATGTTTATAACCAGATTTCCCCTTACCTCCGTACGATAGTACTCACAAACTCGAGTGGTAACTTCATTCTTGCAAAACAGTGTTCACATGCATTAGCCTAGGATGCCTATGTGGTCAAACTTAAAGCTGAGAATTATAAAAGAGAATGCTTATCGGAGGTACTTAAGGTTCGCTTCTCTGACAGCAGTATCCGTTTAAACAGTTAAGCTTGAGAAATACAGTATGTTGTTAAATTAACGAGTGCAAAGGAGATCATCTCATCTAATCTCATCGACATGGGCAAATACGTCTCCCGGGTGATACAGCTGCTTTTTTTTATCAGTACTTCAGTTCATTGTTCACCTGGATGCATGGCAAAGAGATTTACAGTACTTACTAGGATTTGACCTTTAAGGACTCGGTTTCGATTCGTGGCTGGATTGGATCCTTGGGATATTAATCTCCTATATTCAGGGCCGAGAACTGGGCGTTTGCGACGCGTTCATTATCTCCTGCCCGTTGACGCCAACTCGAACAAACCTGCACCCAGGAGGTCACATGACATGTTTGTTTAGCCTACATTTAATATTTTACAAAGTTGATAACAAAGTAGATTTATGAGGAAAATGTGTGCGTGTTTGTTTACTTGACTGTCCTTATGTCTGTGTGTGTGTGTACCCCTAGGTCTACCCATTCAACTCCTAAATGCCTGCAGCTATCAAATCTAAATTTTGTATGAATACCAGGAAATCTCATAGCCATATATGAAAATGACATCATCGCTACCAACTGCTGAAAAATCACAATTACAATTTGAGTTCTATGTCAGTAGATAAGTATGGGAATTGTTTAAAAATTAGCACATATAGATAAACATATTTCACAGAAATCTTCAGGAGCACATGCATGACATTATTCTACGCGTGCTGATTGTTTCAATTTACAAATGCAGGTAACTTTCACATTATCAATTTGATATCAACCAAATTTCGTATAAGCTTTGTGAACCGTAAAAGATATGATTTAACTTATTCTTTAGATTCACCAGCTGCCAACTGATAGTAAATGCTCGTTATATTTTTCAACGGAGTGTCAAGATATTATAAAGTATGCAGGTCAACAGATCTGAATTTAGCACACGTAAATAGTAAGCCTACAGTAAGTTGCAAATTATTTTTCAGCAACTGAAATTCGACAGTGCTGCAAACCTGGTTCTACGAGTGACGATAAGTTCAATGTTCAACTGTATGTAATTACCATACAAACAAATTGATTTGTTCCAAAATTAGTACATTTATAAATTACTAGCAGAAGTACCCGTTCTTCGAACGGTGTTATATATTAACACCAGACATTATCAATTGAGCTACTGTTGCAATGGTTAGCGGTTTGTCATTCCTTCATAAGTTTATCAGGACAAAGTTAGTTTTCTGGGAATATCACACACACCGTTAATTTAAGGGCCTTAAAATGTAGTTTTCGGAGACCCCTTATAGGCTCGCGAATTTTGTGTCTCACAGTGAGAAGCGCAACATATGCATTGATCGTCCTTCTAGGATAATTTTTATATTTCGCCTATTTTAGCGTGTATTTTGAGAAGTTTTTTCCCTATATCCACCCTTCTACTGTATGAAAAGTACGGTGAGGAGTTTTATAAATGATTGGTGTATTGACTCGTGTTTACCATACCTAATTTTACGATGCACCAAGCATCCGAACACGAGTTATAGGCGTACATAAAGATACACAGAAAGACAGACAGACAATTCTATTGTCTACAACATATCACCCAGATATCCGAATATGGGTATATCTACCATACGTATCAAACAAAATCATCCCTACGATGAACCCGTATGTCGACAAAAAAAAAAGATTAGTTAAAATGTGCTCTCAAACTAAATTCACCTAACGTGTACTTCCTGACGTGCAATAGATTTGAAAGCCTTGTAGACGAAACGCAATACACCTCACATAAAAACTGACCCTCTACGTTGTGTTAGTTCCCCATACACAGGAAGAACTCTTTCATAAATTATAAAGGCTTGTGGAGCATGAAAATTCAGGTTCTTTAGCCTCAAATGGCCCAAATTCCTAAAAGCCGCAAAAAATGCTGATTCAATTCAGGAATTTTTGAAAATAATGTTGCTGTTTTTAGATATAATAGACTTTCTGTACTATATGTCGCACGTGAAATTGCATGAAAAAATTCTAGGTTACCCCTTGACCCCCTTAATTGCATTGACGAATTATACAGTCTACGTTGGTTCCGTGATAACCTTATAGCCATTTGCAAACTTTCACAGAAATGTAATAAATGGAGTAGCCTAATAATAATATCGTATGACCTCGGGTGCCGGGTGCAAGCCTCGTAATTTGTCACCCAGAGGGTAGCTTGCATGTCGAAATTTCGTTTTTCTTTGAATCACTATGAAAGTCAGGGAGGGTAGATATCTAAGCTCCTTGAACACTATAGTGCTTTCTAGTAGAGAAATGAGGAACTTTGTGTTGACGGAAACTCCTGAGGTTAATTTTGCCATTATGAACACGGCCTACTGAATTCAAATGGGTTCATTGACATGCCAACATCGTATGACATGCGAGTCGTATTTTTGCCGCCTTTCAAAAATCACGTACAGGTCGGACGTTTGTTTTAGACGATTGCCCTTGACCTTGAAGCCTGCGGGTGAGCCTGTACACAGTCACTCTCTCACCCTATCACTTCACATTTGTCACCACCGATCTGATGTAATGGAATTCCAGACTTGAGCAGACAGTTAAGTCCACGTCGAAGTATTGTGTGACGCGGAAGTATACGTTACGTATTTACGAACAGAACGTCATTATATTTGCCAATGACTGTACTTCAGTAGGACTGTGAGACAGCTTTGTCAAACATCGGACCGCTTGGGGCAGCTGATAACAACACAGGTACTGCAGTAACTCGCCTCCAGTCTTCCATTATAGTGCAGGAATATTAGACAGATTTTGGTAAATGTGAGGAAAATTAGTTTATCAAGCTAAAAATTGGTGGAGAGGTGCCTTGAATAGCCTGGATCAAAATACTAAAGGTCCCAAAAAATCCCTCTTGGGGAACATGCCGCCATCTTGGAAAAATGGCCGGCATCTTGGATTTCATATCCAGCATCGCATTGAACGTCATAACTCGGTACCTAAGGGTGATAGGGACATGGCGTTTGATCAGGATAACTCACCAGAATGCAAGCTATCATTTTGATACTACTTATTCTAGATAGCAATCGAAATAGTTATTATAAATCACTTAAACAAACTCTTATAGGGTAGCGTTAAAAGCCATCTTGATGTTCAATGTCGATTTCTCACCTTTTACAGTCATGGGATTGAGAAAAGTACTGAAATAAATGTTGTTAAGCACATCAAAACGCACAAAGATATGGATTCAGCACTTTCATAAACCAAAAATTACGGGTGTGAGAAGTCGTCAAACATGCGCATGCAGCTCAAGGAGCGGCGCGCGGAGGAGGGGGGGCTTCTCAAAGCCGGTGCAACTGGTGAAGTAAACATATTCTGTAGGCGCAACTAAGCCCCTTTTTAATGATAAGTAAAAATTTGACACTTTTATATAGAAGGATAACATCTTATAACCAAATAAATAATAAAAAAACAATAATTAATATGTTAGTACAGTAACTTTTCGTTCTAAAACTCTCTTTCTTAGCTACTTATATTGTGCGTATGAAGAGAGAGGAATATTTCCTTTTAATTTTAATAATTAGGTATTTTTTGCGCTACGCTCGTATGTAATTAAACTAAGAATGGACTGTCCGTCCACGCGTTGCCGAGCGACATTCCTGCCGCTGCGCCGTCAGAGCGCTCTCGTTCCCCCACTCCACCTTCCCTGTGTTGCTTAGGAGTGGCGCCGGCCGGTCGGCCGGCCGAAATGAACGTATTTACGGTAAGGTTTATCATAAAATTTATCTTAAACGGTACCTACGCCACAGAAAATAATCATAAAAGCGAAAAATGTGTGTTTCAGTTTGAACTGTCCCTTTATGCTTATTTTGCCGATGTTTACCATCCGGTTTAAAAGTTAATGCCGTTTCCTGTACTTTATAAATATCCTACATCAAAAACGGTTTTACCATTAAATTCTATGCAACATGCGGAACTTGGGCAAATATCTAGAAAAATTCACAGAATGACTACGTATACATTCTCCTTTCGACAAAGCTCAGGATATTTTGGTGTCCTAATCAACCGGTGTTATAGGTGACGAAATGGTGACCTGCGACTCAGGTTGGAAGATAGGAACCGCGACATTGAAGAAACTGGAAGGGAAATCGTTCGCCGAAGTTAAACTCCAAAGAAAGGACAAAGTTGTCACTCTTGCAGCTCTTGTTGTCCGAGGTGACACCGTGCCTGTAAATCCTAACTAGCTATTTCATCGAATTGCGTGTGTCGCTCGCAATGAAGAGGACCTTGAATCTTGCTTTGAATACGAGTTGGCTTTATTGCCGCCAGCGCTTTTCGATGCTTCAACTATCAGAAAAGGTACAAAATCGACTTTACAGACAGTGATAGAGAAGTTGTGTGCAAAAATGACCTGTCTTCCCGAAGACCTTACCTACGTGTTTGACGGTGGAGATCTCCTGCAAAGGGTGGTATTGCCGAAATCGGGAACCTTCGATGATGTTTGTAAGAACTACATTTCGTACATCAAGGCGAACTATCAAGGGAAAGCTATTGTAACTAAGTGTTCGACGAAAGACGTGGATCATATGAGACGACGTGCCAAGACGTCATCTTCTGAAGTATTGGTGGATTTGGAAGTGCAACTGGTCTCGTCGCAGAATCAGTTCCTAAACCAATACTTCAATCAAATCAAGATTCGTCGCCATTTTAGGTCGTTGTTTCGAAGAAAAGGGGATTCCAGCTATTCATGCCAAGTCTGATGCTGATCGTCTCATCGTGACAACAGCGATCAAGGAAGCAGAGAAGGGAGGTCATGTGGCAATTGTTGGAGTGGATACCGATTTGTCGGTATTTCTTTCGAGCCTTGCAGATCGCGATAGAAACGTCTATATGCTGGTGACACCATCAAAAGCCCATCCGAAGAAACTCTTTGGCTCTACGGAATTGCAGAAGGCTCTTGGGGACATGACCGACAATCTTCTCTTCCTCCATGCCATGTCCGGTTGCAACACAACTTCGGCTCCCTACAGGAAGGGGGTACACGCGTTCAAGACTTTAAACAATAACCCAGGTCTTCGCCAAAGAATTGCTGTTTTTAACAGCGCAGACGCTGCAGTGGAAGAGATCGTGAGGCAGGGGAAGAATTCTTCGTAGAGTTATACGGAGGTAGAACTACAGATAGCCTAAACAAGACAAGGTATAGTCAGTACCTTGCGAAACAACGTCTCCATGCAGACTTCGACCTCTCAAGTCTTCCACCAACATCAGCATCTCGACAGCATAGCCTAAGAGTTCACCAAGTGCAGGAATGGCGCGGAATCTCTCTTCCACCTACAGAGTGGGGATGGAAGAAGAACAGAATCGGCAAATCTTTACCGATTCAAACAGAATCTCCTCCCGCACCAGACTTCCTCCTAAACCTCATCAGCTGAGAGTGCAAGACAGTATGCGGCAGCAGATCTTGCGGTTGCCTAAGACAACGTCCCTCCTGTTCAGCAATGTGCAGCAATTGCACTGGTGATGGTTGTTCTAATATGCCAGAGCCGGACACTATTGACGATATGGTGAGTGAGGAACAGGAGGACAACCACGAAGAATTGCCATGCAGATCCTCTCCACCTTTTCGCCGCAGAGTACTCTCTTCTGAAAGTTCAACCTTACCAAATAAAAAGCGTCAAGATTAAGGCAAGTGTCACGTTTTTAGCCTATTTTCAATTTTGAAAAAATAGGCTTATGAGATCACCTTTTGTCCGTGTATGTGTGCGTGTGTGTGTGTGTGTGTGTGTGTGTGAGGTGTGTGTGTGTGTCCCCTAATAAAATCTAAACGGCTGGAGCGATTTCAATGAAACTCGGCAAGTTCATAGCGCTATTCCCAGCGACCTCGACCGTGCCCTTCAAATTTCGTTACGTCTCACCAATCCAACATGGTGGCTGTGCGAAATATTTTACTAGCATTCAATATCTCCGAAACTATTGCCGATATCGCCCTGAAATTGTTTACGGTGATAAAGGGCACTACTAGAAGTTCACCTATGAGACTTTCAAAAACCTGGCGACTACAAAACCAACATGGCGGCCAAGCGAATTTGAGACTTAAAATAGACTTTTCTCGCGATTTAACTATCCAAACATAATGAAACTTGGTACAGCAATTGTTTATACACATTGGAATGCACTGGAGTCTAATTTAGTTCAATTGTTTACATAACCTCAAAATGGCGGCTGTGCGAAATATTGCACTGACATTCTATATCTCCGAAACTATTACAGATATCACCCTGCAATTTTGTACGGTGATAACGGGTACTGATACAAGTTTACCTATGTATATTTCATAAGCCTGTAAAGTAGAAAACGAACATGGTGACCAAGCGAATTTGAAATAATTTAATAGACTTTTCTCGTGATTTAACTCTCTGAGCGCAGTGAAATGTGGTACAGTAAATGATTTTGCAGATTGTAATGCACTGCCATCTAATTTAATTCAATTGTTTACATAACCTCAAGATGGCGGCTGTGCGAAATTTTAAAATTAAGTTTTTATTTCTAGTGTCGTAATCATGCGATCGAAGTCAAAGTTTGAATAATGAACCTAGGCAATAATTGTCCTTGAATGGTACATAACTCTATGGCCTATACATATAACAATCCTAAATGGCGAGCTTCCGAAATATTTAGACGGTTCTCAATATCTATGAATCTTTTACAGCAACCAAACTGAAAACCTATGAACATATGTTCACCTATAGGACTTTCAGTAACCTGGTGAGCACAAATCCAACATGGCGGCGACGCGAATTATAAATATTTAAATGGACGTTTCTCGCGAATTAACTATCCGAGTGCCGTGAAACGTTGCACGTTAAATGCTTATACAAATGTTGATCCACTGGCATCTAGTTTATTTCAATTGTTTGCATAATCACAAGATGGCTGCTGTGCGTAATTTTAAAATCTCGTTTTTACTTCTTGTGTTCTAATCATGCGATTGAAGTTTGAATACCACACGTACACAATAATCTTAACGTTATAGTACAAAAATAAAAATTCAACCTGGCGACCATCTGAAATATTTAGACGGTTCTCAATATCTACGAATCTGTTACAGCAATTAAACTGAAATTTTGTATGTTGATAGAGGCAATTAACATGAGCAGGATATATGAAAATAGGCTGTATAGTTCTTCACGGAACTACTTGTTTACGTAGATTTCATTAGAAAGCTAACTATTGCAATGGGTACCATGTTTCGACTTCGGGAAAATTTCGACATATCTTCGCGTTTCACATCCCCCAGACCCCAAAACCACCGTCAGTTCAAACGTTTATATATAATTTATGTATATATGTATCTATCTATCTATCTATCTATCTATCTATATATATATCAGTTTCTTGTGGACACGATAACTGCCGTAATTTTGCACCAATCACTTTGAATTTTTTACATAATATGTATCCCTATAAAATCTCGGCCGAGTTCGTTAATGGGAAAAATCGGTCGAAGGGGGTGAAAAAGGGCGGCTTTTTTTTCGAAAAAGTGAAATTTCATTATAACTCTCTTAATAAGTGAAATATCGAATCCATTCAAAGTTCATAATATGTGTCGGATAAGTGCCAAAAATTTATGTCAAATAAGTATTTTGATAGCACCAACCATTGACCAAAGGGGTGGAAAAAAGTGGGTTTTTCGGGAAACATTAATCATAACTCTCTTAATAGGCACAATATCAAAACCGTACAAAATGGACCATATTCCCCTGATAATTACCTAAAAATTTTTTCTGAAAGAATTTTTGATATGACCCACCATACGCCAAGGGTAGAGAAAAATTATTTCGGAATTTAAAAAAATGCCAAGTGCAATCAGAAGTTACCATAACAACGCTTTTAAATTGATGAGGGATGATCTATCAGAGGTTGCCAAGACAACGCCATTGACGAGATCACATTCATTTTTAGCCTATTTTCAATTTTGAAACAAGATGTTCAGTAAAGAACATATAGCCTACTTTCTCCTAAATGCATGGGTATTGTTATAACTCTTTGTCCTTTTCAAGGAGTATAATTGAATGTTGGTTGTAGTAGCTTGTTGAAATACAACGTGCTATAGGGATATTAAACATGAATATGAGGTGCCCTTTGCTAGTGCTACCTCTGTAAAAAAAAATCATTCAATTCGGTTTCATCGTGTTTCAATTGATAGGGGGAATGGATTTGCACACATACATGGCAGCTATTTGCAAACTATTGGGCTGATGACCTTGTAGTCAGTCATAATATGCTTTCCACAAAAAGGCATGTTGTTGCAAAATCTGGTAGAGATCAAATTATTAGGATGGTCGAAATTTGATTTAAGCTTTTAGCATTTGGGTGGCCGTCATTCCGTTTCCGTCAAGATGGCGGCGATATAAAACATGGCACTGAGGTGCCTTTTGCTCGTGCTACCTCTGTACCAAATTTCGTTCAATTCGGTTTCAGCGTGTTTGAATTGATAGGGGGAATCTATTTGCACACATACTTGGCCACTATCTGCAAACTATTGGGCTGTTGATCTAGCAATTTGGTCAGAATATGCTTCCCACATAAAGATTTTTGTTGCAAAATTTGGTAGAGACTAGATTATTAGAATGGTCGTAATTACATTTTAGCTTTTAACATTTGGGTGGCCGCGATTACGTTTCCGTCAAGATGACGGTGATATAAAACATGACACTGAGGTGGCCTTTTCAAGTGCTACCTCTGTACCAAATTTCGTTCCATTCGGTTTCACCCTGTTCGAATTAATAGGGGGAATCGATTTTCACACAAAGATGGCCGCCATCCGCAACATATTAGGCTAATGACCTATTAGTTTGGTCAAAGGATTCTCCCTCCATAATGGTATGTTGATGCAAAATTTGGTAGAGATCGAATGATTAGGTTAATCGTAATTTGATTTAAGCTTTGAATATTTGTGTGGCCGCCATTACGTTTCCGTCAAGATGGCTGCGATATAAAACATGACACTGAGGTGCCCTTTGCTGGTGCTACCTCTGTACCAAATTTCATTCCATTCGGTTTCACCGTGTTCGAATTAATAGGGGTAATGGATTTTGACACAAAGATGGCCGCCATCCGCAATATATTAGGCTAATGACCTATTAGATTTGTCAAAGGATGATTCCTCCATAAAGGTATGTTGTTGCAAAATTTGGTAGAGATCGGATGATTAGGTTAGTCGTAATTTGATTTAAGCTTTGAACATTTGTGTGGCCGCCATTACGTTTCCGTCAAGATGGCGGCGATATAGAACATGACACTGGGGTGCCCTTTGCTAGTACTACCTCTGAACTAAATTTCGTTCCATTGGGCTTCACCGTGTTCGAATTAATAGGGGCAATCGATTTTCGCACAAAGATGGCCGCCATCCGCAAACTATTAGGCTGATGACCTATTAGTTTGGTCAAAGGATGGTGCCCCCATAAAGGTATGTTGTTGCACAATTTGGTAGAGATCGGATGATTAGGTTAGTCGCAATTTGATTTAAGCTTTGAACATTTGTGTTGCCGTCATTACGTTTCCGTCAAGATGGCGGCGATATAAAACGTGACACTAAGGTGTCCTTTGCTAGTGCTACCTTTGTACCAAATTTCGTTCAATTTGCGCTCACCGTGTTCGAATTGATAGGGGGGGGGGGGACAGATATTCAGAGTACACACACTCACACACAGACTCACACACAGACATACACACACACAGACAGACACACTTTTTTTCGCCCTGTAGTGATATCATAAGTCTACTTTCATTTTTTGCAAAAATCGAAAGTAGGCTAAAAATAGGCTTATGAGATCACCTTTTGTCCGTGGGTGTGTGCGTGTGTGTGTGTGTGTGAGTGTGAGGTGTGTGTGTGTGTGTCCCCTAATAAAATCTAAACGGCTCGAGCGATTTCAATGAAACTCGGTAAGTTCATAGCACAATTCCCGGCGACCTCGACCGTGCCCTTCAATTTTTGTTTCGTCTCACCAATCCAACATGGCGGCTGTGCTAAATATTTCACTAGCATTCAATATCTCCGAAACTATTACCGATATCGCCCTGAAATTGTGTATGGTGATAAAGGGCACTACTAGAAGTTCACCTATGAGACTTTCGAAAACCTGGTGACTACAAAACCAACATGGCGGTCAAGCGAATTTGAGACTTTTAAATAGACTTTTCTCGCGATTTAACTATCCAAACGTAATGAAACTTGGTACAGCAAATGTTTATACACATTGTAATGCACTGGAATCTAATTTAGTTCAATTGTTTACATAACCTAAAAATGGCGGCTGTGCGAAATATTTCACTGACATTCTATATCTCCGAAACTATTACCGATATCACCCTGACATTTTGTACGATGATAAGGGGTACTGATACAAGTTTACCTATGTATATTTCATAAACCTGTAAAGCGACCAAACGAATTTGAAATATTTTAATAGACTCTTCTCGTGATTTAACTCTCTGAGTGCAGTGAAATGTGCTAAAGTAAATGATTTTGCAGAATGTAATGCACTGCCATCTAATTTAATTCAATTGTTTACATAACCTCAAGATGGCGACTGTGCGAAATTTTAAAATTAAGTTTTTATGTATTGTGTCGTAATCATGCGATCGAAGTGAAAGTTTGAATAATGAACCTAGGCAATAATTGTCCTTGAATGGTACATAACTCTTTGGCCTATACATGTAAAAATCCTAAATGGCGAGCTTCCGAAATATTTAGACGGTTCTCAATATCTATGAATCTTTTACAGCAACCAAACTGATTTTTTTATGTTCATAGAGACTATGAACATATGTTCACCTATAGGACTTTCAGTAACCTGGTGAGCATAAAACAACATGGCGGCGACGCGAAGTATAAATATTTAAATGGACGTTTCTCGCGAATTAACTATCCGAGTGTCGTGAAACGTTGCACGTTAAATGCTTATACAAATTTTGATCCACTGGCATCTAATTTATTTCAATTGTTTGCACAATCACAAGATGGCTGCTGTGCGTAATTTTAAAATCTAGTTTTTATTTCTTGTGTTCTAATCATGCGATTGAAGTTTGAATACCACACGTAGACAATAATATTAATGCAATAGTAAAAAAATAAAAATCCAACCTGGCGACAATCTGAAATATTTAGACGGTTCTCAATATCTACGAATCTCTTACAGCTATTAAACTGAAATTTTGTGTGTTGATAGTGGCAATTAACATGAGTAGGATATATGAAAATAGGCTGTATACTTCTTCACGGAACTACTTGTTAGCCTACTTTTCACACGTTTCAAAAATGAGGAAAAAGTAGACTTATGAGATATATCCGGGAAAATGTGTCTGTCCTTCTGTCTGCCTCTCTGTCTGTCCTTCTGTCTGTCTGTCTGGCTGGGTGTGTGTGTCCCCCCCCCCCTATCAACTCCTAAACGGCTGCAGCAATCGAAACCAAATTTAGTATGAGTAAAGATGTATACCGGCATATCTCAGGACCATATTTGAAAAAGATATCAGTGCTACCAACTGCTAAAAAAACGCACTAGAAATTTGAGCTCCATGTTGGATATCTTGGAAGATATACATGGGAGCTATTCTAAAATTGGCACACATGTAGATAATACTATTTCAGTTTAATTTCCAGGTGGCCATACATGACAGTGTTGCCAAAATAATTTTTAGCCTTCTGATAAGTCCAATATTTAAATGCATATAACTTCTACACTGTCAATTGGATTTCAACCAAATTTTGTATGTAATATGTGTACATAAACAGATATGACTGAGTGTATTCTGAAGAGCCACCAGGGCTGCCAACTGTTAATAATTGCTCTCTATTTTGTATTCAAATACCAATATATCAGAAAGTATGCAAGCCGACAGCTTTAAACTACGCACAGGTATATTACCTGACATTTTACATTAATGTGGAGTAACTTATATACGTCAGTTCTACCAACATGATTCTAAGCCTGCTGATGGGACCAATTTTTAAATACATGTAACATCTATACCAACAAATGGATTTCATCCAAAATTGGCACAAAAAGATATAATATATCAGATTATTTCTGACCAGCACTCGCATGGCATTGTTGCCAACATGCTTTTACGTGTACTAATAGATCCAATGTCTAACTCCATGTAACGTCCTTTGGACTTCAACCACATTTTGTATTCTGTACCTTAGGAGATGGAAGTAAGAATATATTCAGTCAACAGAGCTGCCATCTGTATTGCTCTATTAGGCTACATTATGCCTAGTATACCTTATTTCGAACTAATTAAGACATTTCGATATTACCCACTTAATTTCGTCATTATTCTAGATAAGTTCATATACTTTAGATTAATCTTTGGCATGAATCTTAATTTTAAGAAAAGTAGGCTCTTTAGTTCGTCACAGAAATTCTTGTTCCATCTGACTATGAGGGAAGCGGCTAACTGGTAGCATGCTGAACTTCTATGCCCAAGGTCGCTGGTTCAAAGCCGGCCAAAGTCGCCGGATTTTGTAAGAGCGCTAAAAATCCGTCAGCATGCTTTCCTTCGGAGGGTAAGTTACAACGTTCATTGCAAGTTGCTGGTTGTGGTGGCATCTAGCAGCCAAGTTCACAACTAGGTGTCGTTGACGTTAGTATTTGGTACAAAATTAGGTACTACTACTTAAAATTGACCGTCTGCAGACCTTACCTGAATTACAGACTAATACAGTCATCACAAATAACACCGTTTATCAGACAGATTCTACACACAACCAATGTACATGGGGTTACATGCCCACCTTGTCGCAGCCCCTAAACTGAGGAACCAACCAACATCTCTGCGAGAGACAAAATTTTGCGTGAAGAAGTAACAGACTGTTAGATAGTTACACATTAGTTCCAAACCTTGCATAAGGACAGTGTGATCACAAGTATAACAAGAAGTTCCGTGATGAACTAAAGAGCCTACTTTTCTTAAAATTTAAAATTCATATCAATGATTAATCTATATGGATCTATCTAGAATAATGACGAAATTAAGTTGGTAATATCGACATTTCTAATTAGTTCGAAATACTGCATACTTGGCATAATGTAGCCTAATAGAGCACTAAAGTTGGCAGCCCTGGTGACTGAATATATTCTTAGTTCCATCTCTTAGGGTACAGAATACAACATTTGGTTGATGTCCAATGGATAGCATGGACGTTACATGCAGTTAAACATTGGATCTAACAGCGTGCGTAAAATCATGTTGGCAACAATGTCATGCATGTATTGGTCAGAAATAATCTGAAATCATATGATCTAATGTTGTGCCAATTTTGAATGAAATCCATTAGTTAGTATAGGAGTTACATGCATTTTAATATTGGACCTATCATCAGGCTTAGAATCAATTTGGCAACACTGACATATATTAGTTACTCCAAATTAATCTAGAATGCCAGGTACTGTACGTGTGTAAAGTTTAGAGCTATTGGCTTGCATTCTTTCTGATATATTGATATTAGGGTAACAAAAATATAGACAGTATTTATTAACAGTTGGCAGGCCTTGTTACTCTTAAGAATCGGCATAGTCATATCTGTTATGGTACGCATAGCACACACGACATTTGGTTGAAATCCAAATAATAGTATAGAAATTACAGGTATTTAACGTTGGACTTCGTAGCAGGCTTAGAATCATGTTGGTAGCACTGACGTATATAAGTAACTCCAAATTAATATAGAATGTCAGGTACTATACGTGTGCATAGCTTAAAGCTGTAGGCTTGCATACTTTCTGATGTATGGGTATTTGGATTAAAAATGAGAGCATTTATTAAAAGTTGGCAGCCCTGGTGGCTCTTAAGAATACACTCAGTCATATCTGTTTATGTACACATAGCACATACGAAATTTGGTTGAAATCCAATTGATAGTGTAGAAGTTATATGCATTTAAAATTTGGACTTATCAGCAGGCTTATTATCATTTTGGCATCACTGCCATGTATGGCCTCCTGGAAATTAAACTAATATTATTATCTATACCTGTGCCAATTTTGAAATAGCTCCCATTCATACCTTCCAAGATATCCAACATGGAGCTCAAATTTCAATTGCGATTTTTCAGCAGCTGGTAGCACTGACATCATTTTCAAATATGGCCGTGAGATATTCAGGTATAGATCTTTACTCCTACCAAATTTTGTTTCGATTGCTGCAGCCGTTTAGGAGTTGATAGTGGGGGACACACACACAGACAGACAGACAGACAGACAGACAGACAGACAGACATTTGCCCGATCTCATAAGTCTACTTTTTGCTCTTTTTTGCAAAATGTGAAAAGTAGCCCAAAATGAACCCTAAATGACAAGAAGGTTACCATCCCCATAAGACAGTAAAATGTTAAAAATATGCACAGAAAGACGAAAAAATGTTAACTAACCTTCAATTGTAAAATACTTTCTCGCAATAAATGAAGTCTTATCCTCCTATGAAAACTTGCATATTTTGCCTATTATATAGCCTATCCCTTAGTTTGCCCGGTGAAAAAATACCTCCGCCTTCCGGCGTGCCGAGAGGAATTTTTTTAACAACACATGGCCAATATTAAACGCGTACGATATTAATTAATAGTTGGCTTTATTCCTTTACAGGCACACCGCACTACAGCGTCCCGTGGCAGAAGAATATCTTCTTTTCCGTGTTTTTCGTGTTTGTACAAAATAAATTGTGATGTGCTTAAACGTTAGTGTGTTGAAGGTGTGGTATAAGATAGCAAATAAGCAAATAGCTGCTTAATTCATATTCTAATAGTAATGTTTATCATTCCTTTTCTATATAAATATAATATACGTAGCTAAGAAAGAGAGTTTTAACGCGCTAAGTTACTGTATTACCAAAATAATTATAGTTTTTTTAAAATCATTTATTAGGTTATAAGATGCTATCCTTCTATATAAAAGTGTCAAATTTTTACTTATCATTAAAAAAGGGGCATATTTGCGCCTACAGAATATGTTTACATCACCAGTTGCACCGGCTTTGAGAAGCCCCCCTCCTCGGCGCGCCGCTCCTCGAGTTGCATGCGCATGTTCGACAACTTCTCACACCCGTAATTTTTGGTTTACGAAAGTGCTGATCACATATTTTTGTGCGTTTTGATGTGCTTAACAACATTTATTTCAGTACTTTATTCAATCCCATTACAGGAAAAGGTGAAAAATCTACATTGAACATCAACTTGGATTTTAACGCTACCCTATGAGTTGGTTTAAGTGATTATCATACTAATATATAACAAGAAGTTCAGTAAAGAACATATAGCCTACTTTCTCCTAAATGCATGGGTATTGTTATAACTCTTTGTCCTTTTCAAGGAGTATGATTGAATGTTGGTTGTAGTAGCTTGTTGAAATACAACGTGCTATAGGGATATTAAACATGAATATGAGGTGCCCTTTGCTAGTGCTACCTCTGTACCAAATTTCGTTCAATTCGGTTTCGCCGTGTTTGAATTGATAGGGGGAATCGATTTACACACATACTTGGCCACCATCTGCAAACTATTGGGCTGATGTTCTTGCAGTGTGGTCAGAATATGTTTCCCACATAAAGATATGGTGTTGCAAAATTTGGTAGAGACTAGATTATTAGGTTGGTCGTAATTACATTTTAGCTTTTAACATTTGGGTGGCCGCGATTACGTTTCCGTCAAGATAGCGGTGACATAAAACATGACACTGAGGTGCCTCTTGCTAGTGCTACCTCTGTACCAAATTTCGTTCATTCGGTTCCACCGTGTTCGAATTAATAGGGGGAATCAATTTTGACATAAAGATGGCCTCCATCCGCAAACTATTAGGCTAATGACCTATTAGATTGGTCAAAGGATGCTCCCTCCATAAAGATATGTTGTTGCAAAGTTTGGTAGAGATCGAATGGTTATGTTAGTCGTAATTTGATTTAAGATTTAAACATTAGTGTGGCCGCTATTACGTTTCTGTCAATATGGCGGCGATATTAATCATGACACTGAGATGCCCTTTGCTAGTGCTATCTCTGTACCAAATTTCGTTCCATTCTGTTTCACCGTGTTTGAATTAATAGGGGGAATCGATTCTGACACAAAGATGGCCGCCATCCGCAAACTATTAGGCGAATGACCTATTAGATTGGTCAAAGGATACTCCCTCCATAAAGGTATGTAGTTGCAAAATTTGGTAGAGATCGGATGATTAGGTTAATCGTAATTTGATTTAAGCTTTGAACATTCGTGTGGCCGCCATTACGTTTCAGTCAAGACGGCGGCGATATAAAACATGACACTGAGGTGCCCTTTGCTAGTGCTACCTCTGTACCAAATTTCGTTCCATTAGGTTCCTCCGTGTTCGAATTAATAGGGGGAATCAATTTTGACATCAAGATGGCCGCCACCCGCAAACTATTAGGCTAATAACCTATTAGATTGGTCAAAGGATGCTCCCTCCATAAAGGTATGTTGTTGCAAAGTTTGGTAGAGATCGGATGGTTATGTTAGTCGTAATTTAACTTAAGCTTTGAACATTTGTGTGGCCGCCATTACGTTTCTGTCAATATGGCGGCGATATAAAACATGACACTGAGATGCCCTTTGCTAGTGCTACCTCTGTACCAAATTTCGTTCCATTCGGTTTCACCGTGTTTGAATTAATAGGGGGAATTGATTTTCACACAAAGATGGCCGCCATTCACAAATTATTAGGCTAATGACCTATTCATTTGGTCAAAGGATGCTTCCTCTATAAGGGTATGTTGTTGCAAAATTTAGTAGAGATCGGATGATTAGGTTAATCGTAATTTGATTTAAGCTTTGAACATTTGTGTGGCCGCCATTACGTTTCCGTCAAGATGGCGGCTATATAAAACATGACACTGAGGTGCCTTTTGTTAGTACTACCTCTGTATCAAATTTCGGTCCATTCGGTTGCACCGTGTTCGAATTAATAGGGGGAATCGATTTTCACACAAAGGTGGCCGCCATCCGCAAACTATTACTCTGATGACCTATTAGTTTGGTCAAAGAATGCTCCCCCCATAAAGGTATGTTGTTGCAAAATTTGGTAGAGATCGGATGATTAGGTTAGTCGTAATTTGATTTAAGCTTTGAACATTTATGAGGCCGCCATTACGTTTCCGTCAAGATGGCGGCGATATAAAACATGACACTGAGGTGTCCTTTGCTAGTGCTACCTTTGTACCAAATTTCGTTCAATTCGCATTCACCGTGTTCGAATTGATAGGGGGGGACAGACATTCAGAGTACACACACTCACACACACACAGACACACACACACACAGACACACACACAGACTCACACACACACATACACACACACAGACAGACACACTTTTTTCGCCCTGTGTTGATCTCATAAGTCTACTTTCATTTTTTGCAAAAATCGAAAGTAGGCTAAAAATGAGATGGTGTCTGTCTGTCTGTCTGTCTGTCTGTCTGTGAGTTACCTAATAACGCAAGAACGACTGGTCCGATTTAAATGAAATTTTGCATGGATGTAGCTGAAATACCAGGTTTACATATAGGATACTTTTAATTTCGATATTTTGCACTATTAAGAAATGGCGACCTTTTTAGTGACGTCACTACACCCTTTGATTTAAAAATTTCTTATTTCCATATCAAATAAAAAGAGAACGCTAAGAAATAGGAAACTTTTGATGGGACATTCGAGCTTTAAAATTTAATTTCCTATCCGAAAGGTCCTTATCACTTTTCGTGTACCTCCAACGGTTAACGAGTAACACCAACATATGTGACGTCACTACAATCTTCGGTTTCAAAATTTCATATTTCCATTTCAAATAAAAAGAGAACGCTAAGAAATAGCAAACTTTTGATGCATACATCAGCTTTAGCATGTAATTTTCTATCCAAAAGGTCCTCATCACTTTTCGTGTATGTCCAACGGCTAGCGAGTAAAACCTAAATGTGTGCAATAAAACACGGTCAACACCGAGCGGTGCAGTATATCTCTTCATATATAAAAATAAAATTTGTCTGTTTCTTTCTGAATTTCTGCGGAAATTTGAGTTATTTACACGTTTCAGACTGTTTTATGATAAATGCGCGCAAAAATAATGTTTTGGTCTGTCTGTTTGTTTGATTGTCTGTGGACCACTTTGTTCCCTTATAACTCGAGAACGGCTGGGTGTATCAACGTAAAATTCGGTACAGATATCCATCATAGGCACGACACTAATCATTGATGAAACTCTTCTCCGTACCTCTCATAAAAAGGGGTCTACCCCCTTAAATTACATGCTCAAATAGGAGTAGAAGGACGAGACGAAGCTCATTTTCAGCCCCTCAATGTGAGAGACAAAACTTGGGGGCCCTAAAGGGTCCCCGAAAACCAAATTTTAAGGCCCTAAAATCAACCGTTTTTTGAGATATTCCCAGATAACTAATTTCATTTAATAAGCTAATGAACGAATGTAAGCCGGTAACCATGGCAACAGATTCTCAGAGGTCCATCTATTGCTGTAAGATGGCAGTTCCATTAATTACATTAGTGTGAAAGTTTGCAAACGGCTAGAAGGTTATCACGGAACCAAATTAAGCTGTAACATTAATCAATACGTATAATGCGCTTAAGTGGGTCAGGGGTACTCTAGAATGTTTTCACGTTATTTACACCTGCGGGTGTGGTACGGCAGGTCTATTATATTCCTATCCCTATATTATATTATTATTATTATTATTATTATTAGTATTATATTATGGCGTACAACGACGAGACAAAGCCCATCTGTGACAGAAATAAAACTAGGGGTCCCTAAAGGTTCCTCGAAAACTACATTATAAGGCTCTAAAACCAACAGTTTCTGATATATTCCCAGAAAACTAATTTAATTGAATTTAACAAACCATTGAAGGAATGCAAATCGGTAACCATGACAACATTATCTCAAGGGGTGGCATCCAACATTCCATCTATTTCTGTAAGAAGCAATGCCACTCCATTTATTACATTTCTGTGAAAGTTTGCAAATGGCTATAAGGTTATCACGGAACCAACGTAGACTGTATAATTCATCAATGCAATTAAGGGGGTCAAGGGGTAACCTAGATTTCTTTCATGCAATTTTCGCGTGCGACATATAGTAGCCTACAGAAAGTCTATTATATCTCCAAACAGCAACATTATTATCAAAAATTCCTGAATTGAATCAGCATTTTTTGCGGCTTTTAGGAATTTGGGCCATTTGAGGCTAAAGATCCAGAATTTTCATACACCACAAGTCTTTATAATTTATGAAAGAGGTCTTCCTGTGTATGGGGACCTAACACAACGTAGAGGGTCAGTTTTTATGTGACGTGTATTGCGTTTCGTCTACAAGGCTTTCAATTCTATTTCACGTCAGGAAGTACACGTTAGATGAATTTAGTTTGAGAGCACATTTTAACCATTTTTTTCTTTTTTGTTTTCGACATAAGGCTTCATCGTAAGGATGATTTTGTTTGATACTGTGTGGTAGATATACCCATATTTGGGTATCTTGGTGATATGTTGTAGACAATAGAATTGTCTGTCTGTCTTTCTGCGTATCTTTATGTACGCCTATAACTCGTGTTCGGATGCTTGGTGCATCGTAAAATTAGGTATGGTAAACATGAGTCAATACACCAAACACTTATAAAACACTTCACCGTACTTTTCATACAGTAGAAGTGTGGATATAGGGAAAAACGTCTCAAAATACATGCTGAAATAGGCGAAATATAAAAATTATCCTAGAAGGACGACCAAAGCATATGTTTCGCTTCTCAATGTGAGATACAAAATTCGCGAGTCTATAAAAGGTCTCCGAAAACCACATTTTAAGGCTCTTAAATTAACAGTGTGTGTGATATTCCCAGAAAACTAACTTCGTTCTGATAAACTTATGGAGGAATGACAAACCGCTAACCATTGCAACAGTAGCTCAATTGATAATATCTGCTGTTAACACCCAACACCGTTCGAAGAACGGGTACTTCTGCTAGTAATAACTATTTCGATTGTTATCTAGAATACGTAGTATCAAAATGATAGCCTGCATTCTGGTAAGTTATCCTGACCAAACCGCATGTCCCTATCACCCTTAGGTACCCTGTTAAGACGTTCAATGCGATGCTGGATACGAAATCCACGATGCCGGCCATTATTCCAAGATGGTGGCATGTTCCCCAAGAGGGATCTTTTGGGACTTTTAGTATTTTGATCCAGGCTATTCAAGGAACCTCTCCACCAATTCTTAGCTTGATAAACTAATTTACTACTCTTTACCCTATTCTTCTTACACTATTAAGATTTTCATTCGTCTAAAACTAACGTCCGGCCTGTACCACGGCCAGGAGTGAACCTGCAATCTTGGGGTTAGTAGGCCGACACGTTATCCACTCAACCCACCGTGGCAAGGTATAAATGGAGTGACATTGCTTCTTACAGAAATAGATGGAAAGTTGGATGCCACCCCTTGAGATAATGTTGTCATGGTTACCGATTTCCATTCCTTCATTAGTTTGTTAAATTAAAATAGTTTTCTGGGAATATTTCAGATACTGTTGGTTTTAGAGCCTTATAATGTAGTATTCGAGGACCCTTTAGGGCCCCCAAGTTTTGTTTCAGGCACAGAGGGGCTTTGTCTCCTCGTTGTACGCCATAATATAATACTAATAATAATAATATAATATAGGGATAGGAATATAATTGACCTGCCGTACCACACCTGCAGGTGTAAATCGCGTGAAAAAATTCTAGTGTAACCCTTGACCCCCTTAAGCGCATTATACGTATTGATGAATTTTACAGCTTAATTTGGTTCCGTGATAACCTTCTAGCCGTTTGCAAACTTTCACACCAATGTAATTAATGGAATTGCATTGCGTCTTACAGCAATAGATGGACCTCTGAGAATCTGTTGCCATGGTTACCGGCTTGTATTCTTTCATTAGTTTATTAAATGAAATTAGTTTTCTGAGAATATCACAAAAATGGTTGGTTTTAGGGCCTTAAAATGTGGATTTCGGGGACCCTTTAGGGCCCCCAAGTTTTGTCTCTCACATTGAAGGGCTGAAAATGATCTTTGTCTCGTCTTTCTACTCCTATTTCAGCATGTATTTTAAGGGGGTAGGCCCTCTTTTATGAGAGGTGCGGAGAAGGGTTACATCAATGATTAGTGTCGTGCCTCTGATGGATATCTGTACTAAACTTTACGTTAATACACCCAGCCGTTCTCGAGTTATAAGGGAACAAAATTGTCCACAAACAAACAAACAAACAGACAGACAGACAGACCAAAAAATTATTTTCGCGCGCATCCATAATTAAACAGTCTGAAACGCGTCAATAACTCAAATTTCCGTAGAAATTGCGAAAAAAACAAACAAACTTTAATTTTTATGTATGTAGAGATAACTTATACTGCACCGCTCGGTGTTGACCGTGTTTTATTGCACAAATATAGGTTTTACTCGCTAACCGTTGGAGATACACGAAAAGTGATAAGGACCTTTTGGATAGAAAATTAAATATTAAATCTCATGTATGCATCAAAATTTTGCTATTTCTTAGCGTTCTCTTTTTATTTGAAATAGAAATATGAAATTTTGAAACCAAAGGATGTAGTGACGTCACATATGTGGGTTTTACTCGCTAACCTTTGGAGATACACGAAAAGTGATATGGACCCGTCGGATAGGAAATTACATTTTGAAGCTCGCATGTGCCATCAAAAGTTTGCTATTTCTTAGCGTTCTCTTTTTATTTGATATGGAAATATGAAATTTTGTAACCAACGGGTGTAGTGACGTCACTAAAATGGTCGCCATTTTTAGCCTACTTTTCACATTTTGCAAAAATGAGGAAAAAGTAGACTTATGAGATCGGGCAAATGTGTGTCTGTCTGTCTGTCTGTCTGTCTGTCTGTCCTTCTGTCTGTCTGGCTGTGTGTGTGTCCCCCCCTATCAACTCCTAAACCGCTGGAGCAATCGAAACAAAATTTGGTAGGAGTAAATGTCTACACCCGAATATCTCACGGCCATATTTGAAAATGATGTCAGTGCTACCAACTGCTAAAAAATCGCAATTGAAATTTGAGCTCCATGTTGGATATCTTGGAAGGTATGAATGGGAGCTATTTCAAAATCGGCACACGTATAGATAATAATATTGCAGTTTAATTTCCAGGAGGCCATACATGGCAATGTTGCCAAAATGATCATAAGCCTGCTGATTGGTCCAATTTTTAAATGCATATAACTTCTACACTATCAATTGGAATTCAACCAAATTTCGTATGTTGTATGTGTACATAACCAGATACGACTGAGCGTATTCTTGAGACCCACCAGGGCTGCCAACTGTTAATAAATGCTCCTAATTTATTTTATCCAAATACCAATATATCAGAAAGTATGCAAGCCGACAGCTTTAAACTATGCACACGTATAATACCTGACATTCTTTATTAATTTGGAGTAACTTATATACGTCAGTGCTACCAACATGATTCTAAGCCTGCTGACAGGTCCAACTTTAAATACATGTAACTTCCATACTAACATTTGGATTTCAACCAAATTTCGTATGTGCTATGTGTCCCATAACAGATATGGCTATGCGTATTCTTAAGAGCAACCAGAGCTGCCAACTGTTAATATGTGCTGTCCCTATTTTTGTTACCCTAATATCAATATATAGTATCAGAAAGTATGCAAGCCAATAGCTCTAAACTTTGCAGACGTATAGTACCTGGCATTCTAGATGAATTTGGAGTAACTATTATACGTCAGTGCTGCCAACATGATTCTAAGCCTGCTGATAGGTCCAATTTTAAAATGCATGTAACTTCTATACTATCTAATGGATTTCATTCAAAATTGGCACAACAATAGATCATATTATTTCAGATTATTTCTGACCAATACATGCATGTCATTGTTGCCATCATGATTTTACGTGCGCTGTTATATCCAATGTTTAACTGCATGTAACGTCCATGCTATTCATTGGACTTCAACCAAATTTTGTATTCTGTACCTTAAGAGATGGAACTAGGAATATATTCAGTCATCAGGTCTGCCAACTGTAGTGCTCTATTAGGCAACATTACGCAAGTTATGCAGTATTTCGAACTAATTAGAAATTTTGATATTCGTCATTATTCTAGATAGGTTCATATACTGTAGAATAATCATTGGCATGAAAAGTAGGCTCTTTAGTTCGTCACGGAACTTCTTGTTTAATAGTGCAAAATATCGAAATTAAAAGTATCCTATATGTAAACATAATAAATCAGCTACATCCATGCAAAATTTCATTTAAATCGGACTAGTGGTTCTTGCATTATTGAGTAACACACAGACAGACAGACAGACAGAAAGACAGACACACACCATCTCATTTTTATATACAGTACAAGCTGTACCCGGCATGCGTTGCAATGCCAATCAAAGAAAGTGTTGGCGTTGAAATTCTGTTTCTTGAAGTGCTTTTGGATACACAACATGTTAACTGCCTCTAAGCTATCGTAAAATGGATTTTCAAATTTAGAACCATTCGTGGAAGCGTGCACAACATCTTTCAAAAGTTTCATCGCTGTCACTCATTTGTTGAATTTACTCGTAAGCTACCTGTTGTGAAATGGATTTACTAAGTCGAAACCCTTCCCTGGCGTGTACACAATAACTCGTCAATGATTCATCGCAATCGAATGAATTGTATATGCACGTATACGGGGATTTGTTTAAACGATTCGTGCGCTGTCACACATTTGTTGAATCTACTCGTGCGCTACCTATTGAGAAATGTATTACTAAGTCGAAGCCCTTCCCTGGCGTGTACACAATAACTCATCAAGGTTTCATCGCAATCGAAGAATGTTATATGAACGCAATAGGGGATTTTGTTGAAACGCTTCGCGCGTCGTCACCCATTTGTTGCATCTACTCTTGCGCTACTTATTGTGAAATGGATTTACTAAGTCCCCTTCCCTGGCGGGTACACAATAACTGATCAATGTTTCATCGCAATCGGATGAATAGTATATGAACGCATACCTGATTTTGTTTAAACGATTCGCGCTCCGTCACTCATTTGTTGAATCTACTCGTGCGCTACCTACTGTAAAATGTATTTACTAAGTTAGAAACCGTCACGTAAGTGTCCACAACATCTCACCCAAGTTTCATCGCTATCGGACTAATGGGATATGAAGACATAGGGGACTGTATTGAAACGCTCCGCATGTCGTCGTTCATTTGTCGAATCTACTCGTGTGCTACCTACTGTGAAATGTATTTACTAAGCCAGAAACCTTCCTTGGAGTGTCCACCATATTTCACCCAAGTTTCACCGCTAACGGCAGAATGGTATATGACCTTATACGGGACTTCGTTGAAACGATTCGCGCGTCGTCCCTCATTTGTTGAATCAACTTGTGCGCTGCCTATTGTATAGTGGATTTACTAAGCCAGAAATTTTCCATGACGTGTACACAACATCTCACCCAAGTTTCATAGCTACGGACGAATGGTACATGAATGAATACGGGACTTGGTTAAAACGCTTCGCGTGTCGTCGCTCATTTGTTGATTCTACTCTTGCGCTACATATTGTAATATGGATGTACTCAGCCAGAAACTTTCCCTGGAGTGTACAGAACATCTCATCCAAGTTTCATCGCAATCGGATGAATGGTATGTGAACGTATACGGGACGTTGTCGAAACGCTTCGCGCGTAGTCACTCATTTGTTGAATATAAACGTGTGCTTCGTATTGTAAAATGGATTTACTTAGCCAGAAACCTTTCCTGGAGTGTACACAACAAATCACCAAAGATTTATCACTATCAGACGACTGATATATGACTTTATACGGGACTTTGTTGAAACGCTTCGCGTGTCATCGCTCATTTGTTGAATCTACTGGTGCGATACCTTTTGTAAAATGTACGTACTAAGCCAGAAACCTTCCCTGGAGTGTACACAACATCTCACCCAAGTTTCATCGCTATCGGATGAATGGTATATGAAATTATATGGGACTTTGTTGAAACGCTTCGCGCGCCGTTGCTCATTTATTGATTCTACTCGTGCTCTACCTATTTTTAAAGAGATTTACTAAGCTAGAAACCTTCCCTGGAGTGCACACAAAATCTCAGCCTAGTTTCATCGCTATCGGACGAATGGTATATGAACGCAAACGTGACTTTGTTGAAATGCTTCGCGCGTCGTAGCTCATTTGTTGAATCTACTCGTGCGCTGCCTGTTGTAAAGTGGATGTACAAAGCCAGAAAATTTCCCTGCAGTGTACAAAACATTTTACGTAAGTTTCATAGCTATCGGACGAATGGTATATGAATGCATACGGGACTTTGTTGAAACGCATTGCGTGTCGTCGCTCATTTGTTGAATCTACTTGTGCGCTATCTACTGTGAAATGTATTCACTAATTTTGAAACCTTCACGTAAGTGTACACAACATCTCACCCAAGTTTCATCGCTATCGGACGAATGGTATATGAACACATACGGGACTTTGTTGAAATGCTTCGCGCATCGTCGCTCATTTGTTGAATCTACGCGTGCGCTACCTATTGTAAAATGGATTTACTAAGTCAGAAACCTTCCTTGGAGTGTACTCAACATCTCACCCAAGTTTCATCGCAATCGGAAGAATGGTATATGAACGCATAGGAGACATACCCACACACATACCCACAGACAAACTATCACGTTACATTGATTTTTAGCCTATTTTCAATTTTGAAAAAAAAATATAGACTTATGAGATCACCTTCTGTCCGTGTGTGTGTGCGTGTGTGTGTGTGTGAGAGGTGTGTGTGTGTGTCCCCCTAATAAAATCTAAACGGCTGGAGCGATTTCAATGAAACTCCGTAAGTTCATAGCACTATTCCCGGCGACCTCAACCGTGCCCTTCAAATTTTGTTACGTCTCACCAATCCAACATAGCGGCTGTGCGAAATATTTCACTAGCATTCAATATCTCCGAAGCTATTTCCGATATCGCCCTGAAATTGTGTACGGTGATAAAGGGCACTACTAGAAGTTCACCTATGAGACTTTCAAAAACTTGGTGATTACAAAACCAACATGGCGGTCAAGCGAATTTGAGACTTTTAAATAGACTTTTCTCGTGATTTAACTATCCAAACGTAATGAAACTTGCTACAGCAAATGTTTATACACATTGTAATGCACTGGAGTCTAAATTAGTTCAATTGTTTTCATAACCTCAAAATGGCGGCTGTGCGAAATATTTCACTGACTTTCTATATCTCCGAAACTATTACAGATATCACCCTGCAATTTTGTACGGTGATAAAGGGTACTGATACAAGTTTACCTATGTGTATTTCATAAATCTGTAAAGTACAAAACGAACATGGCGACCAAGCGAATTTGAAATGTTTTAATAGACTTTTCTCGTGATATAACTCTCTGAGCGCAGTGAAATGAGGTACAGTAAATGTTTTTGCAGATTGTAATGCACTGCCATCTAATTTAATTCAATTATTTACATAACCTCAAGATGGCGGCTGTGCGAAATTTTAAAATTAAGTTTTTATTTCTTGTGTCGTAATCATGCGATCCAAGTGAAAGTTTGAATAATGAACCTAGGCAATAATTGCCCTCGAATGGTATATAATTCTATGGCCTATACATATAACAATCCTAAATGGCGAGATTCCGAAATATTTAGACAGTTCTCAATATCTATGAATCTTTTACAGCAACCAAATTGATTTTTTTATGTTCATAGAGACTATGAACATATGTTCACCTAAAAGACTTTCAGTAGCCTGGTGAGCAAAAATCCAACATGGCGGCGACGCGAAGTATAAATATTTAAATGGACGTTTCTCGCGAATTAACTATCCGAGTGCCGTGAATCATTGCACGTTAAATGCTTATACAAATGTTGATCTACTGGCATCTAATTTATTTCAATTGTTTGCATAATCACAAGATGGCTGCTGTGCGTAATTTTAAAATCTCGTTTTTACTTCTTGTGTTCTAATCATGCGATTGAAGTTTGAATACCACACGTACACAATAATATTAATGTAATAGTACAAAAATAAAAATCCAACCTGGCGACCATCTGAAATAATTAGACGGTTCTCAATATCTACGAATCTGTTACAGCAATTAAACTGAAATTTTGTATGTTGATAGAGGCAATTAACATTAGCAGGATATATGAAAATAGGCTGTATAGTTCTTCACGGAACTACTTGTTATATATATAGACTAGCAGAAGTACCCGTTCTTCGAACGGTGTTCGGTGTTGTTACCAGATATTATCATTTGAGCTACTGTTGCAATGGTTAGTGGTTTGTCATTCCTTCATAAGTTTATCAGAACGAAGTTATTTTTCTGGGAATATCACACACACTGTTAATTTAAGGGCCTTAATATGTGGTTTTCGGAGACCCTTTATAGACTCCCGAATTTTGTTTCTCACATTGAGAAGCGCAACATATGCTTTGGTCGTCCTTCTAGGTTAATTTTTATATTTCGCCTATTTTAGCATGTATTTTGAGACGTTTTTCCGTATATACACCCTTTTACTGTATGAAAAGTACGGTGAAGAGTTTTGTAAATGATTGGTGTATTGACTCTCATGGTTACCATACCTAATTTTACGATGCACCAAGTATCCGACCACGAGTTAAAGGCGTACAGAAAGATACACAGAAAGACAGACAGACAATTATATTGTCTACAACATACTACCCAGATATCCAAATATGGGTATACTGTATCTACCACACAGTATCAAACAAAATCATCCTTACGATGAACCCGTATGTCGACAAAAAAAGAGAGGGGAAAATAAAGATTTTTTAAAATGTGCTCTCAAACTAAATTCATCTAACGTGTACTTCCTGACGTGAAATTGAATTGAAAACCATATAGACGAAACGCAATACACTTCACATAAAAACTGACCCTCTACGTTGCTTTAGGTACCCATACACAGAAAGAGCTCTTTCATAAATTATAAAGGCTTGTGGTGCATGAAAATTCAGGTTATTTAGAATCAAATGGCCCAAATTCCTAAAAGCCGCAAAAAATGCTGATTCAATTCAGGAATTTTTGAAAATAATGTTGCTGTTTGGATATATAATAGACCTTCTGTACTATATGTCGAACGTGAAAATTGCATGAGCAAATTCTAGGTACCCCTTGACTCCCTTAATTGCATTGCTGAATTATATAGTCTACGTTGGTTCCGTGATAACCTTATAGCCACTTGCAAACTTTCACAGAAATGTAATAAATGGAGTGACATTGCTTCTTACAGAAATAGATGGAATGTTGGATGCCACCCCTTGAGATAATGTTGTCATGGTTACCAATTTGCATTCCTTCATTAGTTTGTTAAATTAAATTAAATTAGTTTTCTGGGAATATTTCAGAAACTGATGGATTTAGAGCCTTATATTGTACTTTTCGAGGACCCTTTTGGGCCCCCGAGTTTTGTTTCAGGCACCGAGGGGCTTTGTCTGGTAGTTGTACGCCATAATATAATACTAATAATAATAATATAATATAGGAATAAGAATATAATAGACCTGCCGTACCACACCCGCAGATGTAAATCTCGTGAAAAAATTCTAGAGTACCACTTGACCCCCTTAAGCGCATTATACGTATTGATGAATTTTACGGCTTAATTAGGTTCCGTGATAACCTTCTAGCCTTTGCAAACTTTCACACTAAAGTAATTAATGGAATTGCATTGCGTCTTACAGCAATAGATGGACCTCTGAGAATCTGTTGCCATGGTTACCGGCTTTTATTTGTTCATTAGTTTATGAAATGAAATTAGTTTTCTGGGAATATCTAAAAAACGGTTGGTTTTAGGGCCTTAAAATGTAGTTTTTGGGGACCCTTTCGGGCCCCCGAGTTTTGTCTCTCACATTGAGGGGATGAAAATGAGCTTTGTCTCGCCCTTCTACGCCTATTTTAGCATGAATTTTTAGGGGGTAGGCCTCCTTTTATGAGAGGTAGGGAGAAGAGTTACATCAATGATTAGTGCCGTGCCTCTGATGGATAACTGTACCAAATTTTACGTTGATACACCCAGCCTTTCTCGAGTTATAAGGGAACAAAATTGTCCACAGACAAACTAACAAACAAACAAACAGACAAAACATTATATTCCCGCGCATCCATCATAAAACAGTTTGTAACGCGTAAACAACTCAAATTTCCGAAGAAATTCAGAAACTTTCATTTTTATATTAGAGAGATATACCGCACCGCTCGGTGTTGACCGTGTTTTATTGCACAAATTAAGGTTTTACTCGCTAACCGTCGGAGATACACGAAAAGTGATAAGGACCTTTCGGATAGGAAATTAAATTTTAAAACTCGCATGTGCCATCAAAAGTTTTCTATTTCCTAGCGTTCTCTTTTTATTTGATATGGAAATATGAAATTTTGAAACCAAAGGGTGTAGTGACGTCACTAAAATGGTCGCCATTTTTTAATAGTGCAAAATTTCGAAATCAAAAGTATCCTATGTGCAAACATGGTAAATTAGCTTCATCCATGCAAAATTTCATTTAAATCGGACCTGTGGTTCTTGCGTTATTGAGTAACACACACACAGACTGACAGACAGAAAGACAGACACACACCATCTCATTTTTAGCCTATTTTCAATTGTGAAAAAATAGGCTTATGAAATCACCTTTTGTCCGTGTGTGTGTGCGTGTGTGCGTGTGTGTGTGTGTGTGTGAGGTGTGTGTGTGTGTCCCCCTAATAAAATCTAAACAGCTGGAGCGATTTCAATGAAACTCAGTAAGTTCATAGCACTATTCCCGGCGACCTCGACCGTGCCCTTCAAATTTTGTTACGTCTCACCAATCCAACATGGCGGCTGTGCGAAATATTCCACTAGCATTCAATATCTCCGAAACTATTACCGTTATCGCCCTGAAATTGTGTAGGGTGATAAAGGGCACTACTAGAAGTTCACCAATGAGACTTTCAAAAACCTGACGACTACAAAACCAACATGGCGGCCAAGCGAATTTGAGGCATTTAAATAGACTTTTCTCGCGATTTAACTATATAAATGTAATAAAACTTGGTACAGCAAATGTTTATACACATTGTAATGCACTGGAGTCTAATTTAGTTCAATTGTTTACATAACCTCAAAATGGCGGCTGTGCGAAATATTTCACTGACATTCTATATCTCCGAAACTATTACAGATATCACCCTGAAATTTTGTACGGTGATAAAGGGTACCGATACAAGTATACCTATGTATATTTCATAAACCTCTAAAGTACGAAACGAACATGGCGACCATGCGAATTTAAAATATTTTAATAGACTTATCTCGTGATTTAACTCTCTGAGCGCAGTGAAATGTGGTACAGTAAGTGATTGTGCAGATTGTAATGGACTGCCATCTAATTTCATTCAATTGTTTACATAACCTCAAGATGGCGGCTGTGCGAAATTTTAAAATTAAATTTTTATTTCTTGTGTCGTAATCATGCGATCGAAGTGAAAGTTTGAATAATTAACCTAGGCAATAATTGTCATTGAATGGTACATAACTCTATGGTCTATACATATAACACTCCTAAATGGCGAGCTTCCGAAATATTTAGACGGTTCTCAATATCTATGAATCTTTTACAGCAACCAAACTGTTTTTTTTTAATGTTCATAGAGACTATGAACATATGTTCACCTATAGGACTTTCAGGAACCTGGTGAGCCCAAATCCAACATGGCGGCGTTGCAAAGTATAAATATTTAAATGGACGTTTGTCGCGAATTAACTATCCGAGTGCCGTGAAACGTTGCACGTTAAATGCTTATACAAATGTTGATCCACTGGCATCTAATTTATTTCAATGGTTTGCATAATCACAAGATGGCTGCTGTGCGTAATTTTAAAATCTCGTTTTTACTTCTTGTTGTCTAATCATGCGATTGAAGTTTGAATACCACACGTACACAATAATCTTAATGTAATAGTACAAAAATAAAAATCCAGCCTGGCGACCATCTGAAATATTTAGACGGTTCTCAATATCTACGAATCTGTTACAGCAATTAAACTGAAATTTTGTATGTTGATATATGCAATTAACATGATCAGGATGTATAACAAGATGTTCAGTAAAGAACATATAGCCTACTTTCTCCTAAATGTATGAGTATAGTTATAACTCGTTGTTATTATCAAAGAGTATAATAACTATACTTTGTTGAAGACCTTAGAAACGATTTACCTCTACCAAACGCCACAACCTAGAAAAAAAACTGCTACCATCATTGAAGAAAGAAAGATAAGAAGTATCTAACGAATGTTATGGATCTGGAGACATAATCGACCGGACTGGCGGCGTGGCTCAGCGGTAACGTTCTCGCTTGCTGGACCGTATGTTTCAGGTTCGTATCCTGGCGCAGTCAGCTGGCATTTGAGGGTGCACAAATGCGAGGGAGCCGTGTTAGTAAATTTACTGGCACGTTAAAGATCCCCTTCGGGACAAAATTCTGGCACCCCGGCGTCTCTAAAAGCAACAGTAGTTAAAAGGGACGTAAAACCAATAACATTATTATTATTATTATTATTATTATTATTATTATTATTATTATTATTATTATTATTATTACATAATCGGCCTGACGCGGGCAACATCCAACTTTGAGTTGAGGCATGTCTTTACACGTCTGGCTGTGTGTGACTTTCACAACCCTAATTGAATTAACAAATCTTTCCATGACCCTACAGTGACGTGTGTATACCAACTATGTGGATATTTTCGATTGCTATTTGGCTGAAATAAAAGTATTAATTAATATCCTGAACTAGCACCAACGGTAGAGTTCAGATACTATGTGAAATCGTTTTGTTCTTTACTTCAATTAACATTTTCAAATAACGCACAAATAGGCTGTTACAAACCCTTTAAAATAAAAAGTAAAAATGTATCGTAGTAGTCATTCTTCAAATTCGATGCGCATAGAATGCCAATGGTATAGTAATCAATGGAGCCCCACGTAGACTAGTCGTGACATCTAGTGGTGAAATATCGAACAATATAATCCTAACAGAGCGAGTGCATTCTAGCGGCCAGAAGAAGAAACTTTTCAATAAAATCTGTTACCTTTTTGTTAGCTAGATGTCTCGAGTAAATCTGCTGGCGAATTATGTTTTAATTAAATATATATTTTACACCATAATATGCACAATACAACGCTTAATTTTAAAACATCTGAGTCATTACAAAACAATAAACATATAACATTTCAAGCAAAAAACCTAGCTCTGATCGGGTTTGAACCATAGGCATTTGAGCGATAGGCTAACGCTCAACCACTGAGCTAATTGTGTCAACGAATATCGTTCTATATAAAATGACTTACATAGAACTTGTTAGCAAATAATGATTTATACTAAACGATTTCATCACTGGAGTATATTATTTATATATAAAGCATTTCATACAAAGTTTATTTATTTTGTATCAGTACGCTATATTGCATGCAATACTCAAATTAGTGAAATATAATTCAGGCACAAGATATCTGCTGCCATCTTGTCTTATTACTGAATCGGCTCAGCTGTTTAAAATCACGTCTGCACTATAGTATTACAAAATAACCTTTTAATTTCGAACGTGCCTCTTCCTTTAGAACAGTTAAAACGATTCTCGGCTCGATAATCGGAACTGGTGGGTCCCATGATATGGATTATAAAGTTTGCATAATTCGCACGGCCGCCATCCTGAAATGGTATGGCGGACGACTTTGTAGTTTGGTCACAAGACGCATCCTATACGAAGGTATGTTGTTACCAAATTTGGTAGAGATCGGATGATTTGGTTAGTCGTTATTTGATTTTACGTTTTGAACGTTTGAGTGGCCGCCATTCAGTTTTAGTAAAGATGGCGGCGATATAAAACATGACACTGAGGTGTCCTTTGCTAGTGCTACCTTTGTACCAAATTTCGTTCAATTCGCATTCACCGTGTTCGAATTGATAGGGGGGGGGACACATATTCAGAGTACACACACTCACACACACACAGACACACACACACAGACTCACACACACACACATACACACACACACACACACACAGACTCACACACACACATACACACACACAGACAGACACACTTTTTTCGCCCTGTGTTGATCTCATAAGTCTACTTTCATTTTTTGCAAAAATCAAAAGTAGGCTAAAAATAGGCTGTATAGTTCTTCACGGAACTACTTGTTATATATTAGTATGATTAGTATGATAATATTTCAGATCAACTTTAAGCAACCCATACCTGTCAACGTTGCCAACATGATTCTACGCGTGCTGATAAAGACAGTGTTTAAATGCATGTAACGTCCATATTGTTTTTGGGCTTCAACATCCTGACTGCCCTCACTATGTGTAGGACCAACCTTTAGTACGCTTACAAACAAGAGTTTCCCGATTTCTCTGTGCTAGTGTACGAAAAGTTCCAAAGAATTGCATTCCAGAATTAATGCGTGGCAATGACCTTTCAGAACAAGGCTATTTTACAATATTAGTGATTCTCGACTGTTCTGACAGACAAATGAAAAGTTGCACAATACAGACAGCTGGGTTCTAAGGAGAATGAGTGGCCGTTTAGTTACCTAGTAAGCATAGCTTCACAATATCCATCACATACAATAAACCATTCATATCACATGCATTAAAGCATTCAATATTACAATAGTATTAAGTAGGCTAATATCTATAACCAATTATAAATATATACAAATTAAATACTTAAACAAGCATATAATATTTTGTACCGTTGCTCTGTGCTGAGCTCCATAGTTTCAGCAATTACGGCAAGAGCCAACAAATGATCTAACTTGAGTGCACGCTATTCGTAGTGCAATCGTCGTGTTGTTGCTGTTTGAGTCTTCAGTTTACGACTGGTTTGGTGCTGCCCTCCATGCTTCTCTGTCCTGAGCTAATCGTTTCATCTATACATAGCTACCACACCCTACATCCGAGGCAATCTGTTTAACATATTCTAAACTTGGTCCACCCGTACTGTTCTTATCTTCGACCCTTCCTTCTATAACTATGTTTGCTATTCCTGGGTGTCTTAGTATGTGTCCTACCAACCTATCTAGTCTCTTCAGTAGCAGTTGACAGGAACATCTCTCATCTCCCACTCGTCTTAATCCATCTTCATTTTTATCCCTATCCACCCATATGATCTTCATCACTCTCCTGTGTGTCGACTGGCTGCGTGGCTCAGCGGTAACGTTCTCGCTTGCTGGGCCCTAGGTTGCAGGTTCGTATCCTGGCGCAGTCAGCTGGCATTTGAGGGTGCACAAATGCGAGGGAGCCGTGCCAGTAGATTTACTGGCACGTTAAAGATCCTCTTCGGGGCAAAATTCCGGCACCCCGGCGTCTCTAAAAGCCACAGTAGTTAAAAGGGACGTAAAACCAATTACATTATTATCATTCTCCTGTAACACCACATTTCAAACTTCATTCTCCTATTTTCAGCTGCTCCAACAGCCCAAGTTTCACTTCCATAGAGCACCACGCTCCAAACAAAGGCTTTCAAAAATTCATTTTAGAGCCTTGTGACAACTTGGTCAAAAGACCCATGTTGAACTTGTTTAGAAACTGGTATTTATGTGATGACTATAATAGTGTGTGAAACTGCATTAGGGTCAGGGATAAGGTAGGTATCTGGGAGTTCAAGTCAGGTTCTATCCCGGTATTTGTCTGGAGGGAGTGAAGAAAACCACTAAGAAAATACACACTGAGAATAGCCACTGTCAGCACCCAAACTTGCTGCATCTGCTCTTGTGACTGTTTTTTTTAGCGTATGGCTTTTAGTGCCGGGAGTGTCCGAGGACATGTTTGGCTCGCCAGTTTTGTAGCTGCTTCGAGACGGACACCCAATGGGTGAGCTACAAGTACCGTTGGGGAGGAAACTTGGAATGGAAGGTAGAGGAGTTGGATGGTAGCGGATGTGGCCCATAGTTAGGGACCAACCCCAGCATTTGCCTGGAAGGAAGATGGGAAACACAGAAGACCATCGTCAAGGTTGCCGGCGGGGGGTTTTGAACCTCCTCGCCTCCCGGATGTGAGCGACTGCCAGCAGTCATGCCGTAACGACCACGGCTAACTCCCCCGTTATGTGACTGTTGATCACGATTTATCGAGCATGGCTATGGCGTTTGACGTGGTGCAATCTGCTCGTGTACGTACGCGCAATGCAAAGAATTCACGTTCATATTCCGATTCTGTCTCATTTCAAGTTGTTGCTTTCAAAAAATGTCCATCTTATTAGAGGCTAAATCTAACATGATCGCTAATTTGTAGCGTGTTTCTCGTAAACATTTTGGTGACAAGGAAAAGTGCAGATCTCCGGAATTTGATTAGGTACCATCCTATCACTTAAGAATAATCCCACGGTAAAACCTCTGTTTTATTTTTGTCGTGTGGCCTCCTGAGAGGCCGAGTGCGGGTCTTTCTAGTCGACGCCCGAGGGCGACCTGTGCGTCGTGATGAGAGATGGAATGGATGAAGATGAATTAAACTGAGCAAGGATGTGGAAGGAAGCAGTCGTGGCCTATCAGAAGGTACCGTCCCAGCATTTGCCTGGTGTTGACAATGGGAAACCACGGAAAATCATTTCAAGGACGGCTGACGGTGGGCCTCGAACCCACGCGTCTACCGAGTCAGCAGAGAGCTTGGCCCCATGATCTAACGCTGCGCTTTAACCAGCGTAGCCACTGCTGTCGGTAACCACTGTTCACTCCCAGCACAATGACACAATACCTGAACTTATGTCTGTGTTGTGTGCACACACATTGATCGCATTGCCCCACTTCAGTCACCGTGAAATATTATATCAATGACCACCAGTGCGTCAGGGGCATACTAAAGAGTTAACTTGGATTATAACAGAATTCCAGGCGACCATTTACGGAGAACGCTTGAGTTGGGTTGGTTTGCTAGTATTGGTGTAGCATTGTATAGAATTAGGAAACAGAATACATTCTGAACACTTCATTGTAGAAAAATACTCGTCTCTTCGCAAACTCAATACGGGAGATATTACCAAATTTCTTGTAAAAGATCAAATTAAGTTTTCCATGCCGTGTCAAAATATTTGGAATTTCATATATTTGCCTATGAATAGTAGGCTATATTTATCACACACCCACCCTTTCTATAAAATTGAAAATCAAAATTTTTAAACAAAACAAGATGTTCAGCAATGAACATATGGCCTACTTTCTCCTAAATGTATTAATATAGTTATAGGTTACTTCTTTGTCGTTATCAATGTGCTTAAGTACAGATCAGTCTCACTTTCAATGACTAGAAATATTCTGAACTTGCACCTACAGATAGCGTACAGGTACTATGTGGGATCGTTTTGCTCTTAAGTTCAAATAACATTTGCAAATAACACACAATAGGCTGTTACAAACGCTTTAAAATAAAGATTTATCGTATTATGAACTTCATAATGTAATTCTTCACGTTCGAAGCGTATAGAATGTGAACGGTAGACAAACCAATTGAGTCCAATATAGAACAGTCATGACAACTTGCGGAAAAGTTTCGCATTAGATCACCTTATTGTGCCAGAGATATTTCTATGCATTTACATGCCCTTACATGGTATCGCATTACCACCACAAAGTTGGCCCCAAAGCCGACTTGATGAGAGCTACGCTCTCCTCTACCGGTCTAGACAATGAGCCATTTTACATGAAACCTACTACACCGTTGATATTTTCTCGCGCCTATCCTTGATGACGAGTGCATTCTAGCGGCCACAACAGGAGACTTTTGGAATACACCTTTGGCATGGGTTCCGACAGGCCGATATAGAACGCAGATCGCATATGTTTGGTCGTGGTTGTCAACGTATAGGTCATCTGATTACAGGCAGATTTCTCTCGTGCAGATCCTGTGAAGAACTTTTTTAAAATTAAATATATATCTTCCATTGCAAAATGCAATATTTAACACTTAATTTTATAACGTCTGAGCAATTTCAAAATAATAAATATTTAAAAAAATCAAGCAAAGGAACCAACTCAGTTAGGTTTTGAACCCCGGCCAAACAAGCGAAAAACTAATACTTTACCACAGAGCCAAATATGTCCACCGAAATCCGTCGAAATCAATTGACTTACATACAACGTCCAAGCAAATAATGATTTTGACTATGCATTTTTCAATGGAGTATATTTTATTGTAAAGCATTTCATACAAAGTGTATATTATGTCTATCAGTAGGCTAAATTGCATGGAATACGCAAACTAGTGAAATATAGGCCAGGCACAATACATCGGCTGCCTTGTTGTCTTGTAACCGAGTCTTGCTTTTAATATCACTGCTACCGGGTAATATTATTACATGAACTTTAAATATAGAACGGGCCACTTCCTTTAGGACAGTTTAAACCTTTCTTGGTTCGATAATCGGTACTAGTGGTTTCTAAATTATAGATAATAATCCTTGCATAATTCACACGGCCACCATCTTGAAATGGTACGGCAGATTACATTCTAGTTTGGGCGCAAGACTCGTCATATATGGAGGTATGTTCTTACAAAATTTGGTAGAGATCGGATGATGAGTTTAGTCGTAATTTGATTTTACGTTTTGAACGTTTGAGTGGCCGCCATTCAGATTTGATAAAGATGGCAGAGGAATAAAACATGACACCGAGGTGCCCTGAGCTAGCACTATCGCTGCACTAAATTTCGTTCAATTCAGTTTCGTCGGGTTTGAATTGATAGGGTGGGGGGCAGAATACAGAATACAAGCACACAGACAGTCACAATGTTTGGCCCTGAGTAGATCTCATAAGTCTACTTTCATTTTTTGAAAAAAATCGAAAGTAGGCTAAAATAGCTAGTGGAATACTCTTTGAAAATTGGCCTATGATTGTAAGCCATGTGACTCCTGGCATCCCATTTTCGACCGCGATCACTGGAGGGTTAACAACTTGTGGATATTAGCAAGACAGCTCACTAATATAATAGAAACACGAGGCTCAATATATACCAGCCCACATTGTCTTAGTTGATAACTTATGTGTTGTGTATGGAAATGCTGGGAATGAGGTTACAATTCAGGAGTCAAACCACAAGTATAGGGCTTGTTTTTTTTCTGGTAAACGCACGGCTATGGAGTGCTTGCTAATACTATGAAGAGTCCATTAAGTTATAATTAATTCTGTAGGGTAAACTTTCCGACCCAGAAATACAATTCACCATTTTAAAATTACTCTACTGTTGCATATCTATCTTGTGATAGACAACCATCATCCCCCAAGGAAACATAAAATTGATGGCCTAGGGAACATATAAGATGTACTGCTACCCCGGACAGCAAAATGTTTTCACGTTGTGTTGGAAGGCTACAAAAGCTTTTTATATGAGAAACAAAGGGTTGCATTCCCCATCGGAACCAAAATAAAATTGCACATCGGGGTAATAATATGTATGTGTGTGTGTCTGTGTTGGTGGTTGAGAGAAAGAAGGGAATAAGACCTGGGTTATAGGGGAGGCAGAAGGGGTGGGGAAGAGCTCACAACTACACACAAGATTTACGAGGGGTGGGGGTAGGTGAAGCTTCGGTAATGGAGTTTCCATGCTTCCTGGGTCGTTTTATGTGACCAGCCTGTGCAGGGCGGAGAGGGGTGGCACGTAGTGACGGGTCCTGACCCCATGCACTGTTCTGCATCGTTAGGTCAACATTCGTTCTCCGGCAAAAAGAAGCTTAGTCATGGGTTTGTTTCTTAATTGAGTCACTGATCTTACGTTTCCGTTCTATTCTTTAAGGAGCTGCAATGAAATATGTGATTTGGGCAATGACCGCCATTCTATCAGTGGGCTATCATTGTTGAAGGGTGACAACAATATAAATTATCAGAGAGCAGTAGAGGAAGGAGTTTGCAACCCGTGGCCTCCGGCTATGTTGTGCGGCCCCCGATCGAACCTCCAAATTTCTGTGTTTATATACATAGGCCTATGTGTATGTAAATTATAGTTTTGTTCCACAGAGCTAAACCGTTATTCTAAATTCGTTACAAGGATCAAATATTAACATTTTTTTTTTCAAATGACTGTATCCTCCTGCTCTAGTAATGTGACTGCTGGCAGGCATTAATTTGTTAAAATAAAATATTACGTGAAGTATTACTTGCCACGGTGGGTGAGTGGTTATAGTGTCGGACTACCAACCCCAAGATTGCAGGTTCGCCCCTGGCCATGGTAAGTGATTTTTGAAGGCGACAAAAATCACGATACTCATGTCATACGTTGTTGGCATGTTAAAGAACCCATTTGAATTCAGTAGGCCGTGTTCAATGGTAAAATTAATCTCGGGATTTTCCGCCAACACAAAGTTCCTCCTTTCTCTACTTGAAAGCGCTGTAGTGTCAAGGAGCTTAGATATCTAACCTCCTTGACTTTCATAGCGCTCAAAGGAACGACGAAATTCGACATGCAAGCTACCCTCTGGGTGTCAATTAACAAAGCTTGCACCAGGCAACCGAGGCCATACGATATTATTATTATTTACTTCGAAAAGTTTGACGTAAATAAAAAGTAGACTGCCCCTGTTAAATCAACAGTCACTTAGGCTACCAAGTCACAGGGCAATATAGGCTTTTCAATAATGGCCACTTTATGAATGAAACATTAATGATTAAATGGAATTATCGGCAAGAAAGACAAACTTGTTCAGAGTTTTAATATATAGTTGTAAATATTGAGAATGAATCCCACTCCTTGTCCTCAATATAGGGCTAAAAAAATAATATATATATATATATATATATATATATATATATATATAAACAAGATGTTAAGTAAAGAACATAGAGCCTAATTTCTCCTAAATGAATGGGTATAGTTATAACTCTTTGTCCTTTCCAAGGAGTATAATTGAATGTTGGTTGTAGTAGCTTGTTGAAATTTAACGTGCTATATTATACGTTGATTGATTGAATCCTCATCTCAATTGAAGGGTACATAGGAAGAATGAACATAGTCACAAAAAGCAAATTTTACAGGAGAGACATTTTAAAGTTTGAAAACTACTACAAAAAATTCTTTGTGTGTAAGTGTCTACATAATTGTCACATATTTGTGCATCATATCCATCAAAAAGATGATTCTAAGTCGACAATTACTCTAGTAATACACTTTTCTATTAATTAATGTGAGGACTATGTGCGTTTTTCCTCTGGATTCTCCTAAAAGAATGGGTGCATTCATGATATTACAAAGATTATTTCTCAAATATAGCATTAATACTACTTTAATACATGTATTTAAGATAGTTTAGAGAGTATGTTACAATTTTCTTTAATTTTTTTTAAATGAAGAAAATGAAATTAATACAAATTCAAATTAAAACCTTATACTCAATTATACTGTTAATGTGTTAAGATTACTTCAAATTAAAATGTATCCATTGATGTCTTGTTAAGGAAGGTTCAATTTGTAAAATTTTGGCCTTCAATTTCAAAAATTAAAATAATTGGTACACAGCATAAACAATAATTTGAACATTTTTATAACTGAATATGGCCATACACATAAAACGTAATAAACACTGTAATATTTCTACGTCCTTCTGTGTAATGGTCGATTTCAGTTGAGCCCCTTACCACAGTATGTTATCTTCGTCGTCTGCTTGGTTCTTAGTTGACTCTTTCACGACAGGTAGGCGACTAAAGAACTCCTGTGCGTCATCTCGGCAAAACTTCTTCAGTACTTGAAGGTCCTTGTGCTTCTCTTTAGGCAAAGGAATTGGTCCTAAATATGCTTGCGCAACTTCGTGTTGGCCATGTGGGAAGTTCTTACGCCCTGTTGCTGTAACAACAGTGGAATTGAAGAGTCCATTGAATGTTTCACGGTGATTAACTGTCTGTGGATATCTGGGTGTAATTCGAAGTTCCAAGATGGGGCGTGTTGCAGCAGGAAATGCTTTCTTATACATCGGTGTTAGAAAGTTACCCCAGGACTTGAACATATCAGTTTTACACTCAACTACCTCGAAAGGAGAAGGTTTCACTCGAGCACTTCTAATTACTTCACGCCAGTCATCTGGGGTTTCTGCTGGAGATTTCTTTTGGATTAGATCCATGTTCTTGTCACACTCCATGTAGGAATGTCCTCTTATTGGGAATGTGACAAATATTTGGTCAAAGCGATTCAATGTTATTGCTACATAGTGGAGAAATCTAATCATGGTGAAGTTTTTGTTTTGCCCACTACATGGATCACAGAAAATGTGAAGTTTGCAGACAGAATTATCTAAGTAGTTTGTTATGAAATGATGTAGCATTGAAACTACGTCGTCTGCTCCCTTTTTCCCACTGTCTGATCGTAAGTGTAAAACACCGATATTACAGATGCTAAAACATGTACATTGAATACATAAAATGAAAGTTGCCTACGATAATAGGCCTCACTGGTTGATATGTTTGGTAATGGGAGATTTCTACCAAAATCTATAGCTATCGCCTCGTATGTTGCATCTTTTCTAGCTTCTCTTTTTGCGTTTCTCTTCCTTTTGTAGAACCAGTCAGCTCTAACTTTGTGCAGTTTCATTTCGTCATGCAGTTTTTTCAGATCTTCTTCTAACTTCCTTATTTCCTCCTGATTAGATGTTTTAACCTTAGCCTTTTCAATGTTACTAGCTGATGCTTTCTGTTCATCGCATGTACTACACGTGTCAGTTCGGCGATACCCAAAAGATATGTTATATTTTGTGACAAATGTTTCTCTGAATGTCTCATAAGAAATTTGAACACTGGGATAGCGTTCCAGAAACATGACCAGCAGCTTTTTCACATTCAGGTCTTCAGGTAGGTAAACTTTTCCTGTATCCTGCAAACTGTAATGAGATTTGCGCCCTTTAAGAGAACTGAGAAACGTAGCCATTGCTTCATACGTTTCCTCAGGAAGTTTACTTTTACCTCTGTTCTCATGTTTTCCCCTTTTGTCAATCGGGGAATGTTCTGTTGTAGCTAGGGACGATTTAATTGTGTGTAAACGGTGGGCAGTTACACCGAAAAAGGACAAGATTGCTTTAAAACAAACATTAATTTCTTCGATTGTCCCTTCAAGCACGACACGAACTTTATACACATAAGCAAAATCATGCAGGCGGGTCTCTTGTGCTTTCAACCGTGGTCGCCTTCGGTTTACAGGAATGACGGAAATTAATCCCGCCAAGTACGAGTTCTGGGCATTTCTATCACCTAACTTATTAAAATCAGTTATGAGCGTATTCCTTTCATTAGAAGTGACCCGCTTAAAAAATTGCAAGCGTTTGCAGTCACAGTCTTCACCAAATTCGTATGTAGTATCTCGTAACCTTTTCATCACACTTTTCACACTACCGTATTTACGTTTCTTCTTTGTAGAAGTTCCTATACTCGCAACTTGAGTCTCCTCATCACTTGAATTGTAGACATCAGTATCCATCACAGCATCCATCGTACTACATACAATGTTATTGTAACACACCACACAACACAGAAACAGAACAAGTCACCTGACACAACCAACATTCATTTAAACTGCAATGGCGGCCACACGCGCATGCGCATTGCAGCAGTTCGTTTAATGTAGTTCCGCGCGAACATTGTTCGTTTTTCCTCTGTGTACCATTTCTATTTCACTGCATATCTTGGACATCGTTCAATGTTTCACTGTGATATTTCACGTGTTCAAAGCTTCGATACTAAGCTAATTAATGGGACTAATAACTCATTTTCAGATTTTTTGGACAATGTTCGTTTCTCCTCTGTACCCTTTAATTATAAATGCACATACCAATACAGCCATCTAAATAGCACAGGTTATCACCCAAGTACATGCGGCTAATTGACCATGATGTCCAAGCCTCTCAAATGAAACAACAAAAAGTTCAACACCTTCGTACCCAAATCCTCCCTCGTACAGAAGTGCACAATCTAGTACGGATATCACAGTGACGCAGTTCATCAGACAAATTCTACACACACCCAAGTTCACAGGGCTAATAGCCACTATGTCAAAAAGCCTCTAAAGAATCAACAACAACAACAACAGTACCTACTGCAGATGACGGACAGCTTCTTACACAAATCGTACCTTATTTACAAGTACACACACTAGTACAGACATCACAGTGACACAGGTTATCAGACAACTTCTACACACATCCAAGTAACCGGGGCTACATGACCATGATGACGCAAAGCCCCTAAAGATTCAACTACAACAGTATGTACCGCGGATCAAGGACAACGAATATTAATCGCTGTATTTGAGTGTTGAAATTTTTTCGATTGCAAATACACTATAGCCTTCTGTATATGCTTAACATTATAACTTGTGAGTAGTTATAAATTAATATATACAAAAGAAATTAAGCAAAAAAAAATTGAACCCGCTTGGATTCAATCCACGAACCTCCAGGTTACGAGTTAATGACGCTAGCCCAGAGCTACACAGCGCCATCACTGGTGTTACGTTAACAACTGGTTTAGAAAAAATAGGTCTATATAGCATGTTCTGTCTTGGAAAGAACGATTTCGTTAGCGTTTTCTGCCGTTTCTATAAACCATTTGATACTAAATTTGTATTATTTTGTTCAGAGCATAATCATTCCTCAAAGGATATTAATCTACTGAAATATGGACTAGCGAGGAAACAATAGCCTCCATATTGACCCAACGGGGCGGCACGGCCCAGCACGGTACGGCACGGTCAGCCTGAACTATTAGTCACTACTACAGGCCGGACGTTTGTTTTAGACGAGTGAAAAATCTTAATGGAAGCCTGGAGGCGAGTTACTACAGTACCTGTGTTGTTATCAGCTGCCCCAAGCGGTCCGATGATTGACAAAGATGTTTCACACTTCTGCTAGGAGTACAGTCATTGGCAAGTATAATGACATCCTGTTCGTAACTATGTAACGTGTACTTCCGCGACACACAATACTTCGATGTGGACTGTACTGTCTGCTCAAGTCTGGAATTCCATTACATCAGATCGGTGGTGACAAGTGTGAAGCGATAGGGTGAGAGAGTGAGTGTGTGCAGGCTCACCCGCAAGCTTCAAGGTCAAGGACAATCGTCTAAAACAAACGTCCGGCCTGTACGAATAATATTCAATTATAAAATGTTAATATCCTACAGGTCACCCCCTTGAAGACAGTTTAAACCACTCTCTGTACGATTAGCGGACTTCGTGAGGTACGGCCTTGTTTAATCGTAATTTACGGTTACGTTATAATAATTGCATGATACAAACATCCGCCATACTAAAACCATTTTGCTGATGACCTTGTAGTTTTGGCAAAAGACGCTTCCTACAATATACATTGTTGCCAACTGTAGTAGAGATTGGATGATTAGGTTAGTCGTAATTTGATTTAAGCTTAGAAGATTTGGATGGGCGTCATTTCTTCTTCGTTATGAGTGCGACGATATACAACATGATACCAAGTTATACGTTGCTAGTGCTACCACTGTAGCAAAATTGATTCGATTTGGTTTCGTCGTGTTTGAATTGATAGAGGGGATCGGTTTGCACTCATGTACGGCCGCCATCCTCAGGCTATTTAGATGATGACCTTGTAGTTTAGACAAAAGACGCTTTCCACATTAAGGTATATTCCCGCAAACATTGGTAGAGATCAGGTGATTAAGTTGATAGTAATTTGATTTACGCTTTGAACATTTGAGTGGCCGCCATTCCGTTTCCGTTAAGATGGCGGCGATATAAAATATGACAGTGAGGTGTCCTTTGCTGGTGCTACCTGTGTACCAAATTTTGTTCAATTGGGTTTCGTCGTGTTTGAATTGATAGGAGGGAGGGGGTTGGGGGGCAGAATTCAGAATCCAAGCACACTCACCCACACACCCAGACAGACTAACAACTTTTGGTCCGTGTATACCTCATAGAACTACGGTACTTTAATCTTTGCAACTATGGAAAGTAGTCCCCGATTCTTGGATGTTGCGGGTAAACTCGAGAACCACTGGATGGATTTTGATGCGGTTTTCACCATTCTGTAAAGGATATCTCGAGAATGATTTCTGTAGAAAATAATTTATTTATGATCAAAGGAAGCCGAGCAGTAACGATTTAAGTGGAAAAGTCGAAAAAAAAACTGGCGTCCGAGCGCTTTGTAAGCTTACGCTGGGCAAACGGTTAAAAATATATAAATACTATGAGTGTAAGAATTGTTCAGCATGAAAAGTTCTACAAAAAAGTCCGTGAGAGCATATGTCTATCTTCAATACATCGCCCACTATAAGTGTTTTTACGATTTAATTTCTTCCAACCATGTACATTCAACTACTGAGGCGACAGTTTACGAGCTGGCTAAGGGCGAGTCTATCATCCCTGTTACAGCCTAGCTATAGGGCGAACCTATTGCCCCAGATACAGCCAGCAGGAAACCGTCGAGTCTTGTTGAGTTAAGACTTCTGAGAAGGGTGGTTGTGTTTGGAGTATCCCTGGAAGTGCAACTCGGGTTTTCTTCATTTCGCCTGTGAAACACAGTCAAGTTAAGATTCGATGGAAGGGGGATTTGAGTTTCATTCTCCTCGCCATTCTCTGGAAGTGCAACTCTCATTTCGCCTGAGAAATTTTCGTTCCGCAAAATTCACAGTCAATTTAAGATTGGACGGAAGGGGGATCATATTATATTAAATTATACTGATTAGCGTATAATCTCTTCTTAGTATAAAATAAAAGTCCCCGATTCTTGGATGTCACGGGTAATCTCGAGGACCACTGCATGGATTTTGATGCGGTTTTCACCATTCTCTAAAGCAGAGGTTCCCATTAGGAATTATTCTCGGACCCCCTAAAGCGATCGTTATGTAAGCACGGACCCCCTGCTCCCCTCGGAAGGAAGGCATACTATACCCATGGTACTGGTGCTGACTGGCTTCGAATCTGATGCTCCAGAGAGGAAAAATCACGCATATGATTTTTCGGGATGTCGAACCAGAGGTCTTCGAGGAAAAAAAAACTCATGTTAACCAAGAGCCATATAATATAAGACTATTCATGAAATATCAGCTTAATTCCAGATGTCTTGTAGGAATTATAAGCAATATTGTACAACATATAAGGTATTCATAGTACTGTAAGATGCTGTATTTGAGCAAAAGGCACAGTTTCGAGGCAGAACTGACAAGTGAGAAATTAGCTTGTTCAGAGAGGCATGTCAGCTTGGCGCCCAGGGACTTTTACGTCTACGAAGGGGAGCCAAGACAGAGACTAATGACTGTGGGAATCACAGAAACATAAGGAAAAAGGTTGGAGTGGGGAGGACGCCACCAGAAAATAATTGATTACATGAAAACGAGACATCCAAGAGAGTTGAAATCAACACATAGATGAATAAAATCCGAAGAGGATAATTATGATTTCAAGAAATATGCTTATCGGAGCATATTAAGCTTTGCACAGACTGCGAACACAGAAACGCGGATGTCAGACATCAGCGGAAGAAGATGAAGGGGAATCCCGGAGATAGCGTACCCAAGCCCTCGCCAATATAAATTAATATTAATTAATTGAACGATCAAATCACTGGCACGAGGATGAAATTGTAACCTCCGTGGAAAGTTGGACCAGATGAAGGCAGTGTCAGCCCTGGAAACTGCAGGTTTAAAGGAAAGGTCGTTCCGTGGGTTTGAGAGAACTATGTTTCGAGAGGGAATCTTTAAATAGGGCACGAGGCCATGGAGAAGTCAGTCAATTTGGAGCACTTACGCGAGGAGGGTGCTGTCCGTTCGCTCGGAAATTTATACACAAAGACCGCGCAACTAACGAACAAAGTAATTTACATTTGCAGATGTAAAAATGTTATATGAAGTCAACTTGGACAGCTCACGAGAGGAGGGTGCTACTCCTTCGCCCGGAAAGTTATGAACAAAGACCGCGCAACTACAAGTGCAAAGTATTTATACAAGTGTGTGGAAGGAACACTTGATGTTTAAGCTAAAGTAAATAGAAGTATTTCAGCCAGGAAGATGTTCTTTAGTACTGAAATGATAGGACGAAATTACGAGTGCGCAGACGCCGTAATAATAATAATAAGCCAAGTAAAGCTGATAGTTATCAAGACGCGCAGTAACTGAAATAATGTAGTATGAACAGTAAATTACACCGTCATATGGGTAATTTGATAAAGCGCGCACGTCATGATCTACTAATCAAAAATGGTCACCCTATATCCATTATTATAGATCCTGGGATGGGAACCATGTCACAGGCTTTGTGATATTATTCAAGTACAGACAAAGACACTGAGTAGAACACGTGGAGAAACATTCACACTAGCAGCCGTTTGAACGAGGGTTAGCCAGGATCGCGTTTGATAGAGACTTCCATTGGAGTTAGATGTCGGAAATCACATGCACTCATTACCCAGGACCGCTGAGTGACAGTGAACAACTTAGCCGCCGTGATCGGATTAAGCGTCGGAAGTGTGCACACCATCATGAAGGAACGACAGCACTTGCGCATAGTGTGTGCCCAATGGGTGCCCCACAGTCTTCAACCACACCAGGAAGCATGTCGAATGGCCCACTGTCTTGGTCATCTGCAGCGCTATGCGAGGAAAGGGACTGAGTTCCTGGCACGAGTGGTGGCTGGAGATGAGTCATGGTGTCATCACTTCGAATCAGAATCCGAACGACAAAGCCTCCAATCGAAGCATCCAGGGTTACCACCACCCAAAAAAGGCAAGGCCATCCACACGAGAGCAGGAAAGGTAATGCTGACGTTCTTCTTTGACCAAGATGGCCCCCTTCTAATACACTTCATGCCGCACGGGACAACAGCGAATGCCCAACGTTACTCGCAAACCTTGACCACCCTTCGCCAAGCGATCAAAACAAAACGACCAGGCAATCTCACCCGTGAGGTCATTCTTCTCCACGACAATGCACGACCTCATACGGCCAACACAGTCGCGGCATTCCTGCAGAAATGCAAATGGGAGGTTCTCGGTCACCCTCCATACGGTCCAGACCTTTCTCCCTGTGATTACGCCATGTTTGGTCCCATGGAAAGGGCTCTGCGGGGCCAACGATTCACCTCGGACGTCGACGTCCAGCTGTACGTGCGGAACTGGTTCACATCGCAGCCCAGGAATTTTATGAGACAGCCATTCACCGCCTCGTGTCACAGTGGGACAAGTGCCTCAACAGCCAGGGCCAATAATTCTAACATACATATACTGGTTTCTGTAATCCCGCTCGTTACTTTTTGAACGCACCTTATAATTTTGTGTCTACTTTCTGTACATTTTCTAACCATACATGTGCACACTACTCAGCAGCCGAATACACAATACTGATGCCAGTTAGACGTAGACAGTCTGCAGAGGCTCCCCAGGAGGAACCACTGAGCCTATACAGTTTGTTGTTTCTTGCTAGAGAGCTCTTTGAAACGCAGGGTTCTATCTAAAATGACACCGAGATATTTTGGGTAAGGATTGTGCCTCAATTCTTGTCCATTGAACACAGCTCAAGGTTTGTACTACGCAGCACGGTTTGGTAGATGGAAACAAGAGACTTCAGATTTAGTTGTGCCTGAGATTTATCTCCAGGTCTTGAATAAAGCTTACATTTTCACCTGATCCTCCGAAAAAATAGGTTACTATTCTGTGCAACCGGCGAGATATCACCAGCATAGATCAACTTGGTTGATTTTGTGTTTGGCAGATCATAGATATACAAATTGAAGAGAAGTGGAGCCAAAACAGATCCCTGTGGTAGACCATCATTTCGTTTGCTTTTCAGGCTTTTGGATTCATTTAGAAACACTTTAAATTGCCTTCCACTTAGATATTAGATCCACAATTTCTCGGCTCGGATCAACATGCAGTAGTTTGTAGATCATCCCCTGTCGCCAAACAGTATCATACGCAGTTGTAAGGTCGACGGATACTAGTGTTGTTGTTGGCACATAAGAGTGACCAATCGAATTAGTATTGCGCGCAGTTTTAGGTATATAAATTTCACTGTAAATGATTATTTAAATTGGCAAGACCAAGAAAAAGCATAGTCTTTAATCCAAAGGAGTGTTGGTTCTTCAACAAAGATACACAATGCATTGCATTTGAGTGATTTAAAATCGGTTCTTGAAAAATCGGATGTTAACATAGAGGGACAGTTAAGGAATGGTTTTACTGTTCCTTGATTCCCACGCACTCTTAAAATACGGAAATATACAAACGTATTTTTATGGCGATGTTGTTGTTAATCAATTTGAGGGTCATCAGACCCATGTAGTTTGGTGCGTGTTGACCTTGTCTGTTAACCTATATTCCTGTGATCACTGTATTACTGTGTGTAAGTGTATTGGGGACATGGATGGAGTAGGTGCCCCAGGACTTGAGGTAAGGTAACATCCCGGCATTTGCCTAGAATGAATGTGGAAAACCCCGGTGAAAATTCACTCTATCAAGTTCCAAGGTTTGCCGCTCGGTATTAGTGACAGTAGCATCTGGTAGCCAAAGTTGGAACTACTTGGAATTGAACTTGTTGGGAGCCCTCGGGCGTTCAATGAAAAATACCCAGCTATGGCCATTCGGCTGCAATTCCTATATAATAACATCAAATTTGGGATGGCAACTCTTAACAACCGGATTCGAACCTGCGATCTCCAGACCTGCTGCAGCTGCCCTCACGGCCGTGGTCCGTGATTTGACGAGCACGACTATGCCGCGGGGTGCATCCTTTCATATTAAGAACAGAGTTTTAATGGTCAGCATTTACACTATGCAATGTCCAAGTGAAATTTAATTCAGACTTCGTGGTGTGATGATTTGAACCTTGTTAAACCTCCCACATTCATCCCTATCATGGCTCAGTGCTTTCCAGGCGCCATCGGAAAACGAACTCTGTTGCCGTCGTGAGTAGGCCTACATTTTACGAGGTAATAAGTAAGACGGAGTTAGCAGTGCTCTATTTTCTTAGTAGATCGTGGGAGTAACATTCTTATGTTCAGATATAGAGTTTGGTGTCTTTCTTTCCAAGAGAGGAGTGTTTCGAAATCGTATTTTTCACGACCGTGAATGTGATTTTTCAGGTGTTAGTTTGTAGTGTGCTTATGAAGTACTAGCCATCAAGGTGCCCAGAAAGCCAGGCACATTGGCCATGCTTCAATCAAGGAACATCTGTCAAGTTAATTTCTCAAACGATTGCGTTAGTTCCCAAAAACTTTGAACCGCAAAAACCTAGTAAAAGCTGTCAACACGTCACCTGTGCCTGTGATTAGCGATTATTTTGGCACTAGCAGTAGTGCCCGGCTCCGACCGGTGGATTTATATGTTTTATGGATGATAATGAATACTACTACAGAATTGGCACATTATATATAAACCTAACCCCGTGGCACTACAGCCCTTGAAGGACCTAGGCCTACCAAGCGACCGCTGCCCAGCCAATTGGCCTGCAGATTTTGGGGTTACGCGTGGTCAGCGCGTCGGGTCCCCTCGGCCGTTAATCTTGGTTTTCGTGACCGGGGCACTGTCTCACTGTCAGACAGCTACTCAATTGACCTCACGAGGCTGAGTGCACCCCGTTCCAACCCTCACGTCAGTTTTAAAATCCCTGACGGAGCCGGGGATCGAACCCGGGGCCTCCGGGTGAGAGGCAGGCGCGCTACCCCAACACCACGGGGCCGGCCATTATATATAAACTAACAGAAAAAACAAATGTAAAAATATAACTTTTTGTGGTGGTAGTGGGGGTGATACCTAGTACGGTATAATGGACAAACATTCACGTATTTTTACACTAATGATAATGATAATAATGAATAGGGAAACGACTATTTACTAACGACAGTACTGACACAATGTGATTTACGAACGAATGGAAAAATATGATTTGAAAGAGGAGTAAGTGAAATAAAAGACATCTGCTAGGGCCTATACCTCATTGGCTGTTAGAAAAATAGAGACCAATAGTGTCGTCAGTTGTCTCGTAGCGCTGTAGGAAAATAATCAGAGCACTTTGGAAAACTTTAGCTGTCCCGAGCTCCTGAGGTAGCAACAGTGTCATTTAGCGCCACATAGCGCTGAAGGATACGGATCGGAATAAATGAAAGTAAATTTGAAATCACCAACGCTTATTGCAGCTGATCTACACCTCAATGTACTGCACCAACACTGTCGCACTTATACAGAGGCATAATATATGCATGATGGTAACTTTTTTCAGGGGCCTAAGAAATCTTTTTGTACTAATTACTCCCCGTGACTGCAATTTATACGCAGCGCAAGATGCAACACTATTTTTCGCAATTCTGCATCAGGACACGGGCAGGGGCGGCGTGATGCAGCCCGCATTGTCAGTCGACAATAGACTTATTAAAATATTCTTACAGTTCAACTACTACGTACATGAATGGTTCTAGGGCCTTAAAACGCGTTTCTCAAGTTCCATTTGTCTGTTATTCTAAATATAGAGAACGGAGAGGGTTGTCCAAAATATCAAATGGACATTGTTACCAGCAGGGTTTCAAACGGTAAGTAAAATTCGTTGTAAATAGGTGAAACGGTTTAGATTTGTGCCAAAGGGACTAAATGCAGGGAATGGAGTGGTCTGTCTGAAATTTCATGTAGACAGTCTTACTCGCAGGGTTCCAAATAGTAAGTATACAAATTTTGGTTAAGATCGGTGGAACGGTGTGGATTTATGCAAAAGGGCCTAAATGCAGGGAATGGAGTGGTATGTTCGAAATTTAAAGTAGACAGCGTTTTCATCGGGTTCAAAATGGGAAGTATACAAATTTTGGTTCAGATCTGTGAAACGGTGTAGATTTGTATTGTTATCTATCAATTCTAGCCACAAGATGGCTTCACCCAGAGAAGCCATTTGTAACTTTGAAGATACAAAAATTAAATAAAAATGAATATTCTGCCTCATAAATGGCCTTTCTTTGAAATTTAAGCAAATTACCTAATTAGTACTGTAATTGAACAAATCCACCTTTTTAAAACTCTTCTTATCTCCGGGCGTGTGCAGATATTCTGAAAGGACTGACTCGTACATAGGCCTTACCAAAACCTCATATAAATTAATAAAGACGAAGGAAGGTTTACATGCATCTAACTAAAAAGAAACTATCCAATTTAAATTTACTTTATATTCAGAAGCTGCATGCAAGAAATGGATAAATATAATAAAAAAAGAGTGACACACAAGAAATGCAATTAAAAATATATAATATAATAATAATAATAATAATAATAATATTTAGGCCTGTAAAGATTTCTTATTTGGTTTTCACATTACCGGTAATGCCGTCGTCTGCCCCATATGTCCATTTCACCTCCACACCACTTTGAAGCTGGTCAGCCATGCCTTCACATTTCACGGTCCTCTTCGACGTTGCACAATTATTTGCATAGGCATCAGCCCTACTGTGATTGTGGCATAACAGCAAGAACCCAATCACACTCCGTCGAAACACGAAGCACTCATCTCAAGAGAGACACACTATCCAACCAGTCATCTCAATGTCCAGAGAGACAATCCTCTTGCAGCAGTGCACTCAGTCTGAATGCCACAGCTCATACCAGGAAGTCTTCTCAGAATCTCTATTGTCACATTGTTCCCAAGCCACTCCAAGCAGTCCCCTTGCTCGGCGGTCTGACACACCCTGTTCCACGCCTAAGGGCTTCTTCCCTTCTTGTCTACATCCAGTAGTTCATCATACAAGGCCATCTTCTAACAGACACAAGAGTGAGCTCGTTTGTCATAGTTCTAGTTCTAGCCCTTTGGATAGGTAGCACCACTTGCAAGGGCACCTACTCTTTCTCGTGGCCAGCGACAGACTTATATCTCACCAACAAATGACAGGCAATTACATTGAATAATTAATAATAAAAAGTATACGTATATGATAATAATAATAATAATAATAATAATAATATCGTATGGCCTCGGGTGCCTGGTGCAAGCTATATGATAATAGTAATAATAATAATAATAATAATGACACTGCGTCTACTGCAGACGTGTCCAATGCAATTGAACACGTTGCCAACACGATAACATGATATAAAGAAATAACAAACCTACGAGCCTACATTAAAACTGTCATGGGGGACTCATCAAATATAGGTTACAGTATAAATAATAGACAGACAGACAAACCAACATTGAGTTTTATATAAAATGGATTTCAACTCTGAGATTTGCTGATGACATCGTAATCTTGGCCGAAACGCCTGAGGATTTGAATGAGTTTTTGAATGGTATGTACTCTGTCTTACGGCATGAATACATGATGAAAATTAATAAATGTAAAACAAAAATACTGGAATGCAGCCGAAATAAATCAGAAACCTCTATGGACATCAAATTGGCAGGTGAAAAGCTGAAGGAAGTAGGAGACTTCTGTTTCTTAGGAAGCAAAATAACCTGTGATGGACGAAGCAAAGAGGATATAAAATGTAGGTTGGTTCAGGCAAGGAAAGCCTTTCTACAAAAAAGGAATCTGTTGACATCGAATATAGATTTAGGTACTAGGAAGTTATTTTTGAAAGCCTTTGTCTGGAGCGTGTCGCTCTATGGATGTGAAACTTGGACTATTGGTGCAGCAGAAAAGAGGAGAATTGAATCATTTGAAATGTGGTGTTACAGGAGAATGATGATCAGATGGGTAGATAGGGTGACAAACGAAGACGTATTAAGACAAGTGGGAGAGGAGAGATGTTTCTGGCGACTGCTAATGATGAGAAGAGATAGGTTAGTGGGACACATACTAAGACACCCAGGAATAGCAAGCTTAGTTATGAAAGGAAGGGTTGAGGACAAGAACTGTAGACCAAGGTTAGAATATGTTCAACAGATTTCTTCAGATGTAGGGTGTGGTAGCTATGTAGAGATGAAACGATTAGCTCAAGACAGGGAGGCATGGAGGGCTGCATCAAACCAGTCAAAAGAATGAAGACTCAAACAACAACAACAGATTTACACATGCTAGTGCAACAATGACAATAACGCAGGTTATCACAAAAATTCTACACACACACCCATGTACACGGGGCAACATGACCACGATGTCTAAGCCCCACAAATGAAATATTAACTGTGGATACGATAGGATAGAGAATGCTACAGTCCAATAAATCCTTGAGCAACACTGAAAAATGGCTTCAAATACCACATCCTATCTCCAATTTACACATGCTAATACAACAATCGCAATAACGCAGGTTATCACAAACATTCTACACACACACCCATGTACACGGGGCAACATGACCACGATGTCTAAGCGCCGCAAATGAAATAACAACTGTCTACAATTGAAAACTGCAAAATAGTGATAGGAGAATGTAGGAATGTTTGCCACTATGTTTCTCTGACAGGATAGCATTACATTACATTTTGCTAATACGCTGATTTACTGTGCATACGATAGCAAGGAGATGTCCTTTAGCAAATGTTACCGGACTATCATGATACAGAGTAAATAGTTGTTGCCTAGTCACAACCTGTCCATCAATGGTGCGACGTTGACTATCATGATATAGTTCTAGTCGTTGTCGCCTAGCGACAATATGTCCGTCAGGTTGTTAGATCGGTGAAGCGGTGTGGATTTTTGCAAAAGGGCCTAAATGCAGGGAATGGAGTGGTCTGTCGGAAATTTATAGTAGATAGTGTTACCCGCTGTGTTCCAAAGGGTAAGTATACAAATTTTGGTTCAGATAGATGAAACGGTGTAGATTTGTATAAATAACAGACAAACAAACCAACATTGAGTGATATATATAGAGAGAGATAAATACATGAACGGAGTAGAATGGATAAGGAAGTTTCTGAACGAAAAATGAGAAGAGTAGGGAATACAAACCAAGATCATCGTTTGAGCCTAGGTTACCCTGGGTTTGTAGACAACGGCAACCAGATGAAGACAACCATAGGAACTATTTCTATCTAGGAGATCTGTAATGCGCCATTAGTGAGACAGAAAAACCAACGATACCGCTCTTGAGTCAACATGAGCTGCAACACTATTTACAAACTGAGCCCTAAAAACAAGATGTTCAGTAAAGAACATATAGCCTACTTTCTCCTAAATGCATGGGTATTGTTATAACTCTTTGTCCTTTTCAAGGAGTATAATTGAATGTTGGTTGTAGTAGCTTGTTGAAATACAACGTGCTATAGGGATATTAAACATGAATATGAGGTGCCCTTTGCTAGTGCTACCTCTGTAAAAAAAAAATCATTCAATTCGATTTCACCGTGTTTGAATTGATCCGGGGAATGGATTTGCACACATACATGGCCGCTATTTGCAAACTATTGGGCTGATGACCTTGTAGTCAGTCATAAGATGCTTTCCACAAAAAGGCATGTTGTTGCAAAATCCGGAAGAAATCAAAATATTAGGATGGTCGAAATTTGATTTAAGCTTTTAACATTTGGGTGGCCGTCATTCCGTTTCCGCCAAGATGGCGGCGATATAAAACATGACACTGAGGTGCCTTTTGCCAGTGCTACCTCTGTACCAAATTTCGTTCAATTCGGTTTCACCGTGTTTGAATTGATAGGAGGAATCGATTTGCACACATACTTGGCCACCATCTGCAAACTATTGGGCTGATGATCTAGCAGTTTGGTCAGAATATGCTTCCCACATAGAGATTTGTGGTTGCAAAATTTGGTAGAGACTAGATTATTAGGTTGGTCGTAATTACATTTTAGCCTTTAACATTTGGGTGGCCACGATTACGTTTCCGTCAAGATGGCGGTGATATAAAACATGACACTGAGGTGGCCTTTTCTATTGCTACCTCTGTACCAAATTTCGTTCCATTCGGTTTCACCGTGTTCGAATTAATAGGGGGAATCGATTTTCACACAAAGATGGCCGCCATCCGCAAAATATTAGGCTAATGACCTATTAGTTTGGTCAAAGGATGCTCCCTCCATAATGGTATGTTGATGCAAAATTTGGTAGAGATCGGATGATTAGGTTAATCGTAATTTGATTTAAGCTTTGAATATTTGTGTGGCCGCCATTACGTTTCGGTCAAGATGGCGGCGATATAAAACATGACACTGAGGTGCCCTTTGCTAGTGCTACCTCTGTACCAAATTTCATTCCATTCGGTTTCACCGTGTTCGAATTAATAGGGGTAATCGATTTTGACACAAAGATGGCCGCCATCCGCAAACTATTAGGCTAATGACCTATTAGATTTGTCAAAGGATGCTTCCTCCTTAAAGGTATGTTGTTGCAAAATTTGGTAGAGATCGGATGATTAGATTAGTCGTAATTTGATTTAAGCTTTGAACATTTGTGTGGCCGCCATTACGTTTCCGTCAAGATGGTGGTGATATAAAACATGACACTGAGGTGCCCTTTGCTAGTGCTATCTCTGTACCAAATTTCATTCCATTCAGTTTCACCGTGTTCGAATTAATAGGGGTAATCGATTTTGACACAAGGATGGCCGCCATCCGCAAACTATTAGGCTAATGACCTATTAGATTTGTCAAAGGATGCTCCCTCCATAAAGGTATGTAGTTGCAAAATTTGGTAGAGATCGGATGATTAGGTTAATCGTAATTTGATTTAAGCTTTGAACATTCGTGTGGCCGCCATTACGTTTCCGTCAAGATGGCGGCGATATAAAACATGACACTGGGGTGCCCTTTGCTAGTACTACCTCTGTACCAAATTTCGTTCCATTCGGTTTCACCGTGTTCGAATTAATAGGGGCAATCGATTTTCACACAAAGATGGCTGCCATCCGCAAACTATTAGGCTGATGAGCTATTAGTTTGGTCAAAGGATGCTGCCCCCATTAAGGTATCTTGTTGCAAAATTTGGTAGAGATCGGATGATTAGGTTAGTCGCAATTTGATTTAAGCTTTGAACATTTGTGTGGCCGCCATTACGTTTCCGTACAGATGGCGGCGATATAAAACATGACACTGAGGTGTCCTTTGCTAGTGCTACCTTTGTACCAAATTTCGTTCAATTTGCGCTCACCGTGTTCGAATTGATAGGGGGGGACAGACATTCAGAGTACACACTCTCTCTCTCTTTCACACACACACACACACACACACACACAGACTCACACACATACACACACACAGACAGACACACTTTTTTTCGCCCTGTAGTGATCTCATAAGTCTACTTTCATTTTTTGCAAAAATCGAAAGTAGGCTAATAAAGAGAAAGAAAGCAAGACATCTATATGGAAGACATCCAAGTGACGTGAATCAAACAAATGTTGATATAACTGTCTCAAACTACCGGTGCAAATTGGAGCAGATCATTCCGGAAACTGAAGGTCATCCTCGCAAAGAACTAGCATACTTCAAGCTCATAGTAAAGGATCCGACTGTACAAGAATCGGAGACAATACAACACATTATGTTTTTATGTAAGCATTTTCTAGTAACAAAACCTAAACAATGGCCCTGAAATCTTGCATCAGGAGTTGACTGTTATGCTGCAGCATCTAAGAGGAAATGAAGTTTCTTATTTGCAGTATCAGCCGGAGAAGGTACTAGATAATATTTTAACTTCAAGCTGTATAGGGACCGTAATATTGTGACAGATCATTTGGTATCTCATAACAGGTCGAATCTTGTGGTTGTCAGTAAGAGCACAAAGCAAACCACCTTGATTGATACTGCAATCCCCAGCAGCCACAATCTCCAAGTAAATCCCTCAGAAAAGATCAGTGAGATGGTGAGCTCTAATTACAAAACAATTGCATGAGGAATGTGAAAACATGCATACCATTGTTTTGAATGCAGATGTGATCCCAAGTACCTTGTTTTAGAGCCTGATGTACCTTGATCTGGAGAGTCATCTATACAAATTAGTGAAGATGGCAATAATTGAATTGACCGGAAGTTCATTGGTAGTGGTTTGACTTTCCAAATTATAACTGACTGTAAATTGGTACTTCAAAATCCATTTAGTAATCGACCTAATTTATGTACCGGCTACGTGTTGTGAAAATTGTGATAGTAATCATAGTAATAACAATAATAAAGTATGTCTGTTAGGATCCTCAAAAAGTAGGTTAGGTCGGTAAATACCCACAAAACCTCAAAGCATCGCTATAATGAGGCGTACTAGGCAAGATGAGGAGTGAGATAGTTTGCCATTGCTGTCCTCACCGAGTCAGAACAATAGCACTGAGAGTAGAACCTTTCACTCTACACATAGGCACTATATGTCCACTGAGGACATTACTCAGCACCACTCATACACCAATAGCTTTCCTAATTATAATCACAGCCATGAATGAGGCTGAGACATCGGTGAAAAGCCATATTTTACTCTAACCAGTGCCAATAAATAAATGCAAATGCACTGCATTCGTTAACGACCATAATGAGAGTTCCTGCTTTAAGATGTCTAACTTGTTAACCAGAGTGTATTATGCGTGGTGGGCTATGCACAACGTTCTATTTCACTTATGGCATATGACAGTCAAGGAAATATCCAAGGTTTATTTGGTCCCACACGAACAGGAGGAATGATAAAAAGCCTGATCCTCTGAAAAATGGGAGATCTTGAATGAAAATACAACTATAAATAAATTTAAGTAGGTACTGCTAAAGTAAACTTATTCTCCTTCTTCTTCTTCTTTTTGGTCGTAGTTTGATTTCGAACGTCGTGACACTTCACGCAATTCTGTTAACATCACCCCGCCATACACCGCGGTCTTTGCTATATGCATTAATTTCTGAAGTGGCAGATTAGTCAGACTCTTTCTCTGGTCAAGATACCGATTCGGGGCAAGTCCCCTCAGCCGTTTTCCGTAAAAAAAAGAAAAAAACGGTTATAAACAAAACATAAGCAAGATGTAAACTGCCGAAGTGATTTCTAAACATAGCCTATTACTGGTATAGTTTGATGTTATTGATGTGTAACATCTTTCCACTCGGCTGCTGGATATTTTTGTGGGAGTGATTTTGAAAAATTGCACGGAAGTTGATCGGAACGATGGAGGTGGCACCAGCTGGCACTCTACCATTCGATGTTCGAAGTGTGCTCGAACGGAAGTGTGCTAGCTGGCAGTGGTGGATCGAACGGAAGTGTAAGACACACTGCCAACTCGATCGATCGATCCAGCTAGCAGTGGTAAGAGAAATAATGAGCACGCGGTGTCAGAAATCGATACCATGACGTACTCTCGGCCATGTGGACTGTATATGACATACTGAACGGTAAACGCTCATGCGAACTCTGGTGTCAAATGATTGAAACAAAGCACATGGTACATGTTCGAAGTATTCGTATCAGTATTTAAATGGTAAAAAGCCTTAATATCAAGCATTGTATGTAGTCGGCATTGCCGGTATTATGTTTCTGCACAATGGCTATTCAAATATTAACCCACATAACGGTAATGCAGTCATCAATATGATATAATCGTTGTGGTTATACGAGAATTGAGAAAGCCTTCATGAACTATTGCTGAATACATTCTCTTCACTCACAAGAGGGCCTATTCATAAGGCATTTTAAACTCAATTTCACGCAAGAACATTATCGAAACAAGGAAAATATAAACGAATCTTAATTCCGTAATGCAGTATTAAGAGCCGGCCGGAGTGGGAACGGCCGACCGCCAGCCCAGCACTTGTTGTAACATGGGTGAAAAGTTTGTGAAACGTTTTATAAAGAAACGGGACAAGGTAAAATTATTTTGTTCCTATAGCCCGCTGTAGTATTTTATACACTTTTCATCGGTACAAAAGCATATCGAACAGGAATACAAAGATAGTTATAAAAAGTGTAGTTAAAATCACAATTCTCCATATAAAATAGAGTTCTGAACTGCAATTTTCCAAACCTCTTCAATGCCTTCAGATGATGTTGAAAACAGAAACAAACTCCACTGCAAGACAGCTCATAGTTTTCTCTATTGTGCTACTGAATCATATTTTCAAATTAAGAACTCTGTATATGTTTAATCGTGATTTTAGAAAATGTCAGCATATTGAGTTGCTAATGCTAGCCGTGTCGAGGTGCTGGCAGTTCAGGCAGTTACCGTCAGATACCGCATCGTCGCAAAGTCATGTCCTTGAAACAGGGTGAAGTAAGACAGAGCCGGCTTCTGAGAGATGGTAATCTCATACCAGGAAGTGATGAAATCAGCTCATGTCCAGGTGCTGTCAGTCGCTTCATTACAATCAGTGCCGGATCCAGGCTTTGCGGTGTCCTGGGCGATATGATACGGTCGGGCCCTCAACAATAGAAAATATAAAAAATATCAAATCAAATGGAAAATAGTTTTGTAATAATAATAAAATAAAGAATAGTTACAATATTTTGAATACACTACGGTACATTCTTTTAATAATATGAAAGAAACCCTTAAGTCCCCTTGAAGAAGATTATGTAAACTATGAAATATTAAAATATTACTTTGCGACTCTTTTTCTCGGATGAAGTCTTCCATCATTTCACTGAAATCTATACTTGCTAAACGGTCACGGGAGGTCATAGCTGCACTGAAAAAAGAATATGAATTATAAATTAGTTTGAAAAGTATAATTAATTAATCAATTAGACTTAGACAACAGATGTTTGAGCAGACTCCCAAAGAGAGACAACCGGGAAAGAAGTGGAGGGAGGAGAGACAGAGGAAGCATAGTGTGTGTGTATGAGAGGTTTTTGGAAAAAAAAAGAAGGACCAGAATTAAACATGAAAATTGATTGTGTTATAACGCTCTCCTTATGGGGAATTAACGAATAAATAAATAATTAATCAATTAAATTTAAAACAATCCATGACTCCCCCCCCCCGGACCGCGGGGCCCTGGGCGGTCGCCCTCCCCTAGATCCACCCCCGATTACAATCGTCTGCTTTCTAGATCATCATATTATGGTGTGTGGCCTACAGGTCTTTTGCAGTTCCAGTGTTTATTATGAGCTTTTTAGTTCTTTCTAACATGTCTGTAATATACAGTAGTATAGGCTACTTTCAAGATTATGCCATTGTTGTACTGTAAATAGAGTTGTTGTTGTTGTTGGAGGTGGTGATTCGTTTAGGAGCTTTGGGACATGGTGGTCATGTAGCCGCGTGCACTTGGGTGTGTGTATAATGTGTCTAATAACCTGTGTTATTGTGATGGTTGTATTAGGGTGTGTATTTGTATTAGGGACGGGTTTTGTATATGCAGCGGTCGTGGCCTTAAGTTAGATACCATCCCAGCATTTGCCTGAAGCATAAGTGAGGAAACAACTTCCAGGATGGCTGAAGTAACAATGTAACCCTTCTCTTCCCAGTTCTGCCTCACAAGCCTCAGTGTATCCCATTCCAGCCCTCAGCTCCTAAACCTGGACCTCTGCGTTGACAGCTAAGAAGACTAGCCACTACGCCACGAGGTGGATTGTAAATAAAATGTTGCTTTGTCAGTCTAAATATGATGTAGCGACTACTGGGCTTTTGAAGTTACAGTAATTATTATATGAGTAGCAAGCAATCACTAGTTAGTAACCATCACTAAAGTGGACCTGAATTTCATTAAATTAATTTGTTTATTTATTTATAATTATTTGTTTGTTTATTTATAGTTCTTCTAACAGGTTACAACCTAATTACGAGAAATAACAATATGAATTACACTTAATATTTTTCTTACACTAATATAAAATGATACTTATAATACGTATGACTAAATATTATTCTAGTAAGTATCGTACTTGAAATTATGTTTCAAGTCACTGATAAGGAGTGTATGATATTAAGTGATTTCTCTACAATACAAATGAACAAAAGGTGCTGTCTGATATATGGAAATGTGTGCATGTCTTTTTTCTTTTTTAGATATTGAATGTGTTCGATACAGGCGAATGTTTATATTAATCTGTATTGGTTCTTGGACAGTGGAATATTATACGTTTCGGTCTTATTGACCGCGAAGGAACATATAGTTCAAATTCAGATGACAAATAAGGTCTATCAAAGATGTTATCAAATTATTTAATGTAATAACCTGCCTACTTTTCTCTAAAGTCTTTAAAGAAAAAGTTCCATTAATAAATTATGCTTAGCATTTTTAAAGGAAATGTGTAGTTTATGTTATCGTCAATCTCGCAATCAATAGCCACGGAACCTCCTTTTTACGTGGAATCCGAACTACTGGACATGACGTTTCACTTCGAAAATCTCACATCATTGACCGGGAACCGAACCCGGTCCGCTGTGGTGAGAGGCCAACAGCTTGACCACACCACTGGGCCACCACATTCCCGCTTAGCATATTTAGGATATACATGTGTCCTTTTGTATTCCAAGAATATAGGGAATTTATTTTTTATCGATTCAACTCTATAGTTAGCATTCGCACATCTTGGGTTCCAAACTATTGAGCCAAATTCAAGTCAACTTCATACGAATGCATTATACTGTACAATCTTTAGCAATGTACAGGTTCCTAAAATAAAATGTGCATCTTCTTATAAATCCCAGCATTTTGAATATATCTCAAAAATTCGATCAATACGGTGAGAAAAGGATAACTTTTTTTTTCATAGTATAGCCTACCATAAACCTAGATGACTTGAGATGGGAACTACATAGGAAATGGTGGTGTTTTATATCAAAGTTTTCGTGTAAATGCAATCGGATGACACTTATAAATCGAAACAATTTGTTTTGTTCCAATTTATTGTTTCTTCATCTTTTGGAGCAGCATACAATCCCATAACGAATAAATGTATTTAAACGATTACACGACATTTGCAAATAATAATAATAATAATAATAATGATATATTGGCATCCCGGAGATGGTTAATTAAGATAAGATTACAGAGGCACAAGATTCGATCCCAGGGGAACACCAGAGGGTGAATGGAGCTTTTCTCTATGATACAAAGTGTTGCGTCTTTCATACTGTAAGTATGATCCGTAATAGGACATTTTCGTAAGTTGTAGGCTACGTCATGGTTAACTCTACCAATAATCTGTATATATTACATCGACTCGTTATCCTTTAATTTAAACCAGATGACTCCTGATTCGTGAAAATTGGTTATTGTTGATCATCGAGGGATGAATCCGTGTTATGAATCGTGAATAAAATGGCATGTATGCCTGAATAATACATTAGGCCTATGTGTTCATGAAGTGTTTGCTCGTAAAGTTAGTTTGGGGCAAACTTAGTAGCTACCGGTACTGTTCGGTAGTTAAGAATTAGTGAAATCTTACCCGACTTGTGAATATGACTGACTTTAGTAAGTTTCCATTTCTCTGGAAATATTAAAGACTTGATCGATAAATTAAATTTAATATCAAGAGGATAAGTTAAGCCTCCGTGGCTTAGGCGGCAGAACGCCGGCCTCTCACCGCTGGGTCCGTGGTTCAAATCCCGGTCACTCCATGTGAGATCTGTGCTAGACAGAACGGAGGCAGACAGGTTTTTCTCCGGGTACTCCGGTTTTCCCTGTCAAAATGTTATTCCAGCAACACTCTCCACTATCATTTCATTTCATCTGTCATTCATTTAATCATTGCCCCAGAGGAGTGCGTCAGGCCTCGGCAGCCGGCACAGTTCATATCCTCGCCGCTAGATGGAGGCTTCATTCATTCCATTCCTGACCCGGTCGGAGACTGGAAGCAGGCTGTGGATTTTCATTTTTCATCAAGAGGATAAGCTATTTTTTCCCGGATCGTTTTTTAACAAATATGGAAGAATAACCCTCTTGTGTCCCATATATTCATCGTAAGTATCGGAGTGAGAATGTCACTACGGGTTACCTCATAATAATTAAGATGTCAATTTCGAGATGACTTTCTAGGTTATCATGCGTTAAAATGTCATAGTTGGATCCATTTTGGCAATATACTGATGAGTAAGGCTAGGATTTTAATGTAATATCTATCATCATCATAGCAAACACTCATATCGAGTAGATTGGCCTTTCAATCCGAAAGTCTCTCATTGGTGAGTTCGGAGGTGACTATACAGCCCAATGCGGGAGGCACACGATTTGCCGCAGTGATGACAGATGGTTCCACGTGGGGCATCTGCGTTCCTTCCATTTCTTCTATGTAATATTACATTAAAAAATTTGAAATATGTAACATCTATATATTTAAAACACTAAGCTGTTTTTTGTACACACGAGATTGTGAAAACGACTTAACCGATTGGCTTCGTAAGACATTCTAACGAAAGCTCTTGGCATGCAGATTTGCAGAGTTTCTTTAAAAGGAAAATATATGTTACGGTATATTTTTAAATGATTAAAGAAATATGTAATAGTTGTCACTCCCGCGCATGCGCACAATGGCCTTTCTCAACAAGCAAAATGGCGATTCCGGTCGCGTCTAACTGAGATCTTTGTTCATGAGAACTAAAAAGGATCTCCAATAATGTTAGTTATGTTTTTACAATGTGCATTGAAATAGAATTATATTAAATAAACCACGAATTGAAAGACATAAACTGCAGGTTGAGTGTGTATACTGGTTATATAGCTTAATACTGCAGTGTCACATAGTTGTCTGGTTGGCCAAGGGGATAAGGTTACTGGCCCGAAATTTGTATTATGCATAATCGAGAGGGTTCGATTCCCACCTCGGATATGTTTTTTTATTTTCATTTTCTTCCTTCCTACGATTGGTATTGCATTGTAGAAAGCTCTTGGCATGCAGATTTGCAGAGTTTCTTTAAAAGGAAAATATATGTTACGGTATATTTTTAAATGGTTAAAGAAATATGTAATATTTGCCGCGCATGCGCACAATGGCTTTTCTCAACAAGGAAAATGGCGATTCCGGTCGCGTCTAACTGAGATCTTTGTTTATGAGAATTAAAAAGGGTCTCCAATAATGTTAGTTATGTTTTTACAATATGCATTGAAATAGAATTATATTAAATAAACCACGAATTGAAGGACATAAAGTGCAGGTTGAGTGTGTATACTGGTTAGATAGCTTAATACTGCAGTGTCACTTAGTTGTCTGGTTGGCCAAGGGGATAAGGTTACTGGCCAGCAATTTGTATTATGCATGATCGAGAGGGTTCGATCCCACTTCGGATAAGTTTTTTATTTTCGTTTTCTTCCTTCCTACGATTGGTATTGCATTGTAGAAACATATTTCACTTTTATCATTCCCGTCAAGTAACGAATTCTCTGTTTCCATCGAGAGGGTTCGATTCCCACCTCGGTTATGTTTTATTTTATTTTCGTTTTCTTCCTTCCTACGATTGGTATTACATTGTAGAAACATATTTCACTTTTATCATTCCCGTAAAGTAACGAATTCTCTGTTGCCATCCTTTGCATGGTCGAGAGGGTTCGATTCCCACCTCGGATACGTTTTTTTAATTTTCATTTTCTTCCTTCCTACGATTGGTATTACATTGTAGAGATATATTTCACTTTTTCATTCCCGTAAAGTAACGAATTCTCTGTTGCCATCCTTTGCATGGTCGAGAGGGTTCGATTCCCACCTCGGATATGTTTTTTTTTTGTTTTCTTCCTTCCTACGATTGGTATTACAGTGTAGAAACATATTTCACTTTTATCATTCCTGTAAAGTAAAGAATTCTCTGTTGCCATATATATTTAAAACACTAAGGTATTTTTTGTACACACGAGATTTTGAAAACGACTTAACCGATTGGCTTCGTATGGCATTCTAACGAAAGCTCTTGGCATGCAGATTTGCAGTGTGTCTTTAAAAGGAAAATATATGTTACGGTATATTTTTATATGTTTAAAGAAAAAGGTAATATATGTGGCAATTGCGTGTTGCCACAATTGCGTTTCTTCATGAGAGAAATGGCGTATCGTAGTGTGATCTTTGTTTATGAGAATTGAAAAGGGAAATATCGCTTATGTTGTATCCCGATATATACTTGAATAGAATCATGAAATAAGGGAAATATTGATGAACTGTAACTGGCAGTTGAGTGCGTTTGTTGTTTACGTCACTTAATATTGCACTCTAATTTCGTTGTCTGGGTGGCTCAGCGGCTAACATTGTGGACAACGAAATTGATTATGCATCGTCGAAGGAGTTTGATTCCCACCTCAGACATGTAATTTTATTTCCCAATTATTCTATCTTGCATTTGGTATTACATTGTCTAAACATATGTTACGTTTATTATTCCCGTAAGGTAAGAAATTCTATATGATTTACGTTGCCAGATACTTTTAAATTGAAAATGAAAATCGGCACAATCGCTTCGCCTTGAGAGAAAATTGTCGAACATAATTCATTTGATGGACTCAGACATCGTGGTCACTCAGCCCTGTCTACTTTCATGTGTGAGTGTAAACCTTTCTCTGATAACCTGTGTTAATGTGATGGCTGTATTGATGTGTGCATTTGTAATTAGTATGGGGAATAGGGAGTTGAGAATCATGAAATAAGGGAAATATTGATGAACTGTAACTGGAAGTTAAGTGCGTTTGTTGTTTACGTCTCTTAATATTGCACTCTAATTTCGTTGTCTGGGTGGCTCAGCGGCTAACATTGTGGACAACGAAATTGATTATGCATCGTCGAAGGAGTTTGATTCCCACCTCAGACATGTAATTCTATTTCCCAATTATTCTTTCTTGCAATTGGTATTACATTGTCTAAACATATGTTAGGCTACGTTTATTATTCCCGTAAGGTAAGGAATTCTCCATTATTTACGTTCCCAGATACTTTTAAATTATTAAATAAATATCGGCACAATCGCTTCGCCTTGAGAGAAAATTGTCGAACATAATTCATTTGATGGACTCAGACATCGTGGTCACTCAGCCCCGTCTACTTTGGTGTGTGAGTGTAAACCTTTCTCTGATAACCTGTGTTAATGTGATGGCTGTATTGATGTGTGCATTTGTAATTAGTATGGGGAATGGAGAGTTGACGACTGAGGCTTTAAGTTAGGAACTATCCCGGTATTTGCCTGGAGTGGAAGTGGGAAACCACGGAAAACCACATCCAAGGTTGTTGAGATGGGAATCAAATTTTGCTCTTCTTAGGTTTGCCTCAAGAGTGCGCCCCTTTCCAGCCCTCAGACCAGAATTAAATTTATTGGCAGAGCAGGGATCGAACCTGGAATCTGGGGCGATAGCTCAGAATGTAGCCTTAAGACTGGGCTTCCCTGTGTTAATACGATCTTTGAAAAACACTGAACATATAATTCTAAAACTCCCTCCATTACGGTGGCTGGCGAAGTGAGTCCATGCTCATTCCAGTAGTGGCGAAGTGATTCTATGCTCCCTTGCATAATTTACTGTCATGGAAATGCAAAGTATTGTACCTTCAACAGGTGATGGAAATTGATTATTTAGAGCAGTTTCATTCTGTTTATTTCAAAATGAAGTTCGTCATCCTGAGTTGCGTTTGCAAGCAAATTGCAAAAATTGCAAGGATTTTATTATTGGCGATCAGTCTCATCGCATTCTCATCAGCAACCAACTTGAGAATGGAAGTCTCTGAACTTAGTTGTATAAGTGAATATTGTTGTTTATTGATTATTTTTTTAGAGTACATAACAATGAGTCTAACCACGCAGTTGATTTTGGCAATGGAAGTAAGTTATTATTTGCTATTTAATATTTGGCAGCTGCGTTGATGCAGGCCACTATAGTGTTATTTAATAAGCTATGACGTTAATTTGGGGAGAAATGCTGCTATAAATAAACCCATTTTACGAAATAGAACATTAGCCGCAAACAAGTGGGAAATCGGAGAAAAATACGAAGCCACTTTTAAACTCCAATATGAATACGGCATTTCAGATACAATTCCAGATACTATACCGTTACAGTGTAGGGTCCTTGACGAACAAATTTAAACATTGTTCTGCACTGTATTTCTCTTGAGAGAAATCTTCACTTGGTTACTTTGACCTTTGCAGTTGTAATGTAAAATTAATCTGACTAAATATAAAACATTTGACATGCTGCAACAATTATTTTTCACTGGAGATGATATCTCAAGGAATTTCAGAGAGACTAATCGGCAGTACAATGCTATGTCCTTCGTTTCATTTGGTGCCAATGTTACTGTGCCACACCCATACGGTCCACATTGTTTTAAGATGTATGGAGGTGCACATCATCGCATTTCTTCGTTATATTCCAAAATTATATGTGACGGTTTGCGGCCAGTTTTATTAGACTCCTCAGAGTTCTTGAATTCCTTGGAACTAAATGACTTGCCTCCACATATTCCAAACGCTTGAACCGTTATGCTGCTTAGAAATCTGAACGTTTCCCAAGGGCTCCTAAATGCAACCATATTGCTTGGATTTGGAAATAATAAGTGCAGTTAAAATTAGGCAGAGAGGTCTAATCCTTCTACTTGATTTAACAGCATCCGATAAAACACTATCATTTTGTTTTAAGAGGCAATATTTTCCAATTTATTTGGCATACTCTGTCACAATCAATGAAGCTCAAGGGAAAACTCTGGAACGTATAGGTCTCAATATGCCTCATCAATTTTTCAGTCATGGCCAGCAGTATTTTGCAATGTTGAGAGTGCAATCTTTTGACGCCCTTATAGTTTCAATAGAGCCAAAAAATCATCGTACAAAGAATATACAGTAGGCCTACATAAGAAAATTCTTCAGTAAATATTTTTCTATTGACCGTCATTTTTGACGGGTTTCAACTAGTTGATTTAATTTTTATATAAATCATATACATTACACATGATATTGCTTGTAGATTCTTCATTTTATTCATTATATTTTTTGCAAAATAAAGGATGGTACACTAATTAATTAATTAATTAAGCATGTTCATATTATAGCAAATTTAAATAAATTCCATGATTATGTATGCGTACGGAAGAGTACCAAGGGAAAAGAAACTGACGATTCTGAAGTACAGTATTATGGTATCCAGGGAAGGCTGCTATAGGCAATCAAAAGTTCCGTATTTGTGTTTATAATGAAGCTGCGGTAAGAGTTGATGCTAGGATGAGTTTCTGGTCTAAGTTGTTACAGGAATAGGCTGAAATCTTTCACCACTACTACTGATTTTTTATATAGGCTATAATATTGTCTTTTGTAGCTTTTCAGTCGGTCAACACGACTGTGCCCAATGAATGGGCGGGGTACAAGATATAAATATGTAAATACACTCCTGGAAAAAGTTACATGTATTAGTTAATTATCACAATTGCCCCATATAATTGCACCATATTTGTTCATGAATAGTGATGTGATGATCGTGGGAAACGGATCTTAGTTTTCTTTCCCTTGAGCAACTGCATTTGTAGTTTCTGGACATTTTTTGGTTGTTGATGAGGAAAAGGCAATGCGAAAGGAAGAGCTGAAGCAACTCAGTCCTGATAATAATATGCTATAGCTTATCGTTGAAGTTAATCCTGTGTGATGAGAAATGTAATTTCAAAAAAGGTATTCTACATTTTTTTAAATATCGCCTTTGTTAAGAATAAAAGAAAAAATAACTTGTCATGGTTACTTACAAAAACACGTAAATATAATTCTAGGAAATAAACAGCAGTTTTTCAGCATACTACTAAGTTACAGGTATACTAGGAAGTAGGCTTCCTTACGTATCTTTTCCATGTTATCGTAAACACGATGAGTTATATTTTGAAATATTCAAACAGAAGTGTTGAAAATTTACTTTTCAACTCTTTTCAGGAATTAGTTTAGTCTGAAGGATTCTTTATCACAATTAAGGTTATTATGAAGATAAAACAAAAGTTCGGTGCTTTTCAGTCGGTCAACACGAATTTACCCAAAAGATTTGTAAATTTTTCAGGATTAGGGTATAATCCAACTCTTTTGGGTACATTCGTGTTGACCGACCGAAAAGCACCAAACTTTTGTTTACTAAGGGAACACTGAAAAATGGCTTCAAACCCCATAATGTCAGTATGAAGATGTTTATGAAAGTAAATGATTGAATATACACAATCTAATTGAGCATGAGCAACAACAACGACGGCGTGAAACCTTATTGTGTTTCGGTTTCGAACTTCGCAACATAGGCAGTTTTATGTAAGGAAGGTCTGTAAGGAAATGGTAGAGCTTGAAGAATAACATTTTATTTCTTTCTGCGTTATCACATTCTGCATAACATACTGTTTTAAAGACCATCTCGTGGTGTAGCGTTCTTGTGTGTGACCCCCGGATGCAAGGCCTTAGAGAGTGGTGATGGGCCCTGGGGCTGGAGAATCCTGCACTCCCTCACCTCTATTGCCAAATTATGTAATATTAATTTATAATCCTCCTAAATAAGCAGAAACTGATAGTAATTTTAGAAATAATAATAATAATAATAATAATAATAATAATAATAATAATAGTATTAATAGAAGCCGCCGGTGGTAGTGAGTTCAACATGTGCTCCTCCCCCCCCCCTCCCCCCTCCCCCCCTCCCCCCTCATGCAAGATCCGGAAAATATTTTAATTATTAATATTAATAATAATAATAATAGTAATAAGACGGCTGAGGTGGGATTCAAACCCACGCTCTCTCGATACCAGCGTGGTACGAGGTAGTGCGTTAGTGTGTATATTTGGGATTCAGATGAGGATTGTGAAGGAGTCGGCTGCATTTGTCTGGAGTAGAAGTGATGATAATAATAATAATAAAAATAATAATAATAATAATAATAATAATAGAAATAATAATAATGTTATTGCTTTACGTCCCTTTAAACATCTGCGGCTTTAGGAGAGGCCGGGGTTTTGGAAGTTTGCCCCAAAGGGGATCTTTAACCTGCCAGTAAATTCACTGACACGGCTCCCTCGCATTTGTGCTGTGCCAGGATTCGATCCTGCAATCTTGGACACAGCAAGTAAGAACGTTACCCCTGAGCCACGCAGCCAGAGTAGAAGTGAGAAACCACGGAAAACCACTTCCAAGATGGCTGAGATGGGAATCGAAACCACATCTTTTCAGTTTTGCCTCACGGGGCATTCCAGCCCTCAGACAAGAATGAATCGAATTTCTTGTCGGCGCCGGGAATCGAACCCGAACCTCTGGGGTGACAGCCAAGAATACTAGCCGCTACAACACGAGGAAGGCCAAGGATATTTCAGTCACTTGTGAATTCCGTAATCCGTAGTTTAACTATTAGCTTATCTATAGCAAAATATTTCGGCCATTCAATTGGAAGTAGCCTATACAGACTATCACTTCGAAATTTCTGGTCGCGATATTCTTGAAGCGCATTGCCACGAGATTGCATTTCCCCAGTGTTTGGACTCCGGAGCAGTTAGAACTTTCTCGCACGCGCGACCTTGAATCACCCTCACCACAGTAGTAGTAGGTAATCTGTGCTCACAGTAGGGGGTAATCCGTGCTGATACCTATGTACGGGCCATGTAACTACTAGGGGACAGCGACTACAACGAAACTAGTGGCAACGTTTTGAAATGAAAGGTGAAATAGGAACTGACTCCGGCCGCCTCTTAACCGGGTGTGTTAGCCGTGGTGGTTACGGCATGACTGATGGCAGTCGCTCACATCCGGGAGGCGAGGAGGTTCGAATCCCCCCGCCGGCAACCTTGAAGATGGTCTTCTGTGGTTTCCCATCTTCCTTCCAGGCCAATGCCGGGGTTGGTCCCTAACTATAAGCCACAGCCGCTACCTTCCAATTCCTCGTCCTTACATTCCAACTTCCCTCCTTCCCTCCCCAACGGTACTTGTAGCTCACCCATTGGGTGTCCGTCTCGAAGCAGCTACAAAAAACTGGCGAGCCGAACATGTTCTCGGACACTCCCGGCACTAAAAGCCATACGCTAAAAAAATATAAAAAAAAAAATGCAGTATTATTGGAACGTGGAAATAAGTCACCATCTTGTGCACAATATTTGCGTAGTCGAAATAGCCTTGGGGATAGCGCCTATGACTGTGAATCTAGATGTCGCGGGTTCGAATCCAGGACGGGGTAGATATTTTTGCTACCAGATTATCATTTTAAACGATATTTATCATATCAATATGACTCATTTTAACAGAATCCATATGAAATTACGTGTTGGTCTATGAATGAAGAGGACCTATTTAAAAGGAATTTAAGGTTATGAGTAATGTCGCATCTATTAATCTAGTTGATCCATATCGTATTCTTTATTTAGGCTAGTGCTGGTGGAATCTACAAATCATCTTAAAAATGAGTTGCGTATTATAGATTACAATATCTGTAAAACACTCCCTTTTACAATAGATTAATATTTGTGCCAATAATAGTATAAAACACCGGTGTATCAACAATTTCACGTGAGGTTTCTTCTATGTCAGATGTTACACATCATATGCGACTAACTGTAAGGCTCGTTTTTTTTCATTAGCTCTAAGCTTAGCCACCTGAAAGTGAAAAATACAGTTTCCATTTTGTTATTCTACTAAACTACAGCATAAATCTTCTACGCACTGTATGTGCAGTGTTCACTATTAACACAGGGTCAAAGATATTTAAAGATTGTAGTGTTACGTGACGTTAATCTTGCAATCATAAGCCAAACGTTATAAATACCTCGTAAGACAGAGTTGAATGGTTTTAGACGTGCATTTCATTCAACTGAGATGGAAACTCCGTCGTAATTTCCTTAAATGGGCTTCTTACCAGAAATCCGAAACACTGGATGTAGCATTTCACCTTGGAAATCCTACACTTATTGACCAGGAATCGAACCTTTTCCGCCTTGGTGGAAGGCAAACAGCTTGACCGCTACGCCATCGCGTACCCTCAATACTCCATGAATGTACAGTATGACTAATATCACTCTTATCAACCTTTTCCTTCATCTTAGCCTCACGTGCAACGTAGAGTTGGTTGGTACCTTAGTTTAGGGCCTGCGAAAACGCGACCAAGTAGCCCTGTGTTCTTTGGGTGTGTATAGAATCTGTCTGATAAGCGGTGTAAATTGTGATGGCTGTAGTAGTGTGTGTTATCTGTTTTTAATTCAAGTAAGGACTTCAGACAATAAGTTCAAGTAGCTCCTACTTTTGTTACCAAATGCTACCGTCCACGACGCCTAACTTGCGGACTTGGCTACTAAATGCCATCGCAGTCAGCACCTGTTGGTGAACGTTGGAACTAATATAGCGTTATCAATTCTAACCTACAAATTTTGGCTTCACACAAGAGAAGTTAGTGGAAGGTACTTTTTAAGCCATAAATCTATGTCATGGGACCGCCGGCTTTACTCTCCCTCCGAAGGAAAGCATATGGAGGAAGTTATAACGCTCATAAAAATCCGACGACTTCGGCTGAGTTTGAACCCGTGACCTTGGGCATAGAATCTCAGCATGCTAGCAACTATGGCACCGAAGCCGCCGCAATGTAGATTCTCCCGGCTGAGCAGAGTCCGCTAGCTAGGCTGAGGTCCTCACACTGATCTCTATACATGGATCGCCGATGGCAGCGCTCCGCTGCACGAGAAAGTACGCCAGGTTGAGCGCGCGGTCCGCCATGTTGGTCTACCCATTCTCGAGTCCTCCTTATGGGCAAGCAATGATAATCTAGTCAATTTTAAATCGTAATTAATGGTGCTTTGGAGCACATAAAAATATAGAGATATGTTCACTCATAGCATAAGAGCATTGGGATCACTGAAATGTCATTCCGAGGTCAGTAAATCTTCGGAATATCAATAAAAATGAATGTATAATAACGGCTGACAAATATCGACTTAGGTGCCGAGTACACGCAATTAGCGACCAGTAACAGAGTAACGAGTGAAAAACAATTTCTGGAAACATTCTTGTAAATTGTATATAGGCTGCGGTACACATGTATATATGCCACAAAATTATGCATTCTTCAAATGATGTACCTATAGGCCTAAACGTAGCTCACTATACAGGCCTAGATTCGACATAGCGTAATCGGTAATTGGTACCGTAATGAATTCCTGTTTCCATGAAATAACCAACACTTCCTCCAAGTAATCCCAGCACTCTACATCAAATACTACAGCTTTTAATCACGCTAGCAGCACAACAAACTTAATAATAACGGGAAGTAGATCAAAGTCAAAAATGCACTTGAAGCCAAAACAATTTCACTCCTCAGCTCCACATAAAACTTAACACAACTAAAAACCTACTCAAAATATACTCTCCCCACCGTTTTACAACTATTAAGCGAACTATTCGCACCCAGAACCGAAAAACCCTGAAATGGGATCAAATTTAAACACCCAATAGCCTAGCCCGATCACGTCTGCTTCAGCACCACCGCATATGTAGGCTATACTTAACTTCACAATAACTTCAAAATTACGGCTAAGCGACCTATCTGCCTGAGAAGTAAAGGTATTACCGGCTTGCCTGGGATGATGGGTCACCAAACCGGTACTTAAAACTAAGATTTTACGCTTTAAATAACCAAATTCAGCCCATTTTACAACTACAAGAAACACATAATATTTACTGCCAGTATAAATACATGTATAACATCAAACTAACAGTAACCAATCACAGAGCCGGATTCGCAATATTGCACCATGCGCTCGCTGCCATCTTGCTACACCTGTCATCGTCTATTCGGCTTACTGCTGCCTTAGCTACCAGCCATCCATGTTTAGAGATCAGTGGGTCCTCAATAGGCTCTGAGTCTAGTTCTTTTGTTTGTTATGGGGTATTCTCATTCAGGATGAATCATGTTTGCGTCCAATAGATAATCTTAATTATTGATACTTATTTTCTTTTATTGTTCTAAGTACATTTCTACCAAAATTGTGTTCATCAGCATTTCCTGAGCAACTGGAAGGCTCTTAGATGCTACCTGATAGTGGTCAGTACACTGCCAAGTTTCCTTGGAATAATCTGCAAGTGTTGAGAGTCCAGAGTACTCGCTGAGACAAATTACAAAAGCACACCCTCCTTTGCATGAATAATCCGAGGGAAGATATTTGTGTAAAGCTTTAGGGGGAGCTCGTGTTTTATTTATAGCCTTAATCCGTATGTACATTGGCTTTAGTTCTTTAAATGTAAAATAATGTACTACTTGTAACTGGAGATAAAACATGGCCTTCTTCTCGCAGAGGAGATGATAAATGGTCCATTGTGGAGACAGATGCTTAAAGGAGGAAAACTCCTTCTAGGAATTTGAGGGAGGTTTGAGTTTGTGAAGTGTGCCACTCTTGGGCTCACACCTTGTGGAAGGTGAATAGTGACTACGAGAACAAGAGCTGGACCTCACATTACCCCCAATTATTTGTGCTGACTCACATCTTTCGTTATTTCTTGGAACAGTGAGCAGTGTACGAAGGACAAGATGCTCAGAGACGAGAGCTGCCACCAAGACAGAATGGAACAACTTATTCATCTTCTCTTGTAATCTTCTGGCTAGGACAATTGTTCCGTTCGTCGTTTTCTTAGTTGTATCGTTATCGCTGAAGAGTGAAGACTTGGCAGTTTCTGTCATTGTTCAAGTGCATGGACAGGGTAAGCTGTGTGCTTAGTGACAATGGGAAGCTCCCAGATATTGGTTGATGGCTATTACGAGTTTCATAATACTAATGGATATGTGAGGCCTTGATTTCGCCAGACTCAGAAATGAACGAATATGTTTCTATTTAACAGATTGTTGTAGCGAATGTTATACCAGCGTAATATAATTTACTTAATCTTTAATCAGCTACACACCTTCAGTATATAGAAGGTCCAATCAGAAAGAATGACCCCGAATGCTCCTCAGGACTTGCTCACCTGATGAGTTAAAACTGAGCAATTCCCTGCAAAGCAGGAGGCCATAATCCTTATTGGATTATTAAGGCTATTTATTATTATTATTATTATTATTATTATTATCGCCTTCACGGATGTGCTTGTATTATAGTTATCAGTACATGTATCTGCACTAATGACTATGGCTAGAATGTGGATGGAACATATTATTAAAACAGGTACCCTTTCGGAATTTTCCTGAAACAAAAGTGGGAGATCATGAACAACCACTTCTTGTATAACTGAGTTGAAATTCATCCCTTTTTAGCCTATTTTCAGTTATGAAAAAATAGGCTTATATGAACACCTTTTTTTCGTGTGTCTGTGTGTGCGTGTGCGTGTGTGTGATGGTGTGTGCCCCCCCCCCCCCTAATATCTTCTTAACGGCTGGAGCGACTTAAATGAAACTCGGTAAGTTCATAGCACTATTCCGGGCAACCCGGACCGTTCCCTTCAAATTTTGTTACCTCTCACCAATCCAACATGGCGGCTGTGCGAAGTATTTCACCAGCATTCAATATTTGCGAAACTATCACCGATATCACCCTGGAATGTTGTACGGTGATAAAGGAAACTACTAGAAGTTCAGCTACTGGTAACTACAAAACCTACATGGCGGCAAAGCGAATTTGCGACTTTTAAATAGAGGTTTCTCGCGATTAATCCAACCAATCGCAATGAAACTTGCTACCGAATATGTTAATACAAATTGTAATGCATCGACATCTAACTTCGTTCAATTGTTTGCATAACCTCAAGATGGCGGCTGTGCGAAATATTTCACCGGCATTCTATATCTCTGAAACTATTACCGGTATCACCATGAAATTTTGTACGGAGATAAAGGGCACTACTGGAAGTTAATCTACGAGACTTTCAAAAACCGGTTAACTACAATACGAACATGGCGGCCAAGCGAAGTTCAAAGTTTTAAATAGACTTTTCTCGCAATTTAATGATGCAAACAAATTGAAACATCGTACAGGAAATGCTTATACACATTGTAATGCACTGGTATTTAATTCAGTTCAATTGTTTACGTAACCTCAAGATGGCGGGTGTGCGAATTTCGAAAATTAAGTTTTTATTTCTTGTGTTCTAATCATGGGATCGAAATCAACATTTGCATAATGAACGTACACAATAATCATCATCTAATAGTACATATCTCTATGGCCTACAAACATTAAAATCCAACATGACGACAATCCGAATTATTTAGACGGTTCTCAATATCTATTAATCTACTACAGCAATCAAACTGAAATTTTGTACGTGTATAGAGGCTATAAGCATAAGTTCACCCATGGGACGTTCAATAACCTGGCGAGCACAAATCCAACATGGCGGCTACGCGAAATTTAAATATTCAAATGGACGTTCCTTACGTTTTAACCATCCGAGCGCAGTGAAACTTGATACGATATATGCTTATACAAATTATAATCGACTGGAATCTAATTCATTTAATTTTTTTTCATAACCACATGATGACGGTTGAGCGAAATTTTAAAATCCCGCTTTTAATTCTTGTGTCGTAATCATGCAATTGAAGTTTGAATAAAACACCTACACAATAATCTTCATGTAATAGTACTTAAATCTAAGGCCTATAATATAAAATCCGACATGGTGACCATCCAAAATATTTAGACGGTTCTCAATATTTACGAATCTATTACAGCAATCAAACTGACAATTAGTATGTTGATAGGGGCAATTAATATTAGTAGGATATATGAAAATAGGCTATTTAGTTCTTCACGGAACTACTTGGTTCACTTGTCTTCATGGGTTTGAACGCACGGGGTTGGAGCCCCCACCAATCCTTGGCGGAGTCGGAAATAATCAGGAGTGTTAATTTCTATCCATAGACCATAAAGCATTCAGTCGATATTAGTACCGTATTTATTAATATGCCGACTTAATTGGCTCTTCTCTTCTTCCGTCCTAACAGCCTAATGCACGCACGGGCCATCACTCCCATTCTATTCTTTTCATTTCCCTGGCGAGTTGGGAATCACTTGCATCCATCGTATCATAAGGAGTGACTTAAAGGACGGAGTTCATATAGCCTACCTCTACTTGTTGAACCCATCATTATTTATTTATGCATTTATTTATTTATTTATTTATTTATTTATTTATCGTATGGCTTTTAGTGCCGGGAGTGGCCGAGGACATGTTCGGCGCGCCAGAGGCTGTAGCTGCTTCGAGCGATCACCCCTACCGTGAGCTACAAGTTCCGTTCGATTTCAAGTAGTTCCAACTTTCGCAACCAGATGTCAATGATACCTAGTGGTGAACGTTGGAACTTGAATAGAGCGTTCCAATGAAATTTAACCTACAATTTAGCTTCACACAAGTTTAGTCTGTGGAAGGATCTTTAACATGCCATAAATCTATGACATGGGACCGCTGGCTTTACTTCCCCTCCGAAGCAAGGCATACTGAATGATTTTAACACTCTTACAAATCCGACGACTTCGGCGGGGTTTGAACCCGCTATCTTGGGCACAGCAGTTCAGCATGCTCCCAACTACGCCACCGAAGCCGCTCATTAGTTTGCCTCTGCGAGAAATACAGGTAGTGACTTTAGGAGATTGATAGCTGAGTCATGTTTCTTCTTTTGAGTGATTTTTTATGTAATTTCTTGCTCTCCTGGGGCTTCTGTGGTCACCAGTCCACGTTCCATAAATTATACCTGGAGGGTGTTGTAGCTTCATGTGCATGTATGTCTCTCAATCTCTCAATAATAATTCCCTTTTCTACGACTTTGGGGATGAGATGTGATAAAAGTGTTGGTAGGAGTGGTTTATACCACCGGATGCCTTTTCTGACGCCAGTATCATAAGAGGGGTTAATGAGATGCAATTAATTAAGACGAATGAAACGTGGCAAGAAGATGTAGGGAAGTGGCCGTGTCTATCAGAAGGTATCCCGATATATGCAGGAGTTGAAAATGGGAAACCATGGACAACCATTTCAAAGTCGGTTTACTTATTTTCCGAGTGCTGTAAAAACCTGTCCCTATGTCCTTGCAGCTACCGTGGTCAATTAGAGGAGCAAAGATGTAAGAATAGAAAGTTTGTGGTTCCAGTCGTATGTGGAAGCTACAAGGCGGCAGCACCGGGTAATATGAACAGAGTAGGCCTACTCGTGTTACATCTTCAGTTTCATCACCTCGTTAGTACGACGAGGCAAGGTAACACCAAGACACTTCCCGTATCTACCAAATACACAGCGAGATGAATATCCTACGCGTGATCACAATCCGTCAAAGCAGAAATGGAAATAATTAACTTCTGTTGTTAACACACAGTACAGAGGTTAACCAAGCCGTGCCGAGATTAACCCTCGATAAGGATACAGGCACAGTTCACAGGGGTGAAAAATAAAACCATTATAAAAATCAAAAATCAAACCCGGTTTAGAAGTTAGGTTGGTACAATCTGCTGTGTATGGCAAATAAAAAAGAATTCAGGAATAAGCCTTATCTGCATGATAAAAAACTCTGAAAATATTGTAGGTACGTGATGACGCAGTGGTCAAGCTATTTGTTTCCCAAGGCGGGACGGGTTTGATCCCGGCTAATGCATGTGGGATTTTCAAGGATAAATACTATATAAATTTTTTCTGATTTCACGCAAGAATCCCGGGTAAGAGAATTACAGCGTGGCATTTGTCTCAGTTGAATGACATGCTCATCTGAAACCATTCAACTCTGTATTATGAGGTATAGAAGTAAAATTGTAATTTAAGCAAGCTTCTTGTGAACGGGCATAATTCACTAACACTCATACCATACTATCCATAGCTCTCCAACCATACGTTGCAGTTAACTCTACGTTTTGAAGATTTTGATGACTTCCCGATTAAAGAATATCATTTGATGTTGATATAATTTGAAATCCGCTCATTTGCTCTCAACTCCTTATTATATGTAAGTCACATTTTAAATTTATGTTATTATGTGTTACGTGAGCGTGACGCAAATCAACTCTCTCGCCACACAAAAATGAACCTTTACTACGCCATAAACAATAGGATATAGAGTTTGCTTTAATTTCAGTTTTTAAACTATAATATATAATTTATTTAGTACAGTGATATTAGTAGATTTAATTGATTGTGTACAATATACTTCATAAATAAACTCACCAAATTATTGTAATAAGTAATGACAAGAAATATATAAAACCCGAGAAAGTGTACCAAAGTTACCCTGATTTGGTATTAGGATTAATTTTATAAATTGCCTATATTTATTTTTATTGAACGTAGAAACAAATTATAAAATTCGTTTAAACTGAACACAAAAATTGCAGGAAGGTAGTCTTCTGGGGGAATGAAGGATATAAACATTAACAACAAGTAGTTACTGAAGAACTATCCTTCTTATGTAAATTGCCTCTATCAACACACAAGATTTCAGTTTGATTGCTGTTACAGATTCGTATGTATTGAGAACGTCTAAATATTTCGGATAACCACCATGTTGGATTCTTATATACAGTATGTAGACCGTTAACCTCGATGTTAAACCCCTTAAAACAACAATTATCATCATCATCATCATTATTAAATGAAGATTATTGCGTAGTTTTATTATTCAAACTTCAATCGCATGATTACTTTCTTACTTAGACTTAGTTCCTCCAATGCTAGGTAGCATATCTGGCAACAAGTTTCCTCCAGTGAACTCGATCAGCTGCCAGGTTTTCAGCTTTCTGCCAGTTCATATCCATGCATTCAAGATCATTTGCATGAGTTCGTTTCCAGGTGTTACGAGGTCTGCCTCTACGTCGGTATCCTATCGTTGGTTTCCACAACTGTGCTGATTTGTGTATCCTTCTGTCATTCATACGTAGAACATGTCCCGCGAACTTCATTCTTCTTTGAGTAATGATTATGTGCAGGCTACGTAGACCAGTTCTTCTCAGTACTTCGTCATTTGTTATGTGGTCACGATAACTTATTTTAAAAATTCGCATCAAGCATTGTTGGTGAAAAACGTTGAGCTGATTTTACTGATATTTTGCAGGTCTCACATGCATATGTGGCGGTCGGTAAGATGATAGAGGTATTTAGGCGAATCATTGTCTAATTGCCATATGGATCTCATTCGTTGAAAGACTGCCGAAGCTTTCCCAATTCTGCTGCTGATGTCTGCATTTACGTCCCCCTGATTAGGACACAAGAAATAAAAACGATATTTTAAAATGTCGCAAAGCTGCCATCTTGAGGTTGTAAAAAACAATTGAAATAAATTAGATGTCAATGCATTAAAATTTGTATAAGCATTTACTGTACCAAATTTCACTGCGCTCGGGTGGTTACATCTCGAGAAACGTCGATTAAAATAATTTAAATTTCGCGTCGCCGCCATGTTGGATAAGTGCTCACCAGGTTACTGAAAGTTCAATAGGTGAGCTTACGTTAAATAAAATTACTTGGTATTCTGCCAGAAGGAAGGTCAGAGCCTCCGAAGAGGCTACCCCCAGCCGGAGTTTACTTGCGTTAGGGTGGCCAGGGCCTTTCCGCTCCTCCTTACGTTGGCCAACAGCGCGGAGTGCCTAGAACTGGAATACCATCCAAGTTCCGACTACACCCAATGTTGCTTCACTGCGGAGTTCTCATGGGATCCGGTGTTTCAACACGGCTAGGCCGTTGGCGAGCTTACGTTACTAGTCCTTATTAACATACAAAATTTCAGTTTCATTCCTGTCATAGATTAGTAGACATTGAGATCCGTCTAAATATTTCGGATGGTCGCCATGTTGGATTTTTATATATAGGCCATAGGGTTATGTACTATTAGATGATGATTAGTGTGTCAGTTCATTATTCAAACGTTGACTTTGATCGCACGATTAGGACACGAGAAATAAAAACTTAATTTTAAAATTTTGCACAGCTGCCATCTTGAGGTTATGCAAACAATTGAACTAAATTAGAAGTCAGTGCATTAAAATGTGTATAAACTTTTGCTGTAGCATGTTTCACTGTGATAAATCGCGAGGAGACTCTATTTAAATGATTCAACTTCGCTTGACCAGCAAGACGTTTTGTACTGTACACATTTCTGAAAGTATTATGGGTGTACTTCTAGTAGTGCTTTTTATCTCCGTACAACATTTGAGGGTGATATCAGTAATACACACATCAAAAAACGTTTTGCATCACCTCGGTTCCAAGAGTTCCGGAACCGTTAAATACAAAGGGAATAGAGATCAACACAAACAACATTTCAGCTCGTTTTATTGCTCATGAGACCCACACATTGCATGTTGTACCATCATACAGCTAGACTTTCAGCATTTGTGGTCCAGATTGCAGTACACACCACTACCTCTAATACCCAGTAGCACGTCCTCTTGCATTGATGCATGCCTGTATTCGCCGTGGCATACTATCCACAAGTTCATCAAGACACTGTTGGTCCAAATTGTCCCACTCCTCAACGACAATTCGGCGTAAATCTCTCAGAGTGGTTGGTGGGTCAAGACGTCATAAACAGCCCTTATCAACATATCCCAGGCATGTTCGATAGGGTTCATGTCTGGCGAACATGCTGGCCACTGTAGTCGAGCGATGTCGTTATCTTGAAGGAACGCATTCACAAGATGTGCACGATGAGGTCGAGAATTGTCGTCCATGAAGACAAATGCCTCTCCAATATTCTGCCGATATGGTTGCACTATGGGTCGGAGGATGTCATTCAGGTATCGTAAAGCCGTTTCGGAGCCTTCCATGACCACCAGTGGCGTACGTCGGCCCCACATAATGCCACCCCAAAACATCAGGGAACCACCACCTTGCTGCACTCGCTGGACAGTGTGTCTAAGACGTTCAGCCTGACCAGGGTGCCTCCAAACACGTCTCCGACGATTGTCTGGTTGAAGGCATATGCGACACTCATCGGTGAAGAGAACGTGATGCCAATTCCGTGGGGTCCATTCAGCATGTTGTTGGGCCCATCTGTACCGCGCTGCATGGTGTCGGGGTTGCAAAGCTGGACCTCGCCATGGACGTCGGGAGTGAAGTTGCGCATCATGCAGCCTATTGCGCACAGTTTGAGTTGAAACACGACGTCCTGTGGCTGAACGAAACGCATTATTCAACATGGTGGCATTGCTGTCAGGGTTCCTCCGAGCGGCAATCCGTAAGTAGCGGTCATCCACTACAGTAGTAGCCCTTGGGCGGCCTGAGCGAGGCCTGTCATCGACAGTTCCTGTATCTCTGTACCTCCTCCATGTCCGAACAACATCGCTTTGGTTCACTCTGAGACGCCTGGAAACTTCCCTTGTTGAGAGCCCTTCTTGACACAAAGTAACAATGCGGACGCGATCGAACTGCGGTATTGACCTTCTAGGCATGGTAGAACTACAGACAACATGAGCAGCGTACCTTCGTCCTGGTGGAATGACTGGAACTGATCGGCTGTCGTACCCCCTCCGTCTAATAGGCCCTGCTCATGCATGGTTGTTTACATCTTTGAGCAGTTTTAGTGACATCTATGAACAGTCAAAGGGACTGTATCTTGGATACAATATACACAGTCAACGTCTATATGTCGGAGATCTGGGAACCGAGGTGATGCAAAACTTTTTTTGATGTGTGTAGTTTAGGAGATATAGAATGCTGATGAAATATTTCGCACAGACACCATGTTAGATTTGTGTAACGTAAGAAAATGTATATGGCACGGTTAGGGTCAGACAAAATAGTACTATGTCCTTGCCGAGTTTCATAGAAATCGCTCCAGCCGGTTAGATAATATCTGGGTGGCACACACACATACACACAGACACACACACATACACACACAGACAGAGAAACATACACACACGCGGACAAAAAAGTTGATCTCTTAAATGAAAATAGGCAAAAAATGTAGCACGCAGTGGGGTTAAGGCGCAGCTTGATAGTCTTGACAGAGGTGCAGGGTCACTTCGATACGACCCTGCGTGTGACACTACTGCTAATGCACCAATGTATATGAGGTCCATTACTAAAAAGAGAGCTGGAAGTTCGGAAAATCTAAGTTTTGAATTTCGTTTCTGATAGAAGTGTCCGTAAGTCTGGTCTTTCCCTAGTTTATTCCAGTAGTCCCTCCTGACAAATGTGCCGGGAAAGTGCTTTATTTCAAGTCCCAGTGCATGTACTTTATTCTCTTATCCGTAATTACATACACAACTACAGTCACTATAGAAACACAAAGAATCAGAGAAACACAACACGCAACTGAAGACCAAGTTGTCCCAAGTCTCTCAAATAACTCAGTACAAACTTAATTGCTCAGTATGTTATTTCCAATGGCCGGCAGCTTTGCATTTATTTATTTATTTATTTATTTATTTATTTATTTATTTATTTATTTATTTATTTATCGAATGGCTTTTAGTGCCGGGAGTGTCCGAGGACATGATCGGCTCGCCTGAGTCTGTAGCTGCTTCCAGCGGACACCCTCAGGGTGAGCTATACGTTCCGTTCAATTTCAAGTAGTTCCAACTTTCGCTACCAGATATCAATGATACCTAGTGGTGAACGTTGGAGCTTTGATAGAGCGTTCAGACGAAATCTAACCTAACAATTTAGCTGCACACAAGGTTAGTATGTGGATGGATCTTTTACATGCCATAAATCTACGACATGGGACCGCCGGCTTTACTTCCCCTCAGAAGGAAGGCATACTGAAGGATTGTTAACGCTCTTAAAAAAATCCGACGACTTCGGCTGGGTTTGAACCCGCTATCTTGGACACAGCAGTTCAGCAAGCTACCGACTACGCCACCGAAGCATTGATGATAGGCAAGCTTGCGAGATCGAGGATGCTTAAATGTGAGAGATATACTGGCATGTTAAAAATCCCCTTCAGGGCAAGATTCTGGTACGCAGTTTATCTAAACCTGCAGACGGTTCAACCTTCACTATAATAATGATCATATCTCTCTTAAGATAACAGCCCTGGGGTTGGTTTGTAGCAACTCGCCAATCTTCTCTATTCTCCGCCATCCTCTTCAATTCACGATATGAATTTGTGTTCGTGTCTGTCATTAACTGTGTGATGTATGCTAGTGGTGGTCTTCCTCTAGTGTTTTCCCCTTCTAACATCCCTTCGATGACTCTTGCTGGCAGGCTATTATGTCTGAGAATATGTCCCAACATATATGCTCTTCTTGTTTTCAGGCTCTTCATAAAGCTTCTACTTTCTCCTGCTCTTCTGAATACCTCTTCATTTGTAATATGTTGTATCCAACTAATCTTAAGCATTCTTCTCCAGCACCAAGCCTCAAAAGCCATCAACTTCTTCTCTTCTGATTTCCCAATTGTCCAGGTCTCACTACAATACAAAGCCACACTCCTCACGTATGTCTTCAACAGTCAATTTTCTTATTTTTAGGTCTATACTTCTGGATGTGAAGAGATTCTTCTTTCTATAAAAGGCGTTCTTTGCCTGAATAATTCTACTCCTAATTTCTCGTTTGCTGGTTCCATCATACGTTATCAAGCTTCCCAGATACTTATATTCCTTCACATGTTGTATTCTATCATTCTCGATATAAATTGCTGGTGCTCTTCTATGAAATTCCTGGTTCCGACTGCATACGGGTATTTTTGTTTTATTTTTATTCATCTTCATGTTAAATTCGTTTTTAAGGATGTTATTCATTGATTTTGGAAGGTAGAATGAGGAAAGATAAGAGAACGTTCATGGCATTTGTAGACTTAGAAAAGGCTTTTGATAACGTTGATTGGACTAAATTGTTTGACATTTTGAAATCTATTGGAATAAAGTACAGGGATAGGAGGGTGATATACAATCTATACAGAAACCAGACAGCAGTCATTCGAGCTAAAGGATATGAGAAAGAAGCTGGTATTCAGAAAGGTGTAAGGCAAGGCTGCAACTTATCACCCATACTTTTCAATCTTTACATTGAACAAGCAATGAAGGAAATTGGAGAAAAATTTAAAGTGGGAGTGAAGATTCAAGGAGAAATAATTTCAACTCTGAGATTTGCTGATGACATCGTCATCTTGGCCGACAAGCCTGAGGATTTGAATGAGTTTTTGAATGGTATGGATTCCGTCTTACGGAAGGACTTCATGATGAAAATTAATAAATGTAAAACAAAAATACTGGAATGCAGCCGAAATAAATCAGAAACCTCTATGGAGATCAAATTGGCAGGTGAAAAGCTGAAGGAAGTAGGAGACTTCTGTTACTTAGGAAGCAGAATAACCAATGATGGACGAAGCAAAGAGGATATAAAAAGTAGGTTGGCTCAGGCAAGGAAAGCCTTTCTACAAAAAAGGAATCTGTTGACATCGAATATAGATTTAGGTATTAGGAAGTCATTTTTGAAAGCCTTTGTCTGGAGCGTGGCGCTCTATGGAAGTGAAACTTGGACTATTGGTGCAGCAGAAAAGAGGAGAATTGAGGCATTTGAAATGTGGTGTTACAGGAGAATGATGAAGATCAGATGGGTAGATAGGGTTACAAACGAAGAGGTATTAAGGCGAGTGGGAGAGGAGAGATGTTTCTGGCGACTGCTAATGAAGAGAAGAGATAGGTTGGTAGGACACATAATAAGACACCCAGGAATAGCAAGCTTAGTTATGGAAGGAAGGGTCGAGGACAAGAACTGTAGGGGTAGACCAAGGTTAGAATATGTTAAACAGATTGCCTCGGATGTAGGGTGTGGTAGCTATGTAGAGATGAAACGATTAGCTCAGGACAGGGACGCATGGAGAGCTGCATCAAACCAGTCAAAAGACTGAAGACTCAAACAACAACATTCATTACATGAAGTATCTGTTGAAGATCATCTTCATTATCTGTTGCTAAAGCAATGTCATCAGCGAATCGGAGCATGACAATCTTTTCCCCATGTGTATTTACTCCAACTTGAATCTCTTCTCTTATCCTATTTATGGCATCTTGGACATACAAATTAAAAGGAGATAGCGAGTATCCTTGTCGTACTCCTTTTCTTATTTCAACCTCTTCCTGGTTATTGCCAGATCTTATTATTCCCCTTTCATTCTTATATAAACTATGTATTATTCTTCTATCTCTATAAGAGATTCCCCCTTTCTTTAGTAACTTGAACAGTATATTCCAATTCACGTTGTCAAAAGCTTTCTCCAGATCCACGAATGCTAGATATTGTACCCATATGAATAATTTCCATGGAAAACATGCTTCTGCCTCCAGCTAGCATCAGTCCTCAGGCGTGTACCGTTCACCCACTGAGCAGTTGCATATTTTTGATCTGAGACTAAAAGGTATGAACTCTACAATAATAAGACACAACTCTATTCTAAATACTTTAATTGAGCTTTAAATCATGGCTTCACACAAACAAAAACACAATCCCAACAATAATGCACAAAACAATGCAAAACTTAATCCTTCAATCCACTATTATTCGCATTTATCCTCGCAAATCCAAATGATTATTGAATTATTTACCATGAGATTAACATGAAATTCACTCTCAAGTGCGCTGATGCACTGGTAAAATACACACACAACTGTTCTTACAATCTTACGTCACTTATTGTGACCACTTTAATTTCACAATCTAGTTACTTTTTATCAACACATTTTTACTTTACACTATGCGTATAATTATGTTCTGTATTACTCTTCCCACCAAAAATGCTCTACCATGCATTAACCAATTTATGAGTTGCACATCAGATTTACTTGCAACTCCACCGTTACTTGTAATTCTACCCTTTTTGTAGGTCCACTGTATGTCGTAATGAGTTGACTTTCATAATGATTCCGTTACCGCTGTGTCGGGTGGGATTTTATGCTACCCTTGCGTGGGCGTAGCGTGTGACATCTGGTATCCACCTTCGGAAATAGGTGACAATGTCAGTATAAAAATGCAACTTTTAACATCTCATAACCTTGCCAAATATTAAGTTATCAGAATGATCCTTAATTATCAATGTGTCTCAAACCACACAAATTCATTATACACTACTACAATGATTCTTTTATAACACACAGGGTTTCATAGTTTTTCCACCTTAAACATTATCCTCCAAGCCTGGGTGGGGTATGGTCTCTTCCCCTCGACCCTTCCTGAATACAATGGGCTCCGCGACGGGCGGTAACAAGATGCTCGTTACTCCCCTCATGTCCCTTTCCTTTCCAAGCATTAGCACGTGGCTTCAAACACAATAGTGCCGTCTTAGTGACCCACACAACACATATGACCTAACTCATACTGAATGAAAGACGGAATATGGAATTGTTTAAGCATTTATTCCTATCATTAGGATATTAATAGCTGGCCTCAACAGGTCCATTTACATTTATATGAAGGAACCAAGATTCATCAAACAGACATCGATTTGGAATAGCCGGCATCTTTTTGTCAAAGTACACGGTCAGGGCACAACTTCCTGCCGTCCAAATTCACTCCCAGGAGCTGAATATATTCACACAATAGCTAGTTCTCGGTCGATATCCGTTGTCATGCTGAGGTGTCCATGTTATCCTACCATACACCACTGGATTCGAACCCGGAACGTTTCATAGCAATACTCAGAGCTAGGGTTTCCTCACTAAATACGCTCGATTGCAATAATACCTCTCCGTATGCCCTTGGATATACGAGATTTCACACGTCGATTAGACTGCCTGGCTTCCATGAACATTGTGAGAAGATCCCGTCCTTTAATTAATAAGATAATCGCTACCAATTACTCTTATACGCTTATTCATCAAGCTGCGATTTAATTCACTATTAAACACTTCCATTTCCTATCTCCTTGCATATTTCTTTCAATTATCATAAGATATTCTGATATTAAATTCATTTGCTTGGCCCATCACTTGTAATACTATTGCTTGGATACACAGTTATTCAAATTAGCATATATTTTGCTTACAAACATTTTCCCTGATGTATTTATACTTATTAATATTATTATTACTGACATAAATTTCCCCTACTCCGACACAACGTAACCGTATTTATATAATCAATAACCGAACATCCGTGTTAGTTACGTTAACTTTCTATTTAATTTAATTGCCATTTCTACATTAGTGGTAACGATTTATCCACACAATGATGTATACTGACATCTCAACTTGACTAAAATCAACACAACATTAATATCTGAAGGTTCTAACTCCCAAATTTGACTCTCATATTCTACAATTTTTGAAATAACTCAACATACAGTGGACTACACATTCACTACAAAATCATGGTTTTGGGTACTTACATTGCCTAATCTGGCGACTCCGACCACACATTCTCTCCGTTAATGCCCGCCATCATTTGCAAATTAGCAAGGCATTATTACACTTTCCACACACATTTTCCATTATTTTTCCATTACGATACACACCGCACTTTGCTTCTTCATGTCGAAGCTATCGCTTCCTTTTCCACAAAAACACGTTATATTAATTATTACACTGGTAATTTACACATATTTAAATAACCATCACTAAACATCACATGACCACTATATACATTTCTTACTGGTTGACCCTGAAGAATTTCAGAAATGCAGGCGTTGAAGATCTTTCCTCCACGAATACCCCCGTATCTCGTTCGAAAGTCTCGATACACTGCCTGACGATTCCTGCGGTCCCCCAATGTCTTTCAATTCCTATCCTTTGATAATTTCCCGATATAGCATAGATATGCTTCCATATCGTCCTGAACATTAATTAAAGTGGTATCCCTGCGGAAATGCATCACCCGTATAACAAAATTTATACCTGCGCAGTTCGACATCCTATTATTATGTCTATCAAATGGCTTATATATTGCGCTCGTCCATTGTACATTGTACTTGTACAATTACCACTTTTGAATGATCTGCTTATAACAAAGCCTTGGACAGTTCCACGTACATCTTTATAATACCATATAATATCTCCTCGTCATGAGGTACGATTGCCCTAATATGACATTGTCTTGACTTGTACCACACTGTACATTTACTGCGTACTCAATATTAATCACTTGTATTACCGACTATAAAAGTATGGCACGACTGTCCTAATTAATTGTTCTCACTTGTGCGTTACCCTGCATGGTTACCATAATGCTGAACACAAAATATGTTAAAGTGCGCGTGCCGCTCTCTCTGGGCTCGGGCGACGTGCGCTCCGCACTAGAATATGGTTCGACTGACTATATTAATTGTTCTTAATTAGTGCGTTATACTGCATGGTTAATATATTGATGAACACTCAAAATGTTAAAGTCCGACCGCGTCTCCTCCTGGACTCGGGCGACGTGCGCTCCGCACTAGAATATGGTTCGACTGACCTCGACTGCCTGCTCCACTGACCTTATATCTGTTTGGAGCCGAAAAGTAGGTCTAAAATTTCCTTGGAGCTTCATCTCCTCTCTCCGTGCTTTTCTGGTCTTGAAATGACGTTTTTCTGGTCCATCTTGCCTCGCTGATTACATATCTGCCTGTGTGCACGAGGATCGATGGGTCAATTAATTAATATTAATGGCCTTTGCCAGCGCGTCCCCAAGCCGCGTCAGTGGTTCTTCCCCAATGACATGGTCATAGTATTGCGCTGGGCTCATTCCTCCAGTGTTCTGGCGCGTTACGTTAAATCTGCCTCGATTTCGATGTTTGATGGCTTGATAATTAGCCTCCTTGCAATTCATTCACGTAGGTGCAATCCTAATGTCTCTGAGTTACCCCAAATACGAGTAATCATTAAATTATTCTGGCCGATTCCCACTCCACTGGGCTTCCTCTTATGTGAAGGGGATTCACTTGACCATACATTACTGTCCTCCCTTCTCTCAGACAGTGTAAATAGATCGGAGTGACTGGCGTGGTGCCACGAAAACACGCCTATATTCCAGCCTCATTTGCAATCTGTCAAGAGTTCCAACTTTCTGCGCTAAGTCCAGAATTGTATGCATTTTACAGCCCAATACTGCCGTATTCTGCTATTATTTTCTACATTATGTTATCAAATAATGTCAGAATTTGTTTATATCCCAACAGTGATTTACTGTGTCCTTTCTCTAGGGGTTTTTATGACTTAAACTCCCTCAAAGACCTTGGGTTCGTTTCTTGCTGGCATCTCTAGTCTGTCCTCATTATCCCAGAGATCCAGGTTCGACACCAGTCAGCCTAATACCGTAGGGTTCAATATGTTGGTATTTCTTTTCTATTTCTCTTTTCAATTATTTGTCTTAGAGTTAATATTGCTTCTCTTGTTCCAATGCCCCTTCTGAATCCAAATTGGTCGTCTGTAATGTAGTTATCAAGGTTGTTCTCTATTCTCCTAAGTATAATATGTGTATGAATTTAAGATGCATGTGTTGTCAGGCTTAATGTCCTAAATTGATCGCAATTTTGTGCTCTGGCCTTCTTTGGAATTGTAATTATTATGCACTTAGTAAAGTCAGATGGTACTATTCCAGTTCCCTACATTTTGCATATCACTCCATACATTGCATCTTCAGCTTTCTCTCCGCAGTTATTCAATAGTTCTGAGGGATTTTATCTACACCTGGTGCTTGTAGCCTACTTTCGATTTTTGCAAAAAATGAAAGTAGACTTATGAGATCAACACAGGGCGAAAAAAAAGTGTGTCTGTCTCTGTGTGTGTGTGTATGTGTGTGTGTGTGTGTGTGAGTCTGTGTGTGTGTGTGAGTGTGTGTACTCTGAATGACTGTCCCCCCTATCAATTCGAACACGGTAAACGCGAATTGAACTAAATTTGGTACAAAGGTAGCACTAGCAAAGGACACCTCAGTGTCATATTTTATATCGCCGCCATCTTGACGGAACGTAATGGCGGCCATACAAATGTTCAAAGCTTAAATCAAATTACGACTAAACTAATCATCCGATCTCTACCAAATTTTGCAACAATATACCTTTATGGGGGGAGCATCCTTTGACCAATCTAATAGGTCATTCGCCTAATAGTTCGCGGATGGCGGCCATCTTTGTGTCAGAATCAATTCCCCCTATTAATTCAAACATTGTGAAATCGAATGGAACGAAATTTGGTACAGAGATAGCACTAGCAAAGGACATCTCAGTGTTATGATTAATATCGCCGCCATATTGACAGAAACGTAATGGCGGCCACACAAATGTTTAAAGCTTAAATCAAATTATGACTAACATAACCATCCGATCTCCACCAAACTTTGCAACAACTTACCTTTATGGAGGGAGCATCCTTTGACCAATCTAATAGGTCATTAGCCTAATAGTTTGCGGATGGCGGCCATCTTTATATCAAAATTGATTCCCCCTATTAATTCGAACACGGTGGAACCGAATGAACGAAATTTGGTACAGAGGTAGCACTAGCAAAGGGCACCTCAGTGTCATGTTTTATATCACCGCTATCTTGACGAAAACGTAATCGCGGCCACCCAAATGTTAAAAGCTAAAATGTAATTACGACCAACCTAATAATCTAGTCTCTACCAAATTTTGCAACACCACATCTTTATGTGGGAAACATATTCTGACCAAACTGCAAGAACATCAGCCCAATAGTTTGCAGATGGTGGCCAAGTATGTGTGCAAATCGATTCCCCCTATCAATTCAAACACAGTGGAACCGAATTGAACGAAATTTGGTACAGAGGTAGCACTAGCAAAAGGCACCTCATATTCATGTTTAATATCCCTATAGCACGTTGTATTTCAACAAGCTCCTACAACCTACATTCAATCATACTCCTTGAAAAGGACAAAGAGTTATAACAATACCCATGCATTTAGGAGAAAGTAGGCTATATGTTCTTTACTGAACATCTTGTTTGTCTTTTAAATCTTTCAGTGCTCTTTTAAATTCCTATTTTACTATTTGGTCACCTCTATTCACTGCATCTGTCTGGTCTTCTTCCTCTATTACTTCCTTATTCATAACTTCATCTCCATAGAGGCTCTCTAGATATTCTTTCCATCTCTTCCCAACCTTTCCCTCTTCATACAGGTATTGTCCATTCTCATGTTTAATACCACATGTCTTCTGTTTCTTCTCACCAAAAAATTGCTTCACATTTCCATATGCTTTTTCTAAGTTATTTGCTTTAAAATCGGTGTCTATTTCATCACATATATCACATAAGTATCTTTCTTTGTCTCCCTTTTTTTTCCTAACGATTTCATTTCTCAGTCTTCTATATTGTTGTTTTCCTTCTTCGCTTGTGGCGTTTTTGAACCTTCTTCTTTCAGTTATCATTTCTACAACTTCCTCACTTATCCATCTTTTGCTGCTGTTTTTATTTTTATTTTTTAGCAGCTCCTCTGCAGTTCCTAGTATTTCCTCCTTCAGAATACCCCCCCACTGACTCTCTATTTGTTTCTCGAATATGTCAGTATTTCTTTCAATCATTTCATCTGTTCTTCTTTGGAACTCATCTCTAATATTTGGCATCTTAAGTTTTGTCACCTGTAGATACTCAGTTTTTCTCGTAACGATGTTCTTATATTTGAGTTCCGCGTCCATCATGACTAGATTGTGATCGCTTATGATATCTGCACCTGGATAACTTCTGCAATTTTTTACCTGGTCCTTAAACATTTCTTTTACCATTATGTAATCCAATTGCGCTCTTCTCGTGTCTCCAGGAGCTTTCCAAGTTTATCGTTTTCTCATGGGATGGTTGAAGAGTGTATTTGTTATGACTAATTTATGCCTAGTGCAGAATTCTATCAATCGTTCACCTCTCAAATTTCGGACTCCCAGTCCAAACTGCCTAAGAGATGTTCCCTCTGTTCCTTCCCCTACCGTTGCATTCATGTCCCCCATAATTATTACATTGTCTTCTGCTCTTGTTCCTTCTATCAGGTGATTTAGATCTTCATACATTCTTTCAATTTCCTCGTCATCTTCATTTGTAGTTGGCATATATGTTTGAATTATAACAGTATTGTTTGGCTCCGTATTTATCTTGACTAGAATTATCCTATCACTATGCTGCACATATCCCGCTACTCTGAGTCCCATGGATTTTTCCATAGTCCCTCCTACCCCATTTCTTCCGAGTGGTCCGTCTTCCGGCCCTGAGTAGATTATTCTGTAGTCATCTGACCAAAAGTCACCCGTGCCAGGCCATCTCATTTCAGAAAAACCGAGAATATATATATTTAATCTCTTCATTTCTATTTTCAGGTTTTCCAGCTTCCCCACCTTTAATAATGTGTTAACATTCCATGTTCCTATTTTCCTTACGCATTTCTGTTTCTTGCGTTTGTTAATAATACCATTATTTCCTTTAGTTTCCCCCGCCCGGAGATCCGAATGGGGAGCTATTTTACCTCCGAAGAATTTAACCAAAGAGCTTTCCATCATGAGCTGCTGATTCTTGTGATATCCAGTCGGATCTTTAATGGAGTGGTTTCCCGTTGCCTTCTCCATTCTATGCCGTTGGCCATCTGTCGTATCTTCCGCCTTTAGGAGCAGTTTCCCACCCCAAGGGCAAGAGAGTGCCCTTCTTCTACCCACTCATCCGCCCTCCTAAAAGACCGTTGGCACTTGATAGAAGGTGGTCTCCTTATCCCGGGAGAAGTTCGGTGTCTGATATATGCCTATTATATGGACATATACCTTTTACTCATTCTCCCGAGTACTGGGCTGCCTCTTTCTCCATCTACACTTTTCCGTAGTCCATCTACTCCACTGTATATGCCGTTGAGGACTTCACCGTAACCCTGGCTAGGGACCCTTACAAGGTACTACCAGCCGGGTCAGCTGGACCGAGGTTTTTTAAAGAGGTGTTACTCCTCTATCACTCACCACTTTGTCCTGGCTTGTGACAGGCAGAGCCTGGCTTCCCAAACATTGGGCCCTGGTATTTATATTAGTATAAGTTAATAGAAGAATTAAACTTCTGATAATAATAATAATAATAATATTCTCAGGAAAATATATGGCCCCGGTTATGTTAATGGTATATGGATTAAAAGGAAAACCACAGACTAGTACACAGTAATCAATAAGTTCACTGATACCGTGCGTAAGAGACGATTGAAATTTTATGGTCACATCTGCCGAATGGACAACACCAGATATGCAAAAAAACTGCTTGATATAATTAATTCAAAGAAGGTCAAAATCAGTTGGTTAGAAGAAATCAAACAGGACTTAAAGGAAATTAACATCACAGAAGATAGCATCATGAATCGTAAGGCTTTTGGAACTCCAGTTACAAATCACACTTTCGCCGAAAAAGCTAAAAAGACCACTGGAAAAAAATGGACGGAGGAACGTAAGAAGGGGCATAGCGAGTTCATGAGGAGATTTTGGGAGGAGAAGAAGAGGAAAGCTCCATCAACCCGAATCAACAAGTTCAAGCGCGCTCCCTAAGTGGGCAAAACGAAGAAAGAATAATAATAATAATAATAATAATAATAATACAAATGATAATCCAACCTAACGGACTCGACAAAGAAGGAAGTCATGGGAGAGCCAGGAAAATGGAGCTTGCTTTCCGTCTTACGAAAAACACATACAACGAGAATGCGACTTCTATTAGGACTATACTACGAGACTATCAAACAGTAATTCAACCAGAGTGCCTGTATGCTTCAGAATGCCTAGGACTAGCAACTAAAATAGACATTGATGAAACTGAAAAAAGGAACAAAAAATTTTAAGAAAAATTCTCGGAACAATAAAATGTTCTGACACATACCGATTACGTAGTAAAAAAAGAAGTATATAAAACATGCAGCAGAATCTCAGATACCATATGAAAACGAAGGGTTAAATTCTTGGGACATGTTTCAAGAATGCCTGACGACAGACTCACTGAGTAAATTTTTAACCACTTCAACAAGACCAATAGAAAGGGTAACTTTTATGGAAAATGGTTTGCTAAAACCAAAAAGGATCTACAAGAAATGAACACCACTCATCAAGACATCCTCAACAGAACCACTTTCAGAAATAAGATACACACATTTGAGGGGTTCCTAGAGCCAGAAACAGTGACCAAGAATAATCAGCATTGGAAAGCTGAAAAGAAAGAAGCGGTACGGTACGCAAGAGAATGAAGAATACTGGCGCCAACGGAAACTGAAATCATGAGTTATTTACGTGCTCTTTAGTTGGCCAAAATCGATGATGATGACAAATGATGGTCTTCAGCTCTGAGGTCATGTAGCCTAACGCACAAATCGTACATTATACGAACGTTAGAGATTTAACATTTTTGACACCAGCGGGACTTGAGCCCACGACGTCCGGTTTAGTACGCCGGCACTCTGACTTCTGAGGTAGGCCGATAAGAGGACATTAATTCCCCAACTTTCATTTATTTGGCTAGTACTATTATTTGTGCATTATGTTATTCAATATTATTGTTGTTTTAAGGGGCGGAACTAAGAGGTCATCTGCCCCTACATTATACATTTGACATTTGACATTTGACATGATACATGATACATGATACATGATACATGATACATTATACATTATACATTATACATTATACATTATACATTTTACATTTTACATTTTACATTTTACATTTTACATTTTACATTATACATTATACATTATACATTTTACATTTTACATTTTACATTATACATGATACATGATACATGATACATGATACATTTTGACATTTGACATTTGACATTTGACATTTGACATTTGACATTTGACATTTTACATTATACATTATACATTATACATTATACATTATACATTTTACATTTTACATTTTACATGTTACATTTTACATTTTACATGATACATGATACATGATACATGATACATTTTGACATTAGACATTTGACATTTGACATTTGACATTTGACATTTTACATTATACATTATACATTATACATTATACATTATACATTATACATTATACATTTTACATTTTACATTTTAAATTTTAAATTTTAAATTTTAAATTTTAAATTTTAAATTTTACATTTTACATTTTACATTTTACATTTTACATGTTACATTTTACATTTTACATTTTACATTTTACATTTTACATTTTACATTTTACATTTTACATTTTACATTTTACATTTTACATTTTACATTTTACATTTTACATTTTACATTTTACATTTTACATTTTACATTTTACTTTTTTACATTATACATTTTACTTTTTTACATCATACATTTTTACTTTTTTACATCTTTACTTTTTTAATTTTGATTTCCGATTCCGATATCCGACTTTCTTTTACTGCTCGATGTTCGATTTTCAGTTTCAGGTTGTAGTTGTAGAAGTTTAAATTTTTAATTTTTTTTGCTTCCTTTTTTATATTTTTAAAAAGAATTTTTTATCATCTTCAATATGTGTTTCTTATGATGAGGCGCGAACATGCAGCAGGCATGTGAACAAATTGCTTACTCCGCTGATTATTATGGCTTCACATTCCCCTAATTTTGACCAAAAAGTGGCTTATGGTTCTTCTGCATTGGCACACATTATAGAGTTTTACTGAATATGTTGTATGGACATTTCCATATCCACATGATTTTGTATAAGTACCCTTCAGAATGTGACTGAAAAATATATTGGATAATGTTCTGATTGCCCGATGTAGTAATTACTCCGGTTTCCGATGCTTAATTCGGGAACAGACACAAGTTGTAAAGGAGACTTGTAAATTAATGAAAGAGAGAAAGATAGAATGAAAGTGAGAAAGAATGAGCTCCGTTATATTGGAAGAGCGTGGGTTCATGGGAGGAGGAAATATATGCCATGGATACCATTTTGAAGATAACCATACTTTGTTGTAATCATTGTAATTCTTGGAGTCATCGGGTGTCTAAATGCGGGGATAAATTGTTCGCATGCTAGGCTTGGCCCGAAGCACAGGTTGGAATCCCGGCCTGTCTAAGGGTATTTCAGTCTCCTATGGTTCATTCCCCTTACTTGGGTAGCTGGGTGTTTGTGAAGTATATATTTATGATCATGCAACAAACGTTTGGCGCTTTCCAGTCGGTCAACACGAATGTACCCAAAAGAGTTGGGTTCACCCTCATCCTGAAAAAATTACATGAGATTAATAAATACACTAGGATGAACAGTTTCGATCATCAAGCGATCATCATCAGATACATTACACTTAGGCTATAAAATCTATGTTTGAAAATACAGGTGAAAATATTTACAATATGTACAATTATTTAGTTGCAGTATTGGTAATACAACTTGTCAGTGTATGCTAGCTGTAGTATATATGACGTTAGGTGAAATGCTGAAATGGTGACAGAAATCCGGAATTTGTCTGTTTGGAGTGATTATATGGTTGTAGAAAGTCAACTATGGTTGTGCTGTATAGTACAGGCTACTACTTATCTGGTTGGGTGTCTTCCACGCTATAGCAGCGAATAGTATCAACTTCCCTCTTGCATCAGTGACGGTCGACTGAATTGGAATGTTATCTAAATGAACGGATTTTCCCCTCCGTCCACCCTGTATTCCTATGTACTGTCTGTAGTCAATGCATGTGTACTTGTGGCGTGTTGCCAAGTCTAGATAGGATATATGTTATTGAATTCCGGAAGGTTTTCAACCATTAAAGACCGTAGATATGTCTTCGCCACGCCTAAGCTAGATGCCCCGAACAAGCACCATCGGTCATTGAGGACGTCCCGGCACCTTTATTACTGCCGCGAATGCTGGCCTAGGTTTATTGAAGAAAAAAGAACATCGTACCCCTCATCCAGATATAATTTACCTATTAAAATCTCCCTATTCCCTTTTTTTTATCTAGCTTGGCTGTATCGCTAAGTTTTGTCTTGTTTCCCCCAGGGTGTGTTTTTAGTTGAGTGAAGAGTGGTGAGCTCTCCATGAAAGTGTGTTCATTTAGATTGTTGTTGTTTCTTTTGGCTAGGTGTATCTCGATTGCTTCTTTTATGTCATGAGCTCTTTCTTTCGATTCGTGATGAATTATTTTTAGGTCGTTTCAATGTTAGTGAAACTGTTCCCCGCGTCACACATGTGTTCGCATACGGCTGAATGTGTTCCGTATTTTATTGCATTCCTATGTTCACTTTAACGTGTGTCTACGCGTCTTCAACTCTGTCCGATGTAATTCGCTTGACAACCAGTATCTTGGCACGTAATAGAATATACCCCTGATTTTGAATACAAGTCTTGTTTATTTAGATTACTATTTTGCAGGGGCCTACCGGTTGTAGTGCTCGTTGTGAATGCTATTTTTAGCCTATTTTCAATTTTGAAAAAATAGGCTTATGAGATCACCTTTTGTCCGTGTGTGTGTGCGTGTGTGTGTGTGTGTGTGTGTCCCTAATAAAATCTAAACGGCTGGAGCGATTTCAATGAAACTCGGTAAGTTCACAGCACTGTTCCGGACGACCCCGACCGTGCCCTTTAAATTTTGTTACGTCTCACCAATCCAACATGGCGGCTGTGCGAAATATTTCACCAGCATTCAATATCTCCGAAACTATTCCCGATATCATCCTGGATTTTTTCTACCGTGATAAAGGGAGCTACTAGAAGTTCACCTCTGTGACTTTTGAAAAACTGGTAACTACAAAACCACCATGGCAGCCACGCGAATTTGCGACTTTTAAATAGACGTTTCTCGCGCTTTAACCAACCAAACGCAATAAACCTTGGTACAGTATATATTTATACACATTGTAATGCACCGACATCTAACTTCGTTCAATTGTTTACATAACCACATGATGGCGGATGTGCGAAATATTTCACCGGCATTCTATATCTCGGTAACTATTACCGGAATCACCCTGAAATTTTGTACGGAGATAAAGGGCACTACTGGAAGTTCATCTGTAAGACTTTCAAAAACCGGTTAACTACAAAACGAACATGGCGGCCAAGCGAATTTAAAAAATTAATAGATCTTTCTCGCGATTTAATGTTCCAAACGCAATAAAATCTGGTGCAGGAAATGTTTATACACATTGGAGAATAAGTTCTGCCCTAAAACTTCCCCATACGGGAGAATGGTAACGCATCAGGCGAAAGCCAGGACAAAATAACTACTGTGGTCAAGAAAATTAGACTGAAGCGGTGCGGGGTAGTGGGCATGAAATACGTGACTAGAAAACCAATGTAGGTAGCAATACATTAACAATTTTTATTTCTAATAATAAATTTATAATCAATAAACAAATTGCACTTAAGTGCTTATCACAGAAATGAACAATTATAAATGGAGCAAAAGTGTGAGGGCCTGATGACAGAAACCCAGATTAAGGAAATGTCAATGAAACAAGCTTGTTTAATTGGAGAGAAGTTGAGCTTAACACATAAAAATGCACTTTATAAAAAGAGAGAACCATGAAACTGATTAAGAGTATAAAATGATTAGTATAATTTAAATGCTTCATAAAATTAAACTTATCTTTGAAGAGCCAGCTCCTTAAAAGTTCCAGCTAGCATAAATGTTGATTTAAAAGTCCTCACGGGTTCTTCAGAAGGAGGCGTACATGGCCTAGAGATATGTACACCATTGGTAAAAATGTCAACTCTCTCTTCTTTTCTTACGAAGGAATGACATTTATAGCTTCCAAGTGATGATCCAGCAGTATTTCGAAAGACGAATCCAAGTATCCTCTCTAAGGTGAAGGTGAAAAGTACAACAGCTGGCAATTATTCTTGCCATCTTGAGCAATACGTCATGGTGCAGATCTTGTGACGTAGCTGCTAGGTAGCGTAGAGACTAGCAATGGTGTCATGAGATGCAGTAGCGGTGACCAGCAGGTTGAAGTGATCAGAAGTGATGATTGATCAGAAGTGATAAAGAACGCCAGCAAGTGGCGTCTTAAATAGGGATCATGGAACCATCTCGAAGCTGGAGATCGCCCGACCAGACAAAAACCTGCCATTGGTCGAACGAAAGTCAGGGTGACGCCAGTCGACACTACTCAGCGGACAGCGGATCAACCAGTAGATGCCCTGTATGTCGGGAGTGAGGACGCTTGAGGTAGCGAGCGACTGGAACACTCAAGGTGAGAACTATAAGTGATTGATAACAAGATTATGCATAAGGTTTAAGCAATTAATACGTTTACAAGGAAATAATTACCATTCGGGGATCTCGGTAACAAGAAACAAAATCTGACCGACAGATGGGCCAAGCTAACCATTGAAAGTATCACAAAAGTGATCATGCTCCGAGAACTCCGAAAGAAAACAAACAAAAGAATCAGTCAAAGCAAAACATGGATAACAGACGAGGAGACACTAAGACTCGAAAGGCAAAACAGAGATAGCAGAGATGGGTCTAGTATAAAGACCTTTACTAGTTAAAACATCAACAACTCTGACGCGTTTATCACGGCCAAAGTGGCAGTGAATAACTCTGCCCAGGTTCCACACGAGAGGCGGAGATGGGTCTCGAAGAAGAACCATGTCCCCCACTCGTACATCTGGTTGAGGAAGCCGCCATTTCTCACGCCTATTTAGCAAGCTGAGATATTCTAACTTCCATCGGCGCCAAAAAGAACAGCACAAAGATTCTACTTTTCTCCAAAAGATAGGTAAGTTAGGATCACAGCGTCGAACCAGCAAAGGCGGAGTAGCAGCAAGCGAACAGCCAATCAGGAATTGACTGGGTGTTAAAGGTAAAAGATCCTTAGGATCGTTTGAAAGAGGGGTCAGAGGTCTGGAATTTACAATACCTTCGACTTGAATAATTAAAGAGTTGAATTCCTCATAAGAAAGTATGGTAGGACCAAGAGTTTTCTTAAGCTGTCTTTTAGTAAGTTTGATGCAGGACTCCCATCGGCCCCCATGATGGGGAGCATAAGGCGGGGTGAAATGCCATTTGAAACCTTTAGAATAGGAAAAGTTGGAAATTTTTTCTTTAGCAGAAGGGGAGCTTAACACTTTTTTCCAGAGATCAGAAGCGCTTACAAAAATTTTTGCATTATCTGAAATAACTTCAGAAGGAACACCCCTTCTAGCAGCAAATCTAGAAAAGGCGGCCAAAAAGTAAGATACAGAAGCGTTCGTAACCAACTCAAGGTGGATAGCTCCCGTCACCATACATACAAATAACGAGATGTAAAGTTTACCTAAGATTTTGCGCTTAGATGAAGAGGGATTAGTCTGATATACGTAAGGACCTGCGTAATCGATCCCAGTAAGAGCAAAGGGCTTACTAGGTTCTGAACGAAATGGAGGTAAATTACCCATAATCTGCGTGGCGGGCCGTGGTTTAACCTTGAAGCAAGGTATACACCTTTTGACAACAGAAGAAACCTCATGAACGCCATTGATGATCCAGTTGCGTTCACGAATTAGACAGAGCAAGGTGCGAGTGCCAGCATGAAGGTGTTTATAATGAAACTTTTTTATTATAAGGGTAGTGATAGGATGCTTTGAAGGAAGGATGATGGGATGCTTTTTCCCATCCTCACAACTAGACATAGCTAATATTCCACCCACACGTATTATGCCGTCCTGGTCTAGAAAAGGAGTGAGTGGTGAAAGCCTGCTAGACTTGGGTAAATCTTTACCATTTATATGAGCTTGCTTTTCAGGAGCAAATACTTCCTGCTGAACAAGTAACAAAATCTTGCAAGTAGCAAATTCTAACTCGACTCTGGAGAGAAAGGGTTGAGGCTTCAAAGGTTGATCAATTACTAAATATTTCCATCGGAAGATATAAGACACTACACGAATCAATTTATCAAATGAAGAGTATCTATGAAAAAGGCTAGTAGAAGTAGAAGTAAGATGCGACGTGACAGGGTCATTACGGGCATCAGGTATTTCTTCTGCAAATTGATTAGCTAAGCGAGGCCAGCAAGATGATTCCTGACTTAGCCAAGGAGGACCATTCCAGTACAGGTCTGAAGAAATCAATTTTTTAGGCGTGCAACCACGTGATATTATATCTGCGGGGTTTTCACGGCTAGGAATATGTCTCCATTGTTCAGAATGAGAGACTTCATGAATCTTAGAAACGCGATTTGCCACAAAGGTATTCCAATGAGAAGAAGGCTTGGAAATCCAAGCTAATACAATAGAAGAATCGCTCCAAAAAAATGTGCGGGAAAATTTTAACTTTAAACTGACATTTAGTTTAGTAGCTAATTCTGTTGCCATTAAAGCAGAGCATAATTCTAATCTCGGCAATGATACTGTTTTAAGTGGAGCAACCTTTGATTTAGCGCACACTAAATTAGAAAATCCAGGGAAAGTGGCTGAGGAACGTCCTACTAAGTATGCACAACAGCCATAAGCCCGTTCTGAACTATCAGAAAATACATGCAGGTCATACTGCTGGTGTAAGGGATTAGAAATTAAAAAGCGGGGTATAGAAACCTTGGAGAGATCCAGCAAACTGCTGCGATACTCTAACCATTCTTCTACAAGAGGTAGGGGGAGATTTTCATCCCAGTCTGATTTTAATGACCAAAGCTTTTGCAAGAACATTTTTGCAACAATAACTATAGGAGCAATATATTGCAAAGGATCAAAGATCTTTGCGATTTCTGACAGAACTTGTCTCTTAGTTACAGGGGGAGATTCTGACAGATGTACCTGATAAGAGAAGGTATCAGAAGAAGGACACCAAAAAACACCCAATGCTTTTACGGCTGCTTCATCAGTAGGAATGGCAACAAATTCATCAACTGGGACCTCTGATGAAAATTTTGATATAAATTCAGTAGAATTTGAAGTCCATTTATGGAGCGGAAAACCACCTCCTAGGAGCAGGGATTTCAAATCTTCGCACACAAGGAGCGCTTCAGAAATATTAGGGAAAGAGCACAAGAAATCGTCGACATAAAATGCCGTTTTTAGTGACTCAGAGGCCAAAGGATGATACAGATGACCATCTTGCTCGGCTAACATGTGGAGAGACCGAATCGCAAGAAAGGCTGAAGGCTTCAGGCCATATGTCACAGTCTTCAATCTAAATATCTTTATGGGTTTGGAACTCTCATCGCGCCACAATATTCTTTGCAGATCTTGCTGCTCAAAATTTACGAGAATCTGCCGGTACATCTGCTTAATATCTGAGATTACAGCAATAGGAAACCTTCGAAAATTAAGCAAAACAGAGGTGAGATCTGTTTGAATCGCGGGGCCACATTGCAAGGTATCATTTAAAGAGATTCCATTGGAATCTGGTGATGAGCCATTGAAAACTACTCTTATATTGTCTTGTGTTAAGGAATTTTTCCATACCGGGTGATGATTTAGATAAACTATTTCATTTAAAGGATGGTCAATTTCTTCTGATTTAGAAATTACCTCCATGTGATTAGATTATTCGTATTCCTCCATAAAGGAAGCATACTGAGTTTTGACAGAAGCATTTTGTTTGAACCGATTTTCAATAGCAAATAGTGCCCTAAGTGCTCTGGAATGCGAGCCCGTAATGGCGGGAGGATTAGGAATACGTGGAAGAGTTACTATAAATCTGCCTTCAGCAGTACGGACAGTGGTTTCCTTGTATAACTTTTCACAAATTTCGTTAGAAGAAGAAGAAGTAGCCTGAACATTCTCAAGATCCCAGAACTTGGTTAGCTCTTGACCCAAATCGGTACCAACAAAATAACAATTCGATACAGTTTGAATAGGATTACGGTATATTTGGCCAGTAGCGATCCAACCAAAATCAGTTTCGCGGAAGAAAACATTAGGAGCAATTTTTACTTTATTGGAATGAAGACATTGCCAAAATACGCTTGAGCTGAAAAGAAGCTCTACGGGCGAAGCTCTGTTGAAATGAGGGTCAGCTAGCTGGACAAAATTCGGGATAATCCAACTTTGAATAGGATAAGAAGTGCCAGGAATATTGTTGCCTATAGACTTGATAATCAAACAATCTAATTGCAACTGCGTACCAAGATTATTAGAGTCCTTCAGATCCACTTTAGCAAAGCTTAAGGATTGCGATTTAGAGCAGTTTATTCCTGTAACCTCTATTGAGGTAGGATGTTTTGGGAGGCCTAACTTTTGTACCAACGATTCATTAATAAAATTGTTGGTAGCGGCATTGTCCAATAATCCCCTGACAGATACCCATTTCCCGTGAGAATTTTTCAATAGAACCTGCACGGTAGATAATAAAACCTGGACTTTGCCAAGCGAGGTGGAACTTTGAGCATACGACTGTGCACTATTTTGAGAAGTCTCAGAATTAGACTTGGTATTGGAACTGCTTGGTCCTGATAACCGTGATCTTTCATGTCTGTGCAAAAGGGAATGGTGTCTAGCCCTACAATGAAAGCATAAACGTTGTGAACGGCAATTGTTTAACATATGCGTTCCTGACAAACAGTTGAAACAATGTTTTTTGTTCGTAATGAACTTTCGTCTTTCATCTACTGATAAAGATTTAAATTCATCACAATTGTATAAATTATGCGATTGCTGACACAGACCGCACGTTTGCATTTGGTTAGGTGACCGAGCATCAACAGGAAGAGGCTGTGATCTTAAAATTCTTTGATTAGAACTGCTAACCTTATCTTTTGAGAAGGCTTTTGAATCTGAACTACTAGTTTTTTGATTAGCTATGGCGGAAAAGACTTGGCTTCTGGCCTTCAAAAAGTTAATAATCGCCTCATAAGTGCATTGCAAATTCAGGGAAAGTTCTGTTTCCCAGGCTTTTAATGTATTTGCATCCAATCTTGCAGAAATGAGGTGAACTAGAAATAAATCCCTGTGATTTACAGGTTGGTTTAAATTGGACAATGCTCTGACGTGTAGCTCTGCAGTGTCAATCAACTTACGAAGTGATAAACTGTTATCTGCTTGCACGTTAGGTAACTCGAATAAGCTTTGTATATGGCGTTGAATAGATAAACGAATGTTCCCATATCTATCTTTAAGAAGATTCAGAGCAACTTCATAATTATCACTGGTCAAAGAAAGTGCTTGAATCAGGTTAAGTGCGTTGCCTTGAACTGCCAGACGCAAGTAGTGAAATTTTTGTATTACTGTTATAGAAGTATTCTCATGTACTAAAGAATTGAATAATTCAAAAAATGGCTCCCATTCTATGTCCTTACCAGTGAATTTGGGAATTTCTAATTTGGGTAATATAATGCGTGAAGAAGATGTAGAAGATGCTGCAGAAGTTTGATCTTCTTGTTTTTCTTTTAAAGTTAAAGCCCTTATAAGCTGTTTAGCTTCAGCATATCCCTGATAGTGTAATTTTTCAACTTCCAACCTATCACTTTGCTGGTCCGGATGCTGAGTTTCTATACTGCATTGTATCTCATCATATTTCTCAAAGGCTTGTTCATAATTCTTAAGCCTCTGCGAAATTATGTCAAGATTACGCTCTTGGGGTTCAAGCTCCGTTAAGAAAGTACGAAACCGTGTGAGCTTGCCCTTACAAGAGGCTCTGGCGTTGCTGAGTTTTTCATCAAGGTTAGGCATATTAAAAGTTGTTTGTTACTCACGTCAATATTGTGACTTCGAGTACTGGAAGCCAGAAGATGACAGCTTGCTAGGTAGTAAGGTTTAGTCTGATTTGGAAGAAACCGGTTTAGCTTACGTTTCTCTCCTCCTCTGCTGAACATGCGCCTCAAGCTGAAACGTACAATGTGAATTAGTGTTGAAACACAATGAACAAAAATTGTTAATGTAAAATCTAAGATATGAAATTTGTATAGGGATCCAGGGTGCAACAGATATGTTTCCCGGGGGTGAGGCACCAAAAATTGGAGAATAAGTTCTGCCCTAAAACTTCCCCATACGGGAGAACGGTAACGCATCAGGCGAAAGCCTGGACAAAATAACTACTGTGGTCAAGAAAATTGGACTGAAGCGGTGCGGGGTAGTGGGCATGAAATACGTGACTAGAAAACCAATGTAGGTAGCAATACATTAACAATTTTTATTTCTAATAATAAATTTATAATCAATAAACAAATTGCACTTAAGTGCTTATCACAGAAATGAACAATTATAAATGGAGCAAAAGTGTGAGGGCCTGATGACAGAAACCCAGATTAAGGAAATGTCAATGAAACAAGCTTGTTTAATTGGAGAGAAGTTGAGCTTAACACATAAAAATGCACTTTATAAAAAGAGAGAACCATGAAACTGATTAAGAGTATAAAATGATTAGTATAATTTAAATGCTTCATAAAATTAAACTTATCTTTGAAGAGCCAGCTCCTTAAAAGTTCCAGCTAGCATAAATGTTGATTTAAAAGTCCTCACGGGTTCTTCAGAAGGAGGCGTACATGGCCTAGAGATATGTACACCATTGGTAAAAATGTCAACTCTCTCTTCTTTTCTTGCGAAGGAATGACATTTATAGCTTCCAAGTGATGATCCAGCAGTATTTCGAAAGACGAATCCAAGTATCCTCTCTAAGGTGAAGGTGAAAAGTACAACAGCTGGCAATTATTCTTGCCATCTTGAGCAATACGTCATGGTGCAGATCTTGTGACGTAGCTGCTAGGTAGCATAGAGACTAGCGATGGTGTCATGAGATGCAGTAGCGGTGACCAGCAGGTTGAAGTGATCAGAAGTGATGATTGATCAGAAGTGGTAAAGAACGCCAGCAAGTGGCGTCTTAAATAGGGATCATGGAACCATCTCGAAGCTGGAGATCGCCCGACCAGACAAAAACCTGCCATTGGTCGAACGAAAGTCAGGGTGACGCCAGTCGACACTACTCAGCGGACAGCGGATCAACCAGTAGATGCCCTGTATGTCGGGAGTGAGGACGCTTGAGGTAGCGAGCGACTGGAACACTCAAGGTGAGAACTATAATATCTATGAATAAGTGATTGATAACAAGATTATGCATAAGGTTTAAGCAATTAATACGTTTACAAGGAAATAATTACCATTCGGGGATCTCGGTAACAAGAAACAAAATTTGACCGACAGATGGGCCAAGCTAACCATTGAAAGTATCACAAAAGTGATCACACATTGTAATGCACTGGTATCTAATTTAGTTCAATTGTTTACATAACCTCAAGATGGCGGCTGTGCGAATTTTAAAATTAAGTTTTTATTTCTTGTGTCGTAATCATGGGATCGAAGTGAAAGTTTGAATAACGAACCTATGCAATAATTTTCCTTTAATGGTGCATGACTCTATGGCCTATACATTTAACAATCCAACATGGCGACCATCCGAAATATTTAGATGGCTCTGAATATCTAAGACTCTATTATAGCAATCAAACTGATTTTTTTAATGTTCATAGGGGCTATGAACTTAAGTTCACCTATAGGAGTTTATATAACCTGGTGATCACAAATCCAACATGGCGGCGACGCGAAGTATAAATATGCACATGGACGTTTCTCGCAATGTAACAATCCGAGTGCAGTAAAACTTGGTACAGTGAATCTTTATATGAATCTTAATCCACTGGCATCTAATTTATTTCAATTGTTTCCATAACCACAAGATGGCAGCTGTGCGAAATTTTAAAATCTCGTTTTTACTTCTTGTGTCTTAATCATGGGATGATTGAAGTTTGAATGCTACACGTACACAATAATCTTCATGTAACAGTACATAACTCAAGGATGTACATATATAAAATCCAAGATGGCGACCAACCGAAATATTTAGTCGGTTCTCAATATCTACGAATCTATTACAACAATCAAACTGAAATTTTGTATGTTGATAGTGGCAGTTAACATAAGTAGGATATATGAAAATAGGCTGTATATTTCTTCACGGAACTACTTGTTATGCCTTGCTTTTTGAATAGATTAGTGATTGTATATGTGTTTGCATTCACATAGTTGAAGCGCGCGAATGTTTTCTCATTAATGTCCAATTTTGGAATCGTTTTATCTTTATTCTTATGTTTGGCTACAATTTGGTGTATTTTTATTGGCGGGAATTGGTTTTCCTTTGCTATTTGCTTAATGGTTCTTATTTCCTTATTACAATTGTCTTTGACATGGGTAAATTTAAAGCCCTGTGCACCATAGAATTGAACTCCATTAATTTATGCGTACTGGGGTGATTAGACTGATTTTCATTTGCATGCGATGTTTGTGTGGCTTTCCGGAATATGGAATATGAAATCTCGTTCGTTGTCTTTACGTTTAATAGTTATGTCGAGATAATTTATGTTTCGGTCTGTTTCGGATTCCTTAGTGAATTTGATTGTGTGATGTAGGCTATTAGTGGATTGATGAATTGATTCTTCGCTTTTTAATTCAGTATCGTAGATGCAAATTGCATCATCGACGTATCTTTTCCATATTACTGTTCCTTTTGTTGAAGGCTTTTCTAAGAACGCATTTTCTAGTGCATTAATGAAGATGTCAGCGATTAGCCCGCTTAGTGGTGACCCCATCGCTAGGCCTTCTGTTTGTGTGTACATTTTATTGTCGAATTGAAACACTTTTTGGCTGAGCATGACCCTCAGTAATCTCACAATCTCTTCAGTTTCTTTTGTCGAATTGTTGGATTTTAAGTTGTTTTCCATAGTGCTGCTTGCTTCATTAATTGGAATATTGTTGTACATGTTAGTTATATCGAAGGATACTAGCCGCAAACTAGGTTTCATTTGTAGGATGTTCAATGTGTTCTTTACAGAATTGTTTTTGTCGTTGGAAAGACGGTGGTTTACGATTTTGAGTATCTCTTTGCTGATTTTGTTATTATGGGCATTCCTTCAATTGACTATTGGTCTCATTGGGCACTCCTTTTTGTGTATTTTAGGTTGTCCCCTCAATGACGGTATTTTCGGGTTCATGTTTATTAATTTCGACTTTTCGGCTTTGGTCAATATGAATTCTGTTTCTTTTAACGCACTTTTGGTTTGTTTTTGGAATTTGTTGGTGGGGTCCTTTGGTATTTCCTTGATTACGTTGTTGTTTAGGAATTCGACTGTTTTTTTTTTCAATGTATTCTGTTTTGTTCAGAATTACTGTGGTGTTCCCCATATCTGCCTTTGTGATGATTAAGTCATGTTCTTTGATCTTTCATTTCAATGACTTTATTTCTTTGAGTTGTTTGTTGCTTTGAATGTTATTGCTTTCGCCCTCTCATTTGAGAATTTTTTTGGCTTCGTTGGTGGCAAGATTTTTGGTTAATTCCATGTCTTCTGCTGGAAGCTTGTGACTGACTATTTCAATCTGTGATTGACTGTTTTATATTGTGGTTCGTGTTTGCGTCTGTGCAGTTGTATTTCAAGCCTTTGTCTAGCATATTCATTTCATCTGGAGAAAAATTTACGTTCGTTCTGTTGTTTACTCTGCTGTAGAAATTGAATACATTGTTATTCGTGCGTTTTTCATTAGATTGATTGTTCTGTGTTTCTCCTAGTTTTCTTAGTTTAATTTCTAGCGTTTCGTGCTCCCTCGTTGCTCTGATTTTGATGGTGTCATGTAGGTGCTCGGTGAAACAGTCCCATTGGGATGTATGCCGGAAGTTAGTTAGTTGCAATTGAATATCGTATAATTGTTGGTTGATTTTTTGCATTCTTATGTATGCAAATCTTAATTCGTTTTTTTAAATCCAAAGCGCTTTGGCTTGTTTAGTAGAAATGATTGAAGCTGGTGTATTCAGTACGGTTTTAATTGGTACGTATTTAGGGGTTAGATTTAGTACTACACATTTTTTGTTGAACCAAATTGACTTGTCTAAGTTCATGAGTTTAAGCCTGAGTGATTTGAATCTCTTTGCTTCACGATTTGCCTGACTAGCCGTGAACATTATGGGGTTTAAAGCCTCAAATACAGGCAGCGCTTGTACAGGGCTTCTAGCTTAGACGTGGCGAGGACTGATCCATGGTCTTTAATAGTTGAAAACCTTCCTGAATTCAATAACATACATCTTATCTAGACTTGGCAACACGCCACAAATACACATGCATTGACTACAGACAGCACATAGGAATACGGGGTGGACTGAGGGAAAAACCAGTTCAGTGAGATAACATTCCAATTTAGTCTACCGTCACTGGTGCAAGAGGGAAGTTGATAATACTCGCAGCTACAGCGCGGAAAACACCCAACCAGATAAGTAGTAGCAATGAAAATAAGGATCTGGCGGACATAAAAGAAAACGTGAGATATATGAAGGACTTCCTAACGATCAAAATAAATATAATTATAGAAGATAAAATAAATCAGACACTGAACAGAAACGCAATGCCTACACGCAGAGGAAAAGAAGAGGTACATAACAATCCAGAAGGAAGGGATAATAATCATAACTATAGAAGAGAATCAGAATGGACAAATTTAACAAATAAAAAGAAATAAACATTCCATCAGGGGAACAAGGATACAAGAGGATGATCTACAAGCTGCAGAAAAAATGGCATGGCTTTACCTAGGCAATTTGAAAGGAAATGCCACAGAAGAGATGGTTAAAAGGTATCTAGAGAGAAATGGAATCAACGACAACGTCTATTGTGAAGAACTTCACACACGAGGTAACAGCAAGGCCTTCAAATTAGGTTTTCCTTTCCAATTCCTTCAAAATACAGAACGACCGGAATACTGGCCAAACAGAACAGTCGTAAGACGATTTTGTTTTCGGAGGTCACACCGTGATGAAGGAGAAGAACTACAATAAATATACACATGTGCTCCTATGGAACATCGAAGGCATAAAGAATGCCCTACCTCTTTTCCCAACAGAGACACTAAGCAGTTATAGCGTCATCATACTGACTGAAACATTTTTAACAGAGCATTTCAACATTCAAGGATACTACGGGTCTCATTCATTCGCCCGCCAGACCGAAGGAAGACCAGCAGGAGGGGTCTCCATCTTTCTCAAACCGAATTTAGGAACAATAAAAGAAATAATACAAAAAGAAAACACAATTATAGTAAAAACTACCCTACTATCAATCATAGGCATGTATACTCAACCGCAAATGTCAATAGAGGACATAATCGAAAGAATAACAGAGGTCTTATCGCAAACAAAATTAGATGATAGAGTAATCTTCGCAGGGGACATATCGCAAGAATAGACAAACCAACCATTAAAACGGAACTAATTAAGGAGACACTGGAAGAAGCAGGCTATGTCCTTATTAATATCCCCAATATGAAGACATACATTGCCCCGAATGGAACCAGCGCCATAGATCTAGTCTTCTACAGTGGAACAGACATTAAAAACTCAGTCAAAAGCACTATGGACTTCAGCCATGGCCCCAAGGCTTTTGACCTCATTGACAGAGCGACGCTCGTCCGGAAACTCAATCACCTACTAGGGGCTACACATCCGTAAGTAATCATAATCTCGAATATCATCAGATATAACTATGTCCAATTATCAGATAGCATAGCCCTATCCAAACACATAACCCAAACAAACGGAATCCTACAAGGAGATCCAATCAGCCCAATATTATTCAACATCATGACAGCAGATATCACAGAAATAATCATAGATACATCAGCATCACTTTTACTTTACGCGGACGACATGGCAATAGGTTCAGAAAACATAGAAGAGCTCCAAGAGGTCCTCAACAGGCTCACATCATGGACAGAAAGAAATGGCTACAAATTAACCACAGCAAAACCAAACAGATGACCTTCAGGAAAGGAGGAAGGCATGCACTTAAAAACACATTGACTCTTCACAACAAACCACTAGAAGTAGTGCCGAAATTCAAGTACCTCGAAGTCACCCTCCAAACTACTCTAACATCCTACAATATCCACGTTAAAGAAAGAGAGGCCGCAGCAATAAAAGCCATCTACCACATCGAACAACCTCAACAAATATCATTGGGTACACCAATGCTACTGTTCAGAACAGCCATATCACCAATAGCAACCTATGGGATTAGCATTACCTGGGAAAAACTCACACTCAGCGACCTGATGATAATAGAAAAAGTCAAGGCCCGATATCTTAAGAGGATTTTAGGCATAGGAAAGTCTGCCCCTTCAAGGTTGACATATGTATTAACTAAGGAGGACTACTTCATCGATGCCATCAAAATACAGTTTTACCTACCTAATGCCAAAGCCTATGAGAATGCACGCCGCACCTTAAATGAAAAACGAAGTGCCATTTGGTCCGACTTTTACTCCACAGATGCCATAATGACAGAAGAGTGGAAACAAGCTAATTACGAACTACGACGCGTAATAACACGTTACGCCTCCCATGGATTTCACTATAGATTCTGCAAAACCAAGAATTTCCACCAACCGAATGAAGACTGTGTATGTGACCTGTGCAACGATCATTGTGAAAGGTACCACGCACAAAACTGCAAAATGAGGACAACCTCAATAATAATACTGGCATTAGCATAATTGATCATATGTACAAATATGTATTTGCACATTGTGCGCTTTTCTTTTAATAATAATAATAATAATAATAATAATAATAATAATAATAATAATAATAATAATAATAATAACCTTCAGAGATATTTTCTGGGAAGACATGACTCTCCCATACATCAAGCCGCTGTGAAGGCAGATGACAAGTGCACACCGCTGGATCTTCTTCACGTAAGGGATATACAGTTAGCCACTGATGAGGAATGTTCAGCTACCAAGCTTCAGCAGTGGACGCAGAAAGCTCTGCACGGTCGTCATCCGTATGATCTCAACCAGAAACATGTCGACATTGATGCGTCGAACAGCTGGTTGACTCATGCTGACCTATTCACTGAGACTGAAGGATTCATGGTTGCAATCCAGGATCAAGTTGTGGCTACCAAAAACTACCTGAAATATATAGTTAAGGCAAATATTCAGGATGATAAATGCAGAAGATGCCAACTAGAACCGGAAACAATTCAACATATCACAGGAGGCTGCCAAGCAATCTCCTGTACTGATTACATGAAAAGGCACAACCAAGTGGCCAAAATAATGCACCAACACCTTGCTCAAAAGCATTTATTATCTGATAATATTTTGCCTTACTATCAGTATGTTCCTGACGCCGTTTTGGAAAATCCCAGTCACAAGTTGTTATGGGACCGATCAGTTATTACTGATAAAACCATACCAGCAAACCGGCCAGATATCGTTCTTGTGGACAAGGTGCAGAAGAGAACCTTCCTAATTGATATTGCAGTGCCCAATTCCCATAATCTGCAACAAACCTGCTGTGATAAGATCACCAAATATCTGCCCTTGGCTGAGGAAATACGGCAAATGTGGAGACAGGAAAGTGTAGTGGTTCTGCCCATAGTAATTTCATCTACCGGCATCATCCCCAAATTATTGGCTCGTAATCTACAAATATTGGGAATACATCCTGGTCTACATATCACCATGCAGAAGGCTGTCATCTTGGAGACCTGTTCCATTGTTCGCTCGTTTCTCAATGTGCCACCTTAAGAGAATTAGCCATACCGTCTTGCAAACAAGCCGACGATATGTTGATATGTCCCACTTATGTGGTGAAATGAATGTAGAAATAATAATAATAATAATAATAATAATAATAATAATAATAATAACTCCGCTATGCTGGTCCCAAGCCCGGGGCCTTGTCACGTAAGTGACGAGGAAGGAGGAGGGGGAGGAGTAACATCCTCGTTAAAAAACCAGGGTTCACTTGGCCCGAGTGATAGCACCCTGTGAGGGCTCCTTGCTAGGATTACAGCGAAGACCTCAACGGCAGTGAAGGCGGAGAGAATGGATCTCGGTACGGCGGAACTGGCGGAAGAGGCATACCATTCTGCGAAATCCACAATGCGTCTGACTTGAAACAAGCGGCAAAGTGGTCAGCGTCTGTTTCTCTAATTGAGGCGGCTGCACTGAAATCTTCTCGAACTCAAAAATCGAGTCGTATACCTGTGGTCTCAACTGAGATCACCACAAAAACAAAACTCAACTTGAGCGCATGCTGGAAAAGACGATCACAGAATCACTACCCCAGGCACCAGTCGATAGACTGGACTCACCTGATCATCGGATTCTGGGGGATCAGGGACACCATGCGGAGAAGAATCGGAGCTTCTCAAGAACTCTTCCCACTCTCAAAACTCGACGCAAGAATTTTATTGGCACAATTAATGTGAACTCCCTCACTAAAACAGGAAAATTAAAACAACTCACTAAGGCCCTCGAAAAATTTGACCTCAAAATCACCGCACTTCAAGAGACACGATTCACGGATGAAGAACACTTTAATACGGAGAATTTCAGAATCTATAAAGGCAAACCTGCCATAAAAGTTAGAGGCAAACTACCACTCCTGGGAACCGGTTTCGCCATACACAATTCCGTACTCGACTCAGTCATCGATTTCTCTTCTCCCAACGAAAGAGTATCTCTGCTCTCAGTAAAGTCAGCCAATAAAGCTTACACACTGATCAACGTCCACGCTCCCATAAATCAACTCAACAAATCCGATCCTGAAACTATGGACAATTTCTGGGAAACTCTCGAAGAAACAACCAACAAAATACCAAGGCACCATGTGAAGATCTTTTTGGGCGATTTTAATGCCCAGTTAGGTAAGGAAAAAAAATAGTGATACCACAGGCCCCCATACTAAGCACGAACGTACCAACGGGAATGGTGAAAGACTAATTGGCTTCTGCAGAAACTTTGCACTTAAGATCATGAGCACACAATTTCAAAAACCTCCGCACAAGTTAACCACATGGAGATCACCCAATATTAGACAGGGTGAATCCCAAATTGACTATATCGCAATTTCCAAGAAAAACACAAAATAAATTTTAAACGTCCGAGCTCGCAAAGGCGCCTTTGAATCAGACCATCATCTTCTCCAAATTAAGACGAAATTCCAACCCAATAGAAAGCAAAAAGGCCCACCCAAAAATATCAAACCAGATCCAGAGTACTTGAAACTCCACAAAGAAGAAATCATATTGCAAATTAATCAGGAGACATCAACAGACTGGCAGAAAATAACGAAGAAAATTCAGGAAGTCATGAAACTAGGACAACCTCCTCGCACAAGAAAACATCGTTGGTGGAATGCAATTTGCGATCGGGCAGTTGACAACCGAATGACTGCGTGGAAAAAGTTTAACAGTCACAAAACTGATGAAAACTGGGAGAACTTTCTTAAAACCCAAATATATGCCTCCAAAACAATTAGGAAAGGAAAACGAGGATATGACAACAACAGACTCCATGAAATCCAGCAGGATTTCACCCAACATAATACTAGAAACTTCTACAAGACGTTTAGAGAAAACTTAAAGGGATATCAGGCGCCCAGCATGTGCTTCAAAAAACCCGATGGCACGTTGGAAACTAACGCGAAAGAAAACTGTAAAATATTAGCCCAATACTTCAACTCCCTTCTTAACTGCGAACCACCCCAAGAAAAACTTGCCTTCACTCCTACGGTTTCCACACACCCGGACTCACAACCCCCTGACCTAGAAGAAATTCAGGAGATCATCCTAAAGCTCAAAAATAACAAAGCACCAGGTGAAGATGGGATCATTGCTGAATTCTGGAAACTGAACGATCCTACACTTACGCAGAAACTTCATCACCTAATTTCAGACATATGGATGATGGAGCGAATACCAGAAAACTGGAAATGTGCTCTAATTCATCCGTTGCACAAAAGGGGTGATAAAACAGACATGAGTAATTACAGGGGAATCTCCCTGCTCCCTATTGCTTATAAAATCCTCTCCAAGGCACTTTTAAACAGGCTAGAACCCCAGGTAGATCCGCTAATTGGTGAATACCAAGCCGGATTCAGAAAAGGGCGATCATGTGCTGAACAGGTGTGGAGATTAAAAACAATATTACAAATGAGAAAATGTAGAAATACAGTAATAACATTCGTCGACTTCAGAAAAGCATATGACTCTGTAGACCGCGAAACCCTTTTTATGATCATGAAAGAATTCGGGATAGACAGAAAGACACGAAAAATCATTGAACAGACGCTTACAGGAACTATGTCCAAAGTGAAATTCATGGGTGAAATATCGGAGCTCTTTCTCATCAAAACTGGAGTTCGACAGGGGGACGGATTATCCCCAATGCTCTTTAATATTGTTCAAGAAAAGATCATTAGGAAATGGGAACCTCATGTAAAAGGCATTCAAATTGGAATCAAAAAGGAGAACCGTCTTACAGTCTAGTGCCTCGCTTTTGCGGACGATATTGCCATTATCACTAACACCAGACATGAAGCCATACACGCAGTGGAAAAATTACATGAAATTGCTCAAAGAACCGGACTACAAATTTCTTCTGAAAAAACCCACTATATGGAAAGACGGCCAGAAAATAACTCTTCTTTAATCACACAATACGGTAAAATAACACAAGTCCCCCATTTTAAACACCTTGGTGAAATCATACTGTCCTCGGGACTAAACCGAATCGCCAATGAACAAAGAATCACCAAACTACAGAAGGCCTACAAGCTAACGTGGGCTCACTACAACAAGAAGTGCATCTCGCTGGACGCAAAATTAAAGCACTATACAACGGTGATTCTTCCGGAAGCAACTTACGCAGCCGAAACAATGGTGATCGACGGTCATTCCAAAATTAAGGATATAGAAAAACAGGAAAGGAAAATTCTCAGAAAGATTTACGGGGCAGTTAATAATAACGGTATTTGGATGAAGAGGCCTCAAAGCGAACTCTACCAAAAGATCCACACGATAACGGAAGTAATCAGAAATCGCCGAGTCCAGTTTTATACACACATTTACAGGATGGAAAATTTCTGAACGCCGAAGAAATTGCTCAACGTTATAACACGGACTAAGTGTGGCACGGAGTGGCTGACAGAGGTTCAGAGGGACCTACAACAGGACAACATTGAAAATTTGAGGACCGCACCGAGTGCAGGAATAAAATCAAAAATGTTAAGTTTGATCACAGACCATCACGACAGCCTGGAAGAAAGTGGACAGCTGAGCGGAAGAAGGAGCATTTTGAGAGGATGAAGAGATTTTGGGAACAGAAGCGGGAAAACGCCAGAAGATGAAATCATGTATTCAAGTTCAATCGCTCTCCTAAAGGGGAACAATCGATTAAATAAATAAATAATAATAATAATAATAATAATAATAATAATAATAATTATAATAATAATAATAATAATAAGTAGCCTGTACCATACGGCACAACCATAGTTGACTTTTTACAACCAGATAGTCACTCCAAACATACAAATTCCGGATTTCTATCACCATTTAAGCATTTCACCTAATATCATATATACTACAACTAGCATACACTGACAAGTTGCATTACCAATACTGCAACTAAATAATTGTACATATTGTAAATATTTTCACCTGTATTTTCAAACATAGATTTTATAGCCCAAGTGTAATGGATCTAATGATGATCGCTTGACGATCGAAACTGGTCATCCTAGTGTATTTATTAATCTCATGTAATTTTTTTCAGGATGAGGGTATAACCCAACTCTTTTGGGTACTTTCGTGTTGACCGACTGAAAAGCACCAAACTTTTGTTTACTAAGGCAACACTGAAAAATTGTCTTCAAACCCCATAATAATCATTCAACAATTAAATGATGCACTTATTGCCTCAGACTCTCGCAACATCAGTAGAATTGCAGCTGCTTATGGAATCACTGTCGAATGTGCATGTAAGCAGTGGGAATATCTTGTCACGGGAACAGGTTTGACTAACTGAGAACTAAGAAAAGACTCAAGTTCAAGATGTGCGAGTCTGACTGGCCAAGCTCGTCCATAAGAAACAGAAATGCTTGTCATATTGAAGGAAGATCCTAGATGTCGCATTCGATTTTGCGATAGTGCTTTGAAGTGATAGCCACTCGCACGAAATTCTCTCTGTTATTCATGGATGTAGATTTCTTCCATGCCACTATGCTTGGCGCTATCGTAGGAAAAAGTACTTGGACAAGGATGATCAATTCTGATTAGCGTTATATATGCCTGTAAAATAATGGTTCTCCGTGAGAGCTCATCTTACCTCTATTTGTAAGCTCTTCCGTTCACCAAGGGAGTCCGTCTTTTGTGTACGCTAAGGATAGGTCATGTACCTGATTAGAAGGGAAGACCCCCACTTTGTACCTGTGGAGCCGTAATCACCGTAGCCCACATTTAACCGAGTTTCTGGATGTTGTTATTCTACGAAGAAACCTTGGTTTTCTGAATACAGTCCATCTTATATTAGCCGATGACGTGCAGGTTGCCGATCTCGTCATGCGGTTTGTAAGTGAGATTGCGTTAGGGCTACAAATCAAAATTCTCAAGTTTGTATTTCCTCAAAGAACTTGTTATATTTTTTAATTTTCTATTTTATCTGTATATTTTTGTTAATAATAACAATTAATAGTTTTATTTATTTTTTATAAAATTATTTTTTGGCTGTTTTATATTTAGGAGCCCACCTCCAAATTTAAAATAATCCGAATTTGTACAATTTTACTTGCGTTAAAAACAGCAAATGACCTTGTTGTTCCTCCCTTGAAAACAAAAATAACTAACTATTGGACTTCAACCCATACAGATCAGTCATGGTCCACCTCAGTATCCATTAACGCTTTTACTTGCTGTCATATCTTAAAATCGTTGTGACTTGATACAACATTAAACCACTGCCCTACTTCTAATGGATAGACAGAATGTGTTCAAAGCTTTTTAACTTGAGCCGTATATTTTCTTCTCTTTTGTTTCCCCTTGAGAATATCTCATTCATACACACATTTTGTGTGATAGATTGCTGGTGCCCCGCGGGGATTCCCCATAGTAGTGCTTTAATGGTCAGCCCTGCTCGACACTCACATAATACTGAATGTAGGAACGCTCTTATTCAGCATTCCCCTTTGTGAGACACCCACGGCAGCCACCTGTTTGCTTTCTGCCGCTAGGGACAACTGTTTTAGCTAACTGCAAATTGCAGACATGAAAGCTGTTTTATTATAAAAACTGTGTATTAAAATGCATATCCCACTTTATTTGGGTGAAAATAGAAATGTAATTTTACACATGTATTTTATACTCTCTCGGAATCCGCAACCATAGTTAGGGTTGTAGTCAGGGCCGTATTTTTAAATAGGCTAAGTAGGCTGCAGCCTAGAGCGGCAAATTTTCAGGGGGGGGGGGCAGTTAGGCAATTTATTCAAACGTTAAAATTAAGTATTCCAGACGTTATTTCCTTACAAATTTAAGAATACATGTTACTTAAAAATATGTTTCAATCCTTCTACAAATTAATTGATGATGATGATGATAATTGGTGTTTTAAGGGGCCTAACATCGGGGTTATCGGCCCCGCCAAATTTATAAATTAAGTTTGTAACCCATTTCATTTTTAACGAATCTTAAAAGAAGTAAATAAAAAAACAAGTGGATAACTAATCGTTATATAATTTATTATGTAAACCATTAAAATTGTAGTTTTATTTAAACTAAATGAACTTAATGTTTTAAAAAGATGAAAACGCCAATGAACTCAATCCTTTTGTTGTAAAAACAAGAAGTTCGGTGACGAACTAAAGAGTCTACTTTTCTTAAAATTTAAGATCCATATCAATGCTTAATCTATATGGATCTATCTAGAATAATGACGAAATTAAGTTGGTAATATCGAAATTTCTAATTAGTTCGAAATACTGTATACTTGGTGATCACTTTCGTGACGTTTCTAGTATGTTGTTTTTTTCATGCCGCATTAGTCGGTCAAATGCTTTTGAGACCACCGAACTATTAATGTATTTAATCACATTTATGTTTATAATATATAATGTAATTCTCGAGTGATTACTCGTAACAAACAACAATTCTAAGACACATACCTCAGCCTGTTCATAGATGTTGACTCTCCGAGCCACACGTTCACTACTACAAGGTGTTGCTTCTCGCTAGCCGCGACGTGTAGGACTGTCGTCACATCTCCGCTTCGGCCAATCAGGCGCCGCCAGCCAGTGGGATTTCTCGATGGTTCTTCGCCCTATTTAAGCAGCGGTTCTCCTCTTTAAGATCCTGTACGGCATTACCGCATACCGCATCACTTCATGGAGTCTTCCAAAGCTTCGTTCCATGGGGCAAATACCTGACGGTACGCTTCTACAGTAAGACGGTGTAATCAGCACGTCACACCGATACGCTGGAGATTACTACGCATCAATGTCACAACTAGATAACCTGTTGCAAGGCTCAGATCACAGTTCTCACCGCTACGCAAGATGAAAGCTTGCTTATTACTTTCGCTCTTCAGTGATATGCTAAAAAATGTACTTTGGTTCTAAAGAAGAAACTTTCTTCAAGCAGATACTTTATTTCGAGATGCTGGACATCGCAATCACCAAGTATAGTGTTCTTAAACTACAAACTACAGCTGCCAAACCATCAAGCTCTGGCCACGGCCGACCTGCAGCACTGAAACCTCTCTAGTCCACATAAATAGCAACGGAAGATAAGTTACATTCTTTTATTTTCTATTTTTTCACTTATCTTCTATGTTTTAAATGGTTTTAATATTGCTTGCAAGTGCAATTATTTCCAAAAATATTGTGTCTTTCAAATGAACTCTTGTAAATAGCACCAAGTTGTGCCAACTTACTAATTTTTAAACCCAAAGGGTTTCCAGTAATGTATAGTATTTATCACCTGTTTCAAACAACAAATAAAGTTTATATTATATTAATGCTTAAATGTTCAGTGTTAAAATTGAATTTAAAGTTGAGGATAAAGAACCAGGCCGCACTCCCCTAGCCCAAAATATTCAGTGTGATAGCTCCTTTCACAGTAGTTATTTTGTCCAGGCATTTTGCCTGATGCTTTCTCCCGTTTATGAGAGCGAACTTGGGCTGTTCTTCACATAACCATATGGTGCCGAAACCCGGGAGTGCCTTTTGTAAACATTTGTTGAAGCAAGTCTGTATATTGAACCTTTCTCAGAAATTAATATTTGAATTAATTAAAAAATTTATCTCTCATACTGAACATTAAGTGTATAAATTGCTCAAAAATTGTGATTTCTAATTCTTTTGGAAAGTTTCAGCTCGGAGTTCATGCTTGGCACTGTAAGAGGAAACACAAAAACAAGTTCCACATTTAACCGTTGGAAGGGCTGCTTTCTCTCTCTTCTGGCAGGCTGTTGTACGAGTTCACAGGGAAGTCGTGAGTACCTTCACAGCAAACTTTCACAATGCCAATTGACGAAAAACTCATTAATGCGAGGGCTTCGGTCAAGGGCAAACTCACGCGTTTTCGCACTTTTCTATATGAGCTCACGGAAAAAGAACGTAACAGTGACATAATTTCTCAAAGACTGAAAGGTTATGAACAGGCCTTTGAGAAATATGATGAGATCCAAAGTAATATTGAGACACAATATCCCGACCAGCAAAGTGACCGCTGTGAGGTTGAAAATTAATATTATAAAGGGTTCGCAGACGCAAAGTAACTTTTAAGAAGTTTAACATTGCAGGAAAAGCAGGAGAAAACTCCTTCAGAATCTTCATCTTTTCCTTCCCGTGTTATATTACCAAAAATAGAATTACCTAAATTTACCGGAGATGAAACAACATGGGAGCCATTTTTTGAATTATTCAATTCATTGGTTCACGAAAACGATTCTCTTCCTTCAATACAGAAGTTTCATTATTTGCGTTTGTCCTTGCAAGGCAACGCACTTAAACTCATCCAGGAGCTTACGTTGACAAATGAAAATTATGAAGTAGCTTTGGCACTTCTCAAAGATCGGTTTGGGAACACTCGTTTAAAAACTCAACGTCACATACAGGGTTTATTCAATTTACCTATTGTTCAAGCTGATAATCTTGCCTCGCTTCGTAATCTAATCGATGCTGCAGAACTTCATATTCGTGCGCTTGCAAATTTGGACCAACCAGTTGACCATTGGGATCTACTTTTAGCCTACTTTCGATTTTTGCAAAAGATGAAAGTAGACTTATGAGATCAACACAGGGGAAAAATTGTGTGTCTGTCTGTGTGTGTGTATGTGTGTGTGTGTGTGTGTGTGTGTGCGTGAGTGTGTGTACTTTGAATGTCTGTCTCCCCCTATCAATTCGAACATGATGAAACCGAATTGAATGAAATTTGGTACAGAGGTAGCACTAGCAAAGGGCACCTCAGTGTCATATTTTATATCGCCGCCATCTTTACCAAAACTGAATGGCGGCCACTCAAACGTTCAAAACGTAAACTCAAATTACGGCTAAACTAATCATCCGATCTCTACCAAATTTGGTGACAACATACCTTTATATAGGACGCGTCTTTCACCCAAACGTCAAGGTCATCGGCCTTGCCATTTCAGGATGGCGGCCGTGTGAATCATGCAACCATTATAAACAATAGCTTAAGACCTACCAATTCGGATTATCGAGCCTAGGGTGGTTTAAGCTATCCTTAAGGTCGTGATCCGTTATTTATTATAATTTAATATTATAATATTATACTGTATGAGTGGCTTAAAAGAGCTGAGCCGTCTCTGCCACACGACATGATGGCAGCTGTCCTCATGAGCCTGTCTTATATTACAGTAGTTTTAGTATGTTATATGTGATATACCCTACTGATACAATAATATAAACTTCGTATGAAATGATCTATAATGATGTTGTACTGCAGTGAAGAAATCGTTTATTTCAAGTCATTATTTGCCAACAGGTTGCATCTAATATATCAGTTAAGAACACCATGAAGTTAAGGATATAGTTAGCTCTGGGCTAGCGTGTTAGTCTGTCATGCAGTTGACTGGGGATCGAATACTGCTACAGTTGACCTTTTTTTTCTTGAATTCTTTTACAAATGGTGTGCACAAGTTCTTACCACAGATACTGAATAAAATGTCATTTAGCTCAAAGGGGAGGCTAATGTATACACTCGTTTATTAATAAAATCACAGTCCCAGCATTGCACATAAACAGAAGACATTAGTATAAGGAGAATAGAAGAACTAGATACACGTTGTCATCAACCACAGCCTTCTTAATGTCTCTGTACGGTGCTGTCCTCTTGTGGGTTATGTGGGTAATATTGTTCCAAACATACGGCTGTGTAAATACCTGGCCTTCTGAAGTATGGCAATTTTGTAATACTGGTAGTTCAACTATTAGCCACGATCGCGCTCCGATTACCTTTAAACACTGCCAGAGGATCACCTCCCTCCTGGCTACTTTAAACTGCCTGCTCATTGAACACCCAGAGGCGTACAAGATTAGTACATTATACAACGAGCCTATAATGGCCATAATTAAGACACGAGTAGTTTTATAAAACGAGCGTATGCGAGTTTTATAATTTCCATTTTTTTAAAAATCGTTTACCCTCCAGGTTGGTGGAACCCACAGACTCAGCGAGGGAACTCACCACTACCGCCTCTACGGGCAGTGTCCTAGAGCTGGGAACATCGAATCGGAAGGGATACAACTGGTGAGGTGGGATCGGCACCTCGCCCAGGCGGCCTCACCGGCAAAGCGAACAGGGGCCTCATGAGGGAAGGTAAGGAATGGTGAGGATGGATAGGCAAGGAAGAGGGAAGGAGGCGGCCGTGGCCTTGAAGAAGGTAACATCCCGGCATTTTCCCGAAGACGAAGTGGGAAACCACGGAAAACCACTTAGAGGATGGCTGAGGGGGAATCGAACCCCCTCTACTCATTTGGGCCACCCGAGGCTGAGTAGACCCCGTTCCAGTCCTCGTACCACTTTTTCAAATTTCGTGGCAGAGCCGGGAATCGAACCCAGAACCTCCGGGGCGGCAACTATAATTTCCATACGAGTGTTTTAATTACCATTATAGGGGAGTTGCATACGACTGTTTATGTTCGACATAATTATAACTTTATTAAATGTTTTAACACAAATATTCATAAATATCTGTTCAGTCACTAGACTGTTGTGTTCGGGTGCTGCGGTGGGTAGTATATCTCTGTTTCCTAAGCTCTCTGGACAACCGACGCATGCGCTCTGTGTGGTTCAATGCCATATGTTCAGATTGTGCTCCAGTATTCAGTAAAATTGTCACCGAAGTCGTTTCAAAACCACGCGCTGTGTAGAAATTGATTTTGGGGATATTAAGGTACAGTGCCATTTCTTGTCTCAGTTTTTTTACGGGAACATATGGAAGGTGCAATTTCGGTAATTTATATAGACATGTTGGATTTTGAACGCATGCTCGAAGGTATCCTTATCTAATTGGTCACACAACTGTTTCTTGAGCTCTGATTGGTGGGAGAAACTGTTTCATAATGAAAAATAGTGTTATAATGAGCCTAATTATGATACAGTTTTCTGACACATAATAGTTAGGGTCGAACATAACAATATTAATTCACTGCTAGGTCGCTGCACCAACCTACTGTGATCGGCGCGGATTTTTAAAGGGGAAAGTACCCAAAACGAAAGATTCTTAAGTTTGCAGGCTGGCTTAATATAGAGATTAACGGACGTGAATGCATAACAATAAGTTAGTAGTTTTGTTATTCAATCATCATAAAGTATATAATATTGATTTTGACACTTACTGGCTAATTATCAATATAAAAGAAAACAAACACTACATGGTGGTAGAGGATTTAGGGATTAGGACAAAGAGTTATAAATATACCCATACATTTAGGAGAAAGTAGGCTATATGTTCTTTGCTGAACATCTTGTTGATTCATTTTATTTCTGATAAATTAGACACTAAAACTTTAAAAGATTGGGAAGCAGATCTGTCGCAACATTCATTGTGTACCTATGAAGCTATTATTAAATTCTTAAAGGCGAAATGCCAAATTCTCTCTGCTGTAGCCAGCCAAAAGAGTAGCTCCACCTTTAAACCTCCTTCTAATAGTAAGGTCATCAGCCCCACTCAGAGAGTACTAAGGTCACATGCCTTTTCTACCAATATTCGGTCTCCCAATCAAGAACAAGCTTGTGTTTTGTGTCAACAACCACATAACTGGTACCAATGCGCTCAATTTAAATCTTTATCTGTGGATGAAAGACGCAAATTAATTACCACCCACAAGCACTGCTTTAATTGTCTATCAGGGACACATATGATAAGCAATTGTCAATCTGAACGGTTATGTTTTCACTGTAAAGCAAAACATCATACTCTCCTGCATAGACATGAAAGATCGCAGTCATCAGCAACCAATAGTTCATCCGCTAAATCTAATTCTGAGACTTTGCCGAATAACACTCAGTCTTTTACTCAAAGCTCTGTTTCGTTCAGTAAAACTCAAGTTTTATTGTCCACTGTCCAAATTCTGGTGAAGAATGTTCACGGAAAAAGGGTTTCTGTAAGAGGATTGTTAGATAATGCTGCAACTAACAATTTTATCAGTGAATCGCTAGTTCGCAAGTTAGGTCTACAAATATGCCCTACTTCTATAGAAGTTACAGGAATTAATGGTTCTAAATCGCAATCTCTGAGTTATGCTAAAGTGGATGTAAAAGATTCCAATAATCTCGGCATTCATTTAAATTTAGATTTTTTAATTATCAATTCTATAGGTAATGACACCCCCATTAATTCTTTTCAAGTCCAGAATTGGAATATTCCGCATCATTTGCAACTTGCAGATCCAAATTTCAACAGAGCTTCAGCTGTAGAAATTCTTTTAAGTGCCAGCATTTTTTGGCAATGTTTACATCCAGAAAAGGTTAAAGTTGCTCGTGATGTTTTCTTTCATAGAACCGATTTTGGTTGGATTGCCACTGGGCAAATATACCGCAACCCCGTTCAACAGAAATCTCATTGTTATTTTGTTGGTGCTGATTTAAATCAAGAATTAATTTAGTTCTGGGACATTGAGGATATTCAAGTCACCTCACCTGTGTAATAATGAGATCTGTGAAACATTGTACGTAGAAACCACTGTTCGCACTACTGAAGGCAGATTCGTGGTTACTCTTCCTCGTATTTCTAACCCCCCTATTATTACAGAATCACATTCCAGAGCTCTCAAAGCTTTATTCGCAATTAAAAATCGCTTTAAAAAGATGCTCTCTTAAAAAATCAGTATACTTCCTTCATGGAAGAATACGAATCAGCGAATCACATGGAAGTAGTTCCAAAATCTGAAGAAATTAGTAATCGTCCTAAAGAAATAGTATATCTTAATCATCATCTGGTTTGGAAAAATTCTTCCACCCGAGAACAGATAAGAATGGTTTTTAATGGGTCATCTCCAGATGCTAATGGTGTTTCTCTCAATGACACTCTGCATTCTGGTCCCGCTATTCAGACAGATCTTACTTCAGTTTTACTTAACTTTCGTCTATTCCCCATTGCTGTCCTTGCTGACATTAAGCAAATGTACAGGCAAATTCTAGTAAATTCAGAACAACGTGATTTGCAAAGAATTTTGAGGCTTGACGACAATGCAAAACCTATAAAAGTATTTCGTTTACGAACAGTGACATACGGTCTTAAGCCGTCTGCCTTTCTCGCAATACGATCTCTTCATATGTTGGCCGAACAAGATGGTCGTCTTTTTCATCCTCTTGCTTCTGAAGTATTGAAAACTGCATTCTATGTAGATGATTTTCTGTATTCTCTGACGCACTTCTTGTTTGTGAAGATTTAAATTCTCTTCTTTCTGGTGGTGGGTTTACCCTTCATAAGTGGAACTCGAATTCAACCGAATTTTTATCTAACTTTTCACAAGCATCTCCTGTTGACAAATGTGTTGCGCTTCCTTCTGAGGAATCAGCTATTAAAACCTTGGGTGTTTTTTGGTCTCCTGTTTCAGATACCTTTTCATATCAGGTACATTTATCTGAGTTTCACCCTCAAACGAAAAGGCAATTATTATCAGAAATAGCAAAAGTTCTTGATCCCTTGCAGTACATTGCTCCGGTGGTTATTACTGCAAAAATTTTCTTACAAAAACTTTGGTTATTGAAAGTTGGTTGGGATGAAAAGGTACCCTCCCCCCTTTTGGATGAGTGGTTAAAATACCGCAAGAGTTTGTTAGATCTTTCTCAAATTTCTATTCCCCGCACTTTAATTTCGGACCTTTCATGTCAGTATTTCGATTTGCACGTATTTGCCGATAGTTCTGAAAAGGCATACGGTTGCTGCGCCTACTTAGTAGGCCGCCCTTCCAATACTTTACCCGGATTTTCCAATTTAATTTGCGCAAAATCAAAGGTAGCCCCACTCAAATCCATATCTTTGCCTAGATTGGAATTATGTTCTGCTGTGATGGCTGTGGAATTATCCAGTAAATTAAAAATCAGTTTAAATTTGAAAGTTTCGAGCACATGGTTTTGGAGTGATTCTTCCATCGTGTTAGCTTGGCTTTCAAAACCTTCTTCGCATTGGACCAATTTTGTGGCTAATCGCGTTTCTAAAATACAAGAGTTGTCTCATTTTGACCAATGGAATCATGTTCCGGGGAATGAAAACCCCGCTGATATAAATTCACGTGGCTGCTTGCCCAAGAAATTAATTTCTCTTAAATTATACTGGAATGGTCTGGCGTGGCTCAGTCAGGATTTTTCTTGTTGGCCTCGTTCATCTAATCCGCTCGCAGAAGATGTTCCTGATGCTCGCATTGTTACCGCTTCCCTTTTTCTAACTTCTATTGCTACTAGTCTTTTTCAGCGCTACTCTTCATTTAATAAATTAATTCGTGTGGTAGCATATTTATTTCGATGGAAATTTCTTGTTCTTGATCAGCCTGTGAAACCGCAACCCTTTCTCACTAAAATGGAATTGGAATTTGCTACTCGTAGGATCTTGTTTCTTATGCAACAAGAAGTATTCTTTCTTGAGTATCAGACGCTTTTAAGCAAAAAAGCTCTGCCAAAGTCTAGTAGGCTGTTACCTCTCACCCCTTTTTTGGACCAAGATGGATTAATAAGAGTGGGGGCAGGCTAGAAAATTCTAGTTACTCAGATGAGAAAAAACATCCCATTATTCTCCCTTCTAGACATCCTATTACTACTCTCATTGTAAAGAAATTTCATTATCAGAATTTGCACGCGGGCACCCGCACCTTGCTTTGCTTAATTCGTGAGCAATATTGGCTTATTAACGGCGTTCATGAAGTTTCTTCTGTTATTCGGAAATGTATACCTTGTTTTAAGTCCAAGCCCCAGCCAATCACGCAAATTATGGGAAACTTACCATATTTTCGTTCCGAACCTAGTAAGCCTTTCGCCCTTACGGGTATCGATTATGCTGGTCCTTATGCCTATCAAATTAATTCCCCTTTATCTCAGCGAAAGTTGTTAGGTAAACTTTATATTTCTTTATTTGTGTGCATGGTGACAGGAGCCATTCACCTTGAGTTAGTTACAAGTGCTTCTACTCCTTATTTTATAGCAGCCTTTTCTAGATTTGCCGCTAGAAGGGGTGTTCCCTCTGAGGTTTTCTCAGATAACGCGAAAATATTTGTTAGTACCTTTGATCTTTGGAAAACTGCACTTACCTCTCCTTCTGCTGTTGTTGTTTGAGTCTTCAGTCTTTTGACTGGTTTGATGCAGCTCTCCATGCCTCCCTGTCCTGAGCTAATCGTTTCATCTCTACATAGCTACCACACCCTACATCCGAGGCAATCTGTTTAACATATTCTAACCTTGGTCTACCCCTACAGTTCTTGTCCTCGACCCTTCCTTCCATAACTAAGCTTGCTATTCCTGGATGTCTTAGTATGTGTCCTACCAACCTATCTCTTCTCTTCATTAGCAGTCGCCAGAAACATCTCTCCTCTCCCACTCGTCTTAATACCTCTTTGTTTGTAACCCTATCTACCCATCTGATCTTCATCATTCTCCTGTAACACCACATTTCAAATGCTTCAATTCTCCTCTTTTCTGCTACACCAATAGTCCAAGTTTCACTTCCATAGAGCGCCACGCTCCAGACAAAGGCTTTCAAAAATGACTTCCTAATACCTAAATCTATATTCGATGTCAGCAGATTCCTTTTTTGTAGAAATGCTTTCTTTGCCTGAGCCAACCTACTTTTTATATCCTCTTTGCTTCGTCCATCACTGGTTATTCTGCTTCCTAAGTAACAGAAGTCTCCTACTTCCTTCAGCTTCTCACCTGCCAATTTGATCTCCATAGAGGTTTCTGATTTATTTCGGCTGCATTCCAGTATTTTTGTTTTACATTTATTAATTTTCATCATGAATTCTTTCCGTAAGACGGAGTCCATACAATTCAAAAACTCATTCAAATCCTCAGGCTTGTCGGCCAAGATGACGATGTCATCAGCAAATCTCAGAGTTGAAATTATTTCTCCTTGAATCTTCACTCCCACTTTACATTTTTCTCTAATTTCCTTCATTGCTTGTTCAATGTAAAGAGTGAAAAGTATGGGTGATAAGTTGCAGCCTTGCCTTACACCTTTCTGAATACCAGCTTCTCTCTCATGTCCTTCAACTCGAATGACTGCTGTCTGGTTTCTGTATAGATTGTATATCACCCTCCTATCCCTGTACTTTATTCCAATCGATTTCAAAATGTCAAACAATTTAGTCCAATCAACGTTATCAAAAGCCTTTTCTAAGTCTACAAAAGCCATGAACGTTCTCTTATCTTTCCTTATTCTACCTTCCAAAATCAGCCTAAGACTTAGTACAGCTTCCCTTGTTCCTACATTTCTCCTGAAACCAAACTGGTCTTCACCCAACTCCGTTTCTATCTGGCTTTCAATCCTCTTGTAAATTATTCTAGACAGGATCTTTGAAGCATGAGTAATCAAGCTGATTGTACGGTAATCTTCACATCTGTCAGCTCCCACTTTATTTGGTATAGGGATGATAACATTCTTCTTGAAATCAAGGGGTACCTCACCTGTCTCATAAATCCTACACACCAAGTGAAATAACCTGATCAGACCTTCATCTCCTATGCAGCGTAGCAACTCAATCGGTATATCATCTATGCCTGGTGCTTTGTTCCTGCTTAAGTCTTCCAAAGCTCTATCAAATTCTGATCTCAATATTAAATCTCCTTTCGCATCCTCATCAATTTCTTCCTCCCTTTCCATTACATGATTCTCAATCTCCTTTCCCTTATACAAACTCTCTATGTAAGCTTTCCATCTCTCAACCTTTTCTTCCCTATCTGTTAGAGGCTTTCCATTTGTGTCCTTAATATTACAGCACTTAGTCTTCTTTTCCCCAAAAGTATTCTTAATCCTTCGATAAGCTGTGTCTACTTTTCCTAATTTCAGACAATTTTCTATACCTGCACATTTCTCTTTCAACCATTCTTCTTTCGCTTCCTTGCACTTCTTGTTAACCTCATTTCTCAGACGTCTGTATTGTGCTTTCCCCTTTTCATCTCTTACATTCTTGTGTTTCCGCCTTTCATCCATCAATTCTAGTATATCCTGAGTGATCCACGGTTTTCTACCTATTCTTTCTTTCCTACCAATGTTTTCTTCTGCGGATTTTGTTATTTCATTCTTCAAAAGTGCCCATTCGTCTGCAATTGAAGTTTGTTTAGGGTTTTTCATTAGTCCTTCCTTTATACTCTTCTTGAATCTCGTTTACATCCTTCTCTTTCAGTCTGTCTATTGCCCACCTTTTTGGCTTTTGACTTTTCTTCAGTTTCTTCAACTTTAATCTGCATTTCATTACAACCAGATTATGGCCAGAGTTTATGTCAGCACCAGGATATGTTTTACAATCCAAAATCTGGTTTCGAAACCTCTGCTTGACCATAATGAATTCGATTTGGAAACGCCCTGTATCTCCTGGTCTCATCCATGTGTATATTCTTCTATTGTGGTTATTGAATAAGGTGTTAGCTATGACCAACTCATGCTCGGTGCAGAATTCTACCAGCCTGCTTCCTCGATCATTCCTTTCACCTAATCCGAAATCTCCTACTATCTTCCCTTCTCTCCCTTTTCCTACCACAGCATTCCAATCTCCCATTACTATAACATTTTCATCACCCTTGATATACCTCATAATTTCGTCTATTTCTTCGTAGACCTTTTCAACATCCTCATCATCTGCTTGACTGGTAGGCATATAGACTTGTACCACTGTGGTGCAGGTAGGTTTAGTATTGATTTTTGCTACAATAATCCGTTCACTATATTGCTCATAATATTCCACCCGCTGTCCAAGTTTCCTACTCAATATGAGGCCAACCCCTGCTTGGCCATTGTTTGATTTAGTGCTAATGACCCTATAGTCTCCTGACCAAAATTCCTGTTCTTCCTGCCAGCGCATTTCACTAATCCCAACCAAATCCAACCTCAACCTAATCATTTCCCTTTCTATGTTTTCAAACCTTCCACTTCCTAGCAGACTTCTAACATTCCACGCTCCGATCCGTAGAATGTCAGATTTCCTCTTTGTCACTTCTGTGATGTTAACCCCCTATCGAGTAGTCCCCACCCGGAGATCCGAACGGGGGACTAGTTTACCTCCGGATTGAAATTTTACAAGGGAGGAGGCCATCATCACATGTAATTATGCATAGAGAGGTGCATATCCTCGGGAATAGCATACGGCTGTAGTTTCCCGTTGCTTTCAGCCGTGCAGCAGGACGCAGTGTAGCCATTATTTGGCTTATATTATCAATATCTTAACCGTCTATAAGACTAGTAAAGAATTGATTTATTCTGAAAGGCTGCTACTCCCTTTCAGAATAAGTAAAGAGCAATTCTACTAACAAAAATACTAACCTTCTACCGTACTAACAATTAAATACCAAAATTCTACTAACGAAAAAAAATACTAAAGTTCCACCAACAACAAATACTACCACTAAAACAGTCTGTCACCAGGCACACTCACATGCACCCTCACACATCACAGTCTACTGAAACAATGAACTATAACTAATAAACAATGCAACTGCTACCAGACACACTCACACACCACAGTCTAATAGAACAATGACATATCTAATAGACAAACTAACTACCTACTTACAACTAAAACTAACTACATACTTACTGTACTGTTATTTGAATTGACAATATTTACAAAATGCAATTTAGTTAGAAAATAATTACAAAATGTAATTTAGATTCAAAATAGTAACAAAATGCAAATGAGAATAAAAATACTTACAAAATACCCACACTACACAATATTGGCATTTATCGAAGGATTGATTAATTATCTTAATATCTTTCAAGTGCTGTGAGCCATTGTCTGTGGTTTTTCTTTTTATTTGAAATGGAAATATATAATTTTGAAACCAAGGGGTGTAGTGACGTCACAAATGTAGGTTTTACTCGCTAACTAATATTGCAAGGCAAAACAGATGACCGACGAGGACGCGGCAGAAGACTAATGTACTGTCTTCAGAACATCAAGAGCGGTCAGGGATCCAATCTGCAGGAGAATTGTTCCGGCTTGCGGAAGATATAAACGCCTTTGCCATGGTAATCTCCAAAGTTCGGGGGACCGACCATTGCACTTGTGAAGAAGAAGAATAAGAAGAAGAATAAGAAGAAGGGAGATTGATTACCCTAATCAGCCCCCATAGTTACGTCACTGCTAGTAAATTAGTTCTCGTTGCACTAGGCCTATATGGTGCAGATGATGGCCTGCAACAAATAGAGTAGACAGGGATTCTCAACACTTTAGATACTGCGACCCCCCTTTTTAGTTGAGTATTTTGGCGATCCCCTGCCTAAACGTTTGAGATTTCAAGTGATCAGTCAGTGAAACTAACTTTTAACAATGCTTGTGCCAACAAATTTTGGATAAGTAAGAGTAAGTATATGTCGAGGCAAATCACTTAATGGGCAGAGCGCTATAATCCTTCGACTTGATTTAACATATTCCGATAAAACACTTCAATTTTCCAATTTCCAATTCGCTTGGAGTACTTTATCACAATCAATAAAGCTCAGGGCCATGTGAGATTTGTGCTGGACAAAGCGGAGGCAGAGAGGTTTTTCTCCGGGTACTCCGGTTTTCCCTGTCACAATTTCATTCCAGCAACACTCTCCACTATCATTTCATTTCATCTGTCATTCATTTAATCATTGCCCCAGAGGAGTGCGTCAGGCCTCGGCAGCCGGCACAGTTCATATCCTCGCCGCTAGATGGGGGCTTCATTCATTCCATTCCTGACCCGGTCGGAGACTGGAAGCAGGCTGTGGATTTTCATTCAATAAAGCTCAGGGGGAAACTCTGGAACGTGTAGGTCTCTATTTGCCTCGCCAAGGTTTCAGTAATGTTGCGGAGTCTATCTTTCGACGCCCTTAAAGTTGCAACAGGGTCAAAAAGTAATCGTTCAAAAAAATGCATACTGTATGAGAGTCCTTCGGTAAATATTTCCACAATTACCGTCATGATTTGATGGGTATCAACTAGTTATCTATTAATTGAGTTTACAGAGACATGCCTGTTGATAACTTACTATAATGTTAATATTACTTATCTGGCGGGTAATTGAGAAACTTTACAGCTCTGTTAATATTGTGGTCAAGGGACAGATGTGGCTGAACGAGTGTTAATGTCTAGGAAGGCATTTTAGGGGAACGCACGCCTCTGTGTGATTCCACGAGGCACTGTGACGGGTCAGCAACAATATTGGCAACTTTTCCGTGATATACGAGTAGATGGACCTGTGTTCCGTCTCAGATAATGTCCGAACACACAGGGCCGCCCCGGTGAACTGAAGCGTTATCTGGAGTGCATGTCATCCCTTCTCCGAATCTCACTCTTTAGTTCGCCACTGTTTTATTAATTTGGACATTCAAATATTGAACTTAACCTCAAAATAGATTACTCAAATATGGAACTTAACCTCAAAATAGATTACTCACAACTTACGATGATGATCATCGGCACGAGAGAAGTGCAGTTGTAGGAGAAACTTGCCTTTATCTTGGCTCTGAGAGGTGTCTGGAAGAGACACTCTGTTATCCTGGTCAGCAACTCGCTGGGATTAAAAGTATCAGGCGAGTTCACTTTCCACAATTGGCATGGAATACCTTGAACAGGTACTTTAGACCATTCTGGTCTCAGTTCACGAACCTCATTTGTATCAACAACTTCTGCTAAGGAACAGTTTTCTAATTTTTCTCATGCTAAGGGATTCAAATAGCATTTCACTCCCCCTTACGCCCCCCATCATGGTGGCCGTTGGGAATCTTGCATAAAGCTCACGAAGAGACAGCTGAAGAAAATCCTTGGTTCAGCCATCCTTTCCTATGAGGAATTCAATTCCCTCATTATTCAGGTTGAGGGTATCGTAAATTCTAGGCCTCTTACGCCTCTGTCTAACGATCCTAAAGATCTTCTTCCGTTAACACCTAGCCATTTTTAATAGGCTGTTCTTTAGCTTCTACGCCTCCTTTGCTGAGTCGACGCTGTGATCTCGGGTTACCTATTTTCTGGAGAAAGTTAGAATCTTTGCGAAGCTCTTTTTGGCGCCGTTGGGAGCTGGAGTATCTCAGCTCACTTAACAGTGGCGGCATTCCCAGCCTGATGTGCGAGTGGGAGATATGGTTCTTTTGCGAGATCCAAGTCCCCTTCTCGTATGGAATATTGGTAGGGTAACTCACTGCCATCTGGGTCGTGATAAGCATGTGAGAGTTGTAGATGTTCTCACTAGTAAAGGAGTCTATACTAGACCAATTTCTATGGTTGCTATTTTGCCTGTTGAGGCTTAGTGGCATCCTCTTTCATTGTTGTTCATGTTTTTTCCAACTGATTCTTTGATTGGTTTTTCTTCGGGGGTCTCGGAGCATGATTACTTTCGTGATGTTTATAGTGTGTTTTTTTTTTCATGCCGCATTTGTCGGTCAAATGCTTTTGAGACCACCGAACTATTAATGTATTTAATCACATTTATGTTTATAATATATAATGTAATTCTCGAGTGATTACTCGTAACAAACAACATTTCTAAGACACATACCTCAGCCTGTTCATAGATGTTGACTCTCCGAGCCACAAGTTCACTACTGCAAGGTGTTGCTTCTCGCTAGCCGCGACGTGAAGGACTGTCGTCACATCTCCGCTTCGGCCAATCAGACGCCGCCAGCCAGTGGGATTTCTCGATGGTTCTACGCCCTATTTAAGCAGCGGTTCTCCTCTTCAAGATCCTGTATGGCATTACCGCATACCGCATCACTTCATGGAGTCTTCCAAAGCTTCGTTCCATGGGGCAAATACCTGACGGTACGCTTCTACAGTAAGACGGTGTAATCAGCACGTCACACCGATACGCTGGAGATTACTACGCATCAATGTCACAACTAGATAACCTGTTGCAAGGCTCATATCACAGTTCTCACCGCTACGCAAGATGAAAGCTTGCTTATTACTTTCGCTCTTCAGTGATATGCTAAAAAATGTACTTTGGTTCTAAAGAAGAAACTTTCTTCAAGCAGATACTTTATTTCGAGATGCTGGACATCGCAATCACAAAGTATAGTGTTCTTAAACTACAAACTACAGCTGCCAAACCATCAAGCTCTGGCCACGGCCGACCTGCAGCACTGGAACCTCTCTAGTCCACATAAATAGCAACGGAAGATAAGTTACATTCTTTTATTTTCTATTTTTTCACTTATCTTCTATGTTTTAAATGGTTTTAATATTGCTTGCAAGTGCAATTATTTCCAAAAATATTGTGTCTTTCAAATGAACTCTTGTAAATAGCACCAAGTTGTGCCAACCTACTAATTTTTAAACCCAAAGGGTTTCCAGTAATGTATAGTATTTATCACCTGTTTCAAACAACAAATAAAGTTTATATTATATTAATGCTTAAATGTTCAGTGTTAAAATTGAATTTAAAGTTGAGGATTAAGAACCAGGTCGCACTCCCCTAGCCCAAAATATTCAGTGTGATAGCTCCTTTCACAGTAGTTATTTTGTCCAGGCATTTTGCCTGATGCTTTCTCCCGTTTATTAGAGCGAACTTGGGCTGTTCTTCACATAACCACTTGGCATAATGTAGCCTAATGGAGCACTAAAGTTGGCAGCCCTGGTGACTGAATATATTCTTATTTCCATCTCTTAGGGTACAGAATACAACATTTGGTTGATGTCCAATGTATAGCATGGACGTTACATGCAGTTAAACATTGGATCTAACAGCGTGCGTAAAATCATGTTGGCAACAATGTCATGCATGTATTGGTCAGAAATAATCTGAAATCATATGATCTAATGTTGTGCCAATTTTGAATGAAATCGATTAGTTAGTATAGAAGTTACATGCATTTTAAAATTGGACATATCATCAGGCTTAAAATCAATTTGGCAACACTGACGTATATTAGTTACTCCAAATTAATCTAGAATGCCAGGTAATATACGTGTGTAAAGTTTAGAGCTATTGGCTTGCATTCTTTCTGATATATTGATATTAGGGTAACAAATATATACACAGTATTTATTAACAGTTGGCAGGCCTTGTTACTCTTAAGAATCGGCATAGTCATATCTGTTATGGTACGCATAGCACACACGACATTTGGTTGAAATCCAAATGATAGTATATTAGTTACATGTATTTAAAGTTGGACCTCTCAGCAGGCTTAGAATCATGTTGGTAGCACTGACGTATATAAGTAACTCCAAATTAATATAGATTGTCAGGTACTATACGTGTGCATAGTTTAAAGCTGTAGGCTTGCATACTTTCTGATATATGGGTATTTGGATTTTAAAAAATTAAGAGTTGGCAGCCATGGTGGCTCTTAAGAATACGCTCAGTCATGTCTGTTTATGTACACATAGCACATACGAAATTTGGTTGAAATCCAATTGATAGTGTAGAAGTTATAAGCATTTAAAATTTTGACCTAACAGCAGGCTTTTAATCATTTTGGCAACACTGCCATGTATGGCCTCCTGGAAATTACACTGCAATATTATTATCTGTACGTGTGCCAACTTTCAAATAGCTCCCATTCATACCTTCCAAGATATCCAACATGGAGCTCAAATTTCAATTGCGATTTTTCAGCAGTTGGTAGCACTGACATTATTTTCAAATATGGCCGTGAGATATTCAGGTATAGATCTTTACTCCTACCAAATTTTGTTTCGATTGCTGCAGCCTTTTAGGAGTTGATAGGGACACACACACACACACACACACACACACACAGACAGAAGGACAGACAGACACACATTTGCCGATCTCATAAGTCTACTTTTTCCTCATTTTTTCAAAATGTGAAAAGTAGGCTAAAAATGTATTAAACAAATATGAACTACAGAGTGGGCGGTAGTAGGATATATAGGCCGAAGCTGGCACAGGGGCTAATGGGCAAGATGGCCGCCGCGCGCAATCACTCTATGTTATTCTTATGGAGGGGTCATTCAGAGCTGGCACAGTGGCTAATGGGCAAAATGGCCGCCACGCCTTGAGACCGTGAATGACGTCACAGAGAGAGGTCGGCCGTGTACTTGCTAAATGGAATATTTATTATTAATATTATTATTATTATTAGGTAATTATTAATTGATCATATGCAATTCAGACCAGCCTTATATTGTCCACTTTTGGTGTAGTTGCTAGCATTTTAGCTGTTTCCCTAGATGTGTGGGTTTCATTCCCGCCTCAACCAAGAAATTTTATTCTGGGCTGAGAGCTGGACTGGGGTACACTCAGCCTCATAACGTGAAAGTAAGAAAACGTGGGGGTTTCATTCATACCTCAGCCATTCCGCCTAATCCAACTTTACCTAACCTACCCTAACCTAACTTAACCTAACCTAACTTCGCCTAACCTAACCTAACCTAACAAACATTATTTATCCTAACCTAACCTAACCTAACCTAGTCAAACTTCAAAGTGAGAGCAAATGTAAGAGCACACATAATAAACTAAGTTATAACCTAACCTAACCTAACTTCACCTAACCTAACCTAACATAACCAAACTTCAAAGTGAGTGCAAAAGTGTGTGCAAAAGTGAGTGCAAGAGTAAATGCAAAAGTGAGTGCAAAAGTGAGAGCAAAAAAAGTGAGAGCAAAACAGTAGAGAGCAAAAAGTATGCGTAAATAAGTAAGAGCAAATGAGAGAGCACAAATAATAAACTGAGTTTTAACCTAACCTAATCTAACCTAACCTAACCTAACCCACAGAAACCTTATTTAAATATTTTAGATTCAACATTTTAACATTTTACATTTTAACATTTTAGATTTTTGATTTTTTCATTTTACATTTTTTAGATTTTACATTTTACATTTTACATTTTTGATTTTTTGTATTTTAGATGTTAGTTTTTTTTAGATTTTACATTTTAAATTTAAGATTTTTTGATTTTAGATTTTACTTTTTACATTTTCCGAAAAGAGTAAACTACTAGGTCACATACCTAACCTCACCAAACCTAACTTTGCCAAACCTAACTTAAGCTAATTCAAAGGCTAATGCACATACACAAAGTATATAAGGGTACAAGCAACTATCCTTATGCTAGTTTTATAGGTTACTGTACAATATGATAACTACCCCAACCGTTTTTTTTCATTTGTTGTTTACACATATGACAATTTTCCAATTTCCCATTTTCAGTTTTTTAAAAATGTTAGTTTTAAGTTTTTCAATCTCATAACATGGAAACATGGATTTTGCATTATGTTGTTTACACATTTTTCAATTTCACAATTTCCCATTTACAGTTCTTAAAATGTCAGTTTAAAGTTTTTCAATTTCATGATATAGAAACATGGATTTTCCAATTTGTTGTTTACACATTTGTCAATTTACCAAATTCCCATTTACAGTTTTAAAAATTTCAGTTTAATGTTTTTTTTTTATTTTGTCAATATGGAAACATGGATTTTGCAATTTGTGTTTTACATGTTCATTTTGCATTAGGAGCGGAGAGAGGTGAGTAGTAATAAAAAATGTACAAGCAGTTTCCATACGGTACAATATTTTTTTATTTTAAATACATGTACACTATTTACACATAATACATTTTTATATATATTCCTTTTTGTTATAAATTGTACACTTGTTTTTATTTTGTTTTCTATTTTATTTATTTTTGATTATGAATGCCATTTTTTATTTTGTTTTTTTATTTTTGTAGTGCTATTGTTTTATTTCCTAAATTGTTTTGTTTTATGTATTTGCTAGTTGCAGGCAGAAGATTTTGATATTCATAACTTAACTCTTTAAGCATGGTTAATGATTGAGTAATGACCATAGGCATGTGTACCTATACCATCAGCATCAATCACTCTTTTATCATCACCAGGACACAAAGCAATTTTGTTTAGTCTTATAGATGATATGTCATGTTGTTTAGAAGCGATAATGTTCATGGGTATTCTTTTTACATTGTTGTTCATGACACAATCCTTATAATCTTGAAAGCTTATACAATTTTTGACAACCCCTTTGCTAATACCTTTAATCTTTTTGATTTCTTTACCATTTATGTCTAAAGCGTACATTTTAGCTCTAAGTCCAACAAATGCTTTTATAATTTGTCCACAAGCCTCGTCTTTAAATTTCCCCAACGTTTTCTTATTTGATGTAGAGTAACATATGTGATTAGTAGGATAATCTGATGTGTCCAGGTGTTCTAGGAAATCCAACTTGTCTTGATATACATTTGGGGTGTTAACCAAATAAATGAACGAGTCGGTATCCATATACATGAGTTTAAGATTGTTCATTCCATAATAGGGTAGCAGGACATCATAGTGGTGGGAATACATTAGAGTTTTTGAAATATCCAGTATACACATTCCAATATATATAGGCTTATTGAATACAATGTTACGTTTAGCCATGTGGAAAGCAGCTAGGTTGGGACCATAAATTGTTCTGTCGATGAATGTTGGTTTAGCTATTAGCTTTTCTGCCTTTTTGCTGTCAGTCACAAGACGTATGTCTATTCTTTTACGGATATTTTCCATTGTTTTCCCAAAAATGGCATTGTTGAATAATTTATACAGATTTTTCTCAAAATCATTTCTGGCTTGTTTTCGAAGGTTGTTATTAAAATCAACGTAGGCCTTTAACCAAGGTCTTTGTTTAAACTTTAACACACGATGAATTTGTATCAATTTTATTCCATGATCTAAAGCCTGTTTTAATGCCATGTAGTGAACAACATATCGCCTTCGATTTCCAAGATGAGGAATTAGTTTTTTCAGAGACGAATCCTTAGGTTGTGTACACTCTGGTAGGAAAGGTAAATCGTTGTGTAGATCATGAAGGTCAGATGGGTAATCAACATCAACGTCTAGAATGTATCCCACAGGATCGTCGTTCTTTAGTTTTTCTAGATCAACAGTATCTGGAGAAACCCACTGAAATCCACCATAAGGAAGGGAGTGGCACATAGCCCACCCGTATTGGTTGTTGGCATCATCATAGGTAATAAACTGCGATGGTTTCTCAGAATCATAGGTTTCCATGTATTTATTGTTAGCTTCAGCATACCGATGAGACACCTGGCATATGCCTCCACGTATTCCAGACTCGATTAAAAGAATCTGATCGTAATCCTGTAGCAATTCCAGTTCAATGCCTGTGTAAAGGAGCATTGCCTCGAAACTTAAACCAGGCGAAGTAAAGAAGTGTGCAGCATCCACTCGGTGTGTTTCTAGTGTTTTGTTTCTAAACGTTTCAAAGCTGTCTGCAAGAAGGAGTACATCTGATGTTAGGTAGAGGTCACTATATTCCCCTAGAGTTTTAATGTTGAACTGTTTCCAGACATTTTTGGCATGTTCATAGTCTTCTTGACTAACATCTTCTTGACTTAATTTGTTAAAGAATGCCTCTTTTGGAGGTAAACACGTTTCACTTAACTTTTCCCATGAGTCAATGTAGTCATAACAAAATACCCCTTTACGAGTCATGAGCATTGCATTTTCTTTTCCAAAGTACTTGTCTGTTTCAGGGTATGATGTTAAGTTGGAAACTAAGTTTTCCAAACTACTCGGCATTAACCGAAACGTGTCCACAAATCTAAGCTTAACATTTCCTACATATTTGGTGAAGGAAATGTATTTTTCCTTGGAGTTAGCGATAACATCCACTCTCTCAGTAGTACATCCTAATTGCTTTACAATGAAATTTGCGTCGTAGCCACTCATATTATGTAGAAATACAGGAACGGGGTTACGTGTTTTACACCTCAAATTACAGTTATTGTGAGCACTTCCACGGTATTCCCCTGTAATATGACAATGGTCTCGAACTTTCCAATCCTCTTTGGTATACGGTTTTTGACACAAATAACAGGTTTCAGAACATTGGAACTCTGCTTCTTGATCCTCAGTTAAAGCCTTTGGAACATTTAAGCTGTAAAGGCGATCAATTTCATTAGCTATTGAGATCAAACAGTCCATAAACTTTTCTGCAGCGTCAGGCCCACGATAAATAACAGGTTGGCTTGAAAGATTTGTCTTTATGTGTTCCACAGCAGGTGAGGGTTTAACGTATATACCAAAGCTCATAGGAACATGACTCTGGTATGGCACTGTATAACTTGCTTCAGGATTGGGTAGACATGTTTGATAGGGTAACAGTATACTTTCAAAATCAGCATAGATAACGTAAGGTATTCTCAGCATTTTTTCCACGTTTAAAAATTTGACAATGGGGTTTTTAATAGGCATTTCAACCCTAGCAATGTCATGCTGGACGCACAAAGCTCTATGTTCTTTCAATTTTTCTATTCCTTGTTGACCATATCGATTATCGAAGTGAGTAAAACACCGTTTACACGTATATATCTTATGTCCATGGTGAGTAATCTGATGTCCTACTAGTTTATCAAAATCTTTGATAAAGACGTAGTGGTTCTGGCCGGATAATGAACTTAGCAGAAGGAGGTCGCGATGGTCTTGCAGCTCTTGATCCACAACCTTTAGAGGGAACAATTTGTTGTCTTGTTCCAATCCAAATACATTAATGGATATATCGTTGGCTTTTTCAAATTTGGGAATGTCAGCTAGCGATGTAGGAAATGATAGTACTGAAAAATCATACTTGTTTTCCAGATCCTTGTATTTACTAATGCGATGAGCATTCTTTTTAACCAGTTTTGCTAAAATGGCATACATAAAACACTTTTCATCATTCAAATTTTCAGGATTAATGCAGGCTTTTCTTGCTTGTATAGCTGCTGGTAATGGAATATATGTGCTTCCACGCAAGGGATTGTACTTATTTATTTTCAATCGTACTCCTTCCACTGCTAACAAAGCCCAATTACTGCCTTTTAGCTCAGATTCTTCCATTTCCGTAGTTAACTTTGTAAATTGTGTTTCCAAGAAACTACTTAAGTCCGTTTCCAAAAATAGGGCCTGATTTCGTGTTTTAAATGCACGATCTGTAATTTCATTGGTAGATGTATGAATGAATCTACATTCAGCCACAAGATTAACTTTTATCGACTTGTGCATTGCTAGTTCGTTCTGCATAGCTTGTATTATTTGCTGTTTGGACTCTTTAAGGTATGAATTTAAATCCTTGCACGTATCGCAACGAATGAAATAGGATTTAAGTCGACCTTCAAAAGATGTCTCATATTCAATAAGTCCATTTTTGTCAGGGACCAATGACAGTAGGTAATGTTTTGTAGGCTCTGCCTTTTGTCTTTTAGCTGCCGACACAACATTACAACATTCTTCATGACGACGTCCATTGTAGGCATTGTTGAATGTACTACCACAGGTCTTGCACTCATGAAATTCACCACACGATACTTCATGTCGCTTCCTATGATAGTCTCGAAGAAAAGTCTTCCCACACTCTTTACACATATAGCTAGGAATGGCTTCTTCCATTATGAATGTTGATTTCTGCAAACAGCTGCTTACTGCGTATCACAAGGCTAGAGGTTGGTCGGTGAGACGGTCTTTCACGATGTGAACACCGTGAGAGGTAGTAGTCAACTGGTGATATTCTTGTGAAGGGTCCTCTAATATACCCCTAGTCTAGACCAACAGCTCTTTACAGCGTATGACAAGGCTGTAGACTGGACAGTGAGACGGTCTTTCACGATGTGAACACTGTAACAAGTAGTAGTCAACTGATTATATACTTGCTAAGGGTTCTCTAATATACAATAGTCGAGACCAACAGCTACTTACTGTGTAGTACAAGGCTGTACAATAGTTGTTTTGACAGTCTTTCACGATGTGGTCACTGTGAATGGTAGTAGTCAACTGATGATATTCTTGATAAGGGTCCTCTAATGTACCCCTGGTTAAGGGTAACAGCTGCTCACTGCTTATGACAAAGCTAAAGACTGGTTGCTTCAACGGTCTTTCACAATGTAAACACTGTGACAGGTAGTAGTCAACTGAAAATATTCTTATGGCCTACTCAAGGTTATCAGGTACTTACTGCATATCAAAAGGCTGTACACTCATGTGTGTTAGGCACTCTTTCTTGCTAAGGACCCCAATATTCCCTACACAAGGCTATACATGTTAGTTCTAAACACTTAGTGGTTAATTGTATATTCAATTTTTGTACAAAGCATATACGAGCACGTTTTTATGAGGTAAAACTTTACCAAATAGTCAAATGCGACACGCAAAGTATGTTGCCGCTATCTAGCGGTGACTATGAGAACTACTTGACCGACCAGCATTCTACCTAGCGCTCCATTTCAATACTCGCTCACTGAACGAACAGCATACTATCTAGCGGTCAATATCAATACTCACTCAACTACCAGCCTGCTACCTATCGGTCAATATAACAACTCACTCAACTACCAACATGCTACATGGCTTTTTTGGTCAGTTTTTTGTTGGCTTTTTTTTGGTCAGTTTCTGTTGGCTTATGTTGGCTTTTATTGGCTTTTGTTGGCTTTTGTTGGCTTTTGTAGGCTTTTTTGTTGGCTTTTGTTGGCTTTTGTATTAGCTCTTTCATATTTGCTCTTGCTTGTGGGGGCTTATTATTTGGTCTTGGAAAGTATGTCAGTCCTTTTTTTATGGCTGCAAAATGCTTACAGCCATGTTTGTAAGCAGCAACAACAACAACACACAATATTCCAAAACAATCCAAAGTACTCTAAGGTTTATCAATGACTCTCAACTCTTACACTTACCTCTATCCCATGCCTAGTCAAAAATAGTGTATTTTTCAAATTTTTCAAAAAATATTTGGAAAGTAGGCTATATCATTAAACTAAAAATCCTAAAAAGACATATGTTAACTCCAACACCTACCTCTATACCATTCTTAGTCCAAAAATAGTGTATTTTTAAATTTTCCAAAAACATATTTCCAAAATGGGTTATATTTCCAAAATTAAAAAGTTTACAAAAATGTTTGTTTGACAGAAATGAATGGCCTTTACCCCCTCTACCACGGTACCAAGTCCCAGGTCTCTAGGACAACAAAAATAAAATTTTGAAAATGGGCTTTATTTCCAAAATTAAGAATTTTACAAACAAGTTTGTCTAACGTAAATCAATGGTCTTTACCCCTTCTATTCCCATACCAAGTCTCAGGTCACTAGGTCAAGAAAATAAAATTTTTAAAAAATGGTCACTATTTTGGAAACTAGGAATTCTACAAAAAAGTTTGTTTAACATAAATGAAAGGTCTCTATCCCCTCTACCGGTAAACCAAGTTACAGGTCTGTAGGACAAAAATGAAAAACGTTCAACTGGGAAAGTAGGCGATTTTTCATAAAACCAAACATTCTAAAAAGTGTTCTATGGGCTTAAAATAATGGCCTCTATGTCCTTTATTTTTTATAATAAAACTTTTTTATTTTTTACATTTTTTTGAAAAAAGTTCAATTTTGAAATTTTTATATTTTGGAAACTAGAAAGTTTACAAAAATGTTTGTTTGACGTAAATGACTTCCCCTGACCCCATCTACCACCAAAATCAATTTCAATTCGCTAGGACAAAAAATAACAGTAGTGGAGTGGTGGTGCTTCTAAAGTACCCGGTGGCGCTCGGCTACGCTGAATTTGTGGATATCTTTGCGAACCCATGATCGAGAGAGCGTCAGCCTGAATAATTTGATATGTTGCATGTCAAATTCCGATCATGGGTTCGCAAAGATATCCACAAATTCAGCGTAGCCGAGCGCCACCGGGTACTTTAGAAGCACCACCACTCCACTACTGTTATTTTTTGTCCTAGCGAATTGAAATTTATTTTGGTGGTAGATGGGGTCAGGGGCAGTCATTTACGTCAAACAAACATTTTTGTAAACTTTCTAGTTTCCAAAATATAAAAATTTCAAAATTGAACTTTTTTCAAAAAAATTTAAAAAATAAAAAAGTTTTATTATAAAAAATAAAGGACATAGAGGCCATTATTTTAAGCCCATAGAACACTTTTTAGAATGTTTGGTTTTATGAAAAATCGCCTACTTTCCCAGTTGAACGTTTTTCATTTTTGTCCTACAGACCTGTAACTTGGTTTACCGGTAGAGGGGATAGAGACCTTTCATTTATGTTAAACAAACTTTTTTGTAGAATTCCTAGTTTCCAAAATAGTGACCATTTTTTAAAAATTTTATTTTCTTGACCTAGTGACCTGAGACTTGGTATGGGAATAGAAGGGGTAAAGACCATTGATTTACGTTAGACAAACTTGTTTGTAAAATTCTTAATTTTGGAAATAAAGCCCATTTTCAAAATTTTATTTTTGTTGTCCTAGAGACCTGGGACTTGGTACCGTGGTAGAGGGGGTAAAGGCCATTCATTTCTGTCAAACAAACATTTTTGTAAACTTTTTAATTTTGGAAATATAACCCATTTTGGAAATATGTTTTTGGAAAATTTAAAAATACACTATTTTTGGACTAAGAATGGTATAGAGGTAGGTGTTGGAGTTAACATATGTCTTTTTAGGATTTTTAGTTTAATGATATAGCCTACTTTCCAAATATTTTTTGAAAAATTTGAAAAATACACTATTTTTGACTAGGCATGGGATAGAGGTAAGTGTAAGAGTTGAGAGTCATTGATAAACCTTAGAGTACTTTGGATTGTTTTGGAATATTGTGTGTTGTTGTTGTTGCTGCTTACAAACATGGCTGTAAGCATTTTGCAGCCATAAAAAAAGGACTGACATACTTTCCAAGACCAAATAATAAGCCCCCACAAGCAAGAGCAAATATGAAAGAGCTAATACAAAAGCCAACAAAAGCCAACAAAAAAGCCAACAAAAGCCAACAAAAGCCAATAAAAGCCAACATAAGCCAACAGAAACTGACCAAAAAAAAGCCAACAAAAAACTGACCAAAAAAGCCATGTAGCATGTTGGTAGTTGAGTGAGTTGTTATATTGACCGATAGGTAGCAGGCTGGTAGTTGAGTGAGTATTGATATTGACCGCTAGATAGTATGCTGTTCGTTCAGTGAGCGAGTATTGAAATGGAGCGCTAGGTAGAATGCTGGTCGGTCAAGTAGTTCTCATAGTCACCGCTAGATAGCGGCAACATACTTTGCGTGTCGCATTTGACTATTTGGTAAAGTTTTACCTCATAAAAACGTGCTCGTATATGCTTTGTACAAAAATTGAATATACAATTAACCACTAAGTGTTTAGAACTAACATGTATAGCCTTGTGTAGGGAATATTGGGGTCCTTAGCAAGAAAGAGTGCCTAACACACATGAGTGTACAGCCTTTTGATATGCAGTAAGTACCTGATAACCTTGAGTAGGCCATAAGAATATTTTCAGTTGACTACTACCTGTCACAGTGTTTACATTGTGAAAGACCGTTGAAGCAACCAGTCTTTAGCTTTGTCATAAGCAGTGAGCAGCTGTTACCCTTAACCAGGGGTACATTAGAGGACCCTTATCAAGAATATCATCAGTTGACTACTACCATTCACAGTGACCACATCGTGAAAGACTGTCAAAACAACTATTGTACAGCCTTGTACTACACAGTAAGTAGCTGTTGGTCTCGACTATTGTATATTAGAGAACCCTTAGCAAGTATATAATCAGTTGACTACTACTTGTTACAGTGTTCACATCGTGAAAGACCGTCTCACTGTCCAGTCTACAGCCTTGTCATACGCTGTAAAGAGCTGTTGGTCTAGACTAGGGGTATATTAGAGGACCCTTCACAAGAATATCACCAGTTGACTACTACCTCTCACGGTGTTCACATCGTGAAAGACCGTCTCACCGACCAACCTCTAGCCTTGTGATACGCAGTAAGCAGCTGTTTGCAGAAATCAACATTCATAATGGAAGAAGCCATTCCTAGCTATATGTGTAAAGAGTGTGGGAAGACTTTTCTTCGAGACTATCATAGGAAGCGACATGAAGTATCGTGTGGTGAATTTCATGAGTGCAAGACCTGTGGTAGTACATTCAACAATGCCTACAATGGACGTCGTCATGAAGAATGTTGTAATGTTGTGTCGGCAGCTAAAAGACAAAAGGCAGAGCCTACAAAACATTACCTACTGTCATTGGTCCCTGACAAAAATGGACTTATTGAATATGAGACATCTTTTGAAGGTCGACTTAAATCCTATTTCATTCGTTGCGATACGTGCAAGGATTTAAATTCATACCTTAAAGAGTCCAAACAGCAAATAATACAAGCTATGCAGAACGAACTAGCAATGCACAAGTCGATAAAAGTTAATCTTGTGGCTGAATGTAGATTCATTCATACATCTACCAATGAAATTACAGATCGTGCATTTAAAACACGAAATCAGGCCCTATTTTTGGAAACGGACTTAAGTAGTTTCTTGGAAACACAATTTACAAAGTTAACTACGGAAATGGAAGAATCTGAGCTAAAAGGCAGTAATTGGGCTTTGTTAGCAGTGGAAGGAGTACGATTGAAAATAAATAAGTACAATCCCTTGCGTGGAAGCACATATATTCCATTACCAGCAGCTATACAAGCAAGAAAAGCCTGCATTAATCCTGAAAATTTGAATGATGAAAAGTGTTTTATGTATGCCATTTTAGCAAAACTGGTTAAAAAGAATGCTCATCGCATTAGTAAATACAAGGATCTGGAAAACAAGTATGATTTTTCAGTACTATCATTTCCTACATCGCTAGCTGACATTCCCAAATTTGAAAAAGCCAACGATATATCCATTAATGTATTTGGATTGGAACAAGACAACAAATTGTTCCCTCTAAAGGTTGTGGATCAAGAGCTGCAAGACCATCGCGACCTCCTTCTGCTAAGTTCATTATCCGGCCAGAACCACTACGTCTTTATCAAAGATTTTGATAAACTAGTAGGACATCAGATTACTCACCATGGACATAAGATATATACGTGTAAACGGTGTTTTACTCACTTCGATAATCGATATGGTCAACAAGGAATAGAAAAATTGAAAGAACATAGAGCTTTGTGCGTCCAGCATGACATTGCTAGGGTTGAAATGCCTATTAAAAACCCCATTGTCAAATTTTTAAACGTGGAAAAAATGCTGAGAATACCTTACGTTATCTATGCTGATTTTGAAAGTATACTGTTACCCTATCAAACATGTCTACCCAATCCTGAAGCAAGTTATACAGTGCCATACCAGAGTCATGTTCCTATGAGCTTTGGTATATACGTTAAACCCTCACCTGCTGTGGAACACATAAAGACAAATCTTTCAAGCCAACCTGTTATTTATCGTGGGCCTGACGCTGCAGAAAAGTTTATGGACTGTTTGATCTCAATAGCTAATGAAATTGATCGCCTTTACAGCTTAAATGTTCCAAAGGCTTTAACTGAGGATCAAGAAGCAGAGTTCCAATGTTCTGAAACCTGTTATTTGTGTCAAAAACCGTATACCAAAGAGGATTGGAAAGTTCGAGACCATTGTCATATTACAGGGGAATACCGTGGAAGTGCTCACAATAACTGTAATTTGAGGTGTAAAACACGTAACCCCGTTCCTGTATTTCTACATAATATGAGTGGCTACGACGCAAATTTCATTGTAAAGCAATTAGGATGTACTACTGAGAGAGTGGATGTTATCGCTAACTCCAAGGAAAAATACATTTCCTTCACCAAATATGTAGGAAATGTTAAGCTTAGATTGGTGGACACGTTTCGGTTAATGCCGAGTAGTTTGGAAAACTTAGTTTCCAACTTAACATCATACCCTGAAACAGACAAGTACTTTGGAAAAGAAAATGCAATGCTCATGACTCGTAAAGGGGTATTTTGTTATGACTACATTGACTCATGGGAAAAGTTAAGTGAAACGTGTTTACCTCCAAAAGAGGCATTCTTTAACAAATTAAGTCAAGAAGATGTTAGTCAAGAAGACTATGAACATGCCAAAAATGTCTGGAAACAGTTCAACATTAAAACTCTAGGGGAATATAGTGACCTCTACCTAACATCAGATGTACTCCTTCTTGCAGACAGCTTTGAAACGTTTAGAAACAAAACACTAGAAACACACCGAGTGGATGCTGCACACTTCTTTACTTCGCCTGGTTTAAGTTTCGAGGCAATGCTCCTTTACACAGGCATTGAACTGGAATTGCTACAGGATTACGATCAGATTCTTTTAATCGAGTCTGGAATACGTGGAGGCATATGCCAGGTGTCTCATCGGTATGCTGAAGCTAACAATAAATACATGGAAACCTATGATTCTGAGAAACCATCGCAGTTTATTACCTATGATGATGCCAACAACCAATACGGGTGGGCTATGTGCCACTCCCTTCCTTATGGTGGATTTCAGTGGGTTTCTCCAGATACTGTTGATCTAGAAAAACTAAAGAACGACGATCCTGTGGGATACATTCTAGACGTTGATGTTGATTACCCATCTGACCTTCATGATCTACACAACGATTTACCTTTCCTACCAGAGTGTACACAACCTAAGGATTCGTCTCTGAAAAAACTAATTCCTCATCTTGGAAATCGAAGGCGATATGTTGTTCACTACATGGCATTAAAACAGGCTTTAGATCATGGAATAAAATTGATAAAAATTCATCGTGTGTTAAAGTTTAAACAAAGACCTTGGTTAAAGGCCTACGTTGATTTTAATAACAACCTTCGAAAACAAGCCAGAAATGATTTTGAGAAAAATCTGTATAAATTATTCAACAATGCCATTTTTGGGAAAACAATGGAAAATATCCGTAAAAGAATAGACATACGTCTTGTGACTGACAACAAAAAGGCAGAAAAGCTAATAGCTAAACCAACATTCATCGACAGAACAATTTATGGTCCCAACCTAGCTGCTTTCCACATGGCTAAACGTAACATTGTATTCAATAAGCCTATATATATTGGAATGTGTATACTGGATATTTCAAAAACTCTAATGTATTCCCACCACTATGATGTCCTGCTACCCTATTATGGAATGAACAATCTTAAACTCATGTATATGGATACCGACTCGTTCATTTATTTGGTTAACACCCCAAATGTATATCAAGACAAGTTGGATTTCCTAGAACACCTGGACACATCAGATTATCCTACTAATCACATATGTTACTCTACATCAAATAAGAAAACGTTGGGGAAATTTAAAGACGAGGCTTGTGGACAAATTATAAAAGCATTTGTTGGACTTAGAGCTAAAATGTACGCTTTAGACATAAATGGTAAAGAAATCAAAAAGATTAAAGGTATTAGCAAAGGGGTTGTCAAAAATTGTATAAGCTTTCAAGATTATAAGGATTGTGTCATGAACAACAATGTAAAAAGAATACCCATGAACATTATCGCTTCTAAACAACATGACATATCATCTATAAGACTAAACAAAATTGCTTTGTGTCCTGGTGATGATAAAAGAGTGATTGATGCTGATGGTATAGGTACACATGCCTATGGTCATTACTCAATCATTAACCATGCTTAAAGAGTTAAGTTATGAATATCAAAATCTTCTGCCTGCAACTAGCAAATACATAAAACAAAACAATTTAGGAAATAAAACAATAGCACTACAAAAATAAAAAACCAAAATAAAAAATGGCATTCATAATCAAAAATAAATAAAATAGAAAACAAAATAAAAACAAGTGTACAATTTATAACAAAAAGGAATATATATAAAAATGTATTATGTGTAAATAGTGTACATGTATTTAAAATAAAAAAATATTGTACCGTATGGAAACTGCTTGTACATTTTTTATTACTACTCACCTCTCTCCGCTCCTAATGCAAAATGAACATGTAAAACACAAATTGCAAAATCCATGTTTCCATATTGACAAAATAAAAAAAAAACATTAAACTGAAATTTTAAAAACTGTAAATGGGAATTTGGTAAATTGACAAATGTGTAAACAACAAATTGGAAAATCCATGTTTCTATATCATGAAATTGAAAAACTTTAAACTGACATTTTAAGAACTGTAAATGGGAAATTGTGAAATTGAAAAATGTGTAAACAACATAATGCAAAATCCATGTTTCCATGTTATGAGATTGAAAAACTTAAAACTAACATTTTAAAAAAACTGAAAATGGGAAATTGGAAAATTGTCATATGTGTAAACAACAAATGAAAAAAAACGGTTGGGGTAGTTATCATATTGTACAGTAACCTATAAAACTAGCATAAGGATAGTTGCTTGTACCCTTATATACTTTGTGTATGTGCATTAGCCTTTGAATTAGCTTAAGTTAGGTTTGGCAAAGTTAGGTTTGGTGAGGTTAGGTATGTGACCTAGTAGTTTACTCTTTTCGGAAAATGTAAAAAGTAAAATCTAAAATCAAAAAATCTTAAATTTAAAATGTAAAATCTAAAAAAAACTAACATCTAAAATACAAAAAATCAAAAATGTAAAATGTAAAATGTAAAATCTAAAAAATGTAAAATGAAAAAATCAAAAATCTAAAATGTTAAAATGTAAAATGTTAAAATGTTGAATCTAAAATATTTAAATAAGGTTTCTGTGGGTTAGGTTAGGTTAGGTTAGATTAGGTTAGGTTAAAACTCAGTTTATTATTTGTGCTCTCTCATTTGCTCTTACTTATTTACGCATACTTTTTGCTCTCTACTGTTTTGCTCTCACTTTTTTTGCTCTCACTTTTGCACTCACTTTTGCATTTACTCTTGCACTCACTTTTGCACACACTTTTGCACTCACTTTGAAGTTTGGTTATGTTAGGTTAGGTTAGGTGAAGTTAGGTTAGGTTAGGTTATAACTTAGTTTATTATGTGTGCTCTTACATTTGCTCTCACTTTGAAGTTTGACTAGGTTAGGTTAGGTTAGGTTAGGATAAATAATGTTTGTTAGGTTAGGTTAGGTTAGGCGAAGTTAGGTTAGGTTAAGTTAGGTTAGGGTAGGTTAGGTAAAGTTGGATTAGGCGGAATGGCTGAGGTATGAATGAAACCCCCACGTTTTCTTACTTTCACGTTATGAGGCTGAGTGTACCCCAGTCCAGCTCTCAGCCCAGAATAAAATTTCTTGGTTGAGGCGGGAATGAAACCCACACATCTAGGGAAACAGCTAAAATGCTAGCAACTACACCAAAAGTGGACAATATAAGGCTGGTCTGAATTGCATATGATCAATTAATAATTACCTAATAATAATAATAATATTAATAATAAATATTCCATTTAGCAAGTACACGGCCGACCTCTCTCTGTGACGTCATTCACGGTCTCAAGGCGTGGCGGCCATTTTGCCCATTAGCCACTGTGCCAGCTCTGAATGACCCCTCCATAAGAATAACATAGAGTGATTGCGCGCGGCGGCCATCTTGCCCATTAGCCCCTGTGCCAGCTTCGGCCTATATATCCTACTGGCGGTGAATGGATTTTAGCCTATAGGCGGCATACTCGTAAATCCGGCCGTGGTTGTAGTAGCCAAGCTCCTACACCACTAGCTGCACAGAAACCTGAGATGTGGCAGTAGTTCGCCGCCGTGATTGAGTCAAGGCCAGGGCGATTACACTAAACTAGCAGAAGCACACGGTTTTCGTACGTTCTTCAGTATTAATAGCCAGTCGTTATCAATTGATCTACCGTTGCAATGGATAGTAGCATGTCATTCCTTCATCAGTTTATCACAGCGAAGTTAGTGTTCTGGGAATATCGCCGACACTGTTAATTTTAGGGCCTTAAAATCGGGAGCCCACGGGCGTTCAATTGAAATGCCCTGCTATGGTCAATCGGCTGCAATTCATATATAATACTAAAATTAGGTTTTCGAAGATACTTTATAGACTCGTGAGCTTTGTGTCCTATATTGAGGGGCTCAAAATAAGCTTTGGTCGTCCTTCGAGTATAATTTATTTCTTTCGCCTATTTTAGCATGTATTTTGAAAGGTTTTCCCTTATAGTTACACTTTTATGAGAAGTATGGTGAAGAGTTAAATAAATGATGGCCTCTGATGGATCCTATACCTAATTTTACGATGCTCCAACCAGCCGAACACGAGTTAGGCGTACAGAAAAATACACAGTAAGACAACAGACAAAACCACTTCTTGCTTGCATCCGTCAATACTCAGTTCGAAACGCGTAGGAAAGAATAAAAGATGAACATTGTTCAAACATTCATGTATTTCTGGATAGTTTCCTAGATAAGTGTACATAATATATCTTCATGCGAGATCGAAGGCACCTAGTGGCCACGGGGTAAATTAACTCTCCTGATACACAATATCATCCAGATGGCCAAATATGACTACGTTAACCACACAGTACCATAATAAAACTTCCTTGTGATGAAGCCATTTGACGACAAATATAAAAAGGAGTTGAAAATAGTACATTATGCAACGAGTCTATAATGGCAATAATTAAGACACGGGTATGTTTATAAAACGAGCGAAGCTCATTTTATGATTTCCATATGAGTGTCTTAATTACCATTATAGGCGAGTTGCGAACGACTGATTATGTTCGACGATAATTATAATTGTATTGTAATTATGTTCTAACATAAATATTCATAAATATCTGTCGAGATTCTGTCAGTTGAGTTAAGTGCATGCGCTGGGAATTGTGTGGGCTCAGCATTTGCTCTCTACCCTATAACAAATTCCGAAGTATTGAAACATAGTTTATCGTAACTAGTACCAACAGATAGCGCACAGGCACTATGGCGGATCATTTTCTTATGTTGGTCAAATAGCAAACAATAGGCTGTAACAAATGCTTTAATATTAAAATGCATCGTATTGTCAATTAGTAATTCTTCAAATTCGATGGGTATAGAATATCAACGGAAGGCAAATCAATGAATTCCCACATTGAACAGTCATGGCATCTGGCGGAAAACTTTCGCATAAGAAATCCCTATACTGAACAGAGAGCTCGGTTATTGATTTTGGTGGATCAAATGGCTTATGTTTTCTGCCACCATGACGTGGTTATATCAACACCAGCGTTCACTAAAATTATGACCGAAATCGTACAAAAGCAATTCCCTGTATCGAAATTGGTGTTGGGGATATTAAGGTACAGTGCTAATTATTTTCCCATATCCCCCAGTTTATTTATGCAGACATTTGGGATCAGATATCCTTAACATAGTCAACTTTCAAATCATGAAATCCGACATGTTGGATTTTCAGTGCATTTGCGAAGCTATCCTTACCTAATTGGCCACACAACTGCTTCATAATGAAAATCTTGAGCTCTGGTTGGTGGAGAGAAACTGCATCATAATGAAATTTAGCACTATAATGACCCTCATTATAGTACAGTTTTCTAACTTATAATATTTACATTTAGACATCGTCGAACATAAAGTGTGTTTTAATACCAAATTCATCTATCATTCATCTTCTTAACGTGAAAATAAAATTGAAAACCTCCTAGAAGGATGATAATTCACGTCACAATAAACTGCCCTCACCTTTGCGTCAAGTCCCCATCCCCATGAAAACCCCTTTAATAAATTTAAATGGCTTGTGAGGCATGAAAATTGTTTTTTTTTTTTTTTAGGTTTCTATTGCATCAATTCCTAAAAGCCACAAAAATACTAATTCATTTCCAGAATTTTTAGCCTATTTTCATTTTTGAAATAGAAAAAAAAATAGGCTTATTAGATCACCTTTTGTCCGTGTGTCTGTGTGTGCGTGGGTGTGTGATGGTGTGTGTGTGTGTGTGTGTGTGTGTGTGTGTCCTAATCACTTCTAAACGGCTGGAGCGATTTCAATGAAACTCGACAAGATCAAAGCACCATTCTGGGCGACCTCGACCGTGCCCTTAAAATTGTATTGTATCTCACCAATCCAACATGGCGGCAGTGCGAAATTTCTCACCAGCATTCAGTATCTCCGAAACTATTATTCATATTACCCTGAAATTGTGTAAGGTGATAAAGGGGCACTACTAGAAGTTTGCCTATGAGACTTTCAAACACCTGGTAACTACAAAACCCACATGGCGGCCAAGCGAAGTTGAGACTTTTAAATAGACTTTTCTCGTGATTTAACCAACCTAACGTAATGAAACTTGTACAGCAAATGTTTATACACATTGTAATGCACTGGCGTCTAATTTAGTTCAATTGTTTACATAACCTCAAGAAGGCGGCTGTGCGAAATTTTAAAATTAAGATTTTAATTCATGAGTCGTAATCATGCGATCGAAGTGAAAGTTTGAGTAATGAACCTACGCAATAATTTTCCTTTAATGGTACATAACTCTATGGCCTATATATATAACAATCCAAAATGGCAAGCATCGGAAATATTTAGACGGTTCTCAATATCAACGAATCCTTAACAGCAATCAAGCTGAATTTTTTAATGTTCATAGAACTATGAACATATGTTCACCTATAGGACTTTCAGTAACCTGGTGAGCACAAATCCGACATGGTGGTGACGCGATTTATAAATATTTAAATGGACGTTTCTCGCGATTTAACCATCCGAGTGCAGTGAAACTTTGCACGTTAAATGCTTATAGAAATCTCAATCCACTGGCATCTACTTTATTTCAATAGTTTCCAAAACTACAAGATGGCAGCTGTGTGAATTTTTTATATCTCGTTTTTACTTCTTGTGTTCTAATTATGCGATGTACCAACACGATAATCTTCACGTAACAGTACATGAATGAAAAATCCAACCTGGCGACTATCTGAAATATTTAGACGGTTCGCAATATCTATGAATCTGTCACAACCTTAAAATTTAAATTTTGTATATTGATAGAGGCAATTAACATGAGTAGGATATATGAAAATAGGCTGTATAGTTCTTCACGGAACTATTTGTTCAAAATAATGTTGCATTTTGGAGATATAATAAACCTTCCGTACGTACTATTCGCGTGAAATAAATAATTCTAGGGTACCCCTTGACCCCCTTAAGCGCATTGTACGGTCGTATTGATGAATTGTACAGCCTAATAGACGATGGATGAATTTCACATCTTAGTCAAAGGGTGAGGGAGACAGAGGCTGTATTACCCCTTCTGGTTATGTGGCCAGGATCTTGCTAGATGGTGTTTGCTTTACTGTAGGTGAAATGTGCGAACCCACAGGTCTTGGCTCACAGATACTCTCTCTCAGAGAGCATAGTTAGCGTAGTGATGCGAACAAGTACCACAGAGAGACAACCGGGAAACAGCTTTAATCGGACGATAGACTTCTTTCTTCGATTATTCAATTTGCAGTTATTCGTAAGATTTGAGTAGGTATACGTCAGCATATTCATAAATTGTTAAACTTAAGCTGACGTGCACTAACAACAAGTGGTTCCGTGAAGAATTATACAGCCTATTTTCATATATCCTACTTATGTTAATTGCCTCTATCAACATACAAAATTTCAGTTGGATTGTTGGGAGAGATTCATAGATATTGAGAACCGTCTACATTTTTCAGATGGTCGCCAGGTAGGATTTCTATTTATGTACTATTACATGAATATTATTGTGTACGTGTGGTATTCAGACTTCAATCGCATGATTAGGACAGCTATAAGAAAAAAGAAGGACGAAGAAGAAGTAAAAACAAGCTCTTAAAATTTCGCACAGCTGCCTTCTTGTGGTTATGAAAACAATTGAAATAAATTAGATGCCAGTGGATTAGCATTTGTATGAGCATTTAACGTGCAATGTTTCACCGCACTCGGATGGCTAAATCGCGAGAAACGTCCATTTAAATATTAATAATTCGCGTCGCCGCCATGTTTGATTTGTGCTCACCAGGTTACTGAAAGTCCTATAGGTGAACGTATGTTTATAGCCTCTATGAACATAAAAAAATTCAGTTTGATTGCTATAAAAGATTCGTAGATATTGAGAACCGTCAACATATTTCGGATTTTCGCTATTTTGGATTGTTATCTGAATAAGCCATAGAGATATGGACCATTGAAGGAAAATTATTGCGTAGCATCATTATTCAAACTTTCACTTCGATCGCATGATTACGACACAAGAAATAATAACTTAATTTTAAAATTTCGCACAGCCGCCATCTTGATGTTATGTAAACAATTGAACCAAATTAGATGCCAGTGCATTACAATATGTATTTATCATTTACTGTACCACATTTCACTGCGCTCAGATGGTTAATTCACGAGAAAAGTCTATTAAAATATTTCAAATTCGCATGGCCGCCATGTTAGTTTTGTACTTTACAGGTTTCTGAAAGTTACATAGATATACTTGTGTCATTGCCCTTTATCATCGTACACAATTTTAGGGTGATATCATAAATAGTTTCGGAGATATTGAATGTCAGTGAAATATTTTGCACAGCCGCCTTATTGAGGTTATTTAAAAAATTGAACTAAATTAGACTCCAGAGCATTGCGATGTGTATTAACATTTGTTGTACCATGTTTCATTACGTTTGAATGGTTAAATCGGGAGAAAAGTCTCTTTAATAGTCTCAACTTCGCTTGGCCGCCATATTGGTTTTCTAGTTACCAGGTTTTTGAAAGTCACATAGGTGAACTTCTAGTAGTTCCGTTTAACACCGTACGAAATTGCAGGGTGATATCCGTAATAGTTTCGGAGATACTGAATGCTGGTGAAATATTTCCACAGCCGCCATTTTGGATTGGTGAGAGACAATAAAATTTGAAGGGCACGGTCGGAGTCGGCCAGAAAAGTGCTATGATCTTACCGAGTTTCATTGAAATCGCTCCAGCCGTTTAAAATTTATTACGGGGTGACACACACACACAGAAACACGGACAAAAGGTGATCTCATAAGCCTATTTTTTTCATAAAATGAAAATAGTTTAAACATGCATGTGATTAATAAATACACTTGGATGACCAGTTTCGAACGTCAAGCGATCATCAGATTCTTTGCACTGGGCCTATTAAATCTATGTTTTAAAGTATTGGTGAAAATATATTCAATATGTACACTTATTTAGTTGCAATATTCTTAAAATAGGTCTGTTTGCCATCTCTTGATGAATGAAGTACATTTGCATTTGTCTGTTGGCCCAGGCTAGAGTAAAATGTGGCTTTTCGCCGATGTCTCAGTCCCACTCATGGCCGTGATTATATTGAAGCTACTTGAGTTATGGATGGTGCCGAGTAATGACATTCATGGCACAGTTAGTGCCTGTGGATGCTGTGAAAGATTCTACTCATAGGGTTAGTACTGCTGTTCTGACTCACTGAGGAAATCAATGGCAATCTACCTCACTCGTCTTCTTGCCTAGAACTCCTCAATATAGCGCTGCCTTGGCCTAACGGCGGTACTTCTTGAGGATTCATCCAGCCTTGGGGCCGACTACCTAACAGACATGGTTAAAATAATGCAACGAGCAAATATTTGTTAGTTATAGTCTATGTGATGATTTGTTAAGATTTTGAAAGTGGTGTTTGACCTCAAAATTAGCTTGTGAATATGTGGTTGTCGTTAAATGGTCAGTTCAGATTGTATTGTGTAGGCTACTTATCTGTTTGAGTCGTACGCGGTCCTAATGAGAACAGTTAACTTCGTCACTGTCTGCTCTGGACTGGGGGTAGATTCCTGTGCACGAGGATCTCTTATCTTCCAGGGCTTTCCCCCCTCTTTCATTCCTCAGTGCCTGTGTTCATCGAACAAATGTAACTGTGTGTCTTCCTAATGGGGTGTATGTTACTGTATACTGGATAATTATCGTCTACTATTAACCATTAATTATTTATTTTGCCCATCACTGTTGGGTACAATCGTGTTGCCCGTCTGGAAACAAATTTCGTTAAATGCATTTCTTAATATAAAATTCACACTTCTCCCCAACTTTTCTACTTGTAAAGCTGAAAGTTTTAGAAGTAATTGCACATTTTGTGTGTTATATTCAAACACAGCCTTTTTTCAAAATTTTCTTCAGTTTAATTTTGCCTGTTGGAATTGTTCGTGGAAATGTTGTGATAATTACGCCATATAAAAGAATCCATGAAATAATAAAACTCTTATTTTCAAAATGCCTACATTAAAGTAAGGTGAGAGCGTCAAGGAACATCTGTAAAACTTCAATTATATCCTGTTATTGTTTCTGAGGAATTGTTAAAAGAAATTGGGAAAGTAACATGGACAGCATAGGACATTCCGGCTCCCCTTACAAGAGGCGTTTCATCTCAATAATAGGAGACCTACTAGAGTTTTACCAACGTGCACACTTGAGGCGAGGTTGAGAAGACTTACCTTACTGAACTCCGACGCACGAAGAAAACAAGATGTTCAGTAAAGAACATATAGCCTACTTTCTCCTAAATGCATGGGTATTGTTATAACCCTTTGTCCTTTTGAAGGAGTATAATTGAATGTTGGTTGTAGTAGCTTGTTGAAATACAACGTGCTCTACGGATATTAAACATGAATATGAGGTGCCCTTTTCTAGTGCTACCTCTGCAAAGAAAAATCATTCTATTCGGTTTCACCGTGTTTGAATTGATAGGGGGAATCGATTTGCACACATACATGGCTGCCACCTGCAACCTATTGGGCTGATGACCTTGTAGTTTAGTCAAAAAACGCTCGCCATATGAATATATGTTGTTGCAAAATTTGGTAGAGATCGGATGATTAGGTTTGTCGTAATTTGATTTAAGCTTTTAACATTTGGGTGGCTGCCATTACGTTTCCGTCAAGATGGCGGCCATATAAAACATGACACTGAGGTGCCCTTTCCTAATGATACCTCTGTACCAAATTTCGTTCAATTCGGTTTCACCGTGTTTGAATTGATAGGGGAATCGATTTGCACACATACATGGCTGCCATCTGCAAACTATTGGGCTGATGATCTTGTAGTTTGGTCAAAATATGCTTCCCACATAATGGTATGTTGTTGCAAAATTTGGTAGAGATCAGATTATTAGGTTGGTCGTAACTTGATCTAAGCTTTTAACATGTGGTTGGCCGCCATTACGTTTTCGTCAAGATGGCGGCAATATAAAACAATACACTGAGGTGCCCTTTCCTAATGATACCTCTGTACCAAATTTTGTTCAATTCGGTTTCACTGTGTTTGAATAGATAGGGGGAATCGATTTGCACACATACATGGTCGCCATCCGCAATGTATAGGGCAGATGACCTTGCAGTTTAGTCAAAAGATTTTTCATACATAAAGGTATAATATTGCAAAATGTTGTAGCGATCAGATCATAAGGCTGGTTGTAATTGGATTTAAACTTCTAACATTTGGGTGGCCGCCATTACGTTTTCGTCAAGATGGCGGCGATATAAAACATGACACTGAGGTGCCCTTTGCTAGTTCTACCTCTGTACCTAATTTCGTTCAATTCAGTTTCACCGTGTTTGAATTGATAAGGGGCATCGATTTGCACCCATATATGGCCGCCATCTGAAAACTATTGGGCTGATGACCTTGTAGTCAAGAGACGCTCGCCATAAATCTATATATTTTTGCAAAATTTGGTAGAGATCGGATGATTAGGTTAGTCGTAATTTGATTTAAGTTTTGAACATTTGGGTGGCCACCATTACGTTTCCGTCAAGACGGCGGCGATATAAAACATGACACTGCGGTGCTCTTTGCTCGTGCTACCTCTGTACCAAATTTCGTTCAATTCGGTTTCACCGTGTTAGAATTGATAGGAGGGGGTGGGGGACAGACATTCAGAGTACACACACTCACACACAGACAGACACATATTTTTTGGCCCTGTGTAGATCTCATAAGTCTACTTTCACTTTTTGCAAAAATCGAAAGTAAGCTAACTAGCCCCCACATCTCAGGAATATTATGTTTGGGCACTGTAAAGATTCAGAGGGAATTGAAGAGAACGGAATAGTAATACAATTTCGTAATGTTATACGACATTTGGAGTATGTGTCTGGGGTGTGAAAGGAATGAAGTATCCTTCTGGTAATAGTTCATTTTACTTTACCCTTCGCAGCCATGGGTTATGTATGTCAGTGAGGGTAGTACTGGTGGTTCAGTTCAGGAGACAAATTGGTCGTATGTTGATGCGAACTGTTTCAGTGTGGATTTGTGTGAGGATCATTGGCTTAGGTCAGGGCAATAAGGAGTTATCCATTGTGGGATTGAGTGCCAAAAGGATTTCCAGATCACGTAAGTGGAATTTTTCTCATTCTTTGGGTGAATCACGAATCAAAATTTAGAAAATGATGACATTTTTATAGAATGAGAGCTACGTAATTAAAATAGGATCAAAGTATTTACTCTTGTAGATATCCCGGAAGGGAAAAGCGCAGATGGATGTTCAAGGAAACAAGTTCTGTTGAATACAGCATTCTGACGAAAGGCTCTTCAAAAGGGAATTTCTACTAAACATTGTAGTCGACTACAATGGGAGTTTTATCCTTGTAGTCAATTATGCTACTGTAAAAATGGTCATTGCTCTGTCGGTTGGACTTGATCCCCAATTCGTCATCTAGTTGCAACTACAGTGTTCCTGTCAAATATTGAATATTTGATGCAGATCGAAGGTTTTGTGTGGCAGGGAGCTAAGAACAGGGTGTGTTTGCACAAAAGGGCTGTCGTCAACACTACTGAAGACATTTCATTACAAGTTATCTTATTTTCTTGAAATTGATATCACTGATTCCAAGCATATAAACTAGTGGATTTTTGCTAAAAGAGAAAAATTAAATAAATTTGGGGGATCTTTTTCAAAGATTAATCAAAAAATAACGTGCATTTTAGGACGCGATATCATTGCTCTTTTTTCAACTTAATTGAGTCATTGTTGTCGCGAATTGATCTGCTGTATGTTCAGAATGTTGTATAGCAGAATCGTTTTTGTATCATTGAGGCAAATATATTAGCTTTGTTTAACAATTTGCGTTATTTTGTTTGAAAAAAATATGGGGGCGCGACCCCTAATTTCAATTTAACAGCTTCATTCTGCTTTACAACATAGATGCTTTTTTTTTTGTCTATATTTTAGTTTTTAAATTAAAATAATATCTGCATTCTAAGTGGACATTTTGACTGCCCAAGTCAAGACAAATATTGATAAAAATGAAGTGAGAGAAATCGTAACTTAAAGTTGAGGTACACATTTAGAGTAAAGAGTGTTACTTTTCAACTCCTGAAAACTGCCTTTGCTTTGGATTTTATGTCAATCTTCTGCATTCCCCTACCCGTGAGTGTCTCCTACATTGTTTTAGTTCTGGAGTAGACTGTTTCAAAGCCAGATTAATGTGTGCTTTATCTGCTGCACCTATGCCTGTGATAGCTGCTGAAAAGCGTGCACACCTATCATTAAAGTGAATATAAATGAGCTAAACAACAATAAATCTAGTATAAACTACTGTATATATTTCTGGAAACTAGAGAGGGCATACTATCGAATAAGACAATAAAAAAATCGAAAATTTTCTTGAAAATGACTAATGGAAGGGTCGATGAGTACCTTAGGGGGTCGTGAATACTGAAAATCTTCAAAATTATTTAAGTAGTATTAAGCTACAGACCCTTTTCTTCATGGCCATGTTTAAGTCTTCTATCCTTATACAAGTTAAGAATCCAGTTTCTTGCTAAAATACATTTCCTAATATAAATCCCTTTTTCCCGACCCGGAAATTGGACTGCGTTCTGACTCAGAAGATCATGAAGCATTGGGAAATATTCACAATTGCAAAAGTTATACTCTAGTGCAAATTGCACCATAACAGAGGGACCAGGGACGACTGTATAATGTTATGTCGACACTAGGGAAGGTGTCATGAGCGACAAACACAGGTCCAGTTGCCCAACTAGCCTCTCAATGTCCCTCACTCTGCCGACTGCAGTAACAGTGTTGTTGCTATTAACAACACTAAACAGGGGAAAATGCAAGGGATGGCTGACAGACTAGATCTACCAACAGGTCGTAATCAAATTGATAATCTGTAGCAATGAATTACGAATTCTAGCTGAGTACACAGTGGTGCTTATTCTCTTAAGAGACTTCAAATTTCAGTGGCGCAGGTGCAGACGCAGGTGATGACTTCTCCTCAGACGTACAAGCAGGAAGCTTTCCACTTCTTTCCGTCGCTTTCTGGCCAATTGGAGACATTTTCGGGGAGATATTCTTAAACAGTAGCATGCGCTGCTCTACGTGTGATCGTAGGAGTCGACACGCCAGCTGATGCAACTACTACGTCGGCAGGAGGGCGAGTAAAACGGCCACTAACTGCCTCTCACTATTGTCCTCCGACAAGTTCAGATAGACTAGAAGATACGCCAGTCTTTGTGGAAGTTTTCTTCTTCGAACAAATCAGAGAATTCTTTTTCGTCAACATAGTTGGAGACGTTTTCATCTCCGTTTGCATGGTGGAGATGGTTATACCAGTGCCTTTGGTTTTGTGGCCAAAAAGGTTGTGCTGACACGTCCTCAAAGATTTTAGAACGGAACTAAAATTTGGAATTGAGTGTTCCGCACTAGAAGCAAGCTGGCAGGGTTGTTAAGAATGCCTCAAATACAGCTGCAAAATATATCGGATATTTGAGGGCAGTCATATTACGGTAGGGTACCCCTTTCTTGCGTTGTGACATAAAAATCTATCAGAAAAGACTTCCTGCATCTTGGTTTCCTTGAAGAAACCTAGGCATTGCTTAGACCATGGACCGTGGTTTCCCTGGCTGTTAGAACTTATTGGGGGAGGCGTATACCTCTCATCATCATGTATCCCCTTGCAGCACGCAAGAACACCTGGCAAAAACATGCTCGATGTTTTGGCAATTTTGGCATTGCACAAATTGAGGGACGAAAGGTCGAACATCGCAGTGGTCTTCACCTGTTTATGGACTACATTGGCCTCAAAACAGATACCAAAAGTGCCGGAACCGACATTGTTCCCCAATGATGCCTCTAATCTTGGCGACACCCCCCTTTCACTGATTACTCATAAATTACACATCAAAACTAAGAAGGACGTCAAGGGAATATAATCCAACGGACTTCATTCAATGAAGGGCAAATGACCTCACTGTTCCACTCCCTAAAATAACCATGATCATCTCATTCAATGATTTGTTCTTCTAAGCCTTAGGGTGAGTATAGGGCTTGAAGTTGGTGTACCCAGGTATATGTGAGACTATGCTGCAATATTGTATCGCCACGGTTTATTTTATATAGCCTATGGGCCATTTGCTGGCTGGGTGGGATTCAATTAAGTGGAGGCCAGGTAAACAGTCTGACTTAGGCAAATTACTGATTGCAATGACGGACTCTGTCGAAAGCTTACAAGCTAAGAAGTTATAACGAACTGAAATGTAAGAAATGAGGTAAGCTAAGGAACAAAGGTGATGTTGGTATGGAATAAACAGAAGGTACAATGAACTATATTGGGGCAGGTGGATCATTTCAACAAATTGATACGGGTATTCTCTCAGGATGGTAGTATAGGGAAACAGAGTCGAGGTCCAGAAAAGACAATGCAGTGACTTCTGACTTGAGATATAATGTATTACGCAAGAAAGAAGTTCGTGTAGAGACGAAAATCTCCCTATGTCGCTCGCTCAGTATTTAGACAGACCTCGCTGCATGGAAATGAGAGTGGATAGACAATCTAGAGGTAACTGATATGAGGGTAGCACGAATGGTTGCTAAGAGCAATGGCTAGTAATGAGATAAAGGCTAGGATATAAATGAATAAGTTAGGTGAAGCTGTTCGTATGAACCGACTCAGATGGTGGGGTCGTGTGATGAGAATGAAGGAGGAGAAACATTAAGAGGTTAATAAATTCGGCTACAGAAGGTACTTGAAACAGACGCAAGCCTAGGATGCTTTGCTTAGATTCAGTGTTAAAGATTACGAAATGACATGTGTAGAAGCAGAGGAAGCCGTAATGCCAACTGCTAAAAGGGAATCATGGAGGTTACTTCTTCGCAAAGAAAAGACTCCAATAACTGATTGCTTAAAGGCAAAACAGTCTGAAATGAAATTGAATGAATGAATGAATGAATGAATGAATGAGCCACGTCGAGATTGAGGGCTCTAATCCACCCTCTCCCATAAAGCGTATGACGTGATCAACAGCAACCGCGTCATCGGCTACTATGAGATAGAGCGTATCGTACAGACCAAGGTTTCCTTTGTAGGCCAGCAAGAACCACACAGTGGATTGAAATGTGGGTTGCGGTGATTTAGACGCCTCAAGTATAACGATCCACAGTAATATATAGGAATAATAGTTTAAAAAGGACACTTTCAATAAAACATGATTTCTTTTTGCTGTATTTAATGACTTGTACTGAGAGATACATCAATCGTGGGACACTCTTACATCCCGGCATTCGCCTTAACGAACGAGGGAAACTCCCGGCAAAACCTCGCTCAGGATGGCTTTTCTTCTTCTTGGAACAATTGCACAGATGAGTCTATATTCACTTCACTTTGTTAACAGTCCATTTTCTTCAATATCAGTCCTGTTGTCATGTTCAAAATCTCCTTATAGATGGCTCATTCACACTTATCCACTCATTTTACAGTTTGTATTTTTCAACGATGAGCTCTGGTGTATCACTCAGTATCTTCATAGTAGCACTCTTCCGATAATAATTCACTGAAGTTGGAAGTCGTTATTTCACTTCCGTTGTTTAACACGCTGATTTCTTAAGCCGCAACTTCTTGGTCATATCTCCTGATGTATTTCCTCGAGGTTGCTCACTCCACGTCCTCTCAGCCGGGATATGACCTCACGAAGCCTTCATACTTAAGAGGGGCCTGCTGTTTTTCACCAGCATGAGTTGAGGAGCCCTGAAAACCACGAGCATATTTTAGAGCTCGGTCAAACTATTATATTGCTGAAGAAAATCCCAACGTCAGTATCTGAAAATGGTGCAAAAGTATATTGCCTAACAGCAAAAAATGTTGAGTACATCAAAGTCATATAATGTAATTTTGTTGACAAGCCCCAAATTATTGCACTTATAATAGTTTAGTAGGAGTTTGATTGTAAATATTTAGAATTATGAAAGAAAACTAAAATTACATTTTCAATTTCTGAAATAGAGGAAGTTTTTAAATGCAACAATAACATACAACAGTGGCATAACAATATAACGAACCCCAACTTTCTTCAAAACCACACAACTATTACGATTGTAAGAACGGTACAATTACACTATCAATTGTACACAAACAATTGGGCATCAAAATCATTCAAATAACACAATATCATTCCTACGTTAACTCAACAATGAATACAACACACATAAACATGATCAACAAAACGACACAAACACCAGTACAGGTAGTACATGCTTGCACTACTATGTCCGCACACACATATGAATATGTTAAGCGTCAAAACCACTCATTGAACACCCTGATTAACTTGCTACAGTGGACCTTGGATAATTCGAACCTCAAGGGACCAGTAAAAACATTCGAATTATCCAAAAATTCGAATTAAGGAAGTTCTATGAAAAGGTTAGGGAAAATATATTGTATTACGTTTACATAATGATTTACGTTCAACAAAGCAGATTAACAGACAACGGTACTTTATAAAGACTGTATCGTGAATAACCTCAAAAGTTTCAAATGAAAAATAAAACCACAATGTACTATTCACCTATTTAACGACAGTAGTAATCCAGCAATCTAGTTAAGTCTTAGAGAAATGTACTGTTTTTCAAAATAGTTTGAGATTTTTACTTGTTTTTTTTCTACAATTAAGTCTCTCAGCCATCACTAAAGAATTAAGGAAATTTATGGAACGGAAAACAGAACTACTTACGTTATTTCTACTAAAAACAAACCGCGTAAGTTCTGTGATGTGGTTTGTTGCTTGGGGCTGCACTTGGAACATTTTTTTCGGGAATTGTCCCAACTGTTTGGCTTCCGATCGGCTTTTTACACTAAAAGCTTCGAATTATCCAACATATAATTCGAATTATCCACGATTTTTTGCTTTGATTGTATATAAAATGCAAGGGACTAAGAGAAAAATTCGAATTAAAGAAGATTTCGAATTATGGAAGTTCGAATTAGCCACGTTCCATTGTACATACGATAGCACTGCGATTAATACATGCACGTTAATTCTGCCTCATAATGGCAACTATACGTTAATTTGAATATTTGTAGACGTTCTACTAAAATTATTGAGTATCAAGGCGAACAGAATACATTACTACTGACTATAAGCTTTATGTTAGTGAAATTGGATCTGAAAGCATTCAGCATCACATGATAGCAGCTCCAGTATGAGCCAACTTACCACAGGTTCCATATAGTAGGGTATTAGTTTTTAAGGAGAGCACTATACCTACCAAATCCATAAGATACTTCTGTACAGACAGCTTCCCTTTATTTCGACCTTGTTGAAATTGATGGAACAAGACTTTCCATTCCCACCAAGTCCAACCCAATTTTTTGTATTACAGAATGTCGCCAAGGTTAATACTGGTTGTAAGATCCAGATTCAGTTTCCAACCTGCAATAAATCCCACACCAATAGAAACAGTAGTCTAAAGAAAGCATTAGATTGGCAAAGTACGTTTCAATAGACGGAATTACTAACCTGAATTAAAATGGCGGGATTGTTGCCATTTCAATTGTGCTTGATGTTTCAATGCAAGTATTTTATTCTTCGAAGGGATCATCTGTCTTACACATGCATCGAAAATTACTCTGCATCAAAATCACTCACATAGCACAATTATAAATGCATATATATACTGCATCAGATTGAATTAATATACACAACAAAATATTGTATGTTAAATCAAGACAAATATCACAATGATGATAATTACACGTTTACATTATGGCATGAACACAAATATCAATATATAGTGCATGGGAACCAAACAATATTACTAAGATAGCACTCCAATGTTTTCGGAGCATATTATATTAGTACCGTATATGACACTATTAGTGACAAATATAATGAATTCTGAGATGCATTTCGACTGATATTTTAGCAAATATATGAAATGAATTGACATGTCACAATGAGAGCATGAGAGCTAACGCGGGCATATGAACATTTTATGAAAGGTACTACAAAAAGACCATATATTTACACTTCATATTCATTCTCATAAGGAAAAATAATTTGCTTAAATTAATACTATGTTGGATTAGGAACTAATATAAAATTTAACTACCATTCTTACAAACATATATTAAGAGTTTTACAAAGTAACCAGACAATTATTGAGATTATTGCAACAATAAGATAACAATGCCACTTGTTCACACGAATTCGAATATATTGGCATTGACAAAGTATCCCAAAGTATCCCAATGAAGTAATAGATACAATGAGGCCAACTCTACTATTCGTACAGCTGCATTATCAAAATATTGTGCATCAAATCTACCGAGATTTAACATTGATTTGAAACACTGATACTTCTAATACGAACCAACTTACCATAGGAACAATAAGGTTTCATATAAACATTTTGAAAGAGCATCATACTTGTCTAGAAGAACATCTTTCTTTTCCTTTCATTCATATTAGCATTAGAGCAATAGGCCTTCTTCCGTTTGGCTTTGTTCACTTTACCAAGACCGAATTTAGTTGTGCATCCATACTATTTCCATTAATAGAAAGTTATCAGTTTTGGTTTCAGTAAGACAATCAACATTCATTGTCCACAAACTGCAATAGATTCCACATCAAAGCATAAAATACACCAAATATACGAATTGGTGACATTGAGCTATACTTGATGTTCTGCGAAGTAAACCTCAGTCTTACGTAACACAGTTGGCCCCTACAGACACATGGGGAGTTGTTAGGTGTAAACTTCCTAATTATGGTTATCATATGTTTTAATACTTTTATATACCGTACACATTTGAAAATATTAGGCATCAAAACACACAAATACCATAATGCTAACTATAACTTTGCACCACTATTTACAAAATTTGCATCAAAACCACACAGTAACACAATGATGCATTTCTTAGGGTACTCACATATTAAAATGATATACGTATCCACAGATAATAATGCAAACACACGAATATAATATGCGTTTTAGTTACAGTCATGTTTTCCACCACAAACATTATTACATATAAAAGTGCAATAGCCATTGAACTACTCAAATATCCAAATGAAAAGAATGAATTGTTATTACTAGAAGTGATAGACACACATTAGAGATTCCACACGACACCAAATACTCTCAAGTATCATAATAATGAATATAACAAAATCAGAACAACTCAGTAACAAAAATATTAAGCAGCTTGCCTACACCAAAAATTAACACTTTGAGATTACAAAACTATTTATACACTTTCATCGTAAAATATTGCAAATTTCACAATTATGTAAGCAGTAAGTTTCAATCAACAGCTGATCACAAATATTTTAAAACCGCACAGATATCACAATGATTAAAACCAATCCATTTCTAATACATTCACAATGAAAACATTCTGTATCCAATACTGATCAGATTGCAATTTCAAATTACAGTACTTTAAAACAAGAACCAACTCACCATAGGTTCAGGAACGTTGAATAAAGTGTCCAAAGAGATCATTATACTCACCGAATGCACAACACACTCCCATATAGGTCTCACCAAACATCCTCCATGGTATCATTCAAGGAATAAATCATATCCAGTTATAAATTTGAATACTTTCTCCAAGCAAAAATCACTTTCAGAATCCGTATTACTTCCTTTCATAGAATGTTAGCAGTGTAAGTTTAAGTATGACGCTCTATCTTCATTGTCCCGAACCTGCAATAAATATCACAACAAAAGTCCCAAGACAACATACAAGTGGTAAGTTTGTAGTTTTAATAAGGAGGAATACGAACCTGAATAAAATCGGCAGGTTTGATGATACTTGTGTTATCCCAGATGTTTTGTGAAAGGGTTCCTTTTGTATAGTAAATATCTGCCTTACATAGCACTGTAGACCTATGAACTTATGTGGAAAATTATTGTATAACAATATCTGTCATGTATCACTATTATGACAGTCATAATTTAATGAGTACGGATAGAAATATTATTATTATTAAAACAAACATATATCACGAGGATAACAACTAAATATACAAAATTTGAATTTAACCACACTTTAACGCTGACAATCCTTAGAATGTACGCTTATTAGTGCAAACTAGTGTGTGTCCAATATCAGACATACATCAGAATGGTGCACCAATACATTCCTACTACTACCAATAAACACAAAAGAATTCAGTGTAAAAACAATGCATACATATTAAAATAATAATAACTATATGTCCCCGAAAATATTAAGCAGCTTGCCCACACAATATTTATTGGTACATTGAGATTAGAGTACACTTTCATCACAATACAATTTGTGTATTTCCAATCAAATATCACAATTATGAAAACAGTAAGTTTCCGTCACCATCCATTCACACATATGGAGTCACAACCGCACAGATAACACAAGGATTACAATAAATTCACATATGTTTGACATGAGACTCAAGAACATACGAGATACTCAAAAAGCCTATCTCATTAATATCTACACTTTTTCAGTAGTTTTGTACATAGGCTACACGTAAATTAAAATAGTTCCATGAACGCCTATCAGTAACAACATTGATAGGCAGTACACCCACCATCAGAATATTTCAGACGTTTTCATGCGTCTAAATATATCAAAAATTGTATGATTAATAACAGTTCACTTCAACTAAATTGTGTACACTGTCAATGTAACAATTGAGTGTAAAACACTAATAAGCAACGACAAGCTACTGAACTTAACTACCTGAACCAACTTACCATATTTTCAGTAATGTTGATTAAGAGTAATGAAAGAAAGCATTATACTCACCGAATCCATAACGCACTTCCATGTACAATCTCACCAATCATCTTCCATGGTATAATTCCAACAATTTCCATTTCTCACTTGAATACTTTCACAAGTATAAATATCTTCCAGAATCCTTATTATATCTTTTCATAGAATGTTAGGAGTGTTGGCTTCAATGGGACGCTCTATATTCATAGTTTCCAACCTGAAATAAATACCACAACAAATGACATACGGTACCGGTACGAGTCTCTTTTTTTTTTTTTTTTTTTTTTTTCATTTTACGAGGGATTGTGGAAAATCTGCTAACAGACGCTTGAAGAGGGTCCGCACTCTTCAAGTGTGTGGGGCTCTTACCCACTAAAAACCACACACCCTTCTCCCACGACGAGTATATCCGCCCTGGAACCACTCACGCAACATACTAGACATAGCATCATCAAATTATATGAAAGATTATGTACCAACCTATTACAGCTATACTTGGTATACACACTTTGCTCTTAACCACACGACTTATAATTGTGAAACATACATGGAAAATATTATTGCTCAACAATATTTATCAAGTATCACCATTATGACAGCCATAATGTTATGAGTACGGATGGAAATATTATTTATTCAAATAACCATTTATCTCTAGGATAACAGCTAATACGTTCCTCTCAGAATTATACAAATTTAGCATTAACCACACTCATTACAATAATGAACAACATTGACAATCCTCAGTACGGAAGCTCTTAGAGGATATTAGTGAGACATACTTCAGAATGGTGCAAACATACATTTCCACTACTATCTACAGTATATAGACATAACTATTCAGTGTAACACAGTGCACATGTTAAAATGATAATGACTGACGTCTTCACAACTAATTATACAAACATGCAAATATAATATACGTATAAGTGACGGTCATGTTTTCCACAACACACATTATTACATGAAAAATATAACAACCAATGAACTACTCAATAATTCCAATGATAAAAACAGACTATTTTCAATAGAAACGACACACACTTATTAGAGATTACACGCGTCACCAAAATCTCTTAACACGATAATAGGCCTAACTACATCTTTACAGTAGCATTGTGCATACATCCATACGCCCATCAGTAACAACAAAGGTAGGCAGTACGCCTATAGCCAGTATATTTAAGAATGGTTTATGCCTCATAACATATACATATATCAAATATCGTAAAGATAATAAGAGTTCACTCCTACTCAATTTTGTATACTCTAAAATAAAACATCCGCATCAAAAACTAATCCTATAGGTCATCAAACTACTGTACATTAAAACATGAACCAACTTACCATAGGTTCAGTAAGGTCGATTAAAAGGGTTTAAGAGAGAACAATACTCACCGAATCCATATACTCACACTTCCGTATACAGTCTCGCTTCCACCTTCCATAGTATCATTCAAGGAATAAACCATCTCCATTTCTTTGAATACATTCCCAAGTAAAAATCTCTTCCTGCATCCTTATTATTTCCATTCATACTCCTAGAATATTAGCAGTGTAATTTAAGTAGGACGCTCAATGTTCATATTTCCCAACCTGCAATAAATTTCACAACAAATTACACAATAGTTCAAAGACAACATGGGAGTGGTAAGTTTTGGGTTTTAATAGGAAGGAATACGAACCTGAATAAAAGCGGCGGTCTTGAAGACACATCAGTAATCCTGGATGTTCTTGTGAAAGGTTTCCTTTCTGTGCGGAAATTATTCGTTTTACATAGCACTGTAGACCTATGAACTTATATGGAAAATTATATATCAAATTAGTATAGCTATACTTCGTATACACACTTTACACTTAACCACGCGATGTACAATTGTGGAAAACATTGCCTACAAGTACGCTTGTAATTCGAGTTAGTAAGTTTCCAACATCAGTACACAAACATAAGAATGGTGCAAGCATACATTTCTACTACTACCTTTACACACATAAAAATTCAGTGTAAAAACAGCGCACATATTAAAATGATAATTGCTATATATCTCCACAATTCATTATGCAAACATGCGAATAAAATATGCGTTCTGTTAAGATCATGTTTTCCAAGACATGCATTATTGCACTTAAAAGTGTAATTAACGATGAACTACTCAAGTGCGCAAATGATACAAGTTTAATATTTTCACTAGAAGCGATACATATACGGTACAATTAGAGTTTCCACAAGACACCAACTACCCTCAAGTATCTCAATAATTAATATGACAATATCACAACAACTCTGAAACAAAAATATTAAGCAGCTTGCCCACACAAAAAGTTGGTACTTTAAGATTGCAGTACTATTTATACACTTTCATCAGAAAATAATTTATATAATTCCATTCAAATATCACAATAATGTAAACATCAAGTTTCCATCACCAGCTAGTCATACATATATCAGATATATACAGATATCACAAACATTACAACCACTCCAGATATGATTCACATATTGGAAAGTAGTACATACGAGATTATCGAATAGCCTATCTAATTAATAACTACACATTTTCAGTAGCTTGGTCAACACACAAATCAAAATAGTTACATGAATGCCCATCAGTAAGAATAGTGATAGGCAGTTAATCCATAACTAGTATCTTTGAGAAGGATTTTTCATCAAACATCTCAATATACCTAACTTCGTGGAGATAATCACAGATCATATCTACTAAATTTTGTACACTTCCAATGAAAAGATTCGCAACAAATACTAATGAGGTGGCAAATTCAAACTACTGTACTTTAAGGGGCCCTTACTATAGGTTCAGTTGGGTTAAGTAAATATGTTCAAGAAAGAATTATACTCACCGAATCCATGACACACTTCCAAATACAGTCCCTCCTCTCAACTTCCATGGTAGTATTCAAGGAGAAAACAATCTCCATTTCTTACTTTGAATACATTCTCAAGTAACATTCACTTTCAGCTTCCTTATTATTTTCATTCATAGAATGTTAGCAGCGTAGGTTAACGTATGATACTATATGTTCATAGTTCTCAACCTGCAATAAATTACACAACAAGGCAACATGGAAGAGGTAAGTTTGTCGTTTCTATAGGAAGGAATACGAACCTAAATAAAACCTGCCTACTCGGTGCCTCACCAGTTATCCTGGATAATTTTGAGTGTGTGTTCGTTGTCGTAAATATCCGTCTTACATTGCACTGTAGACCTATGAACCTATTGTATATGGAAAATAATCGTACAAATTAATTTTTCAAGTATCAAATTATTACAGCTATTCCTGGTATACACACCTGGTATCTCAATAATAAAACAAAATCACAGTAACTCTGGAACGAAAACAATAAGCAGCTTGCTTATTGTGAATTATACTCACCGAAACCATAACACATCTCCTCTCAACTTCCATGCTTGCATTCAAGGAGAAAACTATCTCCATTTCATACTTTTAATACTTTCACAAGTAAAATTCAATTCCAGTATCCTTATTATTTCCATTCACATAATGTTAGCAGTGTAGGTTAACGTATGATACTCTTATGTTCATAGTTCTCAACCTGCAATAAATTACACAACAATAGACACACTAGCCCAAAGGCAACATGGGAGTGGTAAGTTTGTCTTTTTTATAGGAAGGAATACGAACCTTAATAAAACCTGTGGGCTCGATGACTCATAAGTTATCCTGGATAATTTTGTGTGTGTGTTCCTTTGTGGTAAATATTTGTCTTACATTGCACTGTAGACCTATGAAATTATGTGGAAAATTATCGTACAATATCATTTTCTAGTATCAAATTATTACAGCTATTCCTGGTGTACACACCTGGTATGTCAATAATATAACAAAATCACAATAACTCTGAAACGAAAATATGAAGCAGCTTGCCCACACAAACAATTGGTACATTGAGATTACAGTATTATTTATACTCTTTCATCGGAAAATAATTAGTGTATTTCCATTCAAATATCACAATAATGTAAACAGTTCCTACAGGTATTAACACATATGAAGTCAATACTGCGCAGATATCACAAACATTACAACCACTGCAGATATGATTCACATATAAGAATGTCGTGCATACGACATTCTCAAACAGCCTATCTCATTACAAACAACAACTCTTCAGTAGTTTTGTACACACACAGAAATGAATATAGTTACATGATCGCCCATCAGTAACAATAGTGATAGGCAGTATACCCATCACCAGTATCTTTGGGAATGGGTTATGCGTCAGACATCTGAATATACAAAACTTCGTTGAGATATTAACAGTTCTCATCAACTAAACTTTGTACACAGGCAATGAAAACATTCTCATCAAATTATTAGGCCTATGAGGTTGGAAATTCAAACTACTTTAAAACATGAACCAACTTACCATAGGTTCAGTAAAGTAAATTAAAAGTGTTCAAGAGAGAATTATACTCACCGAATCCATAACACACTTCCAAATACAGTATCACCTCTCAATTTCCATGGAAGTATTCGAGAAAACCATCTCCATTTCTTTCTTTGAATACTTTCACACGTTAAATATATTTCAGCTTCCTTATTATTTCCATTCACAGAATGTTAGAAGCGTAGGTTTACGTATGACACTATGTTCATAGTTCAGAACCTGCGATAAATTTCACAAGAATTGACATACTAGCCCGAAGGCAACATGGGAGTGGTACTTTTGTTGCTTTAATGGGAAGTAATACGAACCTGAATTAAAGCTCCTTTCTGTGTATGAATTATCTGTCTTATATAACACTGTAGAGCTATGAACTTAAATGGAAATTTAATGTACAACAATATTTATCAGGTGACAGCTATAGTCTTTAGGAGTACTGATGGAAATATTGTGTATTTACAACCATATCTCACGAGGATCATAACTTATATTTTCCTCTACGAATTATACACTCGTTGCATTTGACCACACATATTACAATTATGACGAACATTTCCTATCCACAGTTTGTACGCTTACTTATGGAAATTAGTTAGTTTTCACCAATCAGAGAAACATTAGAATGGTGAAACACCTATACACACATAAACATTCAGTGTAAAAGAGTGAACATATATTAAAATGGTAATGGCAATATATCTCCACAACTAATTATGTAAACATGCGAATATAATATTAGTTTTAGTCACGGTCATTTTCTTTTCACCACATACATTAGTACATGTTAACATGTAACAGCCAATGATCTACTCAAATATTCCAATGATAGAAACTAGGACACACACATTAGAGATTCCACACTCCATGTCCTCTCAGGTATTACAATAATGAAGATAGCAACATTACAATAACTCAGAAACAAATACATTAAGCACCTTGCCCACATTAATACGTACTTTGGGAATACGGTAGTATTTATACACTTTCAACAGGAAATAATTTGTGTATTTCAAATATCACAAATACTGATTACAGTAAGATTCCATCACCAGCTGTTCACACATGTGAAGTCAAAGACATTACAACCACTCCAATATTTCACATTTGAGAATACAGTACATATGAGATTCTAAAATTGCTAATCTCATAACTACATCATTTCAGTAGTTTTGTGCGGACACATATAAATGCATTCAGTTGCATGAAAGTCCATCAGTAACAACAGTAATAGGCAGTACACCCATAACCAGTATGGTTGAGAAGGGTCTTTGTCTCAAAAGGTCTAAATGTATCAAATATAGTAAAGATATTAACAGTTCTCTTCTATTTAATTTTGTACACTTCCAATAAAAACATTCGAGTCAAATACTAATCAGATAGCAAATTCAGACTACTGTAATTCAAAACATGAACCAACTTACCATAGGTTCTGGGAGGTTGATTAAAAGTGTTTAAAGGGAGCATTTTACTCACCAAATCCATAACACACTTCCATACACAGTCCTCTCACCATCAGTGTTCAAAAGGAGCATTTTACTCACCAAATCCATAACACACTTCCATACAATGTCCTCTCACCTTCCATGGTAGCATTCACGGAATTAACCTTTTTCAGCGACCTTATATTTTCCCATTCACGGAATGTTAACAGTGTAGGTTTACGTATGACGCTCCATAGTTGATCATAGTTCCCAACCTGCAACACATTTCAAAACAAATAACATAATAGTCCTATGATAACATGAAAGTGGCAAGTTTGTCGTTTTAGTAGGAAGCCTAAATAAAAACGGCGGGCTTGATGTCACTTCAGTTATCCTGGATGTTCTTGTGTAAGTGTTCCTTTCTGCGTGGTAAATATGTCTTGCATTGGTGTGTAGACCTCCACACTTTGGTGAAATATTATTGTAAACCTATATTACTCAAACATAATGGCACCAATACGCACAGTGTACACTAACAGTAATATAGCATAGGTTTGTACTCAGACGAAAGGAGTAGCATGAACACCCATCAGTAACAATGTATTTTCAGCTCCCGTATCCTGTATATTTGAGAAAGCCTTGTGCGTTAAAACGACTAAATATATCTAAAATCGTTAAGATAATAACAAATGACATAGTATATCCATGATATCCTAACTGATTATATAAGCATATGGAAGTATTAGACGTCTTGGCTTCAAGTATATCATATTGATGTTGCTATGACTAATAAGGGCCATTCAATGGGAAACGAGCCGGAGGCTATAAAATGAAGACCGCTGAAAATCCCTGACCTAGGGACGACAGTGCGGTCCCTATAAGTGCGCTGAGGTACCAAACTCGCGACACGGCCACACACACACGCGATGACAGAGCGAGCAATTATACGCGTCGACCTTCCTCTGCACTCAGTCGTGCGGAAACTAGTGGCATGGAGGCTTTAAAAGAAGAGCAAAGGGGTGCAGTGCGTTTCCTGACAGCGGATGGAGTGCGTGGAATGGAAATTCCTTGAACAATGGCACAAGTGTGCGGAGAGCACTGTCTGTCCGTGGCAAGGTTTAAGGCGTGGCACAAGCGATTCAAGGAAGGACGGATGTCGTTGGCCGATGATGCACGGTCTGAAGCACCACACCGCATTACGGATGACGTTGTCCAGCAGGTTGATGTCCTCATTATGTGAGACTGGTGAGTTATGGTAGCAGTCATTGCCACAGAGTTCGGAGTGTCGGAAGTGGTCACACCATCATTAAGGACTGATCGCAATTTCGCAAATAGTGCGGCCAATGGGTGCCTTACAGTCTTCAACTAAAACAGTAAGCTTGTGGAATGGGACTCTGTTTGGATCATCTGCTGCGCAGCGCTAAAGAAGGGAATGCGTTCCTGGCATTGATGGTCGCAGGAGAAGAGATATGGAGCCATCAATTTGAACCCGAGATAAAACGACAAAGTCGCCAATCCACAGTGGGTCAAAATCGAAATCTAGGAAAAAATTATTTATTTTCATAATTAAAAAATCAAAATTTATACTTCTACAGCATTCTCATATAATTGCCGCTCACTATTCTCGGATATAAAACGCATCTTAGAGTAAATCTCTCATTACTGTTCGAGGAGTCTGAATTGGAGGGTGAATGTAAGTTGCTGTGGTTTGGTTGTCTTTGTAGTTAGTGTGATGCTATAGGATGGAACATACAGCTGAAGGCATGATCTTTGTAACGTATTTCAGTTATTAAAGGAGTAATTGGTACGTAATTTTAGCTATATTTGCGTTATATAATATTTAACTATTATTTTTAAAATGATATTTTCACTTAGAATTTTCGTATGTCACGTCACTCTGCGTCACTTTCTACATAATGTTAAAATGTAGATAAAGTCTTGTAGTTAACGCCTGTTATAAGACGTTTTGCATCTTTTTGCAACTTAGTTATTTTACGTTTTAGAAAATGCTGCGCAACCAGTTCTCACACGTTTACAACTGTTTGAAGCACTGGGTTCGACGATTATGTCAAAAGTGGAACTTTGTGACTTTGTTAAAAGTAAATTAGGGGTAGGAAATTGTTCTGAAGAGATAACTGATGCTCTATCAAACTTCTAGTCATAGACAATTTCTTGCATGTGTAGACGTAGCTTAAAAAAGGTCTTAACTGATGTTTAATATGAAGTAAACAAATTATATACGTTGCTTTCACTCTAAATTCATGATTAAAACGTAAAAATAATTTTGTTCCCCTAGATTTCGATTTTGACCCACTGTGCAATGGAAGCATGCGGGCTCGTCGCCACCCAAAAGTCCAAGGCCGTCCGCACGAGTACGGGGAAGGTTATGCTCAGCTTCTTCTTTGATCAAAAGGGCCCCCTTCTTATGGACTTCCTGCAGCACGGTGAATGCGCAGTGATACAAACCTTGACCTCCCGTTGCAGAGCGATCAAACCGAAACGACCAGGACAGCTCACTTGAGTACAATACGTGTCCACTACGTCTCATAATCAAAAATGAAATTGATGGGTATGAAAAACAAACTGACTATCCGTATACAAAATAACACAAATCACTCAATCATCAGATTGTTTTCGACTCCAGACTTGTTATAAGGCATGATCAAACTTACGGTGGTGCTGTAGTCCAGTCTAGTGAATCCAGAACATGATACTTCTTCAAAGGCAGCTTCCAGTTCCTTCTCTTGTGTTACTGTTGCACGAGCCCATGTCGTGTTGCATCCAACAAGATGTTAGCATCCTTATAATATTGGTTCCAGTAATATTATCCATATTTATAGCACCCTCCTGCAAGATTCCAAATGAAATGAAGAAATAATACAAAGAAAATGGTAAATTCACGTTTAAACAGGTTTAAAATGGCTAGTTTGTTTAAATTTAGATTATTCCTGTCATTGCTGTGCGAGTTGACATTCAGTGAAGCCTTGTGTAACACAGTATGGTATGGCTAGCCGGATCTTAACTTCAATTTCACTTCAAGTAAGGTATGCATATTTTTTCCTTCATATACGTGAAATAGATGATAATGATGATGGTGATGATAATTTTGTTTTACAGGGTGCAATATCCAGGTCATTTGGATCTTGTAACACAGCAAAAATACGTTTTTTTTTTTAAATTTAGAGATGGATGCCTAAATCAACAAGATGTTCAGTAAAGAACATATAGCCTACTTTCTCCTAAATGCATGGGTATTGTTATAACTCTTTGTCCTTTTCAAGGAGTATGATTGAATGTTGGTTGTAGTAACTTGTTGAAATACAACGTGCTATAAGGATATTAAACATGAATATGAGGTGCCCTTTGCTAGTGCTACCTCTGTACCAAATTTCGTTCAATTCGGTTTCACCGTGTTCGAATTGATAGGGGGAATCGATTTGCACACATACTTGGCCACCATCTGCAAACTATTGGGCTGATGTTCTTGCAGTTTGGTCAGAATATGTTTCCCACATAATGATATTGTGTTGCAAAATTTGCTAGAGACTAGATTATTAGGTTGGTCGTAATTACATTTTAGCTTTTAACATTTGGGTGGCCGCGATTACGTTTCCGTCAAGATAGCGGTGATACAAAACATAACATTGAGGTGCCCTTTGCTAGTGCTACCTCTGTACCAAATTTCGTTCATTCGGTTCCACCGTGTTCGAATTAATAGGGGGAATCAATGTTGACATAAAGATGGCCACCATCTGCAAACTATTAGGCTAATGACCCATTAGATTGGTCAAAGGATGCTCCCTCCATAAAGGTATGTTGTTGCAAAGTTTGGTAGAGATCGGATGGTTATGTTAGTCGTAATTTGATTTAAGCTTTAAACATTTGTGTGGCCACCATTACGTTTATGTCAATATGGCGGCGATATTAATCATGACACTGAGATGCCCTTTTCTAGTGCTATCTCTGTACCAAATTTCGTTCCATTCGGTTTCACCGTGTTTGAATTAATAGGGGGTATCGATTCTGACACAAAGATGGCCGCCATCCGCAAACTATTAGGCGAATGACCTATTAGATTGGTCAAAGGATGCTCCCTCCATAAAGGTATGTAGTTGCAAAATTTGGTAGTGATCGGATGATTAGGATAATCGTAATTTGATTTAAGCTTTGAACATTCGTGTGGCCGCCATTACGTTTCAGTCAAGATGGCGGCGATATAAAACATGACACTGAGGTGCCCTATGCTAGTGCTACCTCTGTACCAAATTTCGTTCCATTCGGTTTCACCGTGTTTGAATTAATAGGGGGAATCAATTTTGACATAAAGATGGCCGCCATCCGCAAACTCTTAGGCGAATGACCTATTAGATTGGTCAAAGGATGCTCCCTCCATAAAGGTAAGTAGTTGCCAAATTTGGTAGAGATCGGATGATTAGGTTAATCGTAATTTGATTTAAGCTTTGAACATTCGTGTGGCCACCATTACGTTTCAGTCACGATGGCGGTGATATAAAACATGACACTGAGGTGCCCTTTGCTAGTGCTACCCCTGTACCCAATTTCGTTCCATTCGGTTCCACCGTGTTCGAATTAATAGGGGGAATCAATTTTGACATAAAGATGGCCACCATCCGCAAACTATTAGGCTAATAACCTATTAGATTGGTCAAAGGATGCTCCCTCCATAAAGGTATGTTGTTGCAAAGTTTGGTAGAGATCGGATGGTTATGTTAGTCGTAATTTAACTTAAGCTTTGAACATTTGTGTGGCCGCCATTACGTTTCTGTCAATATGGCGGCGATATAAAACATGACACTGAGATGCCCTTTGCTAGTGCTACCTCTGTACCAAATTTCGTTCCATTCAGTTTCACCGTGTTTGAATTAATAGGGGGAATTGATTTTCACACAAAGATGGCCGCCATTCGCAAACTATTACGCTGATGACCTATTTGATTGGTCAGAGTATGCTCCCTCCATAAGGGTATGTAGTTGCAAAATTTGGTAGAGTTCGGATGATTAGGTTAATCGTAATTTGATTTAAGCTTTGAACATTCGTGTGGCCGCCATTACGTTTCAGTCAAGATGGCGGCGATATAAAACATGACATTGAGGTGTCCTTTGCTAGTGCTACCTCTGTACCAAATTTCGTTCCATTCGGTTCCACCGTGTTCGAATTAATAGGGGGAATCAATTTTGACATAAAGATTGCCGCCATCCGCAAACTATTTGGCTAATAGGGGGAATCAATTTTAGATTGGTCAAAGGATGCTCCCTCCATAATGGTATGTTGTTGCAAAGTTTGGTAGAGATCGGATGGTTATGTTAGTCGTAATTTAACTTAAGCTTTGAACATTTGTGTGGCCGCCATTACGTTTCTGTCAATATGGCGGCGATATAAAACATGGCACTGAGATGCCCTTTGCTAGTGCTACCTCTGTACCAAATTTCGTTCCATTCGGTTTCACCGTGTTTGAATTAATAGGGGGAATTGATTTTCACACAAAGATGGCCGCCATCCGCAAACTATTAGGCTAATGACCTATTCGTTTGGTCAAAGGATGCTTCCTCTATAAGGGTATGTTGTTGCAAAATTTTCTAGAGATCGAATGATTAGGTTAATCGTAATTTGATTTAAGCTTTGAACATTTGTGTGGCCGCCATTACGTTTCCGTCAAGATGGCGGCGATATAAAACATAACACTGAGGTGCCTTTTGTTAGTACTACCTCTGTACCAAATTTCGTTCCATTCGGTTGCACCATGTTCGAATTAATAGGGGGAATCGATTTTCTCACAAAGATGGCCGCCATCCGCAAACTATTACGCTGATGATCTATTGGTTTGTTCAAGTGATGCTCCCCCCGTAAAGGTATGTTGTTGCAAAATTTAGTAGAGATCGGATGATTAGGTTAGCCGTAATTTGATTTAAGCTTTGAACATTTGTGTGGCCGCCATTACGTTTCCGTAAAGATGGCGGCGATATAAAACATGACACTGAGGTGTCCTTTGCTAGTGCTACCTTTGTACGAAATTTCGTTCAATTCGCATTCACCGTGTTCGAATTGATAGGGGGGAACAGACATTCAGAGTACACACACTCACACACACAGACACACACACACAGAGAGACTCACACACACACATACACACACACAGACAGACTCACACACACAGACTCACACACACACATACACACACACACACACACACAGACTCACACACACACAGACAGACACACTTTTTTCGCCCTGTGTTGATCTCATAAGTCTACTTTCATTTTTTGCAAAAATCGAAAGTAGGCTAAAAATACCTTAAAATACATTTGAAAATATTAACAACAAAATCCGTGCTCAAAATAGAACATAGGTAATTTAAAAACTAAACAAAATCATAATTTTGAATCAAGAGAACAGTGGAAAATTTAATTTGCTGACCCTATCCCACTATCTTCTATAGCAGCTACCACGTCATCTGCTAATGCGGGATGAATCGAATCGTGTACACCTAAATATTTTCGCAGGTCATCGAAATCCATGCACGCGTTTAAAATGTTGGCCACGGTGAAAACGGCTCTACAGGTACAATGTGGGGAAGTGGGTTTTCTCTTCGAATCAGACAGTCTACGAGTGAGTGGATCTTGCATAACCTATTCCTAATGACGGAACTCCACCACACACGAGTAGTTCCCGTAATCACTCTCAATTCACAGGGTCTGGACCAACTACCCACTGAGTTTCCTATAATGACAGTACTTGAGGACGTAACTGAGAGCAAATATCTCTAGCTGGTGCCTCCACTGGTTGAAGTGGGAATGATATAGCCTCTATCGCAGTCGGTCCGCTAACTCATTTACCGCAATTTCCATCTTGGCACACTCCCCTCTGACTGAAGGAACATTATTATTGTATAGTAGGAGATGAATTCCCAGCGAAGAAACATAGTTCTTTATTTTGTAACTACGTTCTGTTCAACAAAAGTCTAGATGACATTATTCTCCTTAATATTTAATCTTATAGTTTAGAGGCGAGCAATTTAGGATGGGTTTCCTTAGAGATTCGGAGACGAATATGACTAATTTAATAAAAAGGACCTAATGTTTTTCAGTCGGTCAACACGATTGAGCCAAATTGTAACTGGTGATTCCCCAAACTTGAAAAAAGATACATGTGATTAATAAATACACTTGGATGATCAGTTTCGATCGAACAGTGATCATCATCAGGTGCTTTACACTTCAGCTATTAAATCAATGTCTACAAGTATGGGTTATGATATATACACCTGTTAAGTTGCAGTAGTAATTAGACTAGCACAACTAGTCAAGATATGTGATTCTGTTCTGGAAGTGGTGATTGACCTTCAAGTTTGCTTGCTTAGTGTGATTATGTGATTGTTATTAAATGGTCAGGTCTATTTAAATGTTTGAACTTCGCTTGGACGCCATGTTCGTTTTGTAGTTAACAGGTTCTTGAAAGCCACATAGGTGGCCTTTATCACCGTACAAAATTTCAGGGTGATATGAGTAATAGTTTTGGAGATATAGAATGCCAGTAAAATATTTCGTACAGCCGCCATGTTGGATTGGTGAGACGTAATAAAATGTGAAGGGTCGTCCGAAATAGTACTATGACCTTATAGAGTTTCTTTGAAATCGCTCCAGCCGTTTAGAAGTCATTAGGGTGGGAAACACATGGACACACATATACAGACACACACACGGACAAAAGGTGAACTCATAAACCTATTGTTTTCATAAATGAAAATAGGCTAAAAATGGCTTTCATCACGATAGTACAAAGGATATTATGTGGTGATTAATTCTTTAAATTAATTACCTGTGGGATCTGACTATGAATAATGTAATATGAATATTATATACACACACAAATAACAGCTCCATAGTGAAAAATATCTTCTGCGTTTTTTTAGCCTACTTTTCACATTTTGCAAAAATGAGGAAAAAGTAGTCTTATGAGATCGATCCGGGAAAATGTGTGTCTGTCTGTCTGTCTGTCTGTCCTTCTGTATGTCTGTCTGGCTGTGTGTGTGTCCCCCCTATCAACTCCTAAACGGCTGCAGCAATCAAAACCAAATTTAGTATGAGTAAATATGTGCACCGGAATAGCTCATGTCCATATTTGAAAATGATGTCAGTGCTACCAACTGCTGAAAAAACGCACTAGAAATTTGGGCTCCATGTTGGATATCTTTCAAAGTATGCATGGGAGCTATTCCAAAATTGGCACACATGTAGATAATACTATTTTAGTTTAATTTCCAGGAGGCCAACCATGACGGTGTTGCCAAATAATTTTAAGCCTTCTGATAGGTCCAATGTTTAAATGCATATAACTTCAACACTATCAACTGGATTTCAACCAAATTTTGTATGTAATATCTGTACATAAACAGATATGACTGAGCGTATTATTAAGATCCACCAGGGCTGCCAACTGTTAATAATTGCTCTCTCTATTTTTTTTAAATCCAAATAACAATATATCAGAAAGTATGCAAGCCAACAGCTTTAAACTATGCACACGTATATTCTGACATTTTAGATTAATTTGGAGTAACTTATATACGTCAGTTCTACCAACATGATTATAAGCCTGCTGATAGTACTAATTTTTAAATACATGTAACTTCTATACTATCAGTTGGATTTCAACCAAATGTCGTATGTGCAATGTGTACCACAACAGATATGACTATAAGTATTGTTAAGAGCAATCAGGGCTGCCAACTGTTAATAAATGCTGTCTATATTATTTTTACCCTAATATCAATATATCAGAAAGTATGCAAGCCAACAGCTCTATACTTTGCACACGTATAGCACCTGACATTCTAGATTAATTTGGAGTAATTAATACCAGGCGGTGCTGCCAACATGATTCTATGCCTGCTGATATATCCAATTTTAAAATACATGTAACTTCTATACTAACAAATGGATTTCATCCAAAATTGGCACAACAAGATATCATAATAATTCAGATTATTTCTGACCAGCACACACATGGTATTGTTGGCAACATGCTTTTACGCGTGCTGATAGATCCAGTGTCTAACTGCATGTAACGTCCAATGGACTTCAACCAAATTTTGTATTCTGTACCTTAAGAGGTGGAACTAAGAATATATTCAGTCACCAGGGCTGCCAACTGTAGTGCTCTATTAGGCTACATTATACCAGGTATATTTTGAACTAATTAGATATTTCGATATTACCAACTTAATTTCGTCATTATTCTAGACAGGTTCATATACTGTAGAATAATCATTGGCATGAAAAGTAGGCTGTATAGTTCTTCACGGAACTTCTTGTTTTTCATTAATTCCATTAGGTCGGCTAAAATTCTGGAACTGAAACGAGTTTGAAACTCACCTTATTATTGCTGAGAATCAGATTAGTTGTCACCCGGCACTTACGCATTTCTTTTTTCGACAATGATCGAATGGCCAGTATCTTTGCGACGTCCTCCTTAGTCCGTCGAGATTTCTTCTTGTAATTCAAAGGAAAGGACAGTTTATTCGGGCTTCTGTGAAGACCCTTCCCAAAACTCGCCTGAGGTTTCCTCTTAACTCTGCCCGTATCTAGGCTACGAACTTGGCTAGTATATCTCAACAATGCAGAATGCAGCAATCTGATTTTAGTTATGATACAAGTTAGTAAGTTAGTTATTGTTGTTTTAAGGGGCGGAACTACGAGGTCATCTGCCCATAGTTATGATACTTTTAAATACGGTACATTCTCTTAAGGTTTATTCAATGGTTTACCTCTTTTTGCAATTCATGTTCACAGACGATTCAATGAAGGGTTCTGTTTCTGTTCCGACATAGTTGTTTTAAGGGGCGGAACTACGAGATCATCTTCCCCTTGTTTCGACATATTTTCTCTTCTTGATGGTCAAGAAAGTAAAAATAGTTTCCAGCGAACGCTTTTGGGTATCACGTTTGCTGCATCTGTCTTCCCTTACTTGAGCCTGTTCTTTATCTGATTTTGGTCATCTGAAGCATCATCATATATATTATTTCAGTAGTATGCATCCCTCCTGCGGCGCTCAAAAGAGACCGATCATGAATAATGAGCATTCAAATGAAAGAGATTATACATTACCAGTGATGCATTGCCCTCTAATTTCATAAATATCTATAATTTCTTTAAAAAATTACTTTAAAAAACTGTACGAAATATGCGATTTGCAGTTACTGTTGTTGCAGGAAGATACGCTCCACAATTGGTGTCCATTTCACATTTTGGCCACTGTGACGCCTGTTTCATGTCATTTTATCATTTCGTGGGAAATGAAGGAGAAGCCGGCAGCTGGCTACCATCTACAATATGAATCCTGGAAGACGCTAAACAGACTGAGAACTGGTGTGAGTCGGTGCAAAAGCAATTTAATGAAGTGGGGATACAGTGCTGAAGAACTTTGTAGATGTGGTGAAAGACGAGACCCTGAGCACCTTCTGAATTGCAGCATGTTACCAAGACCATGTGCTATGCAGGACTTGATAGAAGCTAATGACTGTGCCATTCTAACAGTTGAGCACTGGAGAAACGAAATTTAGTGTAATTTATATGTATATTTGTATGTGTTTTGGACTCGGATAAATAAATAAATAAACATTCTGAGGTCTTTCCTTTGTCATTTTGCATCGATTTCAGAAAAAATAAATCAAAGGAATGTGTATTCAAATTGTATAACTTCATAAATTAGCAGTGACGAATTGCATTCGAATTGCATAAATATCAATTTTTGTAAGAAGTGTGCGATTTGCAAATACTGATGCTCTAACATGCTGCAATTATGAGTTGACGTCTAAACCCCTAAAACTATTAAACGTTAATTATTTTACAGGCTTTTCTTCTGCATTCTAATTTCATAAATATTGATCATTTCGCATGGTTTTCAGAAACAGTAAATCAATGGATTGAGTACTCTAAATCGTATAACCGGCGTGTGACGGCGTCTAAAACCTTAGAACTATTAAACATTAATTCTTTTAGAGGTTTTTCTTCTATCATTTCCCATGGTTTTCAGAATTACTAAATCAATGGATTGGGTACTCAAATCGTATAATTTCATAAACATCGAATAACCGATGAGTGTTATGATGATCCAATTTTCAGTGATGGCCTTCTTAAGTTAGGGAACGTACAACTTGCAATTGTGACTGAAATGTATCGAATAACCGTTGAATGTTACGGCTAAGCTCTCAATCAATGGACTCAGCACAGAAATGGAATCAACAGTGATGAATTGCATTTTAATTTCATAAATATCAAAGAAAGAAATCAGCCACAGCACGCTCTCATGCTGACGCTCCACTCGGGAAAGCGAAAGCACCCCTGTAGGTAACGTGGAAAGGAGTTTAGCGCTGAGCGCTACACACAGAACAAGGAAAGCACCCCTGTAGATAACGTGCAAAGGAGTTTAGCACTGATCGTTACACTTAGGAACAAGGAAGCCTCAGTGTAAGCGGGGCGTGAAGAAGTTTTCCAACGAGGGCTGTCCTGATATGGGAGAAGGAGGCTCCTCAGCCAACAAGATAAACAGGAAATCTTGACCAAGATGCTTTCATAAATATCGAATAACTGGTGGGTGTTATGATGATAGAATTTTCAGTGATTGCCTTCTTAAGTTAGAGAACGTACAGCTTGACTTCTAACTGAAATGAAAATGGTGTTCTATAATCCTTTGGTTGAATTAATAACATAACTTTTCTCCTTAATTCACTCATTAGAAACCTATTGGGGAAAGTATGACTTATGAACATGCGAGATTTCTCACACGGGTATGCTAATTTTATAAAATTAAGTTAAGCTCACTACCGCAAAAGGCTTCAGGGCCTTTTTGAACTGAAATCCAATAGTTCCGATTTTAGTTCAGCATGTAATCGCCATCGAGGTGAACACAACACGGCAGTTCAATAATTATATTAGCCTTCCGCTTGCAAGCATGAAACCACTGTTAGAAAACGGTTGTATTTTTAGGAAACGTGTTACATGTGTTACTATTGTATTTGATCTTCTAATTATAGATTTCATACACAGACACAAGGGGCAGATGATCTCGCCCTTCCGCCTCTTAAAACAACACACACAACACAGGCCATTCTTAGTCCGGTATCATCTCTACTTAGTATAAAACAAAGTCCCTGATTCTTGGATGTCACGGGTAATCTCGAGATGTTAGTTAGTTATATTTGTTTTAAGGGGCGGAACTACGAGGTCATATGCCCCTCTTAACACAGATGATGCGATTTTCACCATTCTATAAAGGATATCTCGAGGATGATATATGAGTAGAAAATTATTTATGATCAAAGGAAGCCGAGCAGTAACGATTTCAGTTTAAAAGAAAAAAAAACTGGCGTCTTAGCGCTTTGCAAGCTTACGCTGGGCAAACCGTTAAAAATATCAATATACTATGAGTGTAAGAATTGTTCAGCATGAATAGTTCTACAAAAGTCCGCGAGAGCATATATCTATCTTTAATACATCGCCCACTATAAAGGGTTTTAAGTTTTCATTTCTTCCAACCATGTGCATTCAAATACTGAGGCGACAGTTTACGAGCTAGCTAAGGACGAGCCTATTACCCCTGTTACAGCGTAGCTAGTGGCCGAACCTATTACCCCAGATACAGCCAGCAACAAACCGTCGAGTCGCATTGAGTTAAGACTTCAGAGAAGGGTGGTTGTGTTTGGAGTTTCCCTGGAAGCGCAACTCGCCTTTTCTTCAATTCGCCTGTGAAATTTCCGTTCCGCATAATACACAGTCAAGTTAAGATTGGACGGAAGGGGGATTTGTGTATCATGCACCTCGCCATTCGCTGAAAGTGCAACTCGTCTTTTCATTTCGCCTGTGAACTTTTCGTTCCGCAAAATACACAGTCAATTTAAGATTGACCGGAGGGGAATTTGTGTTTCATGCACCTCGCCAGTCTCAAATTACGTCAGACAAGAATTTGTTATAATTAATAGTCCTGTCAATGATTTTAAGCCATCATGCCGAGATGTAAAAGGGATATAGGTCATTGTTCATTGACATTGAAAAAAAAAAGCGCTTATCACGTAACAATGAAACAGAGCAACAAATAATTTCTCGATTGTCACAAGAGAGAAAGAAAGACTTCACAAAGGCCAAGGGAGTCATTTCCACAAGTTCCTTTGACACAGGGAAGAAAGGTTCATGGTTTGTGGTCCGATAATGAGAATTCTACTATGAATTATGATTCCTTCATAAATTATATAAATGATGCTTCAGTATCTTTTGGTGCAATGTCTGTTGTCTGCCAATACTGTTCAGCGCAAAAATGGAAAGAGGAATCAAAAGGTATATGTTCTTTGGAGGGAAAAGTAAAACTAGAAGGAATCCTTCCCCATACCGAACCTTTGCACTCCCTTATCACAGGAATCCACCCTAAGAGTAAAGAATTCATGAAGCACATAAGTCATTATAATAATGCATTTCAAATGAACTCCTTCATGAGTAAACAAGTAATCGAACGTGGCTTCATGCCGACATTTAAGGTACAAGGACAAGTGTACCATTTGCGCGGCAGTCTGTATCCTCCTGAACCTAATGATCACAAGTTCCTACAGATTTATTTCATAGCGGACCCAGGAATGCAAGCTTCTACTAGATGTAGCATCATTACACAACCCCTTAATAATGGCTTAGTGAGATCTTTGCAAGAAATGTTACACTACCACGATAAATACGTTCAATCTTTCAAAGCAGCGATTGATAGTGTCCCACCTAACGTAATGGGTTTCGATATTGTTATCCACACCGATAAAATTCCTGTCGGTGAACATCGCGGCCGCCTTAATGCACCTACTACGAGTGCAATAGCTGTTGTAATAAAACTAAGTCCCCGATTCTTGGATGTCGCGGGTAATCTCGAGGACCACTGGATGGATTTTGATGAGGTTTTCACCATTCTGTAAATGATAGGCCTATATCGAGGAAGGTTTATGTAGAAAAGTATTTATTTATGATCAAAGGAAGCCAACCAGTAAACATTTCAATGAAAAAGACGAAAAAACCTGGCCTCCGTGCGCTTTTTAAGCTCACGCTGGGCATACCGTTAAAAATATCGATATATTATGAGTGTAAGAATTATTGTTGAGTATGAAAAGTTCTACAGAAACGTCCAAGATAGCATATCTCTATCTTAATTACATCGCCCACTATAAGTGTTTTTAGGTTGGATGGAAGGGGTATTTGTGTTTAGTGCACCTCACCATTCTTAAATTACGTCTGACAAGAATTCGTTGCACATGCATCTCCGTAATAATATAATTAATACCCAGTCAGGGATTGTAACCCATCATGCTGAGGCGTAAAACGGATATAGGTCGTAGTTCATTGACATCGAAACAAAATAAAGCATTCATACCGTTTCCCGGGCCAAGCCGGGATGGGTTGCTACTTATTAATAAACGTGACCTACACAATAAACTTTATACCAGGTGAATCAGCAGCCCCTAATAATATTGTTTTATGCAGCCTAACTAATGTGAGCTGTCAGGAAGGTCGATATTTCTCTGCTTACATTGCACTGCAAGAATATCCCGCAAACGATCCTGAGCACTATAATTCTTCCATCGAAGTGACTACAGACCGTTCGAATAATATGATGTACTTGCCGTTACGTAGCCTATTGTAGTGCAACATACAGTATCATCGAGCCAAGTGGCTGGGTATCGCAAATCATTAAACGCTTAAAACGACGATATTATAATGACGTGGTTAACGTTTGAAACAGCGAACCGGAGGAGTAACCTACTCTAAGAGGTTCTTGATACAAATCTCCATCAAAGACATAGCGCATTGGATTATCATTAGAAAGCCAATCATTGGACCGGGGGAGCAAAGGTTCGAATCACCATCGGGCAACAATTTTTGCAACGCCTTGCAACTGTATGGCGATTCAATGCTCCAATCACATGTCATTGTGTGCCACAGTCACGCCGCTATTACTGGGTTTGTGCGCTGTCCACTCTGTGCTGTTATACGTTCAGATTGAAGTCACTTTAGCAATTCGTCATACATTCCACAGACAAATACACCGACATGTTTCTTGTTTACGGGGAGGTAAGAGTGAATTTATTGAAGGCACTACTTTTGTATCGGGAAGTATACTCAGTCAGGTAACATCCGACTGCAAATACTGTCCGCATTGTTGAAGGACGTTTACGAACAACACGGGTAATTCGGACGATCTGGTGAGAATGATGAGGCTGTTATGGGTGCAGCTCGCAATAACTCTAACAAAACACGAGTACAAGGAAAATTGTCTAAGAGGTTAACATCAACCCGTCGTCCGTACTACGAACATTGCCTAAATATCACCCCTATCGTCTGCAGCTAAACCAGGAGCTCCAATTTAGAGCCTAGGATGGCGGCTGTTAGGAAATGCAGAAGATAATGTTGTACTCCTATCGAAAATCCTGTTCTCGGACGAATCAAGATTCCACAATAATCTTAGAGGTGTAGCCAAATAACTGTGCCGCGTGAGCCATAGAGTATACATTACTAGCGCGACACAGTTATTTGGCTAGACCTATCTTCAACCGCCATAACAAACAGTATTGGAGAGCTGACAAACCCCACTGGGTGCGACTGATGGCCTATCAAGTGCAATGGGGGGAGGGGGTGAATGTATGGTGTGGAATCTTGGATAATCGCCTCATTAGACCGTATTTCCTTGAAGACAATTTCATTGACTCACGCTATCTACACTTTTCACGCCATGACCTCCCTCTTCTGCTGGAGAATGTGCCACTTGGGGAATGTTTAATGACGTAGTTTCAACACCATGAAGCTCCACCATTTGGGACATTAGCTGTCCGCGACCAAATCAGTGATTCACATCCCGGAAAATGGTTAGGAAATGGAAGACCTGTCTCTTGGCCCACCAGCTCACCTGATTTAACACCATTATACGTCTTCCTGTGGGGGCATTCGAAACAAGCAGTCTACACCTAGCAGCTAGAAAATCCACAGTGCCTTCGACAACCCATCGTCAAAGCCTGTCATCCAATAACACCGGCGAATTCTACAGCGCGCTAGAATGACCATTCAGCGTCGAGCGCAGATGTGCATAAAACAAGCAGATCATCACTTCTAGTGTTTGCTACCGTAAAAAACCGTTGTTAGTGCAGTTTGGTCTCCCTGTCCCTACCTAAGGATCTTGTAGTCTGACCCTGATAACAAACCAACATTTCTTAGGGCCACACAATTTGAATACAAGTTGATATTTCCCAACAATTCCGAGATGGTAACAAACTAAATAAAACTTAAATCAGGGAAGAAAGTATATCGCTGCCCCATAGTCGACCTTCTCACATGTAGGACTGGCTGACCGTCAAGTTTGGCCTGCCCTTACCACATGAACTCTACTAAACCATGACAAGCTGCCTGAAGAATAAGCTCATGTGAGAATTTCTAAACAGGTGAAATCACAATTTCTTGTTTCACGTCTTAGATCACTTAGAAGGCACACTCGTGGCTTCAGTTGCATCATATTTAGCAAAACAACTTTCTGTTATATTGACTGTGTGTACCGGAAGAGCAGATGTTTTCAGCATTAATAGAAAACTGCGGCTTGCATAAAACTCCATGTCTGTGGCACACATTGAGTTGTTGTTGTCGTCGAATTATTAGGAGCAATGCGGCATGATAGTTATGTAACCCCGTGTACTTGGGTGTGTGTAGAATTGGTCTGATAACCTGTGTCACTGGGATGTCTGTATTAGTGTGTGTATTTGTAATTGGGGTACGATTTGGGTATAAAGTGGCCTTGGCCTTACGTTAGGTACTATCCTGGCATTTGCCTGGAGTTGAAGTGATAAACCACGGAAATCCACATTTGGGAATCCAACCAACCTCTTCTCAGTTTTGCCTCACGAGGCAGAGTGGGCCCAGTTCCAGACCTCAGACCAGAAATACATTTCCTGACAGAGCAGAGGATCGAACTCGGGCCTCCGTGGTGACAGCCAAGAATGTTAGCCACTAGGCTACGTAGTATTATCAAAGCGTCATAACGTTGCTAACCGTTGGAAAAAGTTTCGTCCGATGGGTGATTCAAACCGTCGCTCCTACGGTCCATTAATTAGCAATCCAGTGGTTATCCACACGAGTTGCGCCTCAGGTTTGATGGAATCTTGTATTAAGAACCTATTAGAGTATGTTACACATCCAGTTTGCTTTTTTTTTTTTTTTTGTTATTTTTTTTGTGGCCTCCTGAGAGGCCGGGTGCAGGTCTTTCTATTCGACGCCCGTGGGCGACCTGCGCGTCGGGATGAGAGATGGAATGGATGAAGATGAATGAAACTGGGCAAGGATGTGGAAGGAAGCGGCCGGGGCCTATCAGAAGGTACCGTCCCAGCATTTGCCTGGTGTTGAAAATGGGAAACCACGGAAAACCATTTCAAGGACGGCCGACGGTGGGGCTCGAACCCACGCGTCTACCAAGTCAGCAGAGAGCTTGGTCCCATGACCTAACGCTGCGCATTAGCCAGCTGAGCCAATGCTGTCGGTATCCAGTTTGCTGTTTCAAACACACTCCACTTCACTATATTGTAGTGATTTCATGATTTACGACACCCAGCCACTTGGCACGACATCTTCACTCAGACGATGTTGCACTACAATAATCAACAGCAGATACAACATATTAATCGAACGGGCTGTAGCCAGATCGAGGGTAAAGTAATAGTGTTCAGTATTGCTTGTGGGATATATTTGCAGTGCAATAGGCTAGTACCGTACAGGATGCAAGCAGAGAAATATCGACCTGCCAAAATCACACGTTAGTTGGGCTGCATAAAACAATATTGTTAGGAGCAGCTGATTCACCGGATTTAATCACACTAGTGATAGCCTTATCATTATACAACGCATACCTATCTTCACACATATGTTAGGACAGGGATGGAATAGGTGCCACGGGACATGAAGTAAGCTACAATTCCGGCATTTTCCAGGAGGGAGTGTGGAAAAATTCGGGTAAAACTCACTCAAGATAGCTACTGTCAGCTTCGCGATTCGAAAAGTGTAACTATGAGGTCATCTGCCCCTCGTATTGTACGTTGTAGTAAGCTAAAGGTTTTCCTATTTTCCAATCATCACGGTTCTTACCGGACCTATTACTGACTGCGTAACATAAGGTGTTAAATGTCGAGTGGTCTAGATGCTTGTCTCCTAGTTGTGTAGTCATGGTTCAAAATTATCATGTATATGTTGCTTTTTTTATTTGTATTTTATTATATTTGTTGTTTATAAATTACCCATAGTGCGTAATTTCAAATAGGGAATACATACGAATTACACAGCACGTTGTATTGCTAGTTTCCAAAACAAAGGGTCTATTTCAAGGGCCAAAGTTTCATACACCCGTCCCTTGGCAAATTATCAGGTTAACGACCAAAACATCCGTTATTATTAAGGTTTACGTGTCAGCGCGTTGAAATAACATGGTGTTATTCGTATATATAGTATTTCCCATTGCAAAGTGGACAGTGGGGCAGATGACGTCGTAGTTCCGCCCCTTAAAACAACAATTACTAACTAAAGCGGACAGTGGCGGCTTCGGTGGCGTAGTCGGTAGCATGCTGAGCTTCTATGCCCAAGATAGCGGGTTCAATCCCGGCCGAAGCCGTCGGATTTTTTAAGAGCGTTAAAAATCTCTCAGTATGCCTTTCTTCGGAGGGGAAGTAAAGCCGGCGGTCCCATGTCATAGATTTATGGCATGTTAAAGAACCTTCCACTAATTGCATCTGTGTGAAGCTAAATTGGATAGGTTAAGATTGTAAACAACGTTCTTAGGTTTCTAAGTTCGTTGCCAAGAGCCGACTGCGGTGGCGTCTAGTAGCTAAGTTCTGAACTTGGCCTAGTAGTCGTTGACGGTGGCGCTTGGCGGCAAAAGTAGGAACTATTTGAAAATTTCTAAGTTGCAGTACTTAAATTTAAAAAACCGATAACACACACTAATTTAGTCATCACAATTAACACCAGTTATCAGACAGATTCTACACACACCCAAAGTACACGGGGCTACATGACCGCGTTGTCGCAGCCCCTAAACTTAAGAACCAACCAACCAACCAAAGTGGACAGTAATTATAAAACAATAAATATAAAACATCAAGCAAAAATCCATCATTGTCCGGTGCTGAACCTCAGCTGAATGGCTGACAGTTCGACAATCCACCACTGAACCAAACCAAACCATTGCTACATTAACGTTATCTTTAGCCTTATATATAACTCCTTATCAAATAATGGCCTGGAATAAACGATTTCTTTCGCGTAATATGCATCATTATAAAACAATTCATACTACAAAGTAAATTTATCATTTCTATTACTGTAACTTCTTACATGCAACACCCTCAAGGTACTGAAATCAGGCGCCATCTTGTAGTGCGACCGAGCACGGCCCAGCCTGAGTGTGCTACTTAAGTCACTGCTACAGTATTACTGTAAGAAGGGGTTACTTTGTGACTGTAGAGCTTACACTGTAGCACAGTGATAATGTTTGGTATTTTGAATCTCGCACTTCGACCTTGAGGCCAGGGAAGCTAAAATCCAGACAAAATACTGGCGAAAATGTTTGGTCGAAGCATGAAATTCAAAATACAAAAAATTAACAGTGTGTCACAAAGTAACCTCTACAATCGCAAAGTATATAAAATTACAATATCCAATGCGTCACGTCCTTGAGGATAGCTACCACCCTAGTTAGTTAGTTAGATATTATTGTTTTAAGGGGCGGAACTACGAGGTCATCTGCCCCTAAACTACCACCCTCTGTTTGATAAGTGGAACTGGTGAAACCTGGCCTCATTGAGTCATAAGCAATGGATTATAATGCTTTCACGATTCACACGGCCGCCATCTTTAAATGGTTTGGACAATGACCTTGTATTTTGGGCGCAATACGCATTTCATATGAAGGTATTGTCTTTACATGGTAGAGATTCGATTCGTATTGTCGAAATTTGGTTTAAGCTTTGAACATTTGAGTAGCTGCCAATTTGTTTTGGTTTAGATGGCGGCGATATAAAACATGATACTGAAGTGTCCTTTGCTAGTGCTACCATTGTACAAATATGATCCAATTCAGTTTCGCCGTCGGAGGTTGCGCTTGAAAATGTAACGCCAGTAGTCGCGTGGATTACAATCGTAGGCCAATTTGTAATGGGTAGTTCATTAGCATTTTCGTGTTTCAAATATTTGATTTTCGTGAATCTAATTTCGCCAAATAACCGACAAACTCACCTTGTTTATCCAAACTTTATTATGAGCTACGTCTCGATCGGCAGATAATTATCAAGCTACAACACATATCACAGAGATGTTGTTTACAACCATGGTCAATTGCACTTGTATCAAACGTAACCTAAAAACATATACAGTCTCTTTGGCACGTTAGTCAATCTGCAGCCTCAAACATAACCTAAAAACCAGGGCTAGATAACTTAACCGTAACCATAACGTAACGTAATTAGGGAATGTACCGGAAAACTCCATGAGTGCATTTAGGTAAATGCGTTACAGAACGAATTACTTCGTTTCCACAAGAATACCGTATTTATCATATACTATCACAATAACGTTAAATTCAGTAACCGAATTGAAGAACGCTATTATTCCGGTCCCTACCAATAACGTTATTGGGAGGGTGGCTCACATAGTGAATAACTGAATAACGTTATTGGCATCATTTCGTTATTAGTTCAAGTTGATGTCGAAGAACGAAATTGAACGAACTGCTGACAATAACGTTATTCGAAAGGCGGGTAAAGGAAGTTCCTCATAAAAACGTTATTCGCCGGTTTTCGTTATTTGTCTTACCCAATCTTTAAGGAACAAAATTGTGAGTACTACCGACGATAACGTTGTTTAAAAGACGGCTAAAATTGAGTTCTACAAATTAATGTTATTCCCATTTCTTGTTTATTATTAATCAAATCCAATCTTAATGACAAGAAATTATGTATATTCCGTCAAGAACGTTATTAAGGAAACAGCTCGAACAGAGGGCCATAACGTTGTTACTAAATGTGATGTAGAAAGAGCGACGTTGTGTGGGATTAGTCACATTATACAAAGAAGGGTCATATGAAATATTTGAGCACATTGCAATAATAAAGTAGGTGCCTTTTCCCATGACAAAATTTAATAGGTAATAGGCCAACTAACATTTCTAATTAGATTGGAATATACCTGAAATATTCTAATACAGCACTACAGTTGGTAGCCTAGGTGACTCTGAATATATCCTTAGTTCCATCTCTTAAGGTACATAATGCACATATAACATTCGGTTGAAGTCCAATGGATAGTATGGACGTTGCATGTTATGAAATATTGGATCTACCAGTGTATGTAAAATCATATTGGCAACAAAGTCATGCACGTGTGCTCAGAATTAATCTGAAATAACACTATATTTTATAGTGCCAATTTTGGATAACATCCATTTGTTGGTATAGAAGTTACATGCATTTTCAGCAGGCTTAGAATTATGTTGGCAGCACTGACGTACATTAGTTACTCGAAATTAATCTGAAATTTCAGGTATCATACGTGTGCAAAATTTAAAGCTGTTGGCTTGCATACTTTATTATATATATGTATTAGGATAAAGAAAGAGAATGAGCATTCATTAGAAGTTGACAGCCCTGCTGGCTCTCAAGTATGAGCATAGTCATATCTGTTATAGTAACAATAGCGCATACGAAATTCGGATAAAATCCAATTGATAGTTAGAAGTTAGATGCACTTAAACATTGGACTTATCCGCTGGCTTAAAATCATGTTTGCACCACTGTCATATATGCGCTACCTAAAATATATATCTGGAATGTTATTACCACTATCTGTACTAATTTTGGAAGGGTTCGCATGCATAACGTCTGATAAATCCAACATAGAGCTCAAAAGTGAATTGTGAATTTTCAGCAGTTACTAGCACTAAAATAATTTTCAAAAATGCCCGTGAGATATTCAAATATAGGTCTTTACTTATACCAAATTGGGTTTCAATAACTGCAGCCGTCTAGGAGGGACAGACAGACATTTGCCTGGACCGATGCCATAAGTCTACTTTTCCCTCATTTTTACAAAATGTGAAAAGTAGGCTAAAATATTACGAAGAATATACGATAGCTACTGTATAACATCCAACCTTAGGTGTTTCGATACTGTGCTGATCTGTACCCCCTGCTTATGGACATATCACATGTGTTGTACCGCAATCATTGACCATCAGAATACAAATGGTACAGATTATAACGTTAAAGCTTGTATACAGGCACAATTCCGGTATAGGCTTGAATAACGTTATTCGCAGCAGCATTCTGTGTTCCGATTGGCTAAGCTGCAAGAAATCAAACATGGAGGAAAGTTGTGGATTGAGAGTAATATTTGCAGTTCATTGGCATTATTAATGCAAACCAGTCATTAAGATGCGTTACGTTGAATACATGAAGGGGCACTGACTGATTGAACGCATTCCTGTCAGTATTTACGATTTAACTGAAATAATTCGACAATTAGCTATACGCATGAAGTTACGTAACTATGAGCTAGGCTACACAGTGAGAAGTGTACGGGTGCTATAGCTGCAACTTAGTGTCCAATGAGTCTCGGGTTCGAGACGCACTAGGCCCAAATTTTTTATTCTTTTTGAATTATTATGTTGCATTCACACTACTTTCCTTGTGAGTTTCCAACTACGATTTATTCGCATAATCTACGGAGATGATGTTAATAATGGATATTGGAAGGGAAAATTATTCTATTCTATCATTCAAATTTGTACTTCCCCATACAAAACCATGAATATTTGTACTATTCGTGAAAGTATACTAATATTTTCATACCTCAATAATAGTCTATGTTTACTCCACAATAGATAATAATATTAAGAATAAGGAGAAATACGATCTAAAGAGCATACTTTTCTTTATATTTAAGATTCACGCCAATTTTTATTTTATTTTTAGTCGTTTACCCTCCAGGTTGGTGGAATCCACGGACTCAGTGAGGGAACTCACCACTACCGCCTCTATGGGCAGTGTCCTAGAGCTAGGAACATCGAATCGGAAGGGATACAACTGGTGAGGTGGGATTGGCACCTCGCCCAGACGGCCTCACCTGCAATGCGAACAGGGGCCTCATGAGGGATGGTAAGGGATGGGTAGGATGGATAGGCAAGGAAGAGGGAAGGAGGCGGCCGTGGCCTTGAAGAAGGTACCATCCCGGCATTTTCCCGAAGACGAAGTGGGAAACCACGGAAAACCACTTCGAGGATGGCTGAAGGGGAATCGAACACCCTCTACTCATTTGGGCCACCCGAGGCTGAGTAGATCCCGTTCCAGTCCTCGTACCACTTTTCAAATTTCGTGGCAGAGCCGGGAATCGAACCCAGGACCTCCGGGGCGGCAGCTAACAATGCTGACCACTACGCTACGGAGGCGATATCTGAAATAATACTTTATCTAATAGTGCCAATTTTGGTTAACATCCATTTGTTGTTATAGAAGTTACATGCATTTTCAACAGGCTTAGAATTATGTTGGCAGCACTGATGTACATTAGTTACTCGAAGTTAATCTGAAATTTTAGGTACCATACGTGTGCAACATTCAGAGGTGTTGGCTAGCATACTTTCTGATATATTTATTGGTATTAGGATAAAGAAAGAGAATGAGCATTCATTAGCAGTTGGCAGCCCTGCTGACTATCAAGTATAAGCATAGTCATATCTGTTATAGTACACAAAGCACGTACGAAATTCGGTTAAAATCCAATTGATAGTATAGATGTTAGATGTACTTAAACATTGGACTTATCAGCAGGCTTAGAATCATCTTGGCAACACTGTCATATATGGGCTCCTTAAAATGTATCTGGAATGTTATTATCCCTGTGTGTGCTAATTTTGGAAAATTTCGCATGCATAACGTCTGAGATATCCAACGTAGAGCTTAAAAGTGAATTGTGATTTTTAGCAGTTGGTAACTCTGAAATCATTTTCAATTATGTACCTGAGATATTCAGATATAGATATTTCCTTAAACCGAATTTGGTTTCGATAACTGCAGTCATTTAGGGGTTGATAGGGGGAGACACACAAAGACAGACAGACAGACATTTGCCTGGATCGATGCCATAAGTCTATCTCATCATCATAAAAAAAAGTGAAAAGTAAGCTAAAAATAGCACGTAGAATATAAGATAGCTAATGAATAACATCCTACCTTAGGTGCTCTGATACTGTGCTGACCAGTACCCTCTGCTTATGGACATTTCACATGTGTTGTACCGCAAACATTGGCCATCAGCGTACAGATGTTACAGATCGTAACGTAAAAGCTTGTATGCAAGCACAATTCCGGTATAGGCTTCAATAACGTTATTCGTACCTGCATTACGAGTTCTTATTGGCCCAGCTGCAAGAAATCAAAGATGGAGGAAACTTGTGGATTGAGAGTAATATTTGCAGTTCATTGGCATTATTAATGCAAATCAGTCATGTAGTTCCGTTCCGTTGAATACAGGAAAAGGCACTGACTGATTAAACGCATTTCCGCCAGTATTGAAGATTTATCTGAAATCATTCGACATTTAGCCATATTGATGAAGCTGTTAACTTGCATAGGCCGTGAGCAGTGTACGAGTGCTAAAGCGTTAACTTGGTATCCAATGGGTCCTGCGTTCGAAACCCTCCATGGTCAGAATTTTCATTCTTTTTGAATTATTTCGTTTTGTCAACACTACTGTAGGATGCAACTTTTCAACTTCGATTTACTCGCATGATCTAGGGGAGCGATGTTAATAATGGTTATTGGTAGGGAAAAATCTTTCTATTTTATCATTCGAATTTGTACTTTCCCAATCAAAACCATGAATATTTGTACTATTCGTGAAACTAATATAATTTTCACAGCACTGATTACTCCACAGTAAAATAATAATAATAATAATAATAATAATAATAACAATAATATCAAGTAGTTCCGTGACGATCTAAAGAGCTAAATTTTCTTTATATTTATGATTCATGCCAATGATTAATCTACATATAACTATCTAGAATAATGTCGAGATTAAGTTGGTAATACTAACTTTTCTATTTAGATTGGAATATATCTGAAGTAATGTATTCCAATACAGCTCTAGAGTTGGCAGCCTTGGTGACTCTAAATATATTCTTAATTCCATATCTTAAGGTACAGAATGCACATACAAAATTTGGTTGAAGTCCAATGGATAGTCTGAACGTTGCATGCTGTGAAATATTGGATGTATCAGTGCGAGTAAAATCATATTGGCAACAACGTCAAGAAGGCGTGCTCAGAATTAATCTGAATTATTCCTATATTTTATAGTGCCAATTTTGGATAAAATCCATTTCTTAGTATACAAGTTACATGCATTTAAAAATTGGCCCTATAAACAGGCTTAGAATTATGTTGGCAGCACTGATGTGCATTAGTTGCTCCCAAATAATCTAAAATTTCAGAAACTATTCGTGCGCAAAATTTAGAGCTGTTGGCTTGCATATTTTCAGATATATTAGTATTAGGATAAAGAGAGTGAGCATTTATTAACAAATAATAATAATGTTATTGGTTTTACGCCCCTTATAACTACTCTGGCTTTTAGAGACTCCGGGGTGCCGTAATTTTGCCCAGAAGGGGATCTTAAACGTGCCAGTAAATCTACTGACACGGCTCTCTCGCATTTGCGAACCCTCAAATGCCAGCTGATTGCGCCAGGATACGAACCTGCAACCTTGGGCCCAGCAAGCGAGAACGTTACCCCTGAGCCACGCAGCCAGCCGCATTTATTAACAGTTGGCAGCCCTAATGGCTCTCAAGTATAAGCATAGTCATATCTGTTATAGTACACAAAGCACGTACGAAATTTGGTTAAAATCCAATTGATAGTTTAGATGTTAGATGTACTTAAACATTGGACTTATCAGCAGGCTTAGAATCATCTTGGCAACACTGTCATATATGGGCTCCCTAAAATGTATCTGGAATGTTATTATCCCTGTGTGTGCTAATTTTGGAAAATTTCGCATGCATAACGTCTGAGATATCCAACGTAGAGCTTAAAAGTGAATTGTGATTTTTAGCAGTTGGTAACTCTGAAATCATTTTCAATTATGTCCCTGAAATATTCAGATTTAGATATTTCCTTAAACCGAATTTGGTTTCGATAACTGCAGTCTTTTTGGGGTTTATAGGGGGAGACACACAAAGAAAGACAGACAGACAGACATTTGCCTGGATCGATGTCATTAGTCTATCTCATCATCATTAAAAAAAAGTGAAAAGTAAGCTAAAAAATATCACGTAGAATATACGAAAGCTAATGTATAACATCCTACCTTAGGTGCTTCGATACTGTGCTGACCAGTACCCTCAGCTTATGGACATTTCACATGTGTTGTACCGCAATCATTGGCCATCAGCGTTCAGATGTTACAGATCGTAACGTAAAAGCTTGTATACAAGCACAATTCCGGTATAGGCCTCAATAACGTTATTCGTACCTGTATTACGAGTTCTTATTGGCTCAGCTGCAAGAAATCAAAGATGGAGGAAACTTGTGGATTGAGATTAATAGTTGCAGTTCATTGGCATTATTAATGCAAATCAGTCATTTAGTTCCGTTACGTTGAATACAGGAAAAGGCACTGACTGATTAAACGCATTTCTGACAGTATTTATGATTTAACTGAAATCATTCGACATTTAGCCATATGGATGAAGCTGTGAATCTGCATAGTACGTGAAATGTGTACGTGTGCTAAGGCGTTAACTTGGTACCTAATGGGTCCTGGGTTCGGGACGCTCCAGGGCCATAATTTTTATTCTTTTTGAATTATTTCATTGTGTCAACACTACTGTGTGATGCAAATTTTCAACTTCGATTTACTCGCATGTTCTAGGGGGGCGATGTTAATAATGGATATTGGTAGGGAAAAATCATTCTATTTTATCATTCGTATTTGTACTTTTCAAATCAAAACCATGAATATTTGTACTATTAGTGAAACTAATATAATTTTCACAGCACTGATTACTCCACAGTAAAATAATAATAATAATAATAATAATAATAATAATATTAACAATAATATGAAGTAGTTCCGTGACGATCTAAAGGACCTAATTTTCTTTATACTTAAGATTCATGCCAATGATTAATCTACATAGACCTATCTAGAATAATTACGAGATTAAGTTGGTAATACTAACTTTTCTATTTAGATAGGAATATATCTGAAGTAATGTATTCCAATACAGCTCTACAGTTGGCAGCCTTGGTGACTCTGAATATATTCTTAGTTCCATATCTTAAGGTAAAGGATGCTCATGCAAAATTTGGTCAAGTCCAATGGATAGTATGGACGTTGCATGCTGTGAAATATTGGATGTATCAGTGCGAGTAAAATCATATTGGCAACAACGTCAAGAAGGCGTTTTCAGAATTAATCTGAATTATTTCTATATTTTATAGTGCCAATTTTGGTTAAAATCCATTTCTTAGTATAGAAGTTACATGCATTTAAAAATTGGCCCTATAAACAGGCTTAGAATTATGTTGGCAGCACTGATGTGCATTAGTTGCTCCCAAATAATCTAAAATTTCAGGAACTATTCGTGCGCAAAATTTAGAGCTGTTGGCTTACATACTTTCTGATATATTGGTATTAGGATAAAGAGAGTGAGCATTTATTAACAAATAATAATAATGTTATTGGTTTTACGTCCATTTCAACTACTCTGTCTTATAGAGACTCCGGGGTGCCGTAATTTTGCCCAGAAGGGGATCTTCAACGTGCCAGTAAATCTACTGACACGGCTCTCTCGCATTTGCGCACCTTCAAATGCCAGCTAACTGCGCCAGGATACGAACCTGCAACCTTGGGTTCAGCAAGGGAGAACGTTACCCCTGAGCCACGCAGCCAGCCGCATTTAATAACAGCTGGCAGCGCTAATGGCTCTCAAGTATAAGCATAGTCATATCTGTTATAGTACACAAAGCACGTACGAAATTTGGTTAAAATCCAATTGATAGTTTAGATGTTAGATGTACTTAAACATTGGACTTATCAGCAGGCTTAGAATCATCTTGGCAACACTGTCATATATGGGCTTCTTAAAATGTATCTGGAATGTTATTATCCTTGTGTGTGCTAATTTTGGAAAATTTCTCATGCATAACGTCTGAGATATCCAACGTAGAGCTTAAAAGTGAATTGTGATTTTTAGCAGTTGGTAGCACTGACATCATTTTCAAATATGGGCGTGAGATATTCCGGTATACATCTTTACTCATACTAAATTTGGTTTCGATTTCTCAGCCGTTTAGGAGTTGACAGGGGGGGGGGGGGGGGTGGCACACACACATAACCTGACAGACAGAAGGACAAACAGGCAGACTCACATTCTCCCGGATCGATCTCATAAGTGTACTTTATCCTCATTTTTGCAAAATGTGAAAAGTAGGCTAATAAGGAGTGGTGAAGCAGCTGCCTTTAAAGCAGAATGGGAAAAATTATTTTTCTGTACAGCTTATAAAGGGCATGCCAAATGTTTAGTGTGCCACCGAGATTTAATGAGTAAAAAAAACACAATTTGGAACGGCACTGCAGTGCTAACCACAGGGATGATTACGGTGACTGGACAGACGCCAGTCGGCAATCGAAGTTGGAAGAATTGAAAGAAAATTTCAAGCAGCACTTTCCTGTAAGTATTATTGTCTTAATTTTAAAATGCTTGCTTACAAATGGGAATGAACAAATGATTTAATTATCTGAAGAACACTAAAATTGTGACTTGCGGTATTTTTGTCTGACAGGAGATAGAGGAGAGTGAGGTTGGTGGACCGATTTTACGAGCAAGCTACAAATGTTCGATGCGAATTGCCGAAGCTGGGAAGCCCTTCGCGGAAGGGAATTTCATCAAGGAGTGCCTAATGGACGTGGCGGCATGTATTTGTCCTACGGAGGTAGTTGAGAAATTTGAAAACATCTCTCTTTCTCCTCAAACTGTGGCTCGCTGAATAGACGATATGTCCGTTGATATGGAACAGCAATTAATGGAGAAATTTGCAAAATTTGTATAATTTTCCATCGCCCTCGACGAATCAACCGACATTGCGGACATAGCATAGCTCGTTATTTTTATTCGAGGGGTGGATGACGATCTTCGGGTCACCGAGAATTTCCTCGACTTGGTAACACTCAAAGTCACCACTACCGGTTTCGATATTTTCCAAGCTGTGGAGGGTGCTTTTGAATCAATGGGATTAAAAAGGGAGCGGTTGACGAGTATAACGACGGATGGAGCTCCTGCTGTACGATGTGTACGCATGGGGTTCCTCAGATATGTAAAGTTAAAAATGGCTGAGAACGGTAGTACCCTAATGGTGGCGATCCATTGCTTCATACACCAGGAGGCAATCTGTGCGAAAGTCGCCAAGCGCAAAGATGTAATGGTAACAGTTGTGCGAATGGTAAATTATCTTCACTCCCATGAACTCACGCACCGTCAATTCAAAGAGTTCTTGGATGACATCGAAGCGGAGTGTCCGGATATCCCGTACCATGCAGAAGTAAGATGGCTGACCAAGGCGAAGGTGCTGAATCGTGTCTTTTTCTTGCGGAACGCAATACATACATTCTGTGACATGAAAGGGCGGCCCGAAGTTCTTTTGCGTGACCCTAAGTGGGTGGCGGACTTGGATTTTTATGTGACATTACTGCCCATCTGAATAATTTGAACACTTCGCTTCAGGGCGAAAAGCACAACATCTGCGATTTGGTGGAAAAAATTGAAGCGTTCACAAGAAAATTGATTTTGCGGGAAAACCAGTTACGTGCAAGGAACACAGGACATTTTCCATCGTTTGAAACAGTGAAAGGTGTCGACTTGGAAGAGTACTTGCAGGTAATTCGCCAAATACAAGAAGAGTTTGACAAGCGATTTTCAGAATTATCAGAACTCCAAGCGGTGTTAGATGTATTTGTTCGACCATTTTCTATTAGTGCAGACAGTGTTCCACAGCTATTTCAATTAGAGCTGATTGAACTGCAATGCAATGTTCGTCTTAAAGACCTCTTTCTAAATGTCACGAAGTTAAGAAAACTGCAATGCAATGTTCGTCTTAATGACCGCTTTCTAATGTCACGAAGTTTAGAAGAATTTTACAGTGGCTTTCCGCAAGGAGAATATCCCCTTTTGTAAAGACATGCAAGTGAAGTTCTGTCAATGTTCGACTCAACGTACATTTATGAGCGCTTCTCTTCAGTTCTTAATATTACCAAAAGTAAACATCGTGCAACGATGAGTGATAGAAACTTGCGCAATTGTTTACGAATAGCTGTGTCCAGAAATATTGTACCCAATTTGGAGAAGATTGTTTCCTCCAAAACTAGAAATTCGTAAAAACGACGGAGAAAGAGTCACTCAAGGCCTGTACTATCTGTTCATATTGGTAAAATGTTGTTGAATTTTCCTCTCTAATATGTTCTCATTTCATTTTGTAATAAAGCACAATATTCTTTACTTAACACTTGCGTTTGTTTCCTACACATTCCATACATCGGAGTACCATTCGATTTGTATACATATATATTATGGCAGTATATATCCTATTATGGTAAAACAGCCCTATCAATATGATGTCAACAATGCCACAAAAGCCGTCGCCTGCATCTGTGCGTACGTATCTAGTTATTGCGGTACGAACATAGTCCGTGTGTCTCAGATCTCCTCGCTGCCACAGTGTAGTGGTGGTAGGGGAAGGAGCGCTAGTCTGACTGCCCAGTGCTCCCCGAGCGCGGCCGCGCTCTCGGAGCGCAAGGACTGGATGGTCCTGATCTAGGCTTACAGGATAGAGCCACATCGGTGAAGTGGGATACATACTTGTTATTCCCCACCCCATTTAATTGCGCACGTTAATGTGCTGACCCACTGAAAAGCGATTCGTTTATCAGATGTGAAAAGAAAGGCAGCAGAAATCTTCACTAAGATAAAAGAAAGGGTTATACTGAGATTACAGTTTCAAACATGATATCTGATTACTTCATGTTATATTGGCATAACAAATGCCAAGTCTCACTTTTCTAAACAACATACTTCTTGAACCTTCCAACACAAAATTCTAATCACTAGTCTACATTCCCGATCTTTATCATAATGTTCAGACGTCACTGCCGAGGATCTCCCAATCGTCCTCTTTAATAAACATGAATAAATGTAGTGAATTATCCCCTGGAATAAGCTGTGAAATATAGTTATTAGAGAGTAAACCGCATTTGAAATAGTAAGTAGGCTAATGCAATGTGTCCGGTCCTAATCTTGAACACCTCCTGTTTAGTCTCTATCTTGCCATTTCAGCAATTTGTCTTCAACTTGGGTCGAGCTTCTACAGATATGTTTTTGTATTTTTTAAAAATATTTAAAAATGTTTGGCCATATCTCAGAAATTCTTTCACACTTGCAATGGAGATGGATCGTATATCATGGACACATACCTCCACACTGATTTTACGATGATTTTGTCACACATACATCAATATAATTTCACCTTCTGGTCATGAACATCTGTGCCTAATCATATACTACGTACTCTTCCTCTTGAAAATTAACTATTAACATTGAACACAATCAACAACCCATTTGTCTAATACAATATTAAAACCTATGTGTCACCCCTTCCATTTGCTATTTCTCTTATGAATGCTGTTCTCTATTTCCTCCTCCCTTTATTTAAAATTGAAATCCATTGGCAGATTAATCACTCCCGCACCTGGGCACAACACTACTGTGAGCGAGGCTCCGCTTGGACAGAACGTGCTCATGAGATGACTCAATTCAAGAAGTCTCGTCATAACAGGTGGGACACCTCAAGTCTCTCTATCGCTTTAACAGTAGAAAGTGCCGGGTGGGTTGTCGTATTCATTATCAGCAGTGTAATTCTGGTTTAAAAGTAAATAATGCCATTCATACCGTTGACGACAAATCGCAGCGTAAATTTAAACGTACCACCACATCAAACAACATGGAGTAGTGGGCTACGCGTTGGAGCAACTTAGCCATTTTCCGTCTTGTCTTTAAATGAATAATGGCATTTGCTCTTTGTTCCCTTTCATTTCACACAGTACATTTATTGTTACAAGAAAAATTATTTCGTATTGGAATGCTGTGAATGATACACAACCCGTTGCTGATATGATCTCTATAGCCTAAACATACCGTACTGAAAAATCAATTATGTCGAAGAAGAAGTTAAAATATTGTTTACTAATTATCATATACTGTACTAACATACGCTCTACCAGTAGCATACCAGTAATCCTATCATAACCAACCAGAGGTTTCCTCTGAAATATCAAATACTTTGATTGCGTCAAATATTATACATAATGTTGTATATACTATATACAGGATGAAGAACAAATCCCGTACTTGGAGGTCAGCATGCGGTTCCTCGTCGAAATTCATGGCAAAGGCTTATCTACGAAGGCCTGGTCCCGCCAATACGTTTAATAGAAATGCGAGTTAAGAAACGAGGCTCTGGCAACGCTGTAACTGCGTGCAGCATGGCCAAGAGAACAGCACACATGAAGTCTGCGCTGTGCCGGTGCTGTCTCATTAGCTCAGTGCGAAAAGGTATGCCGTGAAGGTCGGTTATGGTCCAATGGAGTTCGCGTCAAAGAGTTCTTCAGTTAAAGTCTCAAATTGTATCCAATGTACACCTCCACAATGCAATCAATACATTATGTTGTGTACTGTGTCTTACCATTGCTGTTACTTCTCTACTTCTTTCTTATTTCGATGAGACCCGCTACAGACCACGCACCAATTTCAATTCTTCACTCTTTGTTGTTTTCTTCCCAATATTTCTTCATTCTTAGACTATGTTGCTTCTTTCTGTCCTCAGACCACTTCGCCCCAGGTTTCCTTTCCACTCTACCCTGGCGTACTTCCAAACATAACACCTTCTCTGTCCAAAGTGTCTTCATCTCTTATATTATTTCCTTCTGTTACCTTTATTTAAACATTAAAACATAACATGAGCCTCTTACATACGTAAACGACCACTTAGTTTCGTCCATGGCACAAATAAAGCCAGTAACATCGTCTGCATCCAATGATATACACTAGATTGCCCATTATGATACGCACAATAATTCCATTCCGTACGCTGCCACGAAATTTGAAAAGTGGTATGAGGACTGGAACGGGATCTACTCAGCCTCGGGTGGTCCAAATGAGTAGATGGGGTTCGATTCCCACCACATCCATCCTCGAAGTGGTTTTTCGTGGTTGCCCACTTCGTCTTCGGGCAAATGCCGGGATGGTCCCTACCGTCAGGCCACGGCCGCCTCCTTCCCTCTTCCTTGTCTATCCTTTCTATTCTTCCCATCCCGTCCCATCCCACATGAGGCCCCCTGTTCGCTTTGCAGGTGAGGCCGCATTGGGTGAGGTGCTAGTCCCGCCTCCCCAGTTGGATCCCCCGACTCACTCTCAAGCGCCAGGACACTGCCCGTAGAGGAGGTAAAGGTGGGATCTCTCGCTGAGTCCGTGGGAAAAGCCTACTTGGAGGGTAAACTGACTACGAAAGAAAAATCGTTTGAAGTCCAGTCTTATCTTCACAGAGCCACGAACTGACGTCACACAAAACGACGACCTGACGTAGATTCGAACCGTAGTTCGTTGGTGGTTGTGGTTTGGATAATACAGCAGCCTACTCAGTGAGCTACGACGGCTGGTACGGTGATATGTTAATTACACATTCCGCCGCAGGATGCGACAGTGTTGCCGGCTTCTCGTTTTCATACTCGTCTTTTCAAATAACACCCGCTCCGATTTTGTCTTGCATTTGGATGAGAAGTCGCATGACGACCTCCAAGTACGGCATATTTCTTCACCCTGTATTACTTCTATAAGGGGCTTCGGTGGCGTGGTCGATAGCATGCTGAACTGCTAAGCCCAAGATGGCGTGTTCAAACCCGGCCGAAGTCGTCGGATTGGTTAAGAGCGTTAAAATCCTTCAGTATGCCTTTCTTCGAAGGGGAAATAAAGCAGGCGTGCCCATGTCATAGATTTATGGCACGTAAAAGCACCTACCATTACAATTGGTAGTGTGTAGAAAAGTTTTTAGGTTATATTTGGCGAGTTAGAAACCCTCTATCAAGTTCCAACGTTCTCCGCCAGTGTTAGTGACAGAAGCATCTGGTAGCCAAAGTTGGAAATAGCTGAAATTGAACTTCTATACTAAGAAATGGATTTTATCCAAAATTGGCACTATAAAATATAGGAATAATTCAGATTAATTCTGAAAACGCCTTCTTGACATGTTGCCAATATGATTTTACTCGCACTGATACATCCAATATTTCACAGCATGCAACGTCCATACTATCCATTGGACTTCAACCAATTTTGTATGTGCATTCTGTACCTTAAAATATGGAACTAAGAATATATTCAGAGTCACCAAGGCTGCCAACTGTAGAGCTGTATTGGAATACATTACTTCAGATATAATCCAATCTAAATAGAAAAGTTAGTATTACCAACTTAATCTCGTAATTATTTTAGATAGGTCCATGTAGATTAATCATTGGCATGTATCTTAAATATAAAGAAAATTAGGCTCTTTAGATCGTCACGGAACTACTTTCATATTATTGTTAATATTATTATTATTATTATTTTACTGTGGAGTAATCAGTGCTGTGAAAATTATATTAGTTTCAAGAATAGTACAAATATTCATGGTTTTGATTGGGAAAGTACAAATTCGAATGATAAAATAGAAAGATGTTTCCCTACCAATATCCATTATTAACATCGCCCCCTAGATCATGCGAGTAAATCGAAGTTGAAATGTTGCATCACACAGTAGTGTTGACACAACGAAATAATTCAAAAAGAATAAAAATTCTGGCCATGGAGCGTCTCGAACCCAGGACCCATTAAGTACCAAGTTAACGCCTTAGCACTCGTACACATTTCACGTACTGTGCTGAATCACAGCTTCATCCATATGGCTAAATGTCGAATGATTTCAGTTAAATCTTAAATACTGACAGAAATGCGTTTAATCAGTCAGTGCCTTTTCCTGTATTCAACGTAACGGAACTAAATGACTGATTTGCATTAATAATGCCAATGAACTGCAACTATTAATCTCAATCAACAAGTTTCCTCCATCTTTGATTTCTTGCAGCTGAGCCAATAAGAACTCGTAATGCAAGTACGAATAACGTTATTGAAGCCTATACCGGAATTGAGCTTGTATACAAGCTTTTACGTTACGATCTGTAACATCTGAACGCTGATGGCCAATGATTGCGGTACAACACATGTGAAATGTCCATAAGCAGAGGGAACTGGTCAGCACAGTATCGAAGCACCTAAGGTAGGATGTTATACATTAGCTATCGTATATTCTACTTGCTATTTTTAGCTTACTTTTCACTTTTTTTTTAAATGATGATGAGATAGCCTTATGACATCGATCCAGGCAAATGTCTGTCTGTCTGTATTTGTGTGTCTCCCCCTATAAACCCCTAAAGATTGCAGTTATCGAAACCAAATTCGGTTTAAGGAAATATATATCTGAATATCTCAGGGACATAATTGAAAATGATTTCAGAGTTACCAACTGCTAAAAATCACAATTCACTTTTAAGCTCTACGTTGGATATCTCAGACGTTATGCATGCGAAATTTTCCAAAATTAGCACACACAGGGATAATAACATTCCAGATACATTTTAAGGATCCCATATATGACAGTGTTGCCAAGATGATTCTAAGCCTGCTGATAAGTCCAATGTTTAAGTACATCTAACATCTATACTATCAATTGGATTTTAACCGAATTTCGTACGTGCTTTGTGTACTATAACAGATATGACTATGCTTATACTTGAGAGCCATTAGGGCTGCCAACTGTTAATTAATGCGGCTGGCTGCGTGGCTCAGGGGTAACGTTCTCGCTTGCTGGGCCCAAGGTTGCTCGTTCGTACCCTGGCGCAGTCAGCTGGCATTTGAGGGTGCTCAAATGCCAGAGAGCCGTGTCAGTAGATTTACTGGCACGTTGAAGTTCCCCTTATGGACAAAATTACGGCACCCCGGAGTCTCTAAAAGCCAGAGTAGTTAAAAGGGACGTAAAACCAATAACATTATTATTATTTGTTAATAAATGCTCACTCTCTTTATCCTAATACCAATATATCAGAAAGTATGTAAGCCAACAGCTCTAAATTTTGCGCACGAATAGTTCCGGAAATTTTAGATTATTTGGGAGCAACTAATGCACATCAGTGCTGCCAACATAATTCTAAGCCTGTTTATAGGGCCAATTTTTAAATGCATGTAACTTGTATACTAAGAAATGGATTTTATCCAAAATTGGCACTATAAAATATAGGAATAATTCATATTAATTCTGAGCACGCCTTCTTGACGTTGTTACCAATATGATTTTACTCGCACTGATACATCCAATATTTCACAGCATGCAACGTTCATACTATCCATTGGACTCCAACAAAATTTTGTATGTGGATTATGTACCTTAAGATATGGAATTAAGAATATATTTAGAGTCACCAAGGCTGCCAACTGTAGAGCTGTACTGGAATACATTACTTCAGATATATTCCAATCTAAATAGAAAAGTTAGTATTACCAACTTAATCTCGTCATTATTCTAGATAGTTCTATGTAGATTAATCATTGGCATGAATCTTAAATATAAAGAAAATTAGGTTCATTAGATCGTCACGGAACTACTTCATATTATTGTTAATATTATTATTATTATTATTATTATTATTTTACTGTGGAGTAATCAGTGCTGTGAAAATTATATTAGTTTCACGAATTGTACAAATATTCATGATTTAGATTGGGAAAGTACAAATTCGAATGATAAAATAGAAAGATTTTTCCCTACCAATATCCATTATTAACATCGCCCCCCTAGATCATGCGAGTAAATCGAAGTTGAAAAGTTGCATCACACAGTAGTGTTGACACAAGGAAATAATTCAAAAAGAATAAAAATTCTGGCCGTGGAGCGTCTCGAACCCAGGCCCCATTAGGTACCAAGTTAACGCCTTAGCACTCGTATACATTTCATGTACTGTGCAGGTTCACAGCTTCATCCATATGGCTAAATGTCGAATGATTTCAGTTAAATCATAAATACTGACAGAAATGCGTTTAATCAGTCAGTGCCTTTTCCAGTATTCAACGTAACGGAACTAAATGACTGATTTGCATTAATAATGCCAATGAACTGCAACTATTAATCTCATTCCACAAGTTTCCTCCATCTTTGATTTATTGCAGCTGAGCCAATAAGAACTCGTAATGCAGGTACGAATAACGTTATTGAAGCCTATACCGGAATTGTGCTTGTATACAAGCTTTTACGTTACGATCTGTAACATCTGTACGCTGATGGCCAATGATTGCGGTACAACACATGTGAAATGTCCATAAGCAGAGGGTACTGGTCAGCACAGTATCGAAGCACCTATGGTAGGATGTTATACATTAGCTATCGTATATTCTACGTGGTATTTTTAGCTTACTTTTCACTTTTTTTTAAATGATGATGAGATAGACTAATGACATCGATCCAGGCAAATGTCTGTCTGTCTGTCTTTGTGTGTCTCCCCCTATCAACCCCTTAAAGACTGCAGTTATCGAAGCCAAATTCGGTTTAAGGAAATATCTATATCTGAATATCTCAGGGACATAATTGAAAATGATTTCAGAGTTACCAACTGCTAAAAATCACAATTCACTTTTAAGCTCTACGTTGGATATCTCAGACGTTATGCATGCGAAATTTTCCAAAATTAGCACACACAGGGATAATAACATTCCAGATACATTTTAGGGAGCCCATATATGACAGTGTTGCCAAGATGATTCTAAGCCTGCTGATAAGTCCAATGTTTAAGTACATCTAACATCTATACTATCAATTGGATTTTAACCAAATTTCGTACGTGCTTTGTGTACTATAACAGATATGACTATGCTTATGCTTGAGAGCCATTAGGGCTGCCAACTGTTAATAAATGCGGCTGGCTGCGTGGCTCAGGGGTAACGTTCTCGCTTGCTGGGCCCAAGGTTGCTCGTTCGTATCCTGGCGCAGTCAGCTGGCATTTGAGGGTGCGCAAATGCCAGAGAGCCGTGTCAGTAGATTTACTGGCACGTTGAAGATCCTCTTATGGACAAAATTACGGCACCCCGGAGTCTCTAAAAGCCAGAGTAGTTAAAAGGGACGTAAAACCAATAACATTATTATTATTTGTTAATAAATGCTCACTCTCTTTATCCTAATACCAATATATCAGAAAGTATGTAAGCCAACAGCTCTAAATTTTGCGCACGAATAGTTCCGGAAATTTTAGATTATTTGGGAGCAACTAATGCACATCAGTGCTGCCAACATAATTCTAAGCCTGTTTATAGGGCCAATTTTTAAATGCATGTAACTTCTATACTAAGAAATGGATTTTATCCAAAATTGGCACTATAAAATATAGGAATAATTCAGATTAATTCTGAGCACGCCTTCTTGACGTTGTTGCCAATATGATTTTACTCGCACTGATACATCCAATATTTCACAGCATGCAACGTTCATACTATCCATTGGACTTCAACCAAATTTTGTATGTGCATTCTGTACCTTAAGATATGGAATTAAGAATATATTTAGAGTCACCAAGGCTGCCAACTGTAGAGCTGTACTGGAATACATTACTTCAGATATATTCCAATCTAAATAGAAAAGTTAGTATTACCAACTTAATCTCGTCATTATTCTAGATAGTTCTATGTAGATTAATCATTGGCATGAATCTTAAATATAAAGAAAATTAGGTTCATTAGATCGTCACGGAACTACTTCATATTATTGTTAATATTATTATTATTATTATTATTATTATTTTACTGTGGAGTAATCAGTGCTGTGAAAATTATGTTAGTTTCACGAATAGTACAAATATTCATGGTTTTGATTGGGAAAGTACAAATTCGAATGATAATATAGAATGATTTTTCCCTACCAATATCCATTATTAACATCGCCCCCCTAGATCATTCGAGTAAATCGAAGTTGAAAAGTTGCATCGCACAGTAGTGTTGACACAGCGAAATAATTCAAAAAGAATAAAAATTCTGGCTGTGGAGCGTCTCGAACCCAGGACCCATTAGGTACCAAGTTAACGCCTTAGCACTCGTATACATTTCATGTACTGTGCAGGTTCACAGCTTCATCCATATGGCTAAATGTCGAATGATTTCAGTTAAATCATAAATACTGACAGAAATGCGTTTAATCAGTCAGTGCCTTTTCCAGTATTCAACGTAACGGAACTAAATGACTGATTTGCATTAATAATGCCAATGAACTGCAACTATTAATCTCAATCCACAAGTTTCCTCCATCTTTGATTTATTGCAGCTGAGCCAATAAGAACTCGTAATGCAGGTACGAATAACGTTATTGAAGCCTATACCGGAATTGTGCTTGTATACAAGCTTTTACGTTACGATCTGTAACATCTGTACGCTGATGGCCAATGATTGCGGTACAACACATGTGAAATGTCCATAAGCAGAGGGTACTGGTCAGCACAGTATCGAAGCACCTATGGTAGGATGTTATACATTAGCTATCGTATATTCTACGTGGTATTTTTAGCTTACTTTTCACTTTTTTTAAATGATGATGAGATAGACTAATGACATCGATCCAGGCAAATGTCTGTCTGTCTGTCTTTGTGTGTCTCCCCCTATCAACCCCTTAAAGACTGCAGTTATCGAAGCCAAATTCGGTTTAAGGAAATATCTATATCTGAATATCTCAGGGACATAATTGAAAATGATTTCAGAGTTACCAACTGCTAAAAATCACAATTCACTTTTAAGCTCTACGTTGGATATCTCAGACGTTATGCATGCGAAATTTTCCAAAATTAGCACACACAGGGATAATAACATTCCAGATACATTTAAGGGAGCCCATATATGACAGTGTTGCCAAGATGATTCTAAGCCTGCTGATAAGTCCAATGTTTAAGTACATCTATCATCTATACTATCAATTGGATTTTAACCAAATTTCGTACGTGCTTTGTGTACTATAACAGATATGACTATGCTTATACTTGAGAGCCATTAGGGCTGCCAGCTGTTAATAAATGCGGCTGGCTGCGTGGCTCAGGGGTAACGTTCTCGCTTGCTGGGCCCAAGGTTGTAGGTTCGTATCCTGGCGCAGTCAGATGGTATTTGAGGGTGCGCAAATGCGAGAGAGCCGTGTCAGTAGATTTACTGGCACGCAGAAGATCCCCTTCTGGGCAAAATTACGGCACCCCGGAGTCTCTAAAAGCCAGAGTAGTTGAAATGGACGTAAAACCAATAACATTATTATTTGTTAATAAATGCTCACTCTCTTTATCCTAATACCAATATATCAGAAATTATGCAAGCCAACAGCTCTAAATTTTGCGCACGAATAGTTCCTGAAATTTTAGATTATTTTGGAGCAACTAATGCACATCAGTGCTGCCAACATAATTCTAAGCCTGTTTATAGGGCCAATTTTTAAATGCATGTATCTTCTATACTAAGAAATGGATTTTATCCAAAATTGGCACTATAAAATATAGGAATAATTCAGATTAATTCTGAAAACGCCTTCTTGACGTTGTTGCCAATATGATTTTACTCGCACTGATACATCCAATATTTCACAGCATGCAACGTCCATACTATCCATTGGACTTTACCAAATTTTGCATGAGCATTCTTTACCTTAAGATATGGAACTAAGAATATATTCAGTCACCAAGGCTGCCAACTGTAGAGCTGTATTGGAATACATTACTTCAGATATATTTCAATTGAAATAGAAATGTTTATTATTACCAACCTAAGTTCGTCATTATTCTCGATAGGCCCATCGTAAATAGATTAACTTAATCGTTGGCTTGAATCTTAAATTTTATGGAAAATTAAGCTTTTTAGTCGGTCTCGGAGCTACTTGTTTGTCACCTGGCAGCACTACGAATTCGAATTCATTTATAGTAATTTTCTATTCCTACACTATTAGGAGAATACCGTTATTGAAATTTGGATCCTAGTACGTGGCTAAAAACATTATTCAACCCGGGACCCATACAACAGAACACGACGTTAATAACGTTATTCGACCTGCGAGGCATGCAGCATAACACAATGCTATCCGGTCTTGTGAATAACGTTATTTGAAGTTCGGAATGAGTGGTAGTTGTTCGCGACGTGTTAGAGCACGAATAACGTTATTCGACCGGCGAGGCATGCAGCATAACACAATGCTATCCGGTCTTGTCAATAACGTTATTTACAACATCTGAGTGAATGGGGGTACATTTGATTGTGTTACAACGCCAATAACGTTATTCGACTTCTGTCTCCTGCGATAACTAAAATGCTATCCGGTATGATAATAAAATATTTAAAATAACGGTATATATACAGTATCCGTTTATTCGTTCTTCGTATGAATAACGTTACAACAAACTTTCTGTTATACGTTACGCGATGTATACCGTAACGCCAAACAATTCGTTATTCAAGGCCATTATGTTAAGTTATCCAGCCCTGCTAAAAACATATACAGTCTGTTTGGCACGTTAGTCAATCTGCAGCCTAAGACACAAGTACTGGATTGTAAGTTCCGTGCAACCTTTCGGTGTCTGTCTGCGCGTTAACACAATTTGAATTGCTCTTTATGTACGACATTTCAGCTATTAATCGTTGATTCAAACCTATCTCCTTATCTATAATTTTCACACCATCCCATTTAAAGTCATGTTTGTTGGCAAGTTTATGCTGTCTCAACACATTGTTTTATTCCGTGTCCTTTTCGCTTCTCTTTTTATGCTCTTTTATTCTCGTAGACAGTTTCCTCTTTGTTGTGTTGTAGCTTGATAATGATCTGCCGATCAAAACGTAGCTCATAATAAAGTTTGGATAAACAAGGTGAGTTTGTCGGTTATTTGGCGAAATTAAATTCTCAATAGCGGGTGAGTTAGCCGCGGTCGTTACGGCATGACTGCTGGCAGTCGCTCGCATCCGGGAGGCGAGGAGGTTCAAATCCCCCTGCCGGCAACCTTGAAGATTGCCTTCTGTGGTTTCCCATCTTACTTCCATGCAAATGTCGGGGTTGGTCTCTAACTATAGGCCACAGCCGCTACCTTCCAACTCCTCGACCTTCCATTCCCAAGTTCCTCCCCAACAGTACTTGTAGCTCACCCATTGGGTGTCCGTCTCGAAGCAGCTACAAAACTGGCGAGCCGAACGTGTCCTTGGACACTCCCGGCACTAAAAGCCATACGCAAAAAAAAATCTCAATAATAATTATCTACATACCGACGATATTAAATTCATTTATTTAATTTGATTTTCGATTTTGTCAGGATGGAGTGTGATAAACACACCAATCATAGGCAATTACATGAAATACCGTACCAAATTATTTTATACAGCATGAAATACTTTTTTTACTTTTGAAAGAAATTGGTAATATTTTCCGTATTGAGTAAAAAAATGAATAATTGTGAACGGAAGGGGCAGATGACCTCGTAGTTCTTCCCCTCAAAACAACAATAACTAACTAATTGTGAACGGAAGAGTATTTTTCTACAATTTAGTGTTCTTAATATATTCTGTTTTCAAATTCTATACAATGTTATACCTATACAAGCAAACCAACGCTGTTCAAGCCTAGTTCCGTAAATAGTCGCGTGGAGTACAGTTGTAATCCAAGTTAATTCTTTGGTATGCCACTGACACGCTAGTGGTCATTGGTGAAATATTTAACGGTGATTGTAGTGAGGATACCTTCTGGGAAAGGTACTGAACAACATGTACCATAATCTAGTGAAATATGAACCTTGGTTATGATAGTGATCCACGCGACCAACGGAGGGTTAATGGGGGTCAGACACAAACAGACGAACGTTTGACCCGTGTACATCTCATAAGTCTACTTCCATTTCCTTCAAAAATCCAATGTAGACTAAAACACAAGTATCATTAGTTTTAGTCGGCCCCGTGGTGTTGGGGTAGCACGTCTGCTTCGCACGCGGAGTCTCCAGGTTCCATTCCTAACTCCGTCAGGGATTTTAGAAACTGATGTGAGGGCTGGAACGGTGTGCAGTCAGCCTCGTGAGGACAATTGAGTAATTGTCTGATGAGAGAAGCAGAAAACCAAGATTAACGGTGACCTGACATGCTGACCACCGTAACGCCTCGGGAGTGTTGAACCTAGTACATAACTAATTAAATTAGCCGAAAGACCTTGTGTAATGTTGAATAGTAATTATGTAAATGATGTCGTATTAGTTGTTTTCTCCACCGCTCCACCCGCCATCCCCTTTTACAACACGACTTATATAGTGAAAGTTAAGTTGTGTCGGCCATTGCAGGCGTGATTTATGGGACAAATGAAGTATTGCCAACCACACGCATACGGTAAGAGCGACCGTGTGGTGTTTGTTTTATGCTGCGCTCGCTTCCTTGTGTCTCTATGTTAACAAGGCTCTACATACTAAAACATATCAAACCTGGGGCTAACGCCCAAGGACCCCTTGTTTGTAGCACAAGCAGTAATATTCTGCCAGAGAGTACCTAACCTAGTAGCGGACATAAATTATACAGGGTCTTTCTCTCAAAGTTTGGCCGGCCATACGGTTGGCGCAGCACTGCAGGTAGAAGGTTGAGCCAAAGGTTAGACGGGCACATTGCAAACACGGAGCTGAGACAATTGTGACGCACGATTTGACGAGTAAAGTTGACTTCGTTATTTCGTTTATAGTCTATTTTAAGTTACACGTGTTATAGGTTTATAACGTGTGTACGTGGTTATTGTTTAATTGTTATTGTTATTTTATAACGTGGTATTGCTAAGTGTTAAAACCTATTGCTTCGTCTTTTATTTATAGGGGAAATTGAAACGTAAGGTTTATGCAACACACCCCCACACTCTAGATGAACTCAAATTAAATATCAGGAGAGAAATTGAGGCCATCTCGGTTGATGAACTAATGCGTGTGAATGATGATTTCCTTAGAGGATGCCAGAAATGTGTAGATGCAGGTGGAGGAAATTTTCAACATCTTCTGTGACATGTGACTTCGATTATGTGTTATTATGTGCGCTTGTTATTTACATGCGATTGGTACGGTTTCTCTCCTAACCCCAAGCTCTGTGAGTAGCCTTGTGCTCGTCCGACTCTCCACACGCTGCGCGACTTTGAGTGAAAGACCCTGTATCCTACTAAGGCTTTGCAAACAAAATCATACCTAATCTGTGGATAAGGCCCCAGACACTCTTGCATGTAGTACAAGCGATTTTCTTCAGCACACTGGATACGAAATGCAGCCACTGTTTCTTCGAATGGTGTCTCCCATTACCTAGCAACAGGTATGGCATTGTTTGCTACAATGCCGGTTTCATACTCAATAGCAAAGACATTAGTAGCAAGTACACCAGAAGGTTGGTTGGTTGGTTCCTTAGTTTAGTGGCTGCGACAACGCGGTCATGTAGCCCCGTGTACTTCGTGTGTCTGTAGAATCTCTATGATAACCAGTGTTAATTGTGGTGGCTGTATTAGTGTGTGTTTCTGTTTTCAATTCAAGCAAGGACTGCAGACATTGAGTTTTTTCCGAGTAGTTCCTATATCTGCCGCCAAACGCCACCGTCAACGACTACTAGTTCAGAACTTGGTTACCAGACGACACCGCAATCGGCTCCTGGCGACGAACGTAGGAACCTAAGAGCGTTTGTCAAATGTTTAACTATAATTAAGCTTCACGCAGGTGTAATTAGTGGAAGGTTCTTTAACATTCCATAAATATATGACACGGGACCGCCGGCTTTACTTCCCCTCAGAAGGAAGGCATACTGAGGGATATTTAACGCTTTTAAAAATCCGATGACTTCGGCCGGGTTTGAACCCGTGATCTTGGGCGTAGAAGCTCAGCATGGTACAACTACGCCACGGAAGCCCCTGTACACCAGAAGGCCGATATATTTGCTGCATTATCTATGTCTTCAATAAGCAAGTAAGGATGGCAGCGTGGATCTTAGCCTATTGGGCCTGCAAGCTCAAGGATCAAAGCACTAGAGGGCATGCTAACACGTGTGAATTATTAATAAAACGTGTCTCTGTTCTTGGAACGAAATGTCTGTACAACAGACAGGCAGGCTGGTGACAAACGAGGGAAATCCAAATAAGCTTTTGAACCAAGGACGGTCAATTGGAGCCAACCCTGTCAGGCTTGAGTGATTTTGCTGCAGAATTTCTCGTTAACTAACAAGTAGTTCATGAAGAACTAAAGCCTATTTTCATATTTTCTACCACTGCCAGCTGGATCGCATCCCTCCTGGCTGCTTTAGACTGCCTGCCCATTAAACGATTACAGCATTGGTTTATGCGTACCACCTCGTTTCCAAATATAGACGCTAAGAGCAGCACCAACCCACTGTGATCGCCGCTTTTTCAAGTCACTGTGTAATAGTTATAGGGTCTTGAGTTACCATGAAGTATTTATCTATGTATTGTTTTGTGTTCTTTGGTGGTGATGGAGCGCTAGAGTGGTGAGAACATGAACTTTTATATGAAGTGACAATTCTAGGAATAGCAAAGATGAGATAGACAAGAATGACAACAGAGAGTATGAAAGTGGGACATTGGATTCTTAGAGGTTATAGATGATACATGAAGTATCGTAACAAATTTAATGAACACATACTGAATGTATAATATTTGTTAAAGAAAGTAACAGTAAATTTATTCTATATTCTTCGCAGCATCTTTATGGTTATATTGCAGATATTTCAAATAAAGCTCTTCCGATTCTTTTAACGAATAATGGTGAATGGTGCTACGTGATTTGGAAGTTATATTTTATGGTGACTGGATTAATGTCACAATCTTTATACATTCCCTATTCATCATAAAAGTAAGTAGCTACCGTATGAAATATATGTATGTTACGGTAAAACATTATTGCCCTTATATACTGAAGTGTCTTGGTTGGTGTCGGAGACATACCACACCTTGAGATGAATGAGTTCTTGTGTCTGTATTAATATTATATTCATTCGTAGTATTCTATCTATGAATTGGCGCCCTCCCGGAAACTTACGTATATCACATAAAAGAAACAATTACAACTGTTGCTGACAATTGTTTTGTATTGATGTTAATGGCGAAGTTGTGTTTTGGATTTTAGAATGCCGTACTGCTGCGTGCTCTTTTGTAAATCAGAAATGAAATCTGCAACCAGTTTAAAACTAATTACTGGTCCGTCCCTTAAAACAACAATAACTAACCACGGCCGACTGGATGCGAGCGGCGCTCTATACCGGCCTTGACAATCCCAGTTAGAAGCCATGCATAACGTGTAATTGGAGAATTTCTACTCGTCACCGATAGAGAGCACTCCCAACCCATTATAGGCGCGATTAATAAACAGCTGTACAGTATGTTTATTAATTGCGTAATCTCGAGAACCACTGGATGCATTTTGATGCGGCTTTGACCATTCTGTAAAGGTAACCTCGAGGAAGATTTCTGTAGAAAATAATGTATTTACAATCAAAGGGAGCCAAGCAGTAAAGAATTCAGTGAAAAGGTCCCAAAAAGGACCTGGCGTCCGTGCCCTTTTTAGGCTTACGCTGGGCAAACCCTTAAATATATCAATATACTAAGAGTGTAAGAATTGTACAGCATGAAAAATTCTACAAAAAAGTCCGTTAGTGCATATCTCTATCTTCGATACATCGCCCACTATAAGTGTTTTTAGTTTGGACGGGAGGGGAATTTGTGTCTCATGCACCTCGCCATTCTTAAATTACGTCTGACAGGAATTCCTTGCACATTCATAACTGTTCCCGGGCGAAGCCGGGGCGGGTTGCTAGTGACACTATATAATTATTATCATTATAAATTCCGCAATATCAAATTGCAAATTCCATCACAAAATAAAATAGCGTGCTAATAAATCTAAGAGAAATTAAACATACATTGCACCTTCTTCGGGTACAAGGACACAACTCCAGCACCGTCTCATCAAAAGGAAAGAGAGGATGAAAATTACAGCCGAGAACAAGTAGCAGCCAATCGAGTGTTGTGTTTTGTGCTAAGAGGTCTTTCGACAAATTATGTTATCAGATACAGTGTGTCTTTTTTTGACGAAGCAGCTGTCAGGACGGGACATACATAAACTCGTGCTGGACGTTATTCTCGAGGTTGAACAATGCATTTTCATAATTATAAGAATTGTCTCTGCTAATCACAAAACTAACACCGCAATGATGATGCATTTAGGGGGAGGGAATTTGCAATCAATGGTCAATCATCCATGCGACGAGTCTAGGAAGTTATTCCTTAGTTTTGATCAGTGTCACATTCTAAACAAGTAGTTCCGTGAAGAAATATACAGTCTCTTTTCATTTATCCTACTGATGTTAATTGCCTCTATCAACATACAAAATTTCAGTTTGATTGCTGTTATAGATTCGTAGATATTGAGAACCGACTAAATATTACGGATGGTTGCCATGTTGGATTTTTTTATATGTAGGTCTTAGACTTATGTACTGTTACATGAAGATTATTGCCCTTGAGGTGGGAAACTACCTCAGAAGGCGGATGAACCAAAATGGTCAACGGCATAGAATAAGTCCTCAACGGCGGACCAGGCGTACGGGCGACTAGTACAGCTCCAACGGCTGGGCGGATGAAGGCTACAGCAGGTTCGGAAACTCTAGTCGTCGTAGTTACTATGCCACTAGGTAAAGGCTCTGTATCTGTCAAGGATCGTGTGATTGTTGATGTGCAGCAGCATTCCCACGTAAAAAGATGTCACGCACAGGCGTCTTCTGAAGGAAATAACATCTCTTCGTGCACGACTGCAAGCCCTGCGGCGATCGGGGAGTTGTGACGGGAGCAGGATTGTGTTATCTGGGAGCTTCTAGTGACAAACCGGCATGTAGGCGGCGGATGTGTGATCTTCACTTTGCTCGAGGATGGGCTGTAGAGCAATTCGTATGCTGCATTCGTGACTAAGCAGGCCTATTTAGGATCCGCTCTGCTTACCCCGAATGGGGAGGGAGCTATAAAAGGTGCTCTAAACGTAGCCAGCCTAAATACTACCTGACTGGATAGCCGCGTCCAGAGGTCCAAACAAAATAAATATGAATTTTGCCACCTGGAACATCCGCACTCTAATGGATACTAACACAGAAAACCGACCACAAAGACGAACAGCAATTGTTGCTCGTGAACTGAGGAGGTTTAGCATTGATATTGCTGCACTCAGTGAAACGAGACTTGCAAATGTAGGACAATTGAAGGAACATGGAGGAGGCTACACCTTCTTTTGGAAGGGGAAAGAGGCTAATGAACCACGTAATCATGGGGTTGGTTTTGCCATTAAGAATGAACTCATTGATCATCTTGATGAGCTCCAATTTAGTGTAAATTAAAGGCTTATGACCATACGCCTCAAGCTCACTAATTATCAAAGAGCAACTATAATAAGCGCATATGCTTCAACTCGCACCTCAGAAGAGGACCAAAAGGAAGAATTCTACTCCCAACTCGATGAGCTTCTGAAAAATATACCACAGTCTGATAAGATCATTCTCCTCGGGGATTTCAATGCCCGTGTTGGTAGGGACTCAACACTGTGGACAGGTGTAATTGGGAAAGAAGGTGTTGGTAACAGCAATCATAATGGGACTCTTCTCCTAACTAAATGTTCTGAATATAACCTTGTCATTACAAATACACTCTTCCAACAGAAGGACAAATTTAAGACATCATGGCAACATCCAAGATCAAAACACTGGCACCTAATTGATTATGTGATAGTGCGTGCCCGAGATCAGCGTGATGTACTCATCACAAGAGCTCTGACAAGTGCTGATGACTGTTGGACTGATCACCGACTGATCTGATCTGTTATGGCTCTGCGAATTCCCCAGAAATGTAGAAAGCAGGGAAAGCGCGTAAGACGTAAGGTCAATACCCAACTTCTTAAGGATGATAATGTTAAAACAAAGTTACATAAACTACTTGGTGAAAGGCTGCCTGATGATTATCCAGAAAATATAGAAGAACACTGGCAAATGTTCAAGTCAGCAGTACTCTCAGCCTGCGAAGAGTCAGCTGGTTTTGCTAAGAAAAAGCATCAAGACTGGTTTGATGAGAATGACCAAGAAATTCAATTTCTTGTAGATGAGAGTAGGAAAGCGCTCAATGCATGGAAAAATAACCCTAAATCTGCATCCAAAAAACAACTTTATCAAGATGCCAAGGCTGAAGTCCAAAAGAGAACTCGAGCCATGAAAAACCTTTGGTGGGTATCTAAATCACATGAAATGGAGTATCTAGCTGAGACCAACAATACACATGCTTCCTTCAGTGCAACAAAAGTAGTCTATGGACCATCCCATCACATTGTAAATCCTCTAAAATCAAAAGATGGCACTGAACTTCTCTGAGACACTTGTTCAATCAACTCCCTCTGGAGGGAACATTTTGACGAACTACTGAACAGGGATACCCACGTCAATGATAAAATTTTAAGCAAAATTCCTCAGAGACCAGTACAAACTCAGCTTGATGAAGGTCCCTCCCTACTAGAAGTTGAAATTGCTATTAATCAACTCAAGAATAATAAGGCAGCAGGCATAGATGGGATTCCAGCTGAACTATTTAAAGATGGGGGCACTGTATTAGTTCACCACACTCACAAGCTCATTGACAAGATATGGAAAACAGAAACGATCCCAGATGATCTCAGGGATGCCTTGATAGTAGTAATCTTTAAAAAGGGTGACAGAGCTCAATGTGGCAACTATCGTGGAATATCGCTGCTTTCTGTAGCTGGATTTTTTTTTGCCAGAATCCTGTCCAATCGTCTTAAACCTTTGGCTGAAGAATTACTGCCTGAAACTCAATGTGGATTTAGACCCAATTGAGGAACAACTGATATGATCTTCTGTGCTAGACAGATGCAAGAAAAATATAGAGAACAAGATCGCCCTCTATATATGGTCTTCATTGATATTGTCAAGGCTTTCGATTCAGTCAATAGAGAAGCTCTTTGGAAAATCCTAGCTCGAATTGGATGTCCTCCAAAATTCATTCAGATCATTAGAATACTCCATGATAATATGAAGGGCTCAGTTCTTAACAGCAATGGGCCTGGAGAACCCTTTAAGATCACGACAGGTGTCAAGCAAGGATGTGTGATCGCCCCATCATTATTCTCAAATTTTGTTGGCGCTATGCTTCACCTGATCAAAGAAAGATTTCCGCATGGTGTAGATATTGAATACAGGACTGACGGAGGATTATTCAATCATAGCAGACTGCGCGCAAAGACAAAGGTATCGACAGGTTCCGTTCTCGAACTTCAATATGCTGACGACAATGTTTAATTGGCGAACTCGCTAGACGATCTTGAGGCTGCTCTGAATGCTTTTAATGACGCATATAAGTGCATAGGTCTGGAAATAAACACCAGTAAAACGCAAATTATCCATCAACCTGCTACGTCCAACTGTAATGCTGCTGGTTTTCCCATTATGATCAACGGGGACAACTTAAAATACATTGAACACTTCCCTTACCTGGGCAGTCACCTCTCAGCAAATGCTAACATTGATGCTGAACTCCAATATTGCCTTAAATGTGCCAGTGCAGCGTTTGGGCGTCTACGAAAAAGGATGTTTGACAACCATGACATCAGTACTCCAACAAAATTGCATGTGTACCAAGCTGTTGTAATACCTTCTCTGCTCTATGGTTGCGAAAGCTGGACTACCTACAGAAGGCACTTAAAGTGTTTGGAAAAGTACCATCAGCGTTGCATCAGGAGAATTCTTGGAGTTAAGTGGCAGGACCGATGCACCAACAGCAGTGTCCTGGAGGAAGCGAATACTACCAGCATTGAGGCTATCATATTAAAGCATCAGCTTCGATGGGCAGGACATGTTGTTCGCATGCCTGAACGACGTCTTCCAAAACAAATCATGTACTGCCAGTTGCGGATTGGACAGAGAAAGCAAGGAGGGCAACGGAAACGCTTCAAAGACGTCCTAAAATACAATTTAAACAAATGTCAAATCAACACGGATAAATGGGAGACTACAGCATCAAATCGTCAGGTATGGCATCGCTTCGTCCACCAAGGTCCACTATGTTTCGAACAACATCGACGAAGTCGTGAGACTGAGAAGTACAATGCGAGGAAAGAGCGTGAGGTTTATAGGAGGATCAACCCACAAGAGTCAGTGGCTGCTCCGAACAACGTGTGTCGCTACTGTGGGAGAGTTTGTGTTTCCAGGATTGGGCTGTATAGTCATCTAAGAACTCACCTTTAGAAGACAATTGATCCGTTACTACGTTATTAACGGACCGATGAGATACGAGTTGTTGTATAGTCTGCCATCTGTAGGGTTATATTTGAAGCGCAACCTGTTCTGGAGTAAATAAAACGCGCCCGCTGTGGAGTTTGTGCTCTGGCTCTGTGGAACTCGACTGCAGTTATTGTTATTTCGAGAGAATCGTGTTGACAAAGAGAAGAAGTGAGGGTCGGAGACATAACTTCTACTACCGTTTGGTCTGCTTAAAGATGCTGTTGTCTAATTATGAATATATCTACCGGATTTGGAAACGATCGATGGGACATGACGGGATTATGGCTATTGATACCACAACTTAAATGGACAGGAAAATGGAATTGTTATTAAAATGTTATATCATCGAGAACATCCAGAACGTCGTATCCAAAGCTAAGTGTCATATTTTATCTTGAAGCCTATTATCAAAGAGTGAAGTGTAATATGCAGTTAAGCAAATAGTGTCATGTCCTCCCATCCTTTGGTGATAGTATGTCCCTTGTTCCTGCGGTATTTAAGTTAGATTGGAGATTGTACTTGTTTTTGGTTATACTTGCTTGTCTATTGTCCTCCCCTTTGTATACATAGCGTGGAGAGGAAACGCGTTGTTGTTTGGGTTTTCATATATGTTAGGTTTATTGCCGTTGTTGTTGTTGTTGATTAGTTCGATTGGTGTTATTTTTCTGCCGTATTTTTCTCATTGTTCGTCATGAAACGTGATTGTAGTTTGGGAGGTATTTCTTACTAACGTCTACTCCTTGTAATAGTATGGGATGTTACAAGATTTTTGAGGGGTTAGTAATTTTAAGTTGTTCGCTTAGTTTGGGCCTCGACGTGGAGGGTGTGTGTTTGTGCTTCAGATGACTTTCTGTCCTTGTCTGATAGTCGGAACGCTCATCAATATTTTATTTGTTTATGTATTAAGGGTTATTGTGTTTCTTTTGAGATGTCAGTCATTCGTGCAACCTTAAGGATAACCGACTAGGTTTTCTTATTTTCCTTAAGGACCGGGCTGACATATTCATTGGTTTGTGTCGAATGGCTTTTCATGGTATAATCACGTTTCTAGACATGTGGTTAAGGGTGGGTTAACGTCTTGTTTAAGTGGGACCTTGACCGAAAGTTGAGGGTAATTTATGGGTTTGTGTTTGTTGCTTTTGGTCGGGAAACAACGTGCGTACTCTTTATGTTTCTTAAATGAGGTGTATCGATTATTCTTGCGGTTTGTGATATGTGTGTTTGTGGCAAGTACCCGGGGACTGTCGTTGATGCTCATTTTACTTTCGGCAGGATGATTGAATCTCACACTTTCGTCCGAGAAGAAGATTTATTCAGAGAGTTTATGAAGTCAGGTGCTGTTTTGTTTTGAGGGGTTGTAAATTGTTTCTCTTAAGGGTTGTGTATGTTTTTTTAAATTTATGGTCGTCGTCGTGTTATACTGTAGTAAGTGGATGATGTTTTGACCGATAGTTATCTGTTTACAGTAGTACTTGTTTGTGAGACATATTTTACTTCATTTAAGGGGGTTTGTTCTTGGTTGGAACAACTTCATATGCTTTTAGAATATCTCTTCTGGTTACTTTCTGTAATCAGCCTGTGGTGGGACGAACGTATTATTTCTTATTTATTTTAATTAGCTTTCCCATTGAAGTCACAAATGGTAATTTCGCTACGATCTCCAATCTAACTAGGGTTAGGCTTCTCTGCTGTCCCTTTTGATAGTCTTTTCATTGTGTGTGTTTTATTTTTATGTTTACCTCTTGCTAATTTGTATACTTTTATTTACAGCCCCCTCACTCCTCATTTACCAATTCATGCGCTACTCACGTCCCCTTTGTTATGTCTTTTATATGATTAAAATTTTGTCTACAACCTTTACTCGAAGAGTGTAGTAATTTTTTAGTAATCGATTCTCCATCTAGTTCTTAAGGTGCGAGTCAACTCGACTTAGGTCTCTATGGTCCACGTCCTAAACCGCCTTCTCAACAATCTTACACGAGAACCAGTGATGGCCTATTATTATATTGTGTACGTGTAGTATTCAAACTTCAATCGCATGATTAGGACACAAGAAGTAAAAACGAGATTTTAAAACTTCTCACAGCTGCCATCTTGTGGTTATGGAAACAATTGAAAAAATTAGATGCCAGTGGATTAACATTTGTATAAGCATTTACTGTACCAAGTGTCACTGCACTCGGATGGTTTAATTGCGAGAAAAGACTATGTGAATATTTATAAATCGCGCCATATTCGTTTTGTAGTTAACCGGTTTTTGAAATTCTTATAGATGAACTTCCAGTAGTGCCCTTTATCTCCGTACAAAATTTCAGGGTGATACCCATAATAGTTTCAGAGATATAGCATGCCGGTGAAATATTTCGCACAGCTGCCATCTTGAGGTTATGTAAACAATTGAACGAAGTTAGATATCGGTGCATTACAATGTGTATAAACATATACTGTACCAGGTTTTATTGCGTTTGGTTGGTTAAATCGCGAGAAACGTCTATTTAAATGTCGCAACTTTGCTTGGCCGCCATGTTGGTTTTGTAGTTACCAGATTTTCAAAAGTCTCATAGGTGAACTTCTAGTAGTTTCCTTTATCACGGAACAAAATTCCAGGGTGACATCGGTAATAGATTCGGAGATATTGAATGCTGGTGAAATAACTCGCACAGCCGCCATGTTGCATTGGTGAGACGTAACAAAATTTGAAGGGCACGGTAGGGGTCGTACGGGATAGTGCTATGAACTTAACGAGTTTCATTGAAATCGCTCCAGCCGTTTAGAAGTTATTAGGGGGAACAAACACCATCACACGCACACACACGCACACACAGACAGACACAAGGACAAAAAGTGATCTCATAAGCCTATTTTTTTTTTCATAAATGAAAATAGGCTAAAAATAGTAATTTCAGTTTGTGTTCATTTTATGTCGCTTTTATTTATTTAGCGTATGCCTACAAACATCACTAAAATATAAAAAGATTTCAAAATTACAAATTAATGTCCAGACCACGAATATAGACCGGCCCCGTGGTGTTGGGGTAGCGTGCCTGCCTCTCGCCCGGAGGCCCCGGGTTCGATCCCCGGCTCCGTCAGGGATTTTAAAACTGACGTGAGGGTTGGAACGGGGTGCACTCAGCCTCGTGAGGACAATTGAGTAGCTGTCTGACAGTGAGACAGCGCCCCGATCACGAATATAGTCTATTGATCCCTCCGTCATCAACAGGAACTCTGTTGGATCGCCAGGGAAGGCTCTGAGGAGACATTCCTGAACCACATGCTGAATAGACTGATTTTCAGCGCCACAATCACAACATGGAAAATCTTTTATCTTCCACTTGTGCAGAGAATCAGCACACCTACCAGTGTTGGTTCTTATACGATTAAGAGCTGACCAGATCTCCCGCGGTAATTCAAAGCCAGGTGGCTTGGTCGTTATGCATGGTATCTTCAGTTCTTCTGTTGAAGGGTTAATCTGCCATCTATGCTTCCACCATACATTGGTATTAAAACCTTTCCTGATCCACATCCTTGCCGTTTCCAGGGGCGGGTGACGAGAACGAAGCCTTCCTTTATTAATGGTTGGGATGTCTTCATGAACAGGGAGGTTAGGATTTTTCTGTAATTTCTTGTATTCACGGACAAGTGCACATTCCCGCCGCAGAGATGGAGGTGGTATATGGCGAAGTATGGGTAGCCAGAAAGTAGGTGTATGTCTGATTGTACCAGAGATAAGGCGCATGTTATGGTTGAGCTGTGTGTTAATAAGTCTTTCGTAAGTACTATTCATCCAAGCGGAAGAGCAATATTCCGCAACAGGTTAGACCAGTCCCAGATCTGAAGTACGAAGAGTCGTTGCTGAGGAGCCCCATGATGTGCCACATAGTGTCTGCTGAATGTTATTTCGAGTTTTGATGTGAAACATCTTTCCGCTCGGTTGCTGGATAGTTTTGTGGGAGTGATTTTGAAAATTGGGGACGGAAGTGGATCGGAACGATCGAGCTGGCAGTGGTGGGTCGAACGGAAGTATGCACTGGCTGCTTGATCAATCGAACGGAAGTGTACTAGCTGGCAGTGGTGGAAAACGGAAGTATGCACTGCCCGCTCGATCAATTGAATGGAAGTGTACTAGCTGGCAGTTGTGGAACGAACGGAAGTATAAGATGCACTTCCAACTCGATCGATCGATCCAGCGGGCAGTGGTAAGACCCAGCTGGCAGTGGTACGAGAAACAATGAGCGCGTGGTGTCGGAAATTGATACCATGACGTACTCTCGGCCATGTGAAATGTATATGACATACTGAACGGAAAACGCACATGCGAACTCTGGTGTCAAGTGATTGAAACAAATAACATGGTACATGTTCGAAGTCTTCGTATCAGTATGTAAATGGTAAAATGCCTTAATATCAAACAATGTAAGTAGTCGGCATTGCCGGTATTATGTTTCAGCACAATGGCTATTCAAATATTAACCCACATAACAGTAATCCAGTCATCACTATAATATAATCGTTGTGGTTATACGAGAATTGAGCAAGCCTTCATGAACTATTACTGAATACATTCTCTTTACTCACAAGAGGGCCTATTCATAAGGCATTTTAAACTCAATTTCACGCAGGAACATTATCGAAACAAGCAAAATATAAAAGAAACTTAATTCCGTAATGCAGTATTATTGGAACGTGGAAATAAGTCACCATCTTGTGCACATTTTTTGCGTAGTCGAAATAGCCGTGGGGTTAGTGCTCATGACTGTGAATCTAGAGATCTTGGGTTCGAATCCCAAACGGGGTAGACATTTTTGCTACCAGATTATCATTTTAAACGATATTTATCATATCAATATGACTCATTTTAACAGAATCCATATGAAATTACGTGTTGGTTTGTGAATGAAGAGGACATGTTTATAAGGAATTTATGGTTATGAGTGGTGTCGCGTATATTAATCGAGTTGATCCATATCGTATTCTTTATTTAGGCTAGTGCTGGTGGAAGCTACAAATCATCTAATAAAATGAGTTCCGTATTATAAACTGCAATATCTGTAAAACACTCCCTTTTACAATAGATTAATATTTGTGCCAATAATAGTATAAAATATCCGTGTATCAACAATTTCACGTGAGGTTTCTTCTATGTCAGATGTTACACATCATATGCGACTACTGTATGGCTCGTAATTTTTCTTGCTTATTTCTTCAGCTGTTTTAATAGGTGCTGTTTATAGCTGAGCGTTCTGTCAAACGTTACCCCTAGATATTTTGGTTTTGTGTTATGTCTGAGTAGCCTTCCTTCAAAGTAGACCTTGAGCTCTTTGTTGGCTAACTTGGTGTTTAGGTGAAACGATGAGACTTGTTTCTTAGCGACACTTGGCAGCAAACTCCATTAGCGGAAATATGCACCCATAATTGACAAATCATGGGTCAATATGGACTCTGTAACTTCAAGATCTCTATGCCTCACTGCGAGTGCCCAGTCGTCAGCATACCCAAACTTTTTAGCCTACTTTCGATTTTTGCAAAAAATAGAACGAAGCCTTCCTTTATTAATGACTAGCAGTAGTTCCCGGCTTCGCCCGGTGAATTTATTTGTTTCATGGATGATAATGAATACTACTACAGAACTGGCACATGATACTTAAACTAACAGAAAAAATATTTGAAAAGTATCACTTTTCGTGGCGGTGGTGGTGGTAGTCGAGGTGATAAGTAGTACAGTATAATGGACGAAACATTCAGGTCATTTTCCTGTAATGATAATAATGATAATAATGAATAGGGAAACGGCTATTTACTAACTACAGCACTGACACATGTAATTTACAAACACATTTAAAAAAAAAATTGGAAAGAGGAGTAAGTGAAATAAAATACTCCGCCTAGGGCCTATATTTCATAGGCTGTTAGAAATGTAGAGACCAAGAGTGTCGTCTTTTGTCGCATAGCGCCGTAGGAAAATAATCAGAACACTTAGGAAAACTTCGGCTGTCCCGAACTACTGAGGTAGCAATAGTATCATTTATCGCCACATAGCGCTCAACGATAAGGTTCGGAATAAATGAAGGTAAATCTGAAAGCACCAACGCTCATTGCAGCTGGTAACATCAATATACCTCACCAACACCATTGCACTTATACAGAGGCATAATATATTCATGATGATAACTGTTTTAAGGGGCCTAAGAAATCTTCCTGCACTAATTACTCCCCGTGACTGCAATTTATAAACAGCGCATGATGCAACTATTTTCGCAATTCTGCACCCGAACACTGGTAGGGGTGACTGACCGTCAACAATTGACTTATTAAAATACTCTTACAGTTTCACTACTACGGACATGAATGCTTCTAGGGCCTTAATACGTGGGTTTCAAGTTCATTTTGTCTGTTATTCAAAATGTAGGGAATGGAGAGCGTTGTCCAAATTATCAATTGGACAGTGTAACCAGCAGGGTTTCAAAGTGTATGTAAAGTTTGGTGCAATTAGGAGAAACGGTGTAGATTTGTGATAAAGGGCCTGAATACAGGGAATGGAGTGGTCTGTCCAAAATTTAAAGTGGACAGTGTCACCCGCAGGGTTCCAAAGGGTACGTATACAAAATGTGGTTCAGATGGGTGAAACGGTGTAGATTTGTGCCAAAGGACCTACATGCAGGGAATGGAGTGGTCGGTCCGAAATTTCAAGCAGAAAATGTTAGACGTCGGGTTCCAAAGGGTAAGTATGTAAAATTTTGTTCAGATCGGCGAAACGGTGTATATTTGGGCCAAAGGGCCTAATTACAGGAAATGGAGTGGTCTGTCCAAAATTCCATGCAGACAGTGTTACTCGCAGGGTTCCGAAGGGTAAGTATACAAATTTTGGTTCAGATCGGTGAAACGGTGTAGATTTGTGCCAAAGGGCCTAAATGCAGGTTATGGAGTTGTATGTCCGAAATTTCATGCAGACTGTGTTACTCGCAGGGTTCCAAAGGGTAAGTATACAAATTTTGGTTCAGATTGGTGAAAATGTGCATATTTGTGCCAAAGGGCCTAAATGCAGGGAATGGAGTGGTCTGTCCGAAATTTCATGTAAACAGTGTCACTCGCAGGGTACCAATGGGTAGGTATGCAAATTTTGGTTCAGATCGGTGAAAAGGTGTATATTTGTGCCAAAGGGCCTAAATGCAAGGAATGGAGTGGTCTGCCCGAAATTTCATGTAAACAGTGTCACTCGCAGGGTACCAATGGGTAGGTATGCAAATTTTGGTTCAGATCGGTGAGAAGGTGTAGATTTGTGCCATAGGGCCTACATGCAGTGAATAGACTGGTCTGTCATAAATTTCACGTAGACAGTATTACTCGCAGGGTTCTAAAGGGTAAGTATAAAAAGTTTGGTTCAGATCGGTGAAACGGTGTACGTATCACTAACCATTACGCTAGCGCATGCGGATAGAGATGTTCGTGAGCGCGTGTTCTACCGACTTGCTGAACAAAAATCAATCTTTAAGGTTACCTGAGAGGTGTAGCCTAATGCTACATAGACTAAACTACTCTTCTTGAATCTAGCTATCACATAAAAAACAGATTTTTTTAAAATCGGACTGGTAGGTCCAGAGATTAGCGCGTTTAAACACACAAACACACAAACCCTTCAGCTTTATTATATTAGTATAGATTGGGATGTCTTCATGAACAGGGAGGTTAGGATTTTTCTGTAATTTCTTGTATTCTCTCTTTCCCGCTGCAGAGATGGAGGTGGTATATGGCTAAGTATGGGTAGCCAGAAATTAGGTACCAGAAATAAGGCGCATAGTACGGTTGAACTGAGTGTCAATAAGTCTTACGTAAATACTATTCATCCAAGCGGGAGAGCAATATTCCGCAACAGGTTAGACCAGTCCCAGATCTGAAGTACAAAGAGTCGATGCTGAGGAGCATCATGATGTGCCACATAGTTTCTGCTGAATGTTATTTCGAGTTTTTATTTTTCATCTGTTTTTAATAGGTGCTGTTTATAGCTGAGCGTTCTGTCAAGCGTTACCCCTAGATATTTCGGGTTTGTGTTATGTCTGAGGAGCCTTCCTTCAAAGTAGACCTTGAGCTCTTTGTTGGCTAACTTGATGTTTAGGTGAATCGATGAGACTTCTGTCTTAGCGACACTTGGCAGCAACCTCCATTTGCGGAAATATGCACCCATAATTGACAAATCATGGGTCAAGATGGACTCTTGAACTTCAAGATCTCTAAGCCTCACTGCGAGTGCCCAGTCGACAGCATACCCAAACTTTTTAGCCTACTTTCGATTTTTGCAAAAAAATGAAAGTAGACTTTTGAGATCACTACAGGGCCAAACAATGTGTGTCTGTATGTGTGTGTGTGATTCTGTGTGTGTGTGTGTGTGTGAGTGCGTGTTCTATGAATGTATGTCCCCCCCTATCAATTCGAACACGGTGACACCGAATTGAACGAAATTTGGTACACAGGTAGAACAAGCAAAGGGCACCTCGATGTCATGTTTTATATCGCCACCATCTGCAAGGAAACGTAATGGCGGCCACCCAAATGTTCAAAGCTTAAATCAAATTACGACTAACCTAATCATCCGCTATCTACCAAATTTTGCAACTAAATATAGTCGTATGGCGAGCGTCTTTTGACCAAACTAAAAGGACATCAGTCCAATAGTTTTCAGATGGCACCCATGTATGTGTGCAAATCGATTACCCTTATCAATTCAAACACAGTGAAACCGAATTGAACAAACTTTGGAGCAGAGGTAGCACTAGCAATGGGCACCTCAGGGATATGTTTTATATCGCCACCATCTTGATGAAAACGTAATGGCGGCCACCCAAATGGTAGAAGCTTAAATCAAATTACGACCAAACTGGTCATCTGCCCTCTACCAAATTTTGCATCATTGTACCTCTAGGTATAAAAAACTTTTGATTAAACTGCAAGGTCATCATTGCGGATGGCGGCCATGTATGTGTGCAAATCGATTCCCCCTATCTATTCAAACACGGTGAAACTGAATTGAACAAAATTTGGTACAGAGGTAGCACTAGCAAAGGGCACCTCAGTGTCTTGTGTTATATTGCCGCCATCTTGACGGAAACGTAATAGCGGCTACCCAAATGTTCAAAGCTTAAATCAAATTACGACTAACCTAATCATCCGATATCTACCAAATTTTGCAACTACATATAGACATATGGCGAGCGTCATTTGACCAATCTACAAGGACATCAGTTCAATAGTTTTCAGTTGGCGGCCATGTATGTCTGCAAATCGATTACCCTTATCAGTTCAAACACGGTGAAACCGAATTCAACGAAATTTGGTACACAGGTAGCACAGCAATGGGCACTCCAGTGCCATGTTTTATATCGCCGCCATCTTGAAATAACGCAATGGCAGCCACCCAAATATTAAAGTCTTGAATGAAATTACGACCAATCTAATCATCTGATCTCTACCAAATTTTGCAACATGATACCTTTACTAGCAGAAGTACCCGCTCTTCGAACGGTCTTGGGTAATAACCAGACGTTACCAATTGAGCTACTGTTACAATGGTTAGGGGCTTGTCATTCCTTCATACGTTTATCAGAGCGAAGTTAGTTTTCTGGGAATATCACAGACATTGTTAAAATCTGGTTTTCGGAGACTCTTTATAGACTCCCGAATGCTGTGTCTCACATTAAGAAGTGCAACATATGCTTTGGTCGTCCTTCTAGGTTAATTTTTATATTTCGCCTATTTTTGCATGTACTTTGAAAATATTTTTCCTATACCAACCCTTCTATGAGAAGTATGGTGAAGAGTTTTATAAATGATTGGTGTATTGACACTGATGGATACCTAATGTTATGTTGCTCCAAACATTCCAACACAAGTTATAGGCGTACATAAAGATACACAGAAAGGCCGAAATCCCTAAATATGCCTTACTTCGGAGGGGAAGTAAAGCCGGCGGTCCCATGTCATAGATTTATGGCATGTAATAGAACCTTCCACTAACTACAATTGTGTGAAACTGAAATTGTAGGTTAGATTTGATTAACGCTCTATTAGTTCCAAAGTTTGCCGCCAGGTGCCGGTTGCGGTGCCATCTAGTAGCCAAGTCACAGCTAGTTGTCGTTGACGGTAGCATTTGGTAGCAAATGTAGGAACTACTGGAAATGGATCGTCTGCAGTACTTACCTGAAATACAGATAACACCAACTAATACAGCCATCACAATTAACACCAGTTATCAGACAGATACTCCACACTCTCAAAGTACACGAGGCTACGTGAACGCGTTGTCGCAGCTTCTAAACTGAGGAACCAACCAACCAACCTACAACATATCACCCAGATGTCCGAATATGGATATATCAACCACACAGTATCAAACAAAATCATCCTTACGATGAACCCGTTTGTTGAAAAAAAAAAAAAAAAAGTAAGAATATGCTCAATCTAAATTCACCTAACGTGTACTTCCTGACGTGAAAATAAAATTGAAAACATCGTAGACGAAACGCAATACACCTCACATAAAGACTGACCGTCGCCGTTGTGTAAAGTCCCCATCCACAGGAAGACAATTTTAACAAATTATAAAGGTTTGTGGTGCATGAATATTCAGGTTTTTTAGCCTCCAATGGCCCAAATTCCTAACAGCCGCAAGAAATACTATTTCAATTCAGGAATTTTTGAAAATAATGTTGCTGTTTGGAGATATAATTCTGTACGACATATCACACGTGTAAATCACGTGAAAAAATTCTAGGGTACCCCCTTGCCCCCTTAAGCGCATTGATGAATTTTACAGTCTAAGTTGGTTCCGTGATAACCTTATAGCCATTTGCAAACTTTCACAGAAATGTAATAAGTGGAGTGGCATTGCTTTTTACAGAAATATATGGAAAGTTCGATGTCTTCTTTTGAGAACCTGTTGTCACGGTTGTCGACTTGCATTCCTTCATTAGTTTATTAAAGTGAATTGGTTTTCTGGGAATATCTCAGAAGCTGTTGGTTTTAGAGCCTTAAAATGTAGTTTTTGGGAACCCTCGAGTGTTGTTTCTCCCACCGAGGGGTTAGAAAATGAGCTTTGTCTCGTCGTTGTATGCCATCATATAATAATAATAATAATAATAATAATAATAATAATAATAATAATAATAAGAATAATAATACAATATAGTGATAGGGATATAAAAGACCTTCCGTACCACACCAGTACGTGAAAATCGCTTGAAAAATTCTAGTGTACCCCTTGACCCCCTTAAGCGCATTAAACATATTGATGAATTTTACAGCTTAATTTGGTTCCGTGATAACCTGATGGCCGCTTGCAAACTTCACAGTAATATAATAAATGGAATTGCATTGCGTCTTACAGAAATAAATGTCCTCAGAGATTCCGTTGCTATGGTTACCGGCTTGCATTCTTTCATTAGATTATTACATGAAATTAGTTTTCTGGGAATATCTCAAAAACAGTTGGTTTTAGGGCCTTAAAATTTGGTTTTTGGTGTCCCTTCAGGGCCCCCACGTTTTGTTTCTTACATTGAGGGATTGAAAATAAGCTTTGTCTCGTCCTTCTACGCCTATTTCAGCATGTATTTTAAGGGGGTAGGCCCCCTTTTATGAGAGGTACGGTGAAGAGTTACATCAATGGTTAGTGTGGTGCCTCTGAAGGATATCTGTATCAAATTTTACGTTGATCCACCCAGCCGTCCTCAAGTTGTCCACAGACAGACAAGCGAACAAACAAACAAACAAACAAACAAACAAACAGACAGACAGACAAAAATATTTTTGCGCGCATCCGTCATAAAACAGTCTGAAACGCGCAAATAACGCAAATTTCCGTTGAAATTCAGAAAAAATAGACAAACTTTTATTTATTTAAATATATATAGAGATGTATAAAATAAATGTTTTGACCAAACTACAAGATCATCAGCCCAATCATATGTGGATGGCGGCCATGTATGTGTGCAAATCGATTTACCCAATCTTTTCAAACACGGTGAAACCAAGTTGAACGAAATTTGGTTCAAAGGTAGCACTTGTAAGGGGCACCTCAGTGTCATGTTTTATATCGCCGCCATCTTGACGGAAATGTAATGGTGGCCACCCAAATGTAAAAAGCTAAAATCCAATTACGACCAACCTAATCATCTGATCTCTACCACGTTTTGCAACATTATACCTTTAAGTGAGAAGCGTTCTTTGACCAAGCTACACGGTCATCAGTCCAATAGTTTGCATATGGTGGCCATGTATGTGTACAAATCGATTCCCCCTATCAATAAAAACACGGTAAAACCGAATTGAACGAAATTTGGTACAGAAATAGCACTAGCAAAGGGCACCTCAGTGTCATGTTTTGTACCGCCGCCATTTTGACGGAAACGTAATGGTGGCCACCCAAATATTAAAAGCTTAAATCAAATTACGACCAACCTAATCATTTGATCTCTAATAAATTTTGCAACAACATACCTTTTTGAGGGAAGCATCTTTTGACTGAACTACAAGGTCTTCAGCGCAATAGTTTGGCCATATATGTGTGAAAATCGATTCCCCATATCAATTCAAACACGGTGAAACCGAATTGAATGATTTTTTTTACAGAGGTAACACTAGCAAAGAGCACCTCATATTCATGTTTAATATCCGTATAGCACGTCGTATTTCAACAAGCTACTACAACCAACTTTCAATTATACTCCTTGAAAAGGACAAAGATTTAAAAAATACCCATGCTTTTAGGAGAAAGTAGGCTATAGGTTCTTTACTGAACATCTTGTTTGATGTGGTTTCAGGCATATCTGATATGTATAAGCTGAACAGTAGAGGTGCGAGAGCAGATCCTTGGTGCAGCCCATTATTTAGCTTCATTTGTGAACTCATCTTGTTGCCCATTAGCACTTGGAAACATCGGTTACTGAGCATTTCATTGATGAGATTGCCGATTTTTAGGCATTAGATTACTTGTAGAAGTTTCAATATGACTCCCTGTCTCCAGACAGTATCATATGCAGCTGTGAGATCAATGAATTCAATTGATGACTTTTCTTGATCCTGAAAGCCAGCTTCCATGAAGCTTATTAGGGATAGGACTTGGTCTGTGCAAACTGCGGTTAGGTCTGAAACCTCTCTGCTCAATCGGTATATGTTCAAAGACCTTGAGACATATTTTATTGTACACCATTCTTTCAAGAAGTTTATATAGCATGCTATGTAAAGCTAAGGGTCATTAACTTTCTGGCTTGTCATTTGGCTTACCTGCTTTCAGTAAGGCTATTACTTTAGCTCGTTTAATTTCATGAGGTATGTTGCCCGTTTGCAGAATGACTGTGTACAACATAGCAAGCCACTTTGTCACATACTTGCCACTGTACAAAAGCAATTCTGCATGAATACCATCAAATCCCGGGGCTTTCCCAGATTTCATTTCTTTTATGGCAGTCGTTACTTCTTCAATGCTAAACGGTAGGGAATATTCAGTTTATGCTTTGCAAGCTGATTTGAGTGACTTAAGTTTCTTCTTAGCCACAATAGTGTGTGCTCGGACTTGAGGAGTTCTGGAGGTGGACACGATGTTGGCTGCAACTTGGTTTGGGGTAGCAGCGTTGGATAGCACCACGTAGTTTATGTCGCTATTGTGCTGACTATAAGACAGGGGAATATGCGCACTGTGCCCTCTGATCTGTTGGGCTATTTCCCAATGGCAACATCCTTGACTGGCGTAAGGCGAAATTGTTATTCTTGCTACACAAGAAAGTTGTATTATAAATACGGATAAAAGTTTATAATGATTAAAATGAAACAGTGTTATGTTGAAACTTTCAATTTGAAAGTATTGAAAGTATTGAATTTCATTGTGTAGGAAGATTAAAAAACGGGAAGCTTCTCGAACGCATAAGGAACGATGTGTAACCACATCTACTTATAGCTCTGTTACATTATAGTACTTCCTCTGACCACGTACTGAGGCGCTAAATCTGACAATGATTACCACTTGCCTATAAGTTGCTATCCGAAACTAGCAGACATTCCTGCAACATGCAGCTCTCGCACACAGAACTTCTCCAAACTTCCCTTGTTAAGACAAAACTTCGTTGAACTGTGACACACACAAGACTGTTATCATTGATGTTATTGACTAATCAATTGCTGCATTACTCAGACAGACGATAACATCGTTGAACTCTGCCTTGTGGTGCCACATGGTTAATGAATGCGATGCAGAAATACGCAATGAATAATGCCAATTATATTGTCTCTTTTCATTCATTAACCTGCTTACATAAGATAATTGAATAATAATAATTATTATTATTCAGGAAATAACTCTATCACTCGCTCATCACAACTCCCCGATATATGTAATCTTCATAGACTACTCCAAAGCTTTTGATAGCTTCAGCAGATCAACATTGGTAAACAAATTGGAGAGCATATTAGGCAGGAGCTCCAAACCATCAAGTCTCTCCTTGATGCAAACCATATAGCGGTGTATGATGGCATAACTACATCGAATGACATCATACAATTACGAGGGGTTTTGCAAGGAGACCCGATGAGTCCGGTCTTATTCAATGTCATGACAGCGGATATTGGCAACGCTATAAACGTCAATGTAAAACTACAGATGTACGCGGATGACATGGTCATTCTCTCCAAAAGCCCTAAACATTTACAAACGGCATTAGACGACATCAGGAACTGGGCAACATACAACTCTATGGAAATAAATGGCTCGAAAACCAAAGCAATGAAATTCAGGAGAGGAGGCAAACTTGCAAAGGGGGATCATTTCACTTGTGGCAACTCTCCCTTAGAATTCGTAACAAATTTAAAATACTTGGGGGTCACCCTCCAAACTACGGGAATTACGTTTTCACTACACATACAAGAACGAACAGCAGCTGCAGAAAAATAAATATATGACATACCCAAATTACAACTACTGTCTGTTTCAACAGCAATGTCACTATACAAGATCAAAGTCATGGCGACGGCCACCTATGGAATACAACTAATCTGGAACTACCTGACGGTCGAAAATCTAAGAAAGCTGGAATGCGTTAAATATAGCTTCCTCAAAAGAGTGTTATCCATCTCAAAATTCAGAAGAAATAATAATACTTATATCCTTGCGCAGGAAACTCTCTTCGTAGATGACATAAAACACTGCTTTAGTTTATCGGAGACACAAGCATATGCAACCTTCATCGAAGAGAGGAGCAGCAAAGCAAGACAGATACCGGAGGGGATAAGAGAAACAGAGGCAATGACATCAGACTGCTGGAAAGGACCAAACTTCCAACTCCGACACCTGTACACACGATTTGCAGTACACGGCTTTCATGGAAAGATTTGCACAGAAAGCACCTACCATGATCCTAAGGACAGCTGCATCTGTAATCTATGAAATGAACGGTGCCCGAAATATCACCTGCAGGAGTGTAAAAATAGGACTGTATCACTAATTGAGCTATCTAAAGATTGGTGAAATCACGACAATGTAACTTTTCTTTTTTTTATATATATATTTTTTATTTTTTATTTTATTTTTTATTTTATTTTTCTCTCAGTACACATTGTGTTTAATAAATATAAAAAATATTATTATATATTATTATTATTATTATTATTATTATCAACATCACGAATGAGTCTCTTAGGACCATGCGGAATCAGCATTGGTTGGCCTTATTTTTAGGCCAGTATTCCTTCGTACCCAACTAATGAGTTAGTTTGTTGGGTTGCATTGACCATTTATGGTGATCAGACCTTATCTCTTCGTCCTCGAAACCCCGTGTGAGTGCAAGTTTCTTTATCTCAGTTGGGTCTAGTAAATTTGGCAATCCTAATTATTTCTCAGTCTGTTTGTACCAATTTGATCTAGTTGATTTGTTCTTTACCTAGGCCTATGTGTGAATTTTATAAATTTGTCTGTTTGGGTCCATTCTTTCTAAGTGCCCCGTGAATTGGATTCGTCACAGACGTATCATGTCCATAAGTTTGGAGATAGATCTTATATTTCTGCATTTGGGTTTGGAAGATGAACACCATCTTTGATTCTCGGCCCGAAGATCTTTCACATTATTTTACGTTCTTTCGCTTCCGTATTGTCCTTTATTTGTTACGTGTTGATGAGTGAGAGTATCTGAAGCGTAATAGAGATTCGGGTATGATCACTGTTGTATAGTGTCGGATTTTGCATTTTCAGCAGAGACTCTTTGTATTGTAAGTACTGTTAGATAACGGAAATAACAGTTCCAATTTATGAATTCTTAATACAATATACATATTTTGCCTTACAATTTTCAGTAATGCATACACCTACATAATTAAATTCCTTCACACAGGATTTGCGGTCAGTGCCGATTTCAAGTTCAAATGGATCGGTTTTGATATCTGTCATAAATTGCGATTGTTAATTATTATTAATTGCTATATTTCTTTAATTATTATTATTAATATTATTAATGAAAATAAAAGGATAGTAATGATTAAATTAATAGTAGTAATATAGGTAGCGATAATGGAACATTAAAGCTTTCACGATCACTTAAGTTACTTAAAACGTCAATGAGTTTCACATACCATTTTTACATACACTACTGTAAGTATTTCTATTTTACTTCAATATATGTATTTATTGTGAAGCCTCCGTGGCTTAGGCGGCAGCTCGCCGGCCTCTCACCACTGGGTCCGTGGTTCAAATCCCGGTCACTCCATGTGAGATCTGTGCTGGACAAAACGGAGGCAGACAGGTTTTTCTTCGGGTACTCCGGTTTTCCCTGTCAAAATTTCATTCCAACAACACTCTCCACTATCATTTCATTTCATCTGTCATTCATTTAATCATTGCCCCAGAGGAGTGCGTCAGGCCTCGGCAGTCGGCACAGTTCATATCCTCGCCGCTAGATGGGGGCTTCATTCATTCCATTTCTGACCCGGTCGGAGACTGGAAGCAGGCTGTGGATTTTCATTTTTCATATGTATTTATTGTACAAAACAACATTGTGTCAGGTTATAAACGAATTGTTATAACGAACTCAGGTGAATAATATTTTGCTGACGTCACACATTACTGGCTCAATATACCCTCCCTTTATTTTAAAATGTGGTTTAAAGAACCTGCCTGGAGTAGTGATTGTCGCAATTCGCTCGGCTAACAAAAGCTCATAGCAGGGACGAGGTGAGAAGCTTTCCATATTATTCCGTCCGTTCGCCAGTTCTCGTTGTGACATTTCAATTTTTCATACCGTCTATTGTGTGGGCTAGCTGGGATCACATTGACCTCCCCACATTGATGACGGATAAGATGTGGCAACTTGACTGATATCAGAATGCCTTCGTTAGGCAACTCACACGTTAAAGTTAGATATTGCTTAAGTATCGTTCCTAGCGACACCTGCTCTCAGTGCCAAACCGCATTAGTGAGGAAAGTTGTTGAAGTTGCTGTTAATTCAGCTTATACCTCGAGTATATTTGGGTGTGTATAGATACGTCTGAAGCCATTTTTTCAGTGCTGCCTCATTGACAATTAATATTGTATCTTTTAGTCGGTCAATAAAATTTAATTTTAATTGCTGGAATATTCGAAAAGAAAAAAAAACAACTCTAAAATTGCATGGGGTTAAGATGTGGTTTTATGGTTAGAGGAAGGGCTCATTGCTTAATTGTATCACAGCAATAGTTGATCATTTCTCAGTCTTGCATCATTAAAATAAATATATCTTTTTCTGTTGCTTAATGCTTTAATATTTATCGCTAATAGTTCCCACATTTCCAAAGTATTCTGATCGTTTTTGATTGGTTTTTGTTTTCGAGGGCAGAGACTGTGGGTGTCATTGTAGAATTGATAGTGTATTGTAAAGCTATTTTGTCTTATTTATGAGGATATGAGAATCTGAAAATGCTCGCTTGACCAGGAAAACATGTCATCCCTTAGTGTTCTCCTTTTTCTAGAGTCCATAACAAATATACAGTACAAGCTGTACCCGGCATGCATTGCAGTGCCAATCAAAGAAAGTGTTGGCATTGTAATTTGGTTTCTTGAAGTGCTTTCAGATACACAATTTTTTCTTTAATTTCCGTTAACTGCCTCTAAGCTATCGTAAAATGGATTTACTAATTTTGAAACATTTGTGGGAGAGTGCGCAACAACTCACCAAAGTTTAATCACAATCGGATGAATGGTATATGAACGCAGATGGAACTTTGCTGAAACACTTCACGCGTCGTCATTCATTTGTTGCATCAACTCGTGCGCTACTTATTGTAAAATGGATTTACTAAGTCGAAAACTTTCCCTTGCGTATACACAACAAATCATCAAAGATTCACCGCAATCGGATGAATGGCATATGAACGCTTATGGGATTTTGTTTAAATGATTCGCGCGCCGTCACTCATTTGTTGAATCGCTACCAATTGTACAATGGATTCACTAAGTCAGAAACCTTCCCTGCAGTGTGCACAACAACTCACCCTTGTTTCATCACAATCGGATGAATGGTATATGAACGCAGATGGAACTTTTTTGAAACGGTTTGCGCGCCGTCACTCATTTGTTGAAACTACTCGTGCGCAACCCATTATACAATGGACTTACTAAATCAGAAACGTTCCCTGCAGTGTGCACAACAACTCACCCAAGTTTCATCGCAATAGGAAGAATATTAGGCCTATATTAACGCATACGGGACTTTGTTGAAGCGATTCGCGTGCCTTCGCTCATTAGTTGAGTCTACTCGTGCGCTACATATTGCGCAATGGATTTTCTAAGTCAAAAACCTTCCCTGGACTGTGCACCACATCTCAGCCAAGTTTCATCGCTATCGGACGAATGGTAGGCCTAAATGAACGCGTACGGTACTTTGTTGAAACGCTTCGCGCGTCGTCGCTCATTTGTTGAATCTACTTGTGCGCTACCTATTGTAAAATATATTTGCTAAGCCAGTATCCTTCCTTAGAGTGTACTCAATATCTCACCCAAGCGTCATCGCTATCGGACGAATGGTATATGAACGCATACGTGACTTTGTTGAAACGCTTCGCGCGTCGTAGCTCATTTGTTGAATCTACACGTGCGCTGCCTATTGTAAAGTGGATTTACTCAGCCATAAACCTTCCCAAAAGTGTACACAACATCTAACCCAAGTTTCATAGCTATCGGACGAATGGTATATGAATGTATACGGGACTTTCTTGAAACGTTTTGCGTGTCGTCACTCATTTGTTGAATCTACTCGTGCGCTATCTACTGTGAAATGTATTTACTCACCCAAGTTTCATTGCTATCGGATGAATGGTGTATGAACACATACGGTACATTGTTGAAACGGTGTGCGCGTCGTCGCCCATTTGTTGAAGCTACTCGTGCGCTACCTATTGTAATGTGGATATACTAAGCCAGAATCCTTCCTTAGAGTGTACTCAAAATCTCACCCAAGTTTCATTGCTATCGTACGAATGGTATATGAACACATACGGGACCTTGTAGAAACGCTTCGCGCGTAGTCGCTCATTTGTTGCATCTACTCGTGTGCTACCAATTGTAAAGTGGATATACTGAACCCATGTACCATTGGTTCATGGGGTCGAATCCATGTATTTTGGTGAAAGGAAAGAAAGAAATATACTGTCTTCAGAGGAACATAGAAAGATTTTATACAAGAGAGCAAGCATAACGTTGTGTAAGAGACTGGAGCCAGGTGGCCAGGAAATGAGATCACGCATGACGCACCGCTTGGAGCCTATCATAGCAATAATTAGAACGAGTGGAATTTTCCGTCGGAGAGACGAAGAGCTTGTTTCGGAAATTAACCTTACGATTGCAGTAAAATGGCAACCGCGCAGCTGTGCCACAGAAGAATAATTAGATTTAACCCATTTGCAAGAATAATATTAACTAAAGAAATACATCATTGTAAATCATTTCGGATTAGAGATTTTTGTGTGGAGAAAGATGTTATTATAAAGGCCTAGATAAGGAGTGCAGACGTGGCCATACGTCATTGGGGGTTCCCCGAGACCCGAGGAGGGGGGAATTAAAAATCAACTGTAACACCCGCACAGCTCAGGACCAAATTTTATTTAATATCTCAGAACTGCACGATCGATTTTCATGTGCAGAGAGGTCATTTTACGTTTAGAAAACAAGCTTTCCAGAGATATAATTTTTATATGTGTGCGACCATTACTTCAAAAGTTGGTTCTGGAAAAGGCATGTGTTTTGTCTTTTTGTACCCAAAGAGTATAAAAGTCCTGGCAGAACCAAGCCAATCATGCAGTCTACAAGCATTCCTTGAGGGGAGACGCTGTATCACATCGTATAGACAGTATCCGACAGCCCGAGGGCGTCGCTGTATCGACAACCAACGTGCACCCGTAAGGAGTGGCCGATAAGTATTATTATAGTATCGCCGTGTGGAGAATTAGGAAAATCCTAAATACAGGATCTAGTTCCGCCAGTATCAATCTTACAGTGAAAATTTCAGTAATTACAGTCAAAGCAGGCTGCGAACTTAGAGAACAGGCGATAGGTCTTCAAAATATAGTTAAATTAAACGACCGAAAGTATCGTAACGTTTTGAAGTACCATAACAGCGAGATAAACATTCTATCAACTTTAAAGAACCCGATCAGGGTCAGACAGAATAAGGTTCGCATAGTATTCTGAAAAGATAGGAATTCGAGAACAGAATAATCTGAAAGGAGAAGTAAATTCTAGACATTGTTTCAAGAAAACAAACGAACTATAAAAAGCACTAAGTTACGAGGAGTAATAGATGCTAGACCAACCAATAGGGTCTAGAAAGAAGCAGTTCGAGCTAATAATAATAATAGCTGATCGTCAGGATACCGGATTTGAAGGAGTACTATTCCAGGGAGGAGGTAGATTGTTCGAGACTTTCACATTCTTGTCAGATAGGAAGCCGACATTTACTAGTTTCACCCTTGGAGACGGGGAGTCAAGAAATCACGTGTGAAAGGCCTAATAAAAGCCTTAGTGGTTAGAATCTGTGTAGTGTAAATATATAAAATTTGTGTTAAAGAGTAATGTTTCAGTGATTATATTGTGTATCATAGAAGAATACACAAGTGTATTTTAAAATGTTACCAGTGTTTAATGTATATGATTTATATGTGTGTCAAGATATGTCAGTGTATGAAATGAATTTGTGCAAGATGGTTTAATCACAAATTGTGGGCGAAATGAAACATCGTTGGAAAGTACGGTCGTGGACCGATCTGAACATGTGAGTAACCATTTTCATTATGTTTTGTGTTGGGAAGTGTTTGTGTACAATCCACCTGAATTTGAGAAATAGGGATGTTTTTGAATAACAAATAACAGAATAGGAGCGCGGTCTGAACAAATAAAAATTGAGAAATTATAAAATAATTATGTGAAATGAATAAATCTTTTAGTGGAAATGTATGAGATAAAATATCAGCGTATTTGATAAATGTTATAAAAGCGAGCGTAATAATAATAATAATAAAAACTATATAAATGAAGATTAAGTTGAATTATATGAAAGTAATAGCTTTTGAGCTCTAGTAAAAGTATAAAGACAGGGTATGAATACATGTTCTTAAAGTATAGCGATTATTGTCACGGGAGAGGATTAATATAAAAATTGAGATATAGATCAATTGTTGATGTTGAATTTATCAGTTCTTTGGAAGACGCTTGGCCTTAAAGTAATGTATAGCGCCATGTAGCGCATTAAAGTAAATTGTCACGCTAGGAAGGCGTTGAATCTAAATGCACTTGGTAAATTAATTATGAGGGACAGTTGATTGCGGTAATTGAGCTATGATAAAGTCCTCCATTAGTGATGTAGATCACGAGGCGTTGTATAAAGGGTACGAATTTATTGTATTGATGAGCGCAGGTTAGACCGAGGTCGCCCTAAGCCGCGAATTAAAGTCCTCCAATATGGGATGTAGTTCCCGAGGCAGTGAAAGAATCGAACCAAGGTTCGTTTGTGTAAAGCCCTAAATATTGTTGTTGTATTGAATTATTCTTACCCCTCAATGATGACACTTCATAATTAATAAATGCCAAGGTTACGAAAGTGTTCTATGAACCTAAATAATGTTGTAAAAATAAAATGAAAGAAACGCCAGGTCTGTCCAGAGAACTGTGTAGAAGAAATAGCTGTTTTAAAAGCATGAATGTAACTGTCCCGTGTGGGCAAGGCTTGAGCCTCCCCTCTAGGCAATAAATTGCGCCGAGTGGTTACGGTCCGACCCCTCGTTATTGTAAGTGTGGTAGGTCGGAGAGGACCTTCTGTGAGAAGTAATAATACACCGTGAGTGTTTAGAAGTTGTAAATGACCCGGGATTCGAACCGAGGTTCTTGTAGATGAAAGTACCGCTTGCCAGTTCAGATCGTAGCTTTCTTATGTGATAATGGTCTTTTAAGACAAATAAATAAAAATCCCTAATGTAATGTTGTATTGATGTAGGATTTCACGAGTTCAATGAGGACAATTAGATTTCGGGAGTGATCTTAATTTTTGACTTTGTTCAAGTAGTCTTCTGTAACTCTGGAGTACACAAGTGTTTTCCCAATCACTGTAGTGAATTTGTTAACTTGAGAGGGGTGGTAACGTGAGAACATTGTGAAATGCCCAAAAATTCAAGTAAAGGAGTAACATTTACTTTAAAATAAGATTATATATTGTTTGATTATAAGAAACTCATAAAATAGATATTGAGGTGTGTAAAAGTGTAACACATTTTATATTGGAAAGTATCGAGCCATTGGAGCTCGTGAGTGTATTGAATTTTTAAAGAGATATTTTATGGAAGTGAAAGGAATTATGAGTTTGTTGGTTTGAAGGAAACCATGTATTTTAATATAATATTTGTTTGATTTTATGTATTCCTTGTTCACTTTGAACAAGTTAGAAGGATTGGTCAGTAGTTTATTTGTTTAATTTGTTTGTAGCGCCGTAATTTTGGTTAATTAAATGTTTTATAATACGAGTTGATTTTGTTTTTATTTTGGAAGTGTATCCTCTATTTAATCCAAAATGTGTAAGTCACAGAGTGGGAGAACATACCATAACCCCGAAAATCCCGATTTGAGCACTGCTGGCATACTGTGATTTGCATATTTCCTGTTAAAAGGGCACAATACTAAGCCAGAATCCTTCCTTAGAATGTACTCAATATCTCACCCAAGTTTCATCGCTATCGGCCGAATGGTATATGAACGCATACGGGACTTTGTTGAAACGCTTCGCGCGTCGTCGCTCATTAGTTGAATCTACTCGTGCGCTATCAATTGTTAAATGGATTTACTAAGCCAGAAACCTTCTCTGGAGTGTACACAACATCTCACCAAAGTTTCATAGCTATCGGACGAATGGTATATGAACGCATATGGGACTTTGTTGAAACGCTTCGCGCGTCGTAGCTCATTTGTTGAATCTAATTATTGTGCGCTGCCTATTGTAAAGTAGATTTACTAAGCCAGACACCTTTCCTCGAGTGTACACAACATCTCACCAAAGTTTAATCGCCATCGGACGAATGGTATATGAACGCATACGGGACTTTGTTCAAACGTTTCGCGCGTCGTAGCTCATTTGTTGAATCTAACCATGCGCTGCCTATTGTAAAGTAGATTTACTAAGCCAGACACCTTTCCTGGAGTGTACACAACATCTCACCCAAGTTTCATCCCTATCGGACTGATGGTATTTGAACGCATACGTGACTTTGTTGAAACGCTTCGTGCGTCGTAGTTCATTTGTTGAATATACTCTCGCGTTGCCTATTGTAAAGTGGATTTACTGAGCCAGAAAATCCCTGAAGTGTACACAACATCTAACCCAAGTTTCATAGCTATCGGACGAACGGTATATGAATTCATACGGGACTTTGTTGAAACGCTTTGCGTGTCGTCACTCATTTGTTGAATCTACTCGCGCGCTATCTACTTTGAAATGAATTTACTAAGTTAGAAACCTTCCCTGGAGTGGAAACAACTTCTCACCCAAGTATCATCGCAATCGGATGAAAGGTTTACGAACAAATACGGGACTGTGTCGAAATGCTTCGCGCGTCGTCGCTCATTTGTTGAATCTACTCGTGCGCTGCCTATTGTAAAATGGATTTACTAAGCCAGAAACCTTCCTTGGAGAGTAATCAACATCTCCCCAAGTTTCAGCGCAATCGGATGGGTGGTGTATGAACGCATTGGAGACATACACACCCACACACCCACATACATAGTATCAAGTAACATTGATTTATATATATACTAGCAGAAGTAACCGTTCCTCGAACGGTGTTCGTTGTTAACACCAGACATTATCAATTGAGCTACTGTGACAATGATTAGCGCTTTGTCATTCCTTCAAGTTTATCAGAACGAAGTTAATTTTCTGGGAATATCACACACACGGCTAATTTAAGGCCCATAAAATGTATTTTTCGGAGACCCTTTATAGATTCCCGAATTTTGTGTCTCACATTGAGGAGCGCAACATATGCTTCGGTCGTCCTTCTAGGATAATTTTTATATTTCGCCTATTTTAGCATGTATTGAGAAGTTTTTCTCTATATCCACCCTTCTACTGTATGAAAAGTGCAGTAAAGAGTTTTATAAATGATTGGTTTATTGACTCTCATGGTTACCATACCTAATTTTACGATGCTCCAAGCATCCGAGCACGAGTTATAGGGGTAGGCTCCATAAAGATACAAAAAAAACAGACAGACAATTCTATTGTCTACAACATATTACCGAGATATCCAAATATGGGTATATCTACCACACAGTATCAAACAAAATCATCCTTACGATGACCCCGTATGTCGACAAAAAAAAAGTTAAATTGTGCTCTCAGACTAAATTCACCTAACGTGTACTTCCCGACGTGAAATAGAATTGAAAGCCTTGTAGACGATGCGCAATACACGTCACATAACCACTGACCCTCTACGTTGTTCTAGGTGCCCATACACAGGAAGACCCCTTTCATAAATTATAAAGGCTTGTGGTGCATGAAAATTCAGGTTCTTTAGCCTCAAATTGCCCAAATTCCTAAAAGCCTAAAAAAAATGCTGGTTCAATTCAAGAATTTTTGAAAATAATGTTGCTGTTTGGGGATATAATAGACCTTCTGTACTATATGTCGAACGTGAAAATTGCATGAAAAAATTCTAGGTTACCCCTTGACCCCCTTAATTGCATTGATGAATTGTACAGTCTACGTTAGGTCCGTGATAACCTTATAGCCATTTGCAAACTTTCACAGAAATGTAATAAATGGAGTGACATTGCTTCTTACAGAAATAGAAGGAAAGTTGTAAGCCATCCCTTGATATACTGTTCTCATGGTTACCGATTTGCATTCCTTCATTAGTTTGTTAAATTAAATTAAATTAGTTTTCTGGGAATATTTTAGAAACTGTTGGATTTAGAGCCTTATAATGTAGTTTTCGAGGACCCCTTAGGGCCCCCGAGTTTTGTTTCTGGCACCGAGGGGATTTGTCTCGTCGTTGTACGCCATAATATAATACTAATAATAATATAATATAGGGAGAAATTATAACACCTGTTTTTAGCCTACTTTCGATTTTTGCAAAAAATGAAAGTAGACTTATGAGATCAACACAGGGCGAAAAAAGTGTGTCTGTCTGTGTGTGTGTATGTGTGTGTGTGAGTCTGTGTGTGTGTGTGTCTGTGTGTCTGTGTGTGTGTGAGTGTGTGTACTCTGAATGTCTGTCCCCCCCTATCAATTCGAACACGGTGAATGCGAATTGAACGAAATTTGGTACAAAGGTAGCACTAGCAAAGGACACCTCAGTGTCATGTTTTATATCGCCGCCATCTTGACGGAAACGTAATGGCGGCCTCACAAATGTTCAAAGCTTAAATCAAATTACGACTAACCTAATCATCCGATCTCTACCAAATTTTGCAACAACATTCCTATATAGGGGAAGCATCATTTGACCAAACCAATAGGTCATCAGCGTAATAGTTTGCGGATGGCGGCCATCTTTGTGTGAAAATCGATTCCCCCTATTAATTCGAACACGGTGCAACCGAATGGAACGAAATTTGGTACAGAGGTAGTACTAACAAAAGGCACCTCAGTGTCATGCTTTATATCGCCGCCATCTTGACGGAAACGTAATGGCAGCCACACAAATGTTCAAAGCTTAAATCAAATTACGACTAACTTAATCATCCGATCTCTACCAAATTTTGCAACAACTTACCTTCATGGAGGGAGCATCCTTTGACCAAACTAATAGGTCATCAGCGTAATAGTTTGCGGATGGCGGCCATCTTTGTGTGAAAATCGATTCCCCCTATTAATTCGAACACGGTGCAACCGAATGGAACGAAATTTGGTACAGAGGTAGTATTAACAAGAGGCACCTCAGTGTCATGTTTTATATCGCCGCCATCTTGACGGAAACGTAATGGCGGCCACACAAATGTTCAAAGCTTAAGTTAAATTACAACTAACATAACCATCCGATCTCTACCAAACTTTGCAACAACATACCTTTATGGAGGGAGCATCCTTTGACCAATCTAATAGGTTATTAACCTAATAGTTTGGGGATGACGGCCATCTTTATTTCAAAATTGATTCCCCCTATTAATTCGAACACGGTGGAACCGAATGGAACGAAACTAGGTACAGAGGTAGCACTAGCAAAGGGCACCTCAGTGTCATGTTTTAAATCGCCGCCATCTTGAATTTAACGTAATGGCGGCCACACGAATGTTCAATGCTTAAATCAAATTACGATTAACCTAATCATCCGATCTCTTCCAAATTTTGCAACTACATACCTTTATGGAGGGAGCATTCTTTAAACAATCTAATAGGTCATCAGCTTAATTGTTTGCGGATGGAAGCCATCGTTGTGTGAAAATCGATTCCCCCTATTAATTCGAACACGGTGCAACCGAATGGAACGAAATTTGGTACAGAGGTAGTACTTACAAAATGCACCTCAGTGTCATGTTTTATATCGCCGCCATCTTGATGGAAACGTAATGGCGGGCACACAATTGTTCAAATCTTAAATCAAATTACGACAAACCTAATCATCCGATCTCTACCAAATTTTGCAACAACATACCCTTATGCGGGGAGCATCCTTTAACCAAACCAATAGGTCATCAGCGTAATAGTTTGCGGATGGCGGCCATCTTTGTTTGAAAATCGATTCCCCCTATTAATTCGAACACGGTGCAACCGAATGGAACGAAATTTGGTACAGAGGTAGCACTAGCAAAGGGCATCTCAGTGTCATGATTTATATCGCCGCCATATTGTCAGAAACGTAATGGCGGCCACACAAATGTTCAAAGCTTAAGTTAAATTACGACTAACATAACCATCCGATCACTACCAAATTTTGCAACAACATACCTTTATGGAGGGAGCATCCTTTGACCAATCTAATAGTTTATTAGCCTAATAGTTTGCGGATGGCGGCCATCTTTATGTCAAAATGGATTCCCCCTATTAATTCAAACACGGTGGAACCGAATGGAACGAAATTTGGTACAGAGGTAGCAATAGCAAAGGCACCTCAGCGTCATGTTTTATATTGCCGCCATCTTGACTGAAACGTAATGGCGGCCACACGAATTTTCAAAGCTTAAATCAAATTACGATTAACCTAATCATCCGATCTCTACCAAATTTTGCAACTACATACCTTTATGGAGGGAGCATCCTTTGACCAATCTAATAGGTCATTCGCCTAATAGTTCGCGGATGGCGGCCATCTTTATGTCAAAATGGTTTCCCCCTATTAATTCGAACACGGTGGAACCGAATGGAACGAAATTTGGTACAGAGGTAGCACTAGCAAAGGGCACCTCAGTGTCATGTTCTATATCGCCGCCATCCTGACTGAAACGTAATGGCGGCCACACGAATGTTCAATGCTTAAATCAAATTACGATTAACCTAAACATCCGATCTCTACCAAATTTTGCAACTACATACCTTTACGGAGGGAGCATCCTTTGACCAATCTAGTAGGTCATTCGCCTAATAGTTTGCGGATGGCGGCCATCTTTGTGTCAGAATCGATTCCCCCTATTAATTCAAACACGGTGAAACCGAATGGAACGAAATTTGGTACAGAGAGAGCACTAGCAAAGCTCATCTCAGTGTCATGATTAATATCGCCGCCATATTCACAGAAACGTAATGGCGGCCACACAAACGTTTAAAGCTTAAATCAAATTACGACTAACATAACCATCCTATCTCTACCAACCTTTGCAACAACATACCTTTATGGAGGGAGCATCCTTTGACCAATCTACTAGGTCATTAGCCTAATAGTTTGCGGATGGCGGCCATCTTTATGTCAAAATTGATTCCCCCTATTAATTCGAACACGGTGGAACCGAATGAACGAAATTTGGTACAGAGGTAGCACTAGCAAAGGTCACCTCAGTGTCATGTTTTATATCACCGCTATCTTGACGGAAACGTAATCGCGGCCACCCAAATATTAAAAGCTAAAATGTAATTACGACCAACCTAATAATCTAGTCTCTACCAAATTTTGCAACACCATATCTTTATGTGGGAAACATATTCTGACCAAACTGCAAGATCATCAGCCCAATAGTTTGCAGATGGTGGCCAAGTATGTGTGCAAATCGATTCCCCCTATCAATTCAAACACGGTGAAACCGAAATGAACGAAATTTGGTACAGCGGTAGCACTAGCAAAAGGGCACCTCATATTCATGTTTAATATCCCTATAGCACGTTGTATTTCAACAAGCTACTACAACCAACACTCAATCATACTCCTTGAAAAGGACAATGAGTTATAACAATACCCATGCATTTAAGAGAATGTAGGCTATATGTTCTTAACTGAACATCTTGTTTAAAATTATTAATGCAGCGAATGGCCATGTACTTTTCTTTTCAGGACGGGTCAGGGAAGGGATATTATCAGAGAAAGAAGCATTCAATCTCGCATGAGCAAAATTGAAATGGCCTACCATTTAACTAAGGACATCTATAATAAAAGGTCAATGTCCTTCAACGCAAAACTACAACATTACTGCAGTGTCATCCGTCCCGAGGTCTTGCATGCTTCTGAATGCTTCACGATGAACAAAAAAGGCTTGGTCGAGAAACTGGAGGCCAAAGAAAGAAAAATGTTGAGAAAGATATTGGGTTCCATCAAAGAGAATGGGGAATACAGAAGACGGCATAACCATGAACTATATACTCATGTGGAGAAGATAAGTAACGTCATCCGGAAGAGAAGGATACCATTTCTTGGGCATGCGAAGCGAATGAGCCCAGCGAGACTGACCAACCGCAACATAACTTACTTTCAGGAGAGGAAAACAAAATGGGCCTGGTTCATAGAACTGGATAAAGATCTGAAAGAAGTGGGGATTACACCAATAGACATTCAGGAGCGCGCCCCACTCAAAAGGAAACTTCAAGCTTGCATAGGTTTCCAAGAAACACCGAACTGAAAACGGGAAAGATTTGGACCCAGGAACGAAAGGAAGTCCACCGAGAACGAATGCGGGCGTACTGGGCAAACATCAAAGCCAGTAGGAGACAGTGGGATTGACGCGGTCCATAGATGGCCCATACGAAATGAATGAATGAATAATATGGGGATAGAAATATAATAGACCTGCCGTACCACACCCGCAGGTGTAAATAGCGTGAAAAAATTCTTGAGTACCCCTTGATCCCCTTAAGCGCGTTAAACGTATTGATGAATTTTACGGTTTAATTTGGTTCCGTGATAACCTTCTAGCCGTTTGAAAACTTTCACACTAATGTAATTAATGGAATTGCATTGCGCCTTACAGCAATAGATGGACCTCTGAGAATCTGTTGCCATGGTAACTGGCTAGCATTTGTTCATTAGTTTATTAAATGAAATTAGTTTTCTGGGAATATCTCAAAAACGGTTGGTCTTAGGGCCCTAAAATGTGGTTTTCGGGTACCCGAGATTTGTCTCTCACATTGAGGGGATGAAAATGAGCTTTGTCTCGTCCTTCTACGCCTATTTCAGCATGTATTTTAAGGGGGTAGGCCCCCTTTTATGAGGGGTACGGAGAAGAGTTATATCAATGATAAGTGTCGTGCCTCTGATGGATATCTGTACCAAATTTTACGTTGATACACCCAGCCGTTCTCGAGTTATAAGGGAACAAAGTTGTCCACAGACGAACAAACAAACAGACAGACAGACGAAAAAAATATTCCGCGCTCATCCTTCAAAAACAGTCTGAAACGCGTTAACAACTCAATTTTCCGTAGAAATTCAGAGAAAAACAGACAAACTTTCATTTTTATATATAGAGAGATATACTGCACCGTTCCGTGTTGACCGTGTTTTATTGCACAAATTTAGGTTTCACTCGCTAACCGTTGGAGATATACGAAAAGTGATAAGGACCTTTCGGATAGAAAATTAAATGTTAAAGCTCATGTATGCCATCAAAAGTTTGCTATTTCTTAGCGTTCTCTTTTTATTTGAAATGGAATTATGAAATTTTGAAACCAAAGGGTGTAGTGACGTCACTAAAATGGTCGCCATTTTTAGCCTACTTTCTATTTTTGCAAAAAATGAAAGTAGACTTATGAGATCAACACAGGGCGAAAAATTGTGTGTCTTTCTGTGTGTGTGTGTATGTGTGTGTGTGAGTCTGTGTGTGTGAGTCTGTGTGTGTGTGTTTGAGTGTGTGTACTCTGAATGTCTGTCCCCCCTATCAATTCGAACACGGTGAAACCGAATTGAACAAAATTTGGTACTGAGGTAGCACTAGCAAAGGCCACCTCAGTGTCATACTTTGTATCGCCGCCATCTTTACCAAAACATAATGGCGGCCACTCAAACGTTTAAAGCGTAAAATCAAATTACGGCTAAACTAATCATCTGATCTCGACCAAATTTGGTGACAACATACCTTCATATAGGACGCGTCTTTCACCCAAAATGCAATGTCATCGGCCGTGCCATTTCAGGATGGTGGCCGTGTGAATTATACAACCATTTTAATCAATAGCTTAAGACCCACCAATTCCGATTATCGAGCCTAGGGTGGTTTAAGCTATCCTGAAGGTCATGATCCGTTATTTATTATAATTTAATATTATAATATTATACTGTATGAGTGGCTTAAAAGAGCTGAGCCGTCTGTATCACACGACAAGATGGCAGCTGTCCTCATGTGCCTGTCTTATATTTCAGTAGTTTTAGTATGTTGTATGTGATATACCCTGCTGATACAATAATATAAACTTTGTATGAAATGATCTTTAATGAAGATGTACTGCAGTGAAGAAATCGTTTATTTAAAGTCATTATTTGCCAACTGGTTGTATCTAATAGGTCAGTTAAGAACACAATGATGTTAAGGATAGGGTTAGCTCTGGGCTAGCGTGTTGGTTTGTCACGCAGTTGACTGGGGATCGAATACTGCTACAGTTAACTTTCTTTTCTTGAATTCTTTTACAAATGATGTGCACGAGCTCTTTCCACAGATACTGAATAAGATGTCATTTAGCTCAAAAGAGAGGCTAATGTATACACTCGTTTATTAATATAATCACAGCCCCAGCATCGCACATAAACATAAGACACTAGCTGAAGTACCCGTGCTTCGCTACGCGTCATAAATAAATTAAAATATGAAGGTGACAGTTAAAACAGGGGATAGGCGAGGTGCTGCGCAGAGGGAGATTAAGGATGGAATATTTTGTCCAACTACTCCGCTCGGCGTTGACCGTGTTTTATAGCACAAATTTAGGTTTTACTCGCTAACGGTTGGAGATACCTTTCGGATAGAAAATGCAATTTTTAACCTCGTATATACGCTCTATCAAAGTTCCAACGTTCACCACTAGGTATCATTGATATCTGGTGGCGAAACTTGGAACTACTTGAAATTAAACGGAACTTGTAGATCACCCTTTAGGGCATCCGCTGGAAGCAGCTACAGATTCAGGCGAGCCGAACATGTCCTCGGACACTCCCGGCACCAAAAGCCATACGATAAATAAATAATAAACCATCAAAAGTTTGCTATTTCTTAGCGTTCTCTTTGTATTTGAAATGGAAAAATGAAAGTTTTAAACCAAAGGGTGTAGTGAAGTCACTAAAATGGTCGCCATCTTTCAATAGTACAAAGTATTGAAATCAAAAGTAACCTATATGTTAACCAGGTAAATCAGCTACTTCCATGTAAAATTCATGTAAATCGGACCAGTGGTACTTGCGTGATTGAGTAATACAAAGACGCACATCATCTCATTTTTAGACTCGCTTCGCTCGCGTCATAGTCGTGTCATATTGTTATGCAATGAAATGCAGGTTTAACCCCATTAACACCCCTTTAGAACCTGAATATCCAAAAATCCCTCCTTGGTAGACGTTTTCGACACACAACAAACATATCCCCAAAATATCATTCTTCTAACTTTAATCGTTTGGGTTGGTCGATGAGAGTGAACATCCAAAAATCCTTCCTTAGGGGACGTTTTCCTTCCAGAATTTCACCCCTCCCCATAGGCCCCTTAAATTGGATTTATGAAAAAAACGGTCGAAAACATATTTATTTTATTTATTTATTTATTTATCTTTAAGCTGATTGATTTCCTCCGAGTTTCAAACTCCTCGCCTATGTCGTAAAAGAGATACACGGTCCGTTAGGAATCTTTCAACCCCCACTTTTCATCCCTTTCACCTCATAATATACACTACATCGAAAAACCATTAGACATGTGTCAGCTTATTTTTAATGATTAGTATATATGCCAAGTATCACATCCCCAAATGAAACCACTCGTGAGATATTGTTATTCAATGAAATGCACGTTTACCCCCCTTAACACCTATTTAGAACCTGAATATTCAAAACTCTTTCCTTAGTGGACGTTTTCGACATACAACGAACATATCCCCAAAATTTCATGTTTCTAACTTTAATAAATTTGGCTGGGCTATGATGAGTGAGTCAGTCAGTCAGGACATTTCCTTTCATTTATTTTTGATAATTTCACCCCTCCCCATGAACCCCTTAAATTGGATTTATGAAACAAACGGTCGAACACCTATTTACTTATTTAAAGCTGTTTTCCCCCTGAGTTTGATGAGTGAGTAAGTGAGTCAATCACTTAGGACACTTTCTTTCCTGTTTTTTCCCCGGAATTTCACCTCTCTCCAAGGACCCCTTAAATCGGATTTATGAAAAAAAAAACAGTCGAACACCTATTTACTTGTATTTTAAGCTGTTCTTTTTCCGCCGAATTTCAAACTTCTCGCCTATGTCCTTTAAGAGATACACGCTCCGTCAAGAATCCCTCAACCCCCAATTTTCACCCCTATCACCTCATAATATACACCACATCGATGAACCCTTAGACATATGTCTGATTATTTTTAATGATTAGTTTATATACCGAATATCACATCCCCTAAGAAACAACTCATGACATATCGTTATTCAATGACATGCACGTTTACCCCCTTAACATCTTTTTAAAACCCGAATAAACAAAAATCATTCCTTAGTTGACGTTTTCGACATACAGCGAACATATTCCCAAAATTTCATTTTTCCAACTTTAATAGTTTTCGCTGGGCGTGATGAGTGAGTGAGTCAGACAGGACATTTTCTTTCAATTATTTTTACCAGAATTTCACCCCTCCCCATGTGCCCCTTAAATTGGATTGATGAAAAAACGCTTGAACACCTATTAACTAATTTTTAATGCTGTCATTTTCCCCTGAGTTTGGTGAGTGAGTGAGTTAGTCAGTTAGGACGCTTTCTCTCCTTTTTTCCCCAGAATTTCACCCCACTCCATTGCCCCCTTAAATTAATTTATGAAAAAACGGTCGAACACCGATTTACTTATCTTTTTAGCTGATGATTTTTCGCTGCGTTTCAAATTTCTCGCCTATGTCGTTTAAGAGATAGGCCTACACGCTCCGTTAGGAATCCTTCAACCCCCACTTTTCACCCCTTTCACCTCATAATAATACACCACATCGAAAAACCCTTAGACACATGTCTGCTTAGTTTTAATGATTAGTTTATATGCCGAGTATCACATCCACAAATGAAACCAATCGGGAGATATTGTTATTCAATGAAATTCAGGTTTAACCCCCTTAAGACCCCTTTAGAGCCTGAATATCCTAAAATCCTCCCTTAGTGTACGGTTTTGACATACAACGAACATATCCCCAAAATGCCATTTTTCCAACTTCAATATTTTTGGCTGGGCTCTGATGAGTGATTGAATGAGTCAGGACATTTTCTTTCATTTTTTTTCCTTCAGAATTTCACCCCTCCCGATGAACCCCTTCAATTTGATTAATAAAAAACTGTCGATCAGCTATTTACTTACTTTAAAGCAGTATTTCCCCCTGAATTTGATGAGTGAGTCAGTCAGTCAATCAGTTAGGACATTTTCTTTCCTGTCCCACCCCCCCCCCCCCCCACAGAATTTCACCCCTCTCCATGGGCCTCTTAAATTGGATTTATGAAAAAACGGTCAAACACATATTTACTTATTTTTATGCTGATTTTTTCCCGCTGAGTTTCAAAGTCCTCGCCTATGTCGTTTAAGACATATACGCTCCGTTAGAAATCTTTCAATCCCTACTTTTCACCCCTTTCACCTCATAATATACACCACATAGAAAAACCCTCCGACTCGTGTCTTCTTAATTTTAATGATGAGTTCATATGCCGTGTATCACATCCCCCAATGAAACCAATCGGGAGATATTGTTATTCAATGAAATGCAGGTTTAACCCCATTAAGACCCCTTTAGAACCTGAATATCCGAAAATCCTCCCTTAGTAGACTGTTTTGAAATACAATGAACATATCCCCAAACTGTCATGTTTCTAACTTCAATAATTTTGGCTGGGCGATGATGAGTGAGTGAGTGAGTCAGGACATTTTCTTTCAATTTTCTTTTTTCAGAATTTCACCCCTCCCCATGAACCCCTGAAATTTGATTTATGAAAAAAACTGTCGAACTGCTATTTACTTACTTTAAAGCAGTTTTTCCCCCTGAGTTTGATGAGTGAGTCTGTCAGTCAATCAGTTAGGACACTTTCTTTCCTGTTTCTCCCCGCCCCCTCCAGAATTTCACCCCTCCCCATGGGCCCCTTTAATTGGATTTATGATAAAACGGTCAAACACATATTTACTTATTTTTATGCTGATTTTTTCCCGCTGAGTTTCAAACTCCTCGCCTATGTCGTTTAAGAGATACACGCTCCGTTAGGAATCTTTCAATCCCCACTTTTCACCCCTTTCACCTCATAATATACACCACATCGAAAAACCCTCCGACTCGTGTCTTCTTAATTTTAATGATGAGTTTATGTGCCGAGTATCACATCCCCCAATGAAACCAATCGGGAGATATTGCTGTTCAATGAAATGCAGGTCTACCCCCTTAACACCCCTTTAGAACCAGAATATCCAAAAATCCTCTCTTAGAGGGCATTTGCGGCCCTTGGGGAAGCTGCATACCAAATTTCATTCCAATCCGTTTGATGGTTTCTGAGATTTCGTGATGAATGAATGAGTGAGTGAGTGGTATTTGACAAATATATAGTGGAAGATAGTGTCAAGTCTTTGTTATGCTAAACTCGGTTGACAGTGCTGTGTGAGAAGTTGAGTAACTAACGTGATTTCAAGTAAAGATCCTCATTTTATATACCGGTAGTGCAGAGCGCAAATGGCATCCAGTCGCCCGTGTCTCGACTTGACCTATGTTGCCATGGAAACTATCCGCCTTGCCATTCCTTCATGAGTATATTAGCCTACTTTCGATTTTTGCAAAAAATGAAAGTAGACTTATGAGATCAACACAGGGCGAAAAAAGTGTGTCTGTCTGTGTGTGTGTATGTGTGTGTGTGAGTCTGTGTGTGTGTGTATGTGTGTGTGTGAGTCTGTGTGTGTGTGTGTCTGTGTGTGTGTGAGTGTGTGTACTCTGAATGTCTGTCCCCCCCTATCAATTCGAACACGGTGAATGCGAATTGAACGAAATTTGGTACAAAGGTAGCACTAGCAAAGGACACCTCAGTGTCATGTTTTATATCGCCGCCATCTTTACTAAAACTGAATGGCGGCCACTCAAACGTTCAAAATTTAAAATCAAATAACGACTAACCAAATCATCCGATCTCTACCAAATTTGGTAACAACATACCTTCGTATAGGATGCGTCTTGTGACCAAACTACAAGGTCGTCCGCCATACCATTTCAGGATGGTGGCCGTGCGAATTATGCAAACTTTATAATCCATATCATGGGACCCACCAGTTCCGATTATCGAGCCGAGAATCGTTTTAACTGTTCTAAAGGAAGAGGCACGTTCGAAATTAAAAGTTTATTTTGTAATACTATAGTGCAGACGTGATTTTAAAAAGCTGAGCTGATTCAGTAATAAGACAAGATGGCAGCGGATATCTTGTGCCTGACTTATATTTCACTAATTTGAGTATTGCATGCAATATAGCGTACTGATAGAAAATAAATAAACTTTGTATGAAATGCTTTATATATAAATAATATACTCCAGTGATGAAATCGTTTAGTATAAATCATTATTTGCTAACAAGTTCTATGTAAGTCATTTTATATAGAACGATATTCGTTGACACAATTAGCTCAGTGGTAGAGCGTTAGCCTATCGCACAAATGCCTATGGTTCAAACCCGATCAGAGCTACGTTTTTTGCTTGAAATGTTATATGTTTATTGTTTTGTAATGACTCATATGTTTTAAAATTAAGCGTTATATTGTGCATATTATGGTGTAAAATATATATTTAATTAAAACATAATTCGCCAGCAGATTTACTCGAGACATCTAGCTGCCAAAATGCTAAGATGGCGGACGAGATCGAAAGTCGGTTGCAAATTGCTCTCAGATTTCTACAGAATACCGCTGATGTAGGTGGATATATGAAGAAAGAAACTAAAGATAATATTCATAAAATGGTGAGTGTCATTGTAAATTGTTTTAATGACATGAAAATCATGCTAGTTACTAACATTAGTACGAGAAATCAGTTTCCTCAGCAAGAGGTCAATGAGGTTATCCAAAAGGATGGTATATCCATGTTAGATAGAATACCTACTGAACTGGTGGCGCCATCTCACGGCAACTCGCCTAGTTTACATAGCAATAGTCAGTCGCATGACGGATCACAGAACATTCAGAAGAATGAAGGAATGAACTCGAAGACGACACCTAGTGAGCGACGAGTTGATGCAATTGGTACAGAACAACGTGGTCATCATCAGGTGCTATCTAGCGGACACTCGCAGAACAGTTCTGGGAGCAACGGACATGGCATGGAGATTACACCTTTCGAGGTGAGAGATGTGGCCATGCTTTCAGAACAGCACGTTCTGGGTCAGGAGCAATCTAGTGGCCAACCGGTCAACCTCCAATTGGGCAAAATAGATCATCTCCCCGAACACGACATGGAGGTAAGAATTACAAGGAAATTAACGCAGGATATGCAAGCCATGGTTGAGACTTTAACAGTCAATCTTAAGAGGATGGTATGTGAGGAAATTAATAAGAGAACTTCCATTCATGATACTGAACTTATCAGCCGATGTGGTAAGGACGATTTGCAAGCAATCACCTCTAATACGACATCTATGGAACCTTTGATGTATCAAAGCCGTGCATACAAAGATAGGATTGTCGATTATCGACCTGCACAACGTAAACCCCTGTACTTGAACTCGCAGTCATCAATCTCGACAACAGTAGACCCATGCTTGATCAACTCCAAAAATGGTAGTACGACAAATATAACAGAATTACAAGATGCAGAACCAAGAGCATGGTTATACACAGGGCGACTCCTCCATAACGCTACAATAGAAATGGTGCAGCGCCACCTAACCAATCTTCATGTGACAAATATAATCGAGTGTGAAGAACTTCCTACCAGCGACAAGGTTAAAGCTCTAAGAGTAGTTATACCTCTACATGAACTTCCAAAGGTCTACGTTCCAGGAGCGTGGCCGAGTGGTGTCATCGTGAGACGATATCGGCTTTTTCGCTCCCGCAATAGAGGAATTTCACTTCCAGCCTAACCAGCTTCACGTCTTACTCTGGAATGTTCAGGGTCTTAAGAGCGCCACAACATTCACTAACAATAACCTACTGCATTCTCATGATATACTTATATTACTAGAGACTCTTTCGACCAAACCCATAGACATTAATGGATTCTACGCACAGCATATACCTGCAACACAAGGGTCAAGAGGTAGACCAATGCGTGGCACCTCCTGCTACTACAAACCCAGCCTAGGTAAAATTCAGAGTACGCACCAAGAGCATGACACGTTGATAATAAACTTCGAACGGATATCAGTGATTGCCATATATGCACCGCCACTAACACCTATTGAAGAGTTGATAGCAACCATCATGCTTTCCTTGGGACACGTAGCTCTAGGCAGAGACATAATACTGGCTGGAGACCTAAACTGCAGACTAGACATTGATAATCAAAGAGCGAAAGAACTTCTTGAACTAATGACAGAGGAAGGTTTTATCCTTGTTAACAAGGTTGAAGACAGAACTTATTTTGCACATTCAGGTTGTAGCACAATAGATTTAGTTTTTTATAAAGGCTGCAACATTAAGCTTCTGAACTACACTGTATGCCTCACTTCAGAGGAGGCGCTGATAAAGAAACATTGTCCAGTCTCGACCCACTTTAACATCTCAAGATTGGATAAGAGAGAAAAACCTGAATATACTAATCCTTCTCGACAGATCGATAAAGATGTTCTTAAACAGAACTTTGAGGAATGGAAAGAACCTGATAATTGTATGGAGAAAAACAATATTGACGCAGCCGCCTTATCCCTGGAAAAGACAATTAAATCTGCATTTGTGTATCAGCGGAAAAGAAGATCGCGAATATGGTTTGATAGAGAATGCTATTTGTTGAGAAGAAGCGTCCTTGAGGCCATGCATGCAGCAAAATTCAATCAGAACCAGGAGGCAATAAAACATTACAGAATCATTAAGAAGGAATACAAAATGCTCTTATCTGTAAAACGAAATTAACATCTGGAAAAAGAGGCGAGAAGGATAATTGAAGAAGCTGTCAGCGATCCATTTCTAGCATTGAACCCTAGGAAAATACAATATAGTGGAAAAATAGAAATTATTGAATGGGAAGAACACTTCAGGAACATACTAAACGTTGAAGAAGATCTTGGCAATCCCGTGGTAGCTTTGTCAGGAACATACCGAAAAGAAATTGACCCGTTCACAATGGAGGAAGTGCACGAAGCTATTATGTCACTAAAAACAGTAAGGCCTTTGGACCCGACGGTATATGCAATGAACATGTGAAAGACTCGTCAGAGGTATTACTTTCAGCAATTTCGGACCTAATGAATCTTTGTCTTCAAATGGGTAACATCCCCTCAGCATGGAGAATTTCGACTATCAAAGTGATGTTTAAGGGGAAAGGTGACCAGTCAGATCCGAACTCCTACAGAGGGATTGCTATAGAAAAGACCAAGATGAAAATAATGACAAAGCCCCTTACGAAGAGGATCACAGAAGAAGTAGACCATAAACTCCCAGATGAACAGTTTGGATTTCGTAAAGGACGGAGTGCCTTTCATGCCATTACCAACTTACTCAATGACATTGAAGAAACACTACGACACCCTGGTGGAAAATTTCATGTTGTTTTTGTTGATTATGCAAAAGCTTTTGACATGTTAAGCAGGCCTTTAATACTCGAAAAACTGGAATCCATAGTGGGTGAGGGTAATAAACTAACGAACCTGATAAGTAACATTCTGACGACAAACTTCAAACAAATAGATGACAGTGTCTCAACCTCGAATTTGATAATGCAAACCAATGGAGTACTTCAAGGAGACCCACTTAGCCCCCTCCTGTTCAACATAGCGACATATGATGTGGTGATGGCAACTAGGCAAGGAACAGCAAATCTCACAATATTATTATACGCAGATGATATGGTCATTGGCTCGAGATCCATTACTGAAGTTCAAAAAGCCTTAGACAATCTAGATAGGTGGGCAAAGGACAACAAGATGAAAATAAACACAGAGAAAACAGTGAAAATGACGTTTCGGAAAGGAGGCAGAGAGGCTTCAGGAGACAGGATATTCCTAGGAACGACTCCCCTTAAGTCATTCAAAACATTTAAATATCTAGGATTGACAATGCAAACAACAGCAAGAGCCTACAGAGTCCACATAAAATCTCGAGCAATAGCCGCTACCAAAGCCATATATGACATCAAAACAATCACGAAGCTCTCTTTGGGAACTGCTATGACATTATTCGACGCGAAAATAACGCCCATCGCCACATATGGACTTGAAATCATATGGGAGAAATTATCCCTGGCAGACTTGAGGACGCTTGAAGCAGTCAAATCGCGCTTCCTGAAGGCTACCCTGGGGATATCGAAATATACAAAATCAAGATTAGCATATGAACTCACCAGGGAGACCTTCTTCATTGAGGACCTCTGGATGAAGACAGGGCTACCATCCACAGACGCCTGGAAAAAACTAATGCAGGAAAGAATACAGAAAAGGGACGAAATCTGGTTCGAGTTTTACACCACGGAGGCCATGATGACTAGGACATGGATGAACACAAACCAAGACTTGCGACACTTTGTCAATTCGATGGCAGTACATGGGTATCACCATAAACTGTGTAATACCGAGTACTTTCATGACCCTGATGAATCCTGCGTATGTAAATTATGCGGGGTGCAATGTAGTAGATACCACGAAATTTCTTGTGCAAATCGGGGATCATCCATTGTAAAATTTTGTGAATGACAGTTTGTTTTCATCAATATGCACAATTTGTGCGATTTATCTTTAATAAAAAGGTAACTGCACGCCGACGTACTTATTAACTTCCAGATTTTATTGAAAAGTTTCTTCTTCTGGCCGCTAGAATGCACTTGCCCTGTTAGGATTATATTGTTCGATATTTCACCACTAGATGTCACGACTAGTCTAAGTGGGGCTCCATTGATTACTATACCATTGGCATTCTATGCGCATCGAATTTGAAGAATGACAAGATGATACTACGATACATTCTTACTTTTTATTTTAAAGGGTTTGTAACAGCCTATTTTGCGTTACTTGAAAATGTTATTTGAAGTAAAGAACAAAACGATTTCACATAGTAACTGAATTCAAGCCGTTGGTGTTAGTTCAGGTTATTAATTACTACATTTATTTCAGGCAAATAGCAATCGAAAATATCCACATAGTTTGTATACACACGTCTCTGTAGGGTCATGGAAAGATTTGTTAATTCAATTAGGGTTGTGAAAGCCATGCACAACCAGACGTGTAAAGACATGCCTCAACTCAAAGTTGGATGTTGCCCACGGCAGGTCGTATATGTAATAATAATAATAATAATAATAATAATAATAATAATAATAATAATAATAATAAATGCAACCCCACATTAACGGCACTGGCCAGCAGCACGTCGGTAACTCGATAACCAACGCTCTGCTTCACCAGAATGAGACGGGTACGGGGAGCGTGGATGGGCCAACTTACCTGTATTCAGAGGTCCGGGTCACTTCCGCAGCAAAATCACCTCCAGAAGGCAAGTCCCAACAGAAGAGCTCCAAAGGAGTGGAAGGAAGATGGAGAAGGGGACAACACACACAGGCTATCGTACAAACACCCCCCAAAAACCAACGGAACTTCCGTCGGTGAAATAATGCCACAACAAAAGAATTAAAAATGGATAGTAAAAGGTTTAATATTAAAAATGTAAAGAAGACCTTCACCATAAACTGAACATGCATCAACCAACACAAATTTACAAGAAGGCCACATAGCGCCTAACATGCTTGCTTGCAAAGCCAAGAAGAGGAAAGACTTAATTTAAAATAAAAATGTTAAAGCCCAACGGTTAAAATAAAAATTACATGCACAACACAGTGAGAAAGGGCTTGATAAATTGCAAGGAAATGTAATCACGATCCGACATGCAGATGTTGAGGCCACGCCAAAAAATAAGGATTGAAATTAAATTAAATTTTAATTAAAAAAAATTAAATGGGACAGAAAATAAATAAATGATAAGCACGAAGCCGGAAAACACAAGGACATTTACCAAAAATCACAAAATTAACATCAACAAGATTACATAAAAAAAAGGGATTAAGCTAACACACAACACGTCCGCGTTTTAGACCCGCGCCACTGGATTCACACGAGACCACAATGCATCACGGTAATCAACATGGCCACACAAAAACATGCCAGATCGAAATTACGGCAAACAATTAATGAGATTAAATTTAAACATTAGCAGAAGGAAAAGAACGACGGAAAACAATTACATCTAAAAACTATTAATGCAAGTCGTTTTAAAACTGGACGGATCTTACATAGATTTAAAAAAAAAGACAATCCCAAGCTTGCCACATGAAAATAAATAATAATTTAAACGTAAAATAAATTAGAAATGTGTCTCCATACGGTACGAAGAAAAGAGAAGAAAATTAAAATAAATCAGGAACGTAATTAAAACAGCAATAAAATTAGGCCTATAAACAAATGAGGAACAGAAAAAAAATATTACTATAAGAAGATATCGGAGCTCCCTAACAAAAATAGAAATCAAGAAAAATAAAGTAACGTACCTTACATCCTTCTCAGTGGAGACACACTAATAATAAAATAATTAACATACAATATAAATAAATACTACGGCATTAATTGCCTTGAACATGGCTAACACGCCCATGTGCCGTTTCGATGTCACAAGCACTCCTGTTGTATCCAGATGCGATTTACCTTGCATATTTCTTCTTCACGGCGGAACGATGAAATTAAATTTTATGTAGCACAGGCGTTCCCATTTCTTGAATAAGTATTCACATTTAGAAAAAGCTAGGGGCTAGGCCCCCAGCGCAACGGATAGACACTCTTGCACCAGCAGCCGGCTTGTTGTTTTTCTTTCGACAGCTAATGGACTCCACAAAATGGCGGAGCAACGCTCGTCATTTGCCGAACTGTCTTCATGTAAATAATATTGTCCAATCACGGAGTGACACCACAAAACAACAATGTCATAAATAAGTACATAATTTGGCGGTATCAAGAATACACCGGCATTTGTTTTAAGATGAAGAATGTAATTGTCTTTCAATTATGTCATGCGTATTAAGAGTTTTATAAGGCGTAGCCCACACCACCTATTGGGGAGAAACAGGAACTATTTGAATCTTTCCCAAGTCCGACTGCAGCTACCATCTTGTGGTCACAGGTGGTACTGAGCGACGAAGCGGACGATTCAAAACTTCAAGAACAGCATCCATGATAAAATACATGTTTGAAATGGTAGAGACGTGCCCTTGCACGTATCAGTCTCCCTCCCTTAAGCGTGAACACCGTTCACGAATATGCCAAGGCATAGACAGTACTCCTTAACTTGTCGATTCACCAGAGATGTTTCCCGAAGATAATGTTCACCAGTTAACTCCAATTGATGGATGAAACCGCATCGTTTTGGTTAGGAAGAATGCAGGGTCAGATTATCAGGGAATGGATAATTGATCACCTCGCAACCAACTTAGTTAACAGCTTCCCTGTGTCCATAATTCTTCAGAAACGCAGAACACCAACACCTGCAGTGCTTTCATAGTCCGAGACACGCTAGGAAAATTTTCAACAAGTCCAATGTAGTTCGCTTAGACGAAGTAGGTAGAAGCAATGTGCAAGATATTATGTGACGCGTGGGCAGCCATTTACAAAAATAGAAGTTAATCTAATTTCAAAAATAAAAGTTTACAAAATTACAATTTCTTACTACATTTTACAAAAGAGAAACAAGGTTGAATTTAAATGAAGGAAATATTTCTGACCAAGCCCTAGATCCGTGCTTACAAAATTTCATTAACAAGTTTACCTTTTTACAGATTCGAAGTACCTTTCAAGATTACATGAGTTGGATGACTATACATTTCGAAGGAACTACGGTAGAGGAATGACCACTAAAATTCCCAAAGGGAACAGGAATACAAGGTTACCATGAGTTAGGTCTCCCACCGAGCCCAACTTACATATTAGCAGCTCCTATGAAACATCAAAATTAGGTACACTTTTACAATTTACCATTACAATGGGAACTTCCCAACATTTACAATTTGTATCCCACCAGAGTTTTCAAACCCAATTAAATTCAAAATTCCACAAGGAACAGATGCCTGTAGGCTTCAATGAAGGTTAGGGATACTCTACATTATACAAAATTTGTTTTACAAAATTTACGGTAGCATTTCCTCATTAGACACCTCTCCACCTCGCTTAATGTGTGATAGATGCACTCTAGAAATTTTGTTGGCCTTAGGGTTTCGAACAAGAAGAGTAACAGGAGTCAAGATTGCCTCTACATAACATGGGCCTTTAAAACGAGGGGTTAACTTGCTTGAAACTAGATTACTGACGCCCTTGGGCTCGAAATTGCGGACGTACACAACATCACCAATTTCCAAATCAGCTGGCTTGTTACAGGCATTGTGTCGCCTGGCAAGTTGGTCATGGGATACCTTAATATTCTCTCTAGCCTTGTCGAATTTCGCCCTCATATCCTCGGGCGTGAAACTGTCAGGAAGGAGATCGTGCAGGTTCCACAGGTTGGACAACGGAGAATTAGCCATAAAGGAAAACATTAGCGAAAAAGGGGTAGCTTGCGTGCTCTCATGCACGGCGGTGTTGAAAGCAAAATTGAGCCAATGCAAATTAGAATCCCACTTGGAATGGTCGTCGTGGTGGAAAGCAATCAGAGCAGAACGGAGATTACGATTGACTCGCTCAGCGAGAGACGGGTTAGGAAAATAGGGAGTGGTGGTTACATGCGAAATAGCATAATCAAATAAGAATTGACGGAACTGATGAGATACAAAGCACTTGGCATTATCTGACACCAGATACTGACACGGCCCAAATGACGAGAAGATGGAATTAAGACACTTTATGACGGAACTGGTCGTAGCCTGTCTGGTGGGGAAAATCCAACTAAACCGGGAGAAACCGTCAGTGCAAACAAGCGCAAATTGGTTTCTCCGACCAGAGCGAGGGAACGGTCCAACATGGTCGATAAAAAGCCTCTCCATGGGTCTAGATGCCGGTTCAGATGACAACAGGCCAACCTTAGTAGAAACCGGAGGTTTGCTAATACTGCAAGCAGCACAATTCCTAATGAGCCTCCTGATGTCGCCATCCATACCTTGCCAAATGAAAAACTGTCTGATTTTAGCTCGGGTCTTGAATACTCCTAGGTGGCCACCAATAGGGGATTCATGATAGTAACGAAAGATTTCCGGAATGAGGACCGACGGGAGCACAATTTTAGGTAGGCGGTCATGACGAGACGAACAACACAATACACCGTCCTTCAGAGAGTAGGGCTTGATCACTTCACCAGAATTGATTCGGTGAATAAGGCTAGATAAGGAGGGGTCTTCCTTCTGGAATCGTCTCACATCCTCAAAAAGCACAGGGGAATTGCTAAGAACGGCATTGACACAATTTACAGCAGATATAAGGTTTACGGGTTCACATTCCTGAACATCCTCCTCAGCTGTTTCCTCGTACATGCGGCTTAAAGAATCAGCTACCGCATTTTCGGACCCACGAATATGTTGGACAGTGAACTGGAACGACAGAATCCTAGTTGCCCACCTAGCAATTCTCCCAGTTTTGCGGGGTTTCCCTAAGACCCAGCTCAAGGCTTGGTTATCGGTCTCAAGGAGAAACTTGGTGTGCTCAAGATACATACGGAATTTTTCTAGAGCGAACAACACAGCTAAACCCTCAAGTTCGTAAATGGAATACTTCCTCTCTGCGTCCGTTAAGGTACGAGGAGCGTATGCAATGGGTTGCCTACCCAGATCAGATTCCTGCAGTAGAACACAACCAACACCACGACCAGACGCATCCGTCTGCACAATGAACTGCTTCCCAAAATCCGGAATGGCTAACACAGGGGCGTTAGAGAGCGCGAGCTTAAGATCTTCGAAGGCTGCTTGCTGAGAGGGACCCCACTCGAACTTCACAGCCTTTTTGCGCAATTGATTTAGAGGAGCAGCACGGTCGGCAAAGTTACTGATAAACTTACGGAAGAAGTTGACCATACCAATGTAGCGAGCAACACCCTTGGTGTTCTTGGGTGGTTTAAAATCTCTGATGGCCTGCGTACGAGATTGGTCCACTGAGATACCCGATTCAGAAACAATATGTCCCAAGAAGGAAATTTTGGGCTTGGCAAAGGAAACCTAAGACAATTTGACGGTAAGGCCAGCGTCACGCAACCGATCAAGAACAATTTTCAGATGATCAACGTGTTCCTCGAAGGACTCAGAGTAGATCACCACATCGTCAAGGTAGTGGTACACAAACTTGAATTTAATTTCAGAAAATACCTTGTCCAGAAGTCTACTCAACACAGCGGCTCCGGTGGATAGGCCAAACGGGACACGGGCATACTCAAACAGGTTCCAGTCAGTGGAAAAAGCAGTAACATGCCTGGATTCAGGAGAGAGGGGAATTTGGAAGTAGGAAGAATTTAAATCGAGGATCGTGAACACCTTCGCGTTGCGAAACCAACTAAAACATGTGTGAAGGTCCGGCAAAGGAATGGACTGCAAAACAACCTTTTGATTAAGAGCCCTATAGTCGACCACCGGCCGAAAACCACCGTTAGGTTTAGGCACAAGGAATACAGGGGATGAGTAGGCAGAGATAGAGGGTTGGATTACACCTTCTTCTAACATCTTATCGATAATCTTACGAAGTTCAGCCATCTTGGGCGGGGCAAGGCGATACGGGCTGGAACGCACGGGCACAGAATCGGTTAGCTCAATCTTGTACTCCATCAAATGGGTTACACCCAGCTTGTCAGTAAATACATCGCCATACTCCTGACATAACCTCTTAATGGCATCCTTTTGAAGACTCGTTAAATTTTCCAGATCGAGATCCTCAATAGTCATAGGTTCACTAACGGAATTGACAGCATGAGAAGATAAAAGCGGGTTAAATGATAATTTACTCTGTGGATTAAACTTAAACCATAAGTTGCGAGCCCCAAAATCAAGAAGCATACCAACGTGTGACATGAAATTAGCTCCAATGACCACAGCACAAGAAAGATTTCTGGCAACCAAAAATTTAAATTTCCAAGAAAAATTTAGAATATGAATTTTGACTGTCATACTACCCAAAATACTTAAGTTTGAACAATTTGCCGAAATAAAAGACTCATTGTTAGGCTCTAACTCAGGAAATTTGCAAACACTCTTCATAGATAAAAACCAGTCCTCGCTTATAAAGGATGCGACACTACCAGAATCAAGCAACGCAGAAACGGGCTCGTCATTAACACAAATTTCAATAAACGGGGATATTCCTTTAGCCACAGGAGAAATTCCAAAATCATTACTCACTCTAACACGATTACAAGTAGGTGACGAGGACACCCGCACCACAGGTTTCACACAACGTTCAGAATTAGGCCGACTTGCCACGCCATTGCTCACCGACAGGTTAGGTAGGCCAGCGACATAAGCAGAATTAGCACATAAAGATTTAGCTTTCAACGAGCTATCAAGACTATCATTGATAGGGCGACCAGAAACTTCACAGGGTTTTCCAAAATTCTTACACACAGAAATATCCTTGGAAGTAACACCCGAATTGGTCTCCTCAACGTTCCGTCATTGGCGATACACAGCCTGGTTACTCGGACACACCTTCTTGACATGTCCCACTCCACCGCACGAGTGGCACTTAATATTAGGTCGAGGATGAAACATAACCTTAGGTGGGGGACGAGACATCAAGGAAGGAGGGGGACAAGACATCAAGGAAGGAGGAGGAACATTAGCTACACGAAGGGAATCTGCATGCTTCACAGCCATAGCCTCTATAACGACCTGTTTCAGCTCGACGAATGACGAAGGCCTGGTACACATAGTCATGTAAGACCTATATTGAGGCGAAAACCCATTCACAATTGATGACACCAACTGTCGCTCTGTTAAAGGGGATGCAAAAACCTGGGCATACACCTTAATGTCGCTGACATAGTCGCTAAGGGACTCGTCCAGCCTTTGGACACGATAAAGGAACTTATGCTCGAGAGAACTTAGGGCGCTCGCAGGGACAAAAAACCACAACACTTCCCTAATAAACATGGCTAAGGACATGCGGAGGTGGATAGCTTCAACAAGCTTATCGCGCAGCATACCGGATGCAACGGGATACAAAAGTTGGAAAATCTGAACTTCCGACATCCCAAAAATCGAGGCATGGTTACCCAACTCGACCACTTGCTTTAAAAATTGTACCACTTGGGTAACGTCATCAAGGTTGAAATGCTTTAATTTAGTTAAGAAACCAGAAATAGGATGAGGAATCGACCCATAATTAACGGTAGGTGAGAACGTAGCATGAGGAATAGAGACATTGTTACCAGGGTAGCCCGCTCGCACACCCTCTACAGGCGACAAAACATTAATATTACTAGAGAAAGAACTGGGCTGCAATGGGTCGGCAGGACCCAGGAAATCACTAGGTGACCTAACATGGGAAGAATGACCGTATGCAGGATTAAGTGGTATGGACGAGCCAGCGCCAGGCAATAGAGGGGCAGGCAAACCACTACTGGTAATCGATCCCAAAACCTCAGACCTAGTAACCAGAGATGATTCACGTTCAACCCCAGAAGAACTCTCCAAATTCACAAGGTTATCGCTTAAGTCAATTAAATTGAAAACACTATTGTTGTCGGCCATTTTGGAAAACACAGAATGCAGACAGCCAATATAGAAGGAAACAAAATTTCAGGACTTACAAGGACAGTTTACACTTTCACAACAGTACCACAACCAGTAATTACCATCACCAAAGATTAGGCTGACACTCGAACACAGCCACCCTACTACACAAAATCATGCACCATGCTGTCCAGAACTGCACACGTCACCACCGGCTTGGCTCGAGAACAGGGAGCTAATTTACAAAAATAGGCACAAAACATCAGGCTACCAGCTTCCGACGGGGCTCCAGGATGCCTTCACACGCAGCATATAGGCTATCAGAACATTAAGAAATCCCATTTCCCATGCCAAGAACACATGTCAGACACTCACCGGGCTGCTTCTTAAGTTGGAATATTGCACACCAACAGGGTAAAATACAGGAGTAAACGCCTCGATTATAACAGGACACTTACATACAGCATTGCACATGTACATTCAGAGGCAACCATGAAACAAAACAAACGACAAGGATTATCTTTGCACAACATCAAGTGCACTTTCCTGACAAGATCCCACCAACAACTGATCCATCGGCATTAGAGGGGTCCATAAAACAGCCTGTGGGTACTGGGGAGGGGATAGTTACGGAAGTGAACATGAGCAGGATCTGCTACCAAAATGCAACCCCACATTAACGGCACTGGCCAGCAGCACGTCGGTAACTCGATAACCAACGCTCTGCTTCACCAGAATGAGACGGGTACGGGGAGCGTGGATGGGCCAACTTACCTGTATTCAGAGGTCCGGGTCACTTCCGCAGCAAAATCACCTCCAGAAGGCAAGTCCCAACAGAAGAGCTCCAAAGGAGTGGAAGGAAGATGGAGAAGGGGACAACACACACAGGCTATCGTACAAACACCCCCCAAAAACCAACGGAACTTCCGTCGGTGAAATAATGCCACAACAAAAGAATTAAAAATGGATAGTAAAAGGTTTAATATTAAAAATTTAAAGAAAACCTTCACCATAAACTGAACATGCATCAACCAACACAAATTTACAAGAAGGCCACATAGCGCCTAACATGCTTGCTTGCAAAGCCAAGAAGAGGAAAGACTTAATTTAAAATAAAAATGTTAAAGCCCAATGGTTAAAATAAAAATTACATGCACAACACAATGAGAAAGGGCTTGATAAATTGCAAGGAAATGTAATCACGATCCGACATGCAGATGTTGAGGCCATGCCAAAAAATAAGGATTGAAATTAAATTAAATTTTAATTTAAAAAAATTAAATGGGACAGAAAATAAATAAATGATAAGCACGAAGCCGGAAAACACAAGGACATTTACCAAAAATTACAAAATTAACATCAACAAGATTACATAAAAAAAAAGGGATTAAGCTAACACACAACACGTCCGCGTTTTAGACCCGCGCCACTGGACTCACACGAGACCACAATGCATCACGGTAATCAACATGGCCACACAAAAACATGCCAGATCGAAATTACGGCAAACAATTAATGAGATTAAATTTAAACATTAGCAGAAGGAAAAGAACGACGGAAAACAATTACATCTAAAAACTATTAATGCAAGTCGTTTTAAAACTGGACGGATCTTACATAGATTTAAAAAAAAAAGACAATCCCAAGCTTGCCACATGAAAATAAATAATAATTTAAACGTAAAATAAATTAGAAATGTGTCTCCATACGGTACGAAGAAAAGAGAAGAAAATTAAAATAAATCAGGAACGTAATTAAAACAGCAATACAATTAGGCCTATAAACAAATGAGGAACAGAATTAAAATATTACTATAAGAAGATATCGGAGCTCCCTAACAAAAATAGAAATCAAGAAAAATAAAGTAACGTACCTTACATCCTTCTCAGTGGAGACACACTAATAATAAAATAATTAACATACAATATAAATAAATACTACGGCATTAATTGCCTTGAACATGGCTAACACGCCCATGTGCCGTTTCGATGTCACAAGCACTCCTGTTGTATCCAGATGCGATTTACCTTGCATATTTCTTCTTCACGGCGGAACGATGAAATTAAATTTTATGTAGCACAGGCGTTCCCATTTCTTGAATAAGTATTCACATTTAGAAAAAGCTAGGGGCTAGGCCCCCAGCGCAACGGATAGACACTCTTGCACCAGCAGCCGGCTTGTTGTTTTTCTTTCGACAGCTAATGGACTCCACAAAATGGCGGAGCAACGCTCGTCATTTGCCGAACTGTCTTCATGTAAATAATATTGTCCAATCACGGAGTGACACCACAAAACAACAATGTCATAAATAAGTACATAATTTGGCGGTATCAAGAATACACCGGCATTTGTTTTAAGATGAAGAATGTAATTGTCTTTCAATTATGTCATGCGTATTAAGAGTTTTATAAGGCGTAGCCCGCACCACCTATTGGGGAGAAACAGGAACTATTTGAATCTTTCCCAAGTCCGACTGCAGCTACCATCTTGTGGTCACAGGCGGTACTGAGCGACGAAGCGGACGATTCAAAACTTCAAGAACAGCATCCATGATAAAATACATGTTTGAAATGGTAGAGACGTGCCCTTGCACGTATCAATAATAGTAATAATAATGTTATTGGTTTTACATCCCTTTTAACTACTGCTGCTTTTAGAGACACCGGGGTGCCGGAATTTTGGCCCGAAGGGGATCTTTAACGTGCCAGTAAATGTACTGACACGGCTCCCTCGCATTTGTGCACCCTCAAATGCCAGCTGACTGCGCCAGGATACGAACCTGCAACCTAGGGCCCAGCAAGCGAGAACGTTACCGCTGAGCCACGCAGCTAGTCCGGTCGATTATGTCTCCAGATCCATAACATTCTTGATATACTTCTTATCTTTCTTTCTTTCTTTCTTTCTTTCTTTCTTTCTTCCTTCAATGATGGTAGCAGTTTTTATCTAGGTTGTGGCGTTTGGTAGAGGTAAATCTTTTCTAAGGTCTTCAACAAAGAATAGTTCTATTATACTCTTTGATAATAACAACGAGTTATAACTATACTCATACATTTAGGAGAAAGTAGGCTATATGTTCTTTACTGAACATCTTGTTTTTTATGATTTGATTAGCATGTGCTGGAGTGCAAAAGGGTCGAAATCAGAAGAATGAGAAAGACTATCGAAAATTCATGTAGCCAGCGGTCTCTTCTGGGTACTAACCTATGTGTATGCAAAATTCGGTTGAGATTGGTGGAACGGTGTAGATTTGTATACGGAACAGATCCACATACATACCCACATACATACAGACTTTCACTTTTATATATAAGACTAGCTATTTTACCCGGCGTTGCCCGAGAGGTGTATTTACATATTATAGAAAGATATATGCCAATATACTACGCAAGGTATATTCACTTTGCCCCTAAGTGAGTTTAAAACATAGTTCTCCTGGACTCTGAAGTTAATCAAGTGTAATATTAACTCACTGTAAATCTAGGTGAAAGGTACTGTGGAGTACAATAACGTAGTAGAGAATGCATCAATACAAAAGGGCTGTATATGCACATTTCTCAAGGAACTATTCTCACAATTACAGTACTTAACTGATAGTCTTTATTTTTAGCCTACTTTCGATTTTTGCAAAAAATGAAAGTAGACTTATGAGATCAACACAGGGCGAAAATAGTGTGTCTGTCTGTGTGTGTGTATGTGTGTGTGTGAGTGTGTGTGTGTGTAAGTGTGTGTGTGAGTCTGTGTGTGTGTGTGTGTGTGTCTGTGTGTGTGAGTGTGTGTACTCTGAATGTCTGTCCCCCCCTATCAATTCGAACACGGTGAATGCGAATTGAACGAAATTTGGTACAAAGGTAGCACTAGCAAAGGACTCCTCAGTGTCATGTTTTATATCGCCGCCATCTTTACTAAAACTGAATGGCGGCCACTCAAACTTTCAAAACGTAAAATCAAATAACGACTAACCAAATCATCCGATCTCTACAAGGTCGTCCGCCATACCATTTCAGGATGGCGGCCGTGCGAATTATGCAAACTTTATAATCCATATCATGGGACCCACCAGTTCCAATTATCGAGCCGAGAATCGTTTTAACTGTTCTAAAGGAAGAGGCACGTTCGAAATTAAAAGTTTATTTTGTAATACTATAGTGCAGACGTGATTTTAAAAAGCTGAGCTGATTTAGTAATAAGACAAGATGGCAGCGGATATCTCGTGCCTGACTTATATTTCACTAATTTGAATATTGCATGCAATATAGCGTACTGATACAAAATAAATAAACTTTGTATGAAATGCTTTATATATAAATAATATACTCCAGTGATGAAATCGTTTAGTATAAATCATTATTTGCTAACTAGTTCTATATAAGTCATTTTATATAGAACATATTCGTTGACACAATTAGCTCAGTGGTAGAGCGTTAGCCTATCGCTCAATTGCCTATGGTTCAAACCCGATCAGAGCTAGGTTTTTTGCTTGAAATGTTATATTTTTATTGTTTTGTAATGACTCAGATGTTTTAAAATTAAGCGTTATATTGTGCATATTATGGTGTAAAATATATATTTAATTAAAACATAATTCGCCAGCAGATTTACTCGAGACATCTAGCTGCCAAAAAGGTAACTGCACGTCGACCTACTTATTAACTTCCAGATTTTATTGAAAAGTTTCTTCTTCTGGTCGCTAGAATGCACTCGCTCTGTTAGGATTATATTGTTCGATATTTCACCACTAGATGTCACGACTAGTCTACGTGGGGTTCCATTGATTACTATACCATTGGCATTCTATGCGCATCGAATTTGAAGAATGACAAGGTGATACTACGATACATTTTTACTTTTTATTTTAAAGGGTTTGTAACAGCCTATTTTGCGTTACTTGAAAATGTTATTTGAAGTAAAGAACAAAATGATTTCACATAGTAACTGAATTCAAGGCGTTGGTGTTAGTTCAGGTTATTAATTACTACTTTTATTTCAGGCAAATAGCAATCGAAAATATCCACATAGTTTGTATACACACGTCTCTGTAGGGTCATTGAAAGATTTGTTAATTCAATTAGGGTTGTGAAAGCCATGATCAACCAGACGTGTAAAGACATGCCTCAACTCAAAGTTGGATGTTGCCCACGGCAGGTCGTATGTGTAATAATAATAATAATAATAATAATAATAATGTTATTGGTTTTACATCCCTTTTAACTACTGCTGCTTTTAGAGACACCGGGGTGCCGGAATTTTGGCCCGAAGGGGATCTATCTTTAACGTGCCAGTAAATATACTGACACGGCTCCCTCGCATTTGTGCACACTCAAATGCCAGCAGACTGCGCCAGGATACGAACCTGCAACCTAGGGCCCAGCAAGCGAGAACGTTACCGCTGAGCCACGCAGCCAGTCCGGTCGATTATGTCTCCAGATCCATAACATTCTTGATATACTTCTTATCTTTCTTTCTTTCTTCAATGATGGTAGCAGTTTTTATCTAGGTTGTGGCGTTTGGTAGAGGTAAATCGTTTCTAAGGTCTTCAACAAAGAATAGTTCTGTTATACTCTTTGATAATAACAACGAGTTATAACTATACTCATACATTTAGGAGAAAGTAGGCTATATGTTCTTTACTGAACATCTTGTTTTATTTATTTATTTTTTTATTTTTGTAATGGGTGTAATTTAGACGTCTTGATCACATAGTTCTCTTTCATTTTTAAATTGTTGCATCTACCTTTTTGAAAGGAAACAATATTTAAATTATTCAATATTTGGAATATTAAGTCATCATTCTGGAGTCAAATATACTTACGATTTATAACACCGCACAAATGGTGTGATTAATGAGAAATGACTTATTCATGTACATAACGCAGTGTGTAGTCTACTATAGCTGCATATTAGGGAATCGTATTGCTGTATTTACATGCCTATTATCTCATATTGGGCGGCTTTGGTGGCGTATTTGGTAGCATGCTGAGTTTATATGCCCAAGGTCGCGGGTTCAAACCCGGCCGAAGTCATCGGAGTTTTGAAGAGCGTTAAAAATCCCTCAGTATGCCTTCCTTCGGAGGGGAAGTGAAGCCGGTGGGCCCATGTCATACGACATAGATTTATGTGATGTAAAAGAACGTTCCACTAACTATACTCGTGTGAAAGTAAAATTTGATTAACGCTATTATGTTCCAATGGTCACCGTAAGGTTGCGGGAGTATCTATTAGCCAAGTTTGCAGCTTGGTGTCGTTGACGGTAGCATTTGGTGGAAAAAGTAGGAACTACTTAAAACTGACTGTCTGTAGTCCTTACCTGAATTACATATGACACACAATAATACAGCCATCCCAATTAACACCGGTTATCAGGCATATTCTACCCACATCCAATGTACACTGGGCTGCAGGACCGCGATGTCGCAGCCCCTAAACAGAGGAACCAACTAATCTATCTCATCTTGTTAAAGTTAATTAATTAATAGTATATTTGCGCACGAAAGTGCATTTGGAATAAATACATCATAATATCACAATCACTGTCAGATGACAAGTTAAATAAGTAGACCAACGGTGCATGGTTTCCACCGGCTTCCACCACAAACCGCGCTCGAGACCCGGATCCCACCAACCCACCGACCAGTGCGCGCCCCATATTACATGATCCTTGGTCTGTGCAATGCAGCAACGTATAATCCCAGTATAATGTCAAATGAGATGCATTGATTGAGAACACATTGGGCTTCTTCTTTAGCCCCTAAAATATTTCGTAAGATAGGTCAAAAGCTTGAAATGGCAGACATGGAATATCTATACTTCACCAATCCGTGTATAATTAATAAAGAGACTGTATGTATCCATAAGCCATTCTAATCAAACGACTTCAAGTAACGCGACGTAGTGGAAAGTAAAGAGGTTAGCTCAAAGTATGTGGTGTCTAAAAATAAAGCAATGGAAACAAGATGTTCAGTAAAGAACATATAGCCTACTTTCTCCTAAATGTATGAGTATAGTTATAACTCGTTGTTATTATCAAAGAGTATAATAGAACTATTCTTTGTTGAAGACCTTAGAAACGATTTACCTCTACCAAACGCCACAACCTAGATAAAAACTGCTACCATCATTGAAGAAAGAAAGATAAGAAGTATATCAAGAATGTTATGGATCTGGAGACATAATCGACCGGACTGGCGGCGTGGCTCAGCGGTAACGTTCTCGCTTGCTGGGCCCTAGGTTGCAGGTTCGTATCCTGGCACAGTCAGCTGGCATTTGAGGGTGCACAAATGCGAGGGAGCCGTGTCAGTACATTTACTGGCACGTTAAAGATCCCCTTCGGGCCAAAATTCCGGCACCCCGGTGTCTCTAAAATCAGCAGTAGTTAAAAGGGATGTAAAACCAATAACATTATTATTATTATTATTATTACGACCTGCCGTGGGCAACATCCAACTTTGAGTTGAGGCATGTCTTTACACGTCTGGTTGTGCATGGCTTTCACAACCCTAATTGAATTAACAAATCTTTCCATGACCCTACAGAGACGTGTGTATACAAACTATGTGGATATTTTCGATAATATAATCCTAACAGAGCGAGTGCATTCTAGCGGCCAGAAGAAGAAACTTTTCAATAAAATCTGGAAGTTACCTTTTTGGCAGCTAGATGTCTCGAGTAAATCTGCTGGCGAATTATGTTTTAATTAAATATATATTTTACACCATAATGTGCACAATATAACGCTTAAAAACATTTTCAAGTAACGCAAAATAGGCTGTTACAAACCCTTTAAAATAAAAAGTTAAAAAATGTATCGTAGTATCATCTTGTCATTCTTCAAATTCGATGCGCATAGAATGATAATGGTATAGTAATCAATGGATCCCCACGTAGACTAGTCGTGACATCTATTGGTGAAATATCGAACAATATAATCCTAACACCGGCCTAGACAATGAGACCTTTTTCATGAAATCTTGTTAGTTACTCAACTGCTCACACAGCGCTGTTGACCAAGCATTGCACAACTAAGACTTATCTCTACTTAGTGTAAAACAAAGTCCCCGATTCTTGGATATCACGGGTAATCTCGAGAACTACTGGATGGATTTTGATGCGGCTTTCACCATTCTGTAAAGGTAATATCGAGGAAGATTTCTGTAGAGAATAATTTATTTATGATCAAAGGGAGCCAAGCAGTAACGATTTTAGATTTCAGTGAATAGGTCGAAGAAAGAACTTGACGTCCGTGCGCTTTTTAAGCTTACGCTGGACAAACCGTTAAAAATATCAATATACTATGAGTGTAAGAATTGTTCAGTATGAAAAATTGTACAAAAGAGTCCGCGTGAGCATATCTCTATCTTCGATACATCGCCCACTATAAGTGTTTTCAATTTGGACGGGAGGTGGATTAGGCTTGCACCTCGCCATTCTTAAATTACGTCTGACAGGAATTCCTTGCACATTCATAACTGTTCCCGGGCGAAGCCGGGGCGGGTTGCTAGTGACACTATTATATTATCATTTTAATTCTCACAATATCAAAATGCAAATTATATCACAAAATAAAATAGCGTGCTAATAAATCTAAGAGAAATTAGACATACCTTGCACCTCGTTACAGTTGAATTCGATCAGAATCACTCGGTTTTCATTAAAGTTTATGCATTTTTCTGCTGAACGGTTTGGAAGTTCGGCAACAGGAAACTAGGACTGTTATTTACTTAAAATATTCATTTTTGTATTTTTGTACTATTTGTGTTCATGATTTCATTACATTGTCAGAATTACCGACAGTAGTGGTTACGCTGGCTAAAGCGCAGCGTTAGGCCATGGGGCCAAGCTCTCTGCTGACTCGGTAGACGCGTGGGTTCGAGCCCCACCGTCGGCCGTCCTTGAAATGATTTTCCGTGGTTTCCCATTTTTCAACACCAGGCAAATGCTGGGACGGTACCTTCTAACAGGCCACGGCCGCTTCCTTCCACATCCTTGCCCAGTTTCATTCATCTTCATCCATTCCAACTCTCATCCTGACGCGCAGGTCGCCCACGGGCGTCGACTAGAAAGACCTGCACTCGGCCTCTCAGGAGGCCACACGATTTTTTTTGTCAGAATTAATGCTTTAATTAGTAGGGTATACTATTCAGTGTACCTATTATAAATAAAAACCGTGAGGTTTCTCACCTCCCCATATTAGGAAACCCAGTTGCCTAATACGGGGAAAGTGCACTTATAAAGTTAACAATAATATCAGAGGGTATTACAACATCAAACGTGCCCATATTTGTAATAAGTTATACATAGTATATCGCCTGAGGTTTACATTGGTGAGAAAACCAAAATTATTCCGTTCCTTCTTATGTCGAATGTGAGCCCTATAAAAAAACTCCCCGTATTTGGCGACTTTCCTCTACCCATTTTTAGAAGATACCTTATGCACTGGATAGTTGAATCCGTGATTAATTGTATAGGTAGCTTCGTAAGTCTCAGAACGCAGGAAGTCCTTTCTAGCAGCGTTACTAGCAGCTTTCAAAGTTTCAAGGTACCGGTAAGAAAGAAAATATTCATCTAGCCAGTTTAGGCGACTGACATTTAATGAGAAAAAATGCCCTTTATCTGGATTTCTAGACTATGATGATATGTGATGCTTACGTCATGCATAGCGAACCATTTATTAACGTTTTTCAAAAAAAAAAAAGTTGCTTCTGCGTCCATGAATGTGTACGCTTCCGGGTGCATGCCTATATTTTCTTTCAGTGTACTAATGACATCAATAACTTCTGACGAGAACACTTCCTTGGCACGCCGAACATTCATTTTTTCAAATTTAGTGGGTTCGATGTGTTTTTAGTGAGGTGTCTGACCGGTCTGACGATCTCACCCATTTGCATTGTGTATAGTAATGACAAGTATTTCCCTGAAATTATTCCAGTACCATCAGTCATCTCTCGTTACAGAAACTGCGTTCTAATGTTTTTTTTTAGAATGTGACAATGATCAAAACTAGGGAATACATTCCTAGACTCGTCGAATGGGTGATTGACCATTGGTTGTAAATTCCCTCCCCCTAAATGCCTCATCATTGTAGTGTTAGTTTTGTGATTATCAGAAACAGTTATTATAATTATGAAACCGCATTGTTCAACCTCGAGAATAACGTCCAGCAGGAGTTTATGTAAGTCCCGTCCTGACAGCTGCTTTGTGAAAAAGAAGGCGCACGGTATCTGATAATTTGTCGAAAGATCTCTTAGCACAAAACACAACACACGATTGGCTGCTACTTGTTCCCGGCTGTAATTTTCATTCTCTCTTTCCTTTTGATGAGACGGTGCTGGAGTTGTGTCCTTGTACCCGAAGAAGGTGCAAGGATGTCTAATTTCTCTTAGATTTATTAGCACGCTATTTTATTTTGTGATATAATTTTAATTTTGATAATGCGGAAATTATAATGATAATAATTATATAGTGTCACTAGCAACCCGCCCCGGCTTCACCCGGGAACAGTTATGAATGTGCAAGGAATTCCTGTCAGACGTAATTTAAGAATGGCGAGGTGCATGATACACAAATCCCCCTTCCGTCCAAACTAAAAACACTTATAGTGGGCAATGTATCGAAGATAGAGATATGCTCTCGCGGACTTTTTTGTAGAATTTCTCACGCTGAATAATTCTTACACTCATAATATACTGATATTTTTAACGGTTTGCCCAGCGTAAGCTTAAAAAGCGCACGGACGCCAGGCTATTTTTTCGACCTTTTCACTGAAATCGTTACTGCTCGGCTCCCTTTGGTCATAAATAAATTATTTTCTACACAAATCTTCCTCGAGATCACCTTTACAGAATGGTGAAAGCAGCATCAAAATCCATCCAGTGGTTCTTGAGATTACACATTTAATATACGTACTGTACGGCTGATTCCTTATCGCGCCTATAATGGGAGGGGAGTGCGCTCTACCGGCAACGAGTAGAAACTTTCCAATTACATGTTATACATGGGTTCTGACTGGGAATGTCAAGGCCGGTATAGAGCGCAGCTCGTATTCAGTCGGCCGTGTCCTAACAGAGCGAGCGCATTCTAGCGGCCAGAAGAAGAAACTTTTCAATAAAATCTGGAAGTTACCTTTTTGGCAGCTAGATGTCCCGAGTAAATCTGCTGGCGAATTATGTTTTAATTAAATATATATTTTACACCATAATGTGCACAATATAACGCTTAATTTTAAAACATCTGAGTCATTACAAAACAATAAACATATAACATTTCAAGCAAAAAACCTAGCTCTGATCGGGTTTGAACCATAGGCATTTGAGCGATAGGCTAACGCTCTACCACTGAGCTAATTGTGTCAACGAATATCGTTCTATTTAAAATGACTTACATAGAACTTGTTAGCAAATAATGATTTATACTAAACGATTTCATCACTGGAGTATATTATTTATATATAAAGCATTTCATACAAAGTTTATTTATTTTTTATCAGTACGCTATATTGCATGCAATACTCAAATTAGTGAAATATAAGTCCGGCACAAGATATCCGCTGCCATCTTGTCTTATTACTGAATCAGTTCAGCTTTTTAAAATCACGTCTGCACTATAGTATTACAAAATAAACTTTTAATTTCGAACGTGCCTCTTCCTTTAGAACAGTTAAAACGATTCTCGGCTCGATAATCGGAACTGGTGGGTCCCATGATATGGATTATAAAGTTTGCATAATTCGCACGGCCGCCATCCTGAAATGGTATGGCGGACGACCTTGTAATTTGGTCACAAGACGCATCCAATACGAAGGTATGTTGTTACCAAATTTGGTAGAGATCGGATGATTTGGTTAGTCGTTATTTGATTTTACGTTTTGAACGTTTGAGTGGCCGCCGTTCAGTTTTAGTAAAGATGGCGGCGATATAAAACATGACACTGAGGTGTCCTTTGCTAGTGCTACCTTTGTACCAAATTTCGTTCAATTTGCATTCACCGTGTTCGAATTGATAGGGGGGAACAGACATTCAGAGTACACACACTCACACACACACAGACACACACACACACACAGACTCACACACACACATACACACACACACACAGACTCACACACACACATACACACACACAGACAGACACACTTTTTTCGCCCTGTGTTGATCTCATAAGTCTACTTTCATTTTTTGCAAAAATCGAAAGTAGGCTAAAAACAAATATAATTATAAATGTGACTCAGTTTACAAATGTATTAAAATCATTATGCAATTGTAATTTAAAGGACAATGAATGAATATCAATTTAATAAATGCGACAACTTACTTCAGGTTAACACAATGTTTCATTTAGAAAATGATTTATCTATTGTTTAATATGTTATGGGTGTAGCAAAGTCCAACAACTCAAATAGACGGTAGTAAGAAATGAAATAACGTCAGTGCTAGTTCTGGAAAATGACGTAAATACGAATGAAGCGCTACTGTGAAAATATCCTGTACGCGTCTGTGTGTTGAATGGGCAGGCAGTTTAAAGCAGCCAGAAGGGATGCGATCCAGCTGGCAGTGAAAATAATGCTGCAACCTATCTTGTCTTAGTGTTAAATGAACAGGCAGTTTAAAGCTATTATCAAAGAGAACAAAGTATATCAACAATGGCATTACATATGCCAGTTGCAAGTTCCGATGGTAGATGTCGCGTTCAACACTACTCTTGCTCCCCCAAAGGAGGTGTGCTTTCATTTCCCGAGTTTACGTGAGACAGAGTTGGGTGAGATGATTGTCTTACGTGATTTCCGGCGATAACTTTGTTCCGGACACGAACACTCCTTTGTCTGTTGTGTGTAGTCGTCATTTTGAGAGTCCCGCACCGTAGTTGTGATCATTTAATCGTGCACCACGGTTGCGAGGGCAGCTGTAGCAAGTCCAGACATCGTAGGTTCGAACCTATCCTGAGAGTGGTTTTTCCATACTCTGTCCAGGCAAATGCCGGGATAGTAATTGACCAATGATAGTAACGCACATGATAGAGACTTCTTTGCCTCTGATACCTACGATGATTTCCTATTAACTACGGAATCAATCGTACGGTGCATCTTTTCAACATATCTGCTCCCTTCTGTACGAGGTCATAAAGGAGGCAGGGTGTGTGTAGCCCCACCACTGGAGGTGCTACACCCTCAAGGGTTCACGCCTGTTGAGTTTGGGAGAATTCCTGAGCTGGATCTGTTTTTTCCCTTTTTCCAGTGATTCTGGGGTGGTCTCTCTCCTATTTCTCTTCCTATCTGCCTTTCATGGCACACTTAACCAAATCCGTCAATTCTCATTTCTTGAGGGTTAAGAGCATTTCATTTACCCGCATTTTATTTCCCTTATTCCTTCCTTTTTGTCCTTTTTTTTTTCCTAATCCGTAATTTGGTTGTAAGTTGTAGTTATTTTTAGTTCTAGTGTTCATTTTATCATCATTCTTCATTTTCATCCCAAAGAATTAAGAGGCCTACAGCCTCCATGTTAGGCCCTTTAACATCAACTATCATCATCAAATTACAATTTCAGCAATATCTTTTTCGACAATGAAAACTGAAAGTCTGGTTTAAGTTGTATTCACAGTGGAAAGAATTTATTGCATGAAATGTTTGGATTGCATTTCTCAGAACTGTAATCCCCTCCACTCATTAGCCTGACCGCAGCAGTGGTCTTCCCAGCGTCATTGCAGAGAAATTGGTATCACCGATTACGAATACTATTGCGGAAGCCGAACTATCGGTTGCTTCCAAATAACTTCTGTACTAACCACTCAGCAGGGGAGTTCATTAAGTTTTATATAAATCGAGTGAACCTAATGGAATTCTATTTTAATAAAGTGCAAAGGTATGTTTAGTTTCTGTCATTTATTATCACGCTATTGTATTTTGTGGCCAGCCACGTGGTGATGGGGTAGCGTGCCTATATCTCACCCAGAGGCCCCGTGTTCGATTCCCGGCTCCGTCAAGGATTTTAGAAGCTGACGTGAGGGCTGGAACGGGGTGCACTCAGCCTCGTGAGGACAATTGAGTAGCTGTCTGACAGTGAGGCAACGCCCCAATCACGAAAACCAAGATTAACGGCCGAGGGAACCCGATGCGCTGATCACGCATCACCCCAATATCTGAAGGCTAAATGGCTGGGCAGCGGTCGCTTGGTAGGCCTAGGTCCTTCATGCACTGTAGTGCCAGGGGTTATTATTATTATATTATTTTGTGATATGATATGCATTTTGATATTGCGGAAATTATATTTACAAATAGTGTGAAGTTTTTGTTATGCTAAACTGGGTTGACAGTGCTGTGTGAGCATTTGAGTAACTAACGGGATTTGATGTAAAGAAGCTCAATTTCTATACCGGTAGTGCAGAGCGCAACTGGCATCCAGTCGGCCGTGTCTCGACTTGAGCTATGTTGCCATGGAAACGACCTGCCTTGCCATTCCTTCATGAGTATCTATTATGAATTTATTAGTCTTTGCTCGAGTGAAAAAGGGCCGAAATCAGAAGAATGAGAAAGACTATAGAAAATTCATGTAGCCAGCGGTTCCTTCTGGGTCCTAAACTATGTGTATGAAAAATTTGGTTGAGATTGGTGGAACGGTGTACATTTGTTTACGAAACCAACCCACATACATACATACATACATACATACAGACAGACTTTCACTTTTATATATTAGACTAGCTGAAGTACCCGTGCTTCGCTACGCGTCATAAATAAATTAAAGTGTGAAAGTGACAGTTAAAACAGGGGATAGGCGAGGTGCTGCGCAGACAGAGATTAAGGATGCAACATTTTGTCCAACTACACCGTTCGGCGTTGAGCGTGTTTTATAGCACAAATTTAGGTTTTACTCGCTAACCCTTGGAGATACCTTTCGGATAGAAAATGTAATTTTAAACCTCGTAAATGCCATCAATAGTTTGCTATTTCTTAGCGTTCACTTTTTATTCGAAATGGAAATATGAAAGTTTGAAACCAAAGGGTGTAGTGACGTCACTAAAATGGTCGCAATCTTTAAATAGTGCAAAGTATTGAAATCAAAAGTAGACTATATGTTAACCAGGTAAATCAGCTACTTCCATGTAATATTGATGTAAGTCGGACCAGTGGTTCTTGCGTGATTGAGTAATACACAGACACACACCATCTCATTTTTAGCCTCGCTTCGCTCGCGTCATAGTCGTGTCATATTGTTATTCAATGACATGCAGGTTTAACCCCGTTAACACCCCTTTAGAATCTGAATATCCAAAAATCCCTCCTTAGTAGACTTTTTTGACACACAACAAACATATCCCCTTCTTCTAACTTTAATAGTTTTGATTGGTCGATGAGAGTGAACATCCAAAAATCCTTCCTTAGTGGACGTTTTTCTTCCAGAATTTCACCCCTCCCCATAGGCCCCTTAAATTCTATTTATGAAAAAAAACGGTCTAACACCTACTTATTTTAATTATTTATTCATTTATTTATTTTTAAGCTGATTGAAACTCGGAGAAAATCAAACTCATCGCCTATGTCGTTAAGAGATACACGCTCCGTTAGGAATCTTTCAACCCCCACTTTTCATCCCTTTCACCTCACAATATACAGTATACTACATCGAAAAACCATTATACATGTGTCAGCTTATTTTTAATGATTAGTATATATGCCAAGTATCACATCCCCAAATGAAACCACTCATGAGATATTGTTATTCAATGAAATGCACGTTTAACCCCTTAACACCTCATTAGAACCTGAATATCCAAAACTCTTTCCTTAGTGGACGTTTTCGACATACAACGAACTTATCCCCAAAATTTCATGTTTCTAACTTCAATAATTTTGGCTGGGCGATGATGAGTGAGTGAGTCAGTCAGGACATTTTCTTTCATTAATTTTTGAGAATTTCACCCCTCCCCAAGAACCCCTTAACTTGGATTTATGAAACAAAAAACGGTCGAACACCTATTTACTTATATATAGCTGTTTATTCCCTGAGTTTGATGAGTGAGTAAGTGAGTCAATCAGTCAGGACATTTTCTTTCCTGTTTTTTCCCCCGAATTTCACTCCTCCCCATGGGGCCCTTAAATTGGATTTTTGAAGAAATGGTCGAACACCTATTTACTTATTTTAAGCTGCTTTTTCCGCTGAATTTCAAACTTACCGCCTATGATGAATAAGAGATACAGTACACGCTCCGTTAAGAATCCTTCAAACCCCAATTTTCTCCCATTTCACCTCATAATATACACCATATCGATAAACCCTTAGACATATGTTTGCTTATTTTGAATGCTTAGTTTATATGCCGAATATCACATACCCATATGAAACAACTCGTGAGATATTGTTATTCAATGAAATGCAAGTTTAACCCCCTTAAAACCCCTTCAGAACATGAATATACAAAAATCCATCCTTAGTGGACTTTTTCGACATACAACGAACATATCCCCAAAATGTCAAGTTTCCAACTGCAATAGGTTTGCTGGGGGATGATGAGTGAATATCCAAAAATCCTTCCTTAGTGGACTTCTTTACCCAGAATTTCATCCCTCCCCATGAGCCCCTTAAATTGGATTTATGAAAAAACGATCGTACACCAATTTACTACTTTTTCAATCTGATTTTTCTCCCTGAGATTCTTACTTTTTGCCTCTGTCTATTAAGAGATACTTGCTCCGTTAAGAATCCTTCAACACTCACTTTTCACACCTACACCCCTTAATATACACCACATCGAAAATCCCTCAGACATGTGACTTCCTATTCTTAATGATGATTTTATAAGCCTAGTATCCCATCCCAAAGGAAACCAATCGGGAGATATTGTTATTCAATTAAATGCAAGTCTAGCCCCTTAACACCCCTTTAGAACCTGAATATCCAAAATTCCTTCCTTAGTGGACGTTTTTGACATACAACGAACATAGCCCCTTAATGTCGTGTTTCTAACTTCAATAATTTTAGCTGGGGGATGATGAGTGAGTGAGTAAGTCAGGACTTTGTCTTTCAATTATTTTTCAGAATTTCACCCCTCTCATGAACCCCTTAAATTGGATTTATGGAAAAAAAACGGTCGAACACCTATTTACTTATATTTGAGCTATTCTTCCCCCATGAGTTTGATGAGTGAGTGAGTTAGGACACTTTCTTTCCTGTTTTTTCCCCCAGAATTTCACCCCTCTCCAAGGGCCCCTTAAATTGGATTTATGAAAAAACAGCCGAACACCCATTTACTTATATTTTAAGCTGTTTTTACCGCCGAATTTGAAACTTCTCGCCTATGTCGTTTAAGAGATTCACGCTCCGTTAAGAATCCCTCAACCCCCAATTTTCACCCCTTTCACCTCATAATATACACCACATCGATAAACCCTTAGACATATGTCTGATTTTTTTTCTTCTACTTCGGCTTTTCCCAATTAATTAGGGTCACCGGAGCCAACCAGGCTCATTTGGGTTTTGGCCGGGGATTTAAGGCCGGATGCCCTTCCTGACGCCACGTGATTTTCCAGGTAAAAATTCCACCCCGCTGTCACCGGGATTCGAACCCTGGCCGTCCGGGTGAAAGGCGAGAAGTTAAGCCACTGCGCCATCACGCTCCCCGTCTGATTATTTTTAATGATTAGCTTATATACCGAATATCACATCCCCAAAGAAACAACTCATGAGATATCGTCATTCAATGAAATGCACGTTTACCCCCCTTAACACCTCTTTAAAAACCCGAATAACAAAATTCATTCATTAGTTGACGTTTTCGACATACAGCGAACATATTCCCAAAAATTCAAGTTTCTAACTTTAATAGTTTTCGCTGGGCGTGATGAGTGAGTGAGTCAGACAGGACATTTTCTTTCAATTATTGTTATCAGAATCTCACCCCTCCCCATGGGCCCCTTAAATTGGATTGATGAAAAAACGCTTGAACACCTATTAACTTATTTTTTAAGCTGCCTTTTTCCCCTGAGTTTGATGAGTGAGTCAATCGATTAGGACACTTTCTTTCCTGTTTTTACCCAGAATTTCACCCCTCCCCATGGGCCCCTTAAATTGGATTTATGAAAAAACGGTCAAACACCTATTTACTTATTTTTTATGCTGAATTCTTTCCGCTGAGTTTCAAACTTTTTTTTCACCCCTTTCACCTCATAATATACACCACATCGAAAAAACCTCAGACACTCTTCTTCTTATTTTAATGATGAGTTTATATGCCGAGTATCACATCCCCCAATGAAACCAATCGGGAGATATTGCTATTCAATGAAATGCAGGTCTACCACCTTAACACCCCTTTAGAACCTGAATATCCAAATTTTGTTCCAATCAATTGGGTGGTTTCTGAGATTTCGTGATGAATGTGTGAGTGAGTGAGTGAGTGAGTGAGTGAGTGAGTGAGTGGTATTTGACAAATATCTAGTAGATAGTGTCAAGTCTTTGTTATGCTATACTCGGTTGACAGTGTTGTGTGAACAGTTGAGTAACTAACGGGATTTCAAGTAAATATCCTCATTTTCTATACCGGTAGTGCAGAGCGCAACTCGAATCCAGTCGGCCGTGTCTCGACTTGAGCTATGTTGCCATGGAAACTATCTGCCTAGCCATTCCTTCATGAGTATATTTTATGATTTGATTAGCCTGTGCTTGAGTGCAAAAGGGCCGAAATCAGAAGAATGAGAAAGACTATTGAAAATTCATGTAGCCAGCGGTTCCTTCTGGGTCCTAAACTATGTGTATGCAAAATTTGGTTGAGATTGGTGAAACGGTGTAGATTTGTATACGGAACCATCCCACCCACCCACATACATACATACAGACTTTCACTTTTATATATAAGATTAGGAAAAGGAGAATAGAAGAACTACATACACGTTGTCATTAACCACAGCCTTCTTAATGCCTCTGTACGGTGCTGTCCTCTTGTGGGTTATGTGGGTAATATTGTTCCAATACCTGGCCTCCTGAAGTATGGCAATTTTGTAATACTGGTAGTTCAACTATTAGCCACGATCGCGTTCCGATTACCTTTAAACACTGCTAGCTGGATCGCCTCCCTCTTGGCTACTTTAAACTGCCTACTCATTCACCACCCATAGGCCACTGCCATCGTAGTACATTACGATGACAGTGCATAGGCGTACAACTTACTTACTTAAGTCCTGTTGTTCGCATCGCTGGAACATAGGGCTTCAACGAAGCATCGCCATCGGACTCGGTTGCGCGCCATTGCCTTCACTTCTCCCCACGTTCTCACCGCTTCTGCAGCTTCCCTCTCCACTGTCCTCCTCCAAGTTTCCCTCGGTCTTCCTCTTCTGCGATGTCCCTGAGGATTCCAACTCAGGGCTTGCCTCTCTATTGCCATCTGGTTTTTGCGCAGTGTATGACCAACCCATTTCCACTTTCTTGCCTTCAACTGTAAATCCACGGGCTTCTCGTTTGTACGATTCCATAGTTCTTCATTGGATATTACATTTGGCCAAAACACCCTCAAAATTCTTCGTAAGCATCTGTTTATAAAGGTCTGGATTTTCTTTATGATAGATTTTTTTACTTTCCAAGTCTCACATCCGTATAGCAACACTGATCTTACATTGCTATAGAATATTCGGAGTTTAGTACGTGTGGAAATCTCATTGCTTTTCCAGATAGGATGCAACTGGATAAAGGCTGCATTTGCTTTCTTGATCCTGCTGCTCACGTCCTCTTCTGCTCTTCCAGTTTTAGAAACGATGCTACCAAGATACGTAAATTCTTTAACATCCTCTACGTTTCTTCCGTTTATTTGAAACTTCCTATCGCTTGTTATGTTTAGTCTTAGCGATTTGGTCTTCCCTGAGTTTACAGTTAACCCTAGCCTTCTTGCCTGTTCCTGTAGATCTTTCAGTTTGGCATTCATGTGCCGAAAGCTTTGTGAGAGGAGACATACATCATCAGCAAAATCTATATCTTCTAGTTGATCTGTTAAATTCCAACTTACTCGTCTTCTTTTCCCTTCATTTGTTTTCCTCATCACTTCATCTATCACAATTAGGAAGATTGATGGAGAGAGAAAACACCCCTGTTTTACACCTGTTCTTACTTCAATGGATGGTGTCAATTTCCCTTGGTGCATTACTTTGCACGAGTATCCGTTATACATTTCTTGCATAACTCTGATAACCCTTCCCGGAATACCATAATTTGCAATTATTTTCCACATGCTTCTTCTGTTTACTGAATCGAAAGCCTTTTCAAAGTCTATAAACACTAGATATAGACTGGCCATAATTTCCATGCTCTGTTCAAGGATAGTGCGGAGTGTATTAATCTGATCTACACACGATCGGTTTCTGCGAAACCCTGCTTGTTCTCTTCTTAGGTGGATTTCAAGGTAGTCCTTCATTCTGTTGAAGATGAATCGTGACAACACTTTGCTAGGAATAGATAACAGCATTATTCCCCTCCAATTATTGCAATTTGTCAAGTCGCCCTTCTTCGGAAGTTTGACTAAAGTGCCGGTCTTCCATTCTTCTGGTATTTCTTCCCGGTTCCAGATTTTTTCAAACAGGGGGTACAGTAAATCTACTGTTGTTGCTAGATCTTCTTTCAAGAGCTCTGGCGGGATGTTATCTGTTCCTGGCGCTTTGCCACTTTTCGTTTGCTTTAGAGCAGCTCAGATCTCTTCTCTACTAGGTGCTCCACTCTTGATTCTACCAAGAACGTCACATTCATTTCGATTTCCATCTTCCTCTCCATTTTCATCTACACCTCCCTGTTCTTCTCCGTCCTGTTGCTCTTCTTCCTCTGTTCGTAGCTCTCTATTCAGCACTTCTGCAAAATGTTCACGTCATCTTTCCAATTGCTCATCTTCAGTAGTCAGCAATACTCCAGTTTTACTTCTCACAGGACTCCGCCTGCGGCAACCATGGGGTGGATTGAGTAGCTCCATGGTTGTCGTTGCCGGTCCCAAGCCCGAAGAAAGGAGGAGGGTTAGGGAGACCAGTCTCAACTCTCCCTGTAAAGAATTTGTGAGAGACATACCAGAGCATCTAGCTATAATCACATGTGCTTAGGCCAGAAGGTGGCAGCCCCACTAAAGCACTCGGGGACTGTGGGCTAACAACCTGCATCTCTTAAAATTTATTGTTAAAGAAACTTCAAGAAGCAAAAGCCGGACGGACAACAAGTTGACAACCTTTGGAATGAAATGGACCACGAGGATCGGATTTTGGAATGTACGGACACTTTACGAGAGTGGAAAGTTACATCAAGCTGTAACAGAATTTATCAACTATAAACTAGACATAATGGGAATGAGCGAGGTACGCTGGAATGAATTTGGAGAAAATAGACCACCAGAGGGGATGTGACCTTTCTGTATTCAGGCAAACCCAATGCCGAGGACGACCATGTGAATGGGATACCAAAAACTAATTCTATACAGAGCTGCAGGCAACATTGAATGGGGTGAAACGAGATATTGTCATTGTGATGGGAGACCTAAATGCGAAAGTGGGCTCCGAAAACCTTGGGATAGGAAATATAATGGGGAGACATGGAGTTGGAGAGGAGAATGAAAACGGGGAACTATTTAAGGAGTTCTGTGCGAGCAATGAGTTGACCATCGGAGGAACGGTGTTCCCACATAGAAAATGTCATAAAATCTCATGGGTATCACCTGATCACAGGACACAGAATCAGATTGACCACTTTGCCATAAGTGGGAAATGGAAAAGATCATTGTTAGATGTCAGAAACAAAAGGGGAGCCGACATAGGTAGTGATCACCATTTGATGTTAGCCAAGGTGCGCATTAAAATTATAGCTGCAAAGAAGAAATTTGATGTTCCAAAAAAGCGGTTTGATGTTCAAAAGCTGAAGGACCCCAACGTCAAACAAGAATTTAGATTAGAACTGCGTAACAGATACGAAATACTAAATACAAGAAAAGATGGAGTAGAAGAAGAATGGCAGAAAATTAACGGAGCAATCCTAGAAACTGCAGAGAAAGTAGTGGGATTCAGAGATAACAAAAGGAAGGATTGGATGAGCCAGGACACCTGGGAAAAGGTGGGAGAGAGGAAGAAACTGAAAGCAAAGATGAATACCACAAAAACTCGGAGACAAAAGATGGATCTTCATGCAGAGTACACGAGAGTAGACCGGGAGGTGAAAAGGAGTGCAAGATCAGACCGAAGGAAGTGGGCAGGTGATCTCGCATCAAGGGCGGAGAGGGCTGCCTGAGAAGGAAACATGAAGGAACTTTACCAGACCACAAGACTGCTAGGAAAGATAGGCGTACAAGATAAAGATTAATTCACTGATAGCGGCTTCGGTGGCGTAGTCGGAAGCATGCTGAACTGCTATGCCCAAGATAGCGGGTTCAAACCCGGCCGAAGTCGTCGGATTTTTTTAAGAGCGTTGAAAATCCTTCAGTATGCCTTCCTTCGGAGGGGAAGTAAAGCCGGCGGTCCCATGTCATAGATTTATGGCATGTAAAAAATCCTTTCACAGACTAAACTTGTGTAAAGCAAAATTTGTTAGGTTAGATTTCGTCAGAACGCTCTATCAAAGTTCCAACGTTCACTACTAGGTATCATTGATATCTGGTGGCGAAAGTTGGAACTACTTGAAATTGAACGGAACTTGTAGCTCACCCTTTAGGGTATCCGCTGGAAGCAGCTACAGACTCAGGCGAGCCGAACATGTCCTCGGACACTCCCGGCAGTAAAAGCCATACGATAAATAAATACTGATAGTTCGCAGCACCAACCTACAGTGATCGGCGCGGATTTTTAAAGGGGAAGATACCCAAAACGAAAGATTCTTAAATTTGCAGGCTGGCTTAATATAGAGATTAACGGACGTAAATGCATTACAATAAGTTAGTAGTTTTGTTATTCAATCATCATAAAGTATATAATATTGATTTTGACACTTACTGGCTAATTATCAATATAAAAGAAAACAAACAATACATGGTGGTAGAGTCATAAATATACCCATACATTAAGGAGAAAGTAGGCTATATGTTCTTTGCTGAATATCTTGTTTAAGAGTGCAAAATTTCGAAATCAAAAGTATCCTATATGTAAACCTGGTAAATCAGCTACATCCATGCAAAATTTCATTTAAATCGGACCAGTGGTTCTTGCGTTATTGAGTAACACACAGACAGACAGACAGACAGACAGACACACACCATCTCATTTTTAGCCTACTTTCGATTTTTGCAAAAAATGAAAGTAGACTTATGAGATCAACACAGGGCGAAAAAATGTGTGTCTGTCTGTCTGTGTGTGTGTGTGTATGTGTGTGTGTGAGTCTCTGTGTGTGTGAGTGTGTGTACTCTGAATGCCTGTCCCCCCCTACCAATTCGAACACGGTGAACGCGAATTGAACGAAATTTGGTACAAAGGTAGAACTAGCAAAGGACACCTCAGTGACATTTTCTATATCGCCGCCATCTTGACGGAAACGTAATGGCGGCCACACAAATGTTCAAATCTTAAATCAAATTACGACTAACCTAATCAACCGATCTCTACCAAATTTTGCAATAACATATCTTTGTGAGGGGAGCATCCTTTGACTAAACTAATAGGTCAGCCTAATAGTTTGCGGATGGCGGCCATCTTTGTGTCAAAATCGATTCCCCCTATTAATTCAAACACGGTGAAACCGAATAGGACGAAATTTGGTACAGAGGTAGCACTAGCAAATGGCACCTCAGTGTCATGTTTTATATCGCTGCCATCTTGACAGAAACGTAATGGCGGCCAGACAAATGTTCAAAGCTTAAATCAAATTACGATTAACTTAATCATCCGATCTCTACCAAATTTTGCAACAACATACCTTTTTGAAGGGAGCATTCTTTGACCAAACTAATAGGTCATTAGCCTAATAGTTTGCGGATGGCGGCCATCTTTGTGTGAAAATCGATTTCCCCTATCAATTCGAACACGGTGAAACCGAATGGAACGAAATTTGGTACAGAGGTAGCACTAGCAAAGGGCACCTCAGTGTCACGTTTTATATAGCCGCCATCTTGACGGAAATGTAATGGCGGCCACACAAATGTTCAAAGCTAAAATCAAATTATGACTAACCTAATCATCCGATCTCTACCAAATTTTGCAACAACATACCTTTATGGAGGGAGCATCCTTCGACCAAACTAATAGGTCATTAGCCTAATATTTTGCGGATGGCGGTCATCTTTGTGTGAACATTGATTCCCCCTATCAAATCGAACACGGTGAAACCGAATGAAACGAAATTTGGTACAGAGGTAGCACTAGCAAAGGGCACCTCGGTGTCATGTTTTATATCACCGTAGTCTTGACGGAAACGTAATCGCGGCCACCCAAATGTTAAAAGCTAAAATGTAATTACGACCAACCTAATAATCTAGTCTCTACCAAATTTTGCAACAACATATCTTTATGTGGGAAGCATATTCTGACCAAACTTCAAGATCATCAGCCCAATAGTTTGCAGATGGTGGCCAAGTATGTGTGCAAATCGATTCCCCCTATCAATTCAAACACGGTGAAACCGAATTGAACGAAATTTGGTACAGAGTTAGCACTAGCAAAGGGTACCTCAGTGTCATATTTTATATCGCCGCCATCTTGACGGAAACGGAATGACGGCCACCCAAATGTTAAAAGCTCAAATCAAATTACGACCAGCCTAATAATTTGATCTCTACCTGATTTTGCAACAACATGCCTTTTTGTGGAAAGCATCTTATGACTGTCTACAAGGTCATCAGCCCAATAGTTTGCAAATAGCGGCCATGTATGTGTGCATATCCATTCCCCATATCAATTCAAACACGGTGAAACCGAATTGAATGAATTTTTTTACAGACGTAGCACTAGCAAAGGGCACCTCATATTCATGTTTAATATCCCTATAGTACGTTGTATTTCAACAAGCTACTACAACCAACATTCAATTATACTCCTTGAAAAGGATAAAGAGTTATAACAATACCCATGCATTTAGGAGAAAGTAGGCTATATGTTATTTACTGAACATCTTGTTATATATTAGTATGATTGAGATACATATACCAGGTGAATCAGCTGCCCCTAAGAATATTGTTCTATGCAGCCCAATTAAAACGTGTTTTTAGTAGGGTCGATATTTCCCTGCTCGCATCCCGTATGGTACTTATTCACTTCTAGCATAACCTGCAAACGATACTGAACTCTATTATTTTTCTCTCGTAATAGTCTCCAGTCCATTCATTCTAAAATGGATTTATTAATTCCGAAACTTTTGCGGGAGTGGACACAACAACTCACCAAAGTGCCATCGCAATCGAATGAATTGAATATGAACGCATAAAAGACGAAGAAACAAATATTCATTTTATATATTAGATTAATTATTAATTATTAATGTAAATAACAATAATTAACTATTAACCCTCATTAATTAATAATTAATAACTAAAAATTAACAATCATTAACTAGCAATGTATCTCATGTAGTTGTTGATTAATACGAAATATTAATTATTAATTAATCTCATATAAATTATTTCAGTTATAGGGAACAACTAGCAGAAATACACATTCTTCGAACGGTCTTCGGTATTAATAGCCAGCCGTTATCAATTGAGCTACTATTGCAATGGTTAGGGGCTTGGAACCTGTTTGTTGACAAAGAAAAATGATTAGTTAAAATGTTCTCTCAAATTAAATTTACCTAACGTGTTCTTCCTGGCGTGAAAATAAAATTGAAAACCTCGTAGACGAATCGCAATACACGTCACATACAAACTGACCCTAACCGTTGTGTCAAGTGCCCAACCACAGAAAGCCCCCTTTTATAAATTATAAAGGCTTGTGGGGCATGAAAATTTAGGTTTTTTAGCCTCCAATGGCCCAAATTCCTAAAATCAGCAAAAAATAGTCTACTATTTCAAATGAGGATTTTTAGCCTACTTTCGATTTTTGCAAAAAATGAAAGTAGACTTATGAGATCAACACAGGGCGTAAAAAGTGTGTCTGTCTGTGTGTGTGTATGTGTGTGTGTGAGTCTGTGTGTGTGTGTGTCTGTGTGTCTGTGTGTGTGTGTGAGTGAATGTCTGTCCCCCCCCCTATCAATTCGAACACGGTGAATGCGAATTGAACGAAATTTGGTACAAAGGTAGCACTAGCAAAGGACACCTCAGTGTCATGTTTTATATCGCCGCCATCTTGACGGAAACGTAATGGCGGCCACACAAATGTTCAAAGCTTAAATCAAATTACGACTAACCTAATCATCCGATCTCTACCAAATTTTGCAACAACATACCTTTATGGGGGGAGCATCCTTTGACCACACTAATAAGTCATCAGCGTAATAGTTTGCGGATGGCGGCCATCTTTGTGTGAAAATCGATTCCCCCTATTAATTCGAACACGGTGCAACCGAATGGAACGAAATTTGGTACAGAGGTAGTACTAACAAAAGGCACCTCAGTGTCATGCTTTATATCGCCGCCATCTTGACGGAAACGTAATGGCGGCCACACAAATGTTCAAAGCTTAAATCAAAATACGATTAACCTAATCATCCGATCTCTACCAAATTGTGCAACAACATACCTTTATAGAGGAAGCATCCTTTGACCAAATAACTAGGTCATTAGCCTAATAGTTTGCGGATGGCGGCCATCTTTGTGTGAAAATCAATTCCCCCTATTAATTCAAACACGGTGAAACCAAATGGAACGAAATTTGGTACAGAGGTAGCACTAGCAAAGGGCACCTCAGTGTCATGTTTTATATCGCCGCCATCTTGACAGAAACGTAATGGCGGCCACACGAATGTTCAAAGCTTAAATCAAATTACGATTAACCTAATCATCCGATCTCTACCAAATTTTGCAACTACATACCTTTATGGAGAGAGCATCCTTTGACCAATCTAATAGGTTATTAGCCTAATAGTTTGCGGGTGGCGGCCATCTTTATGTCAAAATTGATTCCCCCTATTAATTCGAACACGGTGGAACCGAATGGAACGAAATTTGGTACAGAGGTAGCACTAGCAAAGGGCACCTCAGTGTCATGCTTTATATCGCCACCATCTTGACTGAAACGTAATGGCGGCCACACGAATGTTCAAAGCTTAAATCAAATTACGATTAACCTAATCATCCGATCTCTACCAAATTTTGCAACTACATACCTTTATGGAGGGAGCATCCTTTGACCAATCTAATAGGTCATTCACCTAATAGTTTGCGGATGGCGGCCATCTTTGTGTCAAAATCGATTCTCCCTATTAATTCAATCACGGTGAAACCGAATGGAACGAAATTTGGTACAGAGATAGCACTAGCAAAGGGCATCTCAGTGTCATCATTTATATCGCCGCCATATTGACAGAAACGTAATGGCGGCCACACAAATGTTCAAAGCTTAAATCAAATTACGATTAGCCTAATCATCCGATCTCTAGCAAATTTAGCAACAACATACCTTTATGGAGGGAGCATCCTTTGACCAAACTAATAGGTCATCAGCCTAATATTTTGCGGATGGCGGCCATCTTTGTGTGAAAATCGATTCCCCTTATCAATTCGAACACGGTGAAACCGAATGGAACGAAATTTGGTACAGAGGTAGCACTAGCAAATGGCAGCTCATATTCATGTTTAATATCCCTATAGCACGTTGTATTTCAACAAGCTACTACAACCAACATTCAAGCATACTCCTTGAAAAGGACAAAGAGTTATAACAATACCCATGCATTTAGGAGAAAGTAGGCTATATGTTCTTTACTGAACATCTTGTTTGAAAATCATGTTGCTGTTTGGAGATATAATAGACCTTCTGTACGACATATCGCACGTGTAAGTCGTGTGAAAAAATCTAGGGTACTCCTTGAACCCCTTAAGCGCATTGATGAATTTTTCAGTTTTAGTTGGTTCCGTGATAACCTCAGAGACATTTGCAAACCTTCACAGAAATGTAATAAATGGAGTGGCATTACTTCTTCCAGAAATAGATGGAAAGTTGGATGTCACCTCTTGAGATACTGCTGTCTTGGTTACTGGCTGGCATTCCTTCTTTAGTATAATAAATGAAATTAGTTTTCTGGGAATATCTAAGAAACTGTTGGTTTTAGAGCCTTAAAATATAGATTTCGGGGACCCTTTGCGGCTCTTTAGGGGCCCCGAGTTTTGTTTCTGGCACCAAGGGGCTGAAAATTAGCTTTGTCTCGTCGTTGTACGCCATAATAATGATAATAATTAAAATAATAATAATAATAATAATATAACACTATAGGGATAGGAATATAATAGGCCTTCCGTACCACACCCGCTCGTGTAAATCGCGTTAAAAAATTCTAGAGAACCCCTTGGCCCCTGAAGCGCATTATATGTATTGATACTGATGAATATTTCAGCTTAATTTGGATCCGTTATAACCTTATAGCCGTTTGCAAACCTTCACAGTAATGTAATAAATGGAATTGCATTGCGTCTTACAGAAATAGATGGACCTCTGAGATTCTGTTGCCATTGTTACCGGCAAGCATTCTTGCATTAATTTATTACGTGAAATTATTTTTCTGGGAATATCTCAAAAAGTGTTTTTTAGGGCCTTAAAAAGTGGTTTACGGGGTCCTTTTAGGGCCCCCGAGTTTCGTTTCTCACATTGCGGGGCTGAAAATGAGCTTTGTCTCACCCTTCAACGCCTATTTCAGCATGTATTTTAAGGGGGTTGGGCCCCTTTTATGAGAGGTACGGAGAAGAGTTACATCAATGATTAGTGTCGTGCCTCTGATGGATATCTGTATCAAATTTTACGTTGATCCACCCAGCCGTTCTCAACTTATAAGGACACATAGTTGTCCACAGACAGACAGACAGACAGACAGACAAACAAACAAACAAACAGACAGACAGACAGACAGACAAAAAATATATTTTTGTGCGCATCGGTCATTAATCAGTCTGAAACGCGCAAATAACGCAAATTTCCATGGAAATTCAGAAAAAAAGACCAATTTTCATTTTTAGCCTATTTTCAATTTTGAAAAAATAGGCTTATGAGATCACCTTTTGTCCGTGTGTGTGTGCGTGTGTGTGTGTGTGTGTGTGTGTGTGTGTGTGATTCGTGTGTGTGTCCCCCCCTAATAAAATCTAAACGGCAGGAGCGATTTCAATGAAACTCGGAAAGTTCATAGCACTATTCCCGGCGACCTCGACCGTGCCCTTCAAATTTTGTTACGACTCACCAATCCAACATGGCGGCTGTGCGAAATATTTCACCAGCATTCAATATCTCCGAAACTATTACCGATATTACCCTGACATTTTCTATGGTGATAGAGGGAACTGCTATAAGTTCACTTATGTGACTTTTGAAAACCTGGTAACTACAAAACCAACATGGAGGCCAAGCGAATTTGCGACTTTCAAATAGACGTTTCTCGTGATTTGACCAACCAAACGCAATGAAACTTGGTACAGTATATGTTTATATACATTGTAATGCACCGACATCTAACTTCGTTCAATTGTTTACATAATCACAAGATGGCGGATGTGCGAAATATTTCACCGGCATTCTATATCTCTGAAACTATTAGCAGTATCTCCCTAAAATTTTGTACGGAGATAAAGGGCACTACTGGAAGTCCATCTATAAGACTTTCAAAAACCGGTTAACTACAAAACGAACATGGCGGCCAAGCGAATTTGAAAATTTTAAATAGACCTTTCTCGCGATTTAATGTTCCAAGCGCACTGAAAGCTGGTACAGGAAATATTTATACACATTGTAATCCACTGGTATCTAATTTAGTTCAATTGTTTACATAACCTCAAGATGGCGGCAGTGCGAATTTTAAATTTAAGTTTTTATTTCTTGTGATGTAGTCATGCGATCGAAGTGAAAGTTTGAATAATGAACCTACGCAATAATTTTCCTTTAATGGTACATGACTCTATGGCCTATACATTTAACAATACAACATGGCGACCATCCGAAATATTTAGACGATACTGAATATCTACGAATCTATTTTAGCAATCAAACTGCATTTTTTAATGTTCATAGGGGCTATGAACTTAAGTTCACCTATAGGACTTTAAATAACCTGGTGATCACAAATCCAACATGGCGGTGACGCGAATTATAAATATTCACATGGACGTTTCTCGCAATTTAACCATCCGAGTGCAGTGAAACTTGGTACAGTAAATCCTTATACGAATGTTAATCCACTGGCATCTAATTTATTTCAATTGTTTCCATAACCTCAAAATGGCAGCTGTGAAAAATTTTAAAATCTCCTTGTTTTTCTTGTGTCCTAATTTTGCGATTGAAGTTTGAATACTACACGTTCACAATAATCTGCATGTAACAGTACATAACTCTAGGACCTTCATATATAAAATCCAACATGGCGACCATCCGAATATTTAGTTGGTTCTTAATATCTACGAATCTATTACAGCAATCAAACAGAAATTGTGTATGTTGATAGTGGCAATTAACATAAGTAGGATATATGAAAATAGGCTGTATAGTTCTTCACGGAACTACTTGTTATATATAGAGAGAGATATCCATTACGATTTGGATACAATCGTGTTGACCGACAGGAAAGCATTTAATTTTTATTTACCAAGGCAACAGTGAATAATAGCGTACAACACGATAATGGTGATTGTTATAGGGCGGAACATCAAGGACATCTGCCAAAATTGTTGTGTTTCATCATTTGGGAGGGAGGTGAATAATAGAACATTATGCAACGAGCGTATAATGGCACTAATTAAGACACGAGTTTTATAATTATTTACATACGAGTGTCTTAATTACCATTATTGGCGAGTTGCATACGACTGTTTATGTTCGACGATAATTATTATACAGTAACTATTTTATGTTCGAACATAAATATTCATAAATATCTGTCGAGATTTCGCTAGTTTTATGTACTGAACAGAGCGCACGAGACGCAGAGAATGCCTTGTATTTGACCATGGCCTCGTCGATTACCCTACTATGACACTAGGCCAGGCAGTGAAATTTAAATTAGAAGGCCGTGGAACTCAGCTCATCTAATTATCTAATTGGTCAAACAACTGTTTCTTGAGCTCTGATTGGTGGGAGAAACTGTTTCATAATGAAAAATAATGTTATAATGAGCCTCATTATAGTACAGTTTTAAGACATATAATAGGGTCGAACATTAACTATATTATAATGCCATTTTCACAGGTAAAATCCATTTGATGAGCCTCCATCGTGTAGTTTCTAAAATAATGTCATTTAAATATTGGTTCGTACATTAAATTATTACTGTGTGGGGAGGGGGTGGGGGCAGATGTCCTCACTGCTCTGCCCCTTAAACCTCAATAACTTACTAACTAAAGTTTTACTGGACCCCTTCCCTCCTGGTACGTCATATTGACGCCTATGTACAATCGAAGAGCAGAGTTTGATTTGTCAGCTCTCGATTATGTGTTAATGGTGTGATGCTGGGAGCAATGGAGCGAGACAGGGCCTCATACGATACGTGTCGACGCTTGGGAAATGCAAAATGCATAAGCTGAATACACACTGCAATCAGGCGGCACAACAACAGCTCTGATTTGCTGCTTGCTTCGCAAATCCAATGTACCGGAGACACACCACGATAAAGTCATTACAACAGTATCCGTGCCAACCGGAGAAAGGCTTAATTGCTTAACAGACTAATCGAGGAAGTGGAGCAGGGAACCTGTTCTGTGGACAATGATATGTTCTCTAATAGCTTCAACATGCTGTTCAACCATTTTAAAACGGTGGGAAAACTTGTTGCTGTTTTGTATGTCCACGTCTTCTTCATTAATTTCATCTCTTATTATCCCCTCTAATGAGGTTGGCGTCAGGAAGGGCATCCGGCCATAAAACCATCCCCACCCAGACTTTCATCGCATCTCATCCCCAACCCCGTTCGAAACGGGAATAGTAAGGGGTTGACATACGTACATATATTCATATTTTGTCCATGCTTTGTTATTCTCGTTTTAAAAAGGGTCGGGGAAGAGAGGCGAGGAATTTCTTGTTGTACTGTAGTTGTTTCATTCGAGGGGTTTGAACATCGTGGTCATTAAACCCCGTGTACTTAAGAGTGTGTGGTATTGTGGTGACTGTATTGGTACGTGTATTATTAATTCAGGTGAAAATTGGGAAGGAGGTTGTCGTGGCCTTAAGTTAGGAACCGTCCTGACATTTGTCTGGAGTAGAAGTGGGAAACCGCGGAAATGACATGTAGAATGGCTGAGATGGGAATCAAACGCACCTCTACTCAATTTTGCTTCACGACGCTGATTGTATCCCGTTCCAGCCATCAGACAATTAAAATTTTTGCCATAGCCGGGAAACAAACCCGGACCCCTAGGGCGACAGCCAAAAACGCTAGCCACTACACCACGATATGTTCTCATCTTGAAACTATAAAATGCTAAAACCGATATCGAGCAATATATAACCGTTACAATGATGATGAAGCTTGTTACGGTGGTAAACTCGTATAAAACACTTTCACTGTAATAGGACCGGGTGAGTTAGCCGTGGTCGTTACGGTGTGGCTGCAGGCAGTCGCTCACATCCGGGAGGCGAGGAGATTCGAATGCCCCCGCCGGCAACCTTGACGATGGTCTTCAGTAGTTTCCTATCTTCCTTCCAGGCAAATGCCGGGATTGGTCCCTAACTATAGGCCACAGCCGCTACCTTCGAATTCCTCGTCCATACACACACTCTTTCCTCCCCAGATAACACTCCACACGCGACGGTACTTGTAACTCAACCGATGGGTGTCCGCATAGAAGCAACTGCTACCTCAGGCGAGCCGAACATGTCCTCGGACACTCCCAGACCTAAAAAGCCACAAGCTAAAAAAATAATAAAAAAAAACAAACTGTAATAGGCACATGATCAACGTATTCACATGGCGGCTTCGGTGGTGTAGTTGGTACCATGCTGAGCTTCTATGGGGTGAGCATTATTGTCCACTAGTGTAAAGTCCTACTCACTGTGGCAGCAGTATCTGTAGCGACAGGATGTTGTCTCTGTACACCAGATCAGTCATTTTACCGTGGATAGGAATTAGAGGCATACATCGACCAATCACGATCCAACCCTAAAACATGACTGAGCCTCCTTGTTGTTGGTGGCGTTCCTGGATGAAGGGCTCGTGTTATCTCTCACCCACTCGTCCCCACACTCGAATATTCCTACTGTTTGGGCGCAAAACAATGGGCATTTCATTGAACATGCATGGAAAGATCTTAAGAGGACAATTTTGTACCGTCCCAGTCTCCCGACAAACATTCAGCAACTGATTTACGCTGCTATCAAATCTGCCCAAACCAGGTTGGATCCGTTGGTTCTCAGTATGACTCGTCGCCTGCAAGCATACCTTAAGGCTCGTGGTGGCCATACATGGTATTTATATACCTTAACATGAAAAAGACGTGTGTACCAAGTCCCACATTATCACTTTTTTTTGATGTGTAACAAATTTCCACTCGGTATCTGGATATTTTTGTTGCACTCGGTAGTTGGACATTTTTGTGGGAGTGATTTTGGAAAAGAGACGGAAGTGGATGGGACGGAAGTGCCTGGGGCGGAAACAATGAGCGCGCGCGGTGGCGGAGATCGGTACAACGACGTACTGTAAGCCATGTGACTATGTGGAATGTGAATCGCATACGGTTTACCTCAAGGTTTGGAGGCCCGATTAATGAAATTGCTTCAATAAATCATCTTTAAATTGTCGTTCTTTGGTGTGAAAATATTCATTATATCATATTTGCAGAAAACAATTACGATTTACCTCGAGTGCTATATCGCATCAACCAACACTCCAAAGAACGTAGGAATTCAGTATATTAACACCGACTACTAACAATAATTGAAACTTCGTTGGTCCAAATAGCTTAATCCCTTAATCACTTTGTATTTTGTAATGAAAACACCCATACATAGCCCAACTGTTACACTTCTAACATGTGCAGATAAACTTGCCAACTGATTGAAATCGAGTTCGTAGTTGTCTGCGCGAACCGCTAGATGGCACGCATAATCGGTGTCGCCAGTTTCTCGTGGGAGTTTCCACTATTATCATATTAAGCTATTTGGTTGGTCTAAACGTATCACTGGGAGAAACGCCTTTAATATACCTACTGCACACCTAATTTTTAATCGTGCCTATACTTGGCAGTGCGCTATATCAGCAATAAGAGACCATTTTAAATAACACCGCTGGCATGGGTTCACTAACTGCCCGGTATAAAGCGCAGCTCGCATCAAGTAGACAGTGGATTGCTCCCGCATACAGTTGCAGGTATACGTCATTACTGCAGATGCATTGGAGAATCCTTTCATGTTTGCTGTCACAAGGTAGCACTATGAGTTCATTCTTTAAGGGGGGACGTACATGAAAATGTCAGAGAATGTCATTTTTCGATTTATTTTTTATCAATTAGTACAACTCATTGGCAATACTTTCCACAAGTTTCATAATCCAATTCGCATCCCAAGTGCCATAAAATAATTAAATGCCCAACGTGTACATCATGCCACGCCCACTTGGCGAAGAGACTCTTTGTTAATAATTATATAATCAGAGTTTCTGAACACTTTCTTCAAGAAAAGTTACTATGAAAACATCAACAAGGCCATGAAGTATATTCTCTTTGTTTTGTACATCAGTGACTGTTATATAATCTCCTTGGAAACAATAGACAATCGTAATCTTTGTTTACAAATTGTGATTACTTTTATTTGCTGCGTTCGTTGAATAACTTCTCGTTGTAATTGATTGTGTCACATGAATTATGCCAAGACCACGAAAATTGTTTTAAAAGATGTGCAACTAGCGTGTGCGTGCTTTAACCGATTCTAGGTATGCTCATTATACCGATAATGGAAGCGAGGTTAGGTCTGACCAGACCACATATTTTGACATGCGAGCTCACCACCCAGTAGCCCCAGATGGAAGATTACAAGGGCAAATATTAGTGATAATGATGATTGTCAGGATAGCACTGGATATAGGTTGATTGACATTGAGTTGTTGTCTAGTGCAGTGAAATCCGCATGTAGCTGTAAGAAATGTGGCGGCAACAATCTGGAATTCTTCGATGATGGTAAGAGAGTGTGCGTGGTGTGTAATGTACACATTCTATGCAAGGACTGTGAGGCTGACCCGTCATTTAAAACTTCAAAATCAAATAATTGGTACTATGAATCAAACATGAGATTAACGTATGGTCCAAGGATGAATGTCTTGCAGAGAATGGGCTTCAACTTTGGAGCATTCACTCAAGACACCTTGAAGAAAATTGACACACAACGTATAAATGCAGTTGAGAAATCCATAGGAGATCTTGCAAAGAACACAAGACATAAGAAAAGAAACCAGAAGATAAGTCTTGAAGGAAAGGAGGACAACATAAGAAAAGAAACCAGAAGATAAGTCTTGAAGAAAAGGAGGACTCAGTACAGTTCTGGTGCCTTTTGATAAACGGAATGGTAAGCAAAAGTGAGTTCAACTTTAACGTGCATTTTCTCACAATATCTATTTTCATTGTTCAGGTACATTTATCTCAGAAACGTGGAAAGGTAGAGCCATAATTTTTGGCATCCACATTGAAGTGTGTATCAAAAACATATACACAGAGGGAAATTTTAATTTAATTCATGTACGCCGAGATATACCAGAAAGAATGTACAACATTTATTGATTTTTTTTCAGTTTACAAAACAATTCAGTATAAATTCATTAAATGGCAATCTATTAAAAAAGGCGTATGTGTATTTGTTTCTATATATATTGAGGTTATACTGTAAAATTTACTTGACAATCTGTCGGATAGTTTGTCAGAAAAATGTACCTTTGTGAATCATGGTGTCATCAAATTTGAGAATTGAAAAATAATTCAAATGTTTTTGTTAAAATTATGAAAATTTGTCAGTAGATGCACCTAACTATTCTTAACCTCTGTAAAAAAATCATTAATGTAACTCCAAAAGTGTGGACTTGATGAAGGATTGTATTTGTACATGTATATCGTGTACGCCCCCCCCCCCCCATAAAAATGCGAGTAAGTAATATGGAATTATTCGAATAACATGTCAGATGTTACACATCATATGCGACTACTGTAAGGCTCGTATTAGGTAGATTTCATTAGAAAGCTAACTATTGCAATGGGTCCCATGTTTCGACTTCCGGAAAATTTCGACATATCTACGCGTTTTACATCCCCCAGACTCCAAAACCACCGTCAGTTCAAAAGTTTATATATAATTTATGTATATATATAGCCTATATATATACTAGCAGAAGTACCCATTCTTCGAACGGTCTTCGGTCATAATAACCAGATGTTATCAATTGAGCTACTGTTGCAATGTTTAGGGGCTTGGAACCTGTTTGTTGGCAAAGAAAATGATTAGTTAAAATGTGCTCTCAAACTAAAATTTACCTAACGTGTTCTTCCTGGAATGAAAATAAAATTGAAAATCTCGTAGATGAATCGCAATACACGTCACATACGAACTGACCCTAACCGTTGTGTCAAGTGCCCAACTACAGGAAGACCCCTTTTATAAATTATAAAGGCTTGTGGTGCATGAAAATTCGGTTTTTTAGGTAGATTTCTTTAGAAAGCTAACTATTGCAATGGGTCCCATGTTTCGACTTCCGGAAAATTTCGACATATCTTCGCGTTTCACATCCCCGAGACCCCAAAACCACCGTCAGTTCAAAAGTTTATATATAATTTATGTATATATGTATCTATCTATCTATCTATATATATATATATATATCAGTTTCTTGTGGACACGATAACAGCCGTAATTTTGCACCAATCACTTTGAATTTTTTACATAATGTGTATCCCTATAAAATATCGGTCGAGTTCGTTAATGGGCAAAATCGGTCAAAGGGGGTAAAAATGGAGGGCTTTTTTCGAAAAAGTGAAATATCGCTATAACTCTCTTAATACATGAAATATCGAATCCCTTCAAAGTTCATAATATGTGTCGGATAAGCGCCAAAAATTTATGTCAAATACATTTTTGATAGCACCAACCATTGACCAAAGGGGTGGGAAAAAGTGGGTTTTTCGGGAAACATTAATCATATCTCTGTTAATAGGCACAATATCAAAACCGCACAAAATGGACAATATTCCTCCAATAATTACCTAAAACGTTTGTCTGAAAGAATTTTTGATATGACCCACCATTACGCCACGGGGTGAACAAAATGATTTAAATTATAAGAAAATGCCAAGTGCCAAGAGAGGTTGCCATGACAACTTTACTTTTAATTGATAAGGGATGACCATCAGCAGTTGCTATGACAACGCCTCTGCACGAGATCACATTCAGTTTTCATATGTCAGTGGGAAGCGACTTCGGTATCGGAACTGGTAGCATGCTGAACTTCTATGCCCAAGGTCGCGGGTTCAAACCCGGCTGAAGTCGTCGGATTTACTAAGAGCGCTAAAAAACCTGAGTTTGCTTTCCTTCGGAGGGGAAGTTCCAACGTTCGTTGCGAGTTGCTGATTGAGGTGGCATCTAGTAGCCAAGTTCACAGCTAGGTGTCGTTGACGGCAGTATTTTAGGTAGATTTCATTAGAAAGCTAACTATTGCAATGGGTACCATGTTTCGATTTCCGGAAAATTTCGACATATCTTCGCGTTTCACATCCCCCAGACCCCAAAACCACCGTCAGTTCAAAAGTTTATATATAATTTATGTAATATATGTATATATATGTATATCAGTTTCTTGTGGACACGATAACTGCCGTAATTTTGCACCAATCTCTTTGAATTTTTTACCGAATATGTATACCCATAAAATCTCGGACGAGTTCGTTACTGGGCTAAATCGGTCGAAGGGGATGAAAATGGGGGACTTTTTTTTTTCGAAAAAATGAAATATTACTATAACTCTCTTAATATGTGAAATATCGAATCCGTTCAAAGTTCATACTATGTGTCGGATAAAGCTCAGAAATTTATGTTTGAAACGTTTTTTTGATAGCACCAACCATTGACCAAAGGGGTGGGAAAAAGTGTTTTTTTCGGGAAACATTAATCATATCTCTGTTAATAGGCACAATATCAAAACCGTACAAAATGGACAATATTCCCCTAATAATTACCTAAAACGTTTGTCTGAAAGAATTTTTGATATGAGCCACCATTGCGCCAAGGGATGAGAAAAATGATTTCGGAATTATAAGAAAATGCCAAGAGCTATCAGTGGTTGACATGGCAACACTACTAAATTGATGAGGGATGAGCCATCAGACGTTGCCATGACAACGCACTTGCGCGAGATCAGATTCAGATTTCCATCTGACTAAGTGTGAAGCGGCTTCGGTGACGTAACTGGTAGCATGCTGAACTTCTATGCCCAAGGTCGCGGGTTTAAAGCCGGCCAAAGTCGTCGGATTTTCTAAGAGCGCTAAAAATCCCTCAGTAAGCTTTCCTTTGGAGGGGAAGTTCCAACGTTCGTTGCGAGTTGCTGATTGAGGTGGCATCTAGTAGCCAAGTTCACAGCTGGGTGGCGTTGACGTTAGTATCTGGTAGCAACATTAGGAACTACTGCTTGAAATTTAGCGTCTGCATTCCTTACCTGAATTACAGACTAATACCGCCATCACAATTCACACCGTTTATCAGACAGATTCTACACTCACCCAAAGTACACGGGGTTATATGACCGCGTTGTCGCAGCCCCTAAACTGAGGAACCAACCAACATCTCTGCGGGAGATATAATTTTGCGTGTAGAAGTAACAGACCGTTACATAGTTACACATCAGTGTCGAAACCTTGCATAAGGACAGTGTGACCACAAGTATAACAAGTAGTTCCGTGAAGAACTGTACAGCCTATTTTCATATATCCTGCTCATGTTAATTGCCTCTATCAACATACAAAATTTCAGTTTAATTGCTGTATCAGATTCGTAGATATTGAGAACCGTCTAAATATTTCAGATGGTCGCCAGGTTGGATTTTTATTTTTGTACTATTATATTAAGATTATTGTGTAAGTGTGGTATTCAAACTTCAATCGCATGATTATAACACAAGAAGTAAAAGCGAGATTTTAAAATTACGCACAGCAGCCATCTTGTGATTATGCAAACAATTGATATAAATTAGAAGCCAGTCGATCAACATTTGTGTAAGCATTTAAAACGTGCAACGTTTCACGGCACTCGGATAGTTAATTCGCGAGAAACGTCCATTTAAATATTTATACTTCGCGTCGCCGCCATGTTGGATTCGTGCTCACCAGGTTACTGAAAGTCCTATAGGGGAACATATGTTCATAGTCTCTATGAACATAAAAATTTCAGTTTGGTTGCTGTAAAAGATTCATATATATTGAGAACCGTCTAAATATTACGGAAGCTTGCCATTTAGGATTGTTATATGTATAGGCCATAGAGTTATGTATCATTCAAGGACACTTATTGCCTAGGTTCATTATTCAAACTTTCACTTCGATCGCATGATTACGACACAAGAAATAAAAACTTAATTTTAAAATTTCGCACAGCCGCCATTTTGAGGTTATGTAAACAATTGAATTAAATTAGATGGCAGTACATTACAATCTGCAAAATCATTTACTGTACCACATTTCACTGCGCTCAGGGAGTTAACTCACGAGAAAAATCTATTAAAATATTTCAAATTCGCTTGGTCGCCATGTTCGTTTTGTACTTTACAGGTTTATGAATTATACATAGGTAAACTTGTATCAGTACCCTTTATCACCGTACAAAATTGCAGGGTGATATCTGTAATAGTTTCGGGGATATAGAATGTCAGTGAAATATTTCGCACAGCCGCCATTTTGAGGTTATGTAAGCAATTCAACTAAATTAGACTCCAATGCATTGCAATGTGTATAAATATTTGCTGTACCAAGTTGCATTACGTTTGGATAGTTAAATCGCGAGAAAAGTCTATTTAAAAGTTTCCACTTCGCTTGGCCGCCATGTTGGTTATGTAGTAACCAGGTTTTTGAAAGTTTCATAGGTGAACTTCTAGTAGTACCCTTTATCACCGTACACAATTTCAGGGCGATATCCGTTATAGTTTCGGAGATACTGAATGCTAGTGAAATATTTCGCACAGCCGCCATGTTGGATTGGTGAGACGTAACAAAATTCGATGGGCACGGTCGATGTCGCCGGGAATAGTGCTATGAACTTACCGAGTTTCACTGAAATCGCTCCAGCCGTTTAGATTTTATTAGGGACACACACACACACCTCACACACACACACACACACACACACACACACACACACACACACACGGACAAAAGGTGATCTCATAAGCCTATTTTTTCAAAATTGAAAATAGGCTAAAAATGGACTCCAAATGACAAGAAGGTTACCGTCCCCGTAAGACAAAATGTTTAAAATGTGTTTAAAATGAAGAAAAACAAAGTTAATTAATCTCCAATTATAAAATACTTTCACACGATAAATGAGGTCTGATCCTTCTACGAAAACCTGCATATTCTGCCTATTTTCGCCTATCTCCAAGTTTGTCCGGTGAAATCTACCTCCGCCTTCCGGCGTGCCGAAAGGACTTTTATTTAGCCTCCAATGGCCCAAATTCCTAAAATCAGCAAAAAAAAAAAACAGTCTACTATTTCAAATCAGGAATTTTTGAAAATAATGTTGCGGTTTGGAGATATAATAGACATTCTGTACGACATATCACACGTGTAAGTCGTGTGAAAAAAATCTAGGGTACTCCTTGAACCCCTTAAGCGCATTGATGAATTTTACAGTTTTAGTTGGTTCCGTGATAACCTTATAGCCATTTGCAACCTTTCACAGAAATGTAATAAATGGAGTGGCATTACTTATTCCAGAAATAGATGGAAAGTTGGATGCCACCTCTTGAGATACTGTTGTCATGGTTAGTGGCTGGCATTCCTTCTTTAGTTTATTAAATGAAATTAGTTTTCTGGGAATATCTAAGAAACTGTTGGGTTTAGGAGCCTTAAAATATAGTTTTCGAGGACCCTTTACGGCTCTTGAGGGGCCCCGAGTTAGCCTACTTTCGATTTTTGCAAAAAATGAAAGTAGACTTATGAGATCAACACAGGGCGAAAAAAGTGTGTCTGTCTGTGTGTGTGTGTATGTGTGTGTGTGAGTCTGTGTGTGTGTCTGTGTGTGTCTGTGTGTGTGTGAGTGTGTGTACTCTGAATGTCTGTCCCCCCCTATCAATTCGAACACGGTGAATGCGAATTGAACGAAATTTGGTACAAAGGTAGCACTAGCAAAGGACACCTCAGTGTCATGTTTTATATCGCCGCCATCTTGACGGAAACGTAATGGCGGCCACACAAATGTTCAAAGCTTAAATCAAATTACGACTAACCTAATCATCCGATCTCTACCAAATTTTGCAACAACATACTTTTATGGGGGGAGCATCCTTTGACCAAACTAATAAGTCATCAGCGTAATAGTTTGCGGATGGCGGCCATCTTTGAGTGAAAATCGATTCCCCCTATTAATTCGAACACGGTGCAACCGAATGGAACGAAATTTGGTACAGAGGTAGTACTAACAAAAGGCACCTCAGTGTCATGTTTTATATCGCCGCCATCTTGACGGAAACGTAATGGCGGCCACACAAATGTTCAAAGCTTAAATCAAATTACGATTAACCTAATCATCCGATCTCTACCAAATTTTGCAACAACATACCTTTATAGAGGAAGCATCCATTGACCAAATAACTAGGTCATAAGCCTAATAGTTTGCGGATGGCGGCCATCTTTGTGTGAAAATAAATTCCCCCTATTAATTCAAACACGGTGAAACCAAATGGAACGAAATTTGGTACAGAGGTAGCACTAGCAAAGGGCACCTCAGTGTCATGTTTTATATCGCCGCCATCTTGACAGAAACGTAATGGCGGCCACACGAATGTTCAAAGCTTAAATCAAATTACGATTAACCTAATCATCCGATCTCTACCAAATTTTGCAACTACATACCTTTATGGAGGGAGCATCCTTTGACCAATCTAATAGGTTATTAGCCTAATAGTTTGCGGGTGGCGGCCATCTTTATGTCAAAATTGATTCCCCCTATTAATTCGAACACGGTGGAACCGAATGGAACGAAATTTGGTACAGAGGTAGCACTAGCAAAGGGCACCTAAGTGTCATGATTTATATCGCCACAATCTTGACTGAAACGTAATGGCGGCCACACGAATGTTCAAAGCTTAAATCAAATTACGATTAACCTAATCATCCGATCTCTACCAAATTTTTCAACTACATTCCTTTATGGAGGGAGCATCCTTTGACCAATCGAATAGGTCATTCGCCTAATAGTTTGCGGATGGCGGCCATCTTTGTGTCAAAATCGATTCTCCCTATTAATTCAAACACGGTGAAACCGAATGGAACGAAATTTGGTACAGAGGTAGCACTAGCAAAGGGCACCTCATATTCATGTTTAATATCCCTATAGCACGTTGTATTTCAACAAGCTACTACAACCAACATTCAATCATACTCCTTGAAAAGGACAAAGAGTTATAACAATACCCATGCATTTAGGAGAAAGTAGGCTATATGTTCTTTACTGAACATCTTGTTTTGTTTCTGACACCAAGGGTTTGAAAATGAGCTTTGTCTCGTCGTTGTACGCCATAATAATGATAATTAAAAGAATAATAATATAACAATATAGGGATATGGATATAATAGACCTTCCGTACCATACCCGCACGTGTAAATCGCGTTCAAATTTTCTAGAGAACCCCTTGACCCCTTAAGCGCATTATATGTATTGATGAATATTTCAGCTTAATTTGGATCCGTTATAACCTTATTGCCGTTTGCAAACCTTCACAGTAATGTAATAAATGGAATTGCATTGCGTCTTACAGAAATAGATGGTCCGCTGAGATTCTGTTGCCCTTGTTACCGGCATGCATTCCTTCATTAATTTATTAAGTGAAATTAGTTTTATGGGAATATCTCAAAAACTGTTGGTTTTAGGGCCTTAAAATGTGGTTTTCGGGGTCCTTTTAGGGCCCCCGAGTTTCGTTTCTCACAATGAGGGGCTGAACATGAGCTTTGTCTCACCCTTCTACGCTAATTTCAGCATGTATTTTAAGGGGGTAGGCCCCCTGTTATGAGAGGTACGGAGAAGAGTTACATCAATGATTAGTGTCGTGCCTCTGATGGATATCTGTATCAAATATTACGTTAATCCACCCAGCCGTTCTCGAGTTATAAGGACACAAAAAATTGTCCACAGACAAAAGAAATATTTTTGCGTGCATCCGTCACAAAACAGTCTGAAACGGGCAAATATGTCAAATTTCCGTGGAAATTCAGAAAAAACAGACAAACATTCATTTTTATATAATATTAGAAGGGATATGATAGACCTTCCGTACCACACCCGCACGTGTAAATCGCGTGAAAAAATTTTAGAGTACCCCTTGACCCCTTAAGCGCATTGTATGTATTGATGAATATATTAGCTTAATTTGAATCCGTTATAACCATTTAGCCGTTTGCAAACTATCTCAGTAATGTAACAAGTAGTTCCGTGAAGAACTATACAGCATATTTTCATATATCCTGACTAACTAACCCCGTGGCACTACAGCCCTTGAAGGGCCTAGGCCTACCAAGCGACCGCTGCCCAGCCAATTGGCCTGCAGATTTTCATACATCCTGCTAATGTTAATTGCCTCTATCAACATACAAAATTTTAGTTTAATTGCTGTAACAGATTCGTAGATATAGAGAACCGTCTAAATATTTCAGATGGTCGCCAGGTTGGATTTTTATTTTTGTACTATTACATTAAGATTATTGTGTACGTGTGGTATTCAAACTTCAATCGCATGATTAGAACACAAGAAGTAAAATCGAGATTTTAAAATTACGCACAGCAGCCATCTTGTGATTATGCAAACAATTGAAATAAATTAGATGCCAGTGGATCAACATTTGTATAAGCATTTAACGTGCAACGTTTCACGGCACTCGGATAGTTAATTCGCGAGAAACGTCCATTTAAATATTTATACTTCGCGTCGCCGCCATGTAGGATTTGTGCTCACCAGGTTACTGAAAGTCCTTTAGGTGAACATATGTTCATAGTCTCTATGAACATAAAAAAATCAGTTTGGTTGCTGTAAAAGATTCATAGATATTGAGAACCGTCTAAATATTTCGGACACTCGCCATTTAGGATTGTTATATGTATAGGCCATAGGGTTATGTACCATTCAAGGACAATTATTGCCTAGGTTCATTATTCAAACTTTCACTTCGATCGCATGATTACGATACAATAAATAAAAACTTAAGTTTAAAAATTTTGCACATCCGCCATCTTGAGGTTATGTAAACAATTGAATTAAATTAGATGGCAGTGCAATACAATCTGCAAAATCATTTACTGTACCTCACTTCACTGCGCTCAGAGAGTTATATCACGAGAAAAGTCTATTAAAACATTGTATCAGTACCCTTTATCACTGTACAAAATTGCAAGGTGATATCTGTAATAGTTTCGGAGATATAGAATGACAGTGAAATATTTCGCACAGCCGCCATTTTGAGGTTATGTAAACAGTTGAGCAAAATTAGACTCCAGTGCATTACAATGTGTATATACATTTGCTGTACCATGTTTCATTACGTTTGGATAGTTAAATCGCGAGAAAAGTATATTTAAAAGTCTCAACTTCGCTTGACCGCCATGTTGGTTTTGTAGTCACCAGGTTTTTGAAAGTCTCATAGGTGAACTTCTAGTAGTGCCCTTTATCACCGTACACAATTTCAGGGCGATGTCGGTAATAGTTTCGGAGATATTGAATGCTAGTGAAATATTTCGCACAGCCACCATGTTGGATTTGTGAGATGTAACAAAATTTGCAGGGCACGGTCGAGGTCACCCGGTATAGTGCTATGAACTTACCGAGTTTCATTGAAATCACTCCAGCCGATTAGATTGTATTAGGGACACACACACACACACCTCACACACACACACACACACGCACACACGCACGGACAAAATGTGATCTCATAAGCCTATTTGTTCAAAATTGAAAATAGGGTAATAAATGGAATTGTATTGCGTCTTACAGTAATAGATGGACCTGTGAGATTCCGTTGCCATGGTAACCGGCTTGCATTCTTTCGTTATTGTATTAAATTAAATTAGTTTTCTGGAAATATCTCAAAAACTGTTGGTTTTAGGGCCTTGAAGTGTGGTTTTCGGGGTCCCTTCGAGTTTCGTTTCTCACATTGTGGGGCTGAAAATGAGCTTTGTCTCACCCTTCTACGCTTATTTCAGCATGTATTTTAAGGGGGTAGGCCCCCTGTTATGAGAGGTACGGAGAAGAGCATCAATGATTATTGTCGTGCCTCTGAAGGATATCTGTACCAAATTTTACGTTGATCCACCCAGCCGTTATCGAGTTATAAGGGAACAACAACTTTGTCCACAGACAGACAGACAGACAAAAATTTTATTTTCCTGCGCATCCATCATAAAACAGTCTGAAACGCGTAAATAACGCAAAATTTCCGTAGAAATTCATAAAAAAGACAAATTTTCATTCTTATATATATTGAGATATATACAAGCTGACCCGGCAGACGTTGTTCTGCCAATCAAAGAAAATGCTGTAACTTTGTTTCTTGAAGTGCTTTTAGATACACAATATTTTTTTTTCAATTTCTGTTAACTGCTTCTAAACTATCGTGAATTGAATTAACTAATTTAGAAACATTCGTTGGAGCGTGCACAACAACTCTCCAAAGTTTCATCGCAAATGGATAAATGGCTTTAACGCATATGGGATTTGGTTTAAATGATTCGTGCTCTGTCACTCATTTGTTGAATCTACTCGTGCTCCACCAACTGTGAAATGGATCTACTAAGTTAGGAAGCTTCACGTGAGTGTACACAACAACTCATCAATGTTTCATCGCAATCGATGAATAGTATATGAACGCATACAGGATTTTGTTGGAACGCTTCGCGCGTCGTCACTCATTTGTTACATCTACTCGTGCGCTACCAATATTGTAAAATGGATTTACCAAGTTGAACACCTTCCCTGGCGTGTACACAACAACTCATCAATGTTTCATCGGAATCGGATGAATGACATGAACGCATAAGTGATTTTCTTTAAACGATTCGCGTGCCGTCACTCATTTGTTGAATCTACTCATGAGTTACCTATTGTAAAATAGATTTACTAAGCCTGAAACCTTCTCTGGCGTGTACTCAATGATTCACCAAGGTTTGATCGCAATCGGATGAATGATATATGAATGCATACGGGACATTGTGGAAACGATTCGCGCGCCGTGGCTCATTTGTTGAATCTACTCGTGCGCTACTTATTAAAAACTGGATTTACTAAGACAGAAACATTTCCTGGAGTGTACACAACAATTCACCAAAGTTTCATCGCAATCGGATAAATGGTATATGGACGCATACGGCACTTTGTTGAAATGATTCGCGTGCCGTCACACATTTGTTGAATCTACTCGTGCGCTACCTATTGTAAAATGGATTTATTAAGCCAGAAACCTTCCGTATGGTGTACACAACATCTCACCCAAGATTCATCGTAATCGGACGATGGTATTTGAACGCATACGGGACCTTATTGAAACGATTCGCGCGTCGTCGCTCATTTGTTGAATCTACTCGTGCGAAATCTCCTGGTAAATGGATTTACTAAGTTAGAAACCCTCACATAAGTGTACACAACATCTCACCCAAGTTTCATTGCAATCGGATGAATGGTATATGAACGCATACGGAACTTTGATTAAAAGTTTGCGCGTCGTTACTCATTTGTTGAATCTACTCGTGAGCTACCTATTGTAAAATGGATTCACTAAGTTAGAAACCCTCACGTAAGTGTACACAACATCTCACCCAAGTTTCATCGCCATCGGACGAATTGTATTTGAATGCATACAGACCTTTTTGAAACGCTTCGCGCGTCGTCTCTCATTTGTTGAATCTATTCGTGCGCTATCTATTGTAAAATGGATTTACTAAGCCAAACACCTTCCCTGGAGCTCACTCAACATATCACCCAAGTTTCATGGCAATCGGATCAATGGTATATGAACGCATACGGGACTTGGAAACGCTCTAACGAGCAGAGACAAACAGTAGAATTCGACATCACTGCCACCTTTGGTATAAATCACAACTTTTCGCCACGGGCGGAGTGTATGTAATGGCGGTAGTAGCACAGGATATGACCAGGTGGCTCTAACGTGCAGAGACAAACCGTCCAAAGACATCAGCTTTCACCAAGGCCAAGGCTAGTGGTTCCCATGACGTCTGCTTTTGACTGTATATTGTGGTTCTAAAATTGTGTGTAAATTGTGGTTCTAAAATTGTGTTCATTCCACCTACCGGGTCAGATTGTGAATCTAAACCATACATGGACCCACCCTAATATACATACCAAATTCCATCAAAATCGGTTCAGTCGTTTAGGAGGAGTTCAGTCACATACACAAGTGTCGAAGAATTATATATATAAAGATATATATATATATATATATATATATATACAAGCTGACCCGGCAGACGTTGTCCTGCCATCAAAAAAAGTGTTGTAACTTTGTTTCTTGAAGTGCTTTTGGTTACACAATATTTTTTTCAATTACTGTTAACTTCCTCTAAACTCTCGTGAATTGAATTAACTAATTTAGAAACATTCGTTGGAGCGTGTACAACAACTCTCCAAAGTTTCATCGCAAACGGATAAATGGCATTTAACACATACGGGATTTGGTTTAAATGATTCGTGCGCCGTCACTCATTTGTTGAATCTACTCGTGCTCTACCGACTGTGAAATGGATTTACTAAGTTAGAAAGCTTCACGTAAGTGTACACAACAACTCATCAAAGTTTCATCGCAATCGATGAATAGTATATGAACGCATACAGGATTTTGTTGGAACGCTTCGCGCGTCGTCACTCATTTGTTACATCTACTCGTGCACTACCAATATTGTAAAATGGATTTACGAAGTTGAACACCTTCCCTGGCGTGTACACAACAACTCATCAAAGTTTCATCGGAATCGGATGAATGACATATGAACGCATAAGTGATTTTCTTTAAACGATTCGCGAGCCATCACTCATTTGTTGAATCTACTCATGCGCTACCTATTGTAAAATAGATTTACTAAGCCTGAAACCTTCTCTGGCGTGTACTCAATGATTCACCAAGGTTTGATCGCAATCGGATGAATGATATATGACCGCATACGGGACATTGTGGAAACGATTCGCGCGCCGTCGCTCATTTGTTGAATCTACTCCTGCGCTACTAATTAAAAACTGGATTTACTAAGACAGAAACATTTCCTGGAGTGTACACAACAATTCACCAAAGTTTCATCGCAATAGGATAAATGGTATATGGACGCATACGGTACTTTGTTGAAATGATTCGCGTGCCGTCACACATTTGTTGAATCTACTCGTGCGCTACCTATTGTAAAACGGATGTATTAAGTAAGAAAACTTCCGCAGGGTGTACACAACATCTCACCCGAGTTTCATCGTAATCGGACGAATGGTATTTGCACGCATACGGGATCTTATTGAATCGCTTCGCGCGTCGTCGCTCATTTGTTGAATCGGCTCGTGCGAAATCTCCTGTGAAATGGATTTACTAAGTTAGAAACCCTCACGTAAGTGTACACAACATCTAACCCAAGTTTCATTGCAATCGGATGAATGGTATATGAACGCATACGGGACTTTGATTAAAAGTTCGCGCGTCGTTGCCCATTTGTTGAATCTACTCGTGAGCTACCTATTGTAAAATGGATTTACTAAGTTAGAAACCCACACGTAAGTGTACACAACATCTCACCCAAGTTTCATCGCTATCGGACGAATTGTATTTGAACGCATACGGGACATTGTTGAAACGCTTCGCACGTCGCCGCTCATTTGTTGAATCTACTCGTGCGCAACCTCCTGTGAAATGGATTACTAAGTTAGAAGCCTTCACTTAAGTGTACACAACAACTCATCAAAGTTTCATCAATCTATGAATGGAATATAAACGTATACGGGATTTTGTTGAAACGCTTCGCGCGTCGTCACTCATTTGTTGAATCTAGTCGTGCGCTACCTAATGTGAAATTGATTTACTAAGCCAGAAGCCTTCCCTGGAGTGTACACAACATCTCACCCAAGTTTCATCGCTATCGGACGAATGGTATTTGAACGCATTCGGGACCTTTTTGAAACGCTTCGCACGTCGTCGCTCTTTTGTTGAATCTATTCGTGCGCTATCTACTGTAAAATGGATTTACTAAGCCAAACAACTTCCAAGGAGGTAACTCAACATATCACCCAAGTTTCATGGCAATCGGATGAATGGTATATGAACGCATACGGGACTTTGAGACGCTCTAACGTGCAGAGACAAACAGTAGAATTCGACATCACTGCCACCTTTGGTATAAGACACAACTTTTCGCCACGGGCGGAGTGTATGTAATGGCGGTAGTTGCACAGGTTGCGACCAGGTGTCTCTAACGTGCAGAGACAAACCGTCCAAAGACATCAGCTTTCACGAAAGCCAAGGTTAGTGGTTTCCATGACGACTGTTTTTGACTGTATATTGTGGATCTAATATAGTGTGTAAATTGTGGTTCTGAAATTGTGTTCATTCCACCTACTGGGTCAGATTGTGAATCTAAACCATACATGGACCCACCCTAATATACATACCAAATTCCATCAACATCGGTTCAGTCGTTTAGGAGGAGTTCAGTCACATACACACGTGTCGAAGAATTATATATATATAAAGATATTGAGACCGTTAGTCAAGTCAACAACCACGATGACTTTCCTAACATCCCATAAGTCGAATAAAATTACCGTGAGGATCAGGTGAACATCCTAATAGGCTGAGCGGCACGAGACACTGTAGTCCACGGGGATCGTGGTACATGGTGACGATGGTCATAGACTGCCTAAGGAAAGGTTCACCTTAAAACTAGACTGAGAAATTAAACATCCAGACTTAAGTAAAACACCGTGAAAATTTATTAAAATTCACAAGCCCCTAGCCTAGTTCGGAGGGTTATGATTGGCTAGTCCGCAAACTAATAAACAAAAGAAAATAAAGAGCAGGTCCCTACCTGAGAAGTTACTTAAAAAACCCTCGCGAAAGATCTAACTCACAATAATAAAGCAACAACAGCAACACTAGGAAAATGGTACGACGCAAGTACCTAGTTCAAGTTACAAGATTAAGCTAATATCAGAATTTACATTTAACAGGGTAGCAAAACAAATCTAAGTTAGGATGATACCATTTCCACATTTACATTTAACGGTAATCATCTAGCTAAGTCCTAACAGTTAATAACAAAATTTACGGCGATGACGTCCGTAACAGAAAACAATTACAACAAATCTAAGTGTACAGCCAAGAAAAACATTTAATTATTCTTAATAACTACGTGCTATCAGCACACAATAAAGTAACATGTAGGGTTTACACACTTGTACATCATAAATAAGTAATGAAATAGACACAAATCTTTATTAAATTCCTGCCTACACCTTGGTTTACTCTTTGTAAGCCATAGTCATCTAATGTGTGTAATTACGGTGATGAATGCGTAGTTGAGACCACGTCTGACATCGCATGGCCTGAGCTCCACAAGCTACGAACTCTAGGTTCGCGCATGCTTCAGGTCGCTACAAAGGTGTCAAATGTCCTAGTCATTTCCACACAAGGAAATTACCTTCAACTGCACGGCTATGTCAACAGTTCCAAAATGCAACAGAACAAAGTTAGATAGAAAGAATTCATTAGTTAGCTTTTGTTTTACCAAAGTTATGCGTTTTATTATTAAGATGTCGGTTTAGGTTTATCGTTGGTTTATGGCAAATAATACTGACAATAGCTCGGGCACGGAGTGTCTACACTGAGATCATTCTCCACCAAAAAGCCTCGACTCAACAGTCGGAATAAGATCAACGAGCAATAACAAATCGGACACACAATTACACGGGTTACCAGCGGCGCAAAGCTCGCATTCAATAACTCTGGGATAGGCCTGTCCACAACAGTTACCTTCCAATAACATCTGGTTAACGGGAACCCTCCCGGACAAGGTAATCACAAGTACCTTCATACAATAAATTCCTGCATTTAATAGGGTCGCCTGCAACTCACTATAGAAAACCTGACCTAATTGTACACGTCAAGACGGTACACGCAAGAAGTGCGCTCAACTAACAAAAAGCAATCCATAAACATGTGATCTGAGACAGGGTTGAAAACTGGGTTATATAAGCTAAGTTGCAATGAAAGAAAGAGCGAATACAATTGCATTCTGTCTCTTGTCAAAGTAGTCCTGTCTCTCAAACAAATGAAGCGTGCTCTCAAGGGCACTGGACTATAAAACCAGTTTATGTCACCAGCAGGCTACCACATTCCTGCGTTCGGTCGACACAAAACACACATTATTCAAGGCTGGCGATTTAATCAATATAAAACTATACATCTGGCCTGTTCATAAAAAACTTTACCATGGGTTATGAACCTCTAAAGAATCCGGGTATAAAAAACACGCAATAAATCTGAATAGAACAATATAATTCCGTCTTTCTACCAAAGACGTCTAAATGATAGTAATCTTACAATTACTGGAGCTCTTTGCTCTCAAAATACAATTCAGTAGTTGCTAGTACAACATCAAATAAAACCGTGTCTTACATGACACAAGCAAAATGATAATTGTGGCGCAGATTCCATACAAGGATCTGCTTAATGATACGTTGGGAACTGAGTTCGATGCTAGGCAACGAAACATTCCTTCTAATTGTTAGGTTCAAACTTGACCAAGTATAGCTTCTGAGCTTATTCAAAATGAAAATATAATGCATTTACAAAACTGGCAATTACAGTCGATTGCCTAACTGATACGACTGTTCTAACGAAAGTCAGGAGTGTATCAAAACTGGCTGCAAAGAATGCAGTTAAAGAAATAACCATGACATCTGATTGTCATAACTAAAGTCAGCAAAGACTTGAAAAATCACCCCAAATAGGGTTGTACAAAATAGCCTCGAATGACTACGGTCACATCTAGCAAAAGATAGGCTTTGACGTTCTACGACGTTCATCAAGCTGCACCAGGGTTAACCAAAATGTCAGACCCAAGGGTGTCTCACTATACTGAAATAAATGACATTAAATTAAACTAGATACAATCCCTACCTAGAAAAATGGCTGACACAGAGTGTGGTTGATTCACAAACTACATTAAATCTAATATACCACCAGAACTAGAACAAGAGAAGGGATGTCCAAAAACTCGCGACATGGAGAAGCTATCACTCAGCCCTCTATTCAATAACCAGGGTTGTACAAATTTCTCTCTGGATCTCTGGAACGGTATTATCCTCATCAGGATTCCCATCTGGACTCCTCCAAAGACCAGGGTTCGATTCGTCCCTGTCGACAACTCCGTGAATATGCTGGATAATCCTGGAAATGGCATCTTGGATTCCTTCCTTCTTGTCCTCGGTTCTGCAAGCTCCACCATCATGCTAGTTCTCGTAGAAACATCACCAGCATACCAGGATGGTATTAGCCCATGATGACTGTTTCAAGCATGGTGTGGAATAGTCTGGTCACGTTGACGGCGAAATAAATTATGAAATTCATTCTTTCACTTTCCAAAAATATAATGTTCGTCGTAAGTATTGTAGGCTTTGATAGTAATTAATAACACAGCCTTAATTTCGTGGATGTGAATAGATACGTGAGATAGCACTGCTCTATGATTCTGCACGTGCTAATGACGCTACTTTTCTATCATGCAGCATCGGTAAAATGTACGTCGTTTTGGAAATAAAAACTTCACTCTGGCAATCCAAATATGTTACACAATTATAATCACACTTATTTGAAGTAGTTGCAACACATTTACCTGTATATTTTCCACAAGGCATTTGGCCCTCCACAAACACGTGGGTACTAAATGTGGTGTTCCGGTAAAATTATATAATTCACTAATACTTGCCAATAATTATCTTCAATATGTTTCTGTGGCTCACTGTGCATAAATACCAGTATTTTACAATATGCCAGTGCACGATGGCACCTGATAACCAATTCAACGCTAACAAGCGGATATTCTTCTATGTCTTACAGGACTAAAACCATTACACGCCTATACTGGGCGGATTCTCCAGACGTAGTGCAAGTAACACACTATAATTCTTACTTATAACTTGTATCGTTGTTTATTCGTGCTCGATGGCAACTAGTTGTAATTTCCTCGCTAAACAGCGGATATTTCCGACGTCGTACAAGACGGATATGATTCCACGCCTACACAGGGCGGATTCTCCAGACGTAGTGCAAGGCACTGGGTGTCTCAAGGAAGTAGGTCGTCAAACGAAGTCGTTGAGCGACTACTTACGTTCCTATTTGCGTATCTGCAAGGGTATTACCTTACCTTAAGCTAAAATAACATTCTCAAAAATGTTTTAATAATGCAGCATGACGAAATGGAATATTCTGAGTCTTGAGAAAGAATAAAATTAATTAATAAGATCTCAGATAAATAATTAGCAGTTCTCACCAAAGTCAAAAGTGCGATTCAACGCTACTTCAAAGAGTATCGCGTGAGCTCTCAGCTCCACGTGGCTTCCTGGATGTGTTCAAAGGTACAACATCCCATCATAAATGTTGTGTCATAAAAAATATCACATGAACCATAGCTCAGCCGGTTCATCTGCCTCTCCGTCGTTTCAAATAAAATGTTGGGACGACATTTTTATTTGACTTGAAATTCATTCAAGAGTGATATTTTTTTAGATTGGCTGCATTAAAGGTTCCAATGCGCTCTCCTGTCCTGATGTCTTCTACTACATAACTTCCATTGTTCAAAGGCTGTCGGATACGACTAGGGCCATAATATAAGGATAGAAATTTCCCATATATGCGGTCTATAGGACTTGAAATTCCGGGTCTCCTTATGAGGATAAGGTCTCCCTCTACTAGTGGTTCTCTAAATCTCTGGCGTCTAGTTCTTCTCAAGCGCTTGGCAGCTTGTCTGTCTATAGTTTCCCTTGCAGCTAAAAGTCTGCTGGCATGTGATGGTTGTAAACAAGGTGGATTTACAATCACACGATCCCATATTCTCAGCAGCATCTGGTTCAAATGCAAGACCAAAGGTATTTGACCAGTGCTCTCATGGACTGTTGAATTAATACATTTTGCCATAGTGACTAGGACTTCAGTCCATCGCCAGTGTTCTTCTTGACAATATAATCGACAGAATTTTGCGATAATAGACATCACGCATTCTGCTGGGTTGCTCTCTGGATGACGAATAGATGATAAAACATGACCTATTTCATGCTCATTCATAGCATTGGCAAATTCTGCTGAGGTGTATTGTGATCCGTGATCAGTCAACAGGAATTGTGGCTTTCCTGCCTCCGGTATCACTTGACGTCTAATCCTCTGAATAATCTGATGTGCAGTGGCTTTTTGAATCGGATGAAGCATCGTATATTTCGTGAACACATCAATAGTTACAACGATGTATCGATTCCCACGACGAGCCTTAGGTATTGGGCCATACAGGTCCTGTGCGTATAACTCTCTAGGTTGAGTTGGGAGTATTGGTCTAGGTTGTTCCTTCAACAAGTGTGACGTGTACTTGTTCCGCTGGCATGCGTCGCAAGCACGTAAACTCTGTCTAACGGTGGCTCCTAACCCTTTCCATGTAAAAGACTCTTTGATGGTTGCAATGGTTTTGTCTGTTCCACCATGACCAATGGATAGATGAACCATAAGAATAACAGATTCTTGGTATCTCCTAGGAATAACTGCACGCAGTTGAGTGTGGTCCTCGTCCACAAACTTGTATAAGACACGATGATAAATCAAGTAATTATCTGCAACAGCAGCAATTCTCGCATAATGAGCATCCTGTGGATCCATTCTTCGTTCCAGGAAACGGATAATGTGCCTGAGTTCCTCCTCACGTCGCTGTCCTTCGGGTAGATAACGAAGTCGGCGAAGGTGTTCCTCGCATTTTCCCTCGATGTCTATGGCATTAACAGTAGCTTCAGGATTCCGGCTGAGGATGTCGGCCAACACATTCTCTCTGCCTGGTCGATAAACTATTTCTAAATCGAACTGTTGGGGAAACAGCGTCCAACGTGTGATCCTGTCGCTTGCCAGTCTTGTTCTTGAGATGAAGGTCAGTGCATGGTGATCGGTCCTCACAATAATCCTCTGGCCTAACAGAAGTTTCTACCAGTATTCAAGTGCGTAAACTATTGCAAGTGCTTCTATCTCAGTCGTGAAGTAGTGAGATTCATGTGCTCTTAAACGTCGGCTTAAGAAAGCGATGTAATGACGTTTCTTCTCATCATCCTCCTGCAGTAAAATGGCTCCTATACCAATGGCAGATGCATCAGTTTCTAGAATACAGTTCCGGGAATAATCTGGATATTCTAACTGAATTGAGTCTACTAGCATCTGTTTAGCTCTCCTGAAAGCTATCTCGCATTCATCATTCCAGTTCCACCTGCAGTTCTTTTTCAGTAATCCTTGCAGAGGTGCGACAGTCTCGGAATACTTCTCACAATGAGCAGCAAAGAATTGGAGAATTCCTAAGAATTGTCTCACGTGTTTCACACGGGTTGGCGTTGGAAATGCAGCAACAGTTCTAATCTTTGCCGGATTTGGTCTGTATCCTTCTCCATTGATTATGTGTCCTACGAATTTCACTTCTTTCTGAAAGAATCGACACTTGTCAAATTTGACCTTAAAATTCGCCTGTCGTAGATTCTCAAAAACAAGGCGCAATGTCTTTAAGTGCTCTTCTTCTGTTTCTGAAGCTATGATTATGTCATCCACATAACATATTACTCTCTGATTCACTTCAGGAGTCAGCTTGGCATCAAGTGCTCTGATTAATGTGGCTCCGGCATTTTTCAATCCAAATGGTAGTTTTCGAAAGACATAAGTAGTCTGATCAAACAGGAATCCAGTATATTTCTGAGTATGCTCAGATAATCTGATATGGTAATAAGACTGAACCAAGTCCAATGATGAAAATATCCTTTTTCCTTTGAACTTCCTGAGAATGTCCCTAATCTTGGGCGGTCTGTCGTGCTCAGGAGCTAGGCGTTCATTCAAGGCTCTGGCATCGAGACAAAGTCTCAAGCTTCCATCTACCTTAACCACAGGCGTTATGGGATTCAAGAAAGGAGTCGGTGATTTCTTGATTTTGCCTGCTGCTTCCATCTCATGGATCTTCTTAGCTGCTTCTTCACGATGTTTCTCAGCAATCGGGTAAATTTTCTTCTGGAATGGGGAATTATCCAGTAGCACAAGGTCGTATTCGTAGTCTAATATCTCACCAGGTGTGGTGTCGAATATGTCCCGGTATTCGTTCAATATTATGTCGAGATTCTCTCGTGTGGGTGCTGATAATGGTTCTGCCTCTTCGTCGGCATCGAGTGTCTCGTCAATTTCCTTGCCATTCAAGTTTTCGACTACGTCGACTTCGGATAGGAATTCCGGTTCTTCTTCAACTAGGTTCATCTGAATGGGTTCGTTCGGCTTGAACTCTACCGTGTTACGGCCCATGTCAATGATACCATCATATTTTCTAATGAAGTCTGCGCCTAGTATGGCGTCATGATGCAAGCCCTTCATTACAAGAAATTCGTGCAAATACACATAATTTGAAATCTTCAGAGTACAAAGAATCTGGATTTTGCACGTCACAACCCGGTCAGGTATGACACCTCTGACTTTTACAGCTGAAACAGGAAGCTCTGTCACCTCAGAGTTGGCCTTTAATCTGGCATGGCAATCGGCGGAAATAACACTAATCATTGCCCCAGTATCAATGAGAATGACTACGTTAACTTCGTTCAAAGTGGGCAGACGGGTCAACTCATAATTGGATACCTATCAGTAGAAAGGTGCTAAGAGCCATTTTTATGAACATTGAGTATTATAGTAAAAAGTGTTTAGTCAGTTTATTTGTGAGTATTTATTCTTCTAATTTGAATAACATACAGATACAGTATTCCTTGTTATCCAGTGGCAGATATAGGTTCATACTATGAAAATTGTGGAATTCTGTTTGAGTGAAATGTTAAAAGTTGTGAAAGGTGCAAAGTCCACTAGTCTTTACGAATGTGCTACGTGCTAATTAAACAAAGATGACGGCTTTCCGACACGCAAATACGTAACATAGGGTTGTCCATGCACGAAACACTGAAATTCCAAGTTAATTCCACAAACTTCCAACGACTCACCTTGTGATTTGTTGATGGTCATTGCGAAGGCCAGAAGCATGGGAAATTGCAACCGTTTAAAATCGAATAGCACGTTCGGAGGAATCATTGGGATGCGTGGAATCATAACAACTTCTCCATCGATGACGTTGTTCATTTGCTTTTCCACAGCCAGTCGTGTTCCATTGCATAGTCGAAGTTGATTGATGTTACGCAACATGATGATGACTGAGCCTACTTTCAATTGCAAATTGTGAGGTGGTAATCCAAGCAATTCCAGCGAATTCAAAAATTCTGTGAGATGGCTGACTACCTCATCTTGGTTGATAACTGTGTCAACCGATTTGAAGGAAAACAACTGTCCCGGAATGAAATTTTGAATGGTCTCGTTGGGATCTTTATTTATCGCTGCCAATATGGCTCGTTCGCTCAGCCAATTATGGTTTTTGAAGTTCTGCGCTACGTTCGGAAAAACAAGCCGAATGAGCACCTATTTTGATTCGGTCAACTGATCTTCCAGGTTCATAGGAGCATCGCGTCGGCGCAATCAGTCATGTCCATTGTGTCGTGCTCGCTGGCGTTGTGCTTGATATTCACGACCTCATTGCATTCTGAATATTTTCGCTGTTCGTTCATTTTCATTCGCTCTCGAACGTAAGTCAGACATGCCCATACGACTATTTTCATTATCCGTCGCTCTTTGGTCATCAGTGCGGTTTGCACGTGAAGTAGCTCGCCGCGCATTTAACTGACTTCGACGACCTCTGTCAGCTCTTCCTCTCCTTGGCATTGTATTGGGCACTAAAACGACATGGAATTTTAGTAATGTAATGTACTCTGTAAAGCAACACGGAATTGTTTACATAGTAACTCAAATCTATCGAATCTACCTTGAGAACTTGACAATATTGACATCCTTTCCGTTAGTAGTGCATTCTCACATTAGATATGTTGGTCGAAATACATTAACGTGAAATGTAATATTATTATAACATACTTTAATATGCTGTAATTAGATTATACAGTAAGATTCTGTTACGTTACGTATTATTTTATAGCACGTATTGATCAAAGGGTATGGTACGGGATGTTATTTTTGCTCATAGAAGATTTTGAAGTGGATGCACTGTGTCACCATCTGTCAGTCAAGTTATTAGATTCAATATTAGCATGGCTTTTTAATGTAAATTAATTTAAAAATACTGCCAATTCGATTTTTGCTCAAACCACTTTCTAAACACTGTCTACCATAATGAGAACAAATTGTAAAATTTTCATGAAATCGGAGCAGTAGTTTACGAGATTTTGCGAGACTAATGCACGGCAAAGTCGCGTTTCCAACAGGAAACAAACTGTGCTATCGGTACACAGGGTCCCACCTGTACGAACTGCTAATAATTGAGTATTCTAAGTTCCTTGAACAATTCTGTCAACGATGGCCATATTGGAGGGAAATGAGAACAAATGATTGGCACATTGCACCTTTCTTCTGAAAGAGCTGCAGGACTTACCACTAGTGCCATCTTGTGATGCTCTTGGAAGGTCCTTCGAAACCACTGAGGAGTTAGCCCTTTTGATATGTAATGCTACATCGCACATAGCACCATACGAGCAAAAAAACGGCTTTTTTCAAAAAATGGCACTTAGCACCTTTCTACTGATAGGTATCCAATTGTGGTTCGTCGTTCGTCGTTCGTCCAACAAGTCTTCTTGGATTGGCTCCCAGAGTAATATGGTAGCAGTTACTCGGTGCTCAACCTGACAAGAATCTGTTAATTTTTCGGCGTTTTTTTATATTTTTTTTATTGTCCTGGCGAGAAGTACTGGGCTGGTTGTGCTCCGTCTCCTGCGCCGAATCTCTATTTTCCCTCGAAGTTGGGCTCCGTTCTCCCTCTTCTTGGATTTGCAGCTCTCTTAGTTGTTGGAGGTACTCACGGCTCTCCCGTGCTCTTCCTTTCCTATCTCGGTCTGGCTGGTATCTAGGGTCTCGATCTCGGTTATATCCTCTAGCGTATCGATAGTCCCTTCGGATACTTCCGTGCTGTTGGTTTCTTCCGTTATTCCCGCGGTGTTAATTTTCGTGACGTTGGTTATCATTCGTCCCTCGATCGAATCTACGATTCCAATGACTACGACGGTCATCTTGTTGATCTCGAGCATATGGAGCGTTGTTCCATTCCCTCCTACGATAGTTGTAGTTATTATCACGATGCCCAGAACTCTCTTGTGTTTGCGTTTCTTGCGGAGTCTGGCTTACTTTATCGACAGTGGTCAAGTTTATGTGTCTTTCCTCGCGCCTGTCAGCCTTCTGCTGACGGTGTGTCGGGAACTGTTCCGTGTTCGCATCCAAGCGTCGCAAAATCTGGTCACATTGTTGAAATGTGGATGCCCCTGCAGCGATCAACACACGTTGTACGTCCACAGGGTACTGCCAAACAATAGTGTTAACTAAATCTTGTTCAGACAACGGAGGCTGAAGACAACGAAGCTTCGCAAGCTGTATAGCGAAGTAGTTCGCATAACGAGTAGGCGTATTCGAGCTGTATCTACGAGTATACATTTCAGCTCGGATGCTCTGCTGAATGTCACTCGACCAATACGTCCTTAGTAATGCTTCCTTAAAGTCCTGGTAGCCTGTAAACGAGTATCTAAATGCTCTAAACCAGGTACTGGCTTGCCCCTCAAGCAAACGTTCTATGACTCTGAGTTCCCTCTCTGGAGTTACCATCGTATCTCTCAGATAGCTTTCGACATTGGCTAGAAATTCCACTGGAGTAACACCACTTCCAGTTCCGGAGAAGCGAGCTGGTTGCTCCTCTCTCGAACGTATTATCGTCACATTTCCCTTCGTATGCGCGGGTCTAAATGTGTTCGGCATATAGTCATGCGTATGTGTATTTATCTCATTATTAGGTTGACTTGGTGCTGGTCGAAAGGAATGGGCGTTAAAGTTCAAAACCTGGCTCGGCGCTGAACCAGTGAATTGTAATGGTTGTGGTTCTGTAGGTGCGCTGGGCTGAAAATGAGTTGGCATCATTCCTTCGGATTGAGAAACGGGAGTTTCCTGAGATTCTCCCATTTGTGAGTGTAAGTGTCTCTCCCTAGGAGTCGTTTCGAGTCTGTCAAGACGTCTTTCTATGCCTTCAAGTCCTTGAATTGTTCTGGCCGCGACTTTGTTGCCTAAGTCATTCAATTGTAATTCGATTCTATCGACTTTTCCCTTGAGGTTCGCGTCTACCTCGCGTATGGCCGTTCTGAGGTTATGGCTAAGGTCTAACCTTTCGTTTACTGTGACCTCCTCAAATCGCTTTTGTAAAGAATCGATCTCTCCCTCGACTCTTGACATGTTGTCTTTTACCTCGGCTACCTTAGCCTCTACTATGGTCTTATGTTCGTTGAGGTCCCCTCTTAATAACATGAGGTCAATGTTATATTCCTCATGATGAACATTCACTGTTTCGCGTAGGCTTGCTACGGTTTCCGTTAGTTCAGAAATGTTTCTCCTGTTAACGTTCAGTTCGTCTCTGACCTCTAACATGCCGTCAACGATCGTCCTAACATTTTTTTCACAGCATTTGCAGCTCCTCTCATGAGAACTAATCCGATATTCATGGTTGTCGTGTCCTTTTTTACAGTTTCCATGAATCCCTCGACGTGCGTCAATCGAGTCCCGAATTCTTCCCGAGTGTGTTCCAGGTCAGCTTTCATGTCTATCTGGACTCTATTTATGGTGGTTTGAATTTGAGCCGTGTGCTCCTCCAGTCGGTTTTGCACATCCTCCCTAGCTCTATTCATTTGGTCTGTTAGGCAATCTACACGCTGGTTAGCCTCTTGATGGTGTCGTATGACATCAACCCTAACTGCCGCTAAACCCGCCGCGAGATCATTTCTGGCTTCGACCCTAAATGCGTCCATATCAGCCCTGACTTGAGTTAAATCAGTCCTGACATTATTAACAGATTGAGTATTTACCTCTAAATCTAATCTTATTTGGTCCACATGACCACTAACATTGTTTATAGATTGGGTGTTTACCTCTAAATCTAATCTAACATTGTGAACGTCCTGTCTTACTTGGTCTACATGACCACTAACATTGTTTATAGATTGGGTGTTTACTTCCAAGTCCTGTCTTACATTGTTAACAGCCTGAGTATTTTGACCTAAGTCAGCAGAAATCTGTTGGAGATTGGCATTCACACCTGCCATCATCTCCCCAAACACGCGACGAATCGTTTCCTCATCCACTTGACAAGAAATATATATGAGAAAGTGAGGGATCAATCTCTACTAGAACTTACAACTATGATTAGTTACTTGGTGGTATAAAGCTTGTTTCATTTATATAAATGACACGAGTACAGCTGGAGTATGCAAACTAAGTGCTTCTACATTTACAAAGACAACGACGAGCAAAGCAAAGTATTACATTTACTCAGGATGAGGCATCATCAAAGAAAACCCTATCCATCATTTATCCAACACTAAAGCCTCACCCCATGGACTTCTATCAAACATGAATGCCATGCGGTCAATTGATCTGCAGTACGACTTTCTAAGTTCGTCCCAGTCCTGTCAATTTACCATTAATCAACATTAAGATCCTCCAAAGTAACATGGTACTGACGGTCACCACGTTAACGTCGGCACATGAGTTGGGTGCCATTTTATAAGACAGTTAGTCGAGTCAACAACCACGATGACTTTCCTAACATCCCATAAGTCGAATAAAATTACCGTGAGGATCAGGTGAACTTCCTAATAGGCTGAGCGGCACGAGACACTGTATACACGGGGATCATGGTACATGGTGACGATGGTCATAGACTGCCTAAGGAAAGGTTCACCTTAAAACTAGACTGAGAAATTAAACTTCCAGACTTAAGTAAAACACCGTGAAAATTTATTAAAATTCACAAGCCCCTAGCCTAGTTCGGAGGGTTATGATTGGCTAGTCCGCAAACTAATAAACAAAAGAAAATAAAGAGCAGGTCCCTACCTGAGAAGTTACTTAAAAAAAACCTCGCGAAAGATCTAACTCACAATAATAAAGCAACAACAGCAACACTAGGAAAATGGTACGACGCAAGTCTCTAGTTCAAGTTACAAGATTAAGCTAATATCAGAATTTACATTTAACAGGGTAGCAAAACAAATCTAAGTTAGGATGATACCATTTCCACATTTATATTTAACGGTAATCATCTAGCTAAGTCCTAACAGTTAATAACAAAATTTACGGCGATGACGTCCGTAACAGAAAACAATTACAACAAATCTAAGTGTACAGCCATGAAAAACATTTAATTATTCTTAATAACTACGTGCTATCAGCACACAATAAAGTAACATGTAGGATTTACACACTTGTACATCATAAATAAGTAATGAAATAGACACAAATCTTTATTAAATTCCTGCCTACACCTTGGTTTACTCTTTGTAAGCCATAGTCATCTGATGTGTGTAATTACGGTGACGAATGCGTAGTTGAGACCACGTCTGACATCGCATGGCCTGAGCTTCACAAGCTACGAACACTAGGTTCGCGCATGCTTCAGGTCAGTACAAAGGTGTCAACTGTCCTAGTCATTTCCACACAAGGAAATTACCTTCAACTGCACGGCTATGTCAACAGTTCCAAAATGCAACAGAACAAAGTTAGATAGAAAGAATTCATTAGTTAGTTTTTGTTTTACCAAAGTTATGCGTTTTATTATTAAGATGTCGGTTTAGGTTTATCGTTGGTTTATGGCGAATAATACTGACAATAGCTCGGGCACGGAGTGTCTACACTGAGATCATTCTCCACCAAAAAGCCTCGACTCAACAGTCGGAATAAGATCAACGAGCAATAACAACTCGGACACACAATAACATGGGTTACCAGCGGCGCAAAGCTCGCATTCAATAACTCTGAGATAGGCCTGTCCACAACAGTTACCTTCCAATAACATCTGGTCAACGGGAACCCCTCCCGGACAAGGTAATCACAAGTACCTTCATACAATAAATTCCTGCATTTAACAGGGTCGCCTGCAACTCACTATAGAAAACCTGACCTAATTGTACACGTCAAGACGGTACACGCAAGAAGTGCGCTCAACTAACAAAAAGCAATCCATAAACATGTGATCTGAGACAGGGTTGAAAACTGGGTTATATAAGCTAAGTTGCAATGAAAGAAAGAGCGAATACAATTGCATTCTGTTTCTTGTCAAAGTAGTCCTGTCTCTCAAACAAATGAAGCGTGCTCTCAAGGGCACTGGATTACAAAACCAGTTTATGTCACCAGCAGGCTACCACATTCCTGCGTTCGGTCGACACAAAACACACATTATTCAAGGCCGGCGATTTAATCAATATAAAACTATACATCTGGCCTGTTCATAAAAAACTTTACCATGGGTTATGAACCTCTAAAGAATCCGTGAATAAAAACACGCAATAAATCTGAATAGAATAATATAATTCCGTCTTTCTACCAAAGACGTCTAAATGATAGTAATCTTACAATTACTGGAGCTCTTTGCTCTCAAAATACAATTCAGTAGTTGCTAGTACAACATCAAATAAAACCGTGTCTTACATGACACAAGCAAAATGATAATTGTGGCGCAGATTCCATACAAGGATCTGCTTAATGATACGTTGGGAACTGAGTTCGATGCTAGGCAACGAAACATTCCTTCTAATTGTTAGGTTCAAACTTGACCAAGAATAGCTTCCGAGCTTATTCAAAATAAAAATATAATGCATTTACAAAACTGGCAATTACAGTCGATTGCCTAACTGATACGACTGTTCTAACGAAAGTCAGGGGTGTAACAAAACTGGCTGCAAAGAATGCAGTTAAAGAAATAACCATGACATCTGATTGTCATAACTAAAGTCAGCAAAGACTTGAAAAATCACCCCAAATAGGTTTGTACAAAATAGCCTCGAATGACTACGGTCACATCTAGCAAAGATAGGCTTTGACGTTCTACGACGTTCATCAAGCTGCACCAGGGTTAACCAAAATGTCAGACCCAAGGGTGTCTCACTATACTGAAATAAATGACATTAAATTAAACTAGATACAATCCCTACCTAGAAAAATGGCTGACACAGAGTGAGGTTGATTCACAAACTACATTAAATCTAATATACCACCAGAACTAGAACAAGAGAAGGGATGTCCAAAAACTCACGACATGGAGAAGCTATCACTCAGCCCTCTATTCAATAACCAGGGTTGTACAAATTTCTCTCTGGATCTCTGGAACGGTATTATCCTCTTCAGGATTCCCATCTGGATTCCTCCAAAGACCAGGGTTCGATTCGTCCCTGTCGACAACTCCGTGAATATGCTGGATATGCCTGGAAATGGCATCTTGGATTCCTTCCTTCTTGTCCTCGGTTTTGCAAGCTCCACCATCATGCTAGTTCTCGTAGAAACATCACCCTCATACCAGGATGGTATTAGCCCATGATGACTGATTCAAGCATGGTGTGGAATAGTCTGGTCACGTTGACGGTGAAATAAATTATGAAATTCATTCTTTCACTTTCCAAAAATATAATGTTCGTCGTAAGTATTGTAGGCTTTGATAGTAATTGATAACACAGCCTTAATTTCGTGGATGTGAATAGATACGTGAGATAGCACTGCTCTATGATTCTGCACGTGCTAATGACGCTACTTTTCTATCATGCAGCATCGGTAAAATGTACGTCGTTTTGGAAATAAAAACTTCACTCTGGCAATCCAAATATGTTACACAATTATAATCACACTTATTTGAAGTAGTTGCAACACATTTACCTGTATATTTTCCACAAGGCATTTGGCCCTCCACAAACACGTGGGTACTAAAATGTGGTGTTCCGGTAAAATTATATAATTCACTAATACTTGCCAATAATTATCTTCAATATGTTTCTGTGGCTCACTGTGCATAAATACCAGTATTTTACAATATGCCAGTGCACGATGGCACCTGATAACCAATTCAACGCTAACAAGCGGATATTCTTCTATGTCTTACAGGACAAAAACCATTACACGCCTATACTGGGCGGTTTCTCCAGACGTAGTGCAAGTAACTCACTATAATTCTTACTTATAACTTGTATCGTTGTTTATTCGTGCTCGATGGCAACTAGTTGTAATTTCCTCGCTAAACAGCGGATATTTCCTACGTCGTACAAGACGGATATGATTCCACGCCTACACAGGGCGGATTCTCCAGACGTAGTGCAAGGCACTGGGTGTCTCAAGGAAGTAGGTCGTCAAACGAAGTCGTTGAGCGACTACTTACGTTCCTATTTGCGTACCATACCTTAAGCTAAAATAACATTCTCAAAAATGTTTTAATAATGCAGCATGACGAAATGGAATATTCTGAGTCTTGAGAAAGAATAAAATTAATTAATATGATCTCAGATAAATAATTAGCAGTTCTTACCAAAGTCAAAAGTGCGATTCAACGCTACTTCAAAGAGTATCGCGTGAGCTCTCAGCTCCACGTGGCTTCCTGGGTGTGTTCAAAGGTACAACATCCCATCATAAATGTTCTGTCATAAAAAAATATCACATGAACCATAGCTCAGCCGGTTCATTATATATGTATTTATGTATATTTGTATATCAGTTTCTTGTGGACACGATAACTGCTGTAATTTTGCACCAATCACTTTGAATTTTTTACATAATATGTATCCCCTTAAAATCTCGTGCGAGTTCGTTAATGGGCAAAATCTGTCAAAGGGGGTTAAATGTGAGGCTTTTTTCGAAAAAGTAAAATGTCGTTATAACTCTCTTAATATCTGAAATATTGAATCCATTCAAAATTCATACTTGTGCCGGACAAGGCCCTAAAATTTATGTTTGAAAAGTTTTTTGATAGCACCAACCATTGACCAAAGGGGTGGGAAAAAGTGTGTTTTTCGGGAAACATTAATCATATCTCTGTTAATAGGCACAATATCAAAACCGTAAGAAATGGACAATATTCCTCCAATAATTACCTAAAACTTTTGTCTGAAAGAATTTTCGATATGACCCACCATTACGCCACGGGGTGAGCAGAATGATTTAAATTATAACAAAATGCCAAGTGCCAAGAGAGGTTGCCATGACAACTTTACTTTTAATTGATAAGGGATGAGCTATCAACAGTTGCTATGACAATGCCACTGCACGAGATAACATTCAGTTTTCCATCTGTCTGTGGGAAGCAACTTCGGTATCCGAACTGGTAGCATGCTGAACTTCTATTCCCAAGGTCGCGGGTTCAAACCCGGCTGAAGTCGTCGGATGCGCTAAATAACCTTGAGTTTGCTTCCTTTCGGAGGGGAAGTTCCAACGTTCGTTGCGAGTTGATGGTTCCGGTGGCATCTAGTAGCCAAGTTCACAGCTAGGTGTCGTTGATGGTAGTATTTTAGGTAGATTTCATTAGAAAGCTAACTTTGCAATGGGTACCACGTTTCGACTTCCGAAAAATCTCGACATATCTTCGCGTTTCACATCCCCCAGACCCCAAAACCACCGTCAGTTCAAAAGTTTATATATAATTTATGTATGTATATATATATATATATATATATATATATATATATGAATATATGTGTATATGAATTTCTTGAGGACACGATAACTGCCGTAATTTTGCACCAATCACTTTGAATTTTTTACCGAATATGTATACCCATAAAATCTCGGTCGAGTTCGTTACTGGGCTAAATCGGTCGAAGGGGATAAAAATGGGGGACTTTTTTTTTCTTCGAAAAAATGACATATTGCTATAACTCTCTTAATATGTGAGATATCGAATCCGTTCAAAGTTCATACTATGTGTCGGATAAAAACCAAAAATTTATGTTTGAAGAGTTTTTTTATAGCACCAACCATTGACCAAAGGGGTGGGAAAAAGTGGGTTTTTCGGGAAACATTAATCATATCTCTCTTAATAAGCACAATATCAAAACCGAACAAAATGGACAATATTCCCCTAATAATTACATAAAACTTTTGTCTGAAATAATTTTTGATATGAGCCACCATTACGCCAAGGGATGAGAAAAATGATTTCGGAATTATAAGAAAATGCCAAGAGCTATCAGTGATTGCCATGGCAACACTACTAAATTGATGAGGGATTAGCCATCAGACGTTGCCATGACAACGCACTTGCGCGAGATCAGATTCAGATTTCCATCTGACTAAGTGTGAAGCGGCTTCGGTGACGTAACTGGTAGCATGCTGAACTTCTATGCCCAAGGTCGCGGGTTCAAAGCCGGCCAAAGTCGTCGGATTTTCTAAGAGCGCTAAAAATCCCTCAGTATGCTTTCCTTTGGAGGGGAGGTTCCAACGTTCGTTGCGAGTTGCTGAATGCGGTGGCATCTAGTAGCCAAGTTCACAGCTAGGTGTCGTTGACGGTAGTATCTGGTAACAACATTAGGAACTACTGCTTTAAATTGAGCGTCTGCATTCCTTACCTGAATTACTGACTAATACAGCCATCACAATACACACCATTTATCAGACAGGTTCTACACTCACGCAAAGTACACGGGGTTACATGACCGCGTTGTTGCAGCCCCTAAACTGAGGAACCAACCAACATCTCTGCGGGAGATATAATTTTGCGTGAAGACGTAACAGACCGTTACATAGTTACACATCAGTGTCGAAACCTTGCATAAGGACATTGTGACCACAAGTATAACAAGAAGTTCCGTGACGAACTAAAGAGCCTACTTTTCTTAAAATTTAAGATTCATGCCAATGATTAATCGATATGGATCTATCTAGAATAATGACGAAATTAAGTTGGTAATATCGAAATTTCTAATTAGTTAGAAATACTGTATACCTGGCATAAAGTAGCCTAATAGAGCACTACACTTGGCTGCCCTGGTGACTGAATATATCCTTAGTTCCATCTCTTAAGGTACAGAATACAAAATTTGGTTGGAGTCCAATGAATAGCATGGACGTTACATGCAGTTAAACATTGGATCTAACAGCGCGCGTAAAATCATGTTGGCAAAAGTGTCATGCATGTATTGGTCAGAAATAATCTGAAATAATATGATCTATTGTTGTGCCAATTTTGAATGAAATTCATTAATTAGTATAGAAGTTACATGCATTTTAAAATTGGACTTATCAGCAGGCTTAGAATCATGTTGGCAGCACTGACGTATATTAGTTACTCCAAAGTAATCTAGAATGCCAGGTACTATACGTGTGCAAAGTTTAGAGCTATTGGCTTGCATTCTTTCTGATATATTGATATTGGGGTAACAAAAATAGAGACAGCATTTATTAACAGTTGGCAGCCCTGGTTGCTCTTAAGAATACGCATAGCCATAGCTGTTATGGTACACATAGCACATACGAAATTTGGTTGAAATCCAAATGATAGTATGGAAGTTACATGTATTAAATTTGGACATCTCAGCTGGCTTAGAATCATGTTGGTAGCACTGACGTATATAAGTTACTCCAAATTAATATAGAATGTCATGTACTATACGTGTGCATAGTTTAAAGCTGTCGGCTTGCATACTTTCTCATATATATTGGTATTTGTATAAAAGAAATTAAGAGCATTTTTTAACAGTTGACAGCACTGGTGGTTCACAGGAATACGTTCAGTCATATCTGGTTATGTACACATACAACATACGAAATTTGGTTGAATTCCAATTGTTAGTGTAGAAGTTATATGATTTAAATATTGGACCTAACAGTAGGCTTATAATCATTTTGGCAACACAGCCAGGTATGGCCTTCTGGAAATTAAACTGCAATATTATTATCTATATGTGTGCCGATTTTGAAATAGCTCCCATTCATACCTTCCAAGATATCCAACATGGAGCTCAAATTTCAATTGCAATTTTTCAGCAGTTGGTAGCACTGACATCATTTTCAAATATGGCCGTGAGATATTCAGGTATAGATCTTTACTCCTACCAAATTTTATTTCGATTGCACCAGCCGTTTAGGAGTTGATAGGGGGACACACACACACAGCCTGACAGACAGACAGACAGACACACACACATTTTCCCGGATCGATCTCATAAGACTACTTTTTCCTCATTTTTGCAAAATGTGAAAAGTAGGCTAAAAATGGACTCCAAATGACAAGAAGGTTACCGTCATCATAAGACAATAAAATGTTTAAAATATGCATAAAATGACGAGCAACAAAGTTAATTAATCTCTAATTATAAAATACTTTCACGAAATAAATGAGGTCTGATCCTTCTACGAAAACCTGCGTATTCTGCCTATTTTCGCATATCCCCTAGTTTGTCCGGTGAAAACTACCTCCGCCTTTCGGCGTGCCGAGAGGACTTTTTTTTTTGTACTTCTGTCTATTTTGGACAGCAGATTGTGTCTTGTTTATCTTTGTATGTACCCTTTATTGTGCAAAATGTGGTTACATGCACATGGAAAATTAAACAAGTCACTAAATCGCAATAAGTGTGATTCAAATAATTTTGTCGTTTTGTAGTTAATACGGAGGGCAAACATACATGATTATGTACAAACTTTTATACATGCTCTCACACAGACTGACGCATGGGCATTTGGCCAGACTAGTACTCACAGGTCTACTTTGAGTCTTTTTTTAAACAAAATTCGAAAGTAGGCAAATGAAGGTTTTGTTGTTAATTCATTCGAGAGGCTTGGGTCATCTTTGTCACTAGTGCCGTTCATTTGGATGTGTGTTTAGCTGGTGTGCTAACCTGAAATCATGTGATGCTTGCAGCAGTGTTTGTACAGTATCTGTATTAGGGACAGTGTCGGGGTAGGTGCCCCGGAGCTTGAAATAAGATACTATATCGGCATTTGCCTGGAGGGTGTGTGGAGAATACTCGGAGAAAAACATCTATCAGCGCTGGGATCCAAACCTGCAACCTCCAGACTTGCTGCAGTGACCCTCGTGGCCTTGGTGCACGATTTAACGAGCTAATAAAGTGTATTTTACCCTGTGAGCTGCATTTCCGGAAGGTTTCTTTGGAACTCAGTTTCTTGACTGTAAAATTGCAGTAGCCTACCCTGTTGTGCCATATGCAGTGTCTGCTCCTGCCTACCTTGTCCTCAAGGCTTTGTTTTTTTATCCCCCATTGTAATCACTAGAAATACATAAAATGTCACTTTCCTCACGCACGTTTATCTCAAATTACATGAAAAATCGCTCATGGCAAATTCAATGATTGTAACTCAATTTGACTTGTGGAAAATTGAAATTTTATGAACTTTTTTGCCAAATAGGAATACAATTTTGTAAAAACCAATCTTCCTCACCTCCTGTCTATGAATTGCAAGGAATCGCCTAGTGTGTATAGCACCCCAGGTGTCAAAGGAAATTAAATTCTAATTACATTAGGAGAGACCCCCCAGGGGCTCACATCTAGTGGGGCGTGGGTTGGCGACCACGGGACCCCAGCTGAGTCCGGCATTGATTCCACTTACTTGTGCCGGGCTCCTCTCCGTCTTCTTTCCGGTCGACCTCCCTTGGTCAACTCTTGTTCTCTTCCGACCCTGACGGTATTAGGTTATCCGAGGCCTAGGGAGTCTTTCACTTTCCCACCTTAATTGGCCCTCGTCTCATCTTTCCTGATACCCTCTTTCTGTGAGGGGTCAGCCTTCTTTTTCTTTTCCTTTTACCACCTGCCTTGTGTTCAAGGCCCTTAAGGAGGCAGGGTGTATGAAGCCCCACCACTTCTGGTGCACCGTCGATAACGCTACACCCTCAGGGGCCCACGGCTGGTGAGTTCGGGAGTTGGCGACCCCGAGGAATTCCTTAGCTGGGTCCGTTTTCCCCTTTTGTCCCTTCCCTTTGGGGCAGACCTTCTCCTCTCTCCCCTCTCCTCTCCTCTCCTCACCTCTTTTCATTATATTTACTTTTCTCTTTAAGATTCCCGCACCGTTTTTGTTACTTGGTTCACCGTGTATCTAAATTCCCTTCTAGCGATTTTTTAAGGCATTTTTAATCTACGTTGCTTTTTGTATGTTTTTTCGATCTAAATTACATCTCGCGATTGTTTTCAACCTCAATTGCATTTTGTGAAGATTCACAATCTAAATTGCTTTTTAGTAAGTCTTTCAATATGGAGGAGGGACCTTTGCGAGTATTTTGAATTTCAATTGCATTTTGTAAGTATTTTCAACCAAAACCGCATTTCGCACGAATTTTGAATCAAAATTGCATTTTGTTTGGCGGGCATTTTGCACATATTTTGATTCTCGATTGCATTGTGTGGGTATTATGAATCTAAATTACATTTTGTCAAGTTTTTTCAATCTAAATTGTTTTTAGTAAGTATTGTCAATCCACATGTGTCCTTTGAATCTGCCGTACATTTTGTAAGCATTATCAATTTCAATTGCATTTTGTAAGTATTTTGAATTTCAATTGCACTTTGTGAATAATTTGGATTGGAACTGGGATAGGGCCTATTTCAGTCTGAATTGCATTGTGTATTTTCAATTTCAATTGCATTTTGTAAGTATTTTGAACCTCAATTGCATTTTGTAAGTATTTTCGATCTCATTTGCATTTTGTAAGTATTTTGAATTTCAGTTGCATTTTGTAAGTATGCCTATTTCGACGCTGCATTGCATTTTGTAGATATTTTGAATCTAGCCTACGTTTTGTGGGTCTTTTTCAAACTTTTCTTTTTGTGCAACTTATCGATCTAAATTCCCTTTTGTAAGACCATATTGTGAGTTGTTTCCATCTGAGTTCCTTTTTGTACGTATTTTCCGTCTCAGATAATTTTGTTCTGGTTTCCATTTCATTATCATTTTCGCTACCACCCAGATCATTAGGGGCCGATAACCTCGATGTTAGGCCCCTTAATACAACAATTATCATCATCATCATCATTAGGAGAGACTCATTTTCCATTATGTGAAGCTTGCTGAATGGCTATTTTGGTGATAATTGATTGATTAGAACGTACGTCATCAATAACACTACTTGTCTATTACACATCATCACTATATTGAAGTGAATTTACCGCAATGGTTGTAACTTTGTCGTCCGATGGGAGGAGGTTCAAGGGCACTCTTGTGAAAGTTATACGGGAGGCAGCGACTCGAGATTGAAACATAGGTGGCAATCTTGAACTTTTAGACCGTGAAGTGGTCTGTTAGACCAGTTCTTAAAAGTTGGGGGCTAGCCGTACCTTTTATATTGCCGCCACTTAGCATTACAACCTGCTGTTTCATTGCCTAACATTTTATTTTAAAGAAGAATTTCTTGCAAATCTTGCCTAATGTCGAAATTAAATGATTTGCAGTCGGTCAACTCTATTGTACCCAATTGTAATGGGTAGTTCCCTAATCCGGTAAAACATTTACATCAGATTAGTAAATACAATATGTATTAATCTCATGTAATTTTTTGTCAGGTTTAGGGAACCATCCATTACAATTGTTTAGATCTACAAGCGTGTTGACTGCCTGAAAAACATTAAATATCTATTACGTAGGCAACAATGAAGAATGGATTCGAACATCATAATCCTTATTGTGAAAATCAATACGTAATGTTCAACAGATGGAGAAGGCAGTCAAAGATATTTACACTCATGATAAAGTAAAGTATTACAGAATATACAGACTTTATTTTAGCCTAATTTCGATTTTTGCAAAAAATGAAAGTAGACTTATGAGATCTACACAGGGTCAAAAGTTGTGTGTGTGTCTGTGTGTGAGTGTGTGTGTAATCTGTATATCTGTGCCCACCTATCAATTCAAACATGGTGAAACCGAATTGAACGAAATTTAGTACAAATGTAGCACTTGCAAAGGGCACCTCATTGTTATGTCTTAAATTGTCGCCATGCTTACCAAAACTACATGGCGGCTACTCAAACGTTCAAGACGTAAAATCAAATAATGACTAAACTAATCATCCGATCTCTACCAAATTTGGTAACAGCATACCTTCGTATGCGACTCGCCTTGCGCCCAACCTACAAGGTCATCAGCCATACCATTTCAGGATGGCGACCGTGTGAATTATGGAAGCATTATAATTAATAACTTTGACACCATCAGTTCCGATTATCGAACCTACAATGGTTTAAACAAGGCCAGATCGATATTTTAAGTTCTTGTTATAATATTACATGGTAGCAGTGGCTTTAAAACCGTCTCGGTTACAAGACAAGATGGCAGCTGATATCTTTTGTCTGACCTATATTTCACTAGTTTGAGTATTACATGCAATATAGGCTACATGATATACCTAATCAACTTTGTATGAAATGCTTTATATATAAAAATATACTCCAATGAAGAAATCATTTAGTCCAAATCATTATTTCGTAAGACGTTGTATGTAGGTTAAGTAAATTGATAACGACGAATTTCGGTCGACATGTTTGGCTGTGTGGTAAAGAGTTAGTCTTTTACCCGTTTGACTAGGATTCAAAACCTATCTTTTTTTTTTGCTGGACATTTTTGGTATTTATTGTTTTGTAATTACTCAGACGTTATGAAATTAAGCGTTATATTGTGCATATTAAAATGGAAAATATATATTTAATTAAAACAACATTCGCTATCGGATCTGCACGAGACATCTAACAGCAACCAGATGAACTATGAAGGTGACAATCATGGCCAACTGGTTGCGAGCTGCACACCGGCCTGCAGGTTGGAACAGCTTTAATTGAAAAGTTTCCTTTTATTGCTGCTGGAATGCACTCGCCCTATTAGGATTATCTTAAGTGAAACGTTTTTGCCAGATGTCATGACTGGTCACTTGCGTCTCGCGAGCACACACTCCTTTGCATTTTTTGTGCAAAGTCGGAATGTTTCGGAATATTTCGGAATCGCTCAGGATTCCTAGAGGAGCAAGGAGCAACAGACAAGAGACACTCCACATCCAAGTTCTGTAACTTATTTGGATCCCGAGGAACCAGACATGGAGGAGGGTTGTTGAGGTTAAAATTTGCTAATGATTCGCATTGTTAACGCAATATGATATTGAAACTTGCTTTAAGTAAAGTTAAAAATCTACCAGGTGCAGAATGAATGCATTCCAATTGGTATTTAAAATCGAACGTAATTGAAATCATTCGACAAAAACATCGCAATTTCGTAGGTATAGTGTACCAGTGGTATCGAGTCTGCTCAGTAACCTAGGGCCTCGAGTTCAAGTTTTCTTCTATCATATGGCAGAAATACAAGTTATGTTCAGCGTGGAACCTCCGCAATTTTTGGCTGAAACAGTATGGGCCCAAAATCCTGACCTGACTCTTTCAATGCGCAAGTTAATACTGAACTTCAATGTGGAGTGTATCGTGTGTGTTGCTCTTTGCTGCTCTATGAATCCCGAGCGATGCCGAAATATTCCGACTGAGCACGAAAAATACACAGAAATTTGTGCTCGTGAGACGTAAGTTGTCTGGTCTATATGGGACTCCGTTGGTTTGCCTACCGTTGGCATTCAATACGTACGGTATCGAATTTGAAGAATGACAAGTTGATGAAACGATCATTTTAGTTGTATTTTAAAGCGCTTGTAACAGCCAATTGTGTGTTATTTGAAAATGTTATTTGAACTAAAGAACAAAACGATCCCCCATAGTACCTGTACTCTATCTGTTGGTGCTAGTTCAATATATTAATACTTTTATTGCAGCCAAATAGCATGCGAAAATATAGAACGAACATGTACACTAAAATTGCGCTCTGGCGATTTGAATTCCGTAGTCCTTGATTGATTGTTTTCTTTTACTACAGAGTTCTAAGTGGTAGCGTTCACTTGCTTGTCCACATAATTGGGATACACACGCCACTGCAGGGTCATGGAAAGATTTGTTAATACAATTAAGATGGTGAAAACCATGGACAGCCAGAGACGTGTAAACACATGCCTCAACTCAAAGTTGGATTGTGCCTACGTCCAGTCGGCCATGTGTCCAGTTCCATAAAATTCTTGAGATATGTCTTGTCTTTTTTTCTTCAATGACGGTAGTATTTGTACGAGGATCTGGTGTATGCTAGGGGTAAATAGTTTCTAAGGTCTTCAACCAAGAAATGATTATATTATACTCCTTGATAAAGACAAAGAGTTATAACAACTATACCCATACATTTAGGAGATAGTAGGCTATATGTTCTTTACTGAACTTCTTGTCTTATTCGTTAACCTTGCCATTTTGTAGGAAATCATTGCGCAACATATGGTAGGAATTAATTTTCTTGTAATTCGGGTGAAGACTGGTTCATCAGCCAGGACCACACCAGTGAATGAGCTAACTACTTGACACCCTGCCACTGGGTGTGCACACGATTGTCTGCACTGCGTCTTTATCTAGCACCTGTTGAATGTTGAATCGGGGGAGACAGACGTGTGCTGCCAAGACGCTCCCCGTGGGCTCTAATAGCACCGCTCCATGCTAGTGCATTGTTAACGAGTGTGAAGGTTGTGGTGTGGAGTAGTCACGTACCTGATCACATGCTCACTACCGCAGCCATGTGAGAAACACGTTAACTATTGAGGGACACCTATCACACGGCCTCCACAGCACTCCAATTCCACCCATGGCAGTATCTCTGTAGGGAGCAGAGTTGTCCTGTGCAATCGCAGTCCTAATGATACTACAAGTCGATAAAGAATCCAGTGATTTTACCTAATCCGACTAATTTTAAAATAAAGTATTAGGTGCAACAATTTTTCATCCTGAAAAATACTGCTCAAAAAATATTTTCACCACCTGGACTTCCGTACTACCATGTGGCCCTCAGTTTACTGGTTGCGATGTATGAACTTACACACCCCATGAAAACAAAAATACAATGATCAAAACAAACGCAATCAACTAAATGTGTATCACCTTGTAATTAATTCAATCAAAAACCATCTTCTGTGACCGGTTTGATCTATCCATTTGTGTCGGATCATAACTGGACAATATGCTATCTATAAAGTGATCGAGACATTACTGGTATAGCCTATTCCACTCATTTACACTCGCTCTATTGACGTCGAGTAGTATGGAATAGGTATCCACTGCCTCACACTTCACGCTTCAAATGCTCAATTAGGTTCATGTCTGGAGACATCGTGTGCCATATCTTTCTCTAAATGTCAGCATTTATGAAGAGAGAGTTCACAAAACAGGGTCAGTGCACTCGTTTTGAATTATGGTGATGGAGGTGTGGCTGAATCGTTTACTGTTGGATCCTGTTACTTAGTTACTGAGACCTCAGATCGCCCTCAACAATGATGATTGGTGTCCAAAATCTGTACATGGTGCCGCTCGTATTTTTACCAATTCGTCTCCCTGATTGACCTGATGGAAGGCCTGGGTCATGAATTAGAACCTGGCTCCCATCACACGCTTCTCGGATGATTGTCAATCGACAGAAAAGTTCTGCAGTCGTCAGTAATTGGTGACCTTACACCATTGCCCCAGATCCAATGGCAGGTAGTTTCCTGCTCATCCGTCCCTGGCGCCACGGAGCTGGGATTCCTGTTAACTGTCCTTGTAGAAGAATTTTCTTACAGTATACAACACAGGCGTTCCCGTTGCCTCCACGAAATAATCACGCATTTTTGTAGATTTTTAGCCTACTTTTCACATTTTTCAAAAATGAGGAAAAAGTAGACTTATGAGATCGGGCAAATGTGTGTCTGTCTGTCTGTCTGTCTGTCTGTCTGTCCTTCTGTCTGTCTGTCCTTCTGTCTGGCTGGCTGTGTGTGTGCCCCCCCCCTATCAACTCCTAAACGGCTGGAGCAATCGAAACAAAATTTGGTAGGAGAAAAGATCTATACCTGAATATCTCACGGCCATATTTGAAAATGATGTCAGTGCTACCAACTGCTGAAAAATCGCAATTGAAATTTGAGCTCAATGTTGGATATCTTTGAAGGTATGAATGGGAGTTATTTCAAAATTGGTACACGTATCGATAATAATATTGCAGTTTAATTTCCAGGAGGCCATACATGGCAGTGTTGCCAAAATGATTATAAGCCTGCTGATAGGTCCAAATTTTAAATGCATATAACTTCTACACTATCAATTGGATTTCAACCAAATTTCGTATGTGCTATGTGTATATGAACAGATATGTCTCAGCGTATTCTTACGAGCCACCAGGACTGCCAACTGTTAATAAATGCTCTCAATTTTTTAAAATCTAAATACCCATATATCAGAAAGTATGCAAGCCGACAGCTTTAAACTATGCACACGTATAGTACCTGACATACTATATTAATTTGAAGTAACTTATATACGACAGTGCTACCAACATGATTCTAAGCCTGCTGAGAAATCCAACTTTAAATACATGTAACTTCTATACTATCATTTGGATTTCAACCAAATTTCGTATGTGCTATATGTACCAAAACAGATATGACTATGCCGATTCTTAAGAGCAACCAGGGCTGCCAACTGTTAATAAATACTGTCTCCATTTTTGTTACCCTAATATATCAGAAAGTATGCAAGCCAATAGCTCTAAACTATGCACACGTATAGTACCTGGCATTCTAGATTAATTTGGAGTAACTAATATACGTCAGTGCTGCCAACATGATTCTAAGCCTGCTGATAGGTCCAATTTTAAAATGCATGTAACTTCTACACTAACTAATGGATTTCATTCAAAATTGACACAACAATAGATCATATTATTTCAGATTATTTCTGACCAATACATGTATGTCAGTGTTGCCAACATGATTTAACGCGCGTTGTTAGATCCAATGTTTAAGCATGTAACGTCCATGCTATCCATTGGACTTCAACCAAATTTTGTATTCTGTACCTTAAGAGATGGAACTAAAAATATATTTAGTCACCAGGGCTGCCAACTGTAGTGCTCTATTAGGCTACATTATACCAGGTATATTTTGAACTAATTTGATATTTCGATATTACCAACTTAATTTTGTCATTATTCTAGATAGGTTCATATAATGTAGAATAATCATTGGCATGAAAAGTAGGCTGTATAGTTCTTCACGGAACTTCTTGTTCGTTTCTTTTTCTACGAACGATAATGTGAGGGGACTAGTAGTCAGCTAGTTTTCCTGACTACTCCGAGGGAGGTTTCTACACGTTGTGTAACTCGATAAAGTTGCCATTCTCTAAGGAAGTCACAATGTTGTGCATCCTCACTGACATCTCATTGCGTCGCAATCTAACTATGCGTGTTAGAGTAAACGTTAAGATGACGAATCTAGGCATATTGACTCGGTGAACACAGCACACATATTGTTAAGTGCAGTTCAGGATTGCTCACGCAGTGCATTCTAATGGAGTGTACAGAGGCTGGAGATTTTAATCATGTTCCAATAACGAGAATATACTGTACACAAATATCATCCCCGCAAGATGTAGAGTAATGCAGAATTAGTATTAGTAGTGCGGTTCGGTGGCGCAGTTGGTAGCATGCTGAACTGCTGTGCCCATGATAGCGGGTTCAAACCCGGCCGAAATCGTCGTTTTTTTAAGAGCGTTAAAAATCCTTCAGTGTGTCTTCCTTCGGAGGGGAAGTAAAGCCGGCGGTCCCATATCATAGATTTATGGCATGTAAAAGATCCTTCCACAAACTAAACTTGTGTGAAGATAAATTGTTAGGTTAGATTTCGTCGGAACGCTCTATCAAAGTTCCAACGTTCACCACTAGGTATCATCGATATCTGGTAGCGAAAGTTGGAACTACTTGAAATTGAACGGAACTTGTAGCTCCGCTGGAAGCAGCTACAGACTTGAGCGAGTCGAACATGTCCTCGGACACCCCCTCACTAAAAGCCACACGATAAATAAATAAATAAATAAATATTAGTAGTAGTATTTGTAAGTACCTAACCACTCACTCAGCCTGATATATTGCAACCCTGAATGCAAAACGAAAGAAATAGAGAATAAATATTTTTCGAGTTTTCTTAGCACCTATGTCAACGATCAAAATGTATGTGGTAAAGTGCCACAATGCACCAGTAATTAAGAGTAAAAATAAAATTCTAATATAATAAGCCACGGTGTGCTAGTTCATTGATATTGCCATCAACAATATGTTTCATTTCTGAACAGTTGACAAATATATCGAATACTAGCTTAGCATACGCGTCTATGAAGTGTTATTACTGTAAGGAGAACAAAATAATATAGTTCACTCGTCTAACGTCATTGCCCATGAGATTAGTAAAGGAGGTTAGCCGTGGTTAGGCTGTCGGACTTGTGTGGACCTTCTTCGCTTAGCACCTGTGCGATTACCTAACTTACTCCCTGCACATCATTCAGCGTAGATTTGGTGTGATAGCAATAAACATTGTTAAGATAAACGAACATCAGCAAACATTTCTTGATGTTGTTTGCTCTTTGTAGGCTATACTCGACCAAGCATTCCCCCTTCCGATTTTCTTTTAGAAAATTATTTAGATTTATAGAATGAAACTTCATGTATTAAAATGAATTGGAGTGTGTTGAGAAATAGCTTGAAGCACATTTTTGCCAGTGTGTCCACATACTCAGTACACGGCTGTCTGAAATTTAGCTTGATTGCTACCATTGGCTCAATGGAACACTGCGATAAAAGGCATAAATCTATACCACGAGTTAATCAGGATATACCATGGGCTGAGAGGGCATTACTGTATCAATTTTATATGGCCTTGGATAATACTAGGGCAGAGCGTATGCGTGAATTGCATGAAACGCAAGTACAGAAATTCAATATACAAGTCAAATGAGTTAATTCCCAAACCACATTACAGATCGTATCGTATATGCCATGGATTGTGAAAATGGATACTAATTTGTGTAACAATTGTTGATTCATGCTCACTATTTCTAGTATACAGTTCGTGATGCTTATATATTTTCAAATCCAAGCCTCAGATATGTGAATAAAACTAATAATTTAAGGGAAAGGAATATTGTATTTTGTGTTATTCCCCTGGAGGACTATTTAATGTTCTTCTGTCGGTCAACACGATTGTACCCAATTGTAATGGGTGATTCCCTGATCCTGAAAGGAAATTACGTGACATTAATAAATAAACAAGGATGACCAGTTTCGATCGTCAAGCGATCATCATCAGATACTTAACACTTAGGCTATTAAATGTCTGTCTACAAGTATGGGTGATAGTATTTACAATATCCAAACTTATTTCGTTGCAGTTGTAATTAAACTAATGCAACTAGTAAATATTTGTCAGTTGAAAGTGCTTTTGTTAAGATACTGAAATAGGTTATTGATCGTTAAATATGCTTGCTTAGTGTGATGTGATTGTTATTAAATGGTGAAATGGGTAGAGCGGCTTCGGTGGAGTAGTCGATAACATGATCTGCTAGGCCCAAGATCGCAGATTCAAACCCGGCCGAAGTCCTCGGATATTTTTAAGAGCGTTATAAACCCCTCAGTGTGCCTTCCTTAGAGGGGAAGTAAAGCCGGCGATCCCATGTCATAAATTTATGACATGTAAAATAACCTTCCACTAATTAAACTTGTATGAAGCTAAATTTTCAGGTTATATTTCGTTCAAACGCTCTATAAAAGTTCCAAATTTCACAACGAGGTGTCAGTGACATCTGGTAGCGAAAGTTGGAACTACTTGAAATTGAACGGAACTTGTAGCTCACCCTATGGGTGTGCGCATTGAAGCAGCTACAGCCTCTGGCGAGCCGAACATGTCCTCGGACACTCCCGGCACTAAAAGCCATACGCTAAATAACTAAATAAATGGTTAGAGTGAATTGTGAAACATAGCTGCTTGATTGGTATGTGATCCGGTTGCGAGCAGCTACTCTCGTCACTCCCTGCACTGAACTGGGAGGGAGGAATTTCCTGTGCGAACGTATATCTTATCTTCTTAGCCTCCCCCTCCCTCACTTCCGCATTCCTATCTTCGATCATGGAATATTGTAACATATGTGAGGTGCCAAGTCTGGGCTAGAGCCTCGTAATAGCAATATGATATAATAGAGGTGATTGGACTCTGGAGAAGCCTGGTGCAGGTATTTCAACCTGAGGCTGGTGGGCATCCGGCGTGTCACGATGAAGATGAATGTCGAACATCTCTCAAACAACCAGTTCCTAAGCTGGAGGAATTAACCAAATGAAGTACTGCAACGGCCGGAAATAGAACGCAGGACCATTTGTGTGAAAGTACAGCGTGCTATCAAGCCACAAAACTGGAATGATGTGATGATGAAGACAGTCTTAAGAGTGTGGTTGCTTTTTTTTTTTGCCAGATGTGTTCTAGAACACCCGATTATGTTTAACCGATTGTTGTAGGTTATCCCCGGTTGAAAAGCAATCCCACGTAACTGGTGTTTGTAATTATTTAACTTTAGTATATTTGCCGATTGAAATTATCTGTGTAACTGTAACAAGCCATGGTGAGGATTATCCTTTAAGGATCAACGCCAAGTGATACCAAACGTCAGTTACAGTATGCGGAATTCTTAAACATGATACAGGAGCGACTTTTGTGGCGTAGTTGGTAGAATGCTGAGTTTCTATGCCCAAGATTGCACGTTCAAGTCCAGCCGAAATCGTCAGATTTTTTAAAAGCGTTAAAATCCCTCAGTATTCCTTCATTCGGAGGGGAAGTAAAGTCGGCGGGCCCATGTCATAGATGTATGACATGTAAATGAATCTTCCACTAAATACAATTGTGTGAAGCTAATTTATAGGTTAGATTTAATTAGCGCTCTATTTAATTCTGTCTGGTGACAGTTACATGGTTTATTAGATATTGTTCATTGTTTCATTAGACTGTGATGTGAGAGGGTCCATGTGAGTGTGCCTGGTGACTGTTACATTGTTTATTACATATAGTTGAATGTTTCATTAGACTGTAATGGGGGAGAGTTCATGTGAGTGTGTCTGATGACAGTTACATTGCCTATTAGATATAGTTCATTAGACTGTGAAGTGCGAGGGTCCATGTGAGTGTTCCTGGTGACAGACTGTTTTAATGGTAGTATTTTGTAGGTAGAACTTATGTATTTTCCGTTAGTAGATTTTTAGTATTTAGTTGTTAGTAGAAGGTTAGTACTTTTGTTAGTAGAATTGTTTCAATACTTTATTCTGAAAGGGAGTAGCAGCATTTCAGAATAAATCAATTCTTTTCCTGACTTATAAACGGTTGTGATATTGATAACATTAGCCAACGAATGGCTACACTGCGTTCTGCTGAACGGCTGAAAGCAACGGGAAACTACAGCCATATTGCTCTTCCCGAGGATAAGCACCTCTCTATGCATAGTGACATGTGATGATGGCCTCCTTCCGTGTAAAATATTAATCCGGATGCAAACTAGTACCCCGTTCGGAACTCCGGGTCGGGACTACTCGAGAGGTGATTAACATCACAGAAGTGACAAAGAGGAAATCAGACATTCTACGGATCAGAGTGTGGAATGTTAGAAGTCTGGTAGGCAGTGAAAGGTTAGAATACTTAAAAAGTGAAATGGATAGGCTGAGGTTGGATTTGGTTGGGGTTCGTGAAATGCGCTGGCAAGAAGAACAATACTTTTGGTCAGGAGACTATAGGATCATTAGCACTAAATCAAACAACGGCTATGCGGTGATCGGCCTCATATTACGTAAGAAATTTGGACAGCTAGTGGAATATTATGAGCAATATAGTGAACGGATTATTGTAGCTAAAATCAATACAAAACCTACGTGCACCACAGTGGTATAAGTCCATATGCCTACCAGACAAGCTGATGATGAAGATGTTGAAAAGTTCAACGAAAAAAAGATGATATTCTGAGGATTGTCAGGGGTGATGAAAATGTTATAGTAATGGGATATCGGAAAGCTGTGGTAGTAAAAGGAAGAGAAGGAAAGATAGTAGGAGATTTCGGATTAGGCGAAAGGAATGATGGAGGAAGCAGGCTGTAGGAATTCTGCTCCGAGCGTGAGTTGGTCATATCTAACATCTTATTCAATAACAACAATAGAAGAATATACACATGGATGAGACTAGGAGATACAGGTAGTTACCAAATCGATTTCATTATGGTTAAGCAGAGATTTCGAATCCAGATTTTGGATTGTAAAACATATCCCGGTGCCGACATAAACTCTGACCACAATCTGGTTGTTATGAAATGCAGATTTGAGTTGAAAAACCTTAGGAATAAAAGAGCCAAAAAGGTGGGCAATAGACAGACTGAAAGATAAGGATGTATACAAAAGATTCAAGACGAGTATGAAGGAAGGACTAATGAAAAACTCTAAACAAACTTCAATTGCAGATGAATGAGCACATTTTAAGGATGAAATAACAAAATCAGCAGAAGAATTCATTGGTAGGAAAGAAAGAATAGGTAGAAAACCGTGGATCACTCAGGATGTACTAGAATTAATGGATGAAAGACGGAAACACAATAATATAAGAGATGAAAAGGGGAAAGCAGAATACAGACGTCTTAGAAATGAGGTTAACAAGAAATGCAAGGAAGCGAAAGAAGAATGGTTGAAAGAGAAATGTGCAAGTATAGAAAATTGTCTGAAATTAGGAAAAGTAGACACAGCTTATCGACGGATTAGGAATACTTTTGGGGAAAAGAAGACTAAGTGCTGTAATATTACGGACACAGATTGAAAGCCTCTAACAGATAGGAAAAAAGGTTGAGAGATGGGAAGCTTAAATAGAGTGTTTGTATAAGGGAAAGGAGATTGAGGATCACGTAATGGAAAGGGAAGAGGAAATCGATGACGATGCGAAAGGAGATTTAATTTAAAATCAGAATTTTACAGAGCTTTGGAAGACTTAAGCAGGAACAAAGCACCAGGCATAGGTGATATACCGACTGAGTAGCTACGCTGCATAGATGATGATAGCCTGATTTCACTTGGTGTGTAGGATTTATGAGACAAGTGAGGTACCCTCAGATTTCATGAAGAATGTTATCATCCCTATACCGAAGAAAGTAGGAGCTGACAGATGAGAAGATTACCGTACAATCAGCTCGATTACTCATGCTTCAAAGATTCTCTCTAGAATAATTTACAAGAGGATGGAAAGCCAGATAGAAACGGAGTTGGGTGAACACCAGTTTGGTTTCAGGAGAAATGTAGGAACGAGGAAAGCTGTACGGTACTAAGTCTTAGGCTGATTTTGGAAAGTAGAATAAGGAAAGATAAGAGAACGATTATGGCATTTGTAGACTTAGAAAATGCTTTTGATAATGTTGATTGGGCTAAATTGTTTGACATTTTGAAAAGGATTGGAATAAAGTACATGGATAGGAGGCTGATCTACAATCTATACAGAAACCAGATAGCAGTCATTCGAGCTGAAGGACATGAGAGAGAAGCTGGTATTCAGAAAGGTGTAAGGCAAGGCTGCAACTTGTCACCCATACTTTTAGATCTTTACATTGAACAAGCAATGAAGGAAATTGGAGAAAAAATCAAATTGGGAGTCAAGATTCAAGTAGAAATAATTTCAACTCTGAGATTTTTTGATGACATCGTAATTTTGACCGACAGGTCTGAGGATTTGAATGAGTTTTTGAATGGTGTGGACTCCGTCTTGAGGAAAGAATTCATGATGAAAATTAATAAATGTAGAACTAAAATATTGGAATGCAGCCAAAACAAATCAGAAACCTCTATGGCCATCAAATTGGCAGGTGAAAAACTAAAGGAAGTAGGAGACTTCTGTTACTTAGGAAGCAAAATAACCAGTGATGGATGAAGCAAAGAGGAAATAAAAAGTAGGTTGGCTCAGGCAAGGAAAGCATTTCTACAAAAAGGGAATCTGTTGACATCGAATACTGAATAAGGTATTAGGAAGTCATTTTTGAAATACTTTGTCTGAAGCGTATCGCTCTATGGAAGAGAATCTTGAACTATTGGTGCAACAGAAAAGAGAATTGAAGCGTTTGAAACGTTGTGTTACAGGAGAATGATGAAGATCAGATGGGTAGATAGGGTTACAAACGAAGAGGTATTAAGACGAGTGGGAGCGGAGAGATGTTTCTGGCGACTGCTAATGAAGAGAAGAGATAGGTTGATAGGACACATACTAAGACACCCAGGAATAGCAAGCTTAGTTATGGAAGGAAGATGATGATGATGATGATGATAATTGTTGTTTTAAGGGGCCTAACATCTAGGTTATCGGCCCCTATATGGAAGGAAGGGTCGAGGACAAGAACTGTAGGGGTTGACCAAGGTTAGAATACGTTAAACAGATTGCCTCGGATGTAGGGTGTTGAGTGCTCTGTAGTGATGAAACGATTAGCTCAGAACAGGAAGCCATGGAGTGCTGCATCAAGTCAGTCAAAAGACTGAAGACTCAAACAACAACTATTAGTTCCCACGTTCGTTGCCAGGTGCCAGTTGCGGTGGTATTTAGTAGTCAAGTTCGCGGCTAGGTTTCGTTGACGGTAGCATTCGGTAGCAAAAGTAGGAACTACTTGATATTGATCGTCTGTGGTCCTTACGTACAGGTAACACACACTAATACAGCCATCACTATAACACAGGTTATCAGACTTCTTAAAAATAATTCACACTGGTGAAATTAGCTTCCTGTAGTAAGATGATCAATGTTAAAGATGATCCTCAAAACTCATTTCCTTAACTGTCTGTATTAAGAAGTCATGTGAGATCTACCAACATCAAATACATTGTCCTTTATTAGCCTATTTTCAATTTTAAAAAAATAGGCGTATGAGATCACCTTTTGTTCGTGTGTATTTGTGTGTGTGTGTCCCTAATAACTTCTAAACGGCTGGAGCGATTTCATTGAAACTCGGTAAGTTCATAGCTCTATTCCGGACTACCCCAACCGTGCCCTTGAAATTTTGTTACATCTCACCAATCCGACATGGTGGCTGTGCGAAATATTTCACCAGCATTCAATATCTCCGAAACTATTCCCGATAGCACCCTGGAATTTTTACGGTGATAAAGGGAACTACTAGAAGTTCACCTATGTGACTTTTGAAAAACTGGTAACTACAAAACCAACATGGCGGCCACGCGAATTTTCGACTTTTAAATAGAAGTTTCTCGCGATTTAACCAACCAAACGCTATAAAGCTTCGTACAGTATATGTTTAAACACATTATAATGCACCGACATCTAACTTCGTTCAATTGTTTACATTACCAAGAGATGGCGGATGTGCGAAATATTTCACCGGCATTCTATATCTCTGAAACTATTAGCGATATCACCCTGACATTTTGTACGGAGATAAGGGGCACTACTGGACGTTTATCTATAAGACTTTCAAAAACCGGTTAACTACAAAACGAACATGGCGGCCAAGCGAATTTGAAAAGTTTAATGGACCTTTCTCGCGATTTAATGTTCCAAACGCAATGAAATCTGGTATAGGAAATGTTTATACACATTGTAATGCACTAGTGTCTAATTTAGGTCAATTGCTTACATATCCTCAAGATGGCGGCTGTGCGAATTTTAAAATTAAGTTTTTTTATTTCCTGTGTCATGCGATCGAAGTGAAAGTTTGTATAATGAACCTACGCAATAATTTTCCTTAAATGGTACATGACTCTATGGTCTATACATTTAACAATCCAATATGGCGACCATCCGAAATATTTAGACGGCTCTGAATATCTACGAATCTATTATAGCAATCAAACTTTTTTTTAATGTTCATAGGGGCTATCAACTTATGTTCACCTATAGGACTTTAAATAACCTGGTGATCACAAATCCAACATGGCGGTGACGCGAAGTATACATATTCACATGGACGTTTCTCGCAATTTAACCATCCGAGTGCAGTGAAACTTGGTACAGTAAATCTTTATACGAATGTTAATCCACTGGCATCTAATTAATTTCAATTGTTTCCATAACCACAACATGGCAGCTGAGTGAAATTTTAAAATCTCCTTGTTACTTCTTGTTTCCTAATCATGCGATTAAAGTTTGAATGCTACACGTACACAAAACTCTTCATGTAACAGTTCATAACTCTAGGACCTACATATATAAAATCCAACATGGCGACCATCCGAAATATTTATCGGTTCTCAATATCTACGAATCTATTAGGGCAATCAAACTGAAATTTTGTATGTTGATAGTGGCAATTAACATAGAGTATGTAGGATTTATGAAAATAGGCTGTATAGTTCTTCACGGAACTACGTGTTATAGTATGAGATGATACTATTCAAATCAGAGGTCATGCTCATGCCTACATATTAACAACCATCTTAGTTTATTCATGATCATAATCCTAGAAATATGTTTCTGCAGTTTAAATTGATAACTGATGTGGTCCTAGATTGTACATCTATTCTATGCAATGAAACTTTTGATGAAGATCACCCATGAAAATAGTGTTTGGATATACTGTTTCATGTTTGGTTGGTTTCATCCTCAGTTTTGGGGCTGCAACAACGCTGTCATGTAGCTCCGTGTACCTTGGGTATGTGTAGAATCTGTATAATAACCTGTGTTACCGTGATGGCTGTATTAGTATGTGTATAATTCAGGTGGGGAATCAATCAATCAACGTTTAATATCCGTTGTATTTCAACAAGATACTACAAACAGCACTTAATTATAATCCTTGAAAAGGAAAATACCCATGCATTTAGCAGAAAGTAGGTTATATGTTCTTTACTGAACATCCTGTTTTAATTTTAAGGTAACCTAACTCCAGTTCAAGTTTTGGATTGTTGAAGATCAAACAGTTCATATTATCCTAATTTACACATACTACTGCATAAATACATGTGCTTTCAATTTCGTGTATATTTGGTTTTAAGTAGTCTGTGTTTTCACTGATGAGACTCATCCCTCTGTTCACGGAACAAGAAATCTCCAGTCTAAACTCGCTTCTCTGTGGTAGAGTTTACTTTTTGCGTCTAAATATCTTTACAATGAGTACAATAGCTAAAGCGAAGCATACAATTACTGTATACCCTCGACTTAATATCACGCACTTGACAATGAAATGAGAACAAAATCTAAAAGCTTTGCTTGTCGACGTGCTATTCATGGCCTGCTATTGAAGCTCAAAACGCCGTGAAGTGAACTGAGCAGGCAACTTGAAGCGCAGATACGGGAAAATGGTTGCCTGGTAATGAATTTCAGGCGTCAAAAACGTTCTCTTGCCCATTCACGAAGTTTTGTGGTTGATATTCATTTCATTGAGGAAATAGACTAAATAATTATTTATAAGTGTATTCTAATCTAGGTTTCATCATATTGTAGTATTAAAATCTAAAAGGTAAAATAAAGAGAATAAGAAGTTATTTTATATTTTTTTGTCCGAATTGTAACTTATCTCTGTAGCAACCCTGTCTGAAATAAATAGAACATGTTCTTTTTCTCCTCAAGAAGGGCATATGTATGTATGCATGTGCGTGCAGGTCTGATGAGAAATTAACTAAACACATTTGATGGGCTATACGTAATATTAATATTGTATATTCACGGATAGTTATACCTCACACAAGCATATTCTTCCCTGTATCCTGTGTTCCATCTCACGTAAATAATTCAGCTCATGTAAGGTTAATAGAGATTCTAGCACTACCACACCAAGGGAAGAGTACGCTCGCACTGAGGATAAATATCCGTGACTGCACAGTGTGATGTTGAAGTTGGCAGAAACCTCAAACCATAAAATCTAAAATGTCACGGTTAATGTTTGCATTTTGTACATTATGTTATAAATAGCAAGTTATTTCTCAAATAATTTTCTCTCATCGATGAATAATATGTTGTTGTTGATTCATTAAGGGGTCTTTCGGTATCGTGATCATATAGCCCCGTACACTGAGGTGTGTGTGCGCAATCTGTCTCATAACATGTGTCATTATGTTGACTCTGATACTGTGTGTATTCGTAATAGGGGTTATATTTCCGGTAGAAGGAGGCCGTGACCATAATTTAGGTATTTTGCCAGCATTTGCCTGGAATAGAAGTGAATAAACCATGGAGATCCACTTTCATAACAGCTCAGGTAGGAGTTGAACCTCTTCTATGTTCTTTCTCAAAAAGCTGACAGAACCCTGATCCAGTCTACTGACCAGAATTAAGTTCATAGGCAGAGCTGGGAATCGACAAAGAAGAATGCCAGTCACTATATCACGAAATGGACGAATAATAGAAAATCATTATGTTTACTTTTATTTCTCAATAATCGTTGATGTTAATTCTGTCGAATAACTGATCCAAATAACTGAAGAGGAAGTAAATTAATGATTTTCCATGTTCTATATCTCCCACCCGTAATATGCCTATTTCAATTTCATGAAATTTTATCGAAAAATATTTCAATGTGTGTATGTTAATGCCTTTAGTTAACCACATTGGGCATCATACATGTATTTTGATACTTCTTCTTTAACTACTGTTTTAAATATCAAAATAAACAATGCGTCATGTTTCCTAGAATTGCGACTTTTCTTTCATCTCAAAATACGTTTCAGTGATACCGTTCCACATCCTGTACATCAAGATACAATACGGAATGAAAATTGGGCCATTAACAGTTCCTAGACTGCATTTTATGTCTTAACCCATATATGCCCGCCGGGTCGTTAATGACCCACGGGCCAATATCCCCCGCTCCTGTTCCGTACGTTATCTAAATTATTACAATAACGCTCCACAGAATTGCCTTACGCATTGTTGTTAGTACATCGAAGTCTTGGTGCCATTCATGACAACAATGTGTGTGTGGTTTATTTATTTATAGATGCACAGATGATGCAGTACTGATGAAAAATGTAAGTATCGTTCACAAATGGAAATATATATATAGTTCAATGATTGGCTTGGATAAAAGTTGATTCATATTAGGTATCTACGTCGGAAATGTTCTCTGTTGAGTCGTAACCATTTGTTTCTTGACTGTAAAATTTCTCTGGGTCGTTAACGACTCGGTGGGCAAGTACAGTGGCACTTCGTTTCTTTTCAAAGTTTTGAGTTTTAATTACTCTTATGTGCAATGGATTTCAAGAACATATTATATTCTGGAAAATGACTATAAATAAATAAATAAATAATTATCTGGTTATTTTTTATTTATTTGTGTATGCTGTATATAACATGGATTCGTGTGTGTTTTCAGTGATTCGCGAAGTCTGACTACTTTTGGAATACTCGAGCAACTCGATACTCTGGATGATGATTACGTAGTGGGCTCTATTGATGTATTTATCGAGCCACCTGATGACGAAGAAAATGATACGCCAGTGACTCAGGAGATGAAGACTGTAGTAATCCAGGCAAGTTGAATCGACATCAGTTACGTGCGGGTGCCCATCTCTTGATAAATACGAGGCACGTCCAGAAAGTAAGTTCCCTTTGGTAATAAAATTAAATTGTGAACATATACAGAAAATGTATTTATTGCACAACATTCTACACATCTTAAACTACTTTTCCACATAACTGCCGAACTTTTGAAGGCATTTGTCATAGCGTGGCACAAGTTTTTGGATACCTTCTTCATAGAAGTTTGCCGCCGACCGTAAACGAGAGTGAAGACTCCCCTGTAGGATATGGGGGGCGTGGTGGCTCAGCGGTCTAGCTGTATGCCTCTCACCAAGGCGGTCCGGGTTCGATTCCCGGTCAATGCATGTGAGATTTTCGAAGTGAAATGCCATGTCCTGTGGTTCGGATTCCACGTAAAAAGGAGGTCCCGTGGCTCATGATCTCAAGATTAACGGTCACGTTAAACTACAAGCTTCCTTCCTTTTTTCCTGTAGGATATCCAACCGTTTGGCCAACACTGTTAGGCAAATTGCGTATGTGGTCAGGAGAACTCCTAAACATACGCAGTTCTCCTGGTAAGCACGCAATTTGCCTAACAGTGGTGGCCAAACTGTAGGATATCTTATAGGGGAGTCTCCACTCTCGTTTACGGTCGGCGGCAAACTTCTATGAAGAAGGTATCCAAAAGCTTGTGCCACGCTATGACAAATGCCTGCAAAAGTTCGGCAGTTATGTGGAAAAGTAGTTTAAGAGGTGTAGAATGTTGTGCAATAAATATTTTCTCTGTATCTGAACACAATTTAATTTTATTACCAAACGGAACTTACTTTCTGGACGTGCCTCGTATATGTGAATATGATGATAGCCAGCCTGATATCATCTTCATGGTGTTGTAGAGGCAATGTCCAGGGACCAGCTAGACTTAGGACCAAGTACAATTGGTACTACTTTTAGAAACGGTTCTCTTCCGGGACCAAAACGTGTGAGAGTGGGCTCATAGTAAGACATTCATGTGCCTGTTACTGATTGGGATCCTCCTCTGCCGAGAACAGTTCATACCGTAAGATAGATGTAGAACAACCAAATGTAGCTAAAAATACAACACCCACATGGGAGTGTTGATTAGATGAATGGCAATATTTTTGCTTACCCGATTGCAATCAGAGGAAAGAAGTGTTATATTCCTATAATATTCTGTAAGTTTGACGCAGCACAGAGTAATGCCTTTCAACTAGCAAAATCAATGGGATATTCATCAGACATATATATTTTATTTTGTCGTGTGGCCTCCCGAGAGGCCGAGTGCAGGTCTTTCTTGTCGACGCCCGTGGGCGACCTGCGCGTCGGGATGAGGGATGGAAAGATGAAGATGAATGAAACTGGGCAAGGATGTGGATGGAAGCGGCCGTGGCCTGTCAGAAGGTGCCGTGCCAGTATTTGCCTGGTGTTGAAAATGGGAAACCACAGAAAACCATTTCCAGGACGGGCGACGGTGGGGTTTGAACCCACGCATCTACCGAGTCAGCAGGGAACTGGGCCGCATGACCTAACGCTGCGCTTTAGCTAGCGTATCCACTGCTGTCGGTATCAGACATATTGAAGTTCCGCAGAGAAGTTGCAAGGTCACTACTAAGGAAATATGGTTCACCAAGATCGCCTCCTACCTACTCCTCGGATAATACCTACGTTAGTACGAAAGGAAAGGGCAGAACACCTCATTGCCATAAAGCAACCACGACGGCGGTGTGCTATTTGTCAAAATAAGACAACAAAGGCCTGTGCAAAGTGTGGCATTGCGCTCCATGATAAGTGTTTTCTGGAATTACAAAAGGCTTAAGAGAATTCTCACTGAATTCGTTAACTTCCTGGATACAGAATCAAACAATTGATTGCAAAAAATCATTTTTAAGGAAGGAAACATCTTCTGTCACAAAGTTTGATTATTTATGGTATGTGGTATGTAATAATGGATGATTTGGAACAGCAACGTGTGGCTCAATCACATTTTATAGTTTAAAAATATAGTAGTAAAAAGTGTCAAATGAGCAATATTATTATATGTATCAACTGAACAATAGCCAAACAAATAGAAATATAAAAGATCGCCTTCATTACATTGTATCTGCTCGCCGCGCCGGGTCGTTTACGACCCATATTAATAAATCAATGTATACAACTAATAACATCATGTAGTATGAGTTCTGTACCTCGAAGGTCTACTTTAGTCGAATATCATAAACATTTTAGATAAAAAGAAAGATACGGGTTAATAGCTTGTATGGCTTCTCAGAGCCATGCGTGCTAACTGTATGATGATTTGCGTGGCAAAACATGGCAGTATAGTGGTAAATTGGTTTTGCTACAGTGACATGAGCAACATGCAATTGTGTTGTTACATGGCACCCTCCCTTGTCGCTCTGCTGGGCTCCGCAATATGTCCTTCCACATCCAGCTGCGTGCTCCTCGCTCCTCACACATGTCAATCTCTGGGCCGACACGCTCGTCAATAGTAACAACAACCAACTCTGGCATCATCTTGAAATACAACGATATGTTCTTGTCTCTCTGACCAGACAGCTACTCAATTGTCCTCTCGGGACTGAGTGCACCCCATTTCAGCCCACACATCAGTTTCTGAAATCCCTGCTGGAGCCACGAATATAACCCGGGATCTCCTAGGCGGGATGCAGGCATGCTACCCCTACACTACAGAACTGGTATACACGCACTAATGCAGACACCAAAGTAACGCAAGTTATGTGACAAAGGAACTCACGTCCACGGGATGATTTCAATGATGTCGTATTTTGCGACATGAAACAACACCAATAATACAAAACGCTCACGATCAAATCCAAATTATTATTCAAAATCTTTAGGTCACGTGAATTTGTTTTAAATTATGAGACAAGTTACTTAATGCTTTTGAAAATTAAGAAAGTAATAGAGAAAATTATGGCATATCAACCATAATAGAATATATATTTTGGATAAGAGGTAATGTCAGAATAAATACGATATGTCGTGTCTCCCTGACACAACTGCGGGCATCATCATCTCTTTTATTAAACAATTTGGGGTGCTTTGCAATTTCTAAAGCCTCTCAATTTATTCTTCTGTTAGTGACAGATGTTTCACCAAAATGTTTTAGCATTGAAATAGCATTTTACTCATTGTAAAATTATTTAGACGCAAAAAGTAAACTGTACCACTCCATGTGAGATCTGTGCAGGACAAAATGGAGGCAGACAGGTTTTTCTCCGGGTACTCCGGTTTTCCCTGTCAACATTTCATTCCAGCAACACTCTCCACTATCATTTCATTTCATCTGTCATTCATTTAATCATTGCCCCAGAGGAGTGCGTCAGGCCTCGGCAGCCGGCTCAGTTCATATCCTCGCCGCTAGATGGGGGTTTCACTCATTACATTCCTGACCCGGTCGGAGACTGGAAGCAGGCTGTGGATTTTCATTTTCACCACAGAAAAGTCTGCTGTAGCTGAACTTGCCATAGAGAATGACCATCAAACGGATGAATAGACCAAGAAATAAAAAGTGCTCTCGGATAATTAAGTCAACAGAAAAGCCAATTTTAATATTTATATCTCCTGGGGCCGCCGTGTCGGTATTATGCCTATCAGGTTTACGAAAGTTACATATGTGAACTTGAGTAAATTATATCGCCATACACGATTTCAGATTGATTACTGAAATCGTTTCGGAAGAATTGAGTACTGACGAAAAATATTTCACGTGATCTCCATGTTGGAATGCTAACACTAGCGAAAATCGATAGCATGGTCGGTGTCAGATGGAGTAGCCAAGTTCTTGTTTCATAGAAATCACTCAAACCAATCAAAATGTACGTAGAAAGAACCACTATAAATGCTATATTTCTTGTAATAAAGGTAGTCTAACGTACAGTGGATGTAAATATAATTCATAAATCATATGCACCGTTCATGCATACTCCCAGTAAATATAAAACAGGGCGCCAGGAAATGTTCTCCGCAGTGCCTACAAGCTGCTGCGAGAGGTAGCATCAGTAGTTACGTTGGCAGCACGGCTTATATCAAAACTTTGTACTCACCAAAGCCATTCATAACTGATGCTGGAAGTGTTGTCCTTGAAACTTGTCTCTTACAGCTTTATGCGCTGTCCACTTAGAGATTACTGTTTGTTGAGCTAATTTGCGTGTTGATTTACATGGACTACGCAGCATTATATCGGAGATTTCGTCAAGTTTTTCGTCTGTTAAAAGCGTAGGCCTGCCTGTTCCCGGTACATCGTGAACTGAGCCGGTCACACGAAATTATCTACCAAATCCCGAACGGTATCGCGGTTTGGACACTTTGAATTATTAGGAAACCGCGCCTGAAATTTTAATTTTACATTTTCTGTAAACCGATTGTCTTCGCGAAAAACATATTCCACCAAAAAAACTCTCTCTTCAGTAGTAAGCATTACCGCCTGTATACGGTATACTGTTGCACTCTACCAATCATCTAATTGAACGCTCGCCTACTGCAATACACACTGACGATTTGGACTGCCTACAGCCTACAGCCTACACGTGTGGCAGTAACCCCGGCAATGACACCGAACTGCCAACCAAACTGCTGATGCTGCCTCATGCAGCAGCTCATAGTCACTGCGGAGAACATTTCCTGGCGCCCTGTAGTAATAATAATAAATCCCATCTCCAGCCCAGGATATTCCAAAAGCTTGTAGGGAGGAATATAGATTTATTGTTTAAATATTACATGTATATATAATATTTCATTAAAAATCATTGAAAATCCGAAACGTTAGTTACATGCTTCCTTCCCTATTTTCAAAATTGGTGTAAGTTTATATCATCATCATCATCTGCCAGTCAAGTACGTTATTAGGCCAGGTGGCCTGTGACGGTCTCATTCCATCTTTTTAGCTGAACGTCCAATAAATCGAACCCCCTTTGGGACTCGTTCCCTAGGCATTCTGTTGACGTGGTCTCTCCAGCTCTTCCTATAGGTTCCTATGTAGATTAATACAGGTTCTGTCTTTAGTTCTTTAATCACGTCCTCATTTCTTTTGTGGTCCTAAGGTGTGTATCCTGCTGTGCGTCTCATAAACTTCTTCTCAGCAGCAGTGATCCTAGTTTCATCTCGTTTTCGGATTGTCCATGCTTTACTTCCATATGTGAGGACAGGTCTAGCTAGTGTTTTGAAGACTCGTAGTCTTGTGTCCCTCTGGACTAAGGATGGTTTCATTACTGAGTTCACTGTGCCTATGGTTTTATTATACTTTATGATCTTGTTAGAAATATCTGCATCATTGTCGAATGATAAAGAGTAGCCTAGGTAGTCGAAGGTGTTTACTATTTCCAACAGTTTTTTGTTGAGGCAGATCTTACTCGGAATTGTAAGTTTATATATGCAGTACGTACATATTCATCATAATTATACTCGTATATATAAGTATGAAATTAACATTTGATAAAAAGGTTGCTCCTAGATAAATGAATCATTACTAGATACTAAAAGCTTTATTATAAAATTGCATAATTTCATTTTTAGCTTTACCACCGTATTATTCCACATATTTCACTAGTTCACTACAGTGCCACCATAGCTCTGTTGTTTAAAAACTAAGGTAATACTGTACTCATTCAGCATTATCGAAAGATACTCCGCGGCGTAGGCGTGCTCGTTAAATCGTACACCACGGCCACGAGAGTAGCTGCAGCAAGCCCGGTGATCAGACGTTTGAATCCCAGCGATGACAACGGCTATATCGTGTGTGGATTGCCATACTCCCTCCAGGATAATGCAAGGATGGAACCTTACTTTAAGTCTTACCCCCATTCCTGTCCCTAATACAGTTACACACACTACTACAGTCACTACTGAAATACAGGTTATCAGACAAGCTTAACGCAGACTCAACTACACGGGGCTGATGACCAGCATGTCTTAATCCCCTAAGTGAATTAATAAGAACAACAATAGCATCGAAAGTGTCAATCAGGTGTTGGTGTGGAATCATTAGAAAATCTCGATCATAAAATATTGTCATATTAAATTTACAACGTAAGGAATTTTGCCTGTTTTATATTCATCTCGATATTCGACCAAGAGTTGTCCCTAACCGTATATGTACGGAAATAATTATAATACTAGGCCTAACGTGTAGTGAGTCACAGCAGGTTTTGTCCACGAATATTTGTAAACCATACGGAATGTCTATTCTCTCCTCAGACTCCATCAGTATGTCTATGAATCCCACCCCCAACCCACCCATACATCCACCCTCCCAATATTAACATCATCCAGGTGAAAACAAAATTATATCTATGACCTTTAACATAATCTTTAGTTTTAATAGTTGGCTTCAGTTGAATTATTGGAATCCATTATGTTAAAATGAGCAATGGAACTCGTATTATCTATGCTCGTGTTAATGCAATTCTTTGATCGTACCTAATGGCCTGTAATGTTCTATGAGACATGACGTGACTCTCTCACTAAAATCGAAACCAGTGTAATGATGACGTGTGTAAATTGTGACATAGACCCAGTCCCGCGCGAAACTGACACCATTCAGTCTGAGGTCAATGCAGTATTCAGTTTCAGCTTTAGGAAGAGTTTTATTAAACTCTGAAGTTTCCAGACCAAGATTTGTTTATCTCTCCTTAAGAACTTGAAAATTATTGTTTAAAGTAATATGTACAGCGCTTTTTCAGAGAAAGGCAGATATTCAACTCATGAACAAAATGACCACAAGAGGAGAGCAAATAAATACTAACGAGTAGAAAATTCAATACAATTCAAAAATCACAATTATTACTTGACTATTTTGACACCAGCAGTGAATAAATGGGATTACTCTTAAATATAAGCGGCTATACTATGATGTTATACATAAAGTAAATAAACGAGAAGTGATGGTGTTAGTTGTATTAGAGGCACAACATCTAGGCTATCAGCCTATTGTCTACTAGCCCAGTGTTTGTATTACACTTATTGTGTTCGTCTACATCCTAATAAAGAGAATATAACCACCCATTGGTCATTCAGATGACTTTGTGGAACTGCAAGACTTGCATTCGTGTGGCGTGGAATGGTAATCACGTGAATATATTGAATGTTTCCATTTGGTGTGCTGAGATCACGACAAAAGGAGCGACATTTCCTTTTGGAATGTCGTGATGTGAAATATGTACAATAAGAATCTCAGAACTCAGTGGCTATAAAGTTCTTATTTATGCATTAGTGTCAGAGACACTTTATTTACATGGCACATATACATAATTACACTCGTACTTAAATACATAAAAGAATCAAGGTACGGGCAGGCAGTCTAGCAGCTACATGTTAGCTGCCCAAGTTTGCGACGTCGATGGCATTGGAAGTGGCTGCAATTGGGTCATCCATAGTACAAGTTGAAGGCACAAGGAGCAATGAAAGAGATGCTGTGTCGTCTGTTGCTCTCCACAATCATAGAGAGATGTGTTGGATGAGAAACCCCACTTCTGCAGATTCACCCTTGTTCTTCCAACTTCTGTACGAAGTCTACTTAGAGCCTTCAATGTTGACCAGTCTTCCTTGTGGCCACATGGGAAGATTTTCCTTTGGCTACATCTAGTTAGAGAGATGTTCTGATTTTTCTTTCCACAGTCTGGCTCTTGCAGCTTCACCTTTCCCTTCAAGGTTGACAGATGAATGGAGGAATCTCTTCCTAGATTACTATAAAGTTGATAATATTGGACATTTCATTCGACGATACTGGCATATATATTCGTGGTTATTTATACTTCTATAAAACATAAATCACCTTATTATGATGACGACGATGGTGCTGTTGATACCTATTTTCTTATATGCCTCTCTTATTTCTAGTAATACAGAAGGCAAATATTATTTTCGTAATTCGTGGAAAACTCTTATCGCATGCCTGAGGAATACCAGTGGGCAGTACCTTCCACCGGGCGAACTTGGCGTGTTCTATGAAACTGACGAAACATACATAACCTCAAATATTTCAACTGATATGAATTTCATTCTTACTTCAAGAGCATTATACCAAGTGTTTTATTTAGGAATGTGGTCTATCAAAGTGTCAGACACCAGTAAATTGACCCGTAATTTTAACTTGACTTCTTTAAACCGTGCCTACCTAATTTTAACTAGAAATTTGGTCTCATTTAAAAGTCAAATAGTGGTATTAGAGAAACAGATTGATTGGAATCCTCGTTCACGTTTTTTAATAGTAGTTTATGAACCTTTTGCTAGCAAATCACAGGTTTTAGGTTATTTGTATGAATTATGGAAGAGAAGAGCACTAAATGTGGTCATACTAATCGAATTACCTTCGTACAAGCAATCGACTGCCTCAGAAGTCATTGGAGCGTATTCGTGGTTTCCATATAAGTATCCACAAGTGTGTAATGACAAGCCACAAGATGTTGTCTTATTAAACACTTGGACGGAGGCTGAAAAAAAGTTTACACTAAATACCACACTTTTCCCCCAAAAGATTCCAAATGATCTCAATAAGTGTGCTTTTAGGGTGTCAACTTTTAACTACTCTGTCTATACACGATCTGAAGGGGCATCATCGAATTATTTACATGGATTAGAAGTTTACCTTTTAAGACTGATGTCAAAGAAATACAATATAATCATTAGGTATCACCCTCCTACGACAGATAACGCTATGTGGGGCACAAAGCTCTCAAACGGCACCTGGACGGGTATAATGCGGGAGGTTGTTGCAGGTCTTTCAGATGCCGCAGTGGCAGGTTGTATGTTAACGTTTGACAGGTCACAGGAAATGGATGCAACGATAAGCTACGGAGAAAGTTCCTTGGTGTGGATAGTTCCTCGTTCACGACGTACCCCAGCTTGGAGAGCCTTTCTCAATGGGATTTCATCAAAAGCGCAGATTTATATGTTAATTTCGATAGCAACGATATCTGTTGCCTCCTGGATATTTTCTGGAATATATTTCTCATTCATTGAAGATTCAAATGAATACGCAACCTACAAAAATCTTTTAAATTGTGTTACTAATTCCCTGGCTATACTTTTAGGCTTCGTAGCTTTTAAAATGCCCAGATCATTAAGATTGAGAATTATATTCTTGCACTGGGTACTGTTCTGCAACCTAATAAGTTCTGTCTATCAATCGTACATGACGAGCTTTATGGCTGAACCAAGTCATGAGCGCGAGATCGATAGTGTTGAAGAACTGCTGGATTCAGACTTAGATATTGCGTATCATCCTACAATTGACACCTTTTACAGTGATACTACAGACCCCATTAATTCCAGAATATTAGGAAAGAGAATATACACTTACGACCCTGAAAATTATATTAAAACCTTAATTAACGAAAGAAGTTCCGCTCAATATATTTCTTTATCGGTACTCAAGTACGGAAGAATGTCCAAATATACTGATAAAAGTGGGAAACCGATGTTTCATATTGTTAAAAATTCTGGTTATGTGTATGATATTGTAATGTACTTGTCCAAGTGGCATCCTCTCCTTGGACATTTTAACATTGTATTGAGACGGGCGTGTGAAGGTGGTTTTGTTTACAAATATCTGTCCGTTAAATTTGGGAAAGCAAAGCGCGAATTATTAACTGATATAAACGAGTCTCGTTACAAGCTTTCGAATTCGGATATGCGAGGAGCGTTTCTTCTGTTAGTATTTGGATTCATTCTGGGTTCCGTTGTATTTTTTCTGGAACTTTTCTATGCATTTATTAGGAGCAGAGGCTCCCAAATTATCAAAAGCAAAACCCGGGACATCACCGATCTTTAGCTCTACATGTAAATTTCAATAGAGTGGTCAGTGACACTAGAACAGTACAGTAGTAACTCTAAACTAAATAAAAATATTACGCTCCCTTAGTTTATTTTCCTATTGTAGTCTTTAAGAATACACGATTCCTCATCCACACTACTTTGCCAGAAGGCTCTACTGGTTGTCCTGTATTTTTTGAAAAGTTGTATTAATTACAAGAATGGATTTTCTGCAGCAGCTTATTCTTGATGAAAACCTTGCCCAAGGCATATTGATCTGATGAGTATTAATTGAATAATAATAATAATGTTATTGGTTTACGTCCCTTTTAACGACTGAGGCATTTAGAGACACCAGGGTGCCGGAATTTCGCCCCGAAAGGGATCATTAACGTGACAGTAAATCTACTGACATGGTTCCCTCGCATTTGCTCACCCTCAAATGAGCACTGGCTGCGCCCGGACTCGATCATGTAACCTTGGGCTTAGCTAGCAAGAACGTTACCGCTAAGTCACGCAGCCAGCCAGGTATTAATTGAAACAGTGATTTCAAGATCTTTACAAGTTCACAGAGGAACATTATTCAGGAGACGCTAAGAATCTAAATATATTAATAAATACTAGTGAAAGCTACCAATTTTTATAATTTTGCTGCAGACATAAAGTCGGTTTAAGGTTAATACATTGGGTCGTCTACAGAAGGAATGGGCATAAGATGTTTTTTAAATCACTGCGCAATATGGTACACAAATTATACTTGAATGCTAATAATTGATTATATCAATTAAATTATGTACCGTATATGAATCGCTTGATGTTGAAATGGGACTTCTGCCACTTTGTAGATTTTACACGAAAAGGGAAAAAACTGCCTAGGTGTTGGAAAATGTCGATATAAGTTTTACGCTTCTGCCAGTGCATGCCTATACTAATGCACACTTAAATGCACGAAAATACAAAATACAATTCATACAGTATGAAACAATGACACATGTCAGTACTGCAGAAGGCCCCTTGATAGATGAAATGGAGTGAACTTTGGAACTTTGAATGCCAACTTCCACATAAAACCCACAAATAATCACAAAATGGATTTTTATTGCTTTTGAAATGTATAAATACAATTCTGAGTATGAACACTGAACCAATTCTTAACTTAATAGTAATATGAAAATGAAATACAACATCAATGCAAGAATCATTGAAACACAAAAAGAAATAATTCCAAAAAGAGCAATTCAATGTAATGAAAAAATCAAGACCAACACTGATATTATGCACAAAAGAGTACAGATTGCTCTTGGCCAGAATTACTCCAACACAGAACACCGAACTATTTTTGACTGCAGAGGTCGCATTTCAACACTAAACCTATCATCTGTAGTATCGCATAAAAACTAATATTACGTAAATCCTGCAGAAGTCTCCTTTTGTCATCAAGCGATTCATATAAGTGCTGCGTTCTAGATATAACTGTTCTAAATATTTTTGTTTTTCTGAATAATAATGAGTTTTATGTTAGAGTAGTATACCAGGAGAATCAGTTGCCCCTAATAATATAGTTTTATGCAGCCCAACTAGCGTTGTTATCAGGAAGGCCGATATACTTCTGCTTGCATCCCATATGGTACTAATGCACTGCAAGCATATCCTGCAAACGATACTGAACGCTATTATTTTCCCCTCGATGTGATTACAGACTGATACGAAGGAAATAATATTGCATAAAATAATATTATTAACAGCAACTGATTCACCTGGTATTTACTGTATAATTACATTAAAAAGAGGTTCTAAGTAATCAATGGCACCCAAATAGTGCACTCAGCATTTATTTCAAAGATATTTTGTATTTACCTGTAGCATCAGCATAATGATATTTCTGATTAAATGAAATAACAGATCCAACCAAGGATTTAAATTCAGAGCATATGGTGGTAAGTAGACTCCTTTACTCAAGATTCAACCTTCAAGTTAATTTCATGCTTAGAGGCTGTTTTGCTGTAAGCGTTACAATCAAATTCATAGGGTTGAAGATAGTAGCCTATATTAATTTATTTCCTAACTTCCCATAATAACTTCTTTTACTTTTTCCCCACTTGCTTTAATCACATTTATTTCTTGTACTACAATCACCATAGTCTACACACCATCCGCCATATGAAGACACTCAAATCTGATATGAAAGACCTGAGCTACGAAAGAAGGTTGGTAAGTTTAAGCACCTTCCAAGTCCTGGTCTTGGAATTCTCATGAAGTGATTCAAAGTTGAGTAATTCTTGTAAACATTACGTGTGGTCTAGTTCGTACTACAAAGCTAAGTGAAAACAAAGGTTTTGTAAAAACATGCACTTTTGATAGTTTTGAAGTCAAAGTATGATGATACATTTCACAGTGCCTAAATATTTATACTGTTCCCCTCGTTCGTCCGAAAGGAAACGTAGTGAGAAGAAACATGTTTCAAACAATCATTAGGCCCAGGTAACGTGTACAATGGCTTAGAAGCAACTCTACTGTACTTTTATGGTATTTTATGTTGTGATGAAATTACGATCTAAATATAAATAATGGTCTGAATGGGATCATTTGCTGTTCCGAAATGAGTTTGCAACACGCTAAGACATAAATCAGAAAAAAAAACAGGACTGTCAGGATATAACTAGGACGTAGGACCCTTGATTAACATAGGCTATCCTGAGTGAAAATTCACCCCAGAAAATTTTGTTTTCTTTACTACAGGTTGGAACGCCTGAGTTGAGCATCCTCCATCTTTGTATGCATTCCGAACGTTGGTCTATTGGTAGCGATTGTTCATTACTATGCTGTTCTTTGTTTAATTCTAGTATATCATACGTATATCTCTCACCCAAAGTAGTCTTGGTGTGATTTCTTCATGAAGTGTTCATATTCAATATTGTTTTAATTGCGTCAATAAAATGATAATGTATTATTACGATGATAAGGAACTGAAAGCCAGTGATTTGGCAGACATTATTGGAGACCACGACGTGAAAGGTTACATCTCGGATAATGGTGGATCAGAGGGCGATGCATTGGTAAAATAATTTAATTTTTGTTATGTGTATATTTGTTGATCTTATGTATTAAATAAATATATAAACAACATGAGGCCCAAAAATGTACATGAAAGTGGATCGTTTAAAATTGCTATGAAATCAGATGAAATATATCTCAAAATAATTGACGAGTTAAACGTCAACCAGGGTAGCGTTGCCGTGAGTTTTAATAAGTATGCCCTTTAAGGGTTAAGAGAAATTGCATTGCAAAGTGAAATTAAATTACATATAATTCACTCAAAGTCCGATAAACTGTAACATACTAAAGAGATATTAACGACGAAAATTTGGATGGTTGTATATTATAAGTTAGTATTGTATATGGTGTGTGTCCGTAACGTCCATAGGACATAAGTAAAAATTTAACTCATTTTTGAAATGTAAAACTTGAGAATGAGACCGTCTTTCGTATTACAAAACCAGCTAAATGGAGGTCACATTCTGAATTAATCTTGTTTCCTAATGAATAGATGGATAGAAATGCCTTGTAATTGAGAATTTGAGGTTCCATCAAGCGTGTCTAGAGTGTGAGTGCGACGGTGTCATCAAGCGATATGGTGACTGTTCTCCAGTAATTCATTCGACAGTGGCTCCTTCAAACCCGAGGAATAGCCATGTAACCTACTGTATATTGCTCTCTATGTTCACGATGGGACTTCTGCAAGTAGAGATATCGGAGGTTTTAATCCCGGTGCTAACGATGGGTATCCTGAGTGTGGCTTTTCCCCGCTTTTTTCGCACTTCCCACGGGAAAATTCTAGGATTGCACCTAATTTGTAGTCCCAGGGCACCTATTCCATCCCAAACCTAAATAAATTACAGCTACACACACTTGTAGATTCACGACAGGAAGACATGTTCTCATACACATTTAAAGCTGGAAGCTTGTAGTTTAACGTGACCGTCAATCTCGAGATCATGAGCAACGAGACCTCCTTTTTACGTGGAATCCGAACCACAGGACATGGCATTTCACTTCGAAAATCTCACATGCATTGACCGGGAATCGAACCCGGACCACCTTGGTGAGAGGCATACAGCTGGACCGCTGAGCCACCACGCCCCCATACACATTTAACACACACTAATGTACATGGGGTTGATGACCAAGGTACTAAAGTTCTTAAAATGGTTTGTCAACATTTAGTATATTCTTATTAAAGCTTAAACATGAGTTGTCCAAAATGCACGAGAATCGGGATCGAGTCCCAAAGGGAGTCTTACTTACAAGCCTCACGCTTCAAGTGCTTCTATTGTACCTACATTTTACCCGTAATTTATCTACCATATTAAATGTGTATATTCTTAGAGAAGTAAAATAAGGTATGTCGATAAAAATATTTAGAGCCTTTGATTCCTTGACATCGTTACGAGCGTGCAGTGCTGTCCTTGCATCTGCACGAGTCCCTATGTGAGACAATAGAAAATAATGATGTTGAAGTCCACGGGGCCTCAATCTTTCATGTCTTTCATACTTCCTTACGGATGTACCATCATTTATCCATTGGGCGTCAATATTTTTATATAACGAAAGTTATACATTCTCGGATAATTCTGCACCAAAGAAAACTAACAAGTCGATAAAATGGCACAGAAACGTGAGAGATATTTACTTGTAAATCAATTGTGTTCCTATATCTATGAGTTCAGGCATGTAACATATCCTGGAATCATTTCTTTGCCAGATAATAATAATAATAATAATAATCAACTATAATTATTCTGAGTACACCAAATGTCACAGCTACACCGGTTAATGGACAAGGCATGGAAACCGGCTATCTCCGGAATCGGAAGACTAAGTTTGAACCGTACCATCCACTGACCTTAAAATTGTTTTCAGTGGCATTCCATTTTCAATTAATCCTATTAAGCACAGTTGCATCCTTCTAACTGCTTGTGCACTTTCATTCTTCTCGATTCTTTTATCTTTATTTAGCCTCTCTGATAAAGTTGGCGTCACGAAGGGATGCGGCTACAAGCAAATGTTGTTGTTTGAGTCTTCAGTCTTTTGACTGGTTTGATGCAGCTCTCCATGCCTCCTTGTCCTGAGCTAATCGTTTCATCTCTACATAGCTACCACACCCTACATCCGAGGCAATCTGTTTAACATATTCTAACCTTGGTCTACCCCTACAGTTCTTGTCCTCGACCCTTCCGTCCATAACTAAGCTTGCTATTCCTGGGTGTCTTAGTATGTGTCCTACCAACCTATCTCTTCTCTTCATTAGCAGTCGCCAGAAACATCTCTCCTCTCCCACTCGTCTTAATACCTCTTTGTTTGTAACCCTATCTACCCATCTGATCTTCATCATTTTCCTGTAACACCGCATTTCAAATGCTTCAATTCTCCTCTTTTCTGCTGCACCAATAGTCCAAGTTTCACTTCCATAGAGAGCCACGCTCCAGACAAAGGCTTTCAAAAATGACTTCCTAATACCTAAATCTATATTCGATGTCAGCAGATTCCTTTTTTGTAGAAATGCTTTCTTTGTCTGAGCCAACCTACTTTTTATATCCTCTTTGCTTCGTCCATCACTGGTTATTCTGCTTCCTAAGTAACAGAAGTCTCCTACTTCCTTCAGCTTTTCACCTGTCAATTTGATCTCCATAGAGGTTTCTGATTTATTTCGGCTGCATTCCAGTATTTTTGTTTTACATTTATTAATTTATATTATTAAGGAAATATCAGGTTCTATATAAAAATCAACGCTCCCATCCTTGACCACTTATGAACGAGAATAATGAGTAGTTTAAACATTCAAAGGGGCTAATTATCTGGCTGTTTCGCTCCTTAAAATAACTATAACTAACTATATAAATTTTAAGTTAATTTATATTCACCTTACAGATGAATTCACAAAACTGATATAGTGATAGAAAATATTTCTTGAAGCACCGTGTGTGACTGCCTATTCTTTCTGTATATTAGCCGAGAGCAAGTAAAGGAAGTGAAATACTGCTTTAAAGGTTTCTAGAGTTTGAATATATTTCACATGTGCACTGAACGTGTCTATCAAGTTGAGCGGGGCTGGCCGAGTTTTCCACATGAGAGGTTGCCTGCCATTGGCCAGTCATCATCATGCAGGCCAAGTACAGAACGGCCTGCGACGCTGTCTGGGCGCTAGCTGATGGGTTATGTAAATGTACGCCATGCTCGGAGAGTCATATGCGTGTCCGCTACTCGCTAATCGCCCAGTTAAAACATGAATAACTCAAACCTGTGAATGTTACCACATCTGCCTTATCACAAACGTCTCTCGCTCAATCCTTTTTTTTCATTGTTCAACTCAAAATAGCCATTTAAAATAATGTATACTGAGATAAGAAATAAAATTTAATATAGGCGATACGGAAATGAAACGGTGTGATTAATCTTCACTTTCCATTTCCTTTCAATTTCATCCATCTGACCGGTCTTTTTAACTTAATACTCTCATATGACAGTAATAATCAATGCGATACCGTTACTGAGGTTAACTCTGAAAGAAATAACTGATTTAAATAAATAAAGAAATATGTCAATATTAGATACAACTTTGTCCTCATTATAACTTGAGCTGCAGCATGATTTATTTGTAAAGTTATTGTTAGTCATCAGACACTTTACTTTAGTTATAAATAGTCATTCAATCTTTTATTTTTCTATTAAGAGCTTGAGTCATTTTGGTAATCATCCCAGAATATTTAGTGCATTGTATTACAAATGCGGTGATTATAGTAAGGTGAGTAACTCTAATCATTAGAGTCTAAAATTGAGATAGGTGTTCCGAGGCTTGAAATAATGTACCATTCCAGCATTTCCCTGGAGAATTTATTCAAAGCCGTGAAGAAATCCACACTCGTGATGGTCACTGTCAACGCCGTGATTCTAATTGCGAATCTCAAAACCTCTCGGGCTCAATCTTGTCGTATAGTGTGGCGAAACGTGGTCGACCACGACGCGGGTTTTAATGATCTAGAAAGATGTGTTACAAATAGAGTCAGTCTGCCGAATTATCTGGCACTTCTTTGTCCTCATTGCACATTTTTTCAAACGGTGATTTGTTTGTATAGATCTGATAATTGTTCCCAGTACAGTTAAATTCTTCCATGTTATGATGACACAGGGAGTTACTTGGCTGATCTTAAGACATTCACCCTTGACACGACTCTGGTAGGTTGCTGATGGTGGTCATAGCGAGGATAACGTCTGTTGCTACATCCCTTCTCATTCGAGTTGGTGCAATTCTTGAGATGATATAGGCCTATTCTTTCAGTTGGACTCCGTTTCTGAAATCCGGTTATTATACGTCCAGTCTTGAAATGTCAACTTGCTTGCTATAGGCAGAGTTTTTCCAAACAAGTGATTCATATTCTGTTGATGAATGAGGAAGTGTGATGGCTGATTTGCGCCCCACGATGATCCTGTTAATTTGTGGATGCCATTGTTCTTGCACACCATTTCTCCCGAGTGCCCTGCCAGTGTTCTCGGTTTTCCGTTCAATTTTACGCCTTGGTACTCTTGTGTATGGCAGTGGTCGAGAACTTACTGTCCCAATTTTACCAGATTTTTTTCCTAAGTTGTTTGCTTTGTAGATGAAAAGTGCAAGATTGGGTTTTGCTAGCGTTTGGTTTAGATTATTGTTATTGTACTAAAAAGGATGGAATACTAAAGATCATTAGCTTATCTTCTATCTCTTTCAATGATCAGTCATGTACTGCTACTAATGTGGGTCATCACCATACATGAATACCTTGACCATGATGGATTGACTGGTTTTATATACCTGTAGTAGAGAAATGGGGTAAGAACACTCCCTTGGGCTTGTCCATTCTTCTAAGTCCTCCAATGGCTCTTCTTGTCACAGTGTAAAAAACAAAAGCAGCAATTCTGTAAAAAGAACAAGGTTAAACAAATTCAGTGAAACTATATAGGTACTCAATTGTTGGTTGATAAACTTTATACACAAGGCACTTTTCATTGTATCTTCAACTGCTCTAAGATCTATGAAGTCAACTCAAATCATTTGCCCCATCTCATAACCACCTCAGTTTTGAGTATGATTTGAAACGTAGGCTATCGATAACATGACGTGTCTGATCAGAGAGCAGCTTGTTGATAAGTGAGACTAGGTGACAAAGTACCATTCGATCAAGGACTGCAGAAAGATTTTGGCTTCAATTGGTTTCTTACTGTATATTTGAAGAAAACTTGTTGAATAAGTGGAATCTGTGAAGCTCCCATGCTACTGAAACCGTGGAATATTCTAGAAATAGATAGTTTAGAACCTAGATAGTCACTGCTAATACTAATTGTTTCTTTCATTGTACTCCTGACTATTTTAAATGGCATTCCGAAAGCCACACCTGTTTTTTGTTAAGAGAGTACACAGTAGAGGGTATATCAATGTTGGCCAAATATACTGGCATAAGATAGTTATCTCCTAATCAGGCTTAAAAAGTGTTGAGATAACAAGTTCAAGATATTACAGTTTAATTTATTTACAACAATGGATTGTTCGACAAATATAATTTCATCATTAGGCCTATGTTATAACCCCCTAATTTATTCCCTCGTCATGAATTGAAGGGATTGGAATTCCAGTAGCACCCTAATATCTATTGTTGTTTATAAACTTGTTTAAAAAAAATTCGATTTACCTACCTTATCAAGTATTACGTTTTATTTTTGTGGCTTCAAAGTGAGGACAATCTGTTGCAGGTATTGATTATCCAAATCTATCGTAGTTACTGCGAAATCCTCATCTTCAAAATACAAGGCGATATCATCCGTGAAGCTTATAACATTAATGCTGCAGTTCTTTACGTCTTGAAGAAAATTGTTCACGAGCGAATAGTCAATGAACGCTCCTGACATTGAAACAGGACCGTGTTGTTAGAGTGATAAATTTCTGTACGATCATAGCTTTCTCTTAAATGCTCACTCAATTAGTATTCCTAATATTGAAAAGATGGTAATGGGACGCCTTTCATCAAACTCATTGGGTCCTCCCGGATTAAAATTTAGAAAAGTGCTACCTTGTCTAAATATTAATGGCACATACGCCCAAGTAAAAATTAAATGAAAATGAAACTTTGGCGCATTTTAGTTCATTAACTGCTTTAGCAAACTTCTGTCAGTACCCGGTGCACTATCAACAACCATTATTTTCAAAGATTTTTGAACTTCAACCTCACTCACGAGTGAAATCTTCACCTGGGTTGTTAGATCTACGTAACTATCTAAACATTGGGTATTTTAAACGCCCATCGATCTTGAGAGGATTTGAAGTAACACATTTGGTGATGTTGCATAGAACTTAACAGTTTAACAGTTTTAAAAGTAACGAATACGTTTTGTGTTATCTTTAATTTAACAAGTGCAATCGCGAAGATTTCTAGTTTTTAACCCCAAGCCTGCGTACGATGAACGAACTGAAACGTGATATACCTCGTAGTAATATCCTGTTTTAATTACGAGCCGAATTATTTAATTGAGTTAAGCGATTCAATCAAATATAAGTTTTATATCTTCCCTCTAGCAGAGACAGTGTAAGCCTTCAATGGAGAAATCGATAGCTGGAAGGAAGTAGACACTGGTCTTTTGATGGGATTAATATAATTTTCCACTTTAAACCTCAGTAATTATCGGAGAGGCATATAATCTGCTCTTAGAGGTCTGGTCATTACCGACTGTCAACATTCTCAGATTTGCTTGCTCTGGTCTCAATAGGGAGGGCGTTAGCGGGGGAGCCGGTATGACTCAGAGCAAAATATAGCGATCATTAGAGTGACCACCATCTCGGTTTAGTGGCTATGGTAACTCGAGTGGTCCAGAACATGATTTCCGGCTGAGCTCAAGAACACATTAATGTATTAGGGGGCTGAGGGCGGTGGTTGCTGTTACCAAGGATGAAACATCATCGGCAAGTCGCCAAATAGGCTACAATGATGTTTAAGAAGAAAGTTGGTTTTGTTCCAACGCTTCCAAAAGGTAGCATATTGGAGAATTTATCGGAAAGACCACTAAAGTGGAAAGACATCAAGGACACACCTACACGTACACATAAACTTATAAACACATTGACATTTTTCCGTGTAGATCTTAGCTACTTTTTTTTCAGTTAGAAAGAAGGCTAAAAATAGAAGAGGGCAAATAAGAGAGTTTAATGGAATATTGATTAGATCATACTTTACAATTGGCAAACATCTTAACAGATAAGGTAATTGCCGGTGATGACACAAACTAATTAAGCCAATTAATCTTTATAAGTAGCATCAACAGATGGCACGGATGGCAATTAGACATAGCATGACACAGTACTCAGAATAAGAACTAGAGAGCACTACTGGTGGTAAGCAAGAAACTAACATATACATGGAGAATTCAGTCCGAGGGAAGCTTGGCACGAGAACGGACGCTACAGGACTCAGTTTCTAAAACCAGATAAGTTGGCATAACCTTATTCCATTCTAGTGCAGTGTATCATCTGTGCATTCGCCACATCGAAATATTACGATTAATTAGGCCACTTGTTTAAATAGGAGTAGTGGAGTAATGACAGTTCCAAGCCACTCTAGAACCCTCCTCTTACCACTACTAAGCCTCAGCCATGTTAAATATCTCTCGAACGCGTGGTCCGATTTTGACAAATGAGGTATTGTTGGACTCGGGCTGACGTCCTCTTTGCTATGGACTACTTGTTATATTTTTGAATTTTTTTTTGAAAATTTTTGTTTTCGAAAGTTGGTGATAGTTTGAAAACCAAACATGGTAGAACGTTGTGCCATGGCTCAAACGAACAGTCTTTATGACCTTTATTTTTTGTAATAAAACTTTTTTATTTTTTATATTTTTTTGAAAACACTTTAATTTTGAAAATCCTATATTTTGGAAACTAGGAACTCTACAAAAAAAATTGTTTAACGTAAATCAATGGTCCCTACCCCCTCTACCCCCAAAATAAATTTCAAGTCTCTAGAATGAAAACCTGCAGTAGTGGGATGGTGGGGGAGCTGCTTCCAAAAGCAAGTGGTGAGCCCCTGCGACCTTGGAATGGAAGGAGCCATGCTAGGAGGGCGTGCTTGGATTCGTTTTTTTCGTCTCGTCGTGCTCTTTACGGGAATGTCGGTGTCGAAAATGTGAAAATCTGGAAACACAGTCTTTTTGGGGTAAAAACGTGATTTTAGACTTTTTGCTATATCTCACGAACCAATAACGCTAGAGGCGTGTTCGACAGGTCCAAGGACTCGGGGTAACGTCCTCTCTCCTATGGACCACTCGTTATAATTTTTAATAAAATTGGAAACTCGATTTTGGGGTAAACACATGTTTTTTGTGATTTTGCCGATATCTCACGAAGCAATAACGCTAGAGGCATGTACGATGGGTCCAAGGATTCGGGAAGACGTCCTCTTTGCTATGGACCACTCGTTGTAATTTTAAAAAAATTGGGAAACGCGATTTTGGGGTAAACACGTGTTTTTTTTATAATTTTTGCCGATATGTCACGAACCAATAACGCTAGAGACGTGTACGAGGTGTCCTAGCACTCGGGCTAACGCCCCCTTTCAAATGTGGTAGATATTTTTTTCGAAAAAATAATTCACAATGGGCCTAACGCCATACATGTTGAAAAAAAAATCATTACCGTTACCTGTTTATAATGTTTATAAAGCGTGGTGGTTGAGAGAGACGATACGGCTGGGTGTGTGTGTGTGTTTCAACGAACCTGTCGCTGACCACGGTGGCTGTGTTCAATAGATCAATCGCTATTTCGACGGGTCGGTGTATGACAGAGCGAGGGTACGTTTTTTCACACTTTTTACCTTTAACGTGTAAACGGTGATGAGAACTTGGTTCTATGTTGGTCGAAGTGAGTACAGAAAACACACTTGCCGAGGAGCAGGAGGTGAATGTCATTTGAGCTTATGGGAAGGCGTTGATCTGACTTGACAACAGGTGACGCTTGAAGGTGAAATAATCTGACCATTGTGCTGGCAGGGAAGTGCGAAAGGCGTGCACACATGTGTGAAACCACAGGCACGCTAAACCAGTGACATCCTGTCTCGCTTCGTACGTGACAAAATGCAAGTCCATGTGAAATTTGATCTACCGCAGGTGTTCACCTGGGACGTTATCTGTCCACGTGCGCGATAACTGTTAACAATTTACATCCTGTTTTGCTTCGTACGTGACAAAATGCAAGTTCATGTGAAATTTGATCCGGCACAGGTGTTCGCCTGAGACGTTAGCTGCCCACGTGCACGATAAGAGAATGTTCAAAGCGTGGGAAAAAAAAAGATTATACATGCAATGTGATATATAAAGACACGTCGCTGACATTTCCACTCGCACTTATGTGACTACTTTTGAACACGCTACAGCGTTGTGTGAAACACTTGGCCTTGTTTAACAGTTTTGGTGTTGGTGGAAAATACTTATTCTTGTTGTGAGGTAGGTATATATTTATTCATTTATACATTTATTGATTTATATATAAATACATGCAATTATTTATTGATTAGGTAATTAATGATTTTATTTATTTATTTGTTTGCAGATAACCGGCATACCTTACATGTCAGAGGGAGAAGAAACTATTGCACTTTTGAGCCCACTAGAAGGGAAGAGTAACAAGTCACTGCAAGTAAAGGTGAGATGATTTTTTTTAAACTAACTTGTTTCATTTTTTTTGTTTTATGTTTTATTTTATGAAATGTATGTATTAACCTGAATTTAGGTATTTATAGCGGTTTATTTTATTTATTTTTAGAAACTTGGAAAGAATAGCCTTACCGCCGTAGCAGTCGCTGAAAAAAACCAGAAACGCACTAAAGCGAAACCACTGCCAAAGAGTGAACTGTTTAAAACTCAGGTAAGTCCAACTTAAAAATGCTATTCCATTTTACCACTACTGAAAACTCGTAGACAAAAAAAAATTCATTACCTGTACATGACTGGGACAATGATTGCTTTCTTGATTAATGGCTATGTTGTTGTTGTTGACTGGGAAAAGTACAAGGCCATGTTGGATTTTCTAAAAATAAAATAATAAATTTAATTTATGGGTGGTTCCCTATGGACTCAACGAATATCCACAGGTTTGAACATGATAATGTGAACAAAATGACATGACATTCATTTTTGTTTATATATTGGTTAAAGGGAGGGTGGGGGAATGTAAATGACTGTAGCTTTATAAAAAAGAAAATAAGTACATGGGTTACTGTTTGTGCCAACATACAGTTTATTTTTAATGGTGTTTTGATATATTAATGCCAATTAACGTTAACGTTTTATTTACAAGTATTGATTGATTGATTGATTGATTGATTGATTGAGTGATGGGTTATTTTGTTTGCTTTTAGGTGTCGTCATGTGCCATTAACGTAATGAACAGACAGTGAAGAAGCATGCATTATGCTTTAAAGTACTCTGTGCAATGTTAATAACTTACAATAAGAAAACGTTTTATTATAACACATGGCGTTAGTACCAAATACAACAAGTGAGCAAGTTGGTTTACCACGTGGGTTAAATTTAAAATCAGAACATGATCGATGGTTAACATTTGAATCCTGGCCTGTAGGCTTTTTGTCGACGCATGAACTTGCAAAAGCCGGTTTTTTTTACTTGAACCGAGGAGATGTGGTGCGCTGTGTGTTTTGTCGTATTGAACTTTCACACTGGGAAGAAGGGGATGATCCCTTTAGAGACCATTTGCGATGGTCTCCTCACTGTCCTTACATGCTTGGAAAGCAAGTGGGTAACCTACCCGTGCATTCATTTTACCGAACCACAAGGCCTATGGCCGCTACTTACGTTGCTGAATCACAAATAAATAATAATAATGATGTATTACCAGCCAACGGTAGTGTCGATATATGTGGTCCATATGCCATAGACAGTGTTGAATTGGCGTGTGCTTTTGAAAAATTGGGAGTTTGCAAGACTAAAGCACTAGCACACCCAGAGTACAGCTCTGTTGAAAAACGTTTCGAATCTTATAAAAATGTTTGGCCATTAATATTAAAACACCTTACCAAACAGCTAAGTGAAGCTGGATTTTTTTATACTGGTGAAGGGGATAAAACAATATGTTTTTATTGTGGATTTGCTTTAAAGGATTGGCAAATGACTGATGACCCTTTTGTGCAACACGCTCGTTGGTTACCAAACTGTAAATACATGGTGTTGCTTAAAGGTCAGGAATTTGTGAACACTATTCGTAAAGAAAAAGTGATTGCAGCACAAGACATAAAAGTGCCTTTAGAGTTAGAGCACGTGGAGCAAATACATAAGGCTGAAAGAAAAGACTTGTCTCACGAACAGATACAAAAGTGTGACCAACAATTATGTAAAATTTGTTATCAAGATGAACTAGGTGTTGTATTTTTACCCTGTGGACACATGATAGCCTGTGTCAAGTGTGCATTAGAACTTAACACTTGTGCTATATGCAGAAAAGTAGTATCTGCAACAGTTAGGGCATTTCTTGCATAACTAGTATAATTTATTCGCCATGGATAGTGCAAAATCCCTAATTGCACAATATTATTAAAGCTGTTTTAGAGTGTAATAGATATGCTTTTGTTTTGTTTATAGACTACTACAATGAATGTTTTGAATGCTGTGGGACAATCATGTGGCTTAGAGACAAAGAAGCTCAGCGAATTGCCAATGCATATTCCATTCCGCATTATCAAGATTCGGAAATTGAAAACAGCATATGGTGATCGTGTACTTTGTGTATGTGAAAACTTTGAGACATTTCTGCCTATACGGTTTAATGATATGTCGGAGAGTGTTTTTGATGAAGTCAATAATGCTGTGCAACCTGTACACTTAATTTATGAAGGTTTTAAAAACAATAGGTGCATGGTTCGTTTTAATTAAATAAATAAATAAATAATGTGAAATAATAATGGAAATTATAAGTAATGACAATATACTGAAAAAGAAAGAAAATATGTGCATAGAATAGTAATGTTTTAGTGTTTAGTGTTGTCTTTAAAAATATTATGATGAAACCAAAAAAAAATGTATATAAAGTTTGTAAATAAATGCAAAATGATGTTACAATGCTGTTTTATTTTATACAAAGTTAGTATATTTAACATTGCAGAGTATACATGATTATGACAATAAATGCATACTGAATACAAGCCTTTCTCACATTACAATAGTCTGTTATAGTTTTAAACACAAGGCTTGTTGTAGATCATTTTATAGCAATGTCCCTTTAATGTTGTTTTCGAAAAGTGGGGAAGCCACAATGGTTGTATTGACATAAAAACCTTATGGTTATTACTATTTAGTCACTTTGATCCCCTTGCAGATCAACAGCAGATGACCTAGTTGTTCCACTCTTTAAAACGACGACAACAACAACACTACCTCTTGCATAGTTTGTGATGTTGATGGCTCTTGCGACGTGGAAGATGGATTAAAAATAACTTTGAGAACAGGGGTTAAACGTTGATCATTAAACAATGCACTATTTTGAGTAGCAATATGGTTTTCTTGATTTTTTGTCGACGGCAACTGTGTTTCATGCGGTACACTACATTGATGATCACTGACACTTAAAACCTCACTATTTTTACTTTTTAGGTCACCACGACAATGTTTGGAACGTTGCTTTGAACAACGCCAAATAACAGTTCCATTTTTATTGGTTCGTTTCACAATATATGAATATCCTTTATAGTATGCGTAAGGCTTACCATACCTAGTCACTGATACTTCCATATCAACTGTCGAGCATAGACTAAGCTCTAGTAAAGTCAACTTGGTAATAAGAATACTAGTTTAATGTGAGAGCAAATATGGATCCAAAGAGTTCAGGTAAAAGTGAAAGCAAATAAGCAAATATTAGAAACAAGAGTTGGGGTGAAAGTGGTCGCAAAGTGGTAGACCCATTACACAATAATTTCAGCACGACGAAGCTCTTGTTCAATTTCTTTGATTTCCCAATCGTGACCAGTATGGCCAGATTGACGTGAGGCATGCAACAACTGTAGCCGCTGGACGAGCTTATTGGGATTGTGCCAGTATACAAATTTAACAAATGGATTTTTAGGTGTAAACAAAGCATTACCATTATCATGATCATTATCATCATCGTCATTATCATCATCATGATCACCATTATCATCATGACCATCATCACTGTTACTATATAGTCCTTTTTGATCCTCTTGCAATACCACTTTATTTATAGTCTGAGTTGATTTTGACAGTGTTGAAGGTTTCTTGGACGTTGACAACTGTCCTAACATGACGTTTTGAGGACATGATAAGTCCTTTTGAACAAACACTGTACTATCTTTAGCCGCAATATCGTTTTCTTGAACTTGCTTTTTAGCATTTTGATAATTGTTTGTAAACAGTAAGCGTGGTTCGTTTCGAGCACTACATTGATGAACACTCACACTTAAAACCTTTCCATTTTTACTTTTCAGATTGCCTCGACATTTTGTTGACCTCTCTTTTGAGCATCGCCAGAATATTATTCCATTCACATTCTGGCGATTATAGTTATAGGAGTAGCCTTGATAGAGTGCACGTAGCCTACCTTTGTTGGTTGTAATAAGTTCCATAGTAGTAACTGACCTGTCAGTACGATGTTCACACTACAAAGGTTACAACTGTTTTGCTGATGGAGTGACCTACTATAAGCTTATATATTGGCTTATGTGTTGGCTTTTTGTGTTGGCTTTTCGTGTTGGCTTTTGTGTTGGCTTATGTGTTGGCTTTTTGTGTTGGCTTTTTGTGTTGGCTTTTCATGTTGGCTTTTCGTGTTGGCTTATGTGTTGGCTTTTTGTGTTGGCTTTTTGTGTTGGCTTTTCGTGTTGGCTTTTGTGTTGGCTTATGTGTTGGCTTTTTGTGTTGGCTTTTTGTGTTGGCTTTTCATGTTGGCTTTTCGTGTTGGCTTTTGTGTTGGCTTTTTGTGTTGGCTTTTCGTGTTGGCTTTTGTGTTGGCTTATGTGTTGGCTTTTTGTGTTGGCTTTTTGTGTTGGCTTTTCATGTTGGCTTTTCGTGTTGGCTTTTCGTGTTGGCTTTTTGTGTTGGCTTTTCGTGTTGGCATTTCGTGTTGGCTTTTGTGTTGGCTTTTCGTGTTGGCTTTTTGTGTTGGCTTTTCGTGTTGGCATTTCGTGTTGGCTTTTCGTGTTGGCTTTTTTTGTATTGGCCTTTCGTGTTGGCTTTTTGTATTGGCTTTTCGTGTTGGCTTTTTGTGTTGGCTTTAGTATTGGCTTTTGTATTGGCTTATTTGACAAGTTATTTGTGTCAATGTATTTAGTGGATTTTTTCTTGGTGTTGGAAAGTAGTTGAAAGAGAGGGAATATTTAAAGACTTAACCTCAGCTCACTAACCTAACCTAACCTTTCAACTCTCAGATGTTAATTAAATTCTGTGCATTGTCGAGTTGGAGCCCAAGACCTCAGGGGTAAAAAAAAAAACAATTATTTTTGACGACTTATTTTGGTAACTTATTTTAATGGCTAACCTAACTTTACCTAACCTAACCTAACCTAACCTCAGCTCACTTTGGATATTACTAGTAAGTGTTCATATCCTCTGCTAGGTAGCATGCTAGTAGTACAGGTAGTGCTCATATTTACCGCTAGATAGCGGAAACATACTTTGCATGTTGCATGTGACACTTGTGAAGTTTAACCACATGCAAGACGTGCTTGTATAAGTTCTCTATTTAAACTCAATATACAATTAACCACTAAATGTTCAGAACTAACATGTATAGCCATGTTTAGGGTATATAGGAGACCCTTAGCAAGAAAGGCTGTCTAACCCACGAGTGTACAGCCTTGTCATACGCAGTAAGCCCCTGTTGGCTTTCTCAAATTGTTGTTGTTGTTGTTTTCTGCCAACAGGGGCTTACTGCGTATGACATGGCTGTACACTCGTGGGTTAGACAGCCTTTCTTGCTAAGGGTCTCCTATATACCCTAAACATGGCTATACATGTTAGTTCTGAACATTTAGTGGTTAATTGTATATTGAGTTTAAATAGAGAACTTATACAAGCACGTCTTGCATGTGGTTAAACTTCACAAGTGTCACATGCAACATGCAAAGTATGTTTCCGCTATCTAGCGGTAAATATGAGCACTACCTGTACTACTAGCATGCTACCTAGCAGAGGATATGAACACTTACTAGTAATATCCAAAGTGAGCTGAGGTTAGGTTAGGTTAGGTTAGGTAAAGTTAGGTTAGCCATTAAAATAAGTTACCAAAATAAGTCGTCAAAAATAATTGTTTTTTTTTTACCCCTGAGGTCTTGGGCTCCAACTCGACAATGCACAGAATTTAATTAACATCTGAGAGTTGAAAGGTTAGGTTAGGTTAGTGAGCTGAGGTTAAGTCTTTAAATATTCCCTCTCTTTCAACTACTTTCCAACACCAAGAAAAAATCCACTAAATACATTGACACAAATAACTTGTCAAATAAGCCAATACAAAAGCCAATACTAAAGCCAACACAAAAAGCCAACACGAAAAGCCAATACAAAAAGCCAACACGAAAGGCCAATACAAAAAAAGCCAACACGAAAAGCCAACACGAAATGCCAACACGAAAAGCCAACACAAAAAGCCAACACGAAAAGCCAACACAAAAGCCAACACGAAATGCCAACACGAAAAGCCAACACAAAAAGCCAACACGAAAAGCCAACACGAAAAGCCAACATGAAAAGCCAACACAAAAAGCCAACACAAAAAGCCAACACATAAGCCAACACAAAAGCCAACACGAAAAGCCAACACAAAAAGCCAACACAAAAGCCAACACGAAAAGCCAACATGAAAAGCCAACACAAAAAGCCAACACAAAAAGCCAACACATAAGCCAACACAAAAGCCAACACGAAAAGCCAACACAAAAAGCCAACACAAAAAGCCAACACATAAGCCAACACGAAAAGCCAACATGAAAAGCCAACACAAAAAGCCAACACAAAAAGCCAACACATAAGCCAACACAAAAGCCAACACGAAAAGCCAACACAAAAAGCCAACACATAAGCCAATATATAAGCTTATAGTAGGTCACTCCATCAGCAAAACAGTTGTAACCTTTGTAGTGTGAACATCGTACTGACAGGTCAGTTACTACTATGGAACTTATTACAACCAACAAAGGTAGGCTACGTGCACTCTATCAAGGCTACTCCTATAACTATAATCGCCAGAATGTGAATGGAATAATATTCTGGCGATGCTCAAAAGAGAGGTCAACAAAATGTCGAGGCAATCTGAAAAGTAAAAATGGAAAGGTTTTAAGTGTGAGTGTTCATCAATGTAGTGCTCGAAACGAACCACGCTTACTGTTTACAAACAATTATCAAAATGCTAAAAAGCAAGTTCAAGAAAACGATATTGCGGCTAAAGATAGTACAGTGTTTGTTCAAAAGGACTTATCATGTCCTCAAAACGTCATGTTAGGACAGTTGTCAACGTCCAAGAAACCTTCAACACTGTCAAAATCAACTCAGACTATAAATAAAGTGGTATTGCAAGAGGATCAAAAAGGACTATATAGTAACAGTGATGATGGTCATGATGATAATGGTGATCATGATGATGATAATGACGATGATGATAATGATCATGATAATGGTAATGCTTTGTTTACACCTAAAAATCCATTTGTTAAATTTGTATACTGGCACAATCCCAATAAGCTCGTCCAGCGGCTACAGTTGTTGCATGCCTCACGTCAATCTGGCCATACTGGTCACGATTGGGAAATCAAAGAAATTGAACAAGAGCTTCGTCGTGCTGAAATTATTGTGTAATGGGTCTACCACTTTGCGACCACTTTCACCCCAACTCTTGTTTCTAATATTTGCTTATTTGCTTTCACTTTTACCTGAACTCTTTGGATCCATATTTGCTCTCACATTAAACTAGTATTCTTATTACCAAGTTGACTTTACTAGAGCTTAGTCTATGCTCGACAGTTGATATGGAAGTATCAGTGACTAGGTATGGTAAGCCTTACGCATACTATAAAGGATATTCATATATTGTGAAACGAACCAATAAAAATGGAACTGTTATTTGGCGTTGTTCAAAGCAACGTTCCAAACATTGTCGTGGTGACCTAAAAAGTAAAAATAGTGAGGTTTTAAGTGTCAGTGATCATCAATGTAGTGTACCGCATGAAACACAGTTGCCGTCGACAAAAAATCAAGAAAACCATATTGCTACTCAAAATAGTGCATTGTTTAATGATCAACGTTTAACCCCTGTTCTCAAAGTTATTTTTAATCCATCTTCCACGTCGCAAGAGCCATCAACATCACAAACTATGCAAGAGGTAGTGTTGTTGTTGTCGTCGTTTTAAAGAGTGGAACAACTAGGTCATCTGCTGTTGATCTGCAAGGGGATCAAAGTGACTAAATAGTAATAACCATAAGGTTTTTATGTCAATACAACCATTGTGGCTTCCCCACTTTTCGAAAACAACATTAAAGGGACATTGCTATAAAATGATCTACAACAAGCCTTGTGTTTAAAACTATAACAGACTATTGTAATGTGAGAAAGGCTTGTATTCAGTATGCATTTATTGTCATAATCATGTATACTCTGCAATGTTAAATATACTAACTTTGTATAAAATAAAACAGCATTGTAACATCATTTTGCATTTATTTACAAACTTTATATACATTTTTTTTTGGTTTCATCATAATATTTTTAAAGACAACACTAAACACTAAAACATTACTATTCTATGCACATATTTTCTTTCTTTTTCAGTATATTGTCATTACTTATAATTTCCATTATTATTTCACATTATTTATTTATTTATTTAATTAAAACGAACCATGCACCTATTGTTTTTAAAACCTTCATAAATTAAGTGTACAGGTTGCACAGCATTATTGACTTCATCAAAAACACTCTCCGACATATCATTAAACCGTATAGGCAGAAATGTCTCAAAGTTTTCACATACACAAAGTACACGATCACCATATGCTGTTTTCAATTTCCGAATCTTGATAATGCGGAATGGAATATGCATTGGCAATTCGCTGAGCTTCTTTGTCTCTAAGCCACATGATTGTCCCACAGCATTCAAAACATTCATTGTAGTAGTCTATAAACAAAACAAAAGCATATCTATTACACTCTAAAACAGCTTTAATAATATTGTGCAATTAGGGATTTTGCACTATCCATGGCGAATAAATTATACTAGTTATGCAAGAAATGCCCTAACTGTTGCAGATACTACTTTTCTGCATATAGCACAAGTGTTAAGTTCTAATGCACACTTGACACAGGCTATCATGTGTCCACAGGGTAAAAATACAACACCTAGTTCATCTTGATAACAAATTTTACATAATTGTTGGTCACACTTTTGTATCTGTTCGTGAGACAAGTCTTTTCTTTCAGCCTTATGTATTTGCTCCACGTGCTCTAACTCTAAAGGCACTTTTATGTCTTGTGCTGCAATCACTTTTTCTTTACGAATAGTGTTCACAAATTCCTGACCTTTAAGCAACACCATGTATTTACAGTTTGGTAACCAACGAGCGTGTTGCACAAAAGGGTCATCAGTCATTTGCCAATCCTTTAAAGCAAATCCACAATAAAAACATATTGTTTTATCCCCTTCACCAGTATAAAAAAATCCAGCTTCACTTAGCTGTTTGGTAAGGTGTTTTAATATTAATGGCCAAACATTTTTATAAGATTCGAAACGTTTTTCAACAGAGCTGTACTCTGGGTGTGCTAGTGCTTTAGTCTTGCAAACTCCCAATTTTTCAAAAGCACACGCCAATTCAACACTGTCTATGGCATATGGACCACATATATCGACACTACCGTTGGCTGGTAATACATCATTATTATTATTTATTTGTGATTCAGCAACGTAAGTAGCGGCCATAGGCCTTGTGGTTCGGTAAAATGAATGCACGGGTAGGTTACCCACTTGCTTTCCAAGCATGTAAGGACAGTGAGGAGACCATCGCAAATGGTCTCTAAAGGGATCATCCCCTTCTTCCCAGTGTGAAAGTTCAATACGACAAAACACACAGCGCACCACATCTCCTCGGTTCAAGTAAAAAAAACCGGCTTTTGCAAGTTCATGCGTCGACAAAAAGCCTACAGGCCAGGATTCAAATGTTAACCATCGATCATGTTCTGATTTTAAATTTAACCCACGTGGTAAACCAACTTGCTCACTTGTTGTATTTGGTACTAACGCCATGTGTTATAATAAAACGTTTTCTTATTGTAAGTTATTAACATTGCACAGAGTACTTTAAAGCATAATGCATGCTTCTTCACTGTCTGTTCATTACGTTAATGGCACATGACGACACCTAAAAGCAAACAAAATAACCCATCACTCAATCAATCAATCAATCAATCAATCAATACTTGTAAATAAAACGTTAACGTTAATTGGCATTAATATATCAAAACACCATTAAAAATAAACTGTATGTTGGCACAAACAGTAACCCATGTACTTATTTTCTTTTTTATAAAGCTACAGTCATTTACATTCCCCCACCCTCCCTTTAACCAATATATAAACAAAAATGAATGTCATGTCATTTTGTTCACATTATCATGTTCAAACCTGTGGATATTCGTTGAGTCCATAGGGAACCACCCATAAATTAAATTTATTATTTTATTTTTAGAAAATCCAACATGGCCTTGTACTTTTCCCAGTCAACAACAACAACATAGCCATTAATCAAGAAAGCAATCATTGTCCCAGTCATGTACAGGTAATGAATTTTTTTTTGTCTACGAGTTTTCAGTAGTGGTAAAATGGAATAGCATTTTTAAGTTGGACTTACCTGAGTTTTAAACAGTTCACTCTTTGGCAGTGGTTTCGCTTTAGTGCGTTTCTGGTTTTTTTCAGCGACTGCTACGGCGGTAAGGCTATTCTTTCCAAGTTTCTAAAAATAAATAAAATAAACCGCTATAAATACCTAAATTCAGGTTAATACATACATTTCATAAAATAAAACATAAAACAAAAAAAATGAAACAAGTTAGTTTAAAAAAAATCATCTCACCTTTACTTGCAGTGACTTGTTACTCTTCCCTTCTAGTGGGCTCAAAAGTGCAATAGTTTCTTCTCCCTCTGACATGTAAGGTATGCCGGTTATCTGCAAACAAATAAATAAATAAAATCATTAATTACCTAATCAATAAATAATTGCATGTATTTATATATAAATCAATAAATGTATAAATGAATAAATATATACCTACCTCACAACAAGAATAAGTATTTTCCACCAACACCAAAACTGTTAAACAAGGCCAAGTGTTTCACACAACGCTGTAGCGTGTTCAAAAGTAGTCACATAAGTGCGAGTGGAAATGTCAGCGACGTGTCTTTATATATCACATTGCATGTATAATCTTTTTTTTTCCCACGCTTTGAACATTCTCTTATCGTGCACGTGGGCAGCTAACGTCTCAGGCGAACACCTGTGCCGGATCAAATTTCACATGAACTTGCATTTTGTCACGTACGAAGCAAAACAGGATGTAACTTGTTAACAGTTATCGCGCACGTGGACAGATAACGTCCCAGGTGAACACCTGCGGTAGATCAAATTTCACATGGACTTGCATTTTGTCACGTACGAAGCGAGACAGGATGTCACTGGTTTAGCGTGCCTGTGGTTTCACACATGTGTGCACGCCTTTCGCACTTCCCTGCCAGCACAATGGTCAGATTATTTCACCTTCAAGCGTCACCTGTTGTCAAGTCAGATCAACGCCTTCCCATAAGCTCAAATGACATTCACCTCCTGCTCCTCGGCAAGTGTGTTTTCTGTACTCACTTCGACCAACATAGAACCAAGTTCTCATCACCGTTTACACGTTAAAGGTAAAAAGTGTGAAAAAACGTACCCTCGCTCTGTCATACACCGACCCGTCGAAATAGCGATTGATCTATTGAACACAGCCACCGTGGTCAGCGACAGGTTCGTTGAAACACACACACACACCCAGCCGTATCGTCTCTCTCAACCACCACGCTTTATAAACATTATAAACAGGTAACGGTAATGATTTTTTTTCAACATGTATGGCGTTAGGCCCATTGTGAATTATTTTTTCGAAAAAAATATCTACCACATTTGAAAGGGGGCGTTAGCCCGAGTGCTAGGACACCTCGTACACGTCTCTAGCGTTATTGGTTCGTGACATATCGGCAAAAATTATAAAAAAAACACGTGTTTACCCCAAAATCGCGTTTCCCAATTTTTTTAAAATTACAACGAGTGGTCCATAGCAAAGAGGACGTCTTCCCGAATCCTTGGACCCATCGTACATGCCTCTAGCGTTATTGCTTCGTGAGATATCGGCAAAATCACAAAAAAAACATGTGTTTACCCCAAAATCGAGTTTCCAATTTTATTAAAAATTATAACGAGTGGTCCATAGTAGAGAGGACGTTACCCCGAGTCCTTGGACCTGTCGAACACGCCTCTAGCGTTATTGGTTCGTGAGATATAGCAAAAAGTCTAAAATCACGTTTTTACCCCAAAAAGACCGTGTTTCCAGATTTTCACCTTTTCGACACCTACATTCCCGTAAAGAGCACAACGAGACGAAAAAAACGAATCCAAGCACGCCCTCCTAGCATGGCTCCTTCCATTCCAAGGTCGCAGGGGCTCACCACTTGCTTTTGGAAGCAGCTCCCCCACCATCCCACTACTACACACAATTTTTTTCTCTAGAGACTTGAAATTTATTTTGGGAGTAGAGGGGGTAGGGACCATTGATTTACGTCAAACAATTTTTTTTGTAGAGTTCCTAGTTTCCAAAATATAGAATTTTCAAAATTCGAGTTTTTTCAAAAACATAAAAAATAAAAAAGTTTTATTATAGAAAATAAAGGTCATAAAGACCATTCGTTTGAGCCATGGAACAACGTTCTACCATGTTTGGTTTTCAAACTATCACCAACTTTCGAAAACAAAAATTTTCAAAAAAAAATTCAAAAATATAACAAGTAGTCCATAGCAAAGAGGACGTCAGCCCGAGTCCAACAATACCTCATTTGTCAAAATCGGACCACGCGTTCGAGAGATATTTAACATGGCTGAGGCTTAGTAGTGGTAAGAGGAGGGTTCTAGAGTGGCTTGGAACTGTCATTACTCCACTACTAATAGGAATGGTTGATTGAGAACATAAATAACAAAATAGTGTAGACAACATCATTCCTGAAGTTATTTTCAATAATAATTCAATAGATCACAGGCTAACATATTTAAACTACATGGATAATAATAATGCAACAACCATAGATGTGAGCTGCGCTGTCTGTAAGTACGTTTGGCGCGTTACGGAAGTATTTACAAACTTTTGTAATCTAAACATTATATGTATTTGTGCATAAGTGTAACTCATAAACATCAAACATTAACTAAACCTAAGTGAACAGGATCTGAAGATGGTTGGTTGGTTCCTCAGTTTAGGGCCTGTGGCAACGTGGTCATGCAGCTCCGTGTACTTTGGGTGTGTGTAGAATCTGACTGATAACCGGTGCTAATATTGTGATGACTGTATTCGTGTGTGTTATCTGTAATTAAGATATGGACTGCAGCCGATCAATTTCAAGTAGTTCCTACATTTGCTACCAAATGCTACCGTCAACGACACCCAGCTGTGAACTTGGCTACTAGATGTCACTGCAACCAGCATCTGGCCCCGAACGTTGGAACTTAGAGCGTTCATCAAATCTAACCTACAAAGTTTAGCTTCATACAATTGTAGTTAGTGGAAAGTTCTTTTACATGCCATAAATATATATATGACATGGACCCACCGGATTTACTTCCCTTCCGAAGGAAGGCACACTGAGGGATTTTTATCGCTCTTAAACAATCCGACGACTTTGGCCGGGTTTGAACCCGTGATCTTGAGCATAGAAGTTCTGCATGCTACGCCACCGAAGCCGCTGATATGAAGATGAACGCTTGACGTTCGAAATATTTTATCCAATTAAGTACCTCATTTGCACATAAAAACGTGTGCTTTGTTTCAGTCACTTGACACCAGAGTTCACATGAGAGTTTATAGTTCAGTAGGCTATGTCATATACATTCCACATGGCCGAGAGTACGTCATGGTATCAATTTCCGACACCGCGTGCTCATTGTTTCTCTTACCACTGCCAGCTGGATCCTACCACTGCCAGCTGGATCGATCGATCGAGTTGGCAGTGTGTCTTACACTTCCGTTCGATCCACCACTGCCAGCTAGCACATTTCCGTTCGAGCACACTTCCGTTCGATCGAACGGAATTGTGCCACCTTGATCGTTCCGATCCACTTCCGTCCCATTTTTCAAAATCACTCCCACAAAAATATCCAGCAACCGAGTGGAAAGATGTTACACATCAACAATAAACAAGAAGTTCCGTGACGAACTAAAGAGTCTACTTTTCTTAAAATTTAAGATTCATGCCAATGATTAATCGATATGGATCTATCTAGAATAATGACGAAATTAAGTTGGTAATATCGAAATTTCTAATTAGTTCGAAATACTGAATACCTGGCATAATGTAGTCTAATAGAGCACTACAGTTGGCAGCCCTGGTGGCTGAATATATTCTTAGTTCCATCTCTTAAGGTACAGAATACAAAATTTCGTTGGAGTCCAATGAATAGCATGGACGTTACATGCAGTTAAACATTGGATCTAACAGCGCGCGTAAAATCATGTTGGCAACAGTGTCATGCATGTATTGGTGAGAAATAATCTGAAATAATATGATCTATTGTTGTGCCAATTTTGAATGAAATCCATTAGTTAGTATAGAAGTGACAAGCATTTTAAAATTGGACCTATCAGCAGGCTTATAATCATGTTGGCAACACTGACGTATATTAGTTACTCCAAAGTAATCTAGAATGCCAGGTACTACAAGTGTGCAAAGTTTAGAGCTATTGGCTTGCATTCTTTCTGATATATTGATATTAGGGTAACAAAAAAAAGAGACAGCATTTATTAACAGTTGGCAGCCCTGGTTGCTCTTAAGAATACGCATAGTCATAGCTGTTATGGTACACATAGCACATACGAAATTTGGTTGAAATCCAAATGATAGTATGGAAGTTACATGTATTTAAATTTGGACCTCTCAGCAGGCTTAGAATCATGTTGGTAGCAGTGACGTATATAATTTACTCCAAATTAATATAGAATGTCATGTACTATTCGTGTGCATAGTTTAAAGCTGTCGGCTTGCATACTTTCTCATATATATTGGTATTTGGATAAAAGAAATTAAGAGCATTTTTTAACAGTTGGCAGCACTGGTGGTTCATAAGAGTACGTTCAGTCATATCTGGTTATGTACACATACAACATACGTAATTTGGTTGAATTCCAATTGATAGTGTAGAAGTTATATGCATTTAAATATTGGACCTATCAGTAGGCTTATAATCATTTTGGCAACACTGCCATGTATGACCTTCTGGAAATTAAACTGCAATAGTATTATCTATATGTGTGCCGATTTTGAAATAGCTCCTATTCATACCTTCCAAGTTATCCAACATGGAGCTCAAATTTCAATTGCGATTTTTCAGCAGTTGGTAGCACTGACATCATTTTCAAATATGGCCGTGAGATACTCAGGTATAGATCTTTACTCCTACCAAATTTTATTTCGATTGCTCTAGCCGTTTAGGAGTTAATAGGGGGGACACACACACAGCCAGACTGACAGACAGACAGACAGACAGACAGAAGGACAGACAGACAGACACACATTTTCCCGGATCGATCTCATAAGACTACTTTTTCCTCATTTTTGCAAAATGTGAAAAGTAGGCTAAAAATGGGAAATGAGGAAAAGCCATTTCATGGAAGGCCGACGGTAGCGTTTGAACGCACTGGTGTCTGGTGAGCCTGGTTACATGGAAGGAAGGAAGATTGTAGTTTTACATGACCGTGAATCTTGTGATTATGAACCACAGGACATGGCATTTCACTTCGAAAGTTTCACTTGCATTCACCGGGAATCGAACCCAGTCCACCTTGGTGAGAGGCCAACAGCTTGACCGCTGCGTCACCATGCCCCTGGTTACAAGGACCTGCGCCTTATCGTCAATATCTATGTCAGTCGATCTGTCCAGAAATATGATCAATGCAATAATATTTCACTAATCCCTGGATGCACTTAGCAGCCAGACGCCCTCTCTCAAGCCGAAGAGCCAGCTGATCAATAACAGCCACTAATTACTTAATGAAGCGGAGTAGACACAATTTGTGAGGGCTCTATAGCATCATACAGAATATGAAATTAAGACTGACATCTTAGGCGTTCTAGGTATTAGATATTTACCAGCTAATGCTACTCCACAGCGTAAATTTATATCGCAGCCCGTTAATAATGGAGGATTATTATGTTATGATACGAGGGGAATTCAGAAAATAAAATTCACCTGTTGTTGGCAGGTTAGTTAACATTAACTGAGGACTTACGGACTGGCACTGTGTGCGTCAGCCGCTGAGTATGCCGCTCCTATGCGGAACGCTTCAGCACATGTTAAGCAGGTTGATACTGCGGTCAACAACACTTCATGGATAATCTCGGGATGCCTGAAACCAACACCAGTGCACAAACTATACCCTATTTTTGGAATAGCCCACCCAACATCCGGATGGCCACTGCTGCAGACGCCGAGAGATCAAAGCAGGAGAATGACCATCGACATCAACTATATGGTCACCAGGCAGCAAGGTCTCGCCTCAGATCCCGGAAGAGTTTCCTTGCTAGGACTCTGCTGCTGGAGAGAACACCAGAGACAACTCGTCTTAACAGACGGAGGAGCTCACTGCCCACTGACATGTCACCAAAGGAATAACTGGCTCCTGGTACCGACTACCTTATCCTATGTGGAAGTCCCTCAACCGCTTAAGAGTGGGTGTCCCTCGATGCAAGACCAACCTGCAAAAATGGGGGATCCTTCCAGCAGACACAGACACCTCTTGTGAATGTGGAGCTGAACAAGACCCAAGCCACCTACTTATCTGCCCCCTCCTGGACAACCCATGCACAATAGAAGATGTTTTTAGAGGACGCAACAAGGCCATCGCAGCTGCAATTTTTTGGAAATGCTGACCGGACACGGAAATTAATGAACTGAGTGACGTAGTATTACATGATTGAGAAACAAAGTGTTGCTACGTTAGCTGCACTAGGGTTTGTTGATTGTATCAGCTTCAGCCTTGCAAGTCGAGAAGGGGGTGACAGAGTACCATGTCTACGTAAGTAGTACAGCTCTTCTAACCGTGAAGGGAGAACATGTCACAATGGAGAGAGCAGCGATGACTAAAATTACTGGAGTTGAGTCATATCCTACCTGCGTGGCTGTACTCCTCACCAGTGCAAGCTGATATGTAAACAAAGAATAGTTACCAAATTGGCCACCGCCACGTGTATCTCAAACGGGTATTATAGTAAAAATTTTACACAAGTACACCACCATATTTGCGACGTAGTAATGCAGTCTCCGTAAACAATACTATCAACGTCCCTCAAATATTTCAATTTCCTGACGATATAAGCCCACACCTTGGTCCAAGAACTATCAAGGAGCCTCGAGTAAAAGCGCGCTCACCCTGCGATTTGATTTAATGTTTATTATGAAAGGTATGGAATTATCTGGTCTAGAGTCCTGGTCTTGCATCATACTATTCTAATATTTTAGTAAAGCAAAAAGAACCTATGGGAAGACAAATGGTTACCGTCAGTGGGATTCGATCCACCTAAAATTAGCTACTTCCTTCATGGTCAAGTATGCTATCCTATAAACCAGTGGTGAAAATAATTGCATGTAAGATGTCCTATATGGTAATGTCGCGTTCTTAGGTTAGTTATGAGTATTTCGATGGAAATTAGGATTACGAGGATAGCCAGCCATTCAATGTACAGAGCACAGTGGCTCTCCTGGGAGTAGAAGTAGGGAATTCATGGTAATTAAATATTTTTGCAGAGCCAAGAATCAAACCCGGACTAAGGTAGTGACTACCAAGAATGTTAGCCGCTACACCAGGAAGTGGACACACACAATAATGACGTATTTTATAAGACAAATACCAAACAGTGCATACAAGCACAAGGAATTGATGATAATAATAATAATAATGTTATTGGTTTTACGTCCCTTTTAACTACCCTGGCTTTTAGAGACGCCGGGGTGCCGAAATTTTGCCCCGAAGGAGATCTTAAACGTGCCAGTAAATGTACTGATACGGCTCCCTCGCATTTGCGCACCCTCAAATGCCAGCTGACTGCGCCAGGTTTCGAACCTGAATTGATAACCAAGGACGTTCCTAGCACCTGATTGAAACAACACGAATAATATTGTCAGTTCTTCCAATGAGGATTTAAATGAGAGTGTAGCTGAGATTGGGTCCCGTGGTATTGGGGTAGCGCATCTGCCTCTCACCCAGACGCTCTGGGTACGATTCCTGTCTCCGTCAGGGACTTAGCACTGGAGTAGTCGTGCAAAATTTAGTAAGATTAGTGGTCGCGCGGAATACTATTGTAATCCATTTTGAAATAGATTTTTTAATATTATTTTTTATTTATTGTTTTTTAGGGTTAAGGGTTTATATGAGACACAATTTTGGGATAAACAATAATGCGATTTAAGATTATAAGTTTTGTATATAACAAAAATACAAAGTTAAGCTTATATTTACGTATGTTTCCTATGCAGTTGAAAATTTTAAAGATAAAAAAAGGATTCTGATAAAAATCAAGTGTTTTCATAGAGTAATATTTAGGATAAGAGTAACAAACACAATATGATTGAATATATACAGGTTTCTCCTTGTTAGCTACCTCAAATCAGCCTTAGATCTTGGCAGTTTTTAGTCGGCACACGCATTGCATACACTCCTCTGTTGTACAGGGCAGACCCATTTGGTGCACTGGAAACAGCGTTTTCTGGTGCTTTTATTTCTTGCTCTACCACACAGGTGACATTGTCCGATATTCCCCTGATATGGCGGTGCTTCAGTAGGATTTTCTTCGATTTTTAGCATTACCTTTCCACGATGTCTGATTTATTTCGGTATCATCTCCATACTGATGCGCCTCTGTACTTCAGGTTTGATGAGGTCCAGCGCCAGGGTTTGTAGGAACATTCCACGGTTTACCATTTCATTGTTGCTGTTAGCTTTATACACAATAAGGGCATTCAGCCCTTCAACGTTCATGATGTGAAAAAACAGATTTAGTGGCCATCGCCGAGAGTTCCTAGAAACATTGTACTGGCCACACATTTTGTCTACCATGTCAACCCCAAATTTTGTGCCTTTGTAAGCTATAATCATAACTGGTTTGCGAGATGCACCTGTTGTTTCATCTATGGCTTTGGAGTTGTGCATTGTAGAGATCATCAGCACTACTTTTTTTTCGGCACGTAAGACACTAAATTCAGATTTTCTTGGAAGCCAAACAGCGTGCTTTTTACTTCTCTGCTTTTGTCAGGCAAAAAACTATGAGGAACCTGAAGAGGTTTGCTTTTTTTGTGTTCCAATGAAGGTCAGAGACTTAGCAGTTCCTTAGTTCCTTTGCAGCAGGAATTGATGAAAACCAATTATTGGCCGTTACATTTCGGTTTGAGCCTAATACTGGTTCCTCAAGACGACTTACTACGCATTTGCAGGAGTTGCTAAGTTTGTAGGGACCATCAGGCTGTATTTCTAAATAAACTTCAAGATTAGTTGTGTAATAGTTGTTAGCTGATGATAGAGCAAACACTTTAATGCCATATTTGGCCGGCTTCATAGGCATATATTGCTTGAAGGGGCACCTACCCCTTAAAGCTACCAGTTGCTCGACCAAAGTAAGATAGTCAGTTGGTTTATACATGTCTTTATAGTTTTTGACGAACTTTTCAAAAACGTCTCTAAATGGTGCCATTTTATCTACTGTCCTCATACAGAGGCGATCGTTAACGTCATCAAAGCTCAAACACCGCATGAGAAATCTGAAACGCTGTTCACTCATTGTTACGTAACAGGCGTCTACTCCAGTCCCGGTACTCATGTCCCACATACTCATTACGTTACGTCTGCCAGCACGCAAGACTCCACATAAATACAGAATACCAATTCATGCTCTCATCTCAATCTCATCAGTTACTTTAGCATCCCTTTCTCTTTGGAAGTTTTTTTTTACCTTATCAATATAAATATTAGTGCTGGTAATAACTTTTTGAATCATATCAGCATCCTAAAAACACTCAATTGATTTTAAATGAGTGTTTGCATTTTTACCTTCACCTCGAGGTCCTGCCTTGTGCAACAAGGGAATTATATTGTGTCGCCTTGTTCGTGAAGTTCTAGGTTCCAACGGCTCGAAGTACCATCTTGAAGTTCTGTCTTTTCCAAGGTAAAATTCTCGGTGAAGCCTATCCTGCTCAATTTCTTATCTTCTGTCTTCATGGTCACTCTCTTCTGAACAGCTTTCGCCACTTTCAGTTTCAGGCCTTTCTTCAATGAAGTCATCTTCTTCATCTCCTTCAGATACTCCAAGAACACTTTCATTATCTCTCTCAGTTTCTGCATGCCAGCGGCGTATTTGTTCACGATTTAACTCAGACATTACTCATCGATCAATATATTAATTGCCAATTAGTCTTAATGAAATATATAAATAAAAAGCACTAAAAACACAAAAACAAAAAACTACCTCACAAAAGAAAAAGTCACGTAAATTGTCGCGCGGATTACTATTGTAATCCAAACGAATTTAAAAATCCACCAAAAATCAATGCGTCTGCTTTGAGCACTGCCACTTGACTGACAGCAGTGTGGGTATGTGGCGGGAAGGTAGATGACCGCTCAAGGTTATAAGTGTTGCCAATCCTTAGTTGCAGCATAAAATGTACCCCTGGATTACAATAGTAATCCGCACGGCTACTCTAGTGTTTTAATGAACAGATGTGAGGGTAGGAACGGGGTGATCTCAGCATCGTGAGGATGATTGAGTAGCTGTCTGAGAGTGAGGCAGCGCCCCGGTCGCGGAAATAATGATCAACGGCCGTTGGGACACAGCGCGCTGACCTCGCATCACCCCACCCCGAAAACTGTGGACCAAATGGCTGGGCAGCGGTCACTTGGTAAGACGAGGCCCTTCATGGGCTGTGGTGCCACGAAAGGGGAAGCTGAGAAATGAGGGGGAATTACGTCCTGCTCACAGTCTTCCAATAAAATTGTCGTATTCCATTGTATTCTTACTTTTACTCCAAACGAACGCTGCCACCAAAGTATTTCGATGGAAATTAGGAGTATGTAGTTAGCCCACCATTCAATGTACAGAGTACAGTCGCTCTCCTGGTGGATAAATGTGAAAGTTCAGTAACTTGTTTTATTATTGGTAGTATTGCAAGAAAAGATATGTTGAATTAATATGATTTTTCACACACATTTATGTAATTCCATGATGTTGTTTCCTTAGTAATATTTCGAAATTGTTTATAGCCCTTAATGAGGTGATATTCATGAGATGTGTATGAGTGCTTTTCCTTGAAATGCTTTTGAACGAAGGCTGAAGAAGAAGGAGTCAGCCTAAATTTTTTACTGTAATATGCTTATTAAGTGCATAATAAAAGTATTGGGTTTCGTTTGCAATATCCACAGATGGAAGCGTCATCTCATCACGTGGTTGTTGTCAACAATAAGCTTTGCTGTAAGCTCTGCATGAATTTTACAATCAGAATCGTTTCATTTCTGTGCACAACGACGAGACAAAGCCCCTCGGTGCCAGAAACAAAACTCGGGGGCTCTAAATGGTCCTCGAAAACTACATTATCAGGCTCTAAAACCAATAGTTTCTGAAATTTTCCCAGAAAACTAATTTAATTGAATTTAAAAAACGTTTAACTCAAGCGTCTACTTCACGTTAGATTTTCTCAGGGTGCATTTGATCTATTGCGATACAATAAACGCTGTGTTGAATTTTCATGTTATCATTTGTGCAATAAATATTGCGGGCGTCCATTTAAAACACAGACCTTTATGTTGAACATACTATTATTTGCTTACGTTTTTGGATGACCCAAATCAATGATCACAACAACATTATCGAATGATCCTATAAATAAATTTGAAACCCCGCTCCTTCCACGCCGAGACCAAGTTCTCATTACCAGAATACGAATAGGTCATACCAAAATGACCCACGCACACATCATCTCCGCGCACATCTTCTTTAAGACATCTCCGCCCGTATACGAGAACTGTCAAGGAAAAAAAACAGTTAACTACCTACTACTAAAATGCCCTTCGTACGATCATCAAAGAACTCTATGCAACCTCCATCTGACAAGAAGCCTAAGTGAGATGTTAAATGAACACAACCATTTCAAGAACAAAATTGATTTTTTAAAACTGACGAATATGTACCATGACATATAAACACTGTAATAACTTTTGTAATACCTTAAGTAAATGTTCGTATCCAACATTGTTATTGCTATCTACAAAATTCTGTAGGTCGCGATATGACTCTTCGGGTTAAAGCGACAATAAATAAATAAGAATAAAAAATAAAATATAAATACCGTTCTACCATGCTATTTTAGTTCTTCGTACCGGTTCATGTCGTCAAGTTTTACTTGGATTAATTAAATAGATATATTAACTAACCAATTTTCATCATATCAAAAATAGCCTTATGAGATCACCTTTTGAGCGTGTGTGTGTGCGCGTAAGCGTGTGTGTGTGTCCCTAATAACATGTAAATAGCTCGAGCGATTTTAAATGTTGGTTGGTTCCTTAGTTAGGGCCAGCAACAACGCAGTCATGTAGACCCGTGTACTTTGGGTGTGTGTGAGAATCTCCCTGTCAATTGTGGTGATGGCTGTATTAGTGTGCGTTATCTGTTTTAATTCAAGTAAGGACTGCAGACGATAATTTCAAGTAGATCATACGTTTGCAACCTAATGCTACCGTCAATGACACCTAGCTGCAAACTTGGCTACTAGATGCCATCGCCACCAGCACCTGGCGACGAACGTTGGAGCTTAAGAGCATTAATCAAATCTAACCTACAAATTTTGCTTCACAAAATTGAAGTTAGTGAAAGGTTCTTTTACATGCCATAGATGTATGACAAGGACCCACCGGCTTTACATCTCCTCCGAAAGAAGGCATACTGAGGGATTTTAATGCTCTTAAAAAACGACGAAATCAGCCGGGTTTGAACCCCCATCCTGGGCATAGAAGCTCAGCATGCTACCAACTACGCCACCGAAGCCGCCTAGTGATTTCAATGAAATTTGGTAAGGACATAGTACAATTTCGTCCGACACCGACTGTGCCCTTCATATCATCATACTAATATATAACAAGATGTTCAGTAAAGAACATATAGCCTACTTTCTCCTAAATGTATGAGTATAGTTATAACTCGTTGTTATTATCAAAGAGTATAATAGAATCATTTCTTGGTTGAAGACCTTAGAAACTATTTACCTCTACCAAACGCCACAACCTAGATAAAAACTGCTACCATCATTGAAGAAAGAAAGATAAGAAGTATCTCAAGAATGTTATGGATCTGGAGACATAATCGACCGGACTGGCTGCGTGGCTCAGCGGTAACGTTCTCGCTTGCTGGGCCCTAGGTTGCAGGTTCGTATCCTGGCGCAGTCAGCTGGCATTTGAGGGTGCACAAATGCGAGGGAGCCGTATCAGTACATTTACTGGCACGTTAAAGATCCCCTTCGGGCCAAAATTTTGGCACCCCAGCGTCTCTAAAAGCAGCAGTAGTTAAAAGGGACGTAAAACCAATAACATTATTATTATTATTATTATTATTATTATTATTATTTTAATATTATTATTATTATTATTACATAATCGACCTGCCGTGGGCAACATCCAACTTTGAGTTGAGGCATGTTTTTACACGTCTGGTTGTGCATGGCTTTCACAACCCTAATTGAATTAACAAATCTTTCCATGACCCTACAGAGACTTGTGTATACAAACTATGTGGATATTTTCGATTGCTATTTGCCTGAAATAAAAGTATTACTAACCTGAACTAGCACCAGCGGCTAGAATTCAGTTACTATGTGAAATCCATTTGTTCCTTACTTCAAATAACATTTTCAAGTAACGCACAATAGGCTGTTACAAACCCTTTAAAATAAGAAGTAAAAATGTATCATAGTATCATCTTGTCATTCTTCAAATTCGATGCGCATAGAATGCCAATGGTAAACTATCAATGGAGTCCGATGTAGACCAGTCGTGAAATCTAGTGGAGAAGTATCGAACAATATAATCCTAACAGGGCGAGTGCATTCTAGCGGCCATAAGAAGAAACTTTTCAATAAAATCTGGAAGTTAATAAGTAGGTTGGCGTTCAGTTACCTTTTTCGCTGCTAGATGTCTCGAGCAAATCTGCTGGCGAATTATGTTTTAATTAAATATATATTTTCCACCATAATATGCACAATATAACGCTTAATTTTAAAACGTCTGAGTCATTACAAAACAATAAACATATAACATTTCAAGCAAAAAACCTATATCTGATCGGGTTTGAACCATAGGCATTGAGCGATAGGCCAACGCTTTACCACTGAGCCAAATGTGCCAACGAATATCGTTCTGTATAAAATGATTTACATAGAACTTGTTAGCAAATAATGATTTATACTAAACGATTTCATCAGTGGAGTATATTATTTATATATAAAGCATTTCTTACAAAGTTTATTTATTTTGTATCAGTACGCTATATTGCATGCAATACTCAAATTAGTGAAATATAAGTCAGGCACATGATATCCACTGCCATCTTGTCTTATTACTGAGTCGGCTCAGCTTTTTAAATTCACGTCTGCACTATAGTATTACAAAATAAACTTTTAATTCCGAACGTGCCTCTTCCTTTAGAACAGTTAAAACGATTCTCGGCTCGATTATCGGAACTGGTGGGTCCCATGATATGGATTATAAAGTTTGCATAATTCGCACGGCCGCCATCCTGAAATGGTATGGCGGATGACCTTGTAGTTTGGTCACAAGACGCGTCCTATATGAAGGTATGTTGTTACCAAATTTGGTAGAGATCGGATGATTTGGTTAGTCGTTATTTGATTTCACGTTTTGAACGTTTGAGTGGCCGCCATTGAGTTTTAGTAAAGATGGCGGCGATATAATACATGACACTGAGGTGCCCTTTGCTTGTTCTACCTCTGTACCAAATTTCGTTCAATTCGGTTTCACCGTGTTCGAATTGATAGGGGGGGACAGATATTCAGAGTACACACACTCTCACACACACACACACACACACACAGACTCACACACACACACACACATACACACACACAGACAGACACACATTTTTTGGCCCTGTAGTGATCTCATAAGTCTACTTTCATTTTTTGCAAAAATCGAAAGTAGACTAAAAATGAGATGGTGTGTGTGTGTGTATCTGTCTGTGTGTTACTCAATAACGCAAGAACCACCGGTCCGATTTAAATGAAATTTTGCATGGATGTAGCTGATTTACCATGTTTACATATAGGATACTTTTGATTTCGAAATTTTGCACTATTAAAAAATGGCGACCATTTTAGTGACGTCACTACACCCTTTGGTTTCAAAATTTCATATTTCCATATCAAATAAAAAGAGAACGCTAAGAAATTGAAAACTTTTGATGGGACATACGAGCTTTAAAATTTAATTTCCTATCCGAAGGTTCCTTATCACTTTTCGTGTATCTCCAACGGTTAGTGAGTAAAACCCACATATGTGACGTCACTACACCCTTTGGTTTCAAAATTTCATATTTCCACTTCAAATATAAAGAGAACGCTAAGAAATAACAAACCTTTGATGGCATAAATGAGCTTTAAAATTTAATTTTCTATACGAAAGGTCCCTATCACTTTTCGTGTATCTCCGAAGGTTAGCGAGTAAAACCTAAATTTGTGCAATAAAACACGGTATATCTCTCTAATATAAAAATGAAAGTTTCTGAATTTCTACGAAAATTTGAGTTGTTTACGCGTTTCAAACTGTTTTATGATGGATGCGCGGGAAAATAATGTTTTGCCTGTCTGTTTGTTTGTTTGTTTGTTTGTTTGCTTGTTTGTTTGTCTGTGGACAAATTTGTTACCTTATAACTCGAGAACGGCTGGGTGTATCAACGTAAAATTTGGTACAGTTATCCATCAGAGGCACGACACTACTAATTGATGTAACTCTTCTCCCTACATCTCATAAAAGGAGGCCTACCCCCTTAAAATACATGCTGAAATAGGCTTAGAAGGGCGAGACAAAGCTCATTTTCAGCCCCTCAATGTGAGAGACAAAACTCGGGGGCCCGAAAGGGTCCCCGAAAACCACATTTTAAGGCCCTAAAACCAACCGTTTTTTAGATATTCCCAGAAAACTAATTTCATTTCATAAACTAATGAACAAATTGTATGTCTACCCCTTATTATTCCCGTTTTCCAACGGGGTCGGGGATGAGATGCGATGGAAGTCTTCGTGGCGGTGTTTTTACGGCCGGATGCCCTTCCTGACGCCAAACTCATAGAGGAGTTAATGAGAGATGAAATGAATGATGGTGAATGAAACTGGGCAAGGATGTGGAAGGAAGCGCCCGTGGCCTGTCAGAAGGTACCGTCCCAGCATTTGCCTGGTGTTGACAATGGGAAACCACGGAAAACCATTTCAAGGACGGCCCACGGTGGGGCTCGAACCCACGCGTCTACCGAGTCAGCAGAGAGCTTGGCCCCATGACCTAATGCTGCCCTTTAGCCAGCGTAGCCACTACTGTCGGTAAACTAATGAACAAATAAAAGCCGGTAACCATGGCAACAGATTCTCAGAGGTCCATCTATTGCTGTAAGACGCAATGCAATTCCATTAATTACATTAGTATGAAAGTTTGCAAAGGCTAAAAGGTTAACACGAAACCAAGTTAAGCCGTAAAATTAATCAATACGTATAATGCGCTTAAGGGGGTCAAGGGGTACTCTAGAATTTTTTCACGCGATTTACATCTGCGGTTATGGTACGGCAGGTCTATTATATTCATATCCCTATATTATATTATTATTAGTAGTATTATATTATGGCGTACAACGACGACACAAAGCCCCTCGGTGCCAGAAACAAAACTCGGGGGCCCTAAAGGGTCCTCGAAAAGTACATTATAAGGCTCTAAATCCGACAGTTTCTGAAATATTCCCAGAAAACAAATTTAATTTAAATTAACAAACTAATGAAGGAATGCAAATCGGTATACATGACAACATTATCTCAAGGGGTGGCATCCAACTTTACATATATTTCTGTAAGAAGCAATGTCACTCCATTTATTACATTTCTGTGAAAGTTTGCAAATGGCTATAAGGTTATCACGGAACCAACGTAGACTATATAATTCAGCAATGCAATTAAGGGGGTCAAGGGGTACCTAGAATTTGCTCATGCAATTTTCACGTTCGACATATAGTACAGAAGGTCTATTAAGTTATATATCCAAACAGCAACATTATTTTCAAAAATTCCTGAATTGAATCGACATTTTTTGCGGCTTTTAGGAATTTGGGCCATTTGAGGGTAAATAACCTGAATTTTCATGCACCACAAGCCTGTATAATTTATGAAAGAGGTCTTTATGTGTATGGGGACTTAACACAACATAGAGGGTCAGTTTTTATGTGACGTGTAATGCGTTTCGTCTATTTGGTTTTCAATTCTATTTCACGTCAGGAAGTACACGTTAGAGGGGAAGTAAAGCCGGCGGTCCCATGTCATATATTTATGGCATGTTAAAGATCCTTCCACTAATTGCACCTGTGTGAAGCTAAATTGGATAGGTTATGAATGTAAACAACGCTCTTAGGTTTCTATGTTCGTTGCCAAGAGCCGACTGCGGCGGCATCTAGTAGCTCAGTCCTGAACTTGGCCTAGTAGTCGTTGACGGTGGCGATTGGCGGCAAAAGTAGGAACTATTTGAAAAATTCTTAGTTGCAGTACTTAAATTAACAAACAGATAACACACACTAATACAGTCATCACAATTAACACCGGTTATCAGACAGATTCTACACACACCCAAAGTACACGGGGCTACATGACCGCGTTGTCGCAGCCCCTAAACTTAAGAACCAACCAACCAACCTTAGATGAATTTAGTTTGAGAGCACATTTTTTTTTGTCGACATACGGGTTCATCGTAAGGATGATTTTATTTGATACTGTGTTGTAGATATAACCATATTTGGATAACTGGGTGATATGTTGTAGACAATAGAATTGTCCGTCTGCCTTTCTGTGTATCTTTTTGTACGCCTTTAACTCGTTTTCGGATGCTTGGTGCATGTTAAAATTAGGTATGGTAACCATCAGAGTCAATACACCAATCAATTATAAAACTCTTCACCGTACTTTTCATACAGTAGAAGGGTGGATATACGGAAAAACTTCTCAAAATACATACTAAAATAGGCGAAATATAAAAATTAACCTACAAGGACGACCAAAGCATATGTTGCGCTTCTCAATGTGAGATACAAAATTCGGGAGTCTATAAAGGGTCTCCGAAAACCACATTTTAAGGCCCTTAAATTAACAATGTGTGTGATATTCCCAGAAAAAATCTTCGTTCTGATAAACTTATGGAGGAAAGACAAACCGCTAACCATTGCAACAGTAGCTCAATTGATAATGTCTGGTGTTAACACCGAACACCGTTCGAGGAACGGGTACTTCTGCTAGTACTATTGTATAACAAGTAGTTCCGTGAAGAACTATAAAGCCTATTTTCATATCATACTTATGTTAATTGCCTCTATCTACATACACATTTTCAGTGTGATTGCTGTAATAGATTCATATATATTGAGAACCGACTAAATATTTCGGATGGTTGCCATAATGGATTTTATACATGTAGGTCCTAGAGTTATGTACTGTTACATGCAGATTATTGTGTACGTGTAGCATTCAAACTTCAATCGCATGATTAGGACACAAGAAGTAACAAGGAGATTTTAAAATTTCGCTCAGCTGCCATCTTGTGGTTATGGAAACAATTGAAATAAATTAGATGTCAGTGAATTCATTCGTATAAAGATTTACTGTACCAAGTTTCACTGCACTCGGATGGTTAAATTGAGAGAAATGTCTATGTGAATATTTATACTTCGCGTCACCGCCATGTGTGATTTGTGATCACCAGGTTATTTAAAGTCCTATAGGTGAACTTAAGTTCATAGCCCCTATGAACATTAAAAAACTCAGTTTGATTGCTATAATAGATTCGTAGATATTCAGAGCCGTCTAAATATTTCGGATGATTGCCATGTTGGATTGATAAATGTATAGGCCATAGAGTTATGTACAATTAGAGGAAAATTATTGCGTAGGTTCATTATTAAAACTTTCACATCGATCGCATGATTACGACACAAGAAATAAAAACTTAATTTAAATATTCGCAAAGCAGCCATCTTGAGGTTATGTAAACAATTGAACTAAATTAGATACCAGTGTATTACAATGTGTATAAACATTTCCTGTACCTGATTTCATTGCGGTAGGAACATTAAATCGCGAGATAGGTCTATTTAAGTTTTTCAAATTCGCTTGGCCGCCATGTTCATTTTGTAGTTAACCGGTTTTTGAAAGTCTTATAGATGAACTTCCAGTAGTGCCCTTTATCTCCGTACAAAATTTCAGGGTGATACCGCTAATAGTTTCAGAGATATAGAATGCCGGTGAAATATTTCGCACATCCGCCATCTTGCGGTTATGCAAACAATTGAACCAATTTAGATGTCGGTGCATTACAATGTGTATGAACATATACTGTACCAAGTTTTATTGCGTTTGGTTCGTTAAATCGCGAGAAACATCTATTTAAAACTCGCAAATTCGCGTGGCCACCATGTTGGTTTTGTAGTTACCAGTTTTTCAAATGTTACATAGGTGAACCTCTAGTAGTTGCCTTTATCACCGTAAAAAATTCCAGGGTGATATCGGTAATAGTTTCGGAGATATTGAATGCTGGTGAAATATTTCGCACAGCCGCCATATTGGATTGGTGAGATGTAACAAAATTTGAAGGGCATGGTCGGGGTCGTCCAGAATAGTGCTATGAAATACCGAGTTTCATTGAAATCGCCCCAGCCGTTTAAAAGTTATTAGTGGGACACACACACACCTCACACACACACACTGACAAAAGTGATCTCATAAGCCTATTTTTTCAAAATTGAAAATAGGCTAAAAATGAGATGGTGTGTGTCTGTCTTTCTGTCTGTCTGTCTGTCTGTGTGTTACTCAATAACGCAAGAACCACTGGTCCGATTTGAATGAAATTTTGCATGGATGTAGCTGATTTACCAGGTTTTCATATAGGATACTTTTGATTTCTCTATTTTGCACTATTAAAATATGGCGACCATATAAATGACGTCACTACACCCTTTGGTTTAAATATTTCATATTTCCATATCAAATAAAAAGGGAATGCTAAGAAATAGCAAACTTTTGATGGCATATACGAGCTTGAAAATTTAATTTCCTATCCGAAAGGTCCTTATCACTTTTCGTGTATCTCCAACGGTTAGCGAGTAAAACCCACTTTTGTGACGTCACTACACCCTTTGTTTTCAAAAATTCACATTCCCAGTTCAAATAAAAAGAGAACGCAAAAAATAGCAAACTTTTGATGGCATACACGAGCTTTAGCATTTAATTTTCTATCCAAAAAGTCCTTATCACTTTTCGTGTATATCCATCGGTAAGCGAGTAAAGCTTAAATTTGTGCAATAAAACACGGTCAACACCGAGCCATGCAGTATTTCTCTACATTATATAACAAGATGTTCGGGAAAGAACATATAGCCTACTTTCTCCGAAATGTATGGGTATAGTTATAACTCTCTGTCCTTATCATCTCCTAATTTCTTCCTATTTGAAGTGCAAATTGGCACACAGGATTTGAACAGTGGCGTTCAAACCATAGTTTATAATTTACCCCAGCATTTTGCAATTTCATCAGCAAACACTCCAAACACCGACTACTTACAATAATTGAAACGTCGTTGCTCTAATAAGGCCCATCTACAATGCGCAGTCGGCAGTCCGTAGTTGGTAGTCCTCGGTCGGCAGTCGCGATCGACTCCGTGTATACTATAGGCACCATACACAACATGAAGTTGCAGTTGGTAGCTGGCAGTTGGCAGTCGAGAATTTTATCCTTGACTGCCAACTACCCGACTGCAGCAATGTAATAGCCAATCAGAGCAGATCAGAAACTGACGTCACGTTGTTGTTCTGTGTCGTGTACGAATGATATAAAACTAAGTGAAGTAACTTCGCAACCCGTTAATTTATAGGCTAATCTTAAATACACGGTATAACAAAATAATCCATCTCCAAATCATCCATATTGCAAGTTTTGAGATTATCAACAACGCCTCTGTGCACAAGGAATAAACGAATGTTACTGTCTTATTACTCCTAGCAGTCGTTAAGACTGGGTTCACTAACTGGCCGGTATAGAGCGCTGCTCGAATCTATAGTTTCTGCATAGTACAACTGAAGGCTGGAAGAAAAGAGGAAAGGAAGATTGTAGTTTTACGTGACCGTGAATCTTGTGATTATGAGCCACGGGACCTCCTTTTTACGTGGAATCCGAACCACAGGACATGGCATTTCACTTCGAAAATCTCACATGCATTGACCGGGAATCGAACCCGGACCGCCTTGGTGAGAGGCATACAGCTAGACCGCTGAGCCACCACGCCCCCCGAAGGCTGGAAGATGTCACTCCAGTGGAGAATGTCGTTTTTTTTAATATATAATTTCCATTGCAAAAAGCACCATATAAAGCTTTATTTTATAACGTCTCAGTACTCAAGAAACAATAAATATAAAAACTAGTCGTGATATCTAGTTGTGAAATATCGAACAATATAATCCTAACAGAGCGAGTGCATTCTAGCGGCCAGAAGAAGAAACTTTTCAATAAAATCTGTTACCTTTTCGTCAGCTAGATGTCTCGATTAAATCTGCTGGCGAATTATGTTTTAATTAAGTATATGTTTTGCACCGTAATATGCACAATATAACGCTTAATTTTAAAACGTCTGAGTCATTACAAAGCAACAAATACGTAAAATGTCAAGCAAAAAACATATCTCTGATGGGGTTTGAACCATAGGCATATGAATGACAGACTAACGCTTTACCACTGAGCCATTTGTGCCAACGAACATTGATCCATATAAAATGACTTACATAGAACTTGTTAGCAAATAATGATTTATACTAAACGATTTCATCACTGAAGTATATTATTTATATATAAAGCATTTCATACAAAGTTTATTTATTTTGTTTCAGTACGCTATATTGCATGGAATACTCAAATTAGTGAAATATAAGTCAGGCACAAGATATCCGCTGCCATCTTGTCTTATTAATGAATCAGCTGAGCTTTTTAAAATCACGTCTGCACTATAGTATTACAAAATAAACTTTTAATTTCGTACGTGCCTCTTCCTTTAGAACAGTTGAAACGATTCTCGGCTCGAGAATCGGAACTGGTGGGTCCCATGATATGGATTATAAAGTTTGCATAATTCGCACGGCCGCCATCCTGAAATGGTATGGCGGACGACCTTGTAGTTTGGTCACAAGACGCATCCTATACGAAGGTATGTTGTTACCAAATTTGGTAGAGATTGGATGATTTGGTTAGTCGTTATTTGATTTTACGTTTTGAACGTTTGAGTGGCCGCCATTGAGTTTTAGTAAAGATGGCGGCGATATAAAACATGACACTGAGGTGTCCTTTGCTAGTGCTACCTTTGTACCAAATTTCGTTCAATTCGCATTCACCGTGTTCGAATTGATAGGGGGGGACAGACATTCAGAGTACACACACTCACACACACACACACAGACTCACACACACACATACACACACACAGACTCACACACACACATACACACACACAGACAGACACACTTTTTTCGCCCTGTGTTGATCTCATAAGTCTACTTTCATTTTTTGCAAAAATCGAAAGTAGGCTAAAAATGAAAGTTTATCTGTTTTCGTCTGAATTTCTACGGAAATTTGAGTTATTTGCGCGTTTCAGACTGTTTTATGATGGATGCGCGCGAAAATAATTTTTAGCCTATTTTCAATTTTGAAAAAATAGGCTTATGAGATCACCTTTTGTCCGTGTGTGTGCGTGCGCGTGTGTGTGTGTGTGTGTGTGTGTGATTCGTGTGTGTGTCCCCCCCCTAATAAAATCTAAACGGCTGGAGCGATTTCAATGAAACTCGGTAAGTTCATAGCACTATTCCGGGCGACCTCGACCGTGCCCTTCAAATTTTGTTACGACTCACCAATCGAACATGGCGGCTGTGCGAAATATTTCACCAGCATTCAATATCTCCGAAACGATTACCGATATTACCCTGATATCATGTATGGTGATAAAGGGAACAACTATAAGTTCACTTATGTGATCTTTGAAAACCTGGTAACTACAAAACCAACATGGCGGCCAAGCGAAGTTGCGACATTTAAATAGACGTTTCTCGCGATTTATCCAACCAAACGCTATGAAACTTGGTACAGTATATGTTTATATAAATTGTAATGCACCGACACATAACTTCGTTCATTTATTTACATAACCACAAGATGGCGGATGTGCGAAATATTTCACCGGCATTCTGTATCTCTGAAACTATTAGCGCTATCTCCCTGAAGTTTTGTACGGAGATAAAGGGCACTACTGGAAGTCCATTTATACGACTTGAAAAAACCGGTTATATACAAAACAAACATGGCGGCCAAGCGAATTAGAAAATTTGAAATAGACGTTTCTCGCGATTTAATGCTCCAAACGCACTGAAATCTGGTACAGGAAATATTTATACACATTGTAATGCACTGGTATCTAATTTAGTTCAATTGTTTACATAACCTCAAGATGGCGGCTGTGCGAATTTTAAAATTAAGTTTTTATTTCTTGTGATGTAGTCATGTGATCGAAGTGAAAGTTTGAATAATGAACCTACCCAATAATTTTCCTATAATGGTACATGACTCTATGGCCTATACATTTAACAATCCAACATGGCGACCATCCGAAATATTTAGACGGCTCTCAATATCTACGAATCTATTGTAGCAATCAAACTGAATTTTTTATTGTTCATAGGGGCTATGAACTCAAGTTCACTTATAGGACTTTAAATAACCTGGTGATCACAAATCCAACATGGCGGCGACGCGAAGTATAAATAATCACATGGACGTTTATCGCAATATAACCATCCGAGAGCAGTGAAACTTGGTACAGTTAATCCTTATACGAATGGTATTCCACTAGCATCTAATTTATTTCAATTGTTTCCATAACCTAAAGATGGCAGCTGTGCGAAATTTTAAAATCTCCTTGTAACTTCTAGTGTCCTAATTATGCGATTGAAGTTTGAATACTACACGTACACAATAATCTGCATGTAACAGTACATAACTCTAGGACCTACATATATAAAATCCAACATGGCGACCATCCGAATTATTTAGTCGGTTCTCAATATCTACGAATCTATTACAGCAATCACACTGAAATTGTGTATGTTGATAGTTGCAATAAGTGGGCTATATGAAAATAGGCTGTATAGTTCTTCACGGAACTACTTGTTTGGTCTGTGTCTGTTTGTTTGTTTGTTTGTTTGTCTGTGGACAAGTTTGTTCCCTTATAACTCGAGAACGGCTGGGTGTATCAACGTACAATTTGGTACAGTTATCCATCAGGGGCACGGCAATAATCATTGATGTAACTCTTCTCTGTACCTCTCATAAAAGGCGGACTACCCCCTTTAAGTACATGCTGAAATAGGAGTAAAAGGACGAGACAAAGCGCATTTTCAGCCCCTCATTGTGAGGGACAATACCACATTTTAAGGCCCTAAAACCAACCGTTTTTGAGATATTCCCAGAAAACTAATTTAATTTAATAAACTAATGAACGAATGCAAGCCGGTACCATGACAACAGATTCTCAGAGGTCCATCTATTGCTGTAAGACGCAATGCAATTCCATTAATTACATTAGTGTGAAAGTTTGCAAACGGCTATAAGGTTATCAAGAAACCAAATTAAGCTGTAAAATTCATCAATACATATAATGCGCTTAAGGGGGACAAGGGGTACTCGAGAAATTTTTCACGCGATTTACACCTCCGTGTGGTACGGCAGGTATATTGTTTTCCTATCCCTATATTATATTATTATTAGTAGTATTACATTATGGCGTACAACGACGAAACAAAGCCCCTCGGTGTCAGAAACAAAACTCGGGGGCCCTAAAGGGTCCTCGAAAACTACATTATAAGGCTCTAAAACCAACAGTTTCTGAAATATTCCCAGAAAACTAATTTAATTGAATTTAAAATACTAATGAAGGAATGCAAATCGGTAACCATGACAACATTATCTCAAAGGGTGGCATCCAACTTTCCATCTGTTTCTGTAAGAAGCAATGTCACTCCATTTATTACATTTCTGTGAAAGTTTGCAAATGGGTATAAGGTTATCACGGAACCCACGTAGGCTGTATAATTCATCAATGCAATTAAGGGGGTCAAGGGGTAACCTTGATTTTTTTCTTGCAATTTTTACGTGCGACATATAGTAGGGAGGAGAAGGTCTATTATATCTCCAAACAGCAACATTATTTTCAAAAAGTCCTGAATTGAATCAGCATTTTTTGCGGCTTTTAGGAATTTGGGCCATTTGAGGCTAAAGAACTTGCATTTTCATGCACCACATGCCTTTATAATTTATGAAAGAGGTCTTCCTGTGCATGGGGACCTAACACAACGTAGAGGGTCAGTTTTTATGTGACATGTATTGCGTTTCGTCCACAAGGCTTTCAATTCTATTTCACGTCAGGAAGTACACGTTAGGTGAATTTAGTTTGAGAGCACATTTTCACTAATCTTTTTTTTTGTCGACTTACGGGTTCAACGCAAGGATGATTTTGTTTCATACTGTGTGGTAGATATACCCATATTTGGATATCTGGGTGATATGTTGTAGACAATAGAATTGTCTGTCTGTCTTTCTGTGTATCTTTATTTTCGCCTATAACTCGTGTTCGGATGCTTGGTGCATTGTAAAATTAGGTATGGTAACTATGAGAGTCGATACACCAATCATTTATAAAACTCTTCACCGTACTTTTCATACAGTAGAAGAGTGGGTATAGGAAAAACTTCTCAAAATACATGCTAAAATAGGCGAAATATAAAAATTATCCTAGAAATACGACCAAAGCATATGTTGCGCTTCTCAATGTGAAACACATAAATTCGCGAGTCTATAAAAGGTCTCCGAAAACCATATTTTAAGGCCCTTAAATTAACAGTGTGTGTGTTATTCCCTGAAAACTAACTTCGTTCTGATAATCTTAAGAATGAATGACAAACCGCTAACCATTGCTACAGTAGCTCAATTGATAATGTCTGGTGTTAACACCAAACACCGTTCGAAGTACGGGTACTTCTGCTGGTAGTATATGAATACGTTTCACCAGACTAACATGCCAGACGTGCGAAAGTCTATAGATATGGGTCTTACAACCAGGTAATTCATTGTACTAGCCTACCTTCAATAACAGCTTATTATCAAGATACAATAACCTCAGAACAATGCCATTCAATTTCAACTCCGATGCAAATATAACCTGCTTCACACAAGCGAGCACATAGGCCCTTGCATTTGTTCAAGTGATACTTATAATTCAAGGAATCATTCATATATCAACATGGGATGTTTAAGTCCTTATGAGGTATATAGGCTAAATATTTTTAAAGCTATTCCAACAATTACAACGGGAATAAGCCAGCAAATAAGGTCTTGACTTTGGAAGATATCGAAGGTAGTGGCTTCAAACCCGGCCAAAGTTGTCGGATTTTTAAGAGCGTTAAAAATCCTTCATTATGCCTTCCATCAGAGGGGAAGTAAAGCCGGCGGTCCCATTTCATAGACTTATGGCTAAATTTCTAGGTTAGATTTCGTTGGAACGCTCTATTAAAGTTCCAACGGTCACCACTAGGTATCATTGACATTTGGCAGTGAAAGTTGGAACTGCTTAACGTCTTCAATTGTACGGAAGCGCTGCCATACTGTTCCCCGAGGGCAACCCGTTAATGCGGCGTACTATTGTTTGTTTCTGCAAGACCATCTTCGAGGAGCTCTGAGAAGGAAACGGCGCCACCACATGGTTACACCGCCCATCGTTCTGCATGACAATGCTAGGGCACACACAGCAGGCGTTGTGTCGGCATTGTTGGATCGCTGGGGCTGGGAGGTCCTCTATCACCCCCATATTCTCCCGACATCAGTCCCTGCGACTATGATCTCATCCCGAAGATGAAGATGACAATGCGCGGGGAGCAGGCTGCCGAGCCCTCTCTTCGCACCATCAATAGATTGGGCAGTGCCAACGGGATCCCCACGACTTCCGCATCGCAGGGAACACGTTGTACGCAACGGTGGGGACTACATCGAGGGCCTGTGAAACTTGGAACCATCTAAGTGAGTTAGTAATCCAGTTATAACCAAGGTGCCAAAACTAAAAAAACAACCTATGTATTAAACGTGATTAATGTTGAACGTTGAAGAAGATATCATTGAATATCGAAACAAGTTTGTTGAACAATAATCTTCATATATTTTAATATTGACAAGATGAAATAAATAACATAAATCTTTAAGTAACACTTATTTATTTCTTCAGCTATACTCACTTTGGCTCCCTAGTCAGTGGCATCGATACCACCAGTTCTGAGTTCTGAGTTGGCAAGCGAGAGGCTCTCGAGTGCAAACCAGGTCTGGACTGCAGATAGACTAAGGAGCAAAACAGAATTGTTATGTTTTCTGTAACAGAGTGACGGGACTTGTTGCATGCTGAAGAAAGAGCTTTAACGAGAAAATCGGATTTGTAGAGTAGATCCGGATTGAAGGCAAGCGTTTGTCCGATGCATCAATAGATTTATTTCTGTCGTGCAGTCAGTATCAATTGAGCGTAGTGCTCACCCAATCATGCAGGTTAACAGCATCGCCGGAATATGGTAGGACCAGCACGTACGCTCACAGCCAGTGAGCACGGAACGTGGCGCAATCTGGCGTCAATTGTGCGGAAAGAAAGAGGAGCGACAGCCATTTTATTTCAGGTTGTTAAAGTTGCACCGTTACACTCAATCATTTGACAGTTTCATTTAACTTGGCCAGAATCAACTTGTGTCACAAGTATTTATGTAGCCGTAGAAACGCTGCTAGTTTTACAGCAACTCTTCGGCCCGTCAACAACAATTTGTCCAATGACTATGTATCTATAATATGATTTAATAAGTAAAACTACATGTATTAGTTATAATCACTATTAATAATGGGGCAATTTATGATTACGAATTCCGACCACAGAAATTAATATTTGTACATACACTTCAAACTCTATCCCAGTGAGGATCTGATGATGACCACTTGTCGGTCAAAACGCGTAATCCTAAATTGTTCCATTATTAATAGTTACATTTTCAGGAATGTTTCTATATTTATTTATTTCTTATTTTATACTAGACTAGCAGAAGTACCCATTCTTCGAACGGTCTTCGGTATTAATAACCAGACGTAATCAATTGAGCTACTCTTGCAATAGTTAGGGGCTTGGAACCTGTTTGTCGACAAAGAAAAATTACTAGTTGAAATATGCTCTGAAACTAAATTTACCTAACGAGTACTTCCTGACGTGAAAATAAAATTGAAAACCTCGTAGACGAAACGCAATACACGTCACATAAAAAGTGACCCTCACTGTTGTATCATGTCCGCATCCAGAGGAAGACCCCTTTGATAAATTATAAAGGCTTGTGGTACATAAGAATTCAGATTTTTTAGCCTCCAATGGCCCAAATTCCTAAAAGCAAAAATATGAAATAAAATAAAACTATTTTAATTCAGGAATTTTTGAAAATGATGTTGCTGTTTGAAGATATAATAGACCTTCTGTAAGACACATCGCACGTTTAAGTCTTGTGAAAAAAATCTAGAGTACCCCTTCACCCCATTAAGCGCATTAATGAATTTTACAGTATTGTTGGTTCCGTGATAACCTTATAGCCATTTCAAACTTTCACAGGAATTTAATACATGGAGTGGCATTGCTTCTTGCAGAAATAGATAGAAAGTTGGATGTAACTTTTTGAAACACTGTTGTCATGGTTACTGGCTTGCATTCCTACATTAGTTTATTAAATGAAATTAGTTTTCTGGGAATATCTCAGAAACTCTTGGTTTTTTTAGAGCCTTAAATGTAGTTTTCGGGGACCCTTTACAGCTGTTTATGGGCCCCGAGGTTGTTTTTTCTGACACCAAGGGGCTGAAAATAAGCTTTGTCTCGTCGTTGTAGGCCGTAGTATAATAACAATAATTATAATAATACTATAATAATAATAATAATATCGTATGGCCTCGGGTGCCTGGTGCAAGCTTTGTTAATTGACACCCAGAGTGTAGCTTGCATGTCGAATTTCGTCGTTCCTTTGAACGCTATGAAAGTCAAGGAGGTTAGATATCTAAACTCCTTGACACTACAGCGCTTTTAAGTAGAGAATGGAGGAACTTTGTGTTGGCGGAAACTCCCGAGATTAATTTTGCCATTGAACACGGCCTACTGAATTCAAATGGGTTCTTTAACATGCCAACAACGTATGACATGAGTATCGTGATATTTGTCGCCTTCAAAAATCACTTACCATGGCCAGGGTCGAACCTGCAATCTTGGGGTTGGTAGTCCGACACTATAACAACTCACCCACCGTGGCAAGCAAATAATACTATAAAAATATAGGGATAGGTATATAATAGACCTTCCGTACCACATCAGCACGTGTAAATCGCGTGAAAATATTTTAGAGTATCCCTTGACCCCCTTAAGCGCATTATATGTATTGATGAATTTTACAGCTTAATTTGGTTCCGTAATAACGTTATAGCCGCTTGCAAACTATCTCAGTAATGTAATAAATGGAATTGTATTGCGTCTTACTGCATGGACCTGTGAGTTTCTGTTGCCATGGTTACCAGCTTGCTTTCTTTCATTATTGTATTAAATGAAATTAATTTTCTGGGAATATATCAAAAACTGTTGGTTTTAGGGACTTAAAATGTGGTTTTCGGGGTCCCTTTGGGGCCCCCGAGTTTCGTTTCTCACATTGAGGGGCTGAAAAAGAGCTTTGTCTCGCCCTTTTACGCCTATTTCAGCAGTTTTTTTTTAAGGGGTAGGCCCCCTTTCATGAGAGGTACAGAGAAGAGTTACATCAATGATTAGTGTCGTGCCTCTGAAGGAGATCTGTACCAAATTTTACGTTAATCCACCCAGCCGTTCTCGAGTTATAAGGGAACAACATTGTCCACAGACAGACAGACAGACAAACAGACATACGGACAGACAACAAATTTATTTTCGTGCGCATCCGTCATAAAACAGTCTGAAACGCGCAAATAACGCGAATTTCCGTAGAAATTCAGAAAAAACAGACAAACTTTTATTTTTATATATATCGAGATTGTACCCCCCACCCCCACCCCCCACCCAGCCATTGGGTAAATTTATGCTGACCGACTGAAGAGTTACAACTGACAGTTTGTAGAGGCATCACTGGAAAATTCACTTCACATCGTTACACTTGCATTAGACACTTGACGATCTCATTAGGCCTGGTTTTCTCGGTTTTACTATCGACTAGTGTCCTGGGGGTCAAAATAAACGTGTGTCACGCCCGTACGAATACTGTTGACCAGTGTTCTACCCATAGCCCTTGTGCGTTTGAAAACTGGTGGCTACATGTGGTCGACGTTACAATCTTGACTGCTGCCCCAGAGGTACGGGATCGATTCCCGGCTCTGCCAAAAAATGTAATTCTGGTCTGAGGCAAAACTGGGAAGAGGTGGATTCATTCCCCACTTCAGACATCCTGGAAGTGGTTTTCCGTGGTTTCCCACTTCTACTCCAGACAAATGTCGGGATGGTCCTAAACTTAAGGCCACGGCCACCCCTTCCCATTCCTCACGTGAATTACAAATGCACTTATACAGCCATCATCGTGACCAAGGATTTCAGGTAAATTACACACACAACTACAGTACACTGGACTAAATGACCACGATGTCCAACTCGCTCAAATGAAACAACAATAACACCAACTCTAATCTCTTCTCAAAATTAACAGAATGAAAAAATCCAAAGACAGTGTGATTGCTATTTTTACTTGTGCAAGAGTTAGAGAATATTTCAATGTCTCAAATTTTAAAAATAAACAGTGATTAAAGAACAAACATCGTCGGTGTCTTCCTTCCCTTCAACTCCTGTACAACTGTTTCAATGCCCGACTTATTCCCTGATCCACTGGACATAGCCCCGGCCTTCTTGTTTTCATTATAATCTTGAACGTAACTCGTTCTTTTCAAAACCACCTTATGTATTGTTTTGGAACAGAAAAGAGTCACTCATTCAAATAAAAACAAATTAGAAAACGGATCATTCCCTGCACAGTTCATACATTAAATGGGCACTAGTAATCATCAACTCCATACCCATTTTGCGAATCAAAAGAATTCTGTAGTTCACCCCGGTGTGTAGCACAAGTCGTCAACTTATGTACTGTACGGCACACCGGAGCGAAACGCTGGCTGGCAACATGATGAAAAGTCAAAGTAAATCTTTAAATTAATTTTCTCATTCAGTGTATATAGTTGAAAGCACTGATTGTTAAAAGAAAAAACTGCTACACATAGGTAATTTCTCCTAATCAATAAGTCTCGTGCTTCACCTGAATAATGTACTAGTCATATGGGTATTGTCTCTTGAATTCATGGCACGACAACAACGTAATATGAAACAGCTTGTCATACTACAAGTACATCTGAGGTGAATAGAAACAGCGCTCTCCTTAGGCGAGTCTATATGATGAGCAATGGCAATATCTTCTGCTTAATAATCCCTATTAAGGTCTCAGTACACAATGGGAGCGTGATGGCGCAGTGGCTTGGCTGCTCGTCTTTCATCCGGACGGCCGGAGTTCGAATCCCGGTGACAGCGGGGTAGAATTTCCGCCTGAAAAATCACGTGGCGTCAGGAAGGGCATACGGTCTTAAATCCCCAGCCAAACCCAAAATGAGCCTGGTTGGCTCCGACGACCCCAATTAATTGGGAAAAGTCGAAGAAAGAAGAAGGTCTCAGTACACAATGAGTACTGGACGAAGAAATTAGAACACAGACAGTGTCGAATTAGTTATCAGATTTGTATGGTTAGATGGAATTATTGGTCCTGGTGTCAGTATATATGAACCATTAGCATACATCTCTATGACTGATTGCTCACCAGCATAATCAAGGGATAAAGACACCCTCCTCATTTAGACTAGTTAGAGGTCCGAGGTTTCAATCTGGACGGTGACAAAGGTCATCCTGAGAGGGCTCTACCCCTGGTTTTACCACGCTCGCACTAGGCAAATGTGGTAATGGAGCCTTATTTTAATTCCCGGGATACCAATTCCAGCCCAAATAATAAGTCGCGCGCACTGCTGTAGAAATCAGAATAGAACAGGTTATCAGAAAAATTCAACGCACTCCTAAGAACACGGGGTGAGTGACCTCGAGTTTTCAAGACCCTAATGAAATCAACAACTTCAACTGATTAAAATTTGACAAAATTCAGGCATATTTAAGACAAATGCAAGAAGAAACAAAACTATAGGCCAGGGGTGCCCAACCTTTTTTTTTACACTAAGGGCCACATTGTAAATAATTGGGGGACCTTGCGGGCCAATAACACTCTGGGGGGTTTAGGGGGTATGGATTTTTTCAAAGAATATACGTGCAATATGGTGAGCTTTGGCTGTCTGAGCTTAGTGTTCTTAGTATTGTTACCGTTTTCTATATTTATTTATAGTGGATAGAAGAATCAAACACTAAACAAAACTAAATATTTTTAATAAATCCCTTTAAAATAGAAGTACGATGATATTCATCACACTAATACAGCATGAATGACAAAGAGTGAATATTTATGTTCATTTGACACAATTATTAATCAAATTATGAAAGAAAGTTCATGATAATTTAGTTTAGTGCGACGACTGAAAAAGCTTTGTACCGGTACTTACAATTTCTCTCCACTTAGGATCGAACCTACAATAGTCGTACCAGTCATTAATAAGGATGTTAAGTAATAATTTTTTAATATCGTATGGCCTCGGGTGCCTGGTGCAAGCTTTGCTATTTGACACCCAGAGGGTAGCTTGCATGTCGAATTTCGTAGTTCCTTGACTATGAAAGTCAAGGAGGTTAGATGTTAAATATCTAATCTCCTTGAACACAACAGCGCTTTCTAGTAGAGAGATGAGGAACTTTGTGCTGGCGGAAACTCCCTAGATTAATTTTGCCATTATGAACTCGGCCTACTGAATTAAAATGGGATCTTTGACTTGCCAACAACGTATGACATGCGTATCGTATTTTTGCCGCCTTTCAAAATTCACTTACCACGGTCAGGGGCGAACCTGCAATCTTGCGGTTAGTAAACCGACACGCTATCCACTCACCCACCGCGGCAAGCTGGATTTGAAGTGCTCATCAGTGAGTCAATAACCTTGGGTAGGGGTGCGCGTGCACTGTTTTGTCCAGTTGGCTTTAGTTATTTCAAAGATTTGGCAACAACGCGCGGACGCGGAGCGGCGGGCCAGACAAAATAGTCTCGCGGCCCGTATCCGGCCCGTGGGCCGTAGGTTGGGCATTCCTGTTATAGGCTATCATCGCACTGTCGGACACTGGTCTGAGGGCCTCATACGGCTTCACTCAGCCGTATGAGGCAAAAATGAGAGAAGGCAGGTTTGATTACTACCTCAGCCATCCTGGAAGTGCTTTTTATGAATTCCCACTTACCTCCAGGCAAGTTCTTAACTTAAGGCCACGGCCGCTGCCTACCCAATTCCTACCTCAATTACTAACACACACATTAGTACAGCCATCGCAATCGCACAGGTCATCAGACCGATTCCACACACACTAAGTACAAGGGGCTACTTTACTACGATGTCACAAAGCCCCTAAATGAATAAGTTAGTTAGTTATTGTTGTTTTAAGGGGAGAAACTACGAGGTCATCTGCCCCCTCCCTAAATGAATAAACTACATAATTTCATGTGAACGGATGGTGATTGCTCTGAAATAGTTAACTCTACGGATAGCAAGGGTCTCTCGGTTTCTGAGGCAGTGCCGACAGAGGGTATTGTCCTGGGACCTAGAGCAAACCACACAAACGTTCGGACATCTTGATGGCTCTCTCCGTTCCTCACAGAGTAACCCTCAGGGGTCTCTCGGGAGGAATTAAAATAAGAGATGCCAGAAGTGGAGGGACTGGGCATTAAAATGTTAAAGTATTGTTTCTTTAGGACTGCAGCACAGAACGCGTCACATTGTTATAAATTATGAAGATGTTCAGAAACCAAATTGTACTATCCAGCTATCCAGCGAGGTTGTTCACTCAACCGTTGTGTACAATGCAGGACAACTGCAGAATATATAGTGCAAATAAACGATTTTTATGTTAGTATGAATCAGGGTTGCATAAGTAATCTTCTAAATGTACGTAATAGCTACCTTTAATAAACAATAATAACCCTTGGCACTACTGCCCATGAGGGCCTAGGCCTACCAAGCGACCGCTGGACAGCCATTAGGCCTGCAGATATTGGGGTGACGCGTGGTTAGCGCATCGGGTCTCCTCGGTCGTTAATCTCGGTTTTCGTGACCGGAGTGCTGCCTCACTGTCAGACAGCTACTCAATTGTGCTCACGGGGCTGAGTGCACCCCGTTCCAGCCCTCACGTCAGTTTCTAAAATCCCTGATGAAGCCGGGAATCGAACCTGGAGCCTCCGGGTGAGAGGCAGACTCGCTACCCCAACACCAAAGGTACGTAATAGCTACCGTTACTTACCATACACAGTAATAAATGTACAGTTACTTGGAGCAAAACAACTAAATAACCTATTTTCATTTATCCTACTGGTCTTTCATTGGAACGTTCTCCGCCTCTTAGCCTATTTTCATCATATAAAATATAGACATATAAGATCGCCTTTTGTCCGTCTGTGTTTGTGATCTGTATGTGTGTCCCCCCATCTCAGAAATAAAATCTAAACTGCTGGAGCGATTTAAATGAAACACGGTAAGATCATACTACTATCACTTCCGACCACAAAGGTAGCTTTAAATTTGAATACATCTTACCAATCCAACATGACGGCAACGCGAAATATTTCACCTGCATTCTTCGAAACTATCATCGATATCACCCAAAAATTCTGTGTCATAGAGAATACTTCGGTAAGTTCACGTATGTGAACCTCTAAAGTGTAAAAGGTATATGCTAGCCAAGCGAAGTTAAAATGTTTCAATGGAATTTTCTCGTGACAAAAATCTACCGAGTGCAGTGAAAATTAACTACCTTTTGGTCTTTAGAAGATTTAATCTACTGACATCTAATTTTATTCAATAGTTCCCATAAATCAATACGGTGGCTGTGCGAAAATTTTAAATTAAGTTCTTTTTGTCATGTGATCGAAGGGAACCAACGCAATAATCTTCATCTACTGGTACATAATTTATGGAATGCGTGAACAACAATCAAACATAGCAATCATCCGAAATATATCACCGGTTCTCAAAATCTAGGAATCTATTACAGCTCTTATGTGGAAATTTCGTATGTTGATAGAGGCAAATAAAATACGTTCACCTATGGGACTTTCCATAACCTGGTGAACACAAAACCAACATGGTGGCGACGCGAAATTTAAATATTTAATAGGACTTTTCTCGTGACTTAATCATTTAACCGCTGTAAAACTTGACGCAGTGTATCTTCACACAATATACCTACGTCTACAGTAATGCAACTCATTTTTATGGGAACTTAAATATGGCGGAATTACTTTTTTTAATCATTGTTTTTATTTCTCGTGTTCTAAACAACGATATAAATGTTGATTGGTTCATATGAACCACCATTAAAATATCCATCTGCTGGCATATACAGTAGTTCTATAGTTTATTATATAAAACAATCAACATGGCATCCATGCGATATATTTAACCAGTTGACAATATCTCCGAAACCATTTAAGCAATCGAGCTGAAATGTTGTATGGTGATGGAGGACTATTACGTAAGTACAGATATTTGACTTCTAAAATCTTGAGAAACATTGAAACAAAATGGCGGCTAAATGATTTTCAAATATTTTGATGGCTTTTCTTGCGATCTAATCACCCGAAAGCAATGAAACTCAGCACATTTTTCTGAACTCAGTATAGAATCATCTCAATTATTGTTTTCAAAATTTCCAGATGATATCGGTTCAAAATTTTGAAACATCTTTCTAATTCTCATATCCTATTGAAGCAACTAAAGAAAGATTCGTATGATGGGCTATTATGATAATCAATATCTTACAACACTAAACTTTGTAGCTTACTTTTCTTAAACCATAGATGCCGTGCGTTTGACTGTTCTTAAAATAAACCCCCGTGGATAGTTAATGAAAGATGCCATCTTGCGAGAGGAGCCTTAAACACCGATGCTGAAAATTATACATTCTAGCTCATAATATTTTCAAGCAGTGTGTGTAATTGCACTAAGAAGACAGCACTGAAAAAGGTCATCTATTTGGATGAAGGAGTATTACAGAGTAATCTACCGGATCTCAATTAGATATCCGTAATTGGTGAAGACATAGGTCGTGAATCAAAAGCTATTTAGCACATTACTTGGAAAATACTTTAAAAAGATAGAACAGATTTAATGGAAAGGACCAGTAGGATATGAGAAATTAGGCTGTTTAGTTCCTCACGGAACTACTTTTTTTCTTTTCTTTTTGCCTTTATAGGGATTTATCGTAGACAATATTGTTACATTCGTAGAAAGTAATTCATGCAAAACTATATTGTGTGTAAAATGATTTAAATTTTGGATTACCCTCAGGATTAAATTTAGAATCCCCTGCATTTTGGAGTGGTATATTTTCCATTTGTAGCACACTGCTCTACGTCTAAATAGAGCTCATTGGGGAAATTCTTTAAAAAAAAAAAAAAAAAGAAACCCTTCAAAGGAAATAATTCTCTCATTATTAATTAATTATTCTTTGGAATTTGAACTGCCTGTTGTCTTTAACCGTATATTAGAGGCTTGCACACCTTCATTATTGTCCCCTTGTACAATACACATGTCTGTAAATAAAACCTCTACAATTGTAGCCACCGGAGAGGCCTGGTGGAGATATTTTGAGATGACGCCCAGAGGTGGCCTGCGAGTCTTGATGACGATGGAATGAGTGAAGATGTCACAAACACCCAAGATGGAGGGATACACCACAAGAAGTTTTAACTGCACAAATTCCCCAGAAAGCGAACCTGTGTCCTTTCGAAGCAAAGACAAGAATCCGATCCATTTAGCCCTGAAGCCGGACAGTATCTTCATCCGTGGTGAGTTATTATTTATGAATAGTTCAGCTCGTTGTGTAGTGACTAGCATTATTGGCTATCACCACAGATGTCTGGGTTCGATTCCCGACTATACCAAGAAATGTCCTTCTGGTCTGAAGCCTCGAACGGGGTGCACTCAACCTCGTAAAGCAGAACTGAGGAGAGGCTGGTTTGACCCCTACCTCAGCCATCCTGGAAGTGGTTTTCCGTCGTTTCCAAGCTCTACTCAAGGGGAATTCTGGGATAGTTCCTAACTTAGGGTCACGGCCGCCTTCTTCCCAATCCTCATCAGAATTATTGTAGGACACAAAAATACTTACACTACGACAGACACCTCAAGAATGCAGGTTATCAGACAAATTCAACACACACCAATGTACACGGAGGTGGTACATGGCCACGACGTCCCAAAGCCATTAACAGAATCAAGAACTAATTATGAAGAATGCTTCATCGTCGTGTCAGTAGATTTGGTGACATATTAAAGATTCCCTGTAAAGGCCAAATTCCGTCATCCCGATGGGACATCTGAAAGTCACGGAGTCAAAAGGGATGTTAAACAAATTTAATTAACTTATAATATTTTGTTCATTCGTTCCTATGAATCAAAGTGCATTGTCCTTATTACTACAACATACAATTCCCAGTTATGAATATCCTGCATTTCTGATTTAGAGCGAACTGGTCTTCCAATTATGTTATTGAAATGGCAAGGGAACTTCTCCCCTTCCTCCGAACTTGATATCTGTTAAGGGGTTTATTATTATTGTTTCGTTTGAGGTGCTTGGACATCGTGGTCATACAACCCCGTGTACTTGGGTTTTTGTTGAAATTGACTGATATTATTTGTTACTGTGGTGGCTGTATTAGTGTGGGCATTTGCAATTGTAATTCAGGTGAGTATTAGGAAGGAGATGGCCGTGGCATTTGCCTCGAGTAGAAGTGGGAAACCACGGAAAACCACTTCTAGGACGGATGATGTGGGAATGGATCGCATCTCTTCTCTGTTTTGGCTCACGAGGCTGGGTGTACCAGCTGTCGGACTAGAGTTAAATTGTTTGCCAGAGGCCGGAATATATATATTGGCAGTCGTTTCATTCCACCGCATGGCAATTGCTCCTGCAGTGGTGGGTCCTCTTAGACAGTGTCGCCGTCACTTTGGGCAAGAGGTGTGTAGGGTTTAGGAAAGGAGAGAATATTTTGGTGAGGGGAAAATGTTGTTTATGGAATTTGAGGTAGTAAAGGGAGGTTGTTTGTAGGGGCATGTGAAGGTATTTGGTGATGAGGTGCTGGGAGATTTATCGCTTATGGGGGGGATAACATTTAGGGGGTTGAACAGGTGGTGGGGGGTGGGGGTTAGGGTTAAAGAAGGGAGGGGAGGGTGACTGCTTACTTAAATTTGATGTTCAGGGAATGACCTGTTTTTAGCCTACTTTTTACATTTTGCAAAAATGAGGAAAATGTAGACATGAGATCGGGCAAATGTGTGTCTGTCTGTCTGTCTGTCTGTCTGTATGTCTGTCTGGCAGTGTGTGTGTGTCCCCCTATCAACTCCTAAACGGCTGCAGCAATCGAAACAAAATTTGGTAGGAGTAAAGATATATACCTGAATATCTCACGTCCATATTTGAAAATTATGTCAGTGTTACCAACTGCTGAAAAATCGCAATTGAAATTTGAGCTCCATGTTGGATATCTTGGAAGGTATGAATGGGAGCTCTTTCAAAATTGGCACACGTATAGATAATAATATTGCAGTTTAATTTCCAGGAGGCCTACATAGCAGTGTTGCCAAAAAGATTATAAGTCTGCTGATAGGTCCAAATTTTAAATGCATGTAACTTTAACATTATCAATTAGATTTCAACCAAATTTCGTATGTGCTATGTGTACATAAACAGATATGACTGGCTGTATTCTTAAGAGCCACCAGGGCTGCCGACTGTTAATAAATGCTCTCAATTCTTTTAAATCTAAATACCCATATATCAGAAAGTATGCAAGCCAATAGCTCTAAACTTTGCACACGTATAGTACCTGGCATTCTAGATTAATTTGGAGTAACTTATATACGTCAGTGCTGCCAACATGATTCTAAGCCTGCCGATATGTCCAATTTTAAAATGCATGTAAATTCTATACTAACTAATGGATTTCATTCAAAATTGACACACCATAAGATCATATTATTTCAGATTATTTCTAACCAATACATGTAAGTCATTGTTGCCAACATGATTTTACGCGCGCTGTTAGATCCATTGTTTAACTGCATGGAACGTCCATGCTATCCGTTGGACTTCAACCAAATTTTGTATTCTGTACCTTAAGAGATGGAACTAATAATATATTCAGTCACCAGGGCTGCCAACTGTAGTTCTCTATTAGGCTACATTATGCCAGGTATACAGTATTTCAAACTAATTAGAAATTTCGATATTACCAACTTAATTCCGTTATTAATCTAGAAAGATCCATATAGATTAATCATTAGCATGAATCTTACATTTTAAGAAAAGTAGGCTCTTTAGTTCGTCACGGAACTTCTTGTTTTATATTAAGGCGACAACAGGAGAATGAATGCGATGAAAATTGATTATGTTATTTTGGGGGAATGAACGTGATGAAAACTGATGTTAAGGGAGATTGTATTTAGTGAGAAAGTGAGGAGCGTGGTGAAGCTGTGTTGCTGAAATGTAAGGGAGGAGGGGGAGCCGGGAATCGAGCTAGGACCTCCAGTGCATCTAAGAATGCTAGTTGCTACACAATGAGGGTCTAGTTCATTATTAATACAATTATTACAGTTTTTATTATTAGACCTGTTGATAAACATTGTTATACTGCTCTGTGATATTTTGATTATTACCAATAATCGTTCATTTTAAAACAATTGCTATTCCCTCCATACGAGTCATTGAGTAACTAAAAGGCGCTTTGCAAGGAGTTTGAACTCTTCTGCCATCTACTGGCCCACGATAGCAAACTGAGGAACCAATCGACTGTAGTTTGTACTTACGAGAGCAGCAATCGATACATTGCCGCTATCTGCATCGCCCAGGAGCTGCTGCGCTCTTCAGGCCTACAGTTGAACTCTTTGCTGCCCGTATGCTTCCCTGGTTCTGGCATAGAGAGCACTGCTATCCATTCTGCCTAACCATCTAGTATATATAGCTCTTCTCACGTGCAGCAATGATAAGATAATAATTTTAATAATGAATGAAAATCCACAGCCTGCTTCCAGTCTCCGACCGGGTCAGGAATGGAATGAATGAAGCCCCCATCTAGCGGCGAGGATATGAACTGTGCCGGCTGCCGAGGCCTGACGCACTCCTCTGGGGCAATGATTAAATGAATGACAGATGAAATGAAATGATAGTGGAGAGTGTTGCTGGAATGAAATTTTGACAGGGAAAACCGGAGTACCCGGAGAAAAACCTGTCCGCCTCCGTTTTGTCCAGCACAGATCTCACATGGAGTGATCGGGATTTGAACCACGGACTCAGCGGTGAGAGGCCGGCGTGCTGCCGCCTAAGCCACGGAGGCTAATTTTAATAATAATAATATTAATTACTAGCAGTAGTGCCCGGCTTCGCCCGGTGGATTTATTTGTTTTACAGAACTGGATCGGAATAAATGAAAGTAAATTTGAAAGCACCAACGCTTATTGCAGCTGATAACCTCAGTGTACTGCACCAACACCATCGCCCTTATACAGGGGCATTGTCTTGATGATAATTGTTTAAAGGGGGCAAATATATATTTCTGCACTAATTACTCCACGTGACTGCGATTTATAAGCAGCTCGCAATTCTGCACCAGAACATTGGTAGGGGCGACGTGATGCGGCCCGCATTACATGGCAACAATATACGAGGCACGTCCAGAAAGTAAGTTCCGTTTGGTATTAAAATTAAATTGTGTACAGATACAGAAAAATTATTTATTGCACAACATTCTACACCACTTAAACTACTTTTACACATAACTGCCGAACTTTTGCAGGCATTTGTCATAGCGTGGCACAAGTTTTTGGATACCTTCTTCATAGAAGTTTGCCGCCGACTCGTTAACGAGAGTGAAGACTCCCCTGTAAGATATCCTACTGTTTGGCCACTACTGTTAGGCAAATTGCGTGCTTACCAGGAGAACTGCGTATGTTTAGGAGTTCTCCTGAACCCATACGCAATTTGCCTAACAGTTGTGGCCAAACGGTAGGATATCTTACAGGGGAGTCTTCACTCTCGTTTACGGGTCGGCGGCAAACTTCTATGAAGAAGGTATCCAAAAACTTGTGCCACGCTATGACAAATGCCTGCAAAAGTTCGGCAGTTATGTGGAAAAGTAGTTTAAGAGGTGTAGAATGTTGTGCAATAAATAATTTTTCTGTATCTGTACACAATTTAATTTTATTACCAAACGGAACTTACTTTCTGGACGTGCCTCGTATTTCGGTATTATTGAAGCCGTTCTGGATCGCTTGTTTTTCCGACTTACTGAACAAAAATCAATCTTTAAGGTTACCTGAGAGGCGTAGCCTAATGCTACATAGCCTAAACTATTCCTCTTGAAGAGATTAGCGCGTTTAAACACATAAACAAACACACAAGCTCTTCAGCTTTATTATATTAGTATAGATAATAATAATATTAATTTTAATAATAAAAGTACAAGCCTCCGTGGCTTAGGCGGCAGCACGCCGGCCTCTCACCGCTGGGTCCGTGGTTCAAATCCCGGTCACTCGATGTGAGATCTGTGCTGGACAAAACGGAGGCAGACAGGTTTTTCTCCGGGTACTCCGGTTTTCCCTGTCAAAATTTCATTCCAGCAACACTCTCCACTATCATTTCATTTCATCTGTCATTCATTTAATCATTGCCCCAGAGGAGTGCGTCAGGCCTCGGCAGCCGGCACAGTTCATATCCTCGCCGCTAGATGGGGGCTTCATTCATTCCATTCCTGACCTAGTCGAAGACTGGAAGCAGGCTGTGGATTTTCATTTCATAATAATAAAAGTAATGTTATTGGTTTTACGTCCCTTTTAACTACTGAGGCTTTTAGAGTCATCAGGGTGCCAGAATGTTGCCCCAAAGGGCATCTTTAACGTGCCAGTAAATCCACTGACACGGCTCCTTCGCATTTGCGCAACCTCAAAATAATGCCATTTGACTGTGCTTGGTTTCTGCCCTGCAACCTTGGGAGCAGTAGGCCAGAACGTTACAGGGCTGCACCACGCAGCCAGTCGCAATGTTCAGAGTTAATCTAAAAATAGTACATTATGCAACGAGCCTATAATGGCAATAATTAAGACACGAGTATGTTTATTATAATTTCCATATGAGTGTCTTAATTACCATTATAGGCGAGTTGCGTACGACTGTTTATGTTCGACGATAATTATTATAACTATTTTATGTTCGAACATAAATATTCATAAATATCTGTCGAAATTTCGCCAGTTTTATCTACTGAACAGAGCGCATGAGACGCAGAGAATGCCTTGTATTTGACCATGGCCTCCTCGATTACCCTACTATGACACTAGGCCAGGCAGTGAAAGTTAAATTAGAAGGCCGAGGAACTCAGTGGATCTAATTATCTAATTGGTCAAACAACTGTTTTTTGATCTCTGATTGGTGGGAGAAACTGTTTCATAATGATAAATAGTGTTATAATGATCCTCATTATAGTACAGTTTTCTGACATATAATAGTCAAGGTCGAACATAATAGTACATTATGCAACGAGCCTTTAGTGGCTATAATTAAGACACGAGTATATTTATAAAACGAGCGTACGCGAGTTTTATAATTTCCATACGAGTGTCTTAATTACCATTATAGGCGAGTTGCATACGACTGTTTATGTTCGACTATAATTAGTATAACTATTTTATGTTCAAAGATAAATATTCATAAATATCTGTCAAGATTTCGCCAGTTTTATATACTGAACAGAGCGCATGAGACGCAGGGAATGCCGTGTATTTGACCATGGCCTTCTCGATTACCCCACTATGACACTAGGCAACGCAGTTTAGAAGGCCTTGGAACTCCACACAGGTGCAATGCTAACCTTATCTAATTGGTCAAACAACTGTTTCTAGAGCTGTGATTGGTGGGAGAAACGGTTTCATAATGAAAAATAGTGTTATAATGACCATCATTATCATACAGTTTACTGACACATAATAGTCAGGGTCGAACATAAAATCAATTAAATGATTAATACATTAATTAGTGAATTATAAATATTTTTCTTTGCCCGGTGAAATCTGCTTACACCTGGCAGCGTGCCGAGAGGGATTTTTAGCCTTATTTTCATTTATGAAACAAGATGTTCAGTAAAGAACATACAGCCTACTTTCTCCTAAATGCATGGGTAGGCCTATATAGGTAGTTATAACTGTTTTCCTTATCAAGGAGTAGATTATAATTGAATGTTCGTTGTAGCAGCTTGTTGAAATACAACTTGGTGTATTGTACGTTATACTATGCTAATGATTTTCCCTATTTCCACTCATTACGGTACTTACTGGACCTGTTACCGACTGCGTAACTCAATGTGGTACTTTTGTCAAGAGTTATTACGGCACCGGGGCTAATTGGTTATCATGATTGGCTTCGGTCCTATAGTCTGTAAAACACGACACTCTTGGGCATGCAAGCTTCTGCCAGTACGCCTATACACGCTGGTAAAGATGCAATTATTCCCGTGCGAATTGTACCTTCTAGGCTAGGTTCTGCCTTCCTTGATAACTTTCATGCAACTCACAGAATTGAACAGGTGTCATTTCCCCGGCAGTTTTCATGGAAGATTGAGTATAACTACCCAGCGAATTGCTTTCCTGGTTCTAGTCGAAATCCGAGTAGCAATATAAAGATTTTTAGCCTATTTTCATTTATGAATGAATAGGCTTATGAGATCACCTTTTGTCCGTGTGTCTGTCTGTGTGTGCGTTTGTCATGGTGTGTGTGATGGTGTGTGCCCCCCCCCCACTCTAATAAATTTTAAATGGCTGGAGCGATTTCAATGAAACTCGGTTATTTCATAGCACTATTCCGGACAAAGCCGACCGTGCCCTTCAAATTTTGTTACATCTCACCAATCCAGCATGGCGGCTGTGCGAAATATTTCACCAGCATTCAATATCTCCGAAACTATTACCGATATTGTGCCCAACTCTAGGAATGGGTATTCCAAGTTTCAGACACCTAGATATCAAGGGAAAGGCTGTAGCAGCGTTTGAAAGTTCGGATATTTGAATATCGCGCTACATTGCTTCTCGAAGCCATTCGAAGGAAATTACCGATAGTTGGATGGTAAATGACGTAGCGAGTAACAGCAGAGGTGGAGACTATTTATTGATTAAATAGTTAAATATGGAGCAGAGACTTGAGACTGGGATCAGATTACTGGCACGGCCAAATAAAAGAGAATGCAATTAGTATCAAGTAAATCGGACCAGGGATTCAAGAGATATGAGGATTTCTAGATATCAGGCGATGACGCGTGACCCTGACCGTTTTTGTATAAAAGCAAGCAGGAGCAAGCTTAGTTAGCTCAATTCATCACAAGCACTTGGCGAACAAGTTGCGTCTACGCTGAGCCAAGGCACATGGTTGCCACGTCTACGAAGAAGTACTTTTCAAATCGTGATAGTCACGAGAAGTGCTGCGCAAACGAGTTGGAACTTAGTAAGTTTCTGGTGAGGAGAATCACTGAGGTGATTGTATTTCTACAGACATTGGTGGAAATATTTATATTTCCAAAAGGACATATGCTAGACTTGGTCTAGAAAATAGTATTTGTCACAGTCCAATAGTAAATTAATACTTGGATGTTTAAATCCATTTAAAGTCAGTTTTCATATTTTGTAACTATTTAACCACTTCGATCCGTCAGTACAGTGAAGAATAGTCTATAACGGTGGCGTTCATTAGTCTACGCAAGGGAAACTGCAAGTTGTCTAGCGCATGGAAGATGGTGATATACAAACCATGCCCAGGGAACGATCTTCAGAACAGCCGTTAACTGCTTAGACTGTCAACGTTTTTCTTGTACTGATGAGATTACAGTGAGTTAAGTTACAACTGACACATTTAAGAAGAGATCGCTTAGATCTGACCCTTTTCAACAAACTGTTATGGCTTTGTTAGAAGCCCATATTAAAATGGAACCAAAGTCATTTAAAACGTCGAAAGATACTACCACTATGTCTGACTAGACGATTTGTGGGTCTACAATGGCGGCCGATACAAGGATTATACGTGCTTATCCGCTAGGGCATGTCTACGGATAAATCTGGTACAGACCAGGTTTACGACACTTCAAGAACATCAAGAAATGTAAGCCACATTTGAATTATTTTATGCCTAGCTAATTGGAACAAACTATTTTTCTGCAGATGACCAACACATTTTTTTTCGTCATATTTAAAGCTTGTAATGATTTACGCAAGACTAGTTAGATTTATTCTGAGCATTTTCAGCACTCAGAACAGTTTAGGATCGATGACCGAGCATTTTGAGCATTTATTTAAATTTTTCATATTTTAAGGAAATCACGGTAATCAGCCGATGTAACTGTAAAAGTTAAATTTATTTTTGGTGAGGAATGGATATTTTTTCCATATTCGAAGGTTCGAACATGTGGATTCTCACATAATGAGATGATAATTAAACATATTTGAAATAATAATAATAATAATAATCCACTAATAATAATAATAATAATAATTTTCATAATTTTTCTAAATAATTCTTGGATATTATATTTTATAATAATCATATGTATTGAGAAAGAGCCTATGAAGTAGTTGAAACATTTCTAGTTTGGAACAGGAGATTTTACGAAGGAGAGTGGTTAGCGCAAGCCCGCATTCAACCTACATTTCAGTTCTGGTTGAACAGTTGATATTTGCTATGAGCAAAGTATATGTTTCATATAACACGGAGAGGCATGAGACGGGAAGCAATTGATATTTGTATCAAATAGGATTTTTGTATTTATATAAAATCATGACGTAAATACACTTCGAAAGTGAAATGAAGCTTTTCATAAGTATGGTAAAATCACGGGTTGAACTGAATGGTAAAATAAAATAAACTTGTAAGTTTATTAATCTTCCAGTGTTGATGACAAGCAGAGGCTTGATTTATTGTATAAATTTTGGGAAGATAATTTATGTGTGTGGAATAGTTGTAATGCCATTCCCAGGTGCGCATGTTAAGTCGCAGGAATGAAGGTCTTTTCGAGCATCAATCAAATAGCAGGTTCGATGGCTCAGGTTTATAGTTGGAGTATTGGAGCCACACATTTCGTCGTATGAATAACCCGAAGGTTATTTCTTTGAAACCATCAGTTCTTATTTCAACCTTGTTTACGAATTCCATTTAGAATTTGATTTTGCTAGAACCCGGATTTGTCATGATAGTAGTTTATTCTTCTTCAGAGGAAGACCTTTGCCGTTGTTGTTGTTGTTATAATATTGTGTTCTTACACAAATAGTAGAATGGGCCACTGCCAATTTAAAATAATTCTTTAACCACGAATAATTTGAAGGATATTTTCAAATCCTAGTGCCATGAATTCATCATAAAACTACAATTCTAATTTCCGCATTCTGTCGAAGAATTGCAAGTTGTGAAAGTTGCTAGAAATGGCTATAAATATAAATATTTTTTTCATAATAATTCCAAGTGGAAAATCTAATAGTTGAATGGTTCAACCATTTATTGATCAAGTTAATGATTCAGAAATCATATATTTTGTGTGGAACTTGAAGTTCATAATCGAGTCACTTCTCGAATGTTTAATGTCAGAAGAACAATTAATTGTTGTTGTGCTTCGCACAGTTCTTCGATGCTATGCTCAATGGTCAAATACTTTTCAGATGTTGTTAATATGTGTTAATAATTTGTGTTGCTACGATGATAATAATAGTTTCAACGATATATTTTTGAAAACTGGAAAACAAATGAAAGTCTAAGAAATTCTATAAACATTTATTCTACGAGTGTTAATATCATGTAAATAGTCAAACAGTGATCTACGTTATTTCCAGTATGGACAATTCATTTTGCACTGGAATAAAATGTTAATAATTTTGGAACACAGTCCACAGGACTAACAATCGGACTTGTGTTTTCAAAAAGATTGTCAAATGTGTTTGGAAGATTTCTGTATATTGTGTGTAAATAAGAGTGTGGATCGCCACACGTGGATGATGCTGCTTTGAGCATTATTCTTGCAGTCAGATTTTAACTTTAAATAAACTGAGATAATTTTACCAGATGTGTCTTACCCCATTAAATCTCCTTCTATCCTTATTGTTGCATTGAGCCAAAAATCAGCAAAGCATTTTTATAAATTTGATGTCGTTTTTGCGATTTGCTTTAACCCATCTGGCGCTCCGGGATATTTTGATTCTCGTGCTGACTGATTATTGGTAAAATGCATATGTGGTCGTGCGGACTCCGGTCTAAACGGGCACATAAAATAAGATAGAGAGAGAAATGGCTTCGAACGTGGGTCCCGATTTAGACATGGTCAATTGCATGCCGATTTGAAATTGTGATAATTTTTATAGAAATATTTTGGGAGTTGAGAGATGTCTGGTTTGGATGAATAAATTAGTAGGAAACCCAATTAGTGGGAAAATTAAAAATTTAACTTGGTTAATAATTAGAATGGGTTTGATTATTTTTGATAATGGCTTAACCATTAGGGCGTCAAGTAAATTCAGTAGTAAACGTTCGATGACTGGAGATACACATTATTAGAATCCAGGTGGAGGATATTTGAGAACTAGCATATTTTTCTTGTGATATTATGGTAAATGTAATTCGTAAAAGTAAAGAATTTTGTTTTTCCATCACGTCGATATTAGGAGAAAATCTCATTTTATTATAGTGTTCCAATTAGCTATTCATATTTCTTGTTCTAGTTATAAGCTTGTGTTTGCCACTGTTGTATACCCCTAAGTTTTGAATAATTGAAATTATGGAAGAAATGATGAGGATGATGAGGAGTTTGGAGGAGAGTTCGAAACAGGCTGGACGGCGTGTAGCCGCGATTATGAAAGAAAATACAGAGGCTTTAGAAAAGAAACTTAAAGAAAATTCTGATTCTTTAGAAAGTAAACTTAAAGAAAATTCTGATTCTTTAGAGAATAAACTTAAAGAAAATTTGAATGATAAACTTAAAGAAAATTCTGATTCTTTAGAAAATAAACTTAAAGAAAATTCTGACTCTTTGGAAAATAAACTTAAAGAAAATTCTGACTCTTTGGAAGATAAACTTAAAGAAAATTCTGATTCTTTAGAAAATAAACTTAAAGAAAGTTTGGAAAATAAACTTAAAGAAAGTTCTGATAAACTCAAAGAAAATTCCGATTTGTTAGAAAGCAGGTTAAAAGATAACTTGAAAGAAAATTTAAACAGTAAATTTAATTCAATGGAAAGTAAATTTAAAGAGAATTCTGAAATTTTGAAAATGACACTTGAAAGTAAAATGAATAAATTATGCGATAAAACACATGAGCTCGAAACTTCATTAGCTACTAACGCTAGTTTAATGGACGATAAATTTCGCGATGCCGATCTTCGATCCCAAAGCTTAGCTGATAGGATAGAACATGGTCTTAGGAAAGTTGGTGAAGACATGGTCAACCTGGAAGTCAGAGTGAAGAAGGAGAGTAACGAGATGGGAATTCTGGTTGTTCAACGTTTAACGGAACAATTCAAGGAACTTGTCATGGGAGAAATAAGAGAAGGAGTGATTCATGAATTGCAAACTGAGATTAAAACCACAGTTGTCAATGAAATTAAAGACACACTCAAGCTGGAGAATCAAGAGGGAATCAAGGAGATTAGGGAATCTTTGTCATCCCACATTGAAGTAATTGCCAAGGATATTCAAGCAACTCAGAAGGACATATCAGATATGACAGGGTCATTGAAAAGTCATGAGGCTGTTATGAACCAGATATCCATTGATGTTAAAGACAATAGTAAAGAGACTGAAGCAATCAAGAAGATGGCAGAAGAAAACCAGAAAGAACTTGAGGCTATGAAAACTCAAATAAAGGATGAGAAACAGTCGGATCATCTTTTGAAAATGCCGAATGTAAGGGGAAAGGAACCGATACAGATAAATCTAGGAGGAGCTAGAGAGACTGATAGACAGGATGAGGTCAGGACAGTATTTCAATCCAACCCCATAACTGTATTTAAGAATATAGAAGACAAGCCTTCTAAATTTTCAGGGCGAGATTCTGTAACACCCGTGGAATTCCTGAGAGAAGCAGGTGATTATCTGAAAGATTCTAAGATCCCTAAAGAAAGACAGATCAGGGTAATAGGGAAGTTCTTGGAAGGTCCCGCACTTTTGTGGTTTAGAGCATTTAGATCCACTCTAAATACTTTTGAGGAGTTTTCTCGTGGGTTATTGAAGAAGTTTTGGTCCCCTGAAACCCAACAGCAAGTTAGAGCAGAGTTGTATTCGAAGAGATTCTCGACGTCACAACCTACTCGATACTCTACATACTTTTCTGGACAGCTGTCTAAACTCCAACATTTAGATCCGCCAATGCCAGATAACGAGTTGATTACTGCTTTGATACGACAATTTCCAGCAGACGTCCAGAGGACTTTGATCGCTGCTGACATCTACAATATGGAACAGTTTGATGAAGTATTGCAGAAGCTGGATCATACAAACGCTCAATTCTTTCATCAGAAGGGAGTAAAGAGTAATAACGCTGTGTATGCTGTTATGGCTGACAGTTATTCTCAGACACCTCGAGAGATTCGAGAGGAGCGAGAAGAGAAATCGCCGAGGGAAGATTCCAATACGAGAGGATGGAACCAATACCGTAACAGATACAGTTACAAACCATATGCAAGACCGGATGGTGGTAATCGATACAACACTCGATGGAGAAGACCACGTGATACTCAAGGAAGGTACCAGGAAAGAAGATCCTATGGTAATAACTATAATAACAGAGGGAATGTAGATACTCGTCAGTCCAATGAGGAGTTTAACAAGGACACGAGGAAAAACTTGGAAGCAAGACACCAAGATACCTTACAATTTGTGGAACAGAGGCCCAATGATCCAGGTCCATCGGGAACACAACAATCCCGGGGGAATGGTAAAATTAAGGATTTTGAATATTGTGGAAGTAAACAATAATGGAAGCTATGAAGTAGCTAATACACGAACTGGTAACATCGTGGGAACTTATAATGCTTCGAATTTGAAGATCTATTATTCAAGAACCAGATAATTTAATGTGTAGATAGGAAAAATAAAAATTTTTCAATTTTTATTTTTTGCTAGGTGTGGGGTGGATGTGCCCAACTCTAGGAATGGGTATTCCAAGTTTCAGACACCTAGATATCAAGGGAAAGGCTGTAGCAGCGTTTGAAAGTTCGGATATTTGAATATCGCGCTACATTGCTTCTCGAAGCCATTCGAAGGAAATTACCGATAGTTGGATGGTAAATGACGTAGCGAGTAACAGCAGAGGTGGAGACTATTTATTGATTAAATAGTTAAATATGGAGCAGAGACTTGAGACTGGGATCAGATTACTGGCACGGCCAAATAAAAGAGAATGCAATTAGTATCAAGTAAATCGGACCAGGGATTCAAGAGATATGAGGATTTCTAGATATCAGGCGATGACGCGTGACCCTGACCGTTTTTGTATAAAAGCAAGCAGGAGCAAGCTTAGTTAGCTCAATTCATCACAAGCACTTGGCGAACAAGTTGCGTCTACGCTGAGCCAAGGCACATGGTTGCCACGTCTACGAAGAAGTACTTTTCAAATCGTGATAGTCACGAGAAGTGCTGCGCAAACGAGTTGGAACTTAGTAAGTTTCTGGTGAGGAGAATCACTGAGGTGATTGTATTTCTACAGACATTGGTGGAAATATTTATATTTCCAAAAGGACATATGCTAGACTTGGTCTAGAAAATAGTATTTGTCACAGTCCAATAGTAAATTAATACTTGGATGTTTAAATCCATTTAAAGTCAGTTTTCATATTTTGTAACTATTTAACCACTTCGATCCGTCAGTACAGTGAAGAATAGTCTATAACGGTGGCGTTCATTAGTCTACGCAAGGGAAACTGCAAGTTGTCTAGCGCATGGCAGATGGTGATATACAAACCATGCCCAGGGAACGATCTTCAGAACAGCCGTTAACTGCTTAGACTGTCAACGTTTTTCTTGTACTGATGAGATTACAGTGAGTTAAGTTACAACTGACACATTTAAGAAGAGATCGCTTAGATCTGACCCTTTTCAACAAACTGTTATGGCTTTGTTAGAAGCCCATATTAAAATGGAACCAAAGTCATTTAAAACGTCGAAAGATACTACCACTATGTCTGACTAGACGATTTGTGGGTCTACAATGGCGGCCGATACAAGGATTATACGTGCTTATCCGCTAGGGCATGTCTACGGATAAATCTGGTACAGACCAGGTTTACGACACTTCAAGAACATCAAGAAATGTAAGCCACATTTGAATTATTTTATGCCTAGCTAATTGGAACAAACTATTTTTCTGCAGATGACCAACACATTTTTTTTTCGTCATATTTAAAGCTTGTAATGATTTACGCAAGACTAGTTAGATTTATTCTGAGCATTTTCAGCACTCAGAACAGTTTAGGATCGATGACCGAGCATTTTGAGCATTTATTTAAATTTTTCATATTTTAAGGAAATCACGGTAATCAGCCGATGTAACTGTAAAAGTTAAATTTATTTTTGGTGAGGAATGGATATTTTTTCCATATTCGAAGGTTCGAACATGTGGATTCTCACATAATGAGATGATAATTAAACATATTTGAAATAATAATAATAATAATAATCCACTAATAATAATAATAATAATAATTTTCATAATTTTTCTAAATAATTCTTGGATATTATATTTTATAATAATCATATGTATTGAGAAAGAGCCTATGAAGTAGTTGAAACATTTCTAGTTTGGAACAGGAGATTTTACGAAGGAGAGTGGTTAGCGCAAGCCCGCATTCAACCTACATTTCAGTTCTGGTTGAACAGTTGATATTTGCTATGAGCAAAGTATATGTTTCATATAACACGGAGAGGCATGAGACGGGAAGCAATTGATATTTGTATCAAATAGGATTTTTGTATTTATATAAAATCATGACGTAAATACACTTCGAAAGTGAAATGAAGCTTTTCATAAGTATGGTAAAATCACGGGTTGAACTGAATGGTAAAATAAAATAAACTTGTAAGTTTATTAATCTTCCAGTGTTGATGACAAGCAGAGGCTTGATTTATTGTATAAATTTTGGGAAGATAATTTATGTGTGTGGAATAGTTGTAATGCCATTCCCAGGTGCGCATGTTAAGTCGCAGGAATGAAGGTCTTTTCGAGCATCAATCAAATAGCAGGTTCGATGGCTCAGGTTTATAGTTGGAGTATTGGAGCCACACATTTCGTCGTATGAATAACCCGAAGGTTATTTCTTTGAAACCATCAGTTCTTATTTCAACCTTGTTTACGAATTCCATTTAGAATTTGATTTTGCTAGAACCCGGATTTGTCATGATAGTAGTTTATTCTTCTTCAGAGGAAGACCTTTGCCGTTGTTGTTGTTATAATATTGTGTTCTTACACAAATAGTAGAATGGGCCACTGCCAATTTAAAATAATTCTTTAACCACGAATAATTTGAAGGATATTTTCAAATCCTAGTGCCATGAATTCATCATAAAACTACAATTCTAATTTCCGCATTCTGTCGAAGAATTGCAAGTTGTGAAAGTTGCTAGAAATGGCCATAAATATAAATATTTTTTTCATAATAATTCCAAGTGGAAAATCTAATAGTTGAATGGTTCAACCATTTATTGATCAAGTTAATGATTCAGAAATCATATATTTTGTGTGGAACTTGAAGTTCATAATCGAGTCACTTCTCGAATGTTTAATGTCAGAAGAACAATTAATTGTTGTTGTGCTTCGCACAGTTCTTCGATGCTATGCTCAATGGTCAAATACTTTTCAGATGTTGTTAATATGTGTTAATAATTTGTGTTGCTACGATGATAATAATAGTTTCAACGATATATTTTTGAAAACTGGAAAACAAATGAAAGTCTAAGAAATTCTATAAACATTTATTCTACGAGTGTTAATATCATGTAAATAGTCAAACAGTGATCTACGTTATTTCCAGTATGGACAATTCATTTTGCACTGGAATAAAATGTTAATAATTTTGGAACACAGTCCACAGGACTAACAATCGGACTTGTGTTTTCAAAAAGATTGTCAAATGTGTTTGGAAGATTTCTGTATATTGTGTGTAAATAAGAGTGTGGATCGCCACACGTGGATGATGCTGCTTTGAGCATTATTCTTGCAGTCAGATTTTAACTTTAAATAAACTGAGATAATTTTACCAGATGTGTCTTACCCCATTAAATCTCCTTCTATCCTTATTGTTGCATTGAGCCAAAAATCAGCAAAGCATTTTTATAAATTTGATGTCGTTTTTGCGATTTGCTTTAACCCATCTGGCGCTCCGGGATATTTTGATTCTCGTGCTGACTGATTATTGGTAAAATGCATATGTGGTCGTGCGGACTCCGGTCTAAACGGGCACAATATCACCGTGGAATATTTTACGGTGATAAAAGAAACTACTAGAAATTCACCTATGTGACTTTTGAAAACCTGGTAACTACAAAACCAACATGGCGCCCAAGCGAAGTTGCGACTTTTAAATAGACGTTTCTCGCGATTTAACCAACCAAACGCAATGAAACTCGGTACAGGAAATGTTTATACACATTGTAATGCACTGGTATCTAATTTAGTTCAATTGTTTACGTAACGCCAAGATGGCGGCTGTGCGAATTTTAAAATTAACTTTTTATTTTTTGTGTCGTAAACATGCGATCGAAGTGAAAGTTTGAATAATGAACCTACGCAATAATTTTCCTTCAATGGTACTGTACCCGATACCTATTTTAGGCTATCGGCTACGCCAGCTGACATTAAGCTGTAGTTGGGGTTTTAGAAAGCATTCAGATAAGATAGCGCATCGATCGCGTCAAGAAGAAAGCCAAGATGACGTAGGAGGTCGAGAATCAAGGAGGCATTGAAATCTGTAAGAAGATAGAATTATTAATAAAGATGTGAAACTTTATTGAAATATATATGGGATTATAATAAGTTAAAACAACTTAGAAGAGTATATATGACATGCATTATATGTGGAAATAATTTTATGGAAATAAGTTATTGTATAACAGAACAGCCGAGAGGAGTCGGGTTCGAGACTATCTTCGTGACGTAGGAGCACCGTGGTGGGGAGAATTAGCCACGTGCCGCACGGAGCTCATAAGCTGGAACACAGCGCTGAGCAGTTCAGTTGAGCTCAATGAGGCGAGCAGTACAGAGCAGCTCTATAGCACAGCGAGACGGGCATTGAAGGTCACGCAACACACGTAAACCGTCACGGCAAGTGTAGGCGACATTTCTCGCATCACCGAGCAACAGAGGCCGCGCGGGTCGTTGATACAGGCGACCTAGCCGAGAAGACAATTGTAGATAGCCGGGGTATTTCAAAACCACACTGATCGCATATGAAGACTTTGTTTCAAGCTTCATTTCGACGTTGTTCGAACACAGGCTTTCACATACAACCTTATAACCATGCTGTTATATAATACATTCAAAGCGACATTTTACTATTCCAAGTAAACTGAATGTTTAGCATAGGCTCTGATGAACATTACAGCGTGCATTTATAAGATTTTTATCTTATGCCATTTTCATGGATTACAAATTATAGACAGATACAGGGTGTATCGTAATCTTGAACACTATCTAGTAAAATTTTTATTTTACTCAAGTCGAACTTTGCAGTAAGTTGAGGGAGGACTTACAATACTCAAACGGAACATTTATCGGAACAGTGGCGGATATTAGAAGAAGAGTAGGGGGTCCGCTGTTACCATGAACTTTTCGAGAAGGAGTTGGACGATATCCGCTATGGGTAATCCGAGGTTCAACATGATCGAGTAAACGTGAATAGAGACAAGATGGCACCACAGAGCGATGGATTCGGTTCCTGACGAGAGGAGTCCAACAGCTGATTCGCTTGAGATTTCGAAGGAAATCATCATTTCATGGATGAAATGATATTCACGCCGATCTTACGAGAAATCTTTAGGTAGGGAAAATCGACGATCTTGGAAATTATGTTACAACTGATAATGAAAGGTATTGTAAGAGTTCTATCTACCTGATACGATTATTTTCATGAATACTGGGCACACATGTATATTTTTCTAATAGGAGTGATTTGATTATTAAGACATGGTTTGAATTTATATACTTCGAATTTGCTAGAATATGGAGTGACCATATGATATGGCAGGCATCATTATTCGATATTCTCACCGTTGTTTGACTTTATTAAGAAGATGTTTGATCTTATAGACATTTTTCCAGCTAGGATATTTTTCATGGATAGTTTTTTTTGTGTAACGAGTATTTCGAACTCGTGATCTGCAATTGATTATCAGAAACTACTTCGTCAGTTCATTGCATACTAGCGAGTGTGTATTATTCATCAGTAGGGATTTTTTTTTCCATTGGATTGTTTGGGGATATTAAGAAGTTATTCACTTTAGTGAATGAACATCGCTTTTATATGACAACTAGAAACTTGTTGATTCCTTTCTAGTACATTCACTCATATAGCCTACGAGGTGGGGTCCTTCGTATTTATACGATTGTATGGTGGCTACTCACCTTACCCACCGTTTAGGGAACTATCATCCAAGTCGACGGGGCGAGGTCCTTCGTATTTATACGATTGCACGGTGGTTACACATCTTACTCGCCATTGAGGAACTCATTTTATCATCCGAATGTACACGAGATGTAAGTGAATTAAACAAGGAACTACTAGTCACATATCAGTCGAGATTTTGTTAAATAAAGTAACGATAAATGTCAACAGGATTGCATTTAGTAATTCTAGTTTGCCAATCCAATATTTTGTTGCTATACTCTTTTGAGAGTAATTTCAGTTTTAACAGCTATTACAGCTGATGCTTTGATGATTTTTATAATTGTGTTTGATACCTTTGAGAAGGATTTAAAGTAATTTAATCTTGTAAGATTAATCATTAATGGTCATAATTATTTTAAGGCAGATCAGTATTGCAGATTTTGATGTGAGAGATTATAGCACATTGGTGTTTTTCTACGAATTATGAAACTTGTGAAAGAGAATTTATGCTATTTGAAAGCAGATCATAAATTACTGAAGTAATATTTTTCCAATTGTTTAAGAAGTTGTCTAGAAGTGATCAGAGTAATTACAGTCATTGGAGATTATGTGCGTTAATAATTTGAAGCCATTTATATATTTTTGTAGATCATGCAACGTGGTTAAATGAAGTTTGTGATAGGCATTTTGTGGAATTTGCCATTTGATAGTTGCAACGTTGATAATGTATTTTGAAGGCGGACATGAGGTCGTTGTACCCAGTCTAGCGTTATTGTTGAAATTCATGCTGTATGTGCTGAATATTTATGGAGTTTTTGTAGTAATTCTTATATTCAAATGTGATATTTGGAATATTGAAGAAATATAATGTCGTTGTGGATAGTTAGATCCAACGTGATGTCGTGGAGACAATAATATTTTTGGCATGATAATTAAATACGAGATATAACTTGGAAGTAATAAAAATGTAAGACAACGTTCTATAAACCTTATTAAACAATTTGTTAGGAAATTAAACAAATAAATGAAGTTGATAATACAAGATTTTCTGAAAATAATAATTAATGAAATAATAATCTGAGATTTAAGCATGTTAACGATCTGACCTAATGAAATAAAAATCAGAATGACTAGATGAAATAATAATCTAAATAACCAGATGATTGAAATTTAAATAAGTTGATAAATTAAATTTTGAAATAAATCGATGAATTAAATAAGTGGATGAATTAAAGATTGAATTAATTAAACTGATTGAAATGAATTATTAGACGATTGTAATGATGATGAATAACTGAATTAGAAGGTGATGATTAATTAAAGAAGCTGATGATTAATGAATTTTTATGGAATTAAATAAAATTTAATTGAGAGATGATTCGAAGGAATTGCAACTTGAAATGTGAATTTAAATGATGTAATGGTGATGAATTAACGATTCTGACAGGAATATTTGGAATTTTGAAGTGAGAATTAATGTGAGAAATATTTAATTTTGATAATAATGATGAGGATGACCAATGAGAATTTGAATTTTCTGTAATTCACAGATAAGAGATTAATGACGATGTAAATAATGTAAATTAATTAGTCAATGTTTAGGAACATTTGATTAACATGTTCTACGTTCAAATTATACCATGCAAACCATAATTTATGTGATAGTTAACATGAGTGATTATTATATGTGTATGTTTAGGCAGATTAGTAACTTAATTAAATCCACATTGATGTTAAATTAAAGAGAATTAGGTCTCAGGTTTCACAAATGTCAGTGACGAAAGACATAGTGCGACAGTGATCCTGAGAACCCAAGAGAACTTTATACATTTTTCTTGATAAGTGGATTGAAATAATTTGCATTAGAAAGGAGATGGTTCGATTTTTGGACAATGACAATTTAACTTTGCATTCGACCATACTCTTAGGTAGGATTTATATTTAAAATGTCTGTCTGACTATCAAAGTAAAATAAATTTGTTTTTATCTTAGTTGTGATCTGATGATGGTGTGATGTTCCTTTTTCTTTCCTTGTCTTGAGTAAGGCTTATCCGGAAAGGAAGTGGTTTTGCTAGGAATTCAGTTGATGGCGCCCATTTATATTTGAATTATTTTTTTATTAACTTAAGCCCGTAACGACCCTAGAGATACTTTGTCTCGTGAAACCCACTGCTTTTTCACGAACTCAGCTGAATTTCCGACACATTCCTTATTTGACTAGAGGTTCGTTTAACTCCGCTCTGTCCTGGAACTCCAGGGATGTGATGTTATAGCAGATGGGTCATCGCATCCCCAGGACGAACGGGTACAGTACATGACTCTATGGCTATAAATATAACAATCCAACATGGCGACCATCGGAAATATTTAGATGGATCTATGATCTGTTTCGGATTCCTTATTGAATGTGATCGAGTGGTGTAGGCTATTAATTGTTTACATAATGTGTGCGAAATATTTCACCGGCATTCTATATCTCTGAAACTATTAGCGGTATCACCCTGAAATTTTGTACGGAGATAAAAGGCACTACTGGAAGTTCATATGGGCTATGCACATCAGTTCTCCTATTAAACTTTCAATAACCTGGTGATCACAAATCCAACATGGCGGTGACGCGATTTATAAACATCCACATGGTCGTTTCTCGCAGTTTAACCATCCGAGTGCAGTAACACATGGTACAGTAAATCCTTATACAAATGTTAATCCACTGGCATCTAATTTTTTCAATTGTTTCCATTACCACAAGATGGCAGCAGTGCGAAATTTTAAAATCTTGTTTTTACATCTTGTGTCCTAATCATGCGATTGAAGTTTGAATACTACACGTACGAAATAATCTTCACGTAACAGTACATAACTCTAAGACCTACACATATAAAAATCCAACATGACGACCATCCGTAATATTTAGTCGGTTCTCAATATCTACGAATCTATGAGAGCAATCAAACTGAACTTATGTATGTTCATAGAGGCAATTAACGTAAGTAGGATATATGAAAATAGGCTGTATATTTCTTCACGGAACTACTTGTTTTTTATGTGGGCATACCTGTGAAATAAATACATCAGGATGAAACTTTATTTTCCTTAATTCAGTGTTTGGCAAGTTTTCAACTTTATTTAAAGCAAGTTTCCCACTCACTTTGCGTTCATAATGGGAATCAACTGCAAATTGCTCTCGATTGACAACACTTCCCTTATTCGATTTCCTACACTTTTACGAATAGTATATAATAATAAATTTATTGCGCACAATGTGCCAGAAAAATGTACTTTACCTACCCAGGGACATAGTATTCCTTTGAATTTCAACGGGTTCACCCTAGTTTTGTTATAATTATAGAAATCATGTGTCTGTACGTTGGTAAATATTTTATTTTAGCAACTGCAAGATATGATTATATCTGAGTTTTTCCGTCCTAAAATTCAACATAAATTCACAAACTTCAGAAAATAAACAAGTAGTTCCGTGAAGAACTATACAGCCTATTTTCATATATCCTGCTCATGTTAATTGTCTCTATCAACATACAAAATTTCAGTTTAATTGCTGTAACAGATTCGTAGATATTGAGAACCGTCTAAATATTTCATATGGTCGCCAGGATGGATTTTTATTTTTGTACTATTACATTAAGATTATTTTGTACGTGTGGTATTCAAACTTCAATCGCATGATTAGAATACAAGAAGTAAAAACGAGATTTCAAAAGTACGCACACCAGCCATCTTGTGATTATGCAAACAATTGAAATAAATTACATGCCAGTGGATCAACATTTGTATAAGCTTTTAACGTGCAACGTTTCACGGCACTCGGATAGTCAATTCGCGAGAAGCGTCCATTTAAATATTTATACATCGCGTCGCCGCCATGTTGGATACGTGCTCACCAGGTTACTGAAAGTCCTATAGGTGAACATATGTTCATAGTCTCTATGAACATAAAACAATTCAGTTTGGTTGCTGTAAAGGATTCATAGATATTGAGAACCGTCTAAATATTTCGGAAGCTCGCCATTTAGGATTGTGATATGTATAGGCCATAGAGTTATGTACCATTCAAGGACAATTATTGCCTAGCTTCATTGTTCAAACTTTCACTTCGATCGCATGATTACGACACAAGAATAAAAACTTAATTTTAAAATTTCGCACAGCCGCCATCTTGAGGTTATGTAAACAATTGAATTAAATTAGATGGCAGTACATTACAATCTGCAAAATCATTTACTGTACCACATTTCACTGCGCTCAGAGAGTCTATTAAAATATTTCAAATTCGCTTGGTCACCATGTTCGTTTTGTACTTTACAGGTTTATGAAATATACATAGGTAAACTTGTATCAGTACCCTTTATCACCATACAAAATTGCATGATGATATCTGTAATAGTTTCCGAGATATAGAATGTCAGTGAAATATTTCGCACAGCCGCCATTTTGAGGTTATGTAAACAATTGAACTAAATTAGACTCCAGTGCATTACAATGTGTACAAACATTTGCTGTACCATGTTTCATTACGTTTGGATAGTTAAATCGCGAGAAATGTCTATTAAAAGTCTCAATTTCGCTTGACCGCCATGATGGTTTTGTAGTCACTAGGTTTTTGAAAGTCTCATAGGTGAACTTCTAGTAGTTCCCTTTATCACCGTACACTATTTCAGGGCGATATCGGTAATAGTTTCGGAGATATTGAATTCTAGTGAAATATTTCGCACAGCCGCCATGTTGGATTGGTGAGACGTAACAAAATTTGAATGGCACGGTCGAGGTTGCCGGGAATAGTGCTATGAACTTACCGAGTTTCATTGAAATCGCTCCAGCCGTTTAGATTTTATTAGGGGACACACACACCTCACACACACACACGCGCACACACACACACGCACAAAAGGTGATCTCATAAGCCTATTTTTTCAAAATTGAAAATAGGCTAAAAATCCGTTTACTACAATACAAATTCTAACAATAATATTTCAGTCAAGTCATTTTTCCTTACTTCGATGCCAAGTAACTAAAGCAATCTGTATTAGATACGAACAGTCCAACACTCATTTTACATGGTAACGCTCAAGACAATTGTTATTCATACACAAGGCTAAATTACCATTTTTTGCATTCTACGCGCGAGTAACACTTTATGCAGAGTTTGCACCTTTGTTTGTTATCTACATGCTGAGGCCAGTGAACCAGTTAATAAAACCGAGCATCAGAAACTGGATGAGGAGTTGAATGTTTTCTTCTTGGAGGAGAGTAGTTTTCATTCGAGGATCGACCTCTCTTCCTGACTGTTGATACTTTCCCTGCATCCATCAGGCCTAAAGCAACCTGATATCTGAATTACCGGGGGTATGTACTTGAAACCATTCCCTGGCGTAAACCTTACCTATACAATAACCAGGCATTTACAATACAGACATCTATAAGATGAAACACGATCCTCCAATAGTAACGTTTTCCTTTGATATCTGTCCTGTAGAGTATCACCAACATGTCCAGAATATCCAGTCCACCCATCCCTTCATCATCACAGGTCTTTCAACTTCTATGTGGCTTTTGGTTCCAACGGACCAACGTCTAACTCTACTAATTAGCTGTACACCAACAAAAGAGGAGATTGCTATGACACACAGCTTGTCAAGCCAACGAACCATTGTGATGTAGTTTATAGTGTTTGTTCTGTAATCAAAGCTCCTCTCCTGTCTTTCTTCAACTGTTTCTGATCTTTCATCTGACATCCAGGTACTCGATTTATTCGGACAGTACCTGCCATCCAAATATCCTTTTCTTTTAGAGCAATGCAAGCAAACCACTTGTCTACGTAAATTTTATAATTCTTATTCTCAGGTATTACCTCGTCTAAGTGGATCACAATATCGCCACTGAAGCCTAAATTGGTCTTCTTTTTAACTGTCTCCTTACCAACATAGATTTCGAAGTCATACATCATGCCACTTGACCCTGCAAGACCAAAAACTTTAATTCTCCATCTGTGAGAGTTTTCTTAATGTACTGCTTTATTTCCACTCCTTACCTTGAATGCTATCAAAACCTCATTTACATAAATATGTTCTTCCAGCTCTGTCTTCCTCATTGCGCTTTTCAAGTCGTCTACAAACGGAATAACTTTGAAGGGTTTATCGTGTTCAGGTTGTTCACGTGGTAATTCCTTTGAGTTATCATTGATATGGAAATATGTTCTTAGATTGTAGAGCCAATTTCTTGTCATTACATCGGCTTTACGTGGATATCGTGTCTCTTAAGCCCAGTACATTTTGTATGAGGATATTCGAACGATTCCAGCTAAGACATGAATACTTAATAATTGTTCTATTTCTGCCCTTGAGGTATTCACAGATTTGCCAGTCTTTTGGCAGGATTAAAGATTTGTTTGATAGGAGAAATTCTCGATCATAGCATTAGTACGAAACCCCTTGAAGAACTGAAGAGGTGTATCATAGCAATTTAAATCCTGCAAAATGCTTTCTTCAAAGATAGTGTCAAATTTTTCAATATCTTTGTGCCTCCATTTGATAATGTTATGACTTTGATTATATATCCTAATCTTGTATATTAAGGCTTTCACGGCCCGGATTACTATATAAATAATTCATGTTTTTTGGGCTAATGCCGTGTGAAATTAAATTAGAACCATGCGTTTCGGAGAAACCTTGCCTCCTTTTTCAATGGAATCAAACAATTTGTCCTAATCTTGTTTGACATTTGTTTTTCATCTTGTTCGTCTTCGATCCTCTCCTAATTTTCATCCAGTATTCTTTCTCTTTTATGTACTTTAGTATCCATAGGACACTGGACTTCTGATGCATTCTGATGAATATAATCCATGAACGAACTTCATTCTTGCAGAGGAGCATCGTATTCAGCGTCCGACTCATCAGTCAGTTCTGCCTCAGATCTCCGGGTACTAACAAAATAATCTGATCTTCAGATAATTTCAATCTTTTGGTTGCCATCTAGAAACAAAAGAGAGAAAACTGCAGCATATTACAGCAGTTATAAGAATTTCCCGCTAATGATTTAACACAAGAAATAATCTATAGAGATGCAATACAATATTCAACACTACAGGAGAGGTAAACATTTATGAGACGAATTACTTACTTGGGTCCCAATGATTCCAAATGGAGTCGTGACGTTCAGGTGGGATGTCCAAGAAACCAATTTACAGAAAACGTCCGTAATCATCACTTAACACGAATCAGCAGAACTTGAACTGCTGCAAGATACAATCATTTCACTCATCAATGCACAGTATTCCAGCATAATTCAAATGAGTTCAACAGCTGACACTAGGCATTGAGAACATACACTGCTACGTTATTTCCTATTGTTTCCCGTAGGGTGCAGCACTATGTGAAGTCAAGGAAGCTAAAGCAATTCGACAAGAGGGAGCAGACACATTAGTATTACACCATTCATAACGATTGAGTGAAATGCCATTATGACTAAAATAATACCAAAACAGATGACGCCATTTGGCATCGTTGGAGCTGAAAAGGATAGCTCGAGCCGTTTATATTTTATTATGGGGGCACACACATACGTACACACACATACACACGCACAAAAGCCTATTATTTTAGATATGATTAAAATTGGCTAATTAATATTTATTTACTTATTTATTTATTTATTTATTTATTGAGCAATATGAAGGAACACAGGCACCAGCCCAAATACATTCCTTCTTGACATTGTCTGATTAAACAACAACATGTATCAATGACAAATAGAGAAAACAGATTATACACATTTCACAAATGAAGAACAGAAGATAAATACTACAAAGGAGATCGTGAAAATATAAACCATAAAATGAAACCAAAACTGTACAAAGTAGAAAAAAAGAATATACAAAAATAAAGAAGAAAAGAGTACCCAGTATTCAAGGAACAGCTGCTTTTACTTGTTTATTGAATAAGTTAGCGCCAGCGAATAAATCTACTTGAACATCAATTGAATTATAAAATGATAATATTTTGACTAAAGGCGAATTAGAATGGTGAACACTTTTAGATCTTGGGATGTGAAAGAGTGCTTGCTGTCGAGATCTTACTTGTGGTACATGAAAAGTGATGAATTGAAATAATTCTTGGCAGTCAATTTTTCCAGTTAAAATTTTCCTCAGCAGTTGCAAAGAACTTAACGACCTTCTACTTTTCAAAGACTTGAAATTGAACAAATTTCGTAAAGACTGAGTCGAAGTATCAAATGGACAAAATACATTGAACGTCTTATAATACATGTATATTAGAAATTTATTTTGCACAATCTCAATGTGATGAATTTGATCTTTATAAAAGGGATCCCAGATTACTGCTGAATATTCTAACTTGCTTCGAACTAAACTTTCATACAACTTAACAATTACTCCAGTTTTAGTAAATAATTTGGAGTTTCTAATGACGAAACCAAGCATCTTGTTGGCCGAACTAATTATATTTGCAATATGGCTATTAAAGGTTAATTTGCTGTCATAAATAATTCCTAAATCATTTATCGACGGTACAATTTCGAGTGCTGTTTCTCCAATACAATATTTAGGATTTATATACTCCTTCTTCCTTGTAAATACCATGACTTTACATTTTTTACATTAAGGACTAAATTATTACTAACACACCAAACTACAATATTATTAACATCCCTCTGAAGGTCATTCTCATCTCTCAAGTTGTATATGGTCTTATATAGCTTTACATCGTCAGCAAACAATAAGCAGTCAGAGTAACATAGAATATTAGGCAAATCATTAACCAAAATTAGGAATAGAAGAGGCCCAAGATTAGATCCTTGTGGGACACCAGAAGAACTAACAAAATCACCTGAAATTTCACTTCTGAAACAAACAAATTGCTGTCTAAATTTTAAGTAGGTGCATAACAATTGAAGTAATGGTTTAGCAACTCCAAACTGGTACAGCTTTGTCACCAGAATTTTATGGTCTACTTTGTCGAAGGCCTTTTCTAAATCCATGTATATCACGTCAGTTCTTCTATTGGTATCTAATGCATTGTAAACCTTTTGAGTAAAACCCAGCAAATTTGTAATAACTGATCTTCCGGGGATAAAGCCATGCTGATATTGGGATAGCTCAACCTTAATATGATTGTAAATCTTAGAATATAAAATGTGCTCATATACTTTTGCTTTATTCGAGGCACAGTCAGTGCCTGTGAATGCTGTGAAAGGTTCAACTCATAGGGTTAGGACTACTGTTCTGACTCAGTGAGGAAAGCAATGGCAAACTACCTCACTCCTCTTCTTGCCTAGAACGCCTCAAAATAGTGCTGCCTTGGGTTTTTGTGGGTATCTACTCACATAACGTAACGGCGGTACTTTTTGAGGATCCAACCAGCCTTCGGGCTGACTACCTAACAGACAGACTTTTGCTTTAGCATTTATCACTGAGACAGGGCGATAGTTCGATATCATTTCAGAGTTGCCTCCCTTTAGGATTGGAATAATTCTAGACATTTTCCACTTTCCAGGAAAGCTTGACGTCTTTAAAGAAAGATTAAAGATGAAGGCCAACTGAGAAACCAATAAGTCCACACAGCCCTTGATTATGTATGGTGGTATGCCATCAGGCCCACGGGATTTCTTAGGCTTTAATTTTCTATTTATAGTTGTTCTTACTTCATCCACCGTTATGTGAGTCACGTTCAGCATATCAACCCTGGGCAAAACAGGAAATTCATTCAAAGACAAATGATCCGCGTTATAAGTAAAATTCGTATTGATATATACTGAAGAAAAATAATCAGCAAACCCATCTGCAATACTTCCAGCTGTATAATGATTTCCGTTTAGTATAAATGTGTAGTCGCGTGTACGTGATTCCCGCTTGCTTTTAACATACGTCCAAAACTGATTAATGTTATTCTTAACTCCATTTTCTAGACTATGAATGTGAACAGCATAAGCCATTCGTAATTTTGTTTTTAGTTCCGATCTAAGCTGTCTAAATCTTTCATCATAATATTTCGAAAAACGTCTTTTTGCAGCACACTTTTTCGTAATTTTTATGGATTGGATAATATCTCGTGAGAACCATACTGGATATTTGGATTTTCGAATCAATTTCTGCTTAGGTACACAATTTTCAAAACATTTGTAGAATGAAGAATAAAAGAAATCAACAGCATGATCAACATCCTTAAATGTGTACAGTACTCCAGTCTAAATCTCGTATGTTGCAATAGAGTCTCAAAAAATCAGCCTTTTTGAAGTTGTAATATTCACGATTAATTCTAGGAAGCAATGGAACCTTTTTAATGGATGGTATTGCTAAATAACGTGCAGGGTGATGTAAGTCTTCAGGTACCAACGGGAATTCTTCGTGCTTCAAATCAATTTGAATATTACCTAAAACCAAATCCAATGTCTTGAAATTAGAATTTTGTATATTGTTGTGCGATGTTAATCCAAGATACGAGATGAACTGGAATAAACGACGACAAACCGTGGACCCTTCATTAAAATTATAACCGGCGTTGCTAATTTCAGGTACGTTGAAATCGCCCACAGTCAGGCAGTCAGATGTTATAAGACTATCAACGTTTTCAGTGTAATTAAAGTATCCTTCATATACAGAGAGTTTAGAGGAGGGGGTAATGTAAACAACATTTATGAATGATTTACGAGTATGACCCTGAATGTAAAGAGTTAAGGATTCGCATTGTTGTTCATTATAGATAGAACATAATTTGGATTTATACCCCTTTTTGACTACTACGGTTACTCCTCCACCTCTAGACTTCCCAGATATAAACATATCCCTATCATTTCTGAACATTACATAACGATCATCACATAATTCACTATCCATAATATCCTGACCCAAGAAGCTCTCTGTTAATACAATTATATCATAGTCACAACAAAGTAGATTTTTAAGAAACACGTCAGTTTTTGTCCTAAGGCCCCGAACATTTTGATAATAAATGGACAATTCATTTACAGACATTAGTATACAATAAAACAATATGTTCAGTAAAGAACATATAGCATACTTTCTCCTAAATGTATGAGTATAGTTATAACTCGTTGTTATTATCAAAGAGTATAATAGAACTATTCTTTGTTGAAGACCTTAGAAACGATTTACCTCTACCAAACGCCACAACCTAGATAAAACTGCTACCATCATTGAAGAAAGAAAGAAAGAAAGAAAGAAAGATAAGAAGTATATCAAGAATGTTATGGATCTGGAGACATAATCGACCGGACTGGCTGCGTGGCTCAGCGGTAACGTTCTCGCTTGCTGGGCCCTAGGTTGCAGGTTCGTATCCTGGCGCAGTCAGCTGGCATTTGAGGATGCACAAATGCGAGGGAGCCGTGTCAGTACATTTACTGGCACGTTAAAGATCCCCTTCGGGCCAAAATTCCGGCATCCCGGTGTCTCTAAAAGCAGCAGTAGTTAAAAGGGATGTAAAACCAATAACATTATTATTATTATTATTATTATTATTATTATTATTATTATTATTACATATACGACCTGCCGTGGGCAACATCCAACTTTGAGTTGAGGCATGTCTTTACACGTCTGGTTGTGCATGGCTTTCACAACCCTAATTGAATTAACACATCTTTCCATGAACCTACAGAGACGTGTGTATACAAACTATGTGGATATTTTCGATTGCTATTTGCCTGAAATAAAACTAACACCAACGGCTTCAATTCAGTTACTATGTGAAATCGTTTTGTTCTTTACTTCAAATAACATTTTCAAGTAACGCAAAATAGGCTGTTACAAACCCTTTAAAATAAAAAGTAAAAATGTATCGTAGTATCATCTTGTCATTCTTCAAATTCGATGCGCATAGAATGCCAATGGTATAGTAATCAATGGAGCCCCACGTAGACTAGTCGTGACATCTAGTGGTGAAATATCGAACAATATAATCCTAACAGAGCGAGTGCATTCTAGCGGCCAGAAGAAGAAACTTTTCAATAAAATCTGGAAGTTAATAAGTACCTTTTTGGCAGCTAGATGTCTCGAGTAAATCTGCTGGCGAATTATGTTTTAATTAAATATATATTTTACACCATAATATGCACAATATAACGCTTAATTTTAAAACATCTGAGTCATTACAAAACAATAAACATATAACATTTCAAGGAAAAAACCTAGCTCCGATCGGGTTTGAACCATAGGCATTTGAGCGATAGGCTAACGCTCTACCACTGAGCTAATTGAGTCAACGAATATCGCTCTATATAAAATGACTTACATAGAACTTGTTAGCAAATAATGATTTATACTAAACGATTTCATCACTGGAGTATATTATTTATATATAAAGCATTTCATACAAAGTTTATTTATTTTGTATCAGTCCTACGCTATATTGCATGCAATACTCAAATTAGTGAAATGTAAGTCAGGCACAAGATATCCGCTGCCATCTTGTCTTATTACTGAATCAGCTCAGCTTTTTAAAATCACGTCTGCACTATAGTATTACAAAATAAACTTTTAATTTCGATCGTGCCTCTTCCTTTAGAACAGTTAAAACGATTCTCGGCTCGATAATCGGAACTGGTGGGTCCCATGATATGGATTATAAAGTTTGCATAATTCGCACGGCCCCCATCCTGAAATGGTATGGCGGACGACCTTGTAGTTTGGTCACAACACGCATCCTATACGAAGGTATGTTGTTACCAAATTTGGTAGAGATCGGATGATTTGGTTAGTCGTTATTTGATTTTACGTTTTGAACGTTTGAGTGGCCGACATTCAGTTTTAGTAAAGATGGCGGCGATATAAAACATGACACTGAGGTGTCCTTTGCTAGTGCTACCTTTGTACCAAATTTCATTCAATTCGGTTTCACCGTGTTCGAATTGATAGGGGGGGGGGACAGACATTCAGAGTACACACACTCACACACACACAGACACACACAGACTCACACACACACACACACACACACACAGACTCACACACACACATACACACACACAGACAGACACACTTTTTCGCCCTGTGTTGATCTCATAAGTCTACTTTCATTTTTTGCAAAAATCGAAAGTAGGCTAAAACTATAGTGAATAAAAAAAATGATATAACTAAATATAAATCAATAATGCATACCAAAGTATTAAGAGGAGCCAACGAACAATTAAATACATTTCTGTGCCAGTACATCGAAATCACAACTTACTCAGGTCCTCGTTAATACAGATGACATGAATTGGACTCCCTTCTAATTTCCTAATCATGATCTTTCCACTTCTACTAACCCAAAGGTATTTATAGATCTTTTCCCGCTGTAGTTGCTTAGCCTTTGCAAATAACACTCTTCTAGCTGGGGCAAGTGATTGATTAATATATATTGTGATGGAAGTTGACATACCAAGGTGTGTTGTAGATAGGGTCCGCTTAACCTTTCGTTTGGCAAGAAATTGCTCCTTGTGGGTCCTTCTAACAAATTTAACAATAATTCCTGAAGTAGGACGATTGTGAGCCTTTTTCAGACGATGACAGGCATCAATCATGTCCTCCTTCAAATCTAAATCTAAAGCCTTGCCTATATTAATGACAGTCTGTACGACATCTTCATTAGGGGACTCAGGAACACCAAATATATGTATTTAATTAATCCAAGTACAGGTTGACGACATAAACCGGTACGAAGAACTAAAATATGGTGGTAGAACGGTAATGTTGCGGTGATCATTGATTTAGACAACCAAAATATCGATCTTATTTGCCCCTTTAAAACTTTAAAACCTTCTTTTTTGCCTTTTCTAAGATACCCGAATATAATATCATCTATAAAATGGAAATATTATTCGAATAAGTAAATGAAGACCAAAACTTATTAGTTAGTGGAGTTTTTAAGGGGTGGAACTACGAGGTCATCTGCCCCGAACCTAACATTAATACAATACCTTTAAATTTTTTCCTTAGTCAACTTATTTCAAGTTCGAGATAATTGGCCCGGCAAAACATTGACAACTGAGTACAGCACTTGAGTTATTTTGTACTAAAACGGTATAGTCTATTCCATTACTCCATTACTTTAAATGTACAATATTGGTCTTCATTCGGTCTGTACGTAGAGAAGAACCCTCATCACTTGGCCAGTCAATGTTAGTATAATTTTACATAAAATGTATTAACGAAGTGTTGGTTCCTTAGTTTAGGGGCTGTATTAACGTAGTGAGCAGTCTGTAATGTACTTTCATTTGTATATTACTGGATTAATAGGTTATATTAACATTAATCAAACAAGATATTAAGGATCACGTCTGGATTTTGACTGACTGAAGAACCATATTTGATATACTGTAGAATAAAACAAGAACACAGTACAACAATAGCTTTCTTTCCATTATTTTATTTAACATCTTGTCCTTGACGCAAAGCATAAAGTTGCATAACACTATAAATAAAAGTATTCTCAGTCTGAATTCTAAAGTGACCTCTGGTGTTAGAAACCAAAGAAGTGAGGTGCAAATATGTTGTTTCTTTCAGGAAGTGGTGGTGGTCCTTAGGCTGACATGGTCTTATCTCCTTTCTATGCATGTCAGCTGCCACCGGAAATTAAAAGGCGACACTGGACAATGACGGTGACAGCACCACCCATTAGCAGCTAAATGAACAGACCTGGCGCTCTCTTCTCTTCTCTGGCTTTCATTTGTTTACAGTGCGAGGCGTGTGCTCCGATCCGGTCACAACATTGTACACACATCACTCGCCTCCCTCACGATTGGAGGATTGCTCTCTTCATAATGCTGACCTCAAGGGTCAAGCTTCCCTTTCACTATAATCAGGCCGCATTCTCAATTGTATTCCAAAAACTGCAAACAATATACAGTAGACAGTGAAACATGGGAATGGCTTTGGGGCTTGGCTAACTATGCAGTGGTCATACTTGTTAGTTAAGAATTGAAAATGTGACCACAGTTGGGATTACAACTTGGATCTTCTGATAACCGGATGAGTGGAAGAACGTTCACCTTTTTTTCTCAACTTCTTTGTAATAAACAGATTAATGGCGTTTTTAGTACAGGAGAAACTTGAAATTTGGTACGAAGATGGTATCAAATCAAGATTGATGAGAAAAATCCAAAACCACTAGGATATCTGCTTTTAATCTCAATGTGTGGGAAATAATTCCTTCCGTGTGAAACTGTACATAGTTTCAAGGGATCGAACCCTCACTTTCGAGAAATACGATTTCGAATTATTATGTGTAGGCCTATATCTTTATTTGATGCTTTTTATTTATATTTAATTATTTTTGGAGTGTATATTCTAAAATAGTTTACTACCATTTAATCAATTTAGCTTTAACATATATAAAACTGTATGTTGACGGATCTACCAAGGTAAGTCCAGTTTGGATGTTGTTTATTGTATGTAATATATTTAGTGAGTGAGTCAACCCAACGTGTGCCGGTCAGTAAACACATTTTGTAATTCTCTGGGAAGTTGGTCTGAATTGAAGCGACGGAGTTTGTCCTGGGTGCTGACCTGATGAGTCATGAGGTAGTCGACTCTGAGAAATTTGGAACCGCTGTTTCATTAGGAGGAGTTGGAGATGATTTTACATATTTGTTATTGGCCATTGTGATTTTGATTATGTGTTGCTGGGTCCTGGAGTAGGAAGTAGTGGAGGGAATGGAGATATTATTACTTGGTTTGAGGAGCGCTGGATCACTGATTCTTGGATTATTGTCTTGACGAGTCGACTTTGTTGTGGGTCGGGCTCATGAAGCGTTGAGAGTTTGTTCTGAGTTTGTACTTGTATTTTGGGGAACATGTGCTTTGGTCACTTGTGCTGCGGGTGACTTAGCAATTTTAAGACGTGTACAATATCGTACAAGAGTTTGAGCCGAAGAGCTTGGCCAAGTGGTACTTCTCACATCAGAGAATATCATGCCTAGTCGTAAAAGGGCAACAATTGTCTTTTATTTCGTAAAGCTATAAGCAGTACTGCAAACTCAAGTCTGATTATGAGGTTCGAGGGACTTGGTTCATTATTTAGTCGGCACGTACCATCTAGTACGAAAACATGCTTAAGGTAATGATCAGTTGAGGTGTGGAGAGGACTCTGATTAACCAAATTGTTTCAGAAGTCCAATAAAGAAATTGACGAGTATATTACTCCAGCGATTAAGTAAATACGGTAAGTGAAAGCCATGCATTCAACATTCAAATTGGGCAGTGATTGAAACTATATAGTTATTCAAGTGCAAAGTTATAGGACTGATTCTTTGGGAGCATATAGCCCAGAATCAGTAGAAATAGTCTTCAGCATGAGAGATAATCAACGGTAAGTACTGTAGTTGGAAAGTGCCTCACGTTACATGTTCTGTATCGCTAGCCAAGGCCTAAGTTTGATAGGAGTGTTATATATTTTGGTGTACTTTTACCTTAACGGCTTCGTGACTATGTTTTGCTGGGATAAGTGATTTATTTTGTAATCTTGTAGGGGATACGATATCAATATATAATTTTGAATCACTTCTTGAGGCGTACTTGTGCACAACAAAACTTTTCACTCTCCACTACGACCGTGTAGGGAAACGCTGGGGCAGTTATACAATTCAATGTAATACTTATTATGATCCGAAAACTTGCGGTATAGCTTCCTTATTTCTTAAACAATCAAATTATTCAGGTATCTCAACTGTCCAGTGATACAATTCTTCCCCCGATCAACAACAATCATCCCAGGACTCGCAAACCATAACCAAGTTAGGACAAAGAATATACTTCTTCAAACCAATTGTATCTGAAAAGAGCTCGAACCAAAAGTTCGTGTACAGACCATCACCGCCATCTAGATCACTCTAGATTTCCAATCTTTATATAATTAGTTCGACAGTAGTCCGTGTCGCTACTTTATGCCATCGTTTATGTCGGGAGCCGTCAAATTACAGCAGATTCAACCTTCAGTTAATCCTTCTTGCCACGGAGATAATCCGAGTGAATCATATACAAAGGAATACAATTATATCAATGACCTTATACTCCGTAGTGATACTTGCTTCGAAATGAGCCCAAGCCCATCTGTCAATAGCCTAGCAGCTTATTTTTAATCCCTAACTTGGCACTTTCCGACTAATTTACATAATTTAACAAGTAGTTCCGTAAAGAACTATACAGCCTATTTTCATATATCCTGCTCATGTTAATAGTCTCTATCAACATACAAAATTTCAGTTTAATTGCTGTAACAGATTCGTAGATATTGAGAACCGTCTAAATATTTCAGATTGTCGCCAGGTTGGATTTTTATTTTTGTAGTATTACATTAAGATTATTGTGTACGTGTGGTATTCAAACTTCAATCGCATGATTAGAACACAAGAAGTAAAAACGAGATTTTCAAATTACGCACAGCAGCCATCTTGTGATCATGCAAACAATTGAAATAAATTAGATGCCAGTGAATCAACATTTGTATAAGCATTTAACGTGCAACGTTTCACAGCACTCGGATAGTTAATTCGCGAGAATCGTCCATTTAAATATTTATACTTCGCGTCGCCGCCATGTTGGATTTGTGCTCACCAGGTTAATGAAAGTCCTATAGGAGAACATATGTTCATAGTCTCTATGAACATAAAAAAATTCAGTTTGGTTGCCGTAAAATATTCATAGATATTGAGAACCGTCTAAATATTTCGGAAGCTCGCCATTTAGGATTGTTATATGTATAGGCCATAGAATTATGTACCATTCAAGGACAATTATTGCCTAGGTTCATTATTCAAACTTTCACTTCGATCACATGATTACGACACAAGAAATAAAAACTTAATTTAAAAATTTCGCACAGCCGCCATATTGAGGTTATGTAAACAATTGATTTAAATTAGATGGCAGTGCATTAAAATCTGCAAAATCATTTACTGTACCACATTTCACTGCGCTCAGAGAGTTAAATCACGAGAAAAGTCTATTAAAATATTTCAAATTCGCTTGGTCGCCATGTTCGTTTTTTACTTTACAAGTTTATGAAGTATACATAGATAAACTTTTACCAGTACCCTTTATCACCGTACAAAATTGCTGGGTAATATCTGTAATAGTTTCGGAGATATAGAATGTCAGTGAAATATTTCGCACAGCCGCCATTTTGAGGTTATGTAAACAATTGAACTAAATTAGAATCCAGTGCATTACTATGTGTATTAACACTTGCTGTACCTAGTTTCATTACGTTTGGATGGTTAAATCGTGAGAAAAGTCTATTTAAAAGTCTCAACTTCGCTTGGTCGCCATGTTCGTTTTCTACTTTACAAGTTTATGAAATATTCATAGGTAAACTAGTATCAGTACCCTTTATCACCGTACTAAATTGCAGGGTGATATCTGTAATAGTTTCGGAGATATAGAATGTCAGTGAAATATTTCGCACAGCCGCCATTTTGAAGTTATGTAAACAATTGAACTAAATTAGACTCCAATGCATTACAATGTGTATAAACATTTGCTGTGCCAAGTTTCATTACGTGTGGATAGTTAAATCGCGAGAAAAGTCTATTTAAAAGTCTCAACTTCGCTTGACCGCCATGTTGGTTTTGTATTCACCAGGTTTTTGAAAGTCTCATAGGTGAACTTCTAGTAGTACCCTTTATCACCGTACACAATTTCAGGGCGATATCGGTAATAGTTTCGGAGATATTGAATGCTAGTGAAATATTTCGCACAGCCGCCATTTTGCATTGGTGAGACGTAACAAAATTTGAAGGGCACGGTCGAGGTCGCCGGGAATAGTGCTATGAAAATGCCGAGTTTCATTGAAATCGCTCGATCCGTTTAGATTTTATTAGGGGGGACACACACACGAATCACACACACACACACACACACACACACGCACACACACACGGACTAAATGTGGTCTCATAAGCCTATTTTTTTTCAAAATTGAAAATAGGCTAAAAATATACACATCCCTTTTACTTATAATTGACATAATATATGATGTAATGGCGCAGATGGAAATAAGTGATACTTTGAATTGCTTGATATGAAAATGTGATGATTAAAATAATATAATAATTAATGATGAGGAGTGTCTCTGCAGATCCAAGATCTGTTGACTCTGTTACGGTGTATAGCCCTCACCACCCCGAACCTAATATTACGTTTGTTGAGATTGATGAATATTAAAAATTTTATATTAACTTATTGAAGACCAAGTGGATTGAACCATTACAATTATCGTCCAACTGGGGGACGATCTTTATTAGGCCCTTCAAACAATTACACGTGTGACGTATTCTTGCCCGTAAATTACCGATTATAGGTATTTCACCATGTATTTTTCCACTTTTACTTTCTTTATTTCTTACTTTGTTTTTAAATTTCTCTTTCTAGCATGTATATTACTTTCTAATCGATTAGTCGATAGTAGCGTTAATAGCAATCTTTACAGTAGCAGTGATTATGAATTGGCAACATCAACTTCGATATTATGGTCAGACACTATTAATTTTCCACCCCATGTAACAACAATCATAACTACGACGTCAAACTCCATCGGAAGATTTGAGTATGTAGAATATATTAGAGCCGTACTTGAGAAACAAGGATGCAATTCAGCATCTTGCAATAATGTTTTAGAAAACGCACTTTCATAACCTGAGCAATATCCTGGAAACGGAGCTGTAATAAATCACCTCATTTTGTTTACATGAGAGAGAGAGAGAGAGCAGATATTGTTTCGTTTCAATCCACATTAGAGAACTCTTGTGTTAATTAGATTATTCTCATTGCTTGAGAAGTTAAACTACACACATCCATAAATTGCAGAGTTAATTTATCTGCACCGTATTGGGGTGACACAAGATCAATGCGCGCTCTGCTGACGTCAGCCGTCACTTATATGACGCTGGTCCTTTTGCACTTCATTCATTTTAATGTATACCTATGGTAAATAATCGGTGTTTTATATCTTAGTGTCTACGATTTGATTGTCAAAACAATTTTCATTCCAAGAGTCAGTGCCCTTAGTTAATCGAAATATAAGTGGGTTCTCACTAGGCTACTGTATTTAATTAATATTAGAACGACTAAAGAAACTGAAAATATCCGACGTTTTGAGGCATTGGTCTGAAATAATTACATGATTTTCCATCACAGTACCGTACAACATCCCACTGAAGACTAAAGCAAAAGTTCTACACTAATAACATACTTGCGTGTGGTTCCAGAGAGGCTGGTGCAGGTGTCCAGTGTTGTGACCCTTAGGCAAATAGAACGTGGTGATGAAGACGAAAAGAATGCCGAAGACCTTAGAAACACCCAGTCCGCAAGACAGCGGAAACAAGAAGTTCGTTACGAACTAAAGAGGCTACTTTTCTTAAAATTTAAGATACATGCCAATGATTAATCTATATGGATCTATCTAGAATAATGACGAACTTAAGTTGGAAATATCGAAATTTCTAATTAGTTCGAAATACTGTATACCTGGCACAATGTAGCCTAATAGGGAACTACAGTTGGCAGCCCTGGGGACTGAATATATCCTTAGTTCCATCTCTTAAGGTACAGAATACAAAATTTGGCTGAAGTCTAATGGATAGCATGTACGTTACATGCAGTTAAACATTGAATTTAACAGCGCGCGTAAAATCATGTTGGCAACAATGACATACATGTACTCGTCAGAAATAATCTGAAATAATCGGATCTATTGTTGTGTCAATTTTGAATGAAATCCATTAGTCAGTATAGAAGTTACAAGCATTTTAAAATTGGACTTATCAGCAGGCTTAAATCATGTTGGCAGCACTGGTGTAGGCCTATATTAGTTACTCCAAATTAATCTAGAATGCCAGGTACTATACGTGTGCAAAGTTTAGAGCTTTTGGCTTGCATACTTTCTGATATATTGATATTAGGCTAACAAACAGAGAGACAGTATTTATTAACAGTTGACAGCCCTGGTTACTCTTAAGAATCGGCATAGTCATATCTGTTATGGTACACATAGCACACACGAAATTTGGTTGAGATCCAATTGATAGTATAGATGTTACATGTATTTAAAGTTGGACCTCTCAGCAGGCTTAGAATCATGTTGGTAGCACTGACGTATATAAGTTAGTCCAAATTAATTTAGAATGTCAGGTATTATACGTGTGCATAGTTTAAAGCTGCCGGCTTGTATACTTTCTGATATATGGGTATTTGGATTAAAAAAATTGAGAACATTTATTAACAGTTGGCAGCCCTGGAGCTCTTAAGAATACTCTCCGTCATATCTGTTTATGTACACATAGCACATACGAAATTTGGTTGAAATCCAATTGATAGTGTAGAAGTTATATGCATTTAAATTTTGGACTTATCAGCAGGCTTATAATCATTTTGGCAACACTGCCATGAATGGCCTCCTGGAAATTAAACTGCAATATTATTATCTATACGTGTGCCAATTTTGAAATAGCTCCCATTCATACCTTCCAAGATATCCAACATGGAGCTCAAATTTCAATTGCGATTTTTCAGCAGTTGGTAGCACTGACATCATTTTCAAATATTGCCGTGAGCTATTCAGGTATAGATCTTTAATCCTACCAAATTTTGTTTGGATTGCTGCAGCCGTTTAGGAGTTGATAGGGGGGGGGGGGGACACACACACAGCCAGACAGACAGACAGACACACATTTGCCCGATCTCATAAGTCTACTTTTTCCTCATTTTTGCAAAATGTGAAAAGTAGGCTAATAACCATAAACTTTCATAATCTGAAACCCTCGAACTGGCCTTGAGTTAAACCCGATCCACTTTGGACCAAAGGGAAATTTTATATCTACTTAACCAATACGCCATGTAATAATAGGTCTCTACCACGTGGCTTTCACTTCATGTTCATACAACGCGAGCTGAAAAGTGGAATCTTCATTTGTTCATTTGAGTTCAAATTCATGGTAGCGTATTGTTTTTATGATTTATTAATTTAACTACGGACATGATGGTGCAACGATTCACGGAATTTCATCTCACCAAGTCGGACTGAAATCGATTCCCGATTAACTCGTTTGAGGTTTTAAAATTTAACGTTTCGTCCAGTGGTTTTCATTTTACATGAGACGGTCGTCTCGTCACTTACGTTAATGAGGGTAAGGTAAATCCCCACGGTTGCTTTTTATTTAATTAACAATTCTTGTCCCGTTTTCATCGAAATAGGTAGTATGAGGCTTAATGTCATGCGATAAAAGTCACAAGTCCTTTCCAGCATAGCCGTCCATCGGCAAGTATCACAACGGCACGAGGAGGCTGGAAGTCCAAAGACTGAAGGTTCGAATACCAACGCTGACAGCAGCCATCGCTAATGTCAATTTTTAACTTATTAAGAGGATTTCAAAAGCTGTGCAACAATTAAAAATAAATTGAATAATATCAGCCCTTTTCTATCAGTTGTTCTCGTTGTGAAAAGCTTCTGGAAGTGAGACATTGGAGGCGGTGTTGTCAGGCCAAGTATCCGGATGATCACGAAGCCAAGTAGGTCCATGCTACCACACTGCAGAAGACTGAAGTTCTGCAGTGAGCTGTCCACGCGATATGAGGTCTGCTGGGTTTTCCGTACCAGGGCAATGTCTCCATTGAGCCGGAGTAGAGCTCTCATGAATTTCTGTCACGCGGTTAGAAATGAAGTTTTTCCAGCGATTAGGATCACTGCGTATCCAACCTAGGGCTACCATTGAGTCACTCCATTGGGTTGTTCTCGCAATGTCGTGTCCCGTAGAGGGGCAGAAATACTTGAGAAGGCGCGTACCAGTTAGGGCGGCGAACAATTCAAGCCGTGGGAGAGTTACCCTGTTGATAGGAGCAAGCCTACCTTTGCTGCAAACAAGTTGAACCGAGGCGTTGGATTCAACCACGGTTCCAACATACAGGTTAGCTCCATAAGCTCTTTCTGACGCGTCGCAGAATACGTGGACTTGTGAAGTCTCTGGAGTCCAGGTTATGAATCCTATCCACCTAGGAATTCTTATCGTGTATAATTGCTTGAGGTTTGAGATCCAATTTTGCCATTTTAGGGCGATAACATGTGGTAAAATCTCATCCCACTGGATGCCCCTGCACCAGATGTCTTGAAAAATCATTTTTTCTACGATTAACACGGGTGACAGCATGTCAAGAGGGTCGTAGAATTTCGCAACTGTTCGGAGTATCCGTCGTTTTGGTGGCGGGGTTCGTGATATCCACGATGTCGTGATGATCGAACTGAAATTCATCTATTTCCGTATTCCAGATGACACCGAGAATACTAGTGATCTGTTTGATCTCACGACCTTCAGCTTTCCATATATTCTTCAGTGATTCACAGTAGATAGTTGCCCACTTTGCGAGAGGTAGACGTATCTATTTCAGCAAGCTCGTCAGTTCGTAATATGTCATTATGGCTTTACTTTCCTCTTCACAGCTGTAGTCGAAGTCGTCCATGAACACACTCTTTTTTAAGATTCTTGCAGTTGTTAAATACCTGTCACTGAATCTTCTAGTCAGTTCATGGAGGGTAGCTGATAGGAGAAAAGGGCTGCAGGTAAGGCCAAACGGCAAATGCGTGAATCTGTAGGTCGTGATGTCCTTTGTGGTCTGTAAGCGTCCATCGTCATCCTTATCTACTCGGAACCAGAAAAATCTCGTTAGGTCCCTATCTTTCTCATCTAAATAGAGTTGCAGGAACGCTTGAGTCCCATCTGCGATTAACGCCTGCTGGGTCATCCGAAAGCGTAGTTACATCGATAATACTTCAGGTAATAGGTTCGGTCCTGGTTGTAAGGCGTCGTTAAGGGATGGTGAGTTCTCCTCATGGGACGAAGCATCGAAGACGATTCGCCATTTTAGTACATTCTGTCTTTATTTCATTCTTTCCTTCTTTCTTTCTTTCTTTCTTTCTTTCTTTCTTTCTTTCTTTCTTGACTGATTGATGAGGCAGATAAAATACGGCATTAGTCGATTCCTCAAAAGGTATTGTTTCGACGTGTCCATTCTTAATATAGTTCATCATTTCAGAATGGTACATATCGCGAAATTCATGATTTCCGTCAAATTTCTTCTATAAGGAACTGAAGCGGTTTTCTGCGTTGATACGATTTGAGAGTAAGACAACACCCTCTCTTATGGGTAGACACACCACTCTTCGACCATTTTCCATTCGGAATGAGTCGTGAAATTCCTTCATTAATGCAGTGTCCTTGACAGTTAAAGTTCGTTCCTGATGACCTCGAATCCCAAGCGTCTCTAAGTCCCAAAATCGTCACATTTCATCGTTCAGAGGCGAAAATTCATCAATGTTGTGGATGTGATTTTCAGAAACATGATTGACTGATATGCCAGATTTGTTCCCAGTGAGTATCCAACCCAACTTTGAAGAGATAAGTACCTGCGTGTCTGAGAGTCGAATCAGTGGACCTTCTTCAACTATTTTCCAATATTGATCACCACCTATCAATATCTCTATCGGTAGATCACGTCCGTCGTCTGTAGGATCTGCTACACTGAATTTTCGCAATCGCAACAACGATTGAACGTCGGATGTTGGTGTGGGATGCGTCAAGTACTTGTTGTCACTTTCTAAGGCTGATATTGGTATAGTGATTGTTCCATTACTAATTTTGAACTGAATTAGTCTACGAGTTCTGGCCGTGGTGTGACGCGATTCAAATCCTGAAACAAGCAAATCTCTTTGTCCGATAACCTTCAGCTTAAGCTGTTTCACGAGTTCTGCACTAACAAAGCTTAGTTGGCTACCGCCATTTAGTATGCAACACTTCAGTTTACTCTTATCAGTGGGACCGATAATGGTAGCGCGGGCAGTTTGAAGATGGGTGAACCCTCGTGTCCCTACGTCGATCTTGCCCTCTGATAAAGGTTCCTCTCGTCTGTTGCAGATTGAAATATGGTGCAACTGCTTGCATTTAGTACAGGAAACCCTACTCTTCTTGGAACCATTTTTAGTAATGTGTCCTTTGTTAAGACACAGGAATGTGTTCTTTCGTACTAAGCACCTTCGAGCAATCCTGAGCCCAATGACCGCGTGATTCGCAGAACACACAGAATTCCGATGATGATTTCCTCTTTCGTTTACTTGATCCACCTGATTTCGTGCTTACTTGGAAGCTAGCAGCAGTAGATGCGTGTGTGAGACTGAAACCTTTTATTTTATGCGTGATCATGGCGCTCTCTACTCCTCATTCAGAAATTTCATAAGCATCGTGATGATTGACCATGAGATTCTGACAACGCTATTAGTAGAATTGGAGACAGCGATTAACTCAAGACCCATGACAGAAGATGATTCAGGCGTACTGACTCCAAGTCATTTCTTCAAAGTTGAACGCTTGACAACTTTGCCTACCAGACCAGAACTTAGCATAGAGATAAACACGAGAAAAGAAGTCACACATAGAAAAAAGATGAAAGACGATTTCCTACGGAGATGGAAGAAGGAATATCTTCTAGAATTACGTAGCTACCACGAGGTTCAGCGTCCTATGAAACGACCAACAGAGTGCCGAGTGGGAGACATAGTTTTATTACAAGAAGACGTACGGCCGAGGCACGTGTGGCAGAGGGCGTTGATCACAGAGACTAAACCTGGCAGAGAGGGGGAAGGTGCGAACACTCATCCTCCGGAAGACAGACGGGACTAGTGTCGGCCGACCTGTTCAACTGGTCGTTCCGTTGGAAGTCGACCAGAGTGGGGAGGGTGTGGAGAAATGATGTCGCGCGTTCTTTGTATATGCTTCTCTTTGCTTCTTGAATGTTTATTTACCCTTTCTCTCTTCTCTTTTTATAGGCAACAAATATATCATGGCTGGCTATGTCACGATGTTTTTATTGGCGTAATCTACAACGCTCAATAAACAGTGGCGATAACTTTAGTTACGTGTGTGAGGAGGTGAGATTTTCTTCTCAAAAGAAACATGCAACAGTGTTACTTTGAAAAACCTATCAGTGTTATTATGGTTCCTCTCTCAGAGACAAAAACAAAAAGTGGGTGCCACATGTTTGCAATTTAGTGCTGGAAATCTAAGAATTTAAATTAATAATATACCTTACCACGCGATTTGTATTACTCGTGTACGTTGTGGGCAGAGGAACCACAGAACAAACGGTTCTTGTTGAATGGTTCTCCCATTTGAGCAATGTGTTTTGATGAAGAAGAAGAAGAAGAAGAACAACAACAACAACAACAACAACAACAACAACAACAACAACGACAACAAGAATTAGAGGACAATAACTTGCACTACGTTAGTACAGGAACCTCCAAGGATCAGCTGTTTACACAACCACCAAATCAACTTATTTATATTTGTCGATGATGATAATTATGATTATAATTCTTGGTTTGAGAGGCCCCTAATGGTTTGGGTTGTCATGAGGAAGATGGTGAAATGAGTGACTACAACTAAAGCTAACTACTAACTACTAACTTAAATTAACTTGGGTGCGCTCTACAAAAGTAAAAGTGAGGAAGAATATCGAATAGGGAACAGAACTAACTAGTGTAAACAAACAAATACTCTTAACCCTCAAAGAATGAGAATTGAGAGATGTTGAAGGAAGGAGAGCCATGAAAGGCATATAGGGAAGGGAAGGAGGAGAGGGTCCACTCCAAAGTCAGTGATAAAAGGAAAACGCAGACCCAGAGCAGGTATCGTCAAGGTCATCAAATGCCGAGTTAACCAGCCATGAACCCTTGAGGGATACCAAACGTGGTGGGGCTATGCACACCTTGCCTCCTTTAGGACCATATGCAGGGGATATAATGAAAGCAAAAGAAGAGGTCTCACCCCTAGAAGAATGAGGGGATCTGGAAAGATGAGACAAGGGCTGATTAGGGCGGGGAAATGAAGACTCGAAAAAGAACAAGAGTTGACCAAGAGATGTGGACAGGATGAAGAAGAGGAGCTCGGCACAAGTAAGGGGAAGGACTGCTGGACTCAGCTGGGGTCCCGTGGGCGCCATCCGACGTCCCATTAGTTGCAATCACCTGGGGGAAATTATAGTTTTATGTTTGTTCAAGTGATTAAACTTATTAACCAATTACGATAGTTCATCACGCAAATAGGAGATTTAAATAGTAACGTTATCATGTCGAAAGGTTTTCTCAGTGTTGCCTTACTTAGTGATACTTAACCCTTTATAGGTCCTTGGGATACTATCTTCCCACCATGTATTTATAGAACGGTGTTAGGGAGAGAATTTTCCCACCCCTTTCATTTCAAGCAGTTCTACATGCATCCACAGTGCACGTGCTCGCCAGTTCGGTTGTGTTGAGTGAAAGAAATGCATCGTTTTGCAGAAGAAGATGTTTTTATTGAAGATAGGAGATTTGTAAACGTTGCTCTATAACTGAAATACAATGTCAATAATAGTTTTGGTCACTTGAGTAAATATATTTCAGCTAGAATGGAAATAATTATCCTGCTCAGGGTGTTTGCCATAGATAGAAGATTTTTAAAATTAATTTTCTGGGTTTTTAGTAAATACTATTTTCAAATTATTGAATTATATTCGAATATACTAACTTTTAACATTCCAAAATCACTTTTATATTTTTTGTGCAGTTTTTGGCAAAGATGATATAGGTCACTGACCTTGTTTTGCGTGAGAGTTTTTTTTTAATTGTAGAGCGTGATGGGTGTTTTTATATATTATGTCCTGTTAAATAAACCTCATTATTGAGTGACAAACACAGTATCTTCATAATTTCGAAGTAGGATATTATTACCCCTTTGCTCATTCAAGAAAACATAGTGTCGGGTGTGGGCAGTGGGATAATAATTTCCCACCCCTTATTTCCTTAAATAGAATCCACACCCATAAAATTGTTGCATATTCTTACTCATCTATCACCCCCAATTAAAAATGTGCAAAAAAGAATATACCCCCAGTCTTTTGCCCTATAAAGGGTTAAATGCTTTTCAGTCGGTCAAGACGATTGTACCGAAATCACCATTATTCCTTAAACCATAAAATATTTAATGAGTTTAGTGCATTTAATTATTATTCTCATTAATGCCATGTAATTTATTCCAGGTGTCCGGAAGAACAACAATTACAATTAGGGTACAATTGTGTTGACCGACTGAAAAGAATTTAAATGTCATTCAAATAGTAAGGGTTACTAAATAACTTCGAACGTAAATGCTTAAAAAAGCTTCGACGGTAGAAGTTAACGATTGAAAAACGTTTTCATACTTAAACACACAAAACTCTAAGCGGCTTCGGTGGCTTAGTTGGTAGCATACTGAACTTCTGTGCCCATGATAGCGGGTTCAAACATGGACGAAGTGGTCGGATTTTTTAAGAGCGTTAAAATCCTTCAGTATGCCTTCCTTCGGGGGGAAGTAGCCGGCAGTCCCATGTCATAGATTTATGGCATGTAAAAGATCCTTCCACTAACTAAACTTGTATGAAGGTAAATTTCTATGTAAGATTTCGTTGAAACGCTCAATCGTAGTTCTAACGTTCCCCACTAGGTGTCAGTTACATCTGGTAGTGAAAGTTGGAACTACTTGAAAACTACTTGTAGCTCACCCCGCTTGAAGCAGCTACAGCCTCTGGTGAGCCGAACATGTCTTCGGACACTCCCGGCACTAAAAGCCATACATTTACAGAAGTTTAATAGACTAAGGAAATAAAGAATAATTGCTTTAAAGAAACTGACTCGTTACAAGTTTAATTAAGAAACTTCTGTCACTGGGAAATACTGTTGTACCCACTGAATCTAAAATAAGCCTATGTGAGCAAGATCTGTTGATGTTCGCTTGACGAAAGAAACTAGTCATCTAATTAAACCCCTTATTTGTATGAGAATGTTTAATGAAGTGTAAAATTAACTTTACTTTGTACTGAAAGAACTAGGTGTGGACACAACACACGCACTCCCATCAAACAGACTCTCACGGACACCACCTCCAAAGTAAAGTTCAAACTGTCTTGGAGTTTCATGATCAAAACTGGAGTGCGACAGGTAGATGGTCTCTCACCCATTCTGTTTAATCAGGTGCTTGATAAAGTCATCAAGACCTGGGAATGTACAATGAGGAATCTCGGAATCAAATCAGTTATCGTTGGAGCCAGGGCCCGAAATATTGTGTTCGGCATGAATTGCGGGATATGTTTGCAGTGCATCAGTATCATGCGGGATTCGAGGAGAGAAATATCAACCTACCTGATAATTAGGGACCGGACATTTATGCACTGAAAACGATTAAAATATGCTTGCAATTATGCACTAAAAATGTAGAAAATATGCATTAAAAATTGAAAAATATGCACATAACAATAAGCCAATCTTATTCACTCACTTTATACATGCAGAAAGAAGCATCACAATAGCAAAATTGCAAGTTTTTCAATGTTTTCAGGGGACAAATTACGTCTATTTCAATCGTTTTCAGTGCATAAATGTTTGGTTACAAGCCATAAGTTGAATAATAATCACTATTACCAGACACCCACTGTTTAAAAAAAATACATTCTGCTGGTCTTCTCTTTAGGCATTTTGAGTTAAGGACATGCAGACTAAGAATAAAGTAACACATTGACTGAAGAAACTCCTCACAAAACTAGCCCCGGGCTACTGGCTGCCGACATGGTGAAAGGAATGTCCCACTCCATTCCTTTCTTCAAGTAGCCAGGCAGCATTGCGTTAAGTACGAGTACTATCTTCTCGTTATCTGTTTCTCAGACAGTTGCTTACTAGGGATACTGCCCAGATGGTGAAAGGAATGTCTCATGCCATTCCCTTCTTCAAATAACCAGGCAGCATGCTTGCTTAAAATTTTAGTTATTAATCTGTTGCTCAGAAAGTTGCGTACAAGGGATGTCCAACACGCAGGCGAAACCTATTCTTTTTCATGATGTTTTAAATTATAATTAATTTCAACTGTTTCTGCTAAAATATGCTGTTATGTTCGGAATATGCAGAAATTTCAATAAACCCTCAAAATATGCATTTGCATATGCGCATGTGCATTTTCAAACAAGAAGTTCCATTAAGAACTATACAGCCTACTTTTCATGCCAATGATTATTCTACAGAATATGAACCTATCTAGAATAATGACGAAATTAAGTTGATAATATCGAAATTTCCAATTAGTTCGAAATACTGTATACCTGGCATAATGTATCCTAATAGAGCACTACAGTTGGCAGCCCTGATGACTGAATATATTCTTAGTTCCATCTTTTAAGGTAGAAAATACAAAATTTGGTTGAAGTCCAATGAATCGCATGGACGTTACATGCAGTTAAACATTGGATCTAACAGCGCGCGTAAAATCATGTTGGCAACAATGTCATGCATGTATTGATCAGAAATAATCTGAAATAATATGATCTATTGTTGTGCCAATTTTGAATGAAATCCATTAGTTAGTATAGAAGTTACATGCATTTTAAAATTGGACCTATCAGCAGGCTTAGAATCATGTTGGCAGCACTGACGTATATTAGTTACTCCAAATTCGTCTAGAATGCCAGGTACTATACGTGTGCAAAGTTTAGAGCTATTGGCTTGCATACTTTCTGATATATTGATATTAGGGTAACAAAAATAGGGACAGCACATATTAACAGTTGGTAGCCCTGGTTGCTCCTTAGAATACGCATAGTCATATCTGTTATGGTACACATCACACATACGAAATTTGGTTGAAATCCAAATGATAGTATGGAAGTTGCATGTATTTAAAGTTGGACCTGTCAGCAGGCTTAGAATCATGTTGGTAGCACTGACGTATATAAGTTACTCCAAATTAATATACACACATCAAAAAAAGTTTTGCATCACCTCGGTTCCCAGATCTCCGGCATATAGACGTTGACTGTGTATATTGTATCCAAGATACAGTCCCTTTGACTGTTCATAGATGTCACTAAAACTGCTCAAAGATGTAAACAACCATGCATGAGCAGGGCCTATTAGACGGAGGGGGTACGACAGCCGATCAGTTCCAGTCATTCCACCATGACAAAGGTACGCTGCTCATGTTGTCTGTAGTTCTACCATGCCTAGAAGGTCAATACCGCAGTTCGATCGCGTCCGCATTGTTACTTTGTGTCAAGAAGGGCTCTCAACAAGGGAAGTTTCCAGGCGTCTCAGAGTGAACCAAAGCGATGTTGTTCGGACATGGAGGAGGTACAGAGATACAGGAACTGTCGATGACAGGCCTCGCTCAGGCCGCCCAAGGGCTACTACTGTAGTGGATGACCGCTACTTACGGATTGCCGCTCGGAGGAACCCTGACAGCAATGCCACCATGTTGAATAATGCGTTTCGTTCAGCCACAGGACGTCGTGTTTCAACTCAAACTGTGCGCAATAGGCTGCATGATGCGCAACTTCACTCCCGACGTCCATGGCGAGGTCCAGCTTTGCAACCCCGACACCATGCAGCGCGGTACAGTTGGGCCCAACAACATGCTGAATGGACCCCACGGAATTGGCATCACGTTCTCTTCACCGATGAGTGTCGCATATGCCTTCAACCAGACAATCGTCGGAGACGTGTTTGGAGGCACCCTGGTCAGGCTGAACGTCTTAGACACACTGTCCAGCGAGTGCAGCAAGGTGGTGGTTCCCTGATGTTTTGGGGTGGCATTATGTGGGGCCGACGTACGCCACTGGTGGTCATGGAAGGCTCCGAAACGGCTTTACGATACCTGAATGACATCCTCCGACCCATAGTGCAACCATATCGGCAGAATATTGGAGAGGCATTTGTCTTCATGGACGACAATTCTCGACCTCATCGTGCACATCTTGTGAATGCGTTCCTTCAAGATAACGACATCGCTCGACTACAGTGGCCAGCATGTTCGCCAGACATGAACCCTATCGAACATGCCTGGGATATGTTGAAAAGGGCTGTTTATGGACGTCTTGACCCACCAACCACTCTGAAAGATTTACGCCGAATTGTCGTTGAGGAGTGGGACAATTTGGACCAACAGTGTCTTGATGAACTTGTGGATAGTATGCCACGGCGAATACAGGCATGCATCAATGCAAGAGGACGTGCTACTGGGTATTAGAGGTAGTGGTGTGTACTGCAATCTGGACCACAAATGCTGAAAGTCTAGCTGTATGATGGTACAACATGCAATGTGTGGGTCTCATGAGCAATAAAACGAGCTGAAATGTTGTTTGTGTTGATCTCTATTCCCTTTGTATTTAACGGTTCCGGAACTCTTGGAACCGAGGTGATGCAAAACTTTTTTTGATGTGTGTAGAATGTCAGGTACTATACGTGTGCATAGTTTAAAGCTGTCGGCTTGCATACTTTCTGATATATTGGTATTTGGATAAAATAAATTAGGAGCATTTATTAACAGTTGGCAGCCCTGGTAGGTCTTAAGAATACGCTCAGTCATATCTGGTTATGTACACATACAACATACGAAATTTGGTTGAATTCCAATTGATAGTGTAAAAGTTATATGCATTTAAAAATTGGACCTATCAGGAGGCTTATAATCATTTTGGCAACACTGCCATGTTTGGCCTCCTGGAAATTAAACTGAAATATTATGATCTGTACGTGTGCCAATTTTGAAATAGCTCCCATTCATACTTTCCAAGATATCCAACATGGAGCTCAAATTTCAATTGCGATTTTTTAGCAGTTGGTAGCACTGACATCATTTTCAAATATGGCCGTGAGATATTCAGGTGTAGATCTTTACTCCTACCAAATTTGGTTCGATTGCTGCAGCCGTTTAGGAGTTGATAGGGGGGGACACACACACAGCCAGACAGACAGACAGACAGACAGACAGACACACATTTGCCCGATCTCATAAGTCTACTTCTTCCTCATTTTTGTAAAATGTGAAAAGTAGGCTAAAAATCCGGTCCCTGCTGATAACTGACGTTAGTAAGGCTGCATAAAACAATATTATTAGGGGCACTTGATTCACCTGGTATACAGTATTATTTCAAAACAATCGTTTGCATCTTTAACTCAACTTCTCTCCTTTGTTATTACCTTTGAAGTATTTTATTGGTGATTCAAGCTTTACAGCTGCAGATTGAACACGTTGTCTACTAGAGGAACCCATGTTGAACGTTGTTCAACCGAACTAGTGTTGCCAACATTTGAGCCTGATTCGCTATAAACATTACTCGGTTGCTCTTTTGCCGCTAAAAGATGGATTATACACCTCACAAAATGTAATATAATTTCAAATTTGTACTAAATTACTCTGTCTATCGTTCCAAATACCACTAAAAACTATATTCACACACACAATTCATCACAACATGAAAAGAAAAGTTGATAACGCTCCCAATTGACGTGAAAATGAAAAGTGTACGGTATTCATATACTTTTTCAACGGAAATTCTGGAAAGTGATCTAGCCAGATTATGGAAATATAGCAACTTGTGCTGGAATATCGTGTACGCCAAAAACAAGCCGAAAAAGTGGTATCTACTGTATTTCCTGACGCGTTAGCCTCTTCACAGCCCCAAACATAAGAAACCGCTTAGGTTTTATGGTGACTAGAGGTACAATATCTCAGTTTTAACAGTAGCTTGCCACGGTGGGTGAGTGGATATCGTGTCGGTCTACTAACCCCAAGCATGCAGGTTCGCTCCTGGCCGTGGTAAGTGATTTTTGAAAGGCGGAAAAAATACGATAAGCATGTCATACGATGTTGGCATGTCAAAGAACCCATTTGAATTCAGTAGGCCGAGTTCATAATGGCAAAATTAATCTCGGGAGTTTCCGCCAACACAAAGTTCCTCATTTCTCTACTAGAAAGCGCTATAGTGTTCAAGGAGATTAGATATCTAACATCTAACCTCCTTGACTTTCATAGTCAAGGAACAACGAAATTTGACATGCAAGCTACCCTCTGGGTGTCAAATAACAAAAGCTTGCACCCGGCATCCGAGGCCATACGATATTATTATTATTATTATTAGTTGTAACAGTTACAATGCTTTGTTATTTAATTAGAGCTCTATAATTGGCTGATTTTGATCAAATTCTTATACGTTATTGGTTCAAATCGAAATGCTGACGTAGGATTGGGAAAGTCAACGACACATTTCCCCCATATTCTACTCAATGATCACTAAGAATGTGAGCTGAAGTCTGTTAGCTCGAGTGGTGTCTATCACTGCACCTAGCGTGGAGCTGGCGGCACCACAGGGGGCTGCTCCCAAATATCCGGAGGGTGCACGATATACATTATTGAGGGGGTTGCTATTACACGGTACTGATTATTGAGCTCCCAGCAGGGATCCACCGCAAGTTCCTGTATGAAGTCACTGCTACTGGCAATGTCATTTGAAGGGGTCTGACAGGTGAGGACCAACTAGTTATACCGTCATGCTGCATCCTCCTGCTGAGTTTGCGATTAGTCTGTAGGACTGGGAGAAGGGAGACGAGCCCATCTTTTTCACAACTGTGACTTCGGCTGGAGATGACATTGTCTGGGCGTTGCGGAACCAATGTAATAACAACACACCGATATTACTGCGACTATGTATCATATGCATCAGTGGCCTGACTGGTAATAGTATATCAGGAATTTCAACCAATCCCAGTGGCATTTCGTCAGATTGTTATCGCTTTCGTTTTTTCACAATCATTCTCACGCTCTTATGTGCACTTGTCTTATGTAAATGTATGAAAACAACGCATATCTTAAATATCTTAATGCTCTAATTTCATTGGTGCACTCAGCACTGACTCTCTGAACGAAGTCATGGTAAACCCCACAGATTCGGTATTTGGTTTCTTTTATATCTAATAATATTTATTTCCATTCATTAATTTAATATTATATTTATTCGCAAAAGTGACGAAATAAATTCTACTGAGGCTCCGGATTCTCAAATGATAAATTAATTTAACTAACTACGTTCCAGATAATAATATATATTATATATATATATATATATATATATATATATATATATATATATGCAGTCGTTTCATTCCGCCGCATGGCGATTGCCCCTCCGGCAGCGGGCCCCCTTAGACGGTTTCGCCGTCTCTTCGGGCCAACGGGTTAGGGTGTTTAGGAGAGGTGGAAATTTTGGTGATGGGTCGGTTTGGTTTTAGGATTAGGAAGAAAGTGTGTGAGAATTTTGGTTCGGGCATTTCTGGGGAAATTTGGAGAAGGGTGCGGGGGGCGAATTTTTGTTTTGAGAAGGGAGAGTTAGATGCAGGAAGGGGGATGTGGAGGAGAAGGGTGACTGCTTCATTGTGCGTATGTATAACTTTAAATGTCGGAAATTTTTATGAAACAAAGAAAACGCGGAAACCACGGAAACAACTGCCGCAATTGCCAAAGTAGACGAAGGAACTTCTATTGCTCGCTCTGAGATTAATATGAATTTTAAGTTTATTGGGGAAAAATAAAAGGGGGGCTGTGTTTAAGTCCAGATCATAAGGTGATGTTTTTATTATTATTATTATTTTTATTATTTGTTTTCAAGTTTTTTTTTCTTTTTCAAGTTTTTTTTTTTATATGAATGATGGTGATGAGAAGGGAGTATTGAAAGATGTGCGGTGAGATGAGAAGGGGAGTCTTATGTTAGTAAAGAGACTGGAAGAAAGAATTATATAGCTGGTAGTTTGAGGAAATTAAATGATGTCGATGAGAAGGGAGTAATGAATGATGTTTGTTGAGATGCGAGAGTGGTATTGGTTGAGCGAGAGAGAAAGAAGAAAGAAAGCAGAAAGAAAGAAAAAGGAAGGAAGGAAGCTTGTAGTTTAACGTGACCGTCAATCTTGAGATCATGAGCCACGGGACCTCCTTTTTACGTGGAATCCGAACCACAGGACATGGCATTTCACTTCGAAAATCTCACATGCATTGACCGGGAATCGAACCCGGACCGCCTTGGTGAGAGGCATACAGCTAGACCGCTGAGCCACCACGCCCCCCAGAAAGAAAGAAAGAAAGAAAGAAAGAAAGAAAGAAAGAAGAAGAAACGCATAGCTGGTGATGTGAGGATGGTGGCGATTTAACAAGTTGAGATGGGGGAGAGGGGTTGAATACGGATGAATGGAATGGGTAAATGAGGAGTGATGATGCCAACGATGTGAAATTAGACGGTGAATGTGTGTGAAGGTGAAGATGTTGAAGGTTTTTGTTTTGTTTTGAATTAATTGATTGTGTTGAGAAATAAGGTTTTTGTCGCTATTTCGAATCCGGCGAAGTTACCGTCAGTGTCCAGTGGAGTGGCATTCGTAAGCAAAATAATCGAAGACTAGGTTGTTAGTCTTGTGCTGGAAGAAGTGCCCTGATGCTGTAGATGCCGAGGTTAGTACGTACCGGGGCACGGAGCGGCTTGTTTAGGAGAGGGCACACAATGGGGTTTTTGGTTGCCTGCGCCCGTTTGAGGTAGCGGCGTTGAAGTAGCTCGACGTATGTCGTTAGTGGAGGCAGTGGCATTCTGTCAACGAGGTCTACTGTGCGGTAGGTGAATGGAAGTCTCATCGCAACGCGGACTAGGCGGCGCTCCATTGAGAGAAATGGGAATCCAGCCCACGCTGGATGGCCGTACACAAAAATGTGCGAATGAGTACTTTGTAAGTATGGAGCAGTAGTTTCTCATTCTGTCCCCAGGTTGTTCCAGCCAGACGCTGGAGAAGATACGCCCGCTTTCGTGCCACAGGGAGTTTGGTTTTAAAGAAGGGGCGGAAGGTGAAGAATTGATCAAAAAGGAGGCCGAGGTATCGTACGGTAGGGGTGGGGAATAAGCGGCGGTGATGAAGGTGGAGAGTGAGATTCGCGGGATTGCGGGTTGGGGCGAATGATCGCCTGCGTGGGCGGAATAGAATGGTCTGTCTTTTTCCTGGATTCAGGCGCAGATGCCATTTGCCACACCAGGAGGTGAAGAGATCGAGGTAGGGCTGGACGTGGGTGTTGATGTGTTGTACAGTGGCAAACGGTGCGACGATAGCAGTGTCGTCGGCGAACTGTAGAAGTTGCATGGGAGGGGAGGGTTGGGGGATGTCAGCGACGAATAAGACGTAGAGAAGGGGGGAAAGGACGGAGCCCTGCGGGACGCCCTGTTCGAAGGGGATTGGGCGGGAGTAGTGGCCATTGATGGTGATGCTTGCGGTGCGGTTCCGGAGGAAGGTGTTTAGAAAGCGGATGTAGGTATGGGGGAGGTCGAAGCAATGTAGTTTGACGACTAGGGCGTCGTGCCAGACCGTGTCGAACGCTTTCTCAAAGTCGAAGGCGATAAATAAAGTAGGAGCGGGACGGTTGTAGTTTTCCGCTACCATGGCAGAGAGGCGGAGGAGTTGATCCTGAGCGGAGAAATGGGGTCTGAAGCCACATTGTGAGAGGGGAAGGAGCTGGTGGTGACGGAGATGGGTGTGGATTCGTTTGGTGAGGATTTTCTCGAAGGTTTTCGAGAGAACAGCGGTGAGGCAGATGGGACGGTAAGAATCAGGGGAGGAGAGGGGCTTGTCAGGTTTAGGAAAGAGAAGCATCGTGGCATGGCGCCAGGGTGTGGGGTAGAACCCGGTGCGAAGAAGATGGTTGTAGAGATGAGTTAAGGCTGTCAGAAACGATGGAGGTGCCTCCTTGAGATGCCGATAGCGAATGGAATCGGGACCAGGGGCGGTATTGGTCGTGCGTGAGAGAGCTATGGAAATGTCCAGTTCGGTGATAGGGACATCAAAAGGGTGCGGCGAGAAGGCATGTGTGGTTGAAGGCTGTAGGTGTGGGCGTAGAGGCACTGTGGCGATGAATTCGTCTTCGTCGTATGTGAATGTGGGGTGAGGTGCATCGCAGAAGACGCGAGCGAGTCTATTAGCAAATATGGTCAACTTGGCAGGATCGTCTGGTGGTGCGGTGTCGTTGTAAATGATGGGGTACGACATAGGAGTAGATTTACCCGTGAGGCAGTTGGAGATGGCGCCAGAACTTGGTGAGTGAGGGAGACACGCCGTTCTGCCTTGAGCAGGTCTTATGCCAAGTGAGCCTCTTATGGGCCTCGATGTAGGACATTACTTGTCGTAGAGTCTGGCGATGCTTTTGTAGGAAATAGCGATCCCTGGTGCGGAGAAATGTTGCGTGATAGGAGTGGGAAAGCGCGAGGAGGCGTCGGGCCTTAGGTGGGATGGGGGGGTCGGGAAGGGGTGTATGGGGTAAGGGGAATATGACGCTGTGCCGCCTGTTGTAAGGTGTCTTGGAGATGTTTGGTGTATGCATCCACAGAGGATTGCGAGCTCAAGGGCTGAGTGTTGGTCTGCAACCGTTCGGAAATGTAATTACGGTAGGCCAGCCAGTTGGCCGCGCAAAAGTTCTGTACCATCCGAGGTGGTGGTGTTGGGGTGTTACGAGTAGGAACTTCGAACTGCAGAAGAACTGGGGCATGGTCACCCCCGATGAGTGGGAGGACGGTGACATGCACCAAATGGAGTAGCGAGTTATGCGCTATTACAGCGTCAGGGGTAGTTTGGGAGGAGGGACGTGTGGGTTTAGGGAGGGGAACCAGCGAGGTGTTAATGTGGTTGAGATATATATCCAGACTGCGGAGTTCCCGGGCTGAGCGGTCGTGGAGGTTTAAGTCTGCCATTATGAGGAAATGAGGGAAGGTTTCGGCCACGTGAGCTATGAAAACTTTAGGTAAGGGATGGCGAGGACGGGTGTAAATTGTGGCGAGATGGAGAACTCGGGATGGGAAGTAGACCGTGGCGATAAGGCTTTCCGGAAAGTGAAGGGGGGGGGGGGGGGAATGTGGTGTCTGATGGAATAGCGTGGGAGGTAAGCTAGGGCGGATCCGCCTCGACCTAGATTGTGGGGGCGATCAGCTCGAAGGAGAGTGTAGCCCGGGAGGAGCGCATGGTCAACTCCACGGAGGAAGGTCTCGTTCAAGAGAGCGACGTCGATGTGATGAGTGGCGAGGGTATGGCTAAGTAGGGTACGACGTGCGTGAAAGGAGCAGACATTAAGAAAGAGCATGGAGATATGCCGTGGAGGTCGTTGTCTTGTCGGTTGCGCTGCCATGTGGGGGTTATACGGCGGTGACGCGGGGGTGGGGGAAGAAGGTGAAGTGGGCTAACGGCCCCGAGAATGACGGCTGGAAGCATACTCCGAATATCTGCTGTGCCGCCATCTGGAGTTGTGTAAGTATGATTGTTCGTTGGTAGGGAAGGATGTTATGGATGGATACCACCATGAAGCGGATGAGGTCTTCTATGGAGGGGAAAGGAACTGTGATTGCGCTTGAGGGTTGGGGGGATCTATGGACTTAATGGGTGCAACTGTTTCGGGGCGGTTGGGAATCGGAGCGGGTTTCGACTTACATTTGTGTGAATATGTGGGGTGCGCCTCGTGACATTGGTGGCAGCGTGGTGGGAGAGCGGTGTTGGGACATTTGTTGGTGGTGTGAGATGGCTGGGAGCAGTGGCCTCAGCGTGGGGAAGCACGACATTGCTCAGTGGTGTGGTCAATGTAGACCAAACAGCGGTTGCATCGCAAGGCTACTGGGGGGGGGGGGGGGGCTTTGGAAGGTTCCACACGATGGTGGTACCGATAGAGGTAGACGCCGTTTGTTAGAAGCCTGTCCACTTCCGCTTGGGTCACCAGGAGAATGCGAACCATCCACGTGGGACCGTCCGCATTCCTGATGGGAAATGCCTTGCGTGCATCGACCTGCTCCAGTGGAGTTCTTCCAAGACCGCCTCCTCGGTCAGATCGGGGTCGACGCCCCGAATCACGCACGAGAAGTGCGGGTTGCTTTGTGGGGGAGGAAGGGTAGGGGGATTTTGTCTGGCCCGGAGAGGTTCCGCGATCACCTGTGGGCCGAGTTGCTGCACCACTTCCGGGCTATGAAACACGGCGGCGGTGGCGTCGTCGTTCGTTTTCACGTAGACACCGTTCGTGACTGCAGTGGCGGAGAAGTTGGAGTGCCCGAGTATGCAGCGAAGTGCATCCGTGAATTGGTATTTCGTGGAGAAGGTGTAACCACGGAACAGGAAGATATGTTTATATGGTGGCTCGGAGGCCTTGGAGGCGTATGTAGGTAACGACGGAGGAAGGGATGGTGGTGCAACTGAAGCGAGGGTAAAGTTGGGTACGGGTCCCGTGACGGGGAGTCGGGGGCCGTTGGGTGCAGGGAGAAAAGGAGTAGTGGGCGGCGGGCTACAATGGCGCCTGGAGGCGGTTTGAGATTCGTCCATGCCCTCATGGACCCGTTGACGAGAGCGGTGAGCCCCCACTCCACCCTCCGTGTCTGAAGTGTCGGACCCTGGGCGTTTCTTGGAGCGGCTGAGAGTTTTAGGGACCAGCGGTGGGAGGTTCAGATGCGTCCCCAGGGTGGTTGAGGTAGCCGGGTTAATAGAAGTTGTTGTTTTAGGAATGGCACCTTTGGTGCTAGAAGAGGAGCGAGTGGGAGGTTGCTTAGGGTGAGGAGGGATGGGTGGAGTGGTCTTGCCCTTGCCTTTGCCCATGGCGAAGGAGAATGAGGGTATTTATTGGTATAGTGGGTAAGGCCAGTGGCTATGTCACACAATGTATGTACAATGGAAGATGGAAAGAATGAAGGAGCGGGCGAAGCCGGTGGCCAGGCGTGGGGTGTATGAGGAATGATGTGGGTACCGTTGCGGGCGAAGCCGGTGACTAAGCGGAGCAAACGGTGTGATGAATGATATGGGGTTCACTCCTTAAAAGAGCGGGCGATGCCGGTGACAAACAGTGGAATGAATGTGATGAATGTAGTGGGTAGAATGTATGAGAAAGTCAGGAGAGAATATCTCCAGACGAACAGTGTAGAATGGATGTATGACTGTGTGAAATAAATGTGATGAATGTAGTGGGTATAATGTATGAGAAAGTCAGGAGAGAATATCTCCAGACGAACAGTGTAGAATGGATGTATGAGTGTGTGAATGGAGTACGAATGGTGACGTCACTCGGCGGAGAATGAAATAAAGTTGAAAAGTACAACTATGAAAAGCGGTAGTCAGGTACGATAACCACTTCAGTGCAGCACGAAGGTAGCTACGTACTGTGGACGCTGTGTATTGTATGAGCCCCGCTCACAGGCAGTGCAGTAGAACGTGCGACGTGAAGTTGGAGTTGCAAGCTGTATTGTAAATGCTAGTATGCTTGGCTGTTGTGACGACTGAAGCTGTGATGAGAGTCTGAGCGAAGGAATGTTGCAGGCGATGAAATCGAAGTAATGATGAAAACCAGTGAAGTGAGCTCGAAGATTGTAGTGTGATATTTAGTCGACAGCAAAATGGCAGCCAGGCTCCAGCACGTGGACGAAGGCACTCTGACGAGACTCGAGGTCAGCTGAGGTGATGACGTCAGACCGGCTTGAAGAATGTCGCTCGTGATGCACTGGATTTTCTTGAAAAATTTTAACGATGATATATGATGCGCTGTTCTCGATGGAGATTCGGGCAGAGATTCGTTCCGAATTCACTATAAAGAAGAAGGATGATGATGCAGATAATAAAGTTATAATATTGACTAAACTCAAGGAACTTACTTTACATACACACGAGGTGGAAATATCTGCCGAGTAAGATTTGAGATTGTGACTATCGTTGGAACTCGAAGCTGGCTTTTCTGCGATTGAGGTAGCAGTGATTCGTAATTTTGCCATGAGTGGTTTCCACTACGAGCGAGGTTCACTTCAATTTTAGTCAAAGAGCACTGCTGAGTGAACGAGTCAGTGAGTGACAACCAGAGACCTCTATATGCCATTGACGGAACCTGAATCACCAAATATAAATTCTTGAAGATGTTCAAATATCAAAGGTCATTTCTGTGAATACAATGTTCCGATAATGTCTACGGCTCCGATATTGCCGCCAGTCTTGAACATGTTTATCTCGTTGATCTGCAAATCACCCTTCAATAATTTTCTTGTCTAGACCTGTTTAAGACTTTTAAATGGGATTATGTTTTTAGATTTACTCGTACTTCCACTGTTACGGTGACTGTTTCAGGAGTGATTATAGTGGTGGCCCGTCCTACAGCATGGCGAGAGGAGGGGGGAAGAGGATGGAGTTGTAGGAATGTTCTACGCAAGCGCCAAAAATCTATAATATCTTCAATACTTCAACCTCCTACACCTGTCACCTGACTGTGCCTTGCCGAAACAGCGCCCGTGGAAAGAACCGTTCTTCGTACTTCCGTAGCTTCCACTGAATGGCTGTATTTTGAGCACTGGTAAAATTGTGCCATACCACACGCTGCATTTATCGTGATGGTCCGAATAGACCTACTGATCCTGAATCCATACAGTAGGGTGCGCTCAGGCATCTTCTGTACGGAGGCGGCAAGTTTCTCTTCTTTCATATTGTTCGTGGATAGCTGTTTTCTCCGCAAAATTCTGCCTGTGACTGAACAGAAGGTAGGAATACACCTTTGACAAAAAATGATATTCTCCTAAGCTGAGCTACTCGTACTGACAGGACAGTAAGATCTCCTGCATGAGGGTTTTCCCCTGCTTAGTAACATTTAACATTTGATATTCTCGGGATGGACCTAGCTGCCAACTATCAATCACAAATAATTCTTTAGACCAAATGTTTAACTCACGAACATCATGCAAAACTACTGCCAAATTTTAAACGTTGGTACAATACATACTGGGAAGCAGTTACTCAACAGTCCACAGATGTAATTTATATTAATCAAGAATGGGACGTTATAGAAATTTATGATTAATATTGCACTTCATTTTGACTGATAGAGCACATTGCAATGCGTCTTGTTTACATAGTGGTAAGTTATGTCATCATGCGTCACCTGTTGCTATGCTCAATTACTACTTCAAATTACTACAGGGTAAAATATTATTGTAGTTTGCTCTGAACCAATGAAAATATAAAACAAAGAAACAAATAACCATGATCAAAATCGACATAGTGTGATCCGATATGAGACATTACTGGAATTAATATTATGTATGCTTGAATACGTCCCATTTGAAAGACTTGTACAGGACAATACCTTTTTAACACTAGGTGAAACCCCACACAAGACACGGCACAAACCTATAAAAGTTGCTGAGTGTTAATTCCTTGGCCATAGAAGCCAATATACCATCATTTTGGAAGCCTTTATGGGGAGGTGAAAGGCTGCTTTCCGAGCACGGACACCAAAACCACAGTGATGAGTCTATCTTGCTGTTCCTGCGTGAAACCCCACACAAGACACGTCATAAAGCTGGAAAAAATCCTGAGTGTTAATTCCTTGGCCGTGAATGCCAATATACCAATACCTTTTTAACTCCCAACTTAATGAAAATTTTATGAATATAGACGTAAAGAAGGTTACAAAGTGGTCGATAGACAACAAAACACACATCAATGAGGATAAGTCGAAAGTTCCATTAATATCGAGAAGACGGAAAGCAAGGAAGAGTATATATATCTACATGAACGGGCGTCATGAATAAGTCGACAACATGTATTATTCAGGAATTTCTATCGACTCCTGCTTTACGTTCAACTTCAACATCAATAAAGTCAGTGATAAATTTATTAAGTTAACAAATGCATTATCTAAATCGGCAAGAATGGGATGGGGACTAATTCATCAGGCACTGGAAATAATCTATAAAGGAGCAATACTACCAATGCTACTATATGCTGCACCAGTCTGGATAGAATCCCTGGGGAAAAAATGTAATTTAATCAAATATGTTCGAGTGCAAAGACTTATACTTACGAGAATGTCCAAGGCATACAGAACTACTGTATATCCCACGAAGCACTGTGCGTCATCACTGGAATAATTCCTATATATATATAAAGGCAAGAGAGGTCGTTGCCCTACATAAAGTAAAATCAGGAAAGACAACTACAGATTGCAAAATAGATCTCCCAGTAAACCCAAGAAGATGGATCTACCCAGCAGATATAATAGGTACTGAAGATTCAGATTGGAAGGAAAAGGCAGCACCCTTTGGCAAATCTACACGGATGGAAGTAAAAGCAACGATGGAGTAGGAGCAGGGGTAGCTATATACAACGAAAACCAACTATAAAACCAACTGAAATGTAAACTTCACGAGCGATGTTCAAACAATCAGGCGGAGCAATTTGCCATAGTAAAAGCTCTGGAATAATTAGGAATGACGAGGATTGAGGACAGCATATGAAAAAGAGCCACAGTACACACGGATAGTAAAATAACTATTGACTCCCTAGCGGAAAGCAAATATCACAAGCACTTAATTGAGATAATAAAGAAAATTACGGCATCGTTAATCACAATTAATTGGAGTATACAGTTTAAGTGGATTAAAGCACAAGGCAACGAATTGGCAGATAAACTAGCAAAGGAAGCAACAAAATTAAATCAATTCTGTTGCGACAAAATACCTCTCTCAACATTAAAAAGATGTTCAGTAAAGAACATATAGCCTACTTTCTCCTAAATGCATGGGTATTGTTATAACTCTTTGTCCTTTTCAAGGAGTATAATTAAATATTGGCTGTAGTAGCTTGTTGAAATACAACGTGCTATACTGAGCCCGTATCCGCTCATGCTGGTGAGTATTTTTATATGCCAAAGTTGGTAACACGAGAGAAAGAATCTCTGAATGCATCCAGAGAGATGCAGTTGTAATTTGACTTCGTTGGAAGACTGTCAATATTTATTTTACCATCATTAGAGAAGGTATTCTTTAATGTGCACCTTTTAATTTACCACATCAAGTATTCTGTATAATTTGCCAAGGAGAAGTGGCCTAACATTATCTATTTAGTACTTGAGACTAAGGAATGACACTGCGGAAATGCAGGAATAATGTCTAGAGACGTTCAACGACTCGACTAGTCTCAAAGCCAGTACAACCCGCTTCCGGGAGGAAAGCACTCGTTGATTGTCTAAGTTCAGCACCGCATGTGTGCGACTCGCAGTTATAATAGTCTGGTCAAGTGGCCGATGAGACGTCAGTAAGTGAAGGAATAAATCCGTTGGAAACGTAAGCCAGTTTATATGATAACGCACGAGGTGTGCAGCGGAAAACTCCGTGAAAGTGTTGCTTTGTAAGCATTCGAAATCAGTGAAATATTACGGTGATTTAACCGAAAGCATGGCCGATGTGTGTGCCATTTAGAAGTGTGAGTAACTGTGATTTCGAAAGTGCCAGTGTCATATTTCACACCAGTGAGATTTGCATAAAATAATCCACGTTGTGTGAAACCGTAATTTTCTCGAACGACCGATGTCGCAGATTTCATCAGATAAAATTTTTCACCATGTGTGATAGTGGAAAAAGTGAGCCAACACGTGACTGTGTTGAGTAGAATCTGTGGAGCAGACATGGCCATTTGTTGAATAGTGTCTGCAAAATTACCAAGTGTAGATGCTGTGTTTGCTAGCGAATCACACTAGAAGCAGTGATTTTTTTGTGTAACTTATCAACGTTACCACGATGTACGAGATCCACCAGAAATGAAGAGCTTTACCACCGTTCACCATGTGGGTGATCATGACGTAGACACCTTATGAGAGAGATACCTAGCACCACAACAGCATAATCAAATGGAGGCTGAAGAACGGATTACAATGTGCCTATCCGAGCGTTGGAAGTATGGCCCAGGCTCGAAATGGAAGGAAATACCCCTCAATTATTCCTGTAGGAATGAGGTGAGCTACAATGTTCTTCGTAAGTCTAACTAATGTCTTTTGTAAGGTGATGGTCTTTGGTGGAGTAGTTTTAACGATCGTACTTCGATTCAGAGTCATCTAGTTAGGTTTTGTTTTAGTAGGTTTTTGTTTAGCTTACCGACTATGGTAATATTTCATGTTTCAATGCACATCGCAGCGTACGTCTCCAATGCATTTCCTAATCGTGAGTTAGTCACCTGGTTAAATATGTGTGTGTTTTTATCACACGGTGCAATTAATGTCATTTTTATGTTCACTTTGAACGAACCAATTGTATGTGTAATTGAAACGGGGCTGTAATTAAGTAATGTAAATCAGCTGTTAATGAAGTCAGTATTTTGAAACCCTATTTCGTGATATGTAAAGCACGCCACTGAGCAGGCGTATCCTCCAATGGGAGAGGTTACTTTATTACCTATTTTTGGGTATACATTTTTATTTGAGTGGAAAGTCTACCACTAGATTCGAGAGGAATCGATTAACAGTGTGAAGGAGTGTTATATCTTTCTGTTTGTACTCCAAGTCTTGTTCACACTAGTAACGTATCATTTAAAATTAACGCCACTGTTTTATATGGTGTGAATGTTTATTTCATGCATTCGAAGTGCCTATGAGTGCACATGTTTGATTTGTAACAAACTTGCTGGGAGCGTTATATCTTCCAAACACGTTAGTGCGAGTAATTTATCTCGCGTTTTGTAAGTTTTGCTTTGCCAATGCAGACACATCATTGTTAATCATTTTTTGTCTATTATAAATGTATCACGAACACTACAACGAATATTATCTTATGAACTGCAAGTGTAGGATCACAATCTGAACAGTTTTATGGATCCGATATGCTAAAGAAACGAACACTTGAAACTTTACCGTTAGCCCATGCAACTCGTAACAGTTTGGGAATGAACAAAATATAAGTCACTTTGGGAGACAAGTGTTTCCAAGGTTACGCGCAGTAGTGCCAACCCTTAATCCCAGGTGAGACTAGACTTCTGACAGATTTAATGCTAATGCTTTTCTAAATGATGTGATCTACAGAAGCCAGTGGTTATTAAGCTTTTTAAAACTAGGTCAAGTTAACAGCGTTATTAAGAATGTAATGATATTGTGACAGGAGGTCACCTATAATGTTTACGATCTTCGCATATGTTGTGAGCGAAGCCCATTTGAACAACCATTATTGTTTAAGATTTTAGAATTGTCTTGTGAAGCTGATTGGCTTATTTGAGGCTATGTTATTTTTCTCACATGTTGTGAAGGTTTATGCCGTGTGTTTATGCACGATGAAGGGGTGGTTTTCCATAGTTTTTGAGGTTGCCGGCCTTGTTTCAAAGCTCATGCGCTTGACAGACCGATGTTGAAAAAGTGATCCAGCGGGACACTCTGTTACTTTAGGATGTTTTTTTGAGCTTTTTGATAGCTTGGAGTATGCTTGTCCGCGTGTACTTGGGTGTACACCAGTGGTTTTATCCACCAGTTAGGAAGCCGTGCAGATGGTCAATCCGTATAATTAATAAATATTAAAACAAAGAAAACTAATAATCACTCATTAAATAAAATTATGTAATGAACTTAAACGAAAGCAATAATTATCGTTAATCACTAAACGCCTGTTTACCTTTGATCACGGTTTATAACTCGCTGACCATTGCACTGAGCTGTCGTTTTATTTCTTCGTTAGCTTAAGCTTTAGATAGCTGACACATGCGACTGACAGGGATTTGGTCTACCCCAGAGTTTTCAACTCGTGGGTCGTGAACCATGTAACTTATTGTTCTACTGTTAACGAACAGTACTTTGATTTCCTAGCTTACACATGATAGATGACCGATGGAAACAAACAGTAACCATCATGTGGTAGGAAGGTTTAATAAGAATACTCTTGTGTGTGATACTTATTTATTAATTGTTGTGTAAACCCATATTCCCATCTTTCTTCTGCTACTTGTAGATATTTTGTTGTACAGTTGATTGTAAACTTGATTTGTGTTGTAAAGGATGACTGTAAATCACTTTAGATTTTTGTTTAGTTGCTTTTCTACGGATGCTTCCCACCGTAGATTAGTTTAACTTAGGATGAGTTTAGATTACTTGAAAATTAAATGTAAATACGGGATGGTCACAGCTTACTTTGTTGTTTTTCCTGTCATGTTTGACATTTTGCCATCATGTCGTTTCGCTTGGAAACGTCATGTCTTGTTAATTATAATTACAATTTAAAATCTTTTGAACCATTTCCCTAGCTTTGCTATTTTTTCTGATTGTATTTAGGACCAATCGAGGGGTGATTTTTACATAGAAAGAAATAGTTTATTTTTTATTTCTTTCCCTGTGTTTAGTTAACGGATTAGCCGACTGATACCCCAGATTGTAGGATAGGGGCTTATGATTTTAATAAATCATTTTGTGAAATTTACTTAAGCCTGGATTTTAATTTAATAGTTTTTAAAGGGGGTGCATTTCCTTGAGGGGTCTATGATTATGCTACGATGAGAACCTGATCCCTATGATGACGAGGAGTCTTGTGCCGGAATAGCCCACAAGGAGTGTGCTCCAATCCTCTTAGGCCACATGTGTTCAAGGATGTGGTTATCTGGAAAGATGCACACGATCGGCAGTGGACCAGATCACCACCTCTAACGGGCACAATACGGATATTAAACATGAATATGAGGTAACTTTGCTAGTGCTACCTCTGTAAAAAAAACAATTCGGTTTCACCGCGTTTGAATTGATATAGGGAATCGATTTGCACACATATATGGCCGCTATCTGCAAACTATTGGGCTGATGACATTGTAGTTAAGTCAAAAGATGACTCCCACAAAAATGTATGTTGTTGCAAAATTTGATAGAGATCAAATGATTAGGTTGGTCGTAATTCGATTTAAGCTTTGAATATTAGGGTGGCCGCCATTCCGTTTCCATCAAGATGGCGGCGATATAAAACATGATACTGAGGTGCCCTTTGCTAGTGCTACCTCTGTATCAAAATTCGTTCAATTCGGTTTCACCGTGTTTGAATTGAAAGGGGGAATCGATTTGCACACATACATGGCCACCATGTGCAAACTATTTAGCTGATGACCTCGTAGTTTAGTTAAAAGACGCTCGCCATATGAATATATGTTGTTGCAAAATTTGGTAGAGATCGGATGATTAAGTTAATCGTAATTTGATTTAAGCTTTGGATATTTGGGTGGCCACCATTACGTTTCCGTCTAGATGGTGGCGATATAAAACATGACACTGAGGTGCTCCTTACTAGTGCTACCTCTGTACCAAATTTTGTTCAATTCGGTTTCACCGTGTTTGAATTGATAGGGGGAATCGATTTGCACACATACATGGCCACCATTTGCAAACTATTGGGCTGATGACCTCGTAGTGTAACGTGTTTTTCGAGGGGTTTTATGCAACTGGCATAAGTCAGTAGGAAGCCATTCTATATTTATTTACGCGGCAAATTGTTCAGCCAAGAGAATTTTTCATGTTAATTTATTATTATTATTATTAATTTATTATAATTATTATTTAGGTATTTTCGGAGCATTTTATAAAAATTATTAGCATTCAGATAGGTTTTCTATGTCTTAGAAAACGCTATCCAGCAAATTATTACGAACGACGATATCATAGAAAATTATCTGATTACGGAATTTTACGGAGTTTTTGTCAGTTAGGGTATTTGAGAGAGATGACTCACTGGGATTTCAAGTACACGCTGAATCTTGTCGAGAAGCATGACGCAATCTTGGGTCGCAATGTCTAGAAAAGGCGAATTGTTGAAACGGAAATCGACTTCTCCCTCCCGCGGAGTGTAATGAGGAAGGAGTGGGGATCTAGCGCGTAGGGTGCAGCCAATCAGTGAGGACAACGTAAGCCAGATGTCGGTACCATGGTGGGGGAGCCAACGTGTGGATATATCGTTCGACGCGCCGTGAAACGAGGACTATCTGTGAAATACTTGAGGAGTATGGATGCGCGTGCGAGTCGCTCCGATGCCCAGTGGAGTTAGCGACGAACTTTTGTAAAACTTGGATGTACGAGTGTTTGGGTCCGAGGTACGGACCATAGAATTATCTAATCTACCAGAATATCATCAAATTCCGACGGAGATGACGACGTCCAGGAGACTGTGGGAAGCTCACAACATCATCAAGAACGAGGGAAATGCCTTGGCAATTTCCAATGGTAAGCGCAAATGACGCAGAAATACGCAATCTCTCATTTTTCTTTGTTTTATATTTCATATTTCAGTAACTTCATAGCTTGGAAATAAGAGTAAAATCAATTTATCAGACTCCGTTTTCACGTAATTTTCTATCGGTAATATTCAAATCACAACGCTCCAATTTAAATTTTGTACTTATTATTATTATTAATTTTGCTATACTTGTTTTATATAATAAATTCATTTCTTTTACAATGCAATCTTTGCTTTCAGTAGGTAGCATTAGATATAGACCAATTCCTTCTCCTGATACAATTGTTTGTTGGGTTAATGATCAAATCATACCACGATCTGAGTGAATAGAGTCTTGAAGGTGTTCTGCCAGAGCTAGACGTTGTTAAATACAAATTTAGATTTCAACATTGCATTGAGGTCTTGGCGCCCATTAAAACAACATAGCTTAGGCAAAGGTAAACAGTTACATTTATCACCCAACAGTTAGGAGCTAGCAAAGCGTTTCATTTGTCGCCGACAACTTGGGGCTGAAAACCTAATAACATTTGTGGAAGGAGAAGGGTATATATTTCTGTGCCTGTATTTTGGGGGTTATTTGTCTTTATCAGTGTATATCATTATGGGGGATGAGAAAGAAAGACAGATGAGGTTACGTAGTGGTCATCAACGGGAAAGTGATGATACGAGCAGTATGTCGAGGATGGTAGTACCGGGGTAGCGGAGGTAAATCCCGATACTGAAACAGGGAGTGTAGGCGGCCAACCAGAATTAAAAACTTTACTTCTCGAGTTCATGTATCAGAACAAAGTTAGTAGTGATGCCTTAAACGCAAAATTAGAACAAAACAGTAGGGAAAATAAAGAAAGTACAGAAGCTTTAAATGCAAAGTTAGAACAGAATAACGCTAAATTAGAACAAAACAGTAGGGAAAATAAAGAAAGTACAGAAGCTTTAAATGCAAAGTTAGAACAGAATAACGCTAAACTAGAACAAAACAGTAGGGAAAATAAAGAGAGTAATAGGGAATTGAGCGATAGTTTAAACGCCAAATTAGAACAAAACAGTAGGGAAATGAGTGACAAATTCGAACTGATTAGAGGTGAGATCAGGGGGGTGATGGAAGAAAAGGCTAAAGAGATTATTGCAGATGTAGACAGAAAATTAGGAAAAGTACAGGAGGAGTTGGAAATTAGAATCAGTACACAGGCTGAAAATTTAAAAGAACTAGTGCAACTGGAAACACAGCAGGTCAAAAAGCAATTGGGGGGAGAAATTGACAAAATTCAGGTAGCTACTAAAGAGGTTAAGGAACAGCTGGGGGGTAGAATTGAGAAAGTCCACTCACAAATAGTTGCAGAAGTAAATGATTTAAGAGAGAGTAATAGAGAGAGCATTAGCAAGATTGAGGAGAAACAAGCAAAGCTATATGATAAAGTAGAAGAATCAGAAGGAAACATTAAATTAACAGTAAACAGTATTGAGAGGAAGGCTGAGGAGAAAATCGCAGAATTAGAATTAAAATTAAAAGCTAGGATCAGGCAAGAAAATAGTCAGAATAGGCCAGTTTTTGTGAATAGCACACACAGGGAGGTAGAACTGGGTAAGTTCAGCAATCGACAGGGGTGCCCAATGGAGTTCATGAACACTATAGAAAATAAATTCGGGGAAAGGTTGGAAAATGGTAGTATTGAGTGGTGCCAGGTAGTTGAAATTTTAGAACAAGTGTTTGTGGGGGAAACGAGGAATTGGTTTGCTGTCTACAGAGACAAGTTTACTGATATCAATGATTTTAAAATGAAATTCTGTGAAAAGTTCTGGAATGAGGTTATTCAGTCGCAGCATCGTGAGGGAGTAGTGTGTGGTAAATATAACCCTAAAGGAAGCTCCACCATGACCGAATACTTTTTAGGGCAGGTATTAGTGTGTAAATATCTTGATGGCTTGAAGGAGGAAAGTGATGTGGTAAGGTTGCTACTTAGGCACTTTCCCTATAGGATCAAGGAGGCTGCTTGTATCCAGAATGTAAAGACTATATCACAAGTAGAAAATTTGTTAAGCACATTTGATGCACTAGGGAGAGGGAGTTATGAGGACAATTTCAATCGGAACCAGGGTAATAATAATAATAGACCTAATGAAGCCAGGCATCAGGAAGTTCAAGGGAACGGTGGCGAAGGGGCCAACGCTCAAAATAGAAATAATAATAATCAGCTATATCAGAACAGAGGAAATGGCTATGGTAATCAGTATCAAGGGAGGAACAATGATTTCAGGGGAAATCAAGGGAGGAACAATGATTACAGGGGAAATCAAGGGAGAAACAATGATTTCAGGGGAAATCAAGGGAGAAATTATAATGACAATAATTACAACCAGAATAGGGGTCAAGGAAGAGGACAGCCTAGTGGTAGTAATATACAGCCAAACAATGACAACACAGCCCAGAACAACCAGACCAGTTTAGTAGTTAGTAGTACTACGGCCAGCTGTAGCGGTTCTTTAAACGCGAACCAGGCTGCGAAGTAAGGTCAGAATCTCAGTCTGTAGCATGCCCTGTCCATACAATTATACAGGAACCCTATGACCTAAATGTAAGAAATGAATTATTACATGAACTAAATGATGAAGGTATTATTCAGGAAGTGGTTAGTAAGAGCCCCATAGTTAAATTTAACGTGTCCGAGGCGTACACAGATGTTTTAATTGATAGTGGTTGTATGAAGAGTTGCATAAGTAGTGCATTTTATGATAAAATGAAAGGAACTGGAGTAAATTTTGAGGAGATGCCAATTAAAAGCACTTTTGTTATCACAGCTGTTGGGAAGAGGTCTAAAGTAATTTCTAAGCAAGTTTTAGTAGACATTAAAATTAATAATCATGTAGAGAAGCAGATTTGTCTTGTAATTCCAAATTTAGTATTCAGTGTTATCTTGGGTTCAGAGTGGCTAAGTAGAGTGTCTGGTAACTTATGTTATGATGTAGGGAGTTTGAAATTTAAATGGGGAGATTCTGAAGTAGAAGTAGCGTTCAATGATCATATTCAGAGAAGTAGTATTGTAGGTGTGATTTGTACTTTAAATGAGATATCGCCAGCCGTAGAGCGGGGTTCTCCATGTTTTGTGGGCAGTGTGATTACGAACGGAAGTCTAGAGGACTCGTTACGTGAGGCTGCATTTCAAGGAAATATAGAGGATGAACAGTGTGTTCGGCTCTATGATGTGTTATGGTGTAATAGGAGAGTTTTTGAGGATCGCATTGGTATGGCCAATTGCTATACACATTCATTGAACGTTATTGATAGGTCAGTATTCACAGGACATAGATATCCTGTACCTTTCGCTTATCAGAGTGCAGTTGAGGCACAAATTAACCAGATGCTTGAAGATGGGATTATTGAGCACTCGAACAGTCCATATGTTAATTCTTTGATAACGGTACCCAAGACCGACGGCACTGTTCGTATTTGTTTAGACGCTCGTTTGGTTAACAGTAGAATTAGTTCAGATCAGCTGAAATCTATGTCAATAGAGGAATTAATGCAAACATTTGAGGGGAAGAAGTATTTCACTTGTGTAGATTTGAGTTCCAGTTTTTGGCAAGTGCCACTTATGTACGAAGATAGACCATTTACAGCTTTTAGTCATAAATATAACCTTTATCAATTTTGTAGAACACCTTATGGGTTAAAGAGTAGTTCAGCAGCTTTAATTAGGGCTTTAAACATCGCATTAGGGGATGACACAGGAGAGTTTGTAACCATTTACATTGATGATATGGTAATTAGTTCACGCAGTTTTGAGGAGCATCTATGTCATTTAAATATAGTTTTTCAGAAGTTAGATCAGGCAGGGTTCACTTTGAAGCTGTCTAAGTCGTCATTCTGTCAGTCAGAAGTGACATTTTTAGGTCATAGAGTGTCGAGTAGAGGTGTGACACCATAGGAAGGTAGGGTTAGCATGTGTGGACAGTAGCAACAGGGCATAGTTACAGACACTGAGAAATATGCTAGTGGAGCAACGTGACGACGTTAAGTTTAGGAAGCCACTTGCAAGGTTGGAAGCAGGTGACGCAGAAACATTTATAGTTTCCAAACGTATTGGGAAAACAGCATATGTGCTGGAGAATAGTGAGGGAAACAGATTATACGGGACGTATAATATACATAGTCTACGAAAATATGTGTCATAAAGTGAGTGTGTTTAGCTGGCGAGCCAGCCTATCAAATGAGTAAGTGTGGTATTTGGTGCGTGGGAGGAGCTGGGCTTAAGGCAGGCGTATCAGAAGTCACACAGGGGGGTAGTATGTAAGTAAATGAGAGTTTTTAAGGTACAGGGAAATATGACGGGATTGTCGGATGCTGTTGAGCACTAAATTGTCTCGATGCACCAAGGCCATTTTGGCAGCGCTGATGGGTTCCCATTTATCTCCAAGAGATGGGGGAGCGCTTGTATAGGGCTTGTTAGCTTAAGGCGTCCACGAGATAAAAGATGGGCCATCAGAATGCGAGACAGTCCTTCATGAAACTCATACATATCAGCAAACGTGATTTCTGTTTACGGCCTCGCCATGTAAGATTTGTAAGTGTGTAATTTAAGATAATTTGTACAATGGTATTATTTGAGTGAGGAGAAATGGTCTGTGTTGAGAACTAGTATTAAGTAGAATATGGTTAACGGGAACTTAACAAGACAGGGCGATTACGGCACAGAAATATTTGGTGTTATATGTAATGCGCATTTACTGTTTTTTTTTTCAGAAGTCAATATTAATGTAATCATCTTTAAAGAGAGATCATGTATTATGGTCACGAGGCGCTGCCACAATAGTGTGATCGTGTGCTCAGTGATAAGTGGAATTAAATGTCACCATAAGGAGGGGACCTCCAGTGAAATTAGGAAGTTCTATGGTGATATAAATATATCAGAACACCTTCAATGCGTGTGATATGACATCATAAATACATAGTGCTCACACATTAATTATGTCTATTTCTCCAACATAGAGAAATTTGAGAGGCGGAAATATCCGTGGAACAATATTCTATACGTAAAACATTGGACTGGTTGCAAAGTGCAATCCATAGTGACAACAAACTGTGACGCAAAGTGCGTGAAGAAAAAATATGAGTGTATATATCTGTAATTTAGGGTGATTTCATTTATGTAATATGTATTTTGGATGGGGATTATTAACGTGTCTGGGATAATCGGATAATGGACCGTCGTCACGGTAAATCATCCGATGATCCGAGGCGAATATGTAACGTGTTTTTCGAGGGGTTTTATGCAACTGGCATAAGTCAGTAGGAAGCCATTCTATATTTATTTACGCGGCAAATTGTTCAGTCAAGAGAATTTTTCATGTTAATTTATTATTATTATTATTAATTTATTATAATTATTATTTAGGTATTTTCGGAGCATTTTATAAAAATTATTAGCATTCAGATAGGTTTTCTATGTCTTAGAAAACGCTATCCAGCAAATTATTACGAACGACGATATCATAGAAAATTATCTGATTACGGAATTTTACGGAGTTTTTGTCAGTTAGGGTATTTGAGAGAGATGACTCACTGGGATTTCAAGTACACGCTGAATCTTGTCGAGAAGCATGACGCAATCTTGGGTCGCAAGGTCTAGAAAAGGCGAATTGTTGAAACGGAAATCGACTTCTCCCTCCCGCGGAGTGTAATGAGGAAGGAGTGGGGATCTAGCGCGTAGGGTGCAGCCAATCAGTGAGGACGACGTAAGCCAGATGTCGGTACCATGGTGGGGGAGCCAACGTGTGGATATATCGTTCGTCGCGCCGTGAAACGAGGACTATCTGTGAAATACTTGAGGAGTATGGATGCGCGTGCGAGTCGCTCCGATGTTCAGTGGAGTTAGCGACGAACTTTTGTAAAACTTGGATGTACGAGTGTTTGGGTCCGAGGTACGGACCATAGAATTATCTAATCTACCAGAATATCATCAAATTCCGACGGAGATGACGACGTCCAGGAGACTGTGGGAAGCTCACAACATCATCAAGAACGAGGGAAATGCCTTGGCAATTTCCAATGGTAAGCGCAAATGACGCAGAAATACGCAATCTCTCATTTTTCTTTGTTTTATATTTCATATTTCAGTAACTTCATAGCTTGGAAATAAGAGTAAAATCAATTTATCAGACTCCGTTTTCACGTAATTTTCTATCGGTAATATTCAAATCACAACGCTCCAATTTAAATTTTGTACTTATTATTATTATTAATTTTGCTATACTTGTTTTATATAATAAATTCATTTCTTTTACAATGCAATCTTTGCTTTCAGTAGGTAGCATTAGATATAGACCAATTCCTTCTCCTGATACAATTGTTTGTTGGGTTAATGATCAAATCATACCACGATCTGAGTGAATAGAGTCTTGAAGGTGTTCTGCCAGAGCTAGACGTTGTTAAATACAAATTTAGATTTCAACATTGCATTGAGGTCTTGGCGCCCATTAAAACAACATAGCTTAGGCAAAGGTAAACAGTTACATTTATCACCCAACAGTTAGGAGCTAGCAAAGCGTTTCAGTAGTTTGGTCAAAATATGCTTCCCACATAAAGGTATGTTGTTGAAAATTTGGTAGAGATCGAATGATTAGGTTAGTCGTAATTTGATTTAAGCTATGAACATTTTGGTGGCCGCCATTACGTTTCCGTCAAGATAGCGGCGATATAAAACATGACACTGAGGTTCCCTTTGTTAGTTCTACCCCTGTACCAAATTTTGTTCAATTCGGTTTCACCGTGTTCGAATTGATAGGGGGGGACAGACATTCAGAGTTCACACACTCACACACACACTCACACACAGACACACAGACAGACACACAATTTTTGGCCCTGTGTAGATCTCATAAGTCTACTTTCATTTTTTGCAAAAATCGAAAGTAGGCTAAAAACTGAACTCAGGAGGGAATCTACTAATGAATGGCAGCAGAAATGGGAAGAATCTTCAAAAGGAACTATCAGAAAGGAATCCTTCCCAACAGTAGAAAAAAGATTATCAAGCAAAATTAACCTCACGCCAAATTTAACAACATTAATATTAGGACATGGTAATATCTACTCCTATCTACACAGACATAAAATTTTACGCACCCCGAATGTTCCTGTAACGAAGGATCCCAAACAGTGGACCATATGATATTTCAGTGTAGTGAAGTGAATAGCGAGAGAAAAATGTTATTAAACAGTGTTTCCATAGAAGGATACGGGCCGATTCATAAGTCTTTTTTAATCAGAAAATATCTTAAACCATTTTCAAAATTCGTGAACTCTTTGGACTTTACAGCAATGAAACAAAATCAAGATCATCAACCATCAGCAAATAATATGCAGGAAAAACTGTACCGTATATTATAATTTACACAATTGTATGACATTAGTTAAGCGCATTTAGTACTATGAGTATAGTGGAGCATTCGGAAAGTATATTCATGAAAATAACACACACAAAAAAAAAAATCTGGCAGATGAAACTAAGCTAAGCCATTTCGTGAATAGTAATCTAAAAGGCTTTTCAAACTTTTGAAAACTAGACTCATGAATGTTGCTTAGTACTCTATTCGCAAAGAGTGATATATTCATTTCGATTCAATAGAGACTACGACAGAAGTTCGATCCTCAGTTACATCACATTTCAAGATTACGGTGATGATGTGATTCATCGAGCATAATAATTTTGTATTACATTTCACAACTTTTAGACATGATATTGTAATTTATTTCATGGCTGGCCCCATGTTTTGGGGTTAGCGTTCCCGACTATCACTCGGAGGCCACGAGTTCTGTAATAATAGTAATAATACCATATGGCCTCGGGAGCCACGTGCAAACTTTGTTATTTGACACCCAGAAGGCAGACTACATGTCGAATTTCGTTTTTCCTTGAATCACTATGAAAGCCAAGGACGTTAGATATCTATGCTAATTGACTTTATAACGCTTTCTAGTAGAGAAATAAGGAAAATCCCGAGATTAATTTTACCATTATGAACATGGCCTACTGAATTCAAATGGGTTCTTTAACATGCCAACATCGTATGACATGCGTGTCGTCATTTTTGCCGCCTTTCAAAAATCACTTACAACGGCCAGGAGCAAACCTGCAAGATTGGGGTTAGTAATGCGACCCGATAACCACTCACCCACCGTGGCAGGCACGAGTTCCGTCATGGATTATATAAACTGACGTGGGGGCTGGAATGGGTTGGGCTTAGCCTCGTGAGGACAATTGATTAGCTGTCTGTAGCATCCCGGTGAAGAAAGCCGAGGGTACCAGTCTCGCTGAACACACGTCACTCTGGAATCTGTAGGCCAAATGGCTGAGCAGTGGTTGCGTGGTAGGTCAAGAACATTAATGGGCTGTTGTTGTGCTTCGGGTTTTTAATTCTCTTTTCATATTTCACAAATTATATATCTCCGCTTTATTGATATGTATCCTGAAATTTATTGTAGAAAAATTAGCGTACGTACATCATCCTATTCATAGTGCAAATGGATTCACCTCAGCGACAGTATTACAAACTGAGGAGAGGTAGATAAAAATTTCAAACCTAAGTGGAGAACCAAATGTTCAATGACGTTTGTATTTTCTTGAAAAGTGAACTAGTGACAACACGAGTTAATAAGAGGAAACAGAGCAACTAAGAAAATGTCTTATATCCACAGTTACAAATTTAAACTGAAATGCCAATGACGTTATTTGAATCTTGGTTATTACAGTTGCTGATTCCATATCTTGACGATCTCTCTAGTGAGTTTTAATGTAAATAAAACATTTGCTTGTGAGCCTACAGTTCTGATTTGATTGCATTCTACCGAAAACTCTGTAACATATTTCGTACGTCGGTTTTTATATTACAAGTCAAGAATTGTCTCTACATCCCACAGCAAAGGATGAACAGCCTGTTCGAAGTAGCGTATATTCAAAAGAAGAAAGCGGCTTCGGTGGCGTAGTTGGTAGCCTGCTGAGCTTCTATGCCCAAGATCGCGGGTTCAAACCCGGCCGAAGTCATCGGATATTTTAAGATCGTTAAAAATCCCTCAGTATGCCTTCCTTCGGAGGGGAAGTAGAACCGGCGGTCCCATGTCATACATTTATGGCATGTTAAAGAGCCTTCCACTAATTACACCTGTATGAAGCTAAATTATATATAGGTTAAACATTTGACAAACGTTCTTAGGTGCCTACGTTCGTCATCAAGAGACGACTGCGGAGGCATCTGGTAACTAAGTTCTGAACTCGTTGGTCGTTGACGGTGGCGTTTGGTGGCAAAAGTAGGAACTACTTGGAAAAATTGAATGCCTGCAGTCCTTACTTGAATTAAAACAGATACACACACTAATACAGTCATCACAATAAGCACCGGTTATCAGACAGATTCTACACACACCCAAAGTACACGGGGCTACATGACCGCGTTGTCGCAGCCCCTAAACTAAGGAACCAACCAACCAACCATCAAAGGAAGAAATGACAAATGTGAAAGAGGAAATCGAATTTGTTCCATTTTCTTCCGACCAACTAAAATATGTTTTTAATTATCTATAGGTTTCTTAGTAGCATTTATTATTTGTGTTAACCTGTTGTTATTTACTCTCCTTCTAATTGACCGTTTCACATAAATCACTCTTTATGATGAAGAAGTAAGGTGGCGCTGATCGTTACATCATATTTATCATCACTTTCAATCTACGACGTTCGCCCCTTTTAGGAGGCCTATCCTCGTTAGATATATTGTGTTCCTTGTGTAGTAATAAGACATCGATCGAGCCTCTGCCTCTACACTGGAGACAAGGAATCTTGGCCTGGAGGGATGGCTGCCCTGCTCAAAGTATGCGCCAACTTGCAGCCAAAGGACAGCTGACGCATTCCTCTGCTAACCGCATGAAGGAATAAACTGAAGCATACCGCGCCTACAGCAACACACATGCCTCGCATATCAACCCCAAATACAAGAGCAAAAATACACAGAGCAATATGTAAACAATTCCAGGTTGAAGGAAGCTTGAAACATCTAGTTACTTAAATGCACATACCTTTTCTGGAACTGGATGTACTGTATATTCAGAGAGTTTGGTAAGCATACCATTCCTGCAGGATAAGTTCTTATGGATGTATAGAGTGAATTATCAAAATACAGTGCTGCTGTTCCGCTGGCAATGAACGTCACCATTCTGAGCTGCTAAGCTATTTATACTTTTACTTGTACATCAAAATCTCTTTAAATTCCCTAGATTTCATAATAGATGACGGGATATCAGCTGGTTATGCCAACCGTTTTATAGGTGAAAGGTACGCTGTCTAAGTATGCAACACGTAGTTAATTATTACATAATTAAGGATTTAAAATTTCCTATGGATTCAAATTTAATCTCTACATAGTATAATACAAAGTCTCGAGAACCAATGGATTGATTTTGATGCGGATTTCACCATTCTGTAAAGGATTTCCCGTGGAAGGGTTCTGTAGAAAACTTTCATTTAAGACCAAAGAAAGCCGAGCAGTAACGATATCAGTGAATAGAGTCGAAGAAAAACCTGCCATCCGTGCACCTTTTAAGCTTACGCTGGGTAAACCGTTAAAATTATCTATATACCGTACTATGAATATAAGAATTTTTCAGCATGAAAAGTTCTACAAAAAAGTTCGTGACAGAATATCTTTAATACATCACCCACTATAAGTGATTTTACATTTTCATTTCTTCCATCAATCTCCACTCATTGGAGTAAGTTTACAAGTTAGCGAGCGAGTCTTTAACCCCATCTTTGGCCAGCATCAAACTGTCGAGTCGTGTCGAGTTAAGACTTCAGAGAAGAGTATATATGTTTGGAGTTTCGCTGTTCACCTCGGCTGTTTTGTGTTGCGTCTGGGACCTGCCGTTCGTGCGCTCTTTAAGCTTAGGCCTACGCTGGGTAAACTATGAAAGATACCGGGCGAAGCCGGGACGGGTTGCTAGTTTTATAGATAACATCTATTCTTCTTAAGCACTTAAGCTTTTTAACAAATACCAACTGATTATTTTATAAGTGTTTTGAGCAATACTTTTCTCCTTTCTAGATTCCAGACGGCGATTTTTCTAATGTAATACGACATAAGTAAGAAACCCTAGTGGGAAATCTCGCATTTTAACATCATTGTCGTGCATCAGTGTCGCACAAAAAAGGCTCGAATACATTACTTTTGAAAATTTAACATGCCAACGTTTGCCAACGCATTAGATAAAGTTTCTTTAATACGAAGAGTAGGTAGAGGGAAGGCACGAAGAGTTTCATATGTTAGTTATAAAGCATTTGTACGTAGGTTGAACCTGTCTGATAATCTGTGTTACTGAGTTGTCTGCATTACTCTCTATAATGAATTTATCTACCATTTAGATGGAGATCGCCGTAGTTAGGTGTCATCGCAGCATTTGACATGAAAAATGGAAAACAAGTGTTTGGCTGAGATGGAGGTCTAATACTGGGAGTGGGAGTTTCAATGAAAACCCATAAACCATGAGAGGTTTCCCACAAATAGATTGTGAGTCCTAAATTATAATTATGATATAACACATTACAAGGTGGAAAAACAGCATGTTAGGGAGGGAGCTAGTTGCCAGTTTTGTGTTCGTGCTTTGTCTGAGGTTCAGCCTTAAGCTTTGAACGAGCCCCGTTAGGGATGTAGAGCGCTGCTACTTTCGTTTAATCCTCTCCTAGGCTAAGGAAATAATTGCTACCTCATTTTTTTCTTCGCTACCAGTCTGTCTTGGTCCCACTTAAAACTTGTCCTGCAAAATCCCGCAACTCCTTCTGTGGAATTATGTGGACATGCCTTTGAGAATAAATAGCATTGCTTGACCCAGCAAAAGTTTCGTTAGGCTGCCGCAACGATAGCAGCGTAGCTTGTGGTTTAGCCTGGCTTAGCCCACTGGAATTAATAGCAGTACAAGGTTAGCTGTACGGGCTTAAGAGAGTATCATCCAAAGATCGCCCGAGGCCGAATATCAAGACTCTCCAATTAAATCGTAAACCCCTAACAGCGCCTCCCTTACTTACTGCTCCTAAGACAGGTTGCTTTTAAACTCAGGACAAAGACAATAGTACTAATCATAAGATCTCCAGATTGTATGGAGAGCTTCTAGTCTTCTCGATTCGCTTCACAAAGTTAACAGGGAATGAAAGTGCATGAGGTTTAGATGCTATCTGCTAGCATCTCGAGACATGCATGGGTAAAGGGGCGGCTCTTGACTTCCAAAGAAGAAGGAGGCAGCAGGGAATGGGATCTTTCCAAAAAATACAAACAAAAGTGTATGTGGCGGACACGATTGGTATTTCACCACGCAAAGAAAAGAAGAACTTACACTGATAAATAATGTAGTAATGAAATGGTAATCAAATAATCTATAAGCTGAAAATACGTGGTAATGAAGGAAGATCATTGACATTTCTTGATGTAATAACTAAAACTACGAAGTGGCATGCAGGCATAGTCGAAAGCTCAATAGCATTCTTTAGTTATACTCGCGAAGGCAGACTATTCGGCCTCTTGTCGTTATGATAGTCCCATTTTCCTCTTTTACTCTTGCGTGACGCAACTATGAGGTGCTGTAACCAAGGTTGCAGGTTCGATCCCCGATACAGTTAGTTGGTATTTGCGAGACCCATATCATTAGATTTCCTGGCACGTTCATCTAGGGCACAATTCTAGCAGTCTGGAATCTCTAAGGATGCAGCAATTAAAACGGACGTAAAACACAGCACACTATAAAAGTATGTCTGTCTTAAAGGGCAATACAACAGACTCATTCATTACAAAAATGTATTGCCTGCTTTCGAATTTAGTAAGAAATGAAAGTAGACTTAAGAGTACTCAGGAAAGATGGCCGTGTGTCCGTCTGTGTGTATATGAGTGAGTTTGTATGCGTATGTTAGTCCCCCACCTAAACAATTCTCCCAAACGATGAAACCCTATGGAATAAAATTTGGTGCAGATGTAGCACTAGTAGAAGGTACCTCAATCCCATGTTTTACATAGCGGACAGTATAACAAAGAGAAATGTCAGCCATCCAAATGTTCAAATACTAAATCAAGCAACAACTAACTTACACAAAACATCGGATCAATACCAAATTTAGATTTTTTTCTATAATCTATACTCTCTTTTCTATAATCTCTATAATTTCAGGATAGCGACCATGGAAAACATATACTGTACATCGAAAGCCGTACCTTTCACATGCACTAATGAAGTAATGCTCACAGCTTTTGACAATGAGGTAGTCATATAGGACCCTATGTTTCCCAAGTGATGACTTCATGATATTAAATAGTAGTCCCAGCTACCTTCTCTAAGTTGCAGTATATAACAAGTAGTTGCGTAACGAACTAAAGAGCCTACTTTTCTTAATATTTAAGATCATACCAATGATTGACTTGTTTAATGCATCCCTAGAATAATGGCGAAATTAACTTGGCAAAACTGGCATTTATGTTATTTTAGAAATATACTGAAATATTGTAAGCTGATAAATCCCTACAGTTTTATTGAAATAGTTTATTTCCATTGATTCTGAGATACTGAGTGTCTACTGCTCAAATGCTTAAAGAGAGTTATTAGGTAGTTGGTAGGTCTGCTGCCTAAGAAAATGCGCTCTATAATATCCCTTTAAAAATTGGATGAAATCCACTCGTTAGAATGCATTTTTCGTTCAGTTATACATTAAACCATCAGCATGCATAGAATAATGTTGGCAACATTGCCAAGTGTCGGTTGCTCAAAAATTAATCTGGAACATTGCGTTCCATAGGTTTACAAAGTTTAGATATGTTCGCCTGCATACTTTCTGAACTACTAAGACTATGGTTCTAAATTATAGGGAACATATAAACACAGTTGGAAAACCTGGTGACTCTGAATATATCGTTCATTCCATCTCTTAAGGCATATAATGCACAAGTAAAATTTGGTTGAGGTCGAATTGATAGTATGCGCGTTACATGTATTTAAACATTGAATTTATCAGCATACGTAAAATCAGGTTGGGAACATTGCCATCTGCGGCTTCGGTGGCGTAGTTGGTAGCATGCTGAGCATCTATGCCCATGATCGCGGGTTCAAACACGACCGAAGTCGTCGGATTTTTCAAGAGCGTTAAAATCCCTCAGTATGCTTTCCTTCGGAGGGGAGTAAAGCCGGCGGCCCCAGGTCATAGATTTTTGGCTTGTTAAAGAACCTAACATTAATTACACTTATGTGAAGTTAAATTATAGGTTAAATTTACTAACGCTCATAGGTTCGAACGTTCGTCGCCAGGAGCCGACTGCAATGGCATCTAGGAACAAGTTCAGAACTATTAGTCGTTGACGATGGCGTTTGGTGCACAAGTTGGAACTACTTGAAAAATTCAATGTCTGCAGTCCTTACTTGAATTAAAAACAGATAACACACACTAATACAATCATCACAAGTATCACCGGTTATCAGACTGATTCTACACACACCCAAAGTATACGGCTACAAGACCGCGTTATCGCAGCCCCTAAACTAAGGAACCAACCAACCAACATTGCCATGTATGAGATCCGCCAAACTAAAGTAAAATCAAATATTATGATCTATGTACTGTATGAAAGAAATTAATTTATCACTTAGGAAATTACATGTGAATAAACATTAAACCTATCAGCACGCGTATATCGGTTACTGAAATTTAAATCTCATTTGCAGGTACTATCATACGTATGCAATTATTAGAATTAGCCTGCATACTTTTTGATGTATTGAGATTGACATATAAGTTTAAAGAGTGCATTTTTCAACATTTGGGAGCCTTGTTCGCACTAAAATAATTCATGTTCATATCTGCTTTAGTGCGCAAATCACATACCAAATTTGGTTGAAATCCAATTAATATTATGGAAGTTACGTGAATTTAAAGATTGCACCTATCAATAGGCATAGATTAATATTGGAGACACTGTCATAAATGGGCTCCTGTGAATTAATCTGAACTAATATTGTTTATACGTGTGTCAATTTTGGATTAGTTCCCATGCATATCTTCGGATATATCCAACATAGAGCTCAAATTTCAACTGCGAATTTTCAGCAGTCGCTAGCACTGACATCATTTTCAAATATGGCGGTGAGAAATTCAGGTATAATTCTTCACGCATACCAAATTTGGTATTAATACATGCAGCCGTTTAGGAGTTGATAGGGGAAGAACAGATAGAAAGAAAGACAGACAGAAGGACAGACAGATAAAATTACAGACAGACACACATTTGCCCGGACCGAATTCATAGGTCTACTTTTTCCTCATTTTTAGCCTTCTTTTAAGATTTTGAGAAAATGAGGAAAAGTAGACTTATAAGATCGATCCGGCCAAATGTCTGTCTGTCTGTCTGTGTGTGTGCCCCCACCCCCCTATCAACTCCTAAATAGCTGCAGCTATCGTAACCAAATTTGGTATGATATTTCACGACCATATTTGAAAATGACGTCAGTGCTACCAACTGCTGAAAAGTCGCAATTGAAATTTCAGCTCCATGTTGGATATCTCGGAAGGTATGCATGGGAGCTATTCCAGAATTGGCACACATATACAGTAAATAATAATATTTCAGTTGAATTTCCGGGAGGACATGCATGACAGTGTTGCCGACATGATTATACGGCTGCTAATAGGTCATATCCTTATATGCATTTAAATTCCGTACCGTACTATCAATTCGATTTCAAACAAATTTCGTATGTACTATATGCATCAAAACAGATATGACAATGCGTATTCTTAAGAGCAACAAGGGCTGCTAACTGTTAATCAATGCTCAATTTATTTTATCCTAATACCAATATATCAGGAAGTATGCAGGACTACAGCTCGAAACTTTGCACACTTCTAGTACATGACCTTTTAAATTAATGTGGAGTAACTAATATACGACAGTGCTGCCAACATGATTCTAAGTCTACTGATAGGTCCAATTCTTAAATGCATGTAACTTCTATACTAACAAATCGATTTCAACCAAATGTCGAATGTGCTTTGTGTACCATAACTGATATGACTATGCGTTTTCTTAAGAGCCATCAGGGCTGCCAACTGTAAATAAATGCTCTCTCAATTTGTTTACCCTAATATCTATAAATCATAACATATGAAAGCCAACAGCTCTAAACTTTGAATGCGTTTATTAACAAACATGCAAAATTAATTTGAAGTAACTAATATACGTCAGTGCTGTCAACATGATTTAAGCATGTAACTTCTATACTAACAAATGGATTTCATCTGAAATTGGCACAATAATTGATCATAATATTTCAGATTAATTCTAAGCAAAACATACATGACATTTTTGCCAACATGATTTTACGCGCGCTGATATATCCAATGTCTAACTGCAGGCAACATCCGTATTATAAATTGAATGTCAACCAAATTTTGTGTGTGCATTGTGTACCTTAAGAGATGGAACTAAGAATATATTCAGAGTCACAAGGGCTGCCAACTGTAGTGCTCTATTATGCTAAACTATTTCGGGTATACTTCGAACTATTTAGAAACGTCAGTATTACCAAATTAATTTCGTTATTATTCTAGACGAAATCTTTGGCATTAATCTTAAATTAAAAAAAAAGGCTCTTTAGTTCGGCACAGAACTACAGTACTTCTTACGAAATGTGAGAAGTAGGCTAAAATAAATACAGTAACTCTGTATATTACAGTATATAGTTACAATAACGCAACTTCTTAACAAACTAGAACAAATTATGTGGCTTTCTGTATCTAAGGCACAAGAACAGCCTTATTCAAGATGGTTGCTGGACTTACGATTAACATAAACATCAATAACTTGGGATGTAATTGTGTAATTAGAATAAAACTTGATGACAGGAGAGAGACTTCCTAGTATGGCTATAATACTAAATATAACAGTCTGTCGCCATCATGAATAAAGACATATAAAAATTAAAGACAGCCAATATTTAAGAGCTATAACAAAGAAAATGAGCAATCATACTAATATATAACAAGTATTCCGTGAAGAACTATACAGCCTATTTTCAAATATCCTACTTATGTTAACTGCCACTATCAGCATACTAAATTTCAGTTTGATTGCTGTAATAGATTCGTAGATATTGAGAACCGACTAAATATTTCGGATGGTCGCCATCTTGGATTTTATATATGTAGGTCCTAGAGTTATGTACTGTTACATGAAGATTATTATGTACGTGTAGCATTCAAACTCCAATCGCATGATTAGGACACAAAAAGTAAGAAGGAGATTTCAAATATCGCACAGCTGCCATCTTGTGGTTATGGAAACAATTAAAATAAATTAGATGCCAGTGGATTAAGATTCGTATAAAGATTCACTGTACCAAGTTTTACTGCACTCGGATGGTTACATTGCGAGAAACTTCCATCTGAATATTTATACTTATGTTGGATTTGTGATCACCAGGTTATTTAAACTCCTATAGGTGAACTTAAGTTCATAGCCCCTATGAACATAAAAAAATCAGTTTGATTGCTATAATAGATTCGTAGATATTCAGAGCCGTCTAAATATTTCGGATGGTCGCCATGTTGGATTGTTAAATGTATAGGCCATAGAGTCATGTACCATTAAAGGAAAGTTATTGCGTAGGTTCATTATTGAAACTTTCACTTCGATCGCTTGATTACGACACAAGAAATAAAAACTTAATTTTAAAATTCGCACAGCCACCATCTTGAGGTTATGTAAACAATTGAACTAAATTAGATATCAGTGCATTACAATGTGTATAAACATTTCCTGTACCAATTTTCATTGCGTTTGGAACATTAAATCACGAGAAAGGTCTATTTAAAATTTTCAAATTCGCTTGGCCGCCATGTTCGTTTTTTAGTTAACCGGTTTTTGAAAGTCTTATAGATGAACTTTCAGTAGTGCTCTTTATCTCCGTACAAAATTTCAGGGTGATACCGCGAATAGTTTCAGAGATATAGAATGCCGGTGAAATAATTCGCACATCCGCCATCTTGTGGTTATGTAAACAAATGAACGAAGTTAGATGTTGGTGCATTACAATGTGTATAAACAAATACTGTACCAAGTTGCATTGCGTTTGGTTGGTTAAATCGCGAGAAACGTCTATTTAAATGTCGCAAATTCGCGTGGCTACCATGTTGGTTTTGTAGTTACCAGTTTTTCAAAAGTCACATAGGTGAACTTCTAGTAGTTCCCTTTATAAGTCTACAAAATTCCAGGGTGATATCGGTAATAGTTTCGGAGATATTGAATGCTGTTGAAATATCTTGCTCAGCCGCCATGCTGGATTGGTGAGTCGTAACAAAATTTGAAGGGCACGGGGTCGTCCGGAATAGTGCTATGAACTTACAGAATTTCATTTAAATCGCTCCAGCCGTTTAGAAGTTATTAGGGACACACACACACACCTCACACACACACACACGCGCACACACACACGGACAAAATTGAAAATAGGCTAATGTCGACATACGGGTTCATCATAAGGATGATTTTGTTTGATACTGTGTGGTAGATATACCCATATTTGGATATCTGGGTGATATGTTGCAGACAATAAGATTGGCTGTCTGTCTTTCTGTGTATCTTTATGTACATCTATAACTCGTGTTCGGATGCTTAGTGCATCGTAAAATTAGGTATGGTATCCATGAGAGTCAATACACCAATCATTTATAAAACACTACACCGTACTTTTCATACAGTAAAAATGTGGATATAGGGAAAACTTCTCAAAATACATGCTAAAATAGGCGAAATATAAAAATTATCCTAGAAGGACGACCAAAGCATATGTTGCGCTTCTCAATGTGAGACACAAAATTCGGGAGTCTATAAAGGGTCTCCGAAAACCACATTTTAAGGCCCTTAAATTAACAGTGTGTGTGATATTCCCAGAAAAGTAACTTCATTCTGATAAACTTATGAAGGAATGATAAACCGCTAACCATTGCAACAGTAGCTCAATTGATAAAGTCTGGTGTTAACACCGAACACCGTCCGAAGAACGGGTAGGCCTACTTCTGCTAGTAACCTATAATTGTATGCCCAAGCCAAGGAAACCCCACTCTATACATTTTAAATGGTGGCTATGCATATTATGTTCGTGATCTTCAGCGTTTCTCCCGCCTGATTGCAGCGTTTACCATGTATATACGCAGTCTTCATGCCAAGATGTAAGTTTACACTTTTGAAGTCTTTGTGAAATATATTGGTCCAACGTTGTCTCGGTTGACCCATCGGTCTTTTCCCGATGACTTCCAGAGTGCACCCCGGTGTCGAAATGTTGCAGACTCCTGATCGCAGCACATGCATCTGACCATCACACCTTTTATTCTCGATTGTCGCGTAGCACTTAGTAGTCTGCTTCTTTGATAATCGGTCAACAATGGGTGCCGTAGAGAAAGCGGTACAAATGGCAACATGATATAAACAAAAAATGTTGTCTACAGAGTCCCTGGATGGTGGAATTCTCTTCCGAATGCAATCTGTATTATTGAGTATTCTTTTATACGGGCCAACTGACGTACAAATCCACGTAAACCCTAGCTCTTTCTTGGCTGAAGCCTGAAGGGCGGCGAAATTTTCATATTTTGACGTCGGTATGTCGAACCCTAGACGAAAATCTCCCACTGTATATTTCTTCGAAATCTCATTTCCTGTCCTCATTTCATAATATTAATACTAGATCTGGCTCTTCCCTCGCTATTCCCGTTAACCACTCTTCCAAGTGCAATAAACCCTTCGTTGTGGCTGGGTCGCGACTTGGGAATACCCTCCCAGCTGACGTAAGGAAATGCAAGACTTATACAAAATTTAAGACTGCTTGCAGAGATTTCCTTATGAACACCGCTGACTGTTTCGTGTGACTGGTGATGTAAGATAGACTGCATGATTGAGCCATTATGGTATGTAAATAACTTTGTCATTTCAAAATTAAAATACGCAGTTATTTACTAGATCTAACACTATCACTTATTATTATTATTATTATTATTATTATTATTATTATTATTATTATTATTATTATTATTATTATTGTTTCATGTAACTGTTTTAATGTTTCTTTGTTCGATGTGCATTGCTATTTTTATTTTTATGTCCTGAATTATTCTAACTTAATTTCTAGTTTACGTATCTTATTCAATGGTAATATTTGTGTATCTTATTATAACTATGTTGTTTAGTGTAAGAGAGGGCCACGAGCCCTAACTTCGCCACTGAAAAAGACATGAATAACTAAAATAATTGCGTTAGCAATAAGGTACTGCGCCCGAATTCCTCTAAGTCAACGTCCCGAATCCGTGCAGATGGAAAAAGGATCGTAGGGATGTCAATACCCGGCTAAGAATTGAACATGTCCTACCGGACTGATGACTAGGGAACCCTGAACACACATAACGCACCTCTAACTATACTAATACCTAGTTGCATACAGAACAGCTTAAAAAAAAGTTGAGCGCAAATGAACAACTCGGCTCTCGGGGTAAATAAGGTAAATATGTCGATTCACTGTCTGCATCCAACTAGCAGCATCGTTATCGCGTAATTAAGTATTGAAATAAGAATCAGCTCTACAAAAACGTAGCAAGTGTATAAAAAGCACTTGCCATTTATTCACTAAAATGAACATTACAAAAATGTCTCTAACATGGTTAAAATATAATGAAATAATGACACTCAAATAAAATATCTACCTTCTCTCGGCATGGATGCGACTAAAATAGTATCTTGTGCATCACACTCAAAATTACGTGGATATCTTTCCTTGAAAGGTATTTCAAAACAATAGTATTACACTTCCATAAAAATACTGTAATTCTCCTCATAGTATATCTCACTTCATCGTTCAAATTCTATATACATATTCCCTGCTTAATACAACGTTAATATCTTCGCAATATCGCGTCAAATCTATAAATATTAATGAAAAATTGTTAATAATAATAGCAATAACTGTTTTTATACACTTATATACAATATCGCGACCTGTACGATTTATTTCAATTTGCATTAATTGCATAGAATTCATTTCTACTTCTTTGCTCTCGTATTTCACACAATATATCTGTCAAATCCTGTATTACATTTCCATTATCGATGTGAACTGTAGTAACAAACACTTAAGTTCATGACTATTCACTTAAATTTACAAATCCGGTATTTAATAATCAATAATATTACAAACTTGCGACGCATGACTTTCAGATAAGCTTCCCAAAACAAAAATAAGTGTGCATGGCATTTAAACCTCACTACTCACACTCGTAACTCTCCATAAATACATATTTCGGCTTTACTCAGCTGACACATTGTATTTCATATTTTCTCATCAATAATTCTTTATCTCACACTCTTCATAAACATATTTTCGCAACTTTCATTACTCTTCCTTCCAAATAATGCCTGTCGTATATCTTTTTCTTAGCACTTTCACAAAAACTTCTACGAACCATATCAAATACTTTCAACAAAGTAAGATATTCCGTATTCCTACTAGACATTACCACTGTAACACATTTCATGAATACACTACTCCTCCTCCGACATAATCTTCTATCGATTATACAATTCCGTGCTATATCTCACCTATTATATCTCTCTCAAAATATTATCGCATACCTCTTCACACCTTCGCTTCCATAAATCAAGCCATATTTCCTTTCTCCGCTTTAAATACATTTCCGTTACAATTTCTAGCTTCTCTCTGAATCTTAAGTCTGCTCGCGTCTCTTATTCAAATAACAATATCTTTACCTCACGTCCTTTCATTGTAATTGATACTCAGTATTCTTCCTTTAATCTTACAAGACCTTTCCATAACATATATTGATCCATAATATTTTTACATTTCTCTCTTGCATCATTCAGTTATGCCTTCAAAATACGCATACTGTTCTTATGTTCCAAATAAACTACTGGGTTTTACAATGTCATCTTCTCAGACAATGGAGTTCCTTCAATGCAAATATTGAATACTCCTGTCAATAATTACGGTTTTATACATCATAGTTACGTTCCTGTAACGAATTAGCTTTTATATAGGATCATCATGTCCTTTCTGTCTCCTACTTTACATATACAAAAAAGTCCTCTCGGCACGCCGGAAGGCGGAGGTAGATTACACCGGACAAACTTGGGGATAGGCGAAAATAGGCAGAATATGCAGATTTTCGTAGAAGGATCAGACCTCATTTAATGCGAGAAGGTATTTTATAATTGGAGCTTAATTAACTTTGTTTTTCGTCATTTTATGCTTATTTTAAACATTTTATTGTCTTATGGGAACGGTAACCTTCTTGTCATTTGGGGTCCATTTTTATACTTGTGGTCACACTGTCCTTATACTAGGTTTCGACACTGATGTGCAACTATGTAACGGTCTGTTACTTCTTCACGCAAAATTATATCTACCGCAGAGATTTTGGTTGGTTCCTCAGTTTAGGGGCTGCGACAACGCGGTCATGTAACCCCGTGTACTTTGGGATGGCTGTATTAGTCTGTAATTCAGGTAAGGACTGCAGACGGTCAATTTCAAGCAGTAGTTACTAATGTTGCTACCAGGTACTACCGTCAACGACACCTAGCTGTGAACTTGGCTACTAGATGCCACCGCAACCAGCAACTCGCAACGAACGTTGGAACTTCCCCTCCAAAGGAAAGCATACTGAGGGATTTTTGGCGCTCTTAGAAAATCCGACGACTTCGGCCGGCTTTGAACTCGCGACCTTGGGCATAAACATTCAGCATGCTACCAGTTACGTCACCGAAGCCGCTTCACACTTAGATGGAAATCTGAATCTGATCTCGTGCAAGTGCGTTATCTTGGCAACGTCTGATGGCTCATCCCTCATCAATTTAGTAGTGTTGCCATGGCAACCACTGATAGGTCTTGGCATTTTCTTATAATTCCGAAATTATTTTTCTCATCCCTTGGCATAATGGTGGGTTATATCAAAAATTCTTTCAGACAAAAGTTTTAGGTAATTATTATGGGAATATTGTCCATTTTGTACGGTTTTGATATTGTGCCTATTAAGAGAGATATGATTAATGTTTCCCGAAAAACCCACTTTTTCCCACCCCTTTGGTCAATGGTTGGTGCTATAAAAAAAACTCTTCAAACATACATTTTTGGGCTTTATCCGACACATAGTATGAATGTTGAACGGATTCGATATTTCACATATTAAGAGAGTTATAGCAATATTTCACTTTTTCGAAAAAAAAGCCCCCCATTTTCACCCCCCAACGACCGATTTAGCCCAGTAACGAACTCGACCGAGATTTTATAGGTATACGTATTCGGTAAAAAATTCAAAGTGATTGGTACAAAATTACGGCAGTTATCGTGTCCACAATAAACTGATATACATATACATACATAAATTATATATAACTTTTGAACTGACGGTGGTTTTGGGGCCTGGGGATGTGAAACGCGAAGATATGTCGAAATTTTCCGGAAGTCGAAACATGGTACCCATTGCAATAGTTAGCTTTCTAACGAAATCTACCTCTGGTTGGTTCCTCAGTTTAGGGGCTGCGACAACGCGGTCATCTAACCCCGTGTACTTTGGGTGAGTGTAGAATCTGTCTGATACACGGTGTGAATTGTAATGGCTGTATTAGTCTTAATTCATGTAAGTACTGCAGACGGTCAATTTCAAGCAGTAGTTCCTAATGTTGCTACCAGGTACAACCGTCAACGACACCTAGCTGTGAACTTGGCTACTAGATGCCACCCCAACCATCAACTCGCAACGAACGTTGGAACTTCCCCTCCAAAGGAAAGCATACTGAGGGATTCTAGTGCTCTTAGAAAATCCGACGACTTCGGCCGGCTTTGAAACCGCGACATTGGGCATAGACATTCAGCATGCTACCAGTTACGTCACCGAAGCCGCTTCCCACTTTATCAGGCGGCTTTGGTGGCGTAGTCGGTAACATGCTGAGCTTCTATGCCAAAGATACCGGGTTCAAACCCGGCCGAAGCCGTCGGATTTTTTAAGAGCGTTAAATATCCCTCAGTATGCCTTCCTTCGGAGGGGAAGTAAAGCCGGCGGTCCCATGTCATAGATTTATGGCATGTTAAAGATCCTTCCACTAATTGCACCTGTGTGAAGCTAAATTGGATAGGTTAAGAATGTATACAACGCTCTTAGGTTTCTATGTTCGTTGCCAAGAGCCGACTGCGGCGGCGTCTAGTAGCTCAGTTCTGAACTTGGCCTCGTAGTCGTTGACAGTGGCGCTTGGCGGCAAAAGTAGGAACTATCTGAAAAATTGTTAGTTGCAGTACTTAAATTAACAAACAGATAACACACACTAATACAGTCATCACAATTAACACCGGTTATCAGACAGATTCTACACACACCCAAAGTACACGGGGCTACATGACCGCGTTGTCGCAGCCCCTAAACTTAAGAACCAACCAACCAACCACTTAATCAGATGGAAATACTGAATCTGATCTCGTGCAAGTGCGTTGTCATGGCAACGTCTGATGGTCCATGCCTCATCAATTTAGTAGTGTTGCCATGGCAACCACTGATAGCTCTTGGCATTTTCTTATAATTCCGAAATCATTTTTCTCGTCCCTTGGCGTAATGGTGGGTCATATCAAAAATTCTTTCAGACAAAAGTTTTAGGTAATTATTAGGGGAATATTGTCCATTTTGTACGGCTTTGATATTGTGCCTATTAAGAGAGATATGATTAATGTTTCCCGAAAAACCCACTTTTTTCCACCCCTTTGGTCAATGGTTGGTGCTATCAAAAATCTTATTTGACATAAATTTTTGGCACTTATCCGACACATATTATGAACTTTGAATGGATTCGATATTGCACGTATTAAGAGAGTTATAGCGAAATTTCACTTTTTCGAAAAAAGCCCCCCATTTTCACCCCCTCCGACCGATTTAGCCCAGTAACGAACTCTACCGAGATTTTATAGGTATACATCTTCGGTAAAAAATTCGATGTAATTGGTGCAAAATTACGGCAGTTATCGTGTCCACAAGAAACTGATATACATATATATATACATATATATATATATACATAAATTATATATAAACTTTTGAACTGACGGTGGTTTTGGGGTCTGGGGGATGTGAAACGCGAAGATATGTCGAAATTTTTCCGGAAGTCGAAACATGGGACCCATTGCAATAGTTAGCTTTCTAATGAAATCTACCTAAATGTTACGCTTGTCAAATACTCATGACTACTTTCTCTCCTCTGTTACAATATCTAATATATAAAAGTGAAAGTCTGTATGTATGTATGTATGTATGTATGTATGTATGTATGTATGTATGTATATATGTTGGTTCCGTATACAAATCTACACCGTTCCACCAATCTCAACCATATTTTGCATACACATAGTTTAGGACCCAGAAGGAACCGCTGGCTACATGAATTTTCGATATTCTTTCTCATTCTTCTGATTTCGGCCCTTTTTCACTCAAAAACAGGCTAATCAAATCATAAAATATACTCATGAAGGAATGGCAAGGCAGATAGTTTCCATGGCAACATAGCTCAAGTCCAGGCACGGCCGACTTGATGCCAATTGCGCTCAGCACTACCGGTATAGAAAATGAGGATGTTTACTTGAAATCCCGTTAGTTACTCAACTGCTCACACAGCACTGTCAACCGAGTTTAGCATAACAAAGACTTGACACTATCTTCTTTCTACTATATATTTTTCAAATACCACTCACTCACTCACTCACTCACTCATTCTTTTATTCATCACGAAATCTCAGAAACCACCGACCGGATTGGAATGAAATCTGGTATGCAGCTTCCTCAAGGGACGCAAATGCCCACTAAGAGAGAAATTTTGGCTATTCAGGTTCTAAAGGGGTGTTAAGGGGGTAGACCTGCATTTAATTGAATAGCAATATCTCCCGATTGGTTTCATGGGGGGATGTGATACTCGGCATATAAACTCATCATTAAAAATAAGAAGACATGTGTCTGAGGGTTTTTCAATGTGGTGTATATTATGAGGTGAAAGGGGTGAAAAGTGGGGATTAAAAGATTCTTAACGGAGCGTGTGTATCTTAAACGACATACGCGAGGAGTTTGAAACACAGCGAAAAAAAATCTACATAAAAAAGAAGTAAATATGTGTTGGCAGTTTTTTCATAAATCCAATTAAAGGGGCCCATGGGGAGAGATGAAATTCTGGGGGGGGGGGGAACAGGAAAGAAAGTGTCCTAACTGATTGACTGACTGGCTCACTCATCAAAGTCATGGGGAAAAAACTGCTTTAAAGTAAGTAAATAGCTGTTCGACAGGTTTTTTTTTCATAAATCAAATTTAAGGGGTTCATGGGGAGGGGTGAAATTCTGAAAAAAGAAAATTGAAAGAAAATGTCCAGACTCACTCACTTACTCACTCACTCATCATCGCCTAGCCAAAATTATTGAAGTTAGAAACATGACAGTTTGGGGATATGTTCATTGTATGTCAAAACCGTCTACTAAGGGAGGATTTTCGGATATTCAGGACTAAAGGGGTCTTAAGGGGATTAAACCTGCATTTCATTGAATAACAATATCTCCCGATTGGTTTCATTGGGGGATGTGATACACGGCATATAAACGTATCATTAAAAATTAACAAGACACGTGTCTGAGGGTTTTCCGATGTGTTTATGAGGTTAAAGGGGTGAAAAGTGGGGATTGAAAGATTCCTAACGGAGCGTGTATCTCTTAAACGACATAGGCGAGGAGTATGAAACTCAGCGGAAAAAAATCAACATAAAAATAAGTAAATATGTGTTTGACCGCTTTTCCATAAATCCAATTTAAGGGGCCCATGGGGAGGGGTGAAATTCGGGGGGGGGGGCGGAAAGAAATTGTCCTAACTGATTACCTGACTGACTCACTCATCAAACTCAGGGGGAAAACTGCTTTAAAGTAAGTAAAGAGCTTTTCGACAGTTTGTTTTTCATTCAAATTGAAGGGGTTCATCGGGAGGGGTGAAATTCTGAAGAAAAAAAAATTGAAAGGAAATGTCCTGACTCATTCACTCACTCATAATCGCCCAGCCAAAGATATTGAAGTTGGAAACATGACATTTCGGGGATATGTTCGTTGTATGTCAAAACCGTACACTAAGGGAGTTTTTTTGGATATTCGGGTTCTAAAGGGGTCTTAAGGGGGTTAAACATGCATTTCATTGAATATCAATATCTCACGAGTGGTTTCATTTGTGGATGTGATACTCGGCATATAAACTAATCATTAAAAATACGCAGACATGTGTCTAAGCGTTTTTCGATGTGGTGTATTATTATGAGGTGAAAGGGCTGAAAAGTGGGGGTTGAAGGATTCCTAATGGAGCGTGTAGGCCTATCTCTTAAACGACATAGGCGAGAAATTTGAAACTCAGCGAAAAAAATCAGCTTAAAAAGTAAGTAAATCGGTTTTCGACTGGTTTTTTTTCATAAATTAATTTAAGGGGCCAATGGGGTGGGGTGAAATTCTGGGGGGAAAAATGAGAGAAAGTGTCCTAACCGACTGACTCAGGGGAAAAAGACAGCTTAAGAAATAAGTTAATAGCTGTTCAAGCGTTTTATAATCAATCCAATTTAAGGGGCCCATGGGGAGGGGTGAAATTCTGGTAAAATAAATGAAAGAAAATGACCTGTCTGACTCACTCACTCATCACGCCCAGCGAAAACTATTAAAGTTGGAAACATGAAATTTTGGGAATATGTTCGCTGTATGTCGAAAACGTTAACTAAGGAATGATTTTTGTTTATTCGGGTTTTAGAGGCGTGTCAAGGGGGTAAACGTGCATTTCATTGAATAACGATATCTCATGAGTTGTTTGTTTGGGGATGTGATATTCGGTATATAAACTAATCATTAAAAATAATCAGACATGTGTCTAAGGGTTTATCGATGTGGTGTATATTATGAGGTGAAAGGGGTGAAAATTGGGGGTTGAGGGATTCTTGACGGAGCGTGTATCTCTGAAACGACATAGGCGTGAAGTTTGAAATTCGGTGGGAAAAAACAGCTTAAAATACAAGTAAATAGGTGTTCAAACGTTTTTTCATAAATCCAATTTAAGGGGCCCTTGGAGAGGGGTGAAATTATGGAAAAAGAAACAGGAACAGGGGGAAAACAGCTTTAAATAAGTAAATAGGTGTTTGACCGTTTGTTTCATAAATCCAATTTAAGGGGTTCATGGGGATGGATGAAATTATCAAAAATAAATGAAAGAAAATATCCTGACTGACTCACTCACTCATCATCGCCCAGCCAAATTTATTGAAGTTAGAGTTAGAAACATGAAATTTTGGGGATATGTTCGTTGTATGTCGAAAACGTCCACTAAGGAAAGAGTTTTGGATATTCAGGTTCTAAAGAGGTGTTAAGGGGGTAAACGTGCTTTCCATTGAATAACAATATCTCACGAGTGGTTTCATTTGGGGATGTGATACTTGGCACATATACTAATCATTAAAAATAAGCTGACACATGTCTAATGGTTTTTCGATGTAGTGTATATTATGAGGTGAAAGGGATGAAAAGTGGGGGTTGAAAGATTCCTAACTGAGCGTGTATCTCTTAAACGACATAGGGAGGAGTCTGAAACTCGGAGGAAATCTATCAGCTTAAAAATAAATAAATAAATAAATAAATGAAAATGAAAATCCACAGCCTGCTTCCAGTCTCCGACCGGGTCAGGAATGGAATGAATGAAACCCCCATCTAGCGGCGAGGATATGAACTGTGCCGGCTGCCGAGGCCTGACGCACTCCTCTGGGGCAATGATTAAATGAATGACAGATGAAATGAAATGATAGTGGAGAGTGTTGCTGGAATGAAATTTTGACAGGGAAAACCGGAGTACCCGGAGAAAAACCTGTCTGCCTCCGTTTTGTCCAGCACAGATCTCACATGGAGTGACCGGGATTTGAACCACGGACCCAGTGGTGAGAGGACGGCGTGCTGCCGCCTAAGCCACGGAGGCTTCTAAATAAATAAATAAATAAATAAATAAATAAATAAATAAATAAATAAATAAATAAATAAAATAAATAGGTGTTCGACCGTGTTTTCATAAATGCAATTTAAGGGGCATATGGGGAGGGGTGAACTTCTGGAAGAAAAACGTCCACTAAGGAAGGATTTTTGTATGTTTGCTCTCATCGACCAACCAAAACTATTAAAGTTAGAAGAATGATATTTTGTGGACATGTTTGTTTGTTGTGTGTCGAAAACGTCTACTAAGGAGGGATTTTTGGGTATTCAGGTTCTAAAGGGGTGTTAACGGGGTTAAACCTGCATTTCATTAAAAAACAATATGATACGACTATGACGCGAGCGAAGCGAGGCTAAAATTAAGATGGCGTGTGTCTGTGTATTACTCAATCTCGCAAGTACCACTGGTCCGATTTACGTGAATTTTACATGGAAGTAGCTGATTTACCTGGTTAACATATAGGTTACTTTTGATTTCAATGCTTTGCACTATTAAAAATGGCGACCATTTTAGTGACGTCACTACACCCTTTGGTTTCAAACTTTCATATTTCCATTTCAAATAAAAAGAGAACGCTAAGAAATAGCAAACTTTTGATGGCATATGCGAGGTTTAAACTTACATTTTCCATCCGAAAGGTATCTGCAACTGTTAGCGAGTAAAACCTAAATTTGTGCTATAAAACACGGTCAACGCCGAGCGGTGTAGTTGGACAAAATGTTAATCTCCCTCTGCGCAGCACCTCGCCTATCCCCTGTTTTAACTGTCACCTTCACATTTTAATTTATTTATGACGCGTAGCGAAGCACGGGTACTTCAGCTAGTATTTAATACTTATGACTCCTTTCCCTCCTATGTTACAACAATATTAACGAAAAAATACTTTGGTGATCGCAAAGGATGTACCTTCAAGCAAAAATCTAAGCGTTAGCTTAATAAACTGCAAAATAATTACGGTGAAAAATATCATCAATAAACGTTCAAAATACGTCCAAAATGGCGTATGAAGATTTCTACCAAAATTTCAAAATTCTAGACAAAATAATAAACTGAACTATGAATAGCAAAATTAGATGTTGGTCAAAATACTGGAATAACGCGTACAAGTTCTAACTACATAGGTATGTAAAATATCACTGGTCTACCTTCAAAACTGGGCCGCTGGTAACAGACCTGATGATGTTGGTATTTGAGGAATCTCTCCACTGCTTCAGGAATGCGATACTCGTCTGCCAACTGGACCGCATGTGTCACACTGCTTTCGTCTAGACTGCTTGGCTCGACGAACAACAAGGGATGGGGTGAGAAAACCGGTCTCCAGATGGAACGCGCCAGGCCGCCCTCTCTCGTCCATGCCAATGGCATCGCTCCACTGCAGCGCTTCAGTCTTACCGGTCAGATCACCTAGATACTCCTCTCGCTTCTTTCTTGGGTCCATCTTCTTTATGCACATCTCTAGATGTTCTCTGATGTTGGTAGTATTACAGTGATGTTTCTTAACACGAGAAATCACCTCAGCTTGTGATTTTCTCTCCATTGTAGTAGATTGTTGCGTTTGTTTGAGCGAACTGCAGATGTTCGCTTCCATAGTCAAGCTATCATGGTCGAATCTGGATCTAGCTTGTTAGTATAGCTCTACTTTCCCTTCATAGTTGAAGAATTAAAACATTTTCCTCTCTTCTGAACAATAGTTATGCGCAATTTATCCCCTTCGACCTAATATCCATCTTGTATGATATGATGTGTTTCTTCAATAAAGTATTTTGTTACGTGCAAGTGCCCGTCCCAAGAGCTTTCAAACATGTATTTACCCATGGATGGAATTCTTGACAAATTTTGAAATGACCGCTTCGTCGCTCAGTTCCGCCTGTGACCACGAGATGGTAGCGGCAGTCGGACTTTGGAAAGTCTGCACGTGGTTCCTGTTTCTCTCCGATAGATAGTGTGGGCTGCGCCTTGTAAAACTCCTTATACGCATGACATAATTGAAAGACAATTACATTCTTCGTCATGAAACAAATGCCAGTGTATTCATGATACCGCCAAATTAATTTCCTATTTATGACATTGTTGATTGAGGTGTCAAGCCGTGATTGGACAATAAATTTTACATGAATGCAGTTCGCTTCTTGACGCGAAAATTCTCCACCATTTTGTGGAGTCCATTAGTTGTTTTGTAACAAGAAATCAAGCCGACTGGTCGTGAAAGGTGTCACCGCTGATGGGGGCTCTAGCCCCCATTCTCTACGAAATATTAATGTATTCAAGAGAAAAAGGAATTGCCTGTTCTCTTCAGGCTGGGAATTTCATCGTTTCGCCGTGAAGTGGACGTGTGAAATGTGGTCGCATCTCGAACCAGACCTGTGATTGTGACCCAAACAACGCATGTGCCGGGTTAGCCATTTTTGTGAAGCACATGTAGTGACGTACAGAATTTAAAATTATGTGTTAATTATTTTATTATTAGTGTGTCTCCACTGAGAAGGTTGTAAGGTACGTTTCATTATATCTTCATATTTATTATTGTTATGGAGCTCCGATATCATCTTATAGTACTATTTTAATTCTGTTCCTCATTTGTTTTATAGGCCTAATTTTATTTCTGTTTTAATTACGTTTCCTGATTTATTTTAATTTTGTTCTCTTTTCTTCGTACCTTATGGAGACACATTTCTAATTTATTTTACGTTTAAATTATTATTTATTTTCTTTTGCCAATCTTGGGATTGACATAGTAATTTATTCTTGATCCGTTGCTTTCACCGTTGTAATAGTATTTAGACATAATTGTTTTCCTCCGTCCATTTCCTTCTGCTGATGTTTAAATTTAATTTTATTAATTGTTTGCCGTAATTTCGATCAGGCATGCGGTTTCCTTGTGTTTTTGTGGTCATGTTATGAAGAGATGCATTATGGTCTCGAGGTGAGTCCATTGGCGCCGGCCTCGAAAAGAAAACGTGTTGTGTGTTAGCTTAATATATTTTTGTTTAAATGTAATCTTATTGATTTTTATTTTGTGATTTTTGGTAAATGTCCTTGTGTTTTACGCCGTCGTGCATAACATTTATTTATTTTCTAATCCCATTTTATTTTATTTTATTTTATTTCATCCTTTCTCTTTCGGCGTGGCCTGAGCTTCTGCATGTTTGATCGATATTGCATTGCCTTGTAAATTACCAAGCCCGTTATCATTTAATTATGCCTATATATATATATAATTTATTTTAAGTTTTGGGCTTGAACATTTTAATTTAAGTCTTTTCTTTGTTGGCCTTGCAAGGAAGCATGTTAAGTGGTATCTGGCTTTCATTGTAAATTTGTGCTGGTTGATGCATGTTCTCTTTCTGGTGAAGGTGCTCCTTTATATTTTAACATTAAATTTTTATTTTAAATTTTTTTAAGCAACTGTTGTGGCATTATTTCGCCGACGGCAATTCTGTCGGTTATTGGGGGGTGTCTGTACAATAGCCTGTGTGTGTTGTCCCCTTCTCCATCTTCCTTCCTCTCCTTTGGAGCTCTGCTGTTGGGACATGTCATCTGGAGGTGATTTTGTTGTTGTGGAAGCGACGCGGACCTCTGAATAAACGGTAAGTTGGGCCCCCGGATTCCAGGTGTCGCAGTGGTGAAGCAGAGCGTTGGTTATCGAATTACCGACGTGCTGCTGGCCAAGCGGCGGTGTTCTTTTCAGGTGGCGCAGTGGTAGCAGACCGCGTTCGAGTTCACTTCCGTAACTGTACCCTCCCCAGTACCCGCAGGCTGTTTTATGGACTCCTCTAGTACTGATAGGGCAGTTGTTGGTGGGATTTTGTCGGGCCTGGGCACTTGATGTTATGTTTTGCTAATCCTTGTCATTTGTTTTATTTCATGTTTGCCTCTGGATATCCATATGCTGTATGTAAGTGACCTGTTTTGAAGCGAGGTGTTTGCTGCTGTATTTTGTCCTGTTGGTGTGCAACGTCCCCACTGAAAATGAAGCTCGGTGAGTGACTGACATGTGTTCTTGGCACGGGAAATGGGATTTCTTAATGTTCTGATAGCCTACTTGCTTCGTGTGAAGGAGTTCTGGAGCTCTGTCGGAGGCTGTTAGCCAGATGTTTTGTGCCAATTTTTGTAATTTAGCTTTCTGTTCTCGAGCCAAGCAGGCGGTGACGTATGCAGTTCTGGACAGCATTGTGCATGATTTTGTGTAGTATGGTGGTTGTGTTCGAGTGTCAGCCTAATCTTTGGTGTTGGTAATTGGTGGTTGGGGTACTGTTGTGAAAGTGTAAACTGTCCTTGTAATTCCTGAAATTTGTTTCCTTCTATATTGGCTGTCTGCATTCTGTGTTTTCCAAAATGGCCGACAACAATAGTGTTTTCGATTTAGTTGACTTAAGAGATAACCTTGTGAATTTGGAGAGTTGTTCTGGGGTTGAACGTGAATCACCTCTGGTTACTAGGTCTGAGGTTTTGGGATCGATTACCAGTAGTAGTTTGCCTGCCCCTCTGTTGCCTGGCGCTGGCTCGTCCATACCACTTAATCCTGCATACGGTCATTCTTCTCATGTTAGGTCTTCTAATGATTTCCTGGGTCCTGCCGACCCATTGCATCCCAGTTCTTTCTCTAGTAATATAAATGTTTTGTCGCCTGTAGAGGGTGTGCGAGCGGGCTACCCTGGTAACAATGTCCCTTTTCCTAATGCTACATTCTCGCCTACCGTTAATTATGGGTCGATTCCTCATCCTATTTCTGGTTTCTTAACTAAATTAAAGCATTTCAACCTTGATGACGTTACCCAAGTGGTACAATTTTTAAAGCAAGTGGTCGAGTTGGGCAACCATGCCTCGATTTTTGGGATGTCGGAAATTCAGATTTTCCAACTTTTGTATCCAGTTGCATCCGGTATGCTGCGCAATAAGCTTGTTGAAGCTATCCACCTCCGCATGTCCTTAGCCATGTTTATTAGGGAAGTGTTGTGGTTTTTTGTCCCTGCAAGCGCCCTAAGTGCTCTCGAGCAAAAGTTCCTTTATCGTGTCCAAAGGCTGGATGAGTCCCTTAGCGACTATGTCAGTGACAGGTTTTTGCATCCCCTTTAACTGAGCGACAGTTGGTGTCATCAATTGTAAATGGGTTTTCGCCTCAATATAGGTCATACATGACTATGTGTACCAGGCCTTCGTCATTTGTCGAGCTGAAACAGGTCGTTATAGAGGCTATGGCTGTGAAACATGCAGATTCCCTTCGGGTAGCTAATGTTCCTCCTCCTTCCTTGATGTCTTGTCCCCCTCCTTCCTTGATGTCTCGTCCCCCGCCAAAGGTTATGTTTCATCCTCGACCCAACATTAAGTGCCACACGTGCGGTGGCGTGGGACATGTCAAGAAGGTGTGTCCGAGTAACCAGGCTGTGTATCGCCAATGACGGAACGTTGTGGAGACCAATTCGGGTGTTACTTCCAAGGATATTTCTGTGCATAAGAGTTTGGGAAAACCCTGTGAAGTTTCTGGTCGCCCTACCAATGATAGTCTTGATATCTCGTTGAAAACTAAATCTTCACGGACTAATTCTGCTTATGTCGCTGACCTACCTAACCTGTCGGTGAGCAATGTCGTGGCAAGTCAGCCTAATTCTAAACGATGTGTGAAACCTGTGGTGCGGGTGTCCTCGTCATCTACTTGTAATCGTGTTAGAGTGAGTAATGATTTTCGAATTTCTCCTGTGGCTAAAGGAATATCCCCGTTTATTGAAATTTGTGTTAATGACGAGCCCGTTTCTGCGTTGCTTGATTCTGGTAGTGTCGCATCCTTTATAAGCGAGGACTGGTTTTTATCTATGAAGAGTGTTTGCAAATTTCCTGAGTTAGAGCCTAACAATGAATCTTTTATTTCGGCAAACTGTTCAAACTTAAATATTTTGGATAGTATGACGGTCAAAATTCATATTCTAAATTTTTCTTGGAAGTTTAAATTTTTGGTTGCCAGAAATCTTTCTTGTGCTGTGGTCATTGGAGCTAATTTCATGTCACACGTTGGTATGCTTCTTGATTTTGGTGCTCGCAACTTATGGTTTAAGTTTAATCCACAGAGTAAATTATCTTTTAACCCGGTTTTATCTTCTCCTGCTGTCAATTCTGTTAGTGAACCTATGACTATTGAGGATCTCGATCTGGAAAATTTAACGAGTCTTCAAAAGGATGCCATTAAGAGGTTATGTCAGGAGTATAGCGATGTATTTACTGACAAGCTGGGTGTAACCCATTTGATGGAGTACAAGATTGAGCTAACCGATTCTGTGCCGGTGCGTTCCAGCCCGTATCGCCTTGCCCCGCCCAAGATGGCTGAACTTCGTAAGATTATCGATAAGATGTTAGAAGAAGGTGTAATCCAACCCTCTATCTCTGCCTACTCATCCCCTGTATTTCTTGTGCCAAAACCTAACGGTGGTTTTCGGCCGGTGGTCGACTATAGGGCTCTTAATCAAAAAGTTGTTTTGCAATCCATTCCTTTGCCGGACCTTCACATATGTTTTAGTTGGTTTCGCAACGCGAAGGTGTTCACGATCCTCGATTTAAATTCTTCCTACTTCCAAATTCCCCTCTCTCCTAAATCCAGGCATGTTACTGCTTTTTCCACTGACTGGAACCTGTTTGAGTATGCCCGTGTCCCGTTTGGCCTATCCACCGGAGCCGCTGTGTTGAGCAGACTTCTGGACAAGGTGTTTTCCGAAATTAAATTCAAGTTTGTGTACCCTTACCTTGACGATGTGGTGATCTATTCTGAGTCCTTCGAGGAACACGTTGATCATCTGAAAATTGTACTTGATCGGTTGCGTGACGCTGGACTTACCGTCAAATTGTCCAAGGTTTCCTTTGCGAAGCCCAAAATTTCCTTCTTGGGACATATTGTTTCTGAATCTGGTATCTCAGTGGACCAGTCTCGTACGCAGGCCATCAGAGATTTTAAACCACCCAAGAACGCCAAGGGTGTTGCTCGTTACATTGGTATGGTGAACTTCTTCCGTAAGTTTATCAGTAACTTTGCCGACCGTGCTGCTCCTCGAAATCAATTACGCAAAAAGGCTGTGAAGTTCGAGTGGGGTCCCTCTCAGCAGGCAGCCTTCGAAGATCTTAAGCTTGCGCTCTCTAACGCCCCTGTGTTAGCCATTCTGGATTTTGGGAAGCAGTTCATTGTGCAGACTGATGCGTCTGGTCGTGGTGTTGGTTGTGTTCTACTGCAGGAATCTGATCTGGGTAGGCAACCCATTGCATACGCTTCTCGTACCTTAACGGACGCAGAGAGGAAGTATTCCATTTACGAACTTGAGGGTTTAGCTGTGTTGTTCGCTCTAGAAAAATTCCGTATGTATCTTGAGCCCACCAAGTTTCTCCTTGAGAAGCCTTGAGCTGGGTCTTAGGGAAACCCCGCAAAACTGGTAGAATTGCTAGGTGGGCAACTAGGATTCTGTCGTTCCACTTCTCTGTCCAACATATTCGTGGGTCCGAAAATGCGGTAGCTGATCCTTTAAGACGCATGTACGAGGAAACAGCTGAAGAGGATGTTCAGGAATGTGAACCCGTAAACCTTATATCTGCTGTAAATTGTGTCAATGCCGTTCTTAGCAATTCCCCTGTGCTTTTTGAGGATGTGAGACGATTCCAGAAAGAAGACCCCTCCTTATCTAGCCTTATTGACCGAATCAATTCTGGTGAAGTGATCAAGCCCTACTCTCTGAAGGACGGTGTATTGTGTTGTTCGTCTCGTCATGACCGCCTACCTAAAATTGTGCTCCCGTCGGTCCTCATTCCGGAAATCTTTCGTTACTATCATGAATCTCCTATTGGTGGCCACCTAGGAGTATTCAAGACCCGAGCTAAAATCAGACAGTTTTTCATTTGGCAAAGTATGGATGGCGACATCAGGAGGCTCATTAGGAATTGTGCTGCATGCAGTATTAGCAAACCTCCGGTTTCTACTAAGGTTGGCCTGTTGTCATCTGAACCGGCATCTAGACCCATGGAGAGGCTTTTTATCGACCATGTTGGACCGTTCCCTCGCTCTGGTCGGGGAAACCAATTTGCGCTTTTTTGCACTGACGGTTTCACCCGGTTTAGTTGGATTTTCCCCACCAGACAGGCTACGACCAGTTCCGTCATAAAGTGCCTTAATTCCATCTTTTCGTCCTTTGGGCCATGTCAGTATCTGGTGTCAGATAATGCCAAGTGCTTTGTATCTCATCAGTTCCGTCAATTCTTATTTGATTATGCTATTTCGCATGTAACCACCACTCCCTATTTTCCTAACCCGTCTCTCGCTGAGCGAGTCAATCGTAATCTCCGTTCTGCTCTGATTGCTTTCCACCACGACGACCATTCCAAGTGGGATTCTAATTTGCATTGGCTCAAATTTGCATTCAACACCGCCGTGCATGAGAGCACGCAAGCCACCCCTTTTTCGTTAATGTTTTCCTTTATGGCTAATTCTCCGTTGTCCAACCTGTGGAACCTGCACGATCTCCTTCCTGACAGTTTCACGCCCGAGGATATGAGGGCGAAATTCGACAAGGCTAGAGAGAATATCAAGGTATCCCATGACCAACTTGCCAGGCGACACAATGCCTGTCGCAAGCCAGCTGATTTGGAAATTGGTGATGTTGTGTACGTCCGCAATTTCGAGCCCAAGGGCGTCAGTAACCTAGTTTCAAGCAAGTTAACCCCTCGTTTTAAAGGCCCATGTTATGTAGAGGCATTCTTGACTCCTGTTACTCTTCTTGTTCGAAACCCTAAGGCCAACAAAATTTCAAGAGTGCATCTATCGCACATTAAGCGAGGTGGAGAGGTGTCTAATGAGGAAATGCTACCGTAAATTTTGTAAAACAAATTTTGTATAATGAAGAGTATCCCTAACCTTCATTGAAGCCTTCAGGCATCTGTTCCTTCTGGAATTTTGAACTGGGTATGCAAACTCTGATGGGATACAAAATGTAAATGTTGGGAAGTTCCCAGTGTAATGGTAAATTGTAAAAGTGTAACTAATTTTGATGTTTCATAGAAGTTGCTAACATGTAAGTTGGGCTCGGTGGGAGACCTAACTCATGGTAACCTTGTATGCCTGTTCCCTTTGGGAATTGTAGTGGTCATTCCTCTACCGTAGTTCCTTCTAAATGTATAGTCGTTTAACTCGTGTAATCTTGAAATGTACTTCGAATCTGTAAAAAGGTAAACTTGTTAATGAAATTTTGTAAGCACGGATCTAGGGCATTGTCAGAAATATTTTCTTCATATAAATTCTACTTTGTTTCTCTTTTGTAAAACGTAGTAAGAGTTAGTAATTCTGTAAACCTTTTTTGAAATTAGATTAACTTCTATTTTTGTAAATGGCTGCCCACGCGTCGAATAATATCTTGCAATTGCTTCCACCTACTTCGTCTAAAGCGACCTACCTTGGACTTGTTGGAAATTTTCCTAACGTGTCTCGGACTCTGAAAGCACTGCTGGTGCTGGTGTTCTGCATTTCTGAAGATTTTGGACACAGTGAAGCTGTTAACTAAGTGGTTTGCGAGGTGATCAATTATCCCTTCACTGATAATCTGACCCTGCATTCTTCCTAACCAAAACGATGCGGTTTCATCCATCTATTGGAGTTAACTGGTGAACATTATCTTCGGGAAACATGCTTGGTGAATCGACAAGTTAAGGAGTACTGTCTATGCCTAGGCATATTCGTGAACGGTGTTCACGCTTAAGGGAGGGTGACTGTTACGTGCAAGTGCCCGTCCCAAGAGTTTTCAAACATGTATTTACCCAAGGATGGAATTCTTGACAAATTTTGAAATGACCGCTTCGTCGCTCAATTCCGCCTGTGACCACGAGATGGTAGCGGCAGTCGGACTTTGGAAAGTCTGCACGTGGTTCCTGTTTCTCTCCGATAGATAGTGTGGGCTGCGCCTTGTAAAACTCCTTATACGCATGACATAATTGAAAGACAATTACATTCTTCGTCATGAAACAAATGCCAGTGTATTCATGATACCGCCAAATTAATTTCCTATTTATGACATTGTTGATTGAGGTGTCAAGCCGTGATTGGACAATAAATTTTACATGAATGCAGTTCGCTTCTTGACGCGAAAATTCTCCGCCATTTTGTGGAGTCCATTAGTTGTTTTGTAACAAGAAATCAAGCCGACTGGTCGTGAAAGGTGTCACCGCTGATGGGGGCTCTAGCCCCCATTCTCTGCGAAATATTAATGTATTCAAGAGAAAAAGGAATTGCCTGTTCTCTTCAGGCTGGGAATTTCATCGTTTCGCCGTGAAGTGGACGTGTGAAATGTGGTCGCATCTCGAACCAGACCTGTGATTGTGACCCAAACAACGCATGTGCCGGGTTAGTCATTTTTGTGAAGCACATGTAGTGACGTACAGAATTTAAAATTATGTGTTAATTATTTTATTATTAGTGTGTCTCCACTGAGAAGGTTGTAAGGTACGTTTCATTATATCTTCATATTTATTATTGTTATGGAGCTCCGATATCATCTTATAGTACTATTTTAATTCTGTTCCTCATTTGTTTTATAGGCCTAATTTTATTTCTGTTTTAATTACGTTTCCTGATTTATTTTAATTTTGTTCTCTTTTCTTCGTACCTTATGGAGACACATTTCTAATTTATTTTACGTTTAAATTATTATTTATTTTCTTTTGCCAATCTTGGGATTGACATAGTAATTTATTCTTGATCCGTTGCTTTCACCGTTGTAATAGCATTTAGACATAATTGTTTTCCTCCGTCCATTTCCTTCTGCTGATGTTTAAATTTAATTTTATTAATTGTTTGCCGTAATTTCGATCAGGCATGCGGTTTCCTTGTGTTTTTGTGGCCATGTTATGAAGAGATGCATTATGGTCTCGAGGTGAGTCCATTGGCGCCGGCCTCGAAAAGAAAACGTGTTGTGTGTTAGCTTAATATATTTTTGTTTAAATGTAATCTTATTGATTTTTATTTTGTGATTTTTGGTAAATGTCCTTGTGTTTTACGCCGTCGTGCATAACATTTATTTATTTTCTAATCCCATTTTATTTTATTTTATTTTATTTCATCCTTTCTCTTTCGGCGTGGCCTGAGCTTCTGCATGTTTGATCGATATTGCATTGCCTTGTAAATTACCAAGCCCGTTATCATTTAATTATGCCTATATATATATATAATTTATTTTAAGTTTTGGGCTTGAACATTTTAATTTAAGTCTTTTCTTTGTTGGCCTTGCAAGGAAGCATGTTAAGTGGTATCTGGCCTTCATTGTAAATTTGTGCTGGTTGAAGCATGTTCTCTTTCTGGTGAAGGTGCTCCTTTATATTTTAACATTAAATTTTTATTTTAAATTTTTTTAAGCAACTGTTGTGGCATTATTTCGCCGACGGCAATTCTGTCGGTTATTGGGGGGTGTCTGTACAATAGCCTGTGTGTGTTGTCCCCTTCTCCATCTTCCTTCCTCTCCTTTGGAGCTCTGCTGTTGGGACATGTCATCTGGAGGTGATTTTGTTGTTGTGGAAGCGACGCGGACCTCTGAATAAACGGTAAGTTGGGCCCCCGGATACCAGGTGTCGCAGTGGTGAAGCAGAGCGTTGGTTATCGAATTACCGACGTGCTGCTGGCCAAGCGGCGGTGTTCTTTTCAGGTGGCGCATATTTCAATAGTTCAGAGTTCTATTCATCTGCGTAGTCTCGAATTGTAGTTCCAATATACTGCTACAAAGTATAATAAAGTATCACGACGTATATTTCTTGTTGATTCTGTTTAATATTTCTTCTCAGTTGTAGTATTAACTTATTTATTCATGTCGTTCCATATTATTATTATATCTCTTCATACTGAAGTCTTAAATTTTACAAGTCTTTATCTCTTGTAGATTGTATATTGAATTATAACACATGTTGCTTCCTCGGAAGTTCGAATAGAAAGAGCCTCGCTTCTTGGCGTTTGCTAGCCTCTTCAGTCAGATTTCCCTCGTAAATCTGCTGACCTAGCCTCACTCCGCTCTGTAAACTTACTCATCCGCTTATATCTCCTCTCTCAGTCATCCAATTTAACTTCTGTCTTGCCAATTAAATTTCTCCTTCCTTCCTGATGAATTTGATATGTCACACTCCTTTATAATATTAAAATACTATATTTAATAATTTTCAGTTACCTCTTAATCAATCTTCCTTCTGATTGGCTGTCTGCTTTTTATGGCACGCGTCGTCCAAGCGACATCCCCTCTTCTCTCACTCTGGCTGGCGTTTGACCTCTGCTTATCCTTGTGACGTCCCCTAGTCTCAAAAACTGGTTTCTCGCAACCAACATTGATGAAACTGTACACTTTCCTGGACTTGGCTCAAGTCATTTACTCTTGGTTAAAGTATATAATGTAATAAAATTTCCATTCTTTCTCCAAATAAACACATTTCTTCTGGCTAAAACTTTACCAATAGCTTCTTAATCCATAAACTCTCTTCCTGTGTGTAAATCTGATTCATATCTCGAAAAATTTCATACACTATTTTTCTCTGATACTCTCCGTTCGTATCTCGTCCGGTAATATTGTCATGGCTAGACTTGATTTCGAGCGCATTACGATGGATGCGGATTGGGTTCTACGTCCGTTTTAATTGCTGCATCCTTAGAGACTCCAGACTGCTAGAGGTTTGCCCAAGAATAACGTGCTAAGAAATCTAAGTATATGGGTCTCACAAATACCAACTAACTATATCGGAAATCGATCTTGCAACCTTGGAAACAGCACCTTATAGTTAAATCACGCAAAAGTAAAGGAGGAAAATGGGACTATCATAACGACAAGAGGCCGAATCGTCTATGTTCTATGATTAGGCTTCTGATTTAGTTTTCTTGAAATAATTTCATTAACGACCGCATTGATAACAAATGGAGGCTGGTAGGTCGTGTATTGTTACCTGATTCGCTCAAAGTAAGAGTTGCCCCTGCATTACTATTTGTTTCTGCTGTTTCGTGATTCTAGTAGTGACTACGGTAGTTTCATCATGAGCACTGCTTTCCGGAATGCTCTTCATTCAGTATTTGGTTTCTTTGTAATTTTTCTCTCGTTTCTACACTATTTGGATGTATTGAATTGGTCCGGAATTTTCGACAGGGTCTCTCAGATTTGACGGTGAGTGTTTCAGTAGTATATGACATAATATAGGCCTATACTTTGAGCAAATTGTCGCATTGTTGAGATTAATTCTATTCATGTATGTTAACCTACCGTTCAAACAAATCTCCATTTCCCGGTATATTTTGCTTTCCTCTTGATGTGCTTACATCCATAAATGACAAATTGCCATCCGACATAGAGAAAAGTTATTTACGGTGTTAATTTCAGCATCAAACTCGGAAAATATTGCCTCGGGTTCTTTTAGCGTTCAAGGTCGCTTGGCTCGAGCGTGACGTCAGAGCCTGTCTTGGGGAGGGGAGGCCATGTGTGATAGCACCCCCTTGTATCTTTCCACCACGGTCATGAGCATGTAAACAACAGTCAATCCGAATATCACGACCTCTTTGCACAGCTGAAGTGCATCGTCGTCTGCTGCAGTGGCACTACGAACCATTAGTTATATCCAAGGACTTCTGGCGTATCAATGTGTATGTAGCGACTTCATGTATCCTTGATTAGCAACGTACATATCAGGACGACGCGATTGTCGCCTTTGTCGCGGGAGTGTTGAGTGATTAGGAGCCATCTTGGAGCGCATTCCATGAAATCATGCATGATCCTACAACTTTATATCATGATATTGATATAAATTGAGCAATTGCATTCAGAAACAGAAACGCAACAGAATCAGACGATTACTAACGTGGTTGCTTGAGCTCAAAGTGATCGTTGATTGTATGGCTTTCCAATACTATCTAACCATGGGTCAAGATAGAATACTAGACATGGCAAGCACCAGAGGCTGTGCCGTCTCTAGTTTCATTCATCTTCATTCGTTTAATCTCTCATTACTCCTCCGATGTGGTTGGCGTTATGGGTGATTTCAGCCATTTAATAAACTCCCCGCACGGAGTATTATATCACTTCATCTCTAATCCTTCTAAAATTGGAATAATGACATTATTATTATTATTATTATTATTATATAGACAGCACTGGCAACGCTGGCTAAAGCGCAGCGTTAGGTCATGGGGCCAAGCTCTCTGCTGACTCGGTAGACGCGTGGTTTGAAGCCCCACAGTCGGCCGTCCTTGACACGGTTTTCCGTGAATTCCCATTTTGAACACCAGGCAAATGCTGGGACGGTACCTTCTGGCAGACCACGGCCACTTCCTTCCACATCCTTGCCCAGTTTCATTCATCTTCATCAATTCCATCTTTCATCCCGACGCGCAGGTCGCCCACGAGCGTCGACTAGAAAGACCTGCACTTGGCCTCTCAGGAGGCCACACGACAAAAAAAAAATATTATTAGCCTACTTTTCACATTTTGCAAAAATGAGGAAAAAGTAGACTTATGAGATCGGGCAAATGTGTGTCTGTCTGTCTGTCTGTCTGTCCTTCTGTCTGTCTGTCTACCTGTCTGTCCTTCTGTCTGTCTGTCTAGCTGTGTGTGTGTCCCCCCTATCAACTCCTATACGGCTGGAGCAATCGAAACAAAATTTGGTAGGAGTAAAGATCTATACCAGAATACCTCGCGGCAATATTTGAAAATGATGTCAGTGCTACCAACTGCTGAAAAATCGCAATTGAAATTTGAGCTCCATGTTGGATATCTTGGAAGGTATGAATGGGAGCTATTTCAAAATTGGCAAACGTATAGATAATAATATTGCAGTTTAATTTTTAGGAGGCCATACATGGCAGTGTTGCCAAAATGATTATAAGCTTGCTGATAGGTCAAATTTTTTAATGCATATAACTTCTACACTGTCAATTGGAATTCAACTAAATTTCGTATGTACTATGTGTACATACACAGATAGGAATGAGCATATTCTTAAGAGCCATCAGGGCTGCCAACTGTTAATAAATGCACTCCCTTTTGTTTTTATCCGAATTCCAATTTATCAGAAAGTATGCAAGCAGACAGCTTTAAACTATGCACACGCATAGTACCTGCCATTCTACATTAATTTGGAGTAACTTATATACGTCATTGTTACCAACATGATTCTAAGCCTGCTGAGAGGTCCAAATTTAAATACACGTAACTTCTATACTATCATTTGGATTTCAACCAAATTTCGTGTGTGTTATGTGTACGATAACAGATATGGCTATGCCAATTCTTAGGAGTAACCAGGGCTGCCAACTGTTAATAAATACTGTCTCTATTTGTGATACCCTAATATCAATATATCAGAAAGTATGCAAGCCAATAGCTCTAAACTTTGCGCACGTATAGGACCTGGCGTTCTAGATTAATTTGGAGTAACTAATATAGGCCTACGCCAGTGCTGCCAACATGATTCTAAGCCTGCTGATAGGTCCAATTTTAAAATGCATGTAATATCTCTACTAACTAAATGAATTCATTCTAAATTGACACAACAATAGATCATATTATTTCAGATTATTTCTCACCAATACATGTATGTCATTGATGCCAACATGATTTTACCTGCGCTGTTAGATGCAATGTTTAACTGCATTTAACGTCCATGCTATCCATTGGACTTCAACCAAATTTTGTATTCTGTACCTTAAGAGATGGAACTAAGAATATACTCAGTCACCAGGGCTGCCAACTGCAGTTCTCTATTAGGCTACATTATGCCAGGTATACAGTATTTCGAATTAAATAGAAATTTCGATATTACCAACTTAATTTCGTAATTATTCCAAATAGATCCATTTAGATTAATCATTGGCATGAATCTTATATTTTAAGAAAAGTAGGCTCTTTAGTTCGTCACGGAACTTCTTGTTAGCCTACTTTTCACATTTTGCAAAAATGAGGAAAAAGTAGACTTATGAGATCGGGCAAATGTCTGTCTGTCTGTCTGTCTGTCTGTCTACCTGTCTGTCCTTCTGTCTGTCTGTCTGTCTGGCTGTGTGTGTGTCCCCCCTATCAACTCCTATACGGCTGCAGCAATCGAAACAAAATTTGTTAGGAGTAAAGATCTATACCTGAATATCTCACGCCCATATTTGAAAATGATGTCAGTGCTACCAACTGCTGAAAAATCACAATTGAAATTTCAGCTCTATGTTGGATATCATGGAAGGTATGAATATGAGCTATTTCAAAATTGGCACACGTATAGATAATAATATTGCAGTTTAATTTTTAGGAGGCCATACATCGCAGTGTTGCCAAAATGAATATACGCCTGCTGATAAGTCCAAAATTTAAATGCATATAACTTCTACACTATTAATTGGATTTCAACCAAATTTCGTATGAGCTATGTGTAAATAAGCAGACATGACTGAACTTATTCTTAAGATCCACCAGGGCTGCTAACTGTTAGTAAATGCTCTCAATTTATTTTATCCAAATACCAATATATCAGAAAGTATGCAAGCCGACAGCTTTAAACTATGCACACGTATAGTACCTGACATTCTATATTAATTTGGAGTAACCTATACACGTCAGTGCTACCAACATGATTCTAAGCCTGCTGAGAGGTCCAACTTTAAATACATGTAACTTCTATACTATCATTTGGATTTCAACCAAATTTCATGTGTGTTATGTGTACGATAACAGATATGACTATGCGTATATTTAGGAGGAACCAGGGCTGCCAACAGTTAATAAATACTGTCTCTATTTGTGATACCCTAATATCAATATATCAGAAAGTATGCAAGCCAATAGCTCTAAGCTTTGCGCACGTATAGGACCTGGCATTCTAGATTAATTTGGAGTAACTAATATAGGCCTACGCCAGTGCTGCCAACATGATTCTAAGCCTGCTGATAGGTCCAATTTTAAAATGCATGTAACATCTCTACTAACTAAATGAATTCATTCTAAATTGACACAACAATAGATCATATTATTTCAGATTATTTCTCACCAATACATGTATGTCATTGATGCCAACATGATTTTACCTGCGCTGTTAGATGCAATGTTTAACTGCATTTAACGTCCATGCTATCCATTGGACTTTAACCAAATTTTGTATTCTGTACCTTAAGAGATGGAACTAAGAATATATTCAGTCACCAGGGCTGCCAATTGTAGTTCTCTATTAGGCTACATTATGCCAGGTATACAGTATTTCGAACTAATTAGAAATTTCGATATTACCAACTTAATTTCGGCATTATTCAAGATAGATCCATATAGATTAATCATTGGCATAGATCTTACATTTTAAGACAAGTAGGCTCTTTAGTTCGTCACGGAACTTGTTGTTATTGTTATGACATTCATTTCACCACATAAGTGCGACAAATCAACATATCGTCGGCTTGTTTGCGAGACGATAGTTAGTGAGTTATTGTTGTATTAAGGGGAGAAACTACGAGGTCATCTGCCCCTTGTTTGCAAGACGGTAGGCAACTTGAGAACGAGACAACGAGAGAACCATCGAACAGGTCTCCAAGATTACGGCCTTCTGCATGATGGTAACAGGATGTATTGCCAACATTTCTAGATTGCGAGCCCACGATTTTGGGATGATGCCGGTAGCAGAGATGAGTATGGGCAGAACCACTATACTTTCCTATCTCCAAATATGCCGTTTTTCTTCAGCCAAGGGCAGATATTTGGTGATCTTCTCACAACAGGTTAGTTGCAGATTATGGGAATTGGATACAGCGATATCAATGAGAAAGTTCCTCTTTCGCACTTTGTCCACAAGAACGACATCTCACCAGTTTGCTGGTATGGTTTTATCAGTAATAACTGATCGGTCCCATAGAATCTTGTGAGTAGGGATTTCCAAAACTGCGTCAAGAATATACTGATAGTAAGGCAAAGTATTTTCAGATAATAATTGCTTTTGTGCAAGTGTAGGTGCAATATTTTGGCTACTTGGTTGTGCCTTTTCATGTAATCAGTACAGGAGATTGCTTGGGAGCCTCCTGCGATGTTGGATTGTTTCCGGTTCTAGTTGGCATCTTCGGCATTTATCATCCTGAATATTTGTCTTAACTATATATTTAAGATAGTTTAGGGTAGCCACAACTCGATCCTGGATTGCAACCATGAATCCTTCGGTCTCAGTGAATAGGTCCGCATGATTGAACCAGCTGTTCGACGCTTCTATGTCGACATGTTTCTGGTTGAGATCACACGGATGACGACCATGCAGATCTTTCTGCGTCCACTGCTGAAGATTGATGGCTGTACATCCCTTACGTGAAGATGATCCAGTGGTGTTCACTTGTCATCTGCCTTAACAACGGTTTGATGTATATGAGAGTCATGTCTGCCTAGAAAGTATCTCTGGAAGTTCCTCACTTGTCTTGCATGTAACTGGATAATTTTCGGTAACCGCTCGTCCACCTCTTTGACGCAGGATTATCAGTCGCTCAACAGATGGCATAGGGAGGAGACATTTGTGTTTTGTTAAGTTGAGACGTGTCCTAATTAGGATGCTCTCCAAGTCTGTCTGCATCCATTTGATAATACCTAAAATGTACGTCGGAGCAGGAATAGCATTGGTGTTAGTAGTCTTAAAGGTGTTCTTTCCATTCAAATTTGATTTTAAAATCTTGTTAAGGCGTTGATTGTAGAAATCTACAGTTTTATATTTAATACGTTTATGATCAATTTGATTAGTATTGTGATGGCTATTATTCTCCTGATGGCAGTGAATCTGCACCACAACAAGTTCCACAGTTGGACAACTATAAGTAATGGTCATTCACCTGAAGTACTGTGGTGAAACCACTATAGATATTTATACCTGGTGGGCGCCATCGTGTCCAATTACCATTAGGACATCGAAATATACCTATAATCAGACTAACCATTATTTACCTCAGCTATATAGACTTTCTTTTACTCAGCTCATGGGGAAACATCCAGCTTTTAACCAAATGATATGTACTAAGAGAGGACAGGTTCGGTATTATAGCTAATTCTATCTACAAGAATTGACCACGGAAACTGAATTTAATGAAATTGAATTTAATTATAATAAAAGAGCACCTTTAAAACACATGCTAATGGAAGACGTAGACTTTACTATTAACGTGGGGGCTAAATCAAGACGAAGCGGAGACATATTACTTTAACTTATTGCAGAATTAAAATGGATTTACAGTTACTTTGCCCAAATAAAGATTGATTAATTTTGAAAGAAAAACAGAGAGATATGTCATAATGTCATATACGCTCACCAGTGCTGACTTCATGGTCGGAAATGCTCAACCTCGAGCAAATCTGTTGTCTTCTGTACGAGATCGCCAACATCTTCCTGAAAATTCTTGATATGTAAAATTATTATGTATTGTGTATCCCAACGTTCATGTAGGTTGATTAAAATATCATATCACAGCAACAACTATGGAAATATCCCAGTATGCCAGTAACCACGATATTTGTAGGTCTCATTACCTTCCATAGGGTTTATGAAACAACCGTCATCAAGTGGAAATGCTTGGGCCTCTAATTTTCCCCGTCGAATGGTGATGGGGCGACATTTATCTAAACCAAAGAACATTCTAATATCAGAAGAAAATGAAGCAGTTATTACGATTAGGCTGCCAATGTGTTTCTCAGAGGATGCTTATAGTTTGATGTCATCAATGTACATCAACTAAAAACAAAGTTCCGTGAAGAACTATTCAGCCTATTTTCATATATCCTACTCATGTTAATGGCCTCTATCAACATACAAATTTTCAGTTTGATTGCTGTGATAGATTCGTGGGTATTGAGAACCGTCTAAATATTTCAGATGGTCGCCAGGTAGGATTTTTATTTATGCACTATTACATGAAGATTATTGTGTACGTGTGGTATTCAGACTTCAATCACATGATTAGGACACAAGAAGTAAAAACGAGATTTTAAAATTTCGCACAGCTGCCATCTTGTGGTTATGAGAACAGATGAAATAAATTAGATGTCATTGGATTAACATTTGTATAATCATTTAACGTCAAAGTTTCACTGCACTTGGATGGTTAAATCACGAGAAACGCCCATTTAAATATTTATAATTCACGTCGCCGCCATGTTGGATTTGTGCACACCAGGTTACTAAAAGTCATATAGGCGAACTTATGTTCACAGCCTCTATGAACATAAAAAATTCAGTTTGATTGCTGTAAAAGATTCGTAGATATTGAGAACCGTCAAAATATATCGGATGCTCGCCATTTTGGATTATTATAGGTATAGGCCATAGAGTTATGTACCATTAAAGGAAAATTAGTGCGTAGCTTCGTTATTCAAACTTTCACTTCGATCGCATGATTACGACACAAGAAATAAAACCTTAATTTTGATATTTGGCAGAGCCGCCATCTTCAGGTTATGTAAACAATTGAACTAAATTGGATGCCAGTGCATTACAATATGTATAATCATTTACTGTACCACATTTCACTGCGCTTGGACGGTTAAATCCCGAGAAGAGTCTATTAAAATGTTTCAAATACGTTTGGCCACCATTTCGTTTTGTACTTTACAGGTTTTTGAAAGTTACATAGATAAACTTTTAGCAGTCCCCTTTATCACCCTACAAAATTTCAGGGTGATATCATAAATAGTTTCGTAGATATTGAATGCCAGTGAAATATTTCGCACAGTCGCCAAATTGAGGTAATGTAAACAATTGAACTAAATTAGTCCGCAGTGCATTACAATGTGTATAAACATTTGCCGTGCCATGTGTCATTACGTTCGTATGGTTAAATCGCGAGAAAAGTCTTTTTAAAAGTCTCAAATTCGCTCAGCCGCCATGTTGTTTTTGTAGTTACCAGGTTTCTGAATGTCTCATATGTGAACTTCAAGTAGTTCCCTTTATCACCGTACAAAATTTCAGGGTGATATCTGTAATAGTTTCGGAGATACTGAATGCTGGTGAAATATTTCGCACAGCCGCCATGTTGGATTGGTGAGACACAATAAAATTTGAAGGGCATGTTCGGGGTCGGCCAGAATGGTGCTATGATCTAACCGAGTTTCATTGAAATTGCTCTAGCCGTTTATAATTTATTAGGGGGGGGGGGTACATACACACACACACCATCACACACACACACACGCATCACAGACTCACGGACAAAAGGTGATCTCATAAGCTAATTTTTTCATAAAATGAAAATAGGCTAAAAATGAATTTCACTATACCATGGTGCTTAAAAATAGAAAACCACATTTTGCGTTGTTCAGCTATGATGAAAGGGGGTTGAGCACCGAACAGAACCATAGAGGGCTCAAGCTGTCACCCTGAAGCCTCTTTTGATTTGAATAACTCCCGATTCCATACATGTGTCTCGATTAGACATTAATAAATAGGTCCCTGAATGGGACATCATAATATGTTGCAGACTTGTAATGATGGCAGGATAAACTTTATACATCTTCAGGGTTTGGATTAACCAGGAATGTGGCACTGAATCAAAAGCTTTATTGTAATCAATAAAGGTCAATTAGACGTTACGCATCGTCTGTACTGTTTGTTCCATAGTGTGTGTTCATAAATCTTACGTGCAATGTGAAATGTAAATATCTTATGCAGGGTGCACGGACAGGTGATGGGTCGATATTTAGAAGGGTCATGGGTTTTATCTCACCATTTGGCAGAATATATGTTTTCCCCTGCATCAAGTAAATGGGGATAAGCTAAGAATTTTGGATGAAATCTGTAAAGCAGCAGGCAAGATGCTCCTGAGTGCCACTGAAATGCTGAATACAAATGTTGTGGATGTCGTCTGTTCCCACTGCCTTTCAATTTTCTCCTTAACCACACAGGTAACATCTTCAGTTGATACAGAAGAGTCACTGATCATGTCAATTTCTGACATCTTTAGTCTACTTTCCATTTTTGCAAAAAATGAAAGTAGACTTATGAGATCTACACAGGGCCAAAAACTGTGTGTCTGTCTGTGTGTGTGTGTTTGAGAGTGTGTGTACTATGAATGTATGCCCCCCCCACCTCCACTATCAATTCAAACACGGTGAAACCGAATAGAACGAAATTTGGTTCAGAGGTAGTGCTAGCAAAGGGCACCTCAGTTTCATACTTTATATCGCCGCCATCTTTACCGTAACTGAATGGCGGCCACTCAAACGTTCAAAACGTAAATTCAAATTACGGCTAAACAAATCATCCGATCTCTACCAAATTTGGTAACAACATACCTTTATATAGAACGCGTCTTTTACCCAAACTACAAGGTCATCAGCCGTGCCATTTCAGGATGGCGGCCGTGTGAATTATGCAACCATTATAAACAATAGCTTAAGACCCACCAATTCCGATTATCGAGCCTAGGGTGGTTTAAGCTATCCTGAAGGTCGTGATCCGTTATTTATTATAATTTAATATTATAATATTATACTGTATGAGTGGCTTAAAGGAGCTGAGCCGTCTGTGTCACACGACAAGATGGCAGCTGTCCTCATTTGCCTGTCTTATTTCAGTAGTTTTAGTATGTTGTATGCGATACACCCTACTGATACAATAATATAAACGCTGTATGAAATGATTTATAATAAAGATCTACTGCAGTGAAGAAATCGTTTATTTCAAGACATTATTTGCTAAAAAGTTGTATGTAAGTCAGTTAATAGCACTTATGTGTTAAGGACATAATTGGCTCAGGGCTAGCGTGTTAGACGCTCGCGCGACTGACTGTGGATCGAATACTACTTCAGTTCACGTTTTTTTTTCGTGAATTCTTTTAGAAATGATGTGCACGATCTCTTTACACAGATACTGAATAAAATGCCATTTAGCTCAAAGGAGAGGCTAATGTATATACTCTTTTATTAATAAAATCACAGCCCCAGCATCGCACATAAACAGAAGACATTAGGAATAGGAGAATAGATACACGTTGTCATCAACCACAGCCTTCTCAATGCCTCTGTACGGTGCTGTCCTCTTGTGGGTTACGTGGGTAATATTGTTCAAAACATTCCGCTGTGTAAATACCTGGCCTCCTGAAGTATGGTAATTTTGTAATTCTGGTAGTTCAACTATTAACCACGATCGCGCTCCGATTAACTTTAAACACTGCCAGCTGGATCGCCTCCCTCCTGGCTACTTTAAACTTCCTGCTCATTGAACACCCCGAGGCGTACAAGATAAAATAATTTACTGCTAGGTCGCAGCACCAACCTATTGTGATCGGCGCGGATTTTTAAAGGGGAAGATACCCAAAACGAAGGATTCTTAAGTTTGGAGGCGTAATATCGAGATTAACGGACGTGAATGCATTACAGTAAGTTAGTAGTTTTGCTATTCAATCATCATGAAGTATATAATATTGATTTTGACACTTACTGGCTAATTATCAACGTAAAAGAAAACAAACAATACATGGTGGTAGAGGTGATTGTTTTAGTGGTGAGGACACGGAGTTATAAATATACCCATACATTTAGGAGAAAGTAGGCTATATGATCTTTGCTGAACATCTTGTTTACTCTTCCATAATCCATTGAGCGCTGCTGTTATAATCTGCGGCATTTGCCCATAAGGATCACTAAGGACATTTTTAAGCACATTAATTGAAACATATATAGTGTACTATTATTATTATTATATGATATATAGGAATGCCTTTCGGAAATTGCTCTCCATAGAGTGGTCATACGTGTTAAGTGAGGCTCGAAAGGGTGACCGTATTGGGGTTTCGAACAAAAATCTCCTGCTGTGTAGGTAGGTACATTTAGCAATTTAACACCTATGTGGCCACGCTTCGACCTCGGAACATTTTCAGGTCTTAGATAGAGAGGCGCTGTTTCGGTGGCTTCTGGAATGGCGTGGATATATCTGCGATCGCCTAGACGACACACAGAGCCACCTGTCTTCCAGGCTGAACCTGAATGATTTTTATTATGATTTTATTATTGCTATTATTATTATTATTATTATTATCATCATCAAGGTAATCATTTCTTTCACGATATAATTTTGTTCTTTAGTGACATAGATCCCTTATTAACATTGTGTACCGTTTTCGGAGAATGATTATTTACATCAATAATGCTCTTGTTGTCACATTCAATATGTTAAATAAAGTAATTACAACATTAATAATAATACTATATAATTATTAATATATGTTAAAAATGTAATAACAAATGATCCTACAGTACATGTTTTTGCATGCTCTCTTGTATTGAAATACAGTTTACCTAGGTATATGCACTGTATATGTTTTAAATAATAATTAATATGTCTCACAGATGAACTGGATTTGCCGTCAGATATTATTGTCATAATCATTGTTATTATTATTATTATTATTAAAAATATATTATTATTATTATTATTATTATTATTATTATTCTACCCAGGAGCGTTGGAATTTTCACTACGTACTGCTCATCATCCTTGTGCGTCCTTACGCATCCTGTTGCATTTCATCCATGAGTAAACAGCGGAATGCACTTTAGAGTCAGTTTGCTATCACACAATGGTATGTATGTGTGTAGATGCATTTCTTGATGCGACCATGCATCGATATAGCGGAAATATTAGCCACCGTATCAGGCAGGTAGTTCCCCTTCTCATTGGTCACGTAGTAAATTACCACCATCTTCATTTCATTGTGGGAGTAACGCATCACCACACAGATTCACTCAATCCATTTAATCGTGTCCCATGATACAGTTAGCGTTTAACGGTCGTCATACGTCTCTGTGTTAGCCGACTCGATTGCTCTGTTTGCCAGATATCCGCTCCACAAAACCACATTTATGTCTTACTCAAAGGTTCGAACCCTGCACTCGCTGTGATAACTGAGCTTACTGCCCATGAAATCAGAACTATAGCTTACTGAGGCCGATCAATAGTTCATTGGACGTCTGTTCAATCTCCCCTTCATTCCCCTACATGGCCAGTATCTCCACTGCTCGCACCTATCTGTTACAAACGTATCTGATCACTAAGGCCATTTTTAAGCCCATTAATGGAAACATATATATTACGACTGTCAGAGATCCTTTTTGTTGAGTAAAAATAATTGAATCGTATTGAAAACAGTAAAGCGAAGTTATGGCAGAGTTGTAATATAAGGGACGGCGAGGACCGTAAAGTTCACAAAATGAATCCTGTAATGCCTGTTCGAATTAGTTTCATGTCATTTGGTGAGAAATAAAATGCATTAAGGCATTAATTATTGGCAAGTATATTGGCTGTAGTTTCACATTGATGTCGCTACGTTTCGCAGAACAATATTTCTTCTAGGTACAAAGTACGAGGTTCATTCATATATGAACGAGACGCATTCACAAATCTTAATAGGATCCATTCGTCACCTTAGCGAGTATTTCATAGAATTCAGAGCTTCGAAACCCTACTCTTGCTGCGATAACTGAGCTTACTGTCCATGAAATCAGAACTATAGTTTACTGACAGCTGATCAATAGTTCATCTTACATAATTTTACTCATAAAATAAACCTCTTTAAATGCTCTACTAAGTTTGACTGACAGGGATAGTTTGGTGCGTTAAAGTGAAAGGCCATAGCATCGGGAAACAAGTGGGCTTCAATTTCACAGTAGGCCGTCCCTGAAATAGTTTTCTGTGGTTTACCAATTTAAAAACCATACAATATCTAGAGACCTAGCAGGAAAGGCAACCAGCTCAAATAATTACCCTCCGGTTGACTCTTCTCTGACCTCACTCCGGATGCCAAAGAAACTGAAAAAAAACCGGGGAAAAATATTATATTCAAATAGTGTATTTATTATTATTATTATTATTATTTATTTATTTATTTATTTATTTAAGCCCATTCTGAAGCGCTTATGACTAGTTCTTATTCGATGTTCTTTTCCGTTCCCAATATCCCTGCTGATAATTTCTCCTATCTCTCCTGCGAAAGGGGCTTCCAACATTGAGGGACCCTAGGAAGTGGGGTCCAAGACTCTACCATAGCTCAAAATTTAGAACGGTTTAGTGCTCATTCTCAAAGTACTTGGTCTTATCGTAAGATATCTGTAATCCAGACTTCACCGCTATCTCGTGCAAGGCTTGGACAGATATGACAGCATCCTTAGAGTGTATTAATTATATAATAAAATAGTATTTCACATCAATAAGGTCTCCAGTTGTTGCCAAGTGATCCTCTAGACTTAACAATAAGTTGCAAACGTTGGCAACACTGGAAGGGAGTATCAATTCCCAGTGGCCAGCGTGGTTTTGCTCACTCATCTACTTTACTCCCGTCATCAGTGTTATCGATTACAGGCACTTTATAGTCTTATGTTATCCGGCTTAACTCCGCGCGCCCTCCAGCTACTGAAACATTTATCAAAAACAAGTTGTCCACCATCGTATGTGGCAGGGAAGGACAAACATTGCGCAGTGTTCACAAGGAACATCGTGAACTTCAATCTTCCGATATTAATACATTTATTTGAGCACAAAATATGCAATTGAATTAAACATCACTTATCGTTTTCTCGAATATCACAGAAAGAAAATAGAAATTTGACTGGACTTTCACAGCACAGACGCGACGACCACCGACAAGTGGAAAGAAGCCAACTACGAATTAAGACACATAACAACCAGATTAGCTGAGCACGGATTTCACCCCAAGCTATGCTCCACGAAGACGCACCACTCGCCGAACGAGGAATGCGTGTGCGCTCTATGCGGGTAGCTGAACCGTTTCAGTGAAAGTCGATTGCATCCACACCAGTAGTGTAAAGTGTAAGACAAGGCTGTGTTCTTTCTCCACTTCTTTTCAATATCTACTCAGAGAAAATATTTTCTGAAGCACGGGTAGGTCAACAGGAAGGTATAGTTGTTAACGGAAACATCATAAATATAATTTGAGATATGTATATGATACAGTTTTGGTTGCAAAAACTGCTGGAGATCTACAAATATTACTGAACTGAGTAGTACAATGCAGTGAAATGGCAGGTCTGTACTTGAATACTAGAAAGACTAAAGTATTGGTTGTAAGTAAACATGTAATTCCACCTGTTAACTTATCAGTCGCTGGGACGAAACTGGAACAAGTTCAGCATGTAAAATACCTTGGATGTATACTTGATCATAATTGGAATAATGATATTGAAATTAGATCCCGCATTGAACAGGCAAGAGCTACATTTAAGAAATTGAATAAACTACTGTGCAACAGAGGCTTTAATATCGCTCTTCATCTCCGTTTACTTTGATGTTACATTTTCTCTATCCTTATGTATGGAGCTGAAGTCTAGACCCTCACGGAGATCACCAGTAATAAAATTCAGGCATTTGAGTTGTGGTGCTACGGACGCATGCTCAGAATATTATAGATTGATCAAGTACGTAACACCGAAGTGCTCGAACGCCTACACAAAGATCCGGAGGTCTACATACCATCAAAAGGACCAAGCTTGAATACTTTGTTCATATCATTCGTAATGATAAATATACTCTCCTTCAGATCATTATTGAAGAAAAAATTGAAGGTAAGAGAGGCCGAGCAAGGAGGAGGATAACCTAGCTAAGGAACCTACGTGAATGGTATGGACTCAACACTCCTACAATATTCCAACTTGCTAAAAAGAAACAACAGATCACCCTGATGAAAGTCAACGTCCACTGAGGATATGACTCATGAAGAAGAAGATATTGCTGACACTTTGCATACCTGTTGAACAGAGCGTAGGAAATTGTCCGGATTCGTCGTGAAGAGGATAGGCCGATAGCTTTTGTTTCAAAGGACCTCAATTTGATTCCCAGCCGAGAGGGGAAATTTTAACTACGGATGGTTAATTACCATGGTATGGAGATTCGTTTAGATCACGTGCTATGAATTGAATTCGTAAATCACGTGGGCCATCTACAGACAGCTTGAAATTGTATGCCTTTTAAATCACACGTGAGACTTGGTGCAGTGCCGGAGGGTGGGCCTAACTAGTTGTTATAGGGATTCCAACCAATCGCACTTCATCAACCATTCCTTTAAAGCTTACTTACGGCGAGAACGGCTTATGGCACATTCTGTAGGAAAGTGCCTAGCACGTAGGAGAACATATGAGAGCTCAGCTAGTAGAATATAAGTTCAGCCGTAGATTAATGTACCTGGATATTTAGATTACAGTAGAATTCACCACTCTCATGACCATTTAGTGACGGATTAGGTGAATTAATGTTTGAGAAATTGACTTGCGCACCATCTATGATTTATTGCAAGTGGGATGGAGATTTCAGATTGCTGTTGTTACTAATGCAATTAGGGATTTTGTGACATCGTGGTATTTTAGCCTCTTGTTTTCGGGTGTGTGTGTTTGAGGAATCTAACGTTTAGTGCCGGGAGTGTCCGAGGACATGCTCGGCTCACCAGAGGCTGTAGCGGCTTCAATGCAGACACCCATGGGGTGAGCTACAAGTTCCGTTCAATTTCAAATAGTTCCAAGTTTCGTTACCAGATGTCACTGAAACCTAGTGGTGAAAGTGGGAACTTTGATAGAGCGTTTCAACGTTATCGAACCTAAAATTTACCTTCACACAAGTTTAATTAATGTCTCCTCCGTAGCGTAGCGGTCAGCATGGTTAGCTGCCGCCCCTGAGGTCCTGGGTTCGATTCCCGGCTCTGCCACGAAATTTGAAACGTGGTATGAGGACTGGAACGGGGTCTACTCAGCCTTGGGTGTTCCAAATGAGTAGAGGAGGTTCGATTCCCACCTCAGCCATCCTCGAAATGGTTTTCCGTGGTTTCCCACTTCGTCTTCGGGCAAATGCCGGGATGGTACTGCACCATTATTCCTAAAGGTCTTAAGTACCGACATGGTTACAGTATTTTGGGAACGCCCTGTAACTTTCTAGCTAGCCTCTGAAGTCTATCATAACAGCTGGTCTACAGCAAGCAAAAGTTATGCTATCAAGAAAGAGATCGGCAGAGCTCGTGTTTCCGACGAGAAACCCGAAGGTCATCGATAATAACCATGTTGACTGTGTCTAACATTATATCGATCGATTCACCTGAGAATGATTAATACAAATTAAAGTATATTTAGCGCTATATGTATAAGAAGTTACATATGTCTGTATGTATATGTCCATGGCAGAAAGCTATTATTAAGCAAGTATGAAAAACAGAAGATGATCTGTTAAGTCACTGCTGATTACATTTCGACTGCGATATATTTTATATCGAGTCGTGACGTATTGAGGAGTGGGGGAGCGGATGTGGTGCTCAAGCGACCTCGTGCGGAGAGCAAGTACTAGAGAAACCGACAGCGTGCAGGTTTGAGTCTGACAATAGTGAAAGTGAAGTCGCCAGCTAACGGGATTTTAAAAACGTGTGACCGTGCTGAAGTGTATACGCTAGTTCGTTCAGCATTCTACGTGGAGTAGACACGTGCTTAATGGAGTTCAGACATGGTCTTAAACATGTAATAAGTTTATCTTTGCGACCGTGTATCTACAGCTACTAACGGGCCATGCGGGAGAATACTTTCATAATCCCGACCGCCAGCTCGGCTGTATTGTGTCGTAACACTCTGCATGTAAACCTTCGTGGAAATGCAGCCTAGACTTGATTCAAACTCTTCACAGTGGCTATACTTCTTAAAAAAAAGCACATTCTTAAACAAGGTGTCAGAGGGAAGGAATACTATGAAGCTTACATCCATTACGATGGTAGGCTAGATTAAAATAAGAATACTGCATTAGCAGGGTGTAGCGGGGACATGTTGGCAGCAACTTTCATTTACCATGAAGTGTGCAAGCGACTCTCGTGATGCAAGGGGCCGCGTGGACTCTTGTGAACTTGCTCACATTCGCGTTCTTATATTGGAACTATTTAGCGGCTGTTCGAGTTCACCCTCGCTTCGTGACGAGTTGATAAACTGTGTGCGGTCCGGCCATCGGTATTCTAATATGTGTGGGAAGATATCGCCAGGATATTTTGGGATCATTTCGACCAACCGGGTGTTGTTCGAGCCTAGGAGGACTATGGTTCGTTCTCTGGAAACCCAGTTGGAGTCCGGCATGTTTTCTGTTGGTCTGGAGCCTAATATGGCCAACGATATCCTTTTTTCCTCATCTAGATTCGCCAAAGGTACAGATCACTTCAACTTGTTACAGTAGCGTAGCGTGGACATTTTGAACTACCACACATTGCCATATTTGATTTTGTAGATTAAATGGTTGAGTAGAAAGTGCAGGTTCGATGTTTATTTCGAAGCTGACCTTCTATGATGCCAGGATTTTGACTCATAAAAATGAGTGCATCCTTTGTGTATTTTGATGGATAAATTTAAAATTTCAGTAGTATTTTACAGTAATTAAACTGAGATGCTCATTCTTATTTGTCGAGAAATCAATGTAGGAAGAAGATCTACATTTTTTTCTGTAAGAACATTTTAGTAACACAATTTCTTTTTGAGAACTCTGACTGAGTTTTTCATACTCTAGTGTATTGTTTTTTAAGCACTTTCGTGTGGATCATCGCATTCTTTGAGGAGAATTTTCCTTACCGTATTATTATTACGATATTAGGAAGTTTTCGGACCCTGTTATTCTAAATGTTACTTTGAGTCCTTTGACTATTTTTTTTTCTTCAGTTAATTAACAGATTTAACTTGTATTTTCTGAGCGTGATTTTCGAAATGGATTGCCTAATGGGTCATTAGTCGCTTAGCCTTTGTTGCTAACCTAGATCCATGCTGTAGGACTAATGCATCGACATTTTCGCGTTCGGGAAAATCAGGGAAGATCTTATTTTGAGATTGGATTTATTTTTATAAATTGCTATTCAACCTCAGTTTGAGTGGTTGGGAGTGTTATACTTTTCTTATTTTATGAAGTTAACACTGGATTAAATTGATATCATTGCCTTTGGTGCAATAGTTTTTCTCTATTAAGAGGGTATTTGAACGACATCCAAATTTGCGAGGATAATCCCAGGGACGACTTACTATAAGTCATATGTTTAAGAATTATGAATAATGTAATACATCAAAGTAAGGCAAGTTTTCTAAAAATAGGTGGAGTATTTCTGGAATCCACTGGGCTTTGTTAGTAATCTGTTACAGAATCATATTATTTTTTTTGAACACGAGTTCAGGCTTTTACTATAAACAGCTGATTTTCATAATTGTGGATTTATAACAGTAAGGCTCCAATTATAGGTGCATGTTCGATTTTAGAGAGGCATGTATTATGAATAATGCCCTTGTGTTTAAGTATATTGATACAGTGCTTTGCGAAGCAAATTTTCCTTGTTGAGGATTGAGCCAGGTGTGCCAATCAGGGTTAGATTGAATAGGGTTTTAACCCAGAGAGGCGTTGTTTTAACCTAGTATGGTTAATTTTTGGTCAGAGGTGACTTTATTTCTGTTATCGTGAAAATGCCTGTGTGAAGATTAATATTTTTGTGAGCAGTATTGTTGAGAATCTTGAGTGAATATCCAGTTCAATATTTCCAGTAATATTGATATAACGACTTTGCCATAGGATGTATGTTTAACAAGGATCACCGATATCTATTTAATACTGAATCTATGATTAATTTTTGCTTAACTTAACTGTTCGGCAGAAATACCCTGGAATTAGAAATGAAACAATTTTAAGCAGAAATGAATGTCGTGACATTAAGTCAGTGGGAAGAGAATAATCGAAATTATTCTAGAATTTTGTGTAAATTATATTCTGTAAATACGCCATATGAATTTCATCGTTTAATAACAAGAACATATAATGCTACTGAAGATGTCGTGTAGGATTATTAGTTATAATCAGGATATTTTTGTATAATATGTTCTTTCAGTTAAGGAACCGAAATGAATTTAATTTGTTCAATTCTTATAATATTTTTCTTTTGTGAGTGCTTATCCTATGGGATTGATCACTATTATTATTAATATGCCTTATATTTTAATCAACAAAAAGTTAGTTGAGATAATGGGTAATTCTTTTTTGAAAGTCTTTCCCATTTTACACAGTTGAAAGACAATCCAGTATAATCAATGAGATTTTTTGATTGGTCGTGGTATCAACAATATTGATATTTCGTGTCATGTTTATTCTTGCAATAAACTAATTTATTACTTGGTTTTAATTATTGTGTGATGCTTTATAGAGGTGATGGAAGGGTGTATTAAGGGGGCCATCGCTAGGTATTTTAGGGTTTACCACACCTTTGAGATTCTTTCTTCCTCTTGAAGAATTCTTGTGTTTTGAGCTAGTCTTTTCTTTCTCTGAGCCTTGGTCAGTCTTAATACATCCTGTTAGGTATTCGAGTGGCCCTATTATCCCTGTGTCTGTTGGTAGAACTTGGGGGTCTTTAGAGCCGGGAACGATCCAGCTGCTATCCAGGGATTCAACATGTATTGGTAGGTAAAAGGGTACAGTACCTTCTTCAAAGCCACGGCCGCCTCCTTCCCTCTTCCTTGTCTATCCATCCTGTCCATCCATTACCTTCCCTCATGAGGCCCCTGTTCGCTTTGCAGGTGAGGCCGCCTGGGCTAGGTGCCAATCTCACCTCACCAGTTGTATCCACTCCGATTAGATGTTCCCAGCTCTAGGACACTGCCCGTAGAGGCGGTAGTGGTGAGTTCCCTCGCTGAGTCCGTGGGTTCCACCAACCTGGAACCGACAGTAGTGGCTACGCGGGCTAAAGCGCTGCGTTAGGTCAAGGGGCCAAGCTCTCTGCTGACTCGGTAGACGCGTGGGTTCGAGCCCCACCGTCGGTTGTCCTTGAAATGGTTTTCCGTGGTTTCCCATTTTCAACACCAGGCAAATGCTGGGACAGTACCTTCTGACGGGCCACGGCCGCTTCCTTCCACACCCTTGCCCAGTTTCATTCATCTTCATCCATTCCATCTCTCATCCCGACGCGCCGGTCGCCCACGGGCGTCGACTAGAAAGACCTGCACTCTGCCTCTCAGGAGGCCACACGACAAAAAAAAAACAACCTGGAGGGTAAACGACTAAGAAAAGAGAAAATAAAATTAATCCCTTAAGAATTTTTGGGTTTGAGTGCCGGGAGTGTCCGAGGACATGTTCGGCTCGCCAGAGGCTGTAGCTGCTTCAAGCGGGCACCCCTAGGGTGAGCTACAAGTTCCGTTCAATTTCAAGTAGTGTCAATGATGCTTAGTGGTGAACGTTGGAACTTTGATAGAGCGTTCCAACGAAATATAACATGCAATTTAGCTTCACACAAGTTTACGACCAGTCTCGTCAAACTTCTAACTGTAAACCACTTGGCTTCTTGTTGGTAAGATTCAAATGTACACTTGTTGAGTTCATATCGAAGAGTTACGGCTGTGGTTGGGAGAGGTAACATGGTATATGATAGTCTATGCTACTAGTCTTTGTCTTGTAAGTTTATAAAGCACGCTTCTCCACAGCCTTCAAAGTTTGTACCTCCCAGTGCAAAGGAAACCACCATATGTGAGGGAAGTCCACTATTGTACGTAGTTGCTTCAAGTTTTTGCTCTTTCCTTACTTCTTTCATTCTGTTATGTGCAGTTTTTCTGTTAGGAGTGGTCTGTACAAAAATAAAATGGAATACCTTCGTTGAGAGTGGAAAACGCAAGATTGGGAAAAGGAGGTAAACTGGGAAATTGGTTCTTGTTTCACGTTATCCCATAAAACTTGTTACAAGGGGGCGTGGTGGCTCAGCGGTCTAGCTGTATGCTTCTCACCTAGGCGGTCCGGGTTCGATTCCCGGTCAATGCATGTGAGATTTTCGAAGTGAAATGCCATGTCCTGTGGTTCGGATTCCACGTAAAAAGGAGGTCCCGTGGCTTATGATCTCAAGATTAACGGTCACGTTAAACTACAAGCTTCCTTCCTTCCTTTCAAAACTTGTTACAGGTCTGGGATTCAAATGAGTCGCACAGCCAGTTTATAGCGCTATTAGAATTTACGACAGCCATACAACTTCTAATCGGGTTTCTGCCTGATTCCACTCACTGACGAAATATTAGATCACATACGGACTTATAGTAATTGTTTACTAACACGAAATGGAGAATGGTTGAAGTGACACCTTATTTCAATTCTACATTTCGGTGTCAGATGAAAAGATTGTAATTTCCAAACCTGAATGATCAATCTGTCTTAAAATATTCTATTGTGTGGTACTCTTTACAGCCAAGACATATAATTCTGCCGCCAGTAATCATGGAAAGTAAAAAAAAAAGAACAAATTGGGGATAAAATGTGTTTGCGTCTCTGGTGAGAGTTTAACGAAACTTGGTGAGTTGCATATATTGCTCTATACGAATTTTGTACTTTTCATTGGTATTATTTTTGCCAATCTTATATATGCTGATAGTTGGTATCAACACAACGTCACTCCTTCTAAGCTTCTGAGCCAAGATTTCAGTGCCAATAAATATACATAGAGGCATGATTTAGAAGTCATCATTGGTTTCGTGGACGGCGACCGTTTGAAATCAAGAGTACCAAATTAATATGTATAATAATAGTATGGATGTAGGGCCTAACATAACTTTTATCTACTGTGGTTTGGTTGGTTGGTTGGTTCCTATATTTAGGGGCTGCGACAACGCGGTCATGTAGCCCCGTGTACTTTGGGTGTGTGTAGAATATGTCTGATAACCGGTGTTGATTGTGATGACTGTATTAGTTTGTGTATCTGTTTTAATTCAAGCAAGGACTGCCGACGATCAATTTTCACGTAGTTCCTACTTTTGCATCCAAACGCCACCGTCAACGACTACTAGTTCAGAACTTAGCTACCAGACGTCACCGCAGTCGGCTCATGGCAACGAACGCAGGAATCTAAGAGCGTTTTTTACATTCTTTACCTATACAATTCAGCTTCACAAAGGTGTAATTAGTGGAAGGTTCTTTAACATGCCATAAATCTATGACATGGGACCGCTAGCTTTACTTCCCCTCCAAAGGAAGGCATACTGAGAGATTTTAACGCTCTTAAAAATCCGACTACTGTGGTTTTAGAGACGCCCAGGTGCCAGAATTTAGCCAACTAGTGCATATCAAGTAAATCTGAGACTGGTCTATCACGACTGTGACGAAATTCGATCCAATAAGCTTGGGCATGCTAGATCAAAACCGATGCGCCCGCAGCCGTTGAATGTAAAAAAATTCTCTTGAAGAACTCTATATGACCAGATTGAGACCAAACTTTATACAAAAAGTCTTGCACCAGTAACATATTCCCTTGAAGAAATCTTAAACGACTGAGCCAAATGAGAGTAAACAGCTCTGACATGTTTTTCTCGTAACTTATGTGGTTCATGATTTAATCATACCGTTAGAATTGTGTTCATAAAGATGGTGCAAACACAGGAATTTAGTAGAAAATGATAGCTCATTGGGCAATCCTAAGGTCCAATACTAGAAAGCCAAACAAAACCAGACACTACTGCAGGTTTTTTATCAAAACAAACGTGAGAAATAACTCAAGGTTTGAAATAATATTTTACACTCAACTACCTCTCTGTGCCCCTTTAAAACTTCATGATAGGCACTTTGGAATTGTATGTCCACATGTTGAATGGCATTTGATATCAGTTATGTTGCAAACAAGAAGAAAGCTTAAACTTTATCAAGACATTAACATTTTATGCTCTAATTAAATACAAAATATCAGTGGAAGAATATCGTAAGTTGCTGGTTAATGAACCTCTACGCCGAGAAATATACAATGGGAAAATAAGTAATCAAAATGCGTGTAGAAGTGATTTGAGGAAGTTCGTGGGTCAAATGGAGAGCTTTTTTGTTTTCTCTCTCTTTCTCGGCATATAATGAATGTAAGTACCGTCTGCATGAACCAAGCCTCTCCTACGCTCCGCGCGGAATTTGTCTTTATTGCGGAAACAGTACGAGATTTTATTGCAAAGCCCGTTATCGTTAAGATACGGCTTGCAGCTGCCACCTAGATTGTATTCCCAGCACTTTGACGTCAAATAGCCGTTATGAGAAGGCTTAGCCGGTTTGCTCCGGGTTCTGGAGCCTCGGGTGAAGTATATACAGAAGTACAGAACTTGCGTGGTATGTCGCAGAAGGATGACGAGCATTGAGAGCATTGTGGGCTTAACCCGTGTGAACGAACCTGTGAGTATACATTACCCAAACTGATTCGACGAACACTTGATTGTGATTTCTAACTTGCGTCTAAGGCCACCCTCGTCAGTAAGCCTACCTTTCAGGTAGGCTCTTTCGAAATCCAGGGCTTTCAATCAAACCTGGGAGCATTGTTATCTTCGCGCTGTCGTGGAAGTGCTTCGTGGTAAATATCTCATATGAGTAACCGGGTGAGTTAGCCGTGGTCGTTACGGCATGTCTGCTGGCAGTCGCTCACATCCGGGAGGCGAGGAGGTTCGAATCCCCCCGCCGGCAACCTTGAAGATGGTCTTCTGTGGTTTCCCATATTCCTTCCAGGCAAATGCCGGGGTTGGTCCCTAAATATAGGCCACAGCCGCTACCTTCCAACTCCTCGTCCTTACATTCAAACTTTCCTCCCCAGACAACACTCCACACGCGACGGTATTAATAGCTCACCCATTGTGTGTCCGCCTCAAAGCAGCTACAAAACTGGCGAGCCGAACATGTCCTCAGACACTCCCGGCACTGAAAGCCATACCCAAAAAAAAAAAAAAACATATGAGTGCATCGTTATTTATACTCTGTGAGCTGCCTGAATAGGAATGACATTTAGCCGGAAATTCCACGTTAGTCATCACCCCTCTGCCTCTTGACCAATCCATGTTCGCATAGTTGATGTCATAATACTCTGCGTTGCAATATTACAGCCCACGTTCTTCAGTGCCTGGTCAGTTGTATCTCTGGCTTGTACAGTTTGGCAACCTCGTTCTCAGACCACAAGGCGAGAACTGTCAATCCCATTCTGGTAGCTCACAGAGTATAACAGTTCAGTTTCTTGTGATACGGATCCAGAGATTAGATAAGAGGAGTCATTACGGTCGGGATGTTCGAACTCCGCTGATTAGGTTAAACCCAAATAGTCTTGCCAGCTCACGCTAATGGGTTTGGGAAGAGAGTGGGGGTAGGCAACTTCCCCTGAAATGTTTGTAAGTCATGAGTTGACTGACAGCTACATACACCTGGACCCCCTGGGGTTTCTGTAGATATAATCAGTGCAGCGAACATGTTATCCATGTACAGTCAAAGAGTTGGAGAATTGAGAATTATAGGAAACTATAAATTTCTTAAGTGTGAGCTGTCAAAATGGGGCCAACAGTGGAGATGTCAAGGAATGTTCTGCCCATTTATTTACAAATGGTGGTAACTTTCTGTTATGTGGGTCTCACAATCACGAACCATGTACGGATTTATTTCGAACAGTGTAAAAAGAAATGTACGTGACAATATATGTGAACGGCCATCGAAGTTGATGAGAAAGGATATACTTGCTGCCCCTAAGCACTTGTCTGATAATTTACTATCAAATGGCATAGAGAGGATTTAAAATAATATTGCGACTGAGAAACTTACCACCTCTGCCTCAAAATAAGCAAGACGTTCATGATACTCTAGCCATTATGAACACTCGATCGAACTTAGAAGAAAATATAATAATAACCCCTGGCACTACAGCCCGTGAAGGGCCTAGGCTTACCAAGAGACCGCTGCCCTGCCATTGGGCCTGCAGATATTGGGGTGACGCGTGATCAGCGCATCGGGTCCCCTCGGCCGTTAATATTGGCTGAGTGAACCCCGTTCCAGCCCTAACTACAGTTTCTAAAATCCCTGACGGAGCCGGGAATCGAACCCGGGGCCTCCGGGTGAGAGGCAGACGCGCTATCCCAACACCACGGGGCCGACTAAAAGAAAATATGCTTCTGGTAAAAGACAGAGAGAATAACATTATTATGTTTTCTACTACATCAAATTTGAAATACTTGTGTAAAAGAGAAACTATTTTTATAGACGGAACATTTAAGTATTGTTGTATGTAAATGAAGAGAAACAGGATAAGTTAGAAATAAACACGCCAGATGTTCGTATGAGCCGACTCAGATGGTGGGGTCATGTGAAGAAAAAAGGGGAGGAGAAATTACCTAAGAGGTTAATGAGTTCGGCTATAGAGCGTAAGAGAAGTAGAGGTAGACCTAGGAGGCGATGGTTAGATTCAGTTTTGAACTATTTCAATGTAGAGGTGTAGAAGCAGAGGAGGCCGCAGTGCTATGCAGACTAGACTGGAGGATTGGGAAGGAGGTGGCCGTGACCTTAAGTTAGGAACCTTCCAGCATTTGCCTGGAGTAGAAGTGGGGAAACCACAGAAAACAACTTCCAGGATGGCTGAGGTGGGAATTGAACCCCTCTCTTCTCAGTGCTTCCTCGCGAGGCTGAGTGTACCCCGTTCCAACCCACAGACCAGAATTAAATTTCTTGGCAGAGCCTGGAATAAAACATGGACCTCCGTCAAAATAATAACGGAGAGCTCTAAGTATTAACGTTGTAACCTGTTTTATAAGCTTTAAAATGATATAGACTATACATTAACATTTTGGTTTTCATTATATTAATCTCAAATTATAATAGCCGCCTTGTCAAACACTTAGAAGACGTTTAATATTTAAATTAATACGTACATGTTTCGGTATACAATGATAATCGTCAGCGTAGATTGAAATAATAAAAGAATCTTAAAAACTATGTTAACAAATGCCAAAGTGAAAATGGATATCTTTACAAAGTACACATTAAAATTTAAATAAAATGAAAGGTCACAAAAAGCAAGAAAATACATAAACGCAACAAGACTAAAGTTAATATAAATCTACCTTAATAGATTGTCTACATTATACTTCTTCATTATGGTTCAATATAATGAATCGGATCTCCTGTTGATTGCAAAAAGATGTTGTATCCACGTATAAAGAATTGGTGAAATGCGTAACAATTTTGACTGATAAAGTCCTTTTGTATGTCTACCCCTTATTATTCCCGTTTTTCCAACGGGGTCGGGGATGAGAAGCGATGGAAGTCTTAGTGGCGATGGTTTTTACGGCCGGATGCCCTTCCTGACGCCAACCTCATGAGAGGAGTTAATGAGAGATGAAATGAATGATGGTGAATGAAACTGTGCAAGGATGTGGAAGGAAGCGGCCGTGGCCTGTCAGAAGGTACCGTCCCAGCATTTGCCTGGTGTTGAAAATGGGAAACCACGGAAAACCATTTCAAGGACAGCCGACGGTGGGGCTCGAACCCACGCGTCTACCGAGCCAGCAGAGAGCTTGGCCCCTTGACCTAACGCAGCGCTTTAGCCCGCGTAGCCACTACTGTCGGTTGACTGATAAAGTCCTTTAACCTTGAAAAACGTTCTAGTTGAACCCAAACTTTCTATATTAGGCCTATATTAGACTAGATTTCTTCAATACGGCTCAATAATAATAGACTACATTGCTTGCCACGGTGGGTGAGTGGTTATAGTGTCAGATTACTAACCCCCAAGCTTGCAGGTTCGCTCCTGGCCGGGGTAAGTGATTTTTGAAAAGCGGCAAAAATTACGACATGTCATACGATGTTGGCATGTCAAAGAACCCATTTGAATTCAGTAGGCCGTGTTCATAATGACAAAATTAATCTCGGGATTTTCCGCCAACACAAAGTTCCTCATTTCTCTACTAGAAAGCCCTATAGTGTTCAAGGAGCTTAGATATCTAACCTCCTTGACTTTCATAGTGCCTCAAGGAACAACAAAATTTGACATGCAAGCTACCCTCTGGGTGTCAAATAACAAAGCACCCGTGGCCATATTATATTATTATTATTATATATTGAATCGGATGTCGCTGATGGATGCTATGGGATGTTGTTTCCAGCCAGGCATACTGATATGGAACAATGCGTAAAATTTGTGAAGTCATCTAACCTTATAAAGAGTCCTGTGGAAATATATTTGTGGTTACAATATGTTGTTTCCAGATGGTCGAACACCATAAATATGTTTTATAAATGATAAAACCATCTAACTAACTAACCTCGAATAAAACCAGAGGATCCTACTTCTAGGTTAGCTCTGTAGAACTAGCTGTCCAAACGGGTGATTTATTTCATATCATAATTCAATTTGCCAAGTATATTTATAGGTTGAATGAAATACTTCGACATTGATGGGCCAAAATATATGGATAAGTCGAGAATAAACTCAACTAAGTATCTTCAAGAAACAGTGTGCACCAACAAGGAATATGCAAATGAAATGTAATGCAATGTGACAATAATGTTACGTGCCACCCCCTAGTGGCACTTTTGTTAACTGGATTACGGTAGGGGTACAAAGCACAAGACCAATTACTGCTTAAAGAAATAATTAACTTTATTGTGGCCAGAAAATTACACTAATCAGCAAATACAAGCAATTAGGAGCCTTCTTCAGTTTCCTCAAGTCTCTTCCTTATGCGCTCTTGGCCCCTTTCACTTGCAACAGTCCACAGAAGTTAATCCGTCCTAATGAGTCCGGTGGCCTTGGCAGAAGCTACCTGCCCCTCTTCCAGGTACAAAAAATACAGTTACTTACGAGCACTTGATGTACGCTGTTCACAAGCTGGGAGAAACAATGTCACAGGATTTCGTAACTCGCACAGCACTTCGTCACCACACTTCTGTCGCACAAGATAATCGCTCGCACTAGCTCGTAAAACACAACAACGACAACTGCTTCACGGGTCACTCTTATATAGCCGGCCGGTGACTCAATAAATGCTTCTAGATCCATCCAGAGTCCACGGCTTCTCAAGGTTTCCAGCGCTGGTCCAGTCTCGAATGTTCTGGACTATCCCTTTGTCTGTAGTAGCCCTGTTGCATAAGGCGCGCGCAATACGGGAGGCGGCCACAGCCCAGCCCAGCCCTGGGGCAGTTGTGACTCATGCGGCGAGTGATGACACAAACTCAAAGCCATAACACCACCCCCTTCCTAAAAAGGCTGATCGTCCCGATCAATCATTGGTCCGTCTGTGTCCCGCCGTAGGCTGCCAGGCGATCTCGATGCACGATCTTCATCTTCGCCCTCGGGTTCCGCTGGATCCTGTAGACGACATCGTTGATCCGTTTCACGACTCGGTACGGGCCCTCCCAGGACTTCTGAAGTTTGGGTGACAGGCCTTTCTTCCGTAATGGGTTGAAGAGCCAGACCAGGTCGTCCTCGTGGAATCCGCCGGCATCCGTCTGCTGGTCGTATCGGGTCTTCATTCGGTCGGTCTCGATCCGTAGTTTCCTCCTCGCGAACGCGTGCACGTCCTCCAGTTGGTCGACCAGTTCTTGACAATACTGGCTTACCGGGATCGGATCATTCCCAGGTCGGCCGAAGGCAAGATCGACTGGTAGACGGAGCTCCCTCCCAAACATGGCCCGGGCTGGTGTGCACCCGGTGGCTTCATGCACGGCGGCGCGGTAGGCCAGGAGAAATAGTGGAAGATGTTTGTCCCAATCCCTCTGGTGCTCGCTGACGACTATTCGGAGATGGTTCTCGATGGTGCGATTGAATTGCTCTACCATCCCGTCGGACTGAGGGTGTAGCGGCGTCGTCCTTGTCTTCCGGATTCCCAGCAGCTGGCATAGGTTCTGGAACACCTGCGACTCGAAGTTCCTCCCTTGGTCGGAGTGCAGCTCCAGGGGTACTCCGTACCGGCTGACGAATTCTTTCACCAGGGTCTCTTCAATCGTCGCGGCTTCTTGGTTAGGGAGCGCATACGCCTCCGGCCATTTGGTAAAGTAGTCGCTGACGACTAATATGTAGCGGTTCCCTGCCTCGCTTAACGGGAATGGCCCAGCAACATCGATGGCCACTCTCTCCATGGGGCCGCCCACGTTGTAGGTCTTCAGTGGACCCCGTCGTCTTCGTCCTGGGCCCTTGCTGGCTGCGCAATCGTGGCACCTCGCACAGTGGTTCTCCACGTCTGTTCGGCATCCGATCCAGTAGAACCGCTCTCTCAGCTTCTCCAGGGTCTTCTTTATCCCTAGGTGTCCACCAGATGACCCTCCATGAACTTCCTTCAGGACTTCCTCCGTCATTACCTTTGGAACGACGACTTGTTCCCGAGATGTCTTCCCATCGGTGCTCTCCCAGGTACGGCAGATGAGGCCATCCCTTACAATCAGCGAGTCCCACTGCGCCCAGTAGGACTTAAACTTTGGGCTGCAGTCACTCACAATGTTCCACCCGGGTCTGGGGACACAGGCCCTCTTCCATTCGGCTATCAGTCCCAGGTCATCATCTTCTGCTTGTGCCCGCGTGAAAGATTCGCGGCTCCAGCTCCCTTGAATTTCCACGGTAGTCCTTCGGCACTGTATCCCGGTGTTCTCCTCCCTCCTAGTACAGAAGGTGCAGTCTTCGGGGCACGGTCTTCGTGACAGGGCGTCGGCGTTAGAATGCAGTTGGCCTTTCCTGTGCTGAATCTCAAAGTTGTACTGTTGAAGCCTCTCTAACCACCGCGCGAGTTGACCCTCGGGCTGCTTGAAGTTCAGGAGCCACCGCAGGGATGCATGGTCGGTCCTGATGAGAAATTCTTGCCCGTACAGGTACTTGTGGAAGTGTTCAATGGTCTTCACGATGGCGAGCAGCTCCTTCCTGGTGACGCAGTAGTTCCTTTCTAGCTTTGACAAGGCCTTGCTGAAGTAGGCCACTACTCTCTCCTCGCCGTCCACTACTTGCGACAGGATTCCTCCTATGCCAAAGTCACTGGCATCGGTATCGACGATGAACCTTGTTCCAGGTCTGGGGTAGGCCAGAATAGGCGCGGTGCACAGAGCCTGCTTGAGTTGCTCGAAGGCACTGTGGCATTCTGCTGTCCACGTGAAGAGTTGGTCCTTCTCAGTCAGGCGATGTAAAGGTTTGGCGATGTCGGCGAATCCCCTCACGAAGCGACGGTAATAAGTGCAGAGTCCCAGGAAGCTTCGTAGTTGGGACTTGTCCTTCGGAACTGGCCACCCCCTCACAGCTGCGGTCTTCTCTGGGTCGGTGCGCACCCCTTCCTCGGAGACGATATGCCCAAGGTACTGGACCCGCTTCTGGAAGAGCTGACACTTCTTGGGGCTCAACTTCAGCTGGGCAGCCCGTAGCTTCAACAAGATCTCCTTCAGGTTGCTGTAGTGCTCCTCGAAGCTTCTCCCCAGAACGATGACGTCGTCTAGGTAGACCAGGCAGGTCTTCCAGTGTAGTCCCCTCAGAATGGACTCCATTAGCCTTTCGAAGGTCGCAGGGGCGTTGCACAGACCGAATGGCATGACGGTGAACTGCCAGAGCCCGCTGCCCACAGAGAACGCCGTTTTCTCGCGGTCCTTAGGGTGGACCTCCACCTGCCAGTAGCCACTCTTCAAATCCAAGGTGGAGAACCATCTTGACCCTGATATGGTGTCCAGCGTGTCGTCGATCCGGGGTAGAGGGTAGCTGTCCTTCTTCGTGACGTCGTTCACCCGCCTATAGTCCACGCAGAACCTGGTGGAACCGTCCTTCTTCTTCACAAGCACGACCGGAGAACTCCAAGGACTATGTGATGGCTCGATCACCCCTTGCTCCTTCATCTCTTCTACCATCCGGTCGACTTCGGCTTGCTTGGCGAGCGGGACACGTCGGAATGGGGCCCTAATCGGTGCGCTGTCCCCAACGTCGATTCTGTGCTGGACCAAGCTTGTCCTGCCGAAGTCTTTGCTCCCCACGGAGAAGACATCCTGGAATTCGCGTAGCAGGTCCTGAAGTTGGCGTGATTGTTCCTCGTCTAAATGGTCCTGGGATCCTTGGTACAGCTTCTGTAGTTCTTCTGGCAGTGTGCGTCTTCTTCGGTTGTCCGTCTGCAGGTGTCCGTCCGTCGTGTCGGTGATGCGGGCAATCCAGGTAACGGGCTCGCAGACTCCTAGGTTGGTGTCCCGGTGAACCGTAATGTCGTAGTCGTTCAGGTTGGACAGGCGGACGTACGGCCGAGACGTCGTGTTGATGAGGGTCTTGGCAACTAGCAACCCTTTTGTCTGGATGTCCTCATATTTTGGCTCGATGACAGCCGCCACTCCCTCAGCAGTTCCGTCGACAATTACGGCAGCGCTGACTTCCGTCCTGGCGGGAACGATGACGTCTTCTCTCAGCCTTACTCGTCGTGCGGTGATGGACTCGTGCGCAGGTTGCAAAGCAAGTTCCTCACCTCCGAAGTGCAGAGTGTTGGTACTCAGGTCCAAGATGATGTTGTTCTGGTCCAGGAAGTCCAGTCCGATGATCACTTCGTTTGATACGTCAGCCACAAGCACTGGATGCTTTATCACCCGTCGACCTATGACGAACTCCAGTGATGCTTCGCCATGTACCGGTGCGGTCTCTCCGGTCACGGTTATTAGCTGGAGGTTCCTTTGTGTGGGTTGCACTCTCAACTTCGGGATCACAGTGGGATTGACGATGGTCCTCGATGCTCCCGTGTCGATCAGCATGGGCCAGCTCACTCCGTTGATGACTCCGTCGACCATCAGGCTGCTATTGTCCCTCCGTAACTTCGTCACACGCACTTGGACTGCCGGGGCTTGACGACTGTCACAAGCCAACCTTTGCCCCCCAAGGCTGGCTAATACTCGTTTCCCTGGGCCGCGCGGTTTTCAGACGACTGATTTCCCGTCGGATACCCTCGGCGGCGGCGATCACCGCAGTCCTTGCTCAGGTGGCCTTTCTTACCGCAGGCCCAGCAGGTCGGTAGTCCTCTTCCAGGCCGCCTCTCCGGTTGTCTTCCGGCTGTGTCGTTGCTGGTGGTGCCGCGACTATCGAAGAAACGGCTTAGCGCCTCCATCAATTCGTCGGCCAGGGGCTTGGTCTCGTTGGTTTTTGCTGGTTCGTCGACGTCCACTTGACGCACCCGGGCGTGCATTCTGGATGCCTGTTTTGCCGTCTCGAATTCAAGTGCGTGGCTCAGCGCATCTGCCAGGGTCTTATTGCGCGCGAGTCGCAGCGCCTGTTGAGTGTCAGAGTCCCGTAGCCCGTCGGTGAAAGTCTGCGTCGCTATCTGCTCCAGAAAGTCGGCCGGCGCTGTTGGGTAGGCGAGCCTTACGAGGCGTGCGATGTCCATCTCGAACTCCTGCAGGGTTTCCGCGTTCTTCTGTACCCGGGTCCGGAGCTGCATCTGGTAGGCCTGCTGAAGATGGCTATCTCCATATCGGGACTCCATATGGGCGATCAGTGCAGCGTAGTCCTGGGATCCAGTCGGGATGGCCTGAAGGACGTTAAGGGCGTCGCCTCTCAGCGCTACAATGAGAGCTGTAGCCTTTTCTGTGTTGTTCCAGTTATTTATGGAACAGGCTGCCTCGAACTGACGTAAGTAGGTGCTCCACGGGACCTTTCCGTCGAAGGTTGGGGGCGTCACTCTGCTATGTCCCGTTCCTGATATTCCCGGTGTAACGGTGGGCGGGCGTTGGCGCAGCTCGGCAACTTCCTCTCGTAGAGCGTTGAATTCCTCTTTCACCCCCGTCAGTGGGCGTTGGCGCAGCTCGGCAACTTCCTTTTGTAAGGCGTTGAATTTCTCTTCCACTGCCGTGACTTCCTCACGCAGACCCAGTTCTAATTTCTTCAGGTCCTGTGTCAACTTATTCTGACCGTCTTCCATCTTCTTCTGGCCGTCCTCTATCCTCTTCAGGTCCTCCGCTAGCTTCTTCTGGCCGTCTTCTAGTTTGGCAGTTAGGTCCTCGGCTAATTTCTTCTGGCCGTCCTCCATCTTCTTCTGGCCGTCCTCCATCTTCTTCAGGTCCTCCGCTAACTTATTTTGGCTGTCCTTCAGGTCCTCTGCAAACTTCTTCTGGCCATCCTCCATCTTCTTCTGGCCGTCTTCCATTATGGCAGTTAGGTCCTTGGTTAAATTCTTCTGGCCGTCCTCCATCTTGGTTTCCATGCCATTTAACTTTTCTAGCAGTGCTGCCAATTTCTCCTCCATTTTAGTTGTTTGTCTTGTAAAGGGCATGCACTCACAGGAAAATTAGAGAAAATGACCTGCTCGGGTTTTGAAACCAGGACCGTCAGGTGTTGTGCTTGAGTTCGTAATCCGGCTTCTGACACCAGTTGTTACGTGCCACCCCCTAGTGGCACTTTTGTTAACTGGATTACGGTAGGGGTACAAAGCACAACACCAATTACTGCTTAAAGAAATAATTAACTTTATTGTGGCCAGAAAATTACACTAATCAGCAAATACAAGCAATTAGGAGCCTTCTCCAGTTTCCTCAAGTCTCTTCCTTATGCGCTCTTGGCCCCTTTCACTTGCAACAGACCACAGAAGTTAATCCGTCCTAATGAGTCCGGTGGCCTTGGCAGAAGCTACCTGCCCCTCTTCCAGGTACAAAAAATACAGTTACTTACGAGCACTTGATGTACGCTGTTCACAAGCTGGGAGAAACAATGTCACAGGATTTCGTAACTCGCACAGCACTCCGTCACCACACTTCTGTCGCACAAGATAATCGCTCGCACTAGCTCGTAAAACACAACAACGACAACTGCTTCACGGGTCACTCTTATATAGCCGGCCGGTGACTCAATAAATGCTTCTAGATCCATCCAGAGTCCACGGCTTCTCGAGGTTTCCAGCGCTGGTCCAGTCTCGAATGTTCTGGACTATCCCTTTGTCTGTAGTAGCCCTGTTGCATAAGGCGCGCGCAATACGGGAGGCGGCCACAGCCCAGCCCAGCCCTGGGGCAGTTGTGACTCATGCGGCGAGTGATGACACAAACTCACAGCCGTAACAATAACAAGGTTTCATTTAGGTATATTGCCACTAAATGTAGTTTAGTGGGGCTACCAGTGCGGTGACAAATTTCACACCCCACCAAAAAAAAAAAAAACGGTTGTTATATGAAACATTAGTAGAATGAGTATTTTGGTTAGTTATTGGACTAATACAGGAGGTACATTTAAACACAATTCCCCACCACCATGATCGTTTCACTTTGATCCCCCAATTTACACATTTGCAGACTTTAAGAAATCACCTTGTGGTAAAGGTTATTTTTATTCTCTTAAGACTTAAACGATGTGTTATAAAATTTCTACATTCAATTTTGTTCTTATACCAGTACTTCGTCTTGATTGAATGAAAATACTAAGAAGATGAATTATTTTCATACCGTCAAAGTTTTAACGTTAACTCCACGAACTGTCAGTGGAAGTAAAGCTTTTGTCTGCAGTTTTGCACCTTGTAGCAGAATATCGTTGTAATGCTCATACTGCTGGTTATACCTTTCATATGATAACATTTTTACAAAGCTACAACATACAAATTAACATGTGCATATTGATTTGTATAGTATGCCTAGAATTTCTAATGAGTGGTATGGACTACTTGTTTGAAATAACAACAGTAGATAGTGAAGATCATCGCAGGTTGACACATTCCTTCACGTCCAGTTTGGAGTGGGGGGCAGTAAACCACGCCTCAGGCAACTTCCCCTGTTAGGTTTTCCTAATTGACCCCCGTGGAGAGAACTCATTAGCGGAGCTCGGTATCACCCATTAAGGTTAGTACCTTCTCCAAGACTGGAATCCTTTCCTGAAACAAGCATCATTAGTGGAGTTAATGAGATATAAAATTGACGGAATTGAACGAAACTGGACGAAGTGTTTTAAACAGGCAGTCCCGTCACTTACATGAAGTTGAAAATTGGAAACCACGTGCGTCGCATTTAGGTATTGTAGTTTGAAGACCAACATGGCAGTAATGTTCAGTACCTAGGAGTCCTATTGGTCGTGTTCTTTCTAAATGTTCTACATTGCTCGACGAACACATGCAGTTAGGAATGCGCGTGAAAGTCTAAGGAATATAAGAGATAATGAGACAAGTAGAAACGAAATTCCTTTCAGTTCAGTGCAGGTATCGGTATCGGCATCAGCACGGGGACGGACCACAAATCACTCAAACAGCTATGGTCATAATCCACACATACCTGATCATTTAATAACAATCACATAATCAAACAAGATGTTCAGCAAAGAACATATAGCCTACTTTCTCCTAAATGTATGGGTATCTTTATGACTCTTTGTCCTCATCCCTAACACAATCACCCCTACCACAATGTATTGTTTGTTTTCTTTTATATTGATAATAAGCCAGTAAGTGTCAAAATCAATATTATATACTTTATGATGATTGAATAACAAAACTACTAACTTATTGTAATGCATTCACGTCCGTTAATCTCTATATTAAGCCAGCCTGCAAAATTAAGAATCCTCCGCCCCAATCACAGTAGGTGGTGCTGCGACCTATCAGTGAATTAATCTTTATCTTGTACGCCTATGCACTGCCATCGTAATGTACTACGATGGCAGTGTTCTATGGGTGTTGAATGAGTAGGCAGTTTAAAGTAGCCAAGAGGGAGGCGATCCAGCTGGCAGTGTTTAAAGGTATTCGGAGCGCGATCGTGGCTAATAGTTGAACTACCAGTATTACAAAATTGCCTTACTTCAGGAGGCCAGCTCAGGCATTTACACAGCGTTATATTTGGAACAATATTACCCACATAATCCACAAGAGGACAGCACCGTACAGAGGCATTAAGAAGGCTGTGGTTAATGACAACGTGTATCTAGTTCTTCTATTCTCCTTTTCCTATTGTCTTCTGTTTATGTGCGATGCTGGGACTGTGATTTTATTAATATACGAGTGTATATTTTATCCTCTCCTTTGAGCTACATGACATTTTATTCAGTATCTGTGGAAAAAGCTCGAGCATATCATTTGTAAAAGAATTCAAGAAAAAAAAAACTAACTGTAGCAGTACTCGATCCCCAGTCAACTGCGTGTCAGACTAACATGCTAGCCCAGAGCTAACCATATCCATGACGTCAGGTGTTCTTAACTGACATATTAGATACAAACTGTTGGCAAATAATGACTTTAAATAAACGATTTCTTCACTGCAGTACATCTTCATTAAAGATCATTTCATACAAAGTTTATATTATTGTATCAGTACGGTATATCACATACAACATACTAAAACTACTGAAATATAAGACAGGCACATGAGGACAGCTGCCATCTTGTCGTGTGATACAAACGGCTCAGCTCTTTTAAGCCACTCATACTGTATAATATTATGATATTAAATTATAATAAATAACGGATCACGACCTTCAGGATAGCTTAAACCCCCCTAGGCTCGATAATCGGAATTGGTGGGTCTTAAGCTATTTATTAAAATGGTTGCATAATTCACACGGCCGCCATCCAGAAATGGCATGGCCGATGACCTTGAATTTTGGGTGAAAGACGCATCCTATATAAAGGTATGTTGTGACCAAATTTGGTAGAGATCGGATGATTAGTTTAGCCGTAATTTGATTTTACGTTTTGAACATTTGAGTGGCCGCCATTCTGTTTTGGTAAAGATGGCGGCGATATAAAGTATGACACTGAGGTGTCCTTTACTAGTGCTACCTCTGTACCAAATTTCGTTCAATTCGGTTTCACCGTGTTCGAATTGATAGGGGGGGACAGACATTCAGAAGTAGTGGAGTACTAGGAGTTCTGCCCCACTTCAAAACCCCCCTTGCTCTACTACTAAGCCTCAGCCATGTTAAATATCTCTTGAACGCATGGTCCGATTTTGACAAATGAGGTATTGTTGGACTCGGGCTGACGTCCTCTTTGCTATGGACCACTCATTATATTTTTCAAAATTTTTTTGAAAATTTTTGTTTTCGAAAATAGGCGATAGTTTGAAAACCAAACAGGATAGAACGTTGTGCCATGGCTCAAACGAACAGTCTTTATGACCTTTATTTTTTGTAATAAAAAATTTTTATTTTTTATATTTTTTTGAAAACACTCGAATTTTGAAAATCCTATATTTTGGAAACTAGGAACTCTACAAAAAAAATTGTTTAACGTAAATCAATGGTCCCTACCCCCTCTACCCCCAAAATAAATTTAAAGTCTCTAGAATGAAAACCTGCAGTAGTGTGGTAAGGACAGAGCTGCTTATAAAAGCAAGTGGTGAGCCCCTGCGACCTTGGAATGGAAGGAGCCATGCTAGGAGGGCGTGCTTGGATTCGTTTTTTTCGTCTCGTCGTGCTCTTTACGGGAATGTCGGTGTCGAAAATGTGAAAATCTGGAAACACAGTCTTTTTGGGGTAAAAACGTGATTTTAGACTTTTTGCTATATCTCACGAACCAATAACGCTAGAGGCGTGTTCGACAGGTCCAAGGACTCGGGGTAACGTCCTCTCTCCTATGGACCACTCGTTATAATTTTTAATAAAATTGGAAACTCGATTTTGGGGTAAACACATGTTTTTTGTGATTTTGCCGATATCTCACGAAGCAATAACGCTAGAGGCATGTACGATGGGTCCAAGGATTCGGGAAGACGTCCTCTTTGCTATGGACCACTCGTTGTAATTTTAAAAAAATTGGGAAACGCGATTTTGGGGTAAACACGTGTTTTTTTTATAATTTTTGCCGATATGTCACGAACCAATAACGCTAGAGACGTGTACGAGGTGTCCTAGCACTCGGGCTAACGCCCCCTTTCAAATGTGGTAGATATTTTTTTCGAAAAAATAATTCACAAAGGGCCTAACGCCATACATGTTGAAAAAAAATCATTACCGTTACCTGTTTATAATGTTTATAAAGCGTGGTGGTTGAGAGAGACGATACGGCTGGGTGTGTGTGTGTTTCAACGAACCTGTCGCTGACCACGGTGGCTGTGTTCAATAGATCAATCGCTATTTCGACGGGTCGGTGTATGACAGAGCGAGGGTACGTTTTTTCACACTTTTTACCTTTAACGTGTAAACGGTGATGAGAACTTGGTTCTATGTTGGTCGAAGTGAGTACAGAAAACACACTTGCCGAGGAGCAGGAGGTGAATGTCATTTGAGCTTATGGGAAGGCGTTGATCTGACTTGACAACAGGTGACGCTTGAAGGTGAAATAATCTGACCATTGTGCTGGCAGGGAAGTGCGAAAGGCGTGCACACATGTGTGAAACCACAGGCACGCTAAACCAGTGACATCCTGTCTCGCTTCGTACGTGACAAAATGCAAGTCCATGTGAAATTTGATCTACCGCAGGTGTTCACCTGGGACGTTATCTGTCCACGTGCGCGATAACTGTTAACAAGTTACATCCTATTTTGCTTCGTACGTGACAAAATGCAAGTTCATGTGAAATTTGATCCGGCACAGGTGTTCGCCTGAGACGTTAGCTGCCCACGTGCACGATAAGAGAATGTTCAAAGCGTGGGAAAAAAAAGATTATACATGCAATGTGATATATAAAGACACGTCGCTGACATTTCCACTCGCACTTATGTGACTACTTTTGAACACGCTACAGCGTTGTGTGAAACACTTGGCCTTGTTTAACAGTTTTGGTGTTGGTGGAAAATACTTATTCTTGTTGTGAGGTAGGTATATATTTATTCATTTATACATTTATTGATTTATATATAAATACATGCAATTATTTATTGATTAGGTAATTAATGATTTTATTTATTTATTTGTTTGCAGATAACCGGCATACCTTACATGTCAGAGGGAGAAGAAACTATTGCACTTTTGAGCCCACTAGAAGGGAAGAGTAACAAGTCACTGCAAGTAAAGGTGAGATGATTTTTTTTTAAACTAACTTGTTTCATTTTTTTTTGTTTTATGTTTTATTTTATGAAATGTATGTATTAACCTGAATTTAGGTATTTATAGCGGTTTATTTTATTTATTTTTAGAAACTTGGAAAGAATAGCCTTACCGCCGTAGCAGTCGCTGAAAAAAACCAGAAACGCACTAAAGCGAAACCACTGCCAAAGAGTGAACTGTTTAAAACTCAGGTAAGTCCAACTTAAAAATGCTATTCCATTTTACCACTACTGAAAACTCGTAGACAAAAAAAAATTCATTACCTGTACATGACTGGGACAATGATTGCTTTCTTGATTAATGGCTATGTTGTTGTTGTTGACTGGGAAAAGTACAAGGCCATGTTGGATTTTCTAAAAATAAAATAATAAATTTAATTTATGGGTGGTTCCCTATGGACTCAACGAATATCCACAGGTTTGAACATGATAATGTGAACAAAATGACATGACATTCATTTTTGTTTATATATTGGTTAAAGGGAGGGTGGGGGAATGTAAATGACTGTAGCTTTATAAAAAAGAAAATAAGTACATGGGTTACTGTTTGTGCCAACATACAGTTTATTTTTAATGGTGTTTTGATATATTAATGCCAATTAACGTTAACGTTTTATTTACAAGTATTGATTGATTGATTGATTGATTGAGTGATGGGTTATTTTGTTTGCTTTTAGGTGTCGTCATGTGCCATTAACGTAATGAACAGACAGTGAACAAGCATGCATTATGCTTTAAAGTACTCTGTGCAATGTTAATAACTTACAATAAGAAAACGTTTTATTATAACACATGGCGTTAGTACCAAATACAACAAGTGAGCAAGTTGGTTTACCACGTGGGTTAAATTTAAAATCAGAACATGATCGATGGTTAACATTTGAATCCTGGCCTGTAGGCTTTTTGTCGACGCATGAACTTGCAAAAGCCGGTTTTTTTTACTTGAACCGAGGAGATGTGGTGCGCTGTGTGTTTTGTCGTATTGAACTTTCACACTGGGAAGAAGGGGATGATCCCTTTAGAGACCATTTGCGATGGTCTCCTCACTGTCCTTACATGCTTGGAAAGCAAGTGGGTAACCTACCCGTGCATTCATTTTACCGAACCACAAGGCCTATGGCCGCTACTTACGTTGCTGAATCACAAATAAATAATAATAATGATGTATTACCAGCCAACGGTAGTGTCGATATATGTGGTCCATATGCCATAGACAGTGTTGAATTGGCGTGTGCTTTTGAAAAATTGGGAGTTTGCAAGACTAAAGCACTAGCACACCCAGAGTACAGCTCTGTTGAAAAACGTTTCGAATCTTATAAAAATGTTTGGCCATTAATATTAAAACACCTTACCAAACAGCTAAGTGAAGCTGGATTTTTTTATACTGGTGAAGGGGATAAAACAATATGTTTTTATTGTGGATTTGCTTTAAAGGATTGGCAAATGACTGATGACCCTTTTGTGCAACACGCTCGTTGGTTACCAAACTGTAAATACATGGTGTTGCTTAAAGGTCAGGAATTTGTGAACACTATTCGTAAAGAAAAAGTGATTGCAGCACAAGACATAAAAGTGCCTTTAGAGTTAGAGCACGTGGAGCAAATACATAAGGCTGAAAGAAAAGACTTGTCTCACGAACAGATACAAAAGTGTGACCAACAATTATGTAAAATTTGTTATCAAGATGAACTAGGTGTTGTATTTTTACCCTGTGGACACATGATAGCCTGTGTCAAGTGTGCATTAGAACTTAACACTTGTGCTATATGCAGAAAAGTAGTATCTGCAACAGTTAGGGCATTTCTTGCATAACTAGTATAATTTATTCGCCATGGATAGTGCAAAATCCCTAATTGCACAATATTATTAAAGCTGTTTTAGAGTGTAATAGATATGCTTTTGTTTTGTTTATAGACTACTACAATGAATGTTTTGAATGCTGTGGGACAATCATGTGGCTTAGAGACAAAGAAGCTCAGCGAATTGCCAATGCATATTCCATTCCGCATTATCAAGATTCGGAAATTGAAAACAGCATATGGTGATCGTGTACTTTGTGTATGTGAAAACTTTGAGACATTTCTGCCTATACGGTTTAATGATATGTCGGAGAGTGTTTTTGATGAAGTCAATAATGCTGTGCAACCTGTACACTTAATTTATGAAGGTTTTAAAAACAATAGGTGCATGGTTCGTTTTAATTAAATAAATAAATAATGTGAAATAATAATGGAAATTATAAGTAATGACAATATACTGAAAAAGAAAGAAAATATGTGCATAGAATAGTAATGTTTTAGTGTTTAGTGTTGTCTTTAAAAATATTATGATGAAACCAAAAAAAATGTATATAAAGTTTGTAAATAAATGCAAAATGATGTTACAATGCTGTTTTATTTTATACAAAGTTAGTATATTTAACATTGCAGAGTATACATGATTATGACAATAAATGCATACTGAATACAAGCCTTTCTCACATTACAATAGTCTGTTATAGTTTTAAACACAAGGCTTGTTGTAGATCATTTTATAGCAATGTCCCTTTAATGTTGTTTTCGAAAAGTGGGGAAGCCACAATGGTTGTATTGACATAAAAACCTTATGGTTATTACTATTTAGTCACTTTGATCCCCTTGCAGATCAACAGCAGATGACCTAGTTGTTCCACTCTTTAAAACGACAACAACAACACTACCTCTTGCATAGTTTGTGATGTTGATGGCTCTTGCGACGTGGAAGATGGATTAAAAATAACTTTGAGAACAGGGGTTAAACGTTGATCATTAAACAATGCACTATTTTGAGTAGCAATATGGTTTTCTTGATTTTTTGTCGACGGCAACTGTGTTTCATGCGGTACACTACATTGATGATCACTGACACTTAAAACCTCACTATTTTTACTTTTTAGGTCACCACGACAATGTTTGGAACGTTGCTTTGAACAACGCCAAATAACAGTTCCATTTTTATTGGTTCGTTTCACAATATACGAATATCCTTTATAGTATGCGTAAGGCTTACCATACCTAGTCACTGATACTTCCATATCAACTGTCAAGCATAGACTAAGCTCTAGTAAAGTCAACTTGGTAATAAGAATACTAGTTTAATGTGAGAGCAAATATGGATCCAAAGAGTTCAGGTAAAAGTGAAAGCAAATAAGCAAATATTAGAAACAAGAGTTGGGGTGAAAGTGGTCGCAAAGTGGTAGACCCATTACACAATAATTTCAGCACGACGAAGCTCTTGTTCAATTTCTTTGATTTCCCAATCGTGACCAGTATGGCCAGATTGACGTGAGGCATGCAACAACTGTAGCCGCTGGACGAGCTTATTGGGATTGTGCCAGTATACAAATTTAACAAATGGATTTTTAGGTGTAAACAAAGCATTACCATTATCATGATCATTATCATCATCGTCATTATCATCATCATGATCACCATTATCATCATGACCATCATCACTGTTACTATATAGTCCTTTTTGATCCTCTTGCAATACCACTTTATTTATAGTCTGAGTTGATTTTGACAGTGTTGAAGGTTTCTTGGACGTTGACAACTGTCCTAACATGACGTTTTGAGGACATGATAAGTCCTTTTGAACAAACACTGTACTATCTTTAGCCGCAATATCGTTTTCTTGAACTTGCTTTTTAGCATTTTGATAATTGTTTGTAAACAGTAAGCGTGGTTCGTTTCGAGCACTACATTGATGAACACTCACACTTAAAACCTTTCCATTTTTACTTTTCAGATTGCCTCGACATTTTGTTGACCTCTCTTTTGAGCATTGCCAGAATATTATTCCATTCACATTCTGGCGATTATAGTTATAGGAGTAGCCTTGATAGAGTGCACGTAGCCTACCTTTGTTGGTTGTAATAAGTTCCATAGTAGTAACTGACCTGTCAGTACGATGTTCACACTACAAAGGTTACAACTGTTTTGCTGATGGAGTGACCTACTATAAGCTTATATATTGGCTTATGTGTTGGCTTTTTGTGTTGGCTTTTCGTGTTGGCTTTTGTGTTGGCTTATGTGTTGGCTTTTTGTGTTGGCTTTTTGTGTTGGCTTTTCATGTTGGCTTTTCGTGTTGGCTTATGTGTTGGCTTTTTGTGTTGGCTTTTCGTGTTGGCTTTTGTGTTGGCTTATGTGTTGGCTTTTTGTGTTGGCTTTTTGTGTTGGCTTTTCATGTTGGCTTTTCGTGTTGGCTTATGTGTTGGCTTTTTGTGTTGGCTTTTTGTGTTGGCTTTTCGTGTTGGCTTTTGTGTTGGCTTATGTGTTGGCTTTTTGTGTTGGCTTTTTGTGTTGGCTTTTCATGTTGGCTTTTCGTGTTGGCTTTTCGTGTTGGCTTTTTGTGTTGGCTTTTCGTGTTGGCATTTCGTGTTGGCTTTTGTGTTGGCTTTTCGTGTTGGCTTTTTGTGTTGGCTTTTCGTGTTGGCATTTCGTGTTGGCTTTTCGTGTTGGCTTTTTTGTATTGGCCTTTCGTGTTGGCTTTTTGTATTGGCTTTTCGTGTTGGCTTTTTGTGTTGGCTTTAGTATTGGCTTTTGTATTGGCTTATTTGACAAGTTATTTGTGTCAATGTATTTAGTGGATTTTTTCTTGGTGTTGGAAAGTAGTTGAAAGAGAGGGAATATTTAAAGACTTAACCTCAGCTCACTAACCTAACCTAACCTTTCAACTCTCAGATGTTAATTAAATTCTGTGCATTGTCGAGTTGGAGCCCAAGACCTCAGGGGTAAAAAAAAACAATTATTTTTGACGACTTATTTTGGTAACTTATTTTAATGGCTAACCTAACTTTACCTAACCTAACCTAACCTAACCTAACCTCAGCTCACTTTGGATATTACTAGTAAGTGTTCATATCCTCTGCTAGGTAGCATGCTAGTAGTACAGGTAGTGCTCATATTTACCGCTAGATAGCGGAAACATACTTTGCATGTTGCATGTGACACTTGTGAAGTTTAACCACATGCAAGACGTGCTTGTATAAGTTCTCTATTTAAACTCAATATACAATTAACCACTAAATGTTCAGAACTAACATGTATAGCCATGTTTAGGGTATATAGGAGACCCTTAGCAAGAAAGGCTGTCTAACCCACGAGTGTACAGCCTTGTCATACGCAGTAAGCCCCTGTTGGCAGAAAACAACAACAACAACAATTTGAGAAAGCCAACAGGGGCTTACTGCGTATGACAAGGCTGTACACTCGTGGGTTAGACAGCCTTTCTTGCTAAGGGTCTCCTATATACCCTAAACATGGCTATACATGTTAGTTCTGAACATTTAGTGGTTAATTGTATATTGAGTTTAAATAGAGAACTTATACAAGCACGTCTTGCATGTGGTTAAACTTCACAAGTGTCACATGCAACATGCAAAGTATGTTTCCGCTATCTAGCGGTAAATATGAGCACTACCTGTACTACTAGCATGCTACCTAGCAGAGGATATGAACACTTACTAGTAATATCCAAAGTGAGCTGAGGTTAGGTTAGGTTAGGTTAGGTTAGGTAAAGTTAGGTTAGCCATTAAAATAAGTTACCAAAATAAGTCGTCAAAAATAATTGTTTTTTTTTTACCCCTGAGGTCTTGGGCTCCAACTCGACAATGCACAGAATTTAATTAACATCTGAGAGTTGAAAGGTTAGGTTAGGTTAGTGAGCTGAGGTTAAGTCTTTAAATATTCCCTCTCTTTCAACTACTTTCCAACACCAAGAAAAAATCCACTAAATACATTGACACAAATAACTTGTCAAATAAGCCAATACAAAAGCCAATACTAAAGCCAACACAAAAAGCCAACACGAAAAGCCAATACAAAAAGCCAACACGAAAGGCCAATACAAAAAAAGCCAACACGAAAAGCCAACACGAAATGCCAACACGAAAAGCCAACACAAAAAGCCAACACGAAAAGCCAACACAAAAGCCAACACGAAATGCCAACACGAAAAGCCAACACAAAAAGCCAACACGAAAAGCCAACACGAAAAGCCAACATGAAAAGCCAACACAAAAAGCCAACACAAAAAGCCAACACATAAGCCAACACAAAAGCCAACACGAAAAGCCAACACAAAAAGCCAACACAAAAAGCCAACACATAAGCCAACACGAAAAGCCAACATGAAAAGCCAACACAAAAAGCCAACACAAAAAGCCAACACATAAGCCAACACAAAAGCCAACACGAAAAGCCAACACAAAAAGCCAACACATAAGCCAACACGAAAAGCCAACATGAAAAGCCAACACAAAAAGCCAACACAAAAAGCCAACACATAAGCCAACACAAAAGCCAACACGAAAAGCCAACACAAAAAGCCAACACATAAGCCAATATATAAGCTTATAGTAGGTCACTCCATCAGCAAAACAGTTGTAACCTTTGTAGTGTGAACATCGTACTGACAGGTCAGTTACTACTATGGAACTTATTACAACCAACAAAGGTAGGCTACGTGCACTCTATCAAGGCTACTCCTATAACTATAATCGCCAGAATGTGAATGGAATAATATTCTGGCAATGCTCAAAAGAGAGGTCAACAAAATGTCGAGGCAATCTGAAAAGTAAAAATGGAAAGGTTTTAAGTGTGAGTGTTCATCAATGTAGTGCTCGAAACGAACCACGCTTACTGTTTACAAACAATTATCAAAATGCTAAAAAGCAAGTTCAAGAAAACGATATTGCGGCTAAAGATAGTACAGTGTTTGTTCAAAAGGACTTATCATGTCCTCAAAACGTCATGTTAGGACAGTTGTCAACGTCCAAGAAACCTTCAACACTGTCAAAATCAACTCAGACTATAAATAAAGTGGTATTGCAAGAGGATCAAAAAGGACTATATAGTAACAGTGATGATGGTCATGATGATAATGGTGATCATGATGATGATAATGACGATGATGATAATGATCATGATAATGGTAATGCTTTGTTTACACCTAAAAATCCATTTGTTAAATTTGTATACTGGCACAATCCCAATAAGCTCGTCCAGCGGCTACAGTTGTTGCATGCCTCACGTCAATCTGGCCATACTGGTCACGATTGGGAAATCAAAGAAATTGAACAAGAGCTTCGTCGTGCTGAAATTATTGTGTAATGGGTCTACCACTTTGCGACCACTTTCACCCCAACTCTTGTTTCTAATATTTGCTTATTTGCTTTCACTTTTACCTGAACTCTTTGGATCCATATTTGCTCTCACATTAAACTAGTATTCTTATTACCAAGTTGACTTTACTAGAGCTTAGTCTATGCTTGACAGTTGATATGGAAGTATCAGTGACTAGGTATGGTAAGCCTTACGCATACTATAAAGGATATTCGTATATTGTGAAACGAACCAATAAAAATGGAACTGTTATTTGGCGTTGTTCAAAGCAACGTTCCAAACATTGTCGTGGTGACCTAAAAAGTAAAAATAGTGAGGTTTTAAGTGTCAGTGATCATCAATGTAGTGTACCGCATGAAACACAGTTGCCGTCGACAAAAAATCAAGAAAACCATATTGCTACTCAAAATAGTGCATTGTTTAATGATCAACGTTTAACCCCTGTTCTCAAAGTTATTTTTAATCCATCTTCCACGTCGCAAGAGCCATCAACATCACAAACTATGCAAGAGGTAGTGTTGTTGTTGTCGTTTTAAAGAGTGGAACAACTAGGTCATCTGCTGTTGATCTGCAAGGGGATCAAAGTGACTAAATAGTAATAACCATAAGGTTTTTATGTCAATACAACCATTGTGGCTTCCCCACTTTTCGAAAACAACATTAAAGGGACATTGCTATAAAATGATCTACAACAAGCCTTGTGTTTAAAACTATAACAGACTATTGTAATGTGAGAAAGGCTTGTATTCAGTATGCATTTATTGTCATAATCATGTATACTCTGCAATGTTAAATATACTAACTTTGTATAAAATAAAACAGCATTGTAACATCATTTTGCATTTATTTACAAACTTTATATACATTTTTTTTGGTTTCATCATAATATTTTTAAAGACAACACTAAACACTAAAACATTACTATTCTATGCACATATTTTCTTTCTTTTTCAGTATATTGTCATTACTTATAATTTCCATTATTATTTCACATTATTTATTTATTTAATTAAAACGAACCATGCACCTATTGTTTTTAAAACCTTCATAAATTAAGTGTACAGGTTGCACAGCATTATTGACTTCATCAAAAACACTCTCCGACATATCATTAAACCGTATAGGCAGAAATGTCTCAAAGTTTTCACATACACAAAGTACACGATCACCATATGCTGTTTTCAATTTCCGAATCTTGATAATGCGGAATGGAATATGCATTGGCAATTCGCTGAGCTTCTTTGTCTCTAAGCCACATGATTGTCCCACAGCATTCAAAACATTCATTGTAGTAGTCTATAAACAAAACAAAAGCATATCTATTACACTCTAAAACAGCTTTAATAATATTGTGCAATTAGGGATTTTGCACTATCCATGGCGAATAAATTATACTAGTTATGCAAGAAATGCCCTAACTGTTGCAGATACTACTTTTCTGCATATAGCACAAGTGTTAAGTTCTAATGCACACTTGACACAGGCTATCATGTGTCCACAGGGTAAAAATACAACACCTAGTTCATCTTGATAACAAATTTTACATAATTGTTGGTCACACTTTTGTATCTGTTCGTGAGACAAGTCTTTTCTTTCAGCCTTATGTATTTGCTCCACGTGCTCTAACTCTAAAGGCACTTTTATGTCTTGTGCTGCAATCACTTTTTCTTTACGAATAGTGTTCACAAATTCCTGACCTTTAAGCAACACCATGTATTTACAGTTTGGTAACCAACGAGCGTGTTGCACAAAAGGGTCATCAGTCATTTGCCAATCCTTTAAAGCAAATCCACAATAAAAACATATTGTTTTATCCCCTTCACCAGTATAAAAAAATCCAGCTTCACTTAGCTGTTTGGTAAGGTGTTTTAATATTAATGGCCAAACATTTTTATAAGATTCGAAACGTTTTTCAACAGAGCTGTACTCTGGGTGTGCTAGTGCTTTAGTCTTGCAAACTCCCAATTTTTCAAAAGCACACGCCAATTCAACACTGTCTATGGCATATGGACCACATATATCGACACTACCGTTGGCTGGTAATACATCATTATTATTATTTATTTGTGATTCAGCAACGTAAGTAGCGGCCATAGGCCTTGTGGTTCGGTAAAATGAATGCACGGGTAGGTTACCCACTTGCTTTCCAAGCATGTAAGGACAGTGAGGAGACCATCGCAAATGGTCTCTAAAGGGATCATCCCCTTCTTCCCAGTGTGAAAGTTCAATACGACAAAACACACAGCGCACCACATCTCCTCGGTTCAAGTAAAAAAAACCGGCTTTTGCAAGTTCATGCGTCGACAAAAAGCCTACAGGCCAGGATTCAAATGTTAACCATCGATCATGTTCTGATTTTAAATTTAACCCACGTGGTAAACCAACTTGCTCACTTGTTGTATTTGGTACTAACGCCATGTGTTATAATAAAACGTTTTCTTATTGTAAGTTATTAACATTGCACAGAGTACTTTAAAGCATAATGCATGCTTGTTCACTGTCTGTTCATTACGTTAATGGCACATGACGACACCTAAAAGCAAACAAAATAACCCATCACTCAATCAATCAATCAATCAATCAATACTTGTAAATAAAACGTTAACGTTAATTGGCATTAATATATCAAAACACCATTAAAAATAAACTGTATGTTGGCACAAACAGTAACCCATGTACTTATTTTCTTTTTTATAAAGCTACAGTCATTTACATTCCCCCACCCTCCCTTTAACCAATATATAAACAAAAATGAATGTCATGTCATTTTGTTCACATTATCATGTTCAAACCTGTGGATATTCGTTGAGTCCATAGGGAACCACCCATAAATTAAATTTATTATTTTATTTTTAGAAAATCCAACATGGCCTTGTACTTTTCCCAGTCAACAACAACAACAACATAGCCATTAATCAAGAAAGCAATCATTGTCCCAGTCATGTACAGGTAATGAATTTTTTTTTGTCTACGAGTTTTCAGTAGTGGTAAAATGGAATAGCATTTTTAAGTTGGACTTACCTGAGTTTTAAACAGTTCACTCTTTGGCAGTGGTTTCGCTTTAGTGCGTTTCTGGTTTTTTTCAGCGACTGCTACGGCGGTAAGGCTATTCTTTCCAAGTTTCTAAAAATAAATAAAATAAACCGCTATAAATACCTAAATTCAGGTTAATACATACATTTCATAAAATAAAACATAAAACAAAAAAAAATGAAACAAGTTAGTTTAAAAAAAAATCATCTCACCTTTACTTGCAGTGACTTGTTACTCTTCCCTTCTAGTGGGCTCAAAAGTGCAATAGTTTCTTCTCCCTCTGACATGTAAGGTATGCCGGTTATCTGCAAACAAATAAATAAATAAAATCATTAATTACCTAATCAATAAATAATTGCATGTATTTATATATAAATCAATAAATGTATAAATGAATAAATATATACCTACCTCACAACAAGAATAAGTATTTTCCACCAACACCAAAACTGTTAAACAAGGCCAAGTGTTTCACACAACGCTGTAGCGTGTTCAAAAGTAGTCACATAAGTGCGAGTGGAAATGTCAGCGACGTGTCTTTATATATCACATTGCATGTATAATCTTTTTTTTCCCACGCTTTGAACATTCTCTTATCGTGCACGTGGGCAGCTAACGTCTCAGGCGAACACCTGTGCCGGATCAAATTTCACATGAACTTGCATTTTGTCACGTACGAAGCAAAATAGGATGTAACTTGTTAACAGTTATCGCGCACGTGGACAGATAACGTCCCAGGTGAACACCTGCGGTAGATCAAATTTCACATGGACTTGCATTTTGTCACGTACGAAGCGAGACAGGATGTCACTGGTTTAGCGTGCCTGTGGTTTCACACATGTGTGCACGCCTTTCGCACTTCCCTGCCAGCACAATGGTCAGATTATTTCACCTTCAAGCGTCACCTGTTGTCAAGTCAGATCAACGCCTTCCCATAAGCTCAAATGACATTCACCTCCTGCTCCTCGGCAAGTGTGTTTTCTGTACTCACTTCGACCAACATAGAACCAAGTTCTCATCACCGTTTACACGTTAAAGGTAAAAAGTGTGAAAAAACGTACCCTCGCTCTGTCATACACCGACCCGTCGAAATAGCGATTGATCTATTGAACACAGCCACCGTGGTCAGCGACAGGTTCGTTGAAACACACACACACCCAGCCGTATCGTCTCTCTCAACCACCACGCTTTATAAACATTATAAACAGGTAACGGTAATGATTTTTTTTCAACATGTATGGCGTTAGGCCCTTTGTGAATTATTTTTTCGAAAAAAATATCTACCACATTTGAAAGGGGGCGTTAGCCCGAGTGCTAGGACACCTCGTACACGTCTCTAGCGTTATTGGTTCGTGACATATCGGCAAAAATTATAAAAAAAACACGTGTTTACCCCAAAATCGCGTTTCCCAATTTTTTTAAAATTACAACGAGTGGTCCATAGCAAAGAGGACGTCTTCCCGAATCCTTGGACCCATCGTACATGCCTCTAGCGTTATTGCTTCGTGAGATATCGGCAAAATCACAAAAAACATGTGTTTACCCCAAAATCGAGTTTCCAATTTTATTAAAAATTATAACGAGTGGTCCATAGGAGAGAGGACGTTACCCCGAGTCCTTGGACCTGTCGAACACGCCTCTAGCGTTATTGGTTCGTGAGATATAGCAAAAAGTCTAAAATCACGTTTTTACCCCAAAAAGACTGTGTTTCCAGATTTTCACATTTTCGACACCGACATTCCCGTAAAGAGCACGACGAGACGAAAAAAACGAATCCAAGCACGCCCTCCTAGCATGGCTCCTTCCATTCCAAGGTCGCAGGGGCTCACCACTTGCTTTTATAAGCAGCTCTGTCCTTACCACACTACTGCAGGTTTTCATTCTAGAGACTTTAAATTTATTTTGGGGGTAGAGGGGGTAGGGACCATTGATTTACGTTAAACAATTTTTTTTGTAGAGTTCCTAGTTTCCAAAATATAGGATTTTCAAAATTCGAGTGTTTTCAAAAAAATATAAAAAATAAAAATTTTTTATTACAAAAAATAAAGGTCATAAAGACTGTTCGTTTGAGCCATGGCACAACGTTCTATCCTGTTTGGTTTTCAAACTATCGCCTATTTTCGAAAACAAAAATTTTCAAAAAAATTTTGAAAAATATAATGAGTGGTCCATAGCAAAGAGGACGTCAGCCCGAGTCCAACAATACCTCATTTGTCAAAATCGGACCATGCGTTCAAGAGATATTTAACATGGCTGAGGCTTAGTAGTAGAGCAAGGGGGGTTTTGAAGTGGGGCAGAACTCCTAGTACTCCACTACTTTCAGAGTACACACACTCACACACACACAGACACACACACACACAGACTCACACACACACATACACACACACACACACAGACTCACACACACACATACACACACACAGACAGACACACTTTTTTCGCCCTGTGTTGATCTCATAAGTCTACTTTCATTTTTTGCAAAAATCGAAAGTAGGCTAATAAGCAAGCAAACTTCAAGGTCAATCTCAACTAAAAATCACATGAAATTAACAAATATCAACTAGTTGTGCAGGTTTAATAACTACTGTAAATAAAGGTTGATTGGTTCCTAAGTTTGCCGGCCCCGTTGTGTTGGGGTAGAGTGCCGGCCTCTAACCCGGAGATCCCGGGTTCGATACCCGGCTCCGTCAAAGATTTTAGAAACTGACGTGAGGGCTGGAACGGGGTGCACTCAGCCTCGTGAGGACAATTGAGGCAGCGCCCCGGTAACGAAAACCAAGATCAACGGCCGAGGGGATTCGACGCGCTGACCACGCGTCACCCCAATATCTGCAGGCCAAATGGTTGGGCAGCGGTCGCTTGGTAGGCCTAGGCCTTTCATGGGCTGTAGTGCCAGGGGTTATTGTTATTATTATTATCGGCAGAGCTCAAAAGAGGGTCCTCAATGGATCTGTGATGCTTGGAACAGCGTTTGCTGTGAGAACCAGAATCCTTAAGTCGGTCGCAAATTATGAGCCAGTTAATGACCGATTATCCATATTAACAATCAAATGCGCCAACAAAACCTACAGCCTAGTTAACGCACATGCCCCCACAAATGACAAGAACAGATCTGACCCGGACGAAGTGGATAACTTTTGGGACCTACTGGATGAAAAGCTCGCCAAAATTCCTAAACACCATGTTAAACTTCTTATGGGGGACTTCAATGCTCAACTTGGTCGAGAACACAAGTATAGGAAAATCATTGGATACTATCCTGCCCACAAAAGAACCAATCAAAATGGTGAGAGATTGGTCTCCATTTGCGAAAACCATAACTTGCAGATCATGTCGACACACTTTCGCCATCTTCCCAGAAAGCAGACAACATGGCGATCTCCTGTAGACGCCATCGGAGAGTTTCAAATAGATCACGTCGCAATCTCTAGGAAAAACAGCCCTGAGATTATGAATGTTAAGGTTAAAAAAGGCATAAACGTGGCTTCAGACCACTATATGTCCATAATTAAATTCAAACCGGTCCCTTCAAACACCAACAAAACGCCCAAACAAATTATTCGCTTCGACACTGATAAACTCAAACAGAATTTAACCGAGTTCCGAGGAAAAGGCTCGACCAATCGACTGTGACTTTAACAACACAAAAAAAAAGTCCTCTCGGCACGCCGGAAGGCGGAGGTAGATTTCACCGGACAAACTTGGAGATAGGCGAAAATAGGCAGAATATGCAGGTTTTCGTAGAAGGATCAGACCTCATTTATTGCGAGAAAGTATTTTATAATTGGAGATTAATTAACTTTGTTTGTCTTCATTTTAAACATATTTTAAACATTTTATTGTCTTACGGGGACGGTAACCTTCTTGTCATTTGGAGTCCATTTTTAGCCTATTTTCAATTTTGAAAAAATAGGCTTATGAGATCACCTTTTGTCCGTGTGTGTGTGCGTGTGCGTGTGTGTGTGTGTGTGTGAGGTGTGGGTGTGTGTCCCCCCCTAATAAAATCTAAACGGCTGGAGCGATTTCAGTGAAACTCGGTAAGTTCATAGCACTATTCCCGGCGACGTCGACCGTGCCCATCGAATTTTGTTACGTCTCACCAATCCAGCATGGCGGCTGTGCGAAATATTTCACTAGCATTCAGTATCTCCGAAACTATAACGGATATCGCCCTGAAATTGTGTACGGTGATAAAGGGTACTACTAGAAGTTCACCTATGAAACTTTCAAAAACCTGGTTACTACATAACCAACATGGCGGCCAAGCGAAGTGGAGACTTTTAAATAGACTTTTCTCGCGATTTAACTATCCAAACGTAATGAAACTTGGTACAGCAAATATTTATACACATTGCAATGCACTGGAATCTAATTTAGTTCAATTGTTTACATAACCTCAAAATGGCGCCTGTGCGAAATATTTCACTGACATTCTATATCCCCGAAACTATTACAGATATCACCCTGCAATTTTGTACGGTGATAAAGGGTACTGATACAAGTTTACCTATGTATAATTCATAAACCAGTAAAGTACAAAACGAACATGGCGACCAAGCGAATTTGAAATATTTTAATAGACTTTTCTCGTGAGTTAACTCTCTGAGCGCAGTGAAATGTGGTACAGTAAATGATTTTGCAGATTGTAATGTACTGCCATCTTATTTAATTCAATTGTTTACATAACCTCAAGATGTCGGCTGTGCGAAATTTTAAAATTAAGTTTTTATTTCTTGTGTCGTAATCATGCGATCGAAGTGAAAGTTTGAATAATGACAGCATTGGCTCAGCTGGCTAAAGCGCAGCATTAGGCCATGGGGCCAAGCTCTCTGCTGACTCGGTAGACGCGTGGGTTCGAGCCCCACCGTTGGCCGTCCTTGAAATGGTTTTCCGTGGTTTCCCATTTTCAACACCAGGAAAATGCTGGGACGGTACCTTCTGATAGGCCACGGCCGATTCCTTCCACATCCTTGCCCTGTTTCATTCATCCTCATCCATTCCATCTCTCATCCCGACGCGCAGGTCGCCCACGGGCGTCGAATAGAAAGACCTGCATTCGGCCTCTCAGGAGACCACACGACAAAAAAAACCTATAGGACTTTCAGTAACCTCGTGAGCACGAATCCAACATGGCGGCGACGCGAAGTATAAATATTTAAATGGACGTTTCTCGCGAATTAACTATCCGAGTGCCGTGAAACGTTGCACGTTTTAAATGCTTACACAAATGTTGATCCACTGGCATCTAATTTATTTCAATTGTTTGCATAATCACAAGATGGCTGCTGTGCGTAATTTTAAAATCTCGTTTTTACTTCTTGTGTTCTTATCATGCGATTGAAGTTTGAATACCACACTTACACAATAATCTTTATATAATAGTACAAAAATAAAAATCCAACCTGGCGACCGTCTGAAATATTTAGACGGTTCTCAATATCTACGAATCTGTTACAGCAATTAAACTGAAATTTTGTATGTTGATAGAGGCAATTAACATGAGCAGGATATATGAAAATAGGCTGTACAGTTCTTCACGGAACTACTTGTTATACTTGTGGTCACACTGTCCTTATGCAAGGTTTCGACACTGATGTGTAACTATGTAACGGTCTGTTACTTCTTCACGCAAAATTATATCTCCCGCAGAGATGTTGGTTGTTTCCTCAGTTTAGGGGCTGCGACAACGCGGTCATATAACCCCGTGTACTTTGGGTGAGTGTAGAATCTGTCTGATAAACGGTGTGAATTGTGATGGCTGTATTAGTCTGTAATTCAGGTAAGGAATGCAGACGCTAAATTTCAAGCAGTAGTTCCTAATGTTGCTACCAGATACTAACGTCAACGCCACCCAGCTGTGAACTTGGCTACTGGATGCCACCTCAATCAGCAACTCGCAACGAACGTTGGAACTTCCCCTCCAAAGGAAAGCTTACTGAGGGATTTTTAGCGCTCTTAGAAAATCCGACGACTTTGGCCGGCTTTGAACCCGCGACCTTGGGCATGGAAGTTCAGCATGCTACCAGTTACGTCACCGAAGCCGCTTCACACTTCTGTCTGTTAGGTAGTCAGCCCGAAGGCTGGTTGGATCCTCAAAAAGCACCGCCGTTACGTTATGTGAGTATATACCCACAAAAACCCAAGGCAGCGCTATATTGAGGCGTTCTAGGCAAGAAGAGGAGTGAGGTAGTTTGCCATTGCTTTCCTCACTGAGTCAGAACAGTAGTCCTAACCCTATGAGTAGAACCTTTCACAGCATCCACAGGCACTGAATGTGCCCTGAATGCCATTACTAAGCACCACCCATACCTCAGTAGCTTCCATATAATCACAGCCATGAGTGAGACTGAGACATCGGTGAAAAGCCAGGAAAACTGAATCTGATCTCGCGCAAGTGCGTTGTCATGGCAACGTCTGATGGCTCATCCCTCATCAATTTAGTAGTGTTGCCATGTCAACCACTAATAGCTCTTGGCATTTTCTTATAATTCCGAAATCATTTTTCTCATCCCTTGGCGCAATGGTGGCTCATATCAAAAATTCTTTCAGACAAACGTTTTAGGTAATTATTAGGGGAATATTGTCCATTTTGTACGGTTTTGATATTGTGCCTATTAACAGAGATATGATTAATGTTTCCCGAAAAAACCACTTTTTCCCACCCCTTTGGTCAATGGTTGGTGCTATCAAAAAACGTTTCAAACATAAATTTCTGAGCTTTATCCGACACATACTATGAACTTTGAACGGATTCGATATTTCACATATTAAGAGAGTTATAGCAATATTTCATTTTTTCGAAAAAAAAGTAAGTCCCCCATTTTCATCCCCTTCGACCGATTTAGCCCAGTAACGAACTCGTCCGAGATTTTATGGGTATACATATTCGGTTAAAAATTCAAAGTGATTGGTGCAAAATTACGGCAGTTATCGTGTCCACAAGAAACTGATATACATATATACATATATTACATAAATTATATATAAACTTTTGAACTGACGGTGGTTTTGGGGTCTGGGGGATGTGAAACGCGAAGATATGTCGAAATTTTCCGGAAATCGAAACATGGTACCCATTGCAATAGTTAGCTTTCTAATGAAATCTACCTAAAATACTGCCGTCAACGACGCCTAGCTGTGCACTTGGCTACTAGATGCCACCTCAATCAGCAACTCGCAACGAACGTTGGAACTTCCCCTCCGAAGGAAAGCAAACTCAGGTTTTTTAGCGCTCTTAGTAAATCCGACGACTTCAGCCGGGTTTGAACCCGCGACCTTGGGCATAGAAGTTCAGCATGCTACCAGTTCCGATACCGAAGTCGCTTCCCACTGACATATGAAAACTGAATGTGATCTCGTGCAGTGGCGTTGTCATAGCAACTGCTGATGGTCATCCCTTATCAATTAAAAGTAAAGTTGTCATGGCAACCTCTTTTGGCACTAGGCATTTTCTTATAATTTAAATCATTTTGTTCACCCCGTGGCGTAATGGTGGGTCATATCAAAAATTCTTTCAGACAAAAGTTTTAGGTAATTATTGGAGGAATATTGTCCATTTTGTGCGGTTTTGATATTGTGCCTATTAACAGAGATATGATTAATGTTTCCCGAAAAACCCACTTTTTCCCACCCCTTTGGTCAATGGTTGGTGCTATCAAATAACTTATTTGACATAAATTTTTGGCACTTATCCGACACATATTATGAACTTTGAAGGGATTCGATATGTCATGTATTAAGAGAGTTATAGCGATATTTCACTTTTTCGAAAAAAGCCCCCCATTTTTACCCCCTTTGACCGATTCTGCCCATTAACGAACTCGACCGAGATTTTATAGGGATACATATTATGTAAGAAATTCAAAGTGATTGGTGCAAAATTACGGCAGTTATCGTGTCCACAAGGAACTGATATATATATATACAAGCTGACCCGGCAGACGTTGTCCTGCCAATCAATGAAAGTGTTGTAACTTAGTTTCTTGAAGTGCTTTTGGATACACAATATTTTTTCAATTTCTGTTAACTGCCTCTAAACTATCGTGAAATGAATTAACTAATCTAGAAACATTCGTGGGAACGTGCACAACAACTCTCCAACGTTTCATCGCAATTGGATATATGGCATAAAATGCATACGGGATTTTGTTTAAATGATTCGTGCGCTGTCACTCATTTGTTGAATATACTCATGCGCTACCTATTGTAAAATAGATTTACTAAGCTTGAAACCTTCTCTGGCGTGTACTCAATCATTCACCAAGGTTTCATCGCAATCGGATGAATGATATATGACCGCATACGCGACATTGTTGAAACGATTCACGCGACGTCGCTCATTTGTTGAATCTACTCGTGCGCTACTTATTAAAAACTGGATTTACTAATCCAGAAACCTTTCCTGGAGTGTACACAACAATTCACCAAAGTTTCATCGTAATCGGATAAATGGTATATGAACGCATACAGGACTATGTTGAAACGATTCGCGCGCCATCGCACATTTGTTGAATCAACTCGTGCGCTACCTATTGTAAAATGAATTTACTGAGCCAGAAACCTTTACTGAAATGTACACAACAATTCACCAAAGTTTCATCGCAATCGGATAAATGGTATATGGACGCATATGGTACTTTGTTGAAATGATTCGCGTGCCGTCACTCATTTGTTGAATCTACTAGTGCCCTACCAATTGTAAAATGGATTTATTAATCCAGAAACCTTCCGTAGGGTGTACACAACATCTCACCCAAGTTTCATCGTAATCGGACGAATGGTATTTGAACGCATACGGGACCTTATTGAAACGCTTCGCGCGTCGTCGCTCATTTGTTGAATCTACCCGTGCGTAACCTCCTGTGAAATGGATTTACTAAGTTAGAAACCCTCACGTAAGTGTACACAACATCTCACCCAAGTTTCATTGCAATCGGATGAATGGTATATGAACGCATACGGGACTTAGTTTAAACGTTCGCACATAGTCGCTCATTTGTTGAATCTACTCGTGCGCTACCTATTGTAAAATGGATTTACTAATCCTGAAGCCTCCCCTGGAGGGTACACAACATCTCACCCAAGTTTCATCGCTATCGGACGTATGGTATTTGAACGCATACGGGACCTTGTTGAAACGCTTCGCACGTCGCCGCTCATTTGTTGAATCTACTCCTGCGCAACCTCCTGTGAATGGATTTACTAAGTTAGAAACCTTCACGTAAGTGTACACAACAACTCATCAAAATTTCATCTCAATCGATGAATGGTATATAAACTTATACGGCAATTTGTTGAAACGCTTCGCGCGTCGTCTCTCATTTGTTGAATCTAGTCGTGCGCTACCTATTGTAAAATTAATTTACTAAGCCAGAAGCCTTCCCTGGAGTGCACACAACATATCACTCAAGTTTCATCGCTATCGGACGAATGGTATTTGAACGCATACGGGACCTTGTTGAAACGCTTCGTGCGTCGGCGCTCATTTGTTTAATCTACTCGTGCTTAACCTCCTGTGAAATGGATTTACTAAGCTAGAAACCTTCACGTAAGTGTACACAACAACTCATCAAAGTTTCATCGCAATCGATGAATGGTATATAAACTTATACGGGATTTTGTTGAAACATTTCGCGCGTCGTCGCTCATTTATTGAATCTACTCGTGCGCTACCTATAGTAAAATGAATGTACTAAGCCAGAAGCCTTCCCTGGAGTGTACACAACATATCACCCAAGTTTCATCGCTATCGGACGAATGGTATTTGAACGCATACGGGACCTTTTTGAAACGCTTCGCGCGTCGTCGCTCATTTGTAGAATCTAGTCGTGCGCTATCTATTGTAAAATGGATTTACTAAGCCAAACACATCCCTGGAGTGCACTCAACATCTCACCGAAGTTTCATCGCAATCAGATGAATGGTATATGAACGCATACGGAACTTTGAAACGCTCTAACGTGCAGAGACACACAGAATTCGACATCACTGCCACCTTTGGTATAAAACACAACTTTCCGCCATGGGCGGAGTGTATGTTATGGCGGTAGTTGCACAGGTTGCGACCAGGTGGCTCTACGTGCAGAGACACACAGTCCAAAAGGATCACTTTTCACTAAGGCTAGCGGTTTCCATGACGACTGTTTATGACTGTATATTGTGGTTCTAAATTTGTGTGTATATTGTGGTTCTAAAATTCTAAAATTCCACCTATCTGGTCAAATTGTGAATCTAAACCATACATGGGCCCACCCTAACATTCATACAAAATTTCATCAAAATCGGCCCAGTCGTTTAGAAGGAGTTCAGTCACATACACACGTGTCGAAGAATTATATATATAAAGATAGATAGATACATATATACATAAATTATATATAAACTTTTGAACTGACGGTGGTTTGGGGGTCTGGGGGATGTGAAACGCGAAGATATGTCGAAATTTTCCGGAAGTCGAAACATGGGACCCATTGCAATAGTTAGCTTTCTAAAGAAATCTACCTAAAACCGCCTGATCGAGGCTGCCAAGGAAATTGCTGAAATTAAAAGAAGCAAGAAACATGCCTGGTGGAATGATACATGTGTTTCAGTTCTGAAGAAAAGGCTCGATGCATGGAAACAATATTACTCAACAAAATCGCAAACTGATTGGGAAACCTACAAAGCCCAACGAGCCCAGACAGCTAAAGTGATCCGAGCTGAGAAACGTAAATATGTAAAGTCACTTATTGAGAAGATCGACCAAGACTTTAAAAGAAACAACACCAGAGAGTACTATGGAACGTTCAAAAGGAAACTTACGGGTTATAAACCTCCGTCGTTATGCTTTCAGCGAAAGGACGGTACACTGGCGACCTCAAATGAAGAAAATTGTACCATCCTAGCTGATTACTTTAAGAATTTACTAAATTGCGACCAACCCAAAAATCCCATCAAGACCGAGGAACCCATTCGCAGATGCCCAGAATCAAGACCACCCAACAAAGCCGAAATCAAGCGTCACATTGCTCGACTAAAAAACAACAAAGCGCCCGGGGAAGACTCTGTAGTTGCAGAACTTTGGAAATATGCTCCCGAAGAAGCAGTTGAAATCTTGCAGAAGCAAATAGAACAAATTTGGAAAAATGAAATTCTACCAGAAGATTGGAAAAAGGCCTTGATCCATCCGTTACACAAGAAAGGCAGCATGAAAAACGTCAACAACTACAGAGGAATATCCCTCCTACCGGTAACATACAAAATTCTCTCACTTGCTATCCTGGAGCGATTAGAAGCCGAAGTCGAGCATCAAATAGGAGAATACCAAGGGGGATTCAGAAAGGGTCGTTCAACTGCCGAACAGATCCACAACCTCAAAACAGTCATTAGATATTGCAATCTCAGGTCCAAATCGTACGTATCAGTCTTTATGGACTTGAAGAAGGCTTACGATTCGATAGACCGCGAAGTTCTGTTGAACATCCTCAACGAATTCGGGGTTTACCTGAAACTGCTGGCATTAATTAGAGCCACCCTAACTGAAACAAAATCCAAAGTAAAGTTCCTGGGATGTTTGTCGGATTCCTTTGAGGTCAAAACGGGAGTCAGACAAGGTGACGGACTCTCTCCAATTCTTTCCAACTGCGTCCTCGAAAAAGTCATTCGGACCTGGCGAACAAAATTATTAGAAACTGAGTATAGCCCTCTGAGAATGGGAGCAAAATCCAAGGGGATCATAGTCGACTGTCTAGCATTCGCTGATGACATCGCCATTCTGTCGAACGACGTAGAAACTGCTAAGATGCAAATCGACCTTTTAAAAGAAATCGCTGAACAAACTGGCTTGCAGATATCATTCGAAAAAACAGAAGTAATGACCAACATCAAAGACGCCCCAGCAAAACTGCAGACAAAATACGGGAAGATCAACAGAGTGGAAAAATTTAAGTACTTGGGAGAGATCATCATGAAAAGTGGACTGGACAAAGAAGCACTCAAGGAACGAGTACGCAAACTCGAAATAGCCTATCAAACATCGCGCTCAATGTACAACAAAAAATGCCTGTCCAAAAATACTAAACTACGTCATTATGAAACTGTTCTGAAACCAGTAGTTATGTATGCAACCGAAACCCTATCCCTAAATGCTAATAAAGGACTCCTTGAAGAACTGGAGAAAAAAGAGCGCAAAATCGTCAGAGGTATAATGGGATCAAATTACAAGAATGGTATCCACTATAAAAAATCCAACAAAGAAGTCTACAGTGAAATAGAGAAAATTTCAGAACCGATCCGTAAAAGGCGGGCACGGTATTTGGTCATCTCAAACGAATGGACGGAAACAGGCTGACTAAACAGATTTTTCATTTCTTTGACTCCAAACCCAAAACCACAATGCCCTGGTTTATGAATACCAAAGACGACCTCAAAATGCTGCATCTAAAACCCGACGACGCCTTCAATAGAGATCTCTTCCGCAAAAATGCTAATAAAGGACTCCTTGAAGAACTGGAGAAAAAAGAGCGCAAAATCGTCAGAGGTATAATGGGATCAAATTACAAGAATGGTATCCACTATAAAAAAATCCAACAAAGAAGTCTACAGTGAAATAGAGAAAATTTCAGAACCGATCCGTAAAAGGCGGGCACGGTATTTGGTCATCTCAAACGAATGGACGGAAACAGGCTGACTAAACAGATTTTTCATTTCTTTGACTCCAAACCCAAAACCACAATGCCCTGGTTTATGAATACCAAAGACGACCTCAAAATGCTGCATCTAAAACCCGACTACGCCTTCAATAGAGATCTCTTCCGCAAAAAGATACTGACTAATGGGCTAACCCGAGACGAGACATCGAACCCGAAAATAAGACAAGGTACCACTTGGACAGCGGAGCGCAAGATGGCCCACTCACAGAGAATGAGGGAAGTCTGGGCTCAGAGGAAGGCGAAACAAATTGCCAAGTGTAGCAAGACTTAACGTGGTCCTAGATGGCCTCAACGAATTATATATATATATTATCGGTTCCTCAGTTTAGGGACTGCGACAACGCGGTCATGTAGCCCCGTGTACTCTGGGTGTGTGTGTACAATCTGTCAGATAACCGGTTTTAATTGTTAATTGTTAATACATGGTCTAGAAGTAGTTTTCCACCTAACTCCCGATGAACATTAGAGTGGTAGCTAACGTGAGAAAGTAATTAAATTTGTCACTGCTTGATTTACCTACGCACTGTTTCAGTCTGGAACAATATAGGTTAATGAGACACCTTATGCTTCATAAAGCAGTTTTAAATATTCCGTTATGCTGGATCACGCGTGGTGATAAAAGTGCATATTGTTCCGATCGCAACCAATATTGGCATCATCATACGAATATTAATTTCTACATGTGATACTACGTCTGTACAGAGAGTCATAGCCTAGCATACATCCAGTGTTATTCTACAATCAATAAGATTACGATGGGGATGCCATCTTTACAATCATTATTTTCCACATCTCTCTGTATGTTCGCATAAATTAAAAACATTGTAGCTCACTGCTTTTAACCTTCAGCCATTGTGGTCTATTGAGTGAAATTTTGAGGCAGAAGAGTTCTTATCCTACCAGTGGTAATTCTTGAAAGAGGTTTTCATAGTTTTCCCACTCAATTTTTGAGCTAAAGGTGGGACAGTGTAGTTTGTCTTTCGCACAGTGATGCTATTTTCCATACTGTCCACTATTTCGAACACATAGGTACGCACCATAATTATTACACAGATTTCACTTACGACATACCGTAAGTGGAGAGGGTTGACAACAATGATATCTCTATACCCTAAAGGGAACATACTGTAAAGCTGCATATTAAGAACTTAAATCACTGTCAACCTTGTATCAAAATCCACAACTCTCTCATTTCATCAATAACCTCCAAACTTTCACCGCGCGGTCCTTTAAATACTGAGCAAATTCATTTCCCATTTAAAAGTATAGTTATGTTAAAATTAAATTAGGCGGCTTCGGTGGCGTAGTCGGTAGCATGCTGAGCTTCTATGCCCAAGATAGCGGGTTCAAACCCGGCCGAAGCCGTCAGGGGAAGTAAAGCCGGCGGTCCCATGTCATAGATTTATGGCATGTTAAAGAACCTTCCACTAATTACACCTGTGTGAAGCTAAATTGTATAGGTTAAGAATGTAAACAACGCCCTTAAGTCCCTACGTTCGTTGCCAAGAGTCGACTGCGATGGCGTCTGGTAGCTAAGTTCTGAACTAGTAGTCGTTGACGGTGGCGTTTGGCGGCAAAAGTAGGAAGTATTTGAAAATTGATCGTCTGCAGTCCTTACTTGAATTTAAAAAACAGATAACACACACTAATACAGTCATCACAATTAACACCGGTTATCAGACAGATTCTACACACACCCAAAGAACACGGGGCCACATGACCGCGTTATCGCAGCCCCTAAACTTAAGAACCAACCAACCAACCAACCAACCAAAATTAATTTCTAGCAAACCTTCAAGGCTTCTGCTGTGTCCGTTGCTGGGTTTCACCTAGGTGCACAAAGTTAGGCTCATCAGTGAGTTCTTGGTAAATCCTTCCCAGGCCACAGCTTGGGTAGAGGACCATGAAATACGTGCCAATAATGAAGCGCATCGCACTTGGCCGTGAGAGCTAATAGTCCGTCCTATGTTAATATTGTACGCTTTGTTCGATTTTTAGGACTAGCATCATAACTCTCATGTCGATCAATGCAGGCGATTTAAAAATTACTTTTCTATTGGTGTCAAAAACATTCAGGACAAAATCCATCGTGGGTGTACGAAAACTCCCTTCCTAAATTACAGAATTCACTTTTTGTAATGGTTTAAAGCATGCTGTAACCCTGTTATCTACTTGCTATTGTATAATTGACGTAATTCTCGGAGATATTGTTCCCTCTATCTATATCTAAGTTACAAGGTTTGTTTGGTACAGCTATAGCTATGATAATAAAATTACATAATTAATATAGCGTGTCGCGTCAAATGTAAGAAGCGGACTTTTATTGATACTTATTGCCAAATCTATGTACCTGCTCGATGTAAGGATAGTTCAAATTCAATTACAATCGTATAAGGGGATACGTTAGTTCCGGTATCGTTACAGTTTTCAATAACATTTTTAAAAATAAGAGTTGTGATGATGATGATGATGATGAAGATGATGATAATTGTTGTTTTAAGGGGCCTAACATCTAGGTTATCGGCCCGAATAAGAGATGTACGAGTCCAGGGTTTTACAGGGAAGTTGTTCAAAATCAAGCGGAACGTAGTTCCCATTTTCTCTTGGAGAAATCGTAAATTATTGTAGAATTTGTTTCGCACTGTAATAACATGTGCTGCCCACAAAATATATTGATTTTGTTTACCAAGCACATGAGAATAATTATTTTTGAAAATATTACTTTCTTACTTTGAATTGTTAACCAGTAGGCGTTGTTCGCCGATATTGCTTTCTTGTTGATCATCATGAGCCCCTTTTATAATTTAACGTAGTATTTAATGAAGCTTTCTCTTCGTGTGTATAGTTCCCTTCTTGTTAGGTTCAAAACCCTGCTCCATACTGAACCCGCTGAGCTATGGTTCATGTGATATTTTTTATAACAGCACATTTATGATGGGATGTAGTACCTTTGAACACACCCAGAAAGCCACGTGGAGCTGAGAGCTCATGCTATACTCTTTGAAGTAGCGGTGAATCGCACTTTTGACTTTGGTGAAGTCTGCTAATTATTTATCTGAGGTCTTATTAATTAATTTTATCTTTCCACGAGACTCAGAATATTCCATTTCGTCATGCTGCATTATTAAAACATTTTGGAGAATGTTATTTTCGCTTAAGGCAGATACGCAAACAGGAATGTAAGTAGTCGCTCAACGACTTCGGTTTGACGACCTACTTCCTAGAGGAACGCAGTGCCTTGCACTACGTCTGGAGAATCCGCCCTGTGTAGGCGTGAATTTGCATCCGTCCTATAAGACGTAGAAAATATCCGCTGTTTAGCGTGGAAGTTATTATCAGGTGCCATCGTGCACGAACATACTGCAAATCACTGTTATTTATGCACAGTGAGCAACAAGAAGCATATTGGGAAATAATTGGCAAGTATAGTGAATTTTATACCATTACGGTAACACCACATTTTTGTACCCACGTGTTTGTGGAGGGCCGAGTGCCTGGTGAAAAATATAGAGGTAAACGTGTTATAACTACTTTGAATAAGTGTGATTATGAATGTATAACATATTTGAATTGCCACAGTGGATTTTTCAATTCCAAAACGACGCGCATTTCACGGATGCCACGTGATGTAAAAGTGGCGTCAGCACACGTGAAGAACCACAGAACAGTGTTTGGTCACGTATTAATTTGATATCTGCGAGGTAAAGGCTGGGTTATTAACTGTATTAAAGCCTGTAACATTTACTACGAACACTGTGATTTTTGAAGTGAAAGAATGAACTAATACACGATGTATTTCTCCACCCACGTGATCAAATTATTCTACACCATGTTTGAGACCGACATCATGGGCTAATACCATCATGGTATGAGGGTGATGTTTCTATTGGAACCAGCATGATGGTGGAACTTCCAGAACAGCGAACGAGGAGGAAGGAAACCAGGATCCCATTCCCAGACATATCCAGTACATACACGAGGTTGTCGACAGGGGCAGATCGAACCCTGGTCTTTGGAGGAGTCCAGATGGGAGTCCTGATGTGGATGATACCGTTCCGAAAAGCCAGAGGTGAATTTGTACAACCCTTGTCGTTGAACAGAGGGCTGAGTGAGAGAGCTCCTCCATTTCGTGAGTTTTTGTTCACCCTTTCCCGTTCTAGTTTCTGGTGGTATAGTAGGTTTAATGTAGTTTGTGAACCAACCGAACTCAGTGTCAGCCATTTTTATAGGTAGGGAATGTAACTAGTCTAATTTGATGTCATTTATTTCAGTTAGAGTGAGACACCCTTGGGTCAGACATTTTGGTCAGCCCTGGTGCAGCTTGATGAACGTCGTAGAACGTCAATGCCTATCTTTTGCTAAACGTGACCGTAGTCATTTGAGGCTACTTTGTTTAAGCCTATTTGGGGTGATTTTTCAAGTCTTTGCTGACTTTAGTTATGGCAATCAGATGCCATGGTTATTACTTTAACTGCATTCTTTGCAGCCAGTCTTTGTTACACCCCTGACTTCGTTAGAACAGTCGTATCATTTAAGTAATCGACTGTAATTACCAGTTTTGTAACTGAATTATATTTCATTTGAAATGAGCTCAGAAGCCATTCTTGGTCAAGTGTGGACCTAATAAGTAGAAGGGATGTTTCGTTGTCTAGCAACGAACCCAGTTCCCAACGTATCATTAAGCAGATCCAGAGTGTGGAATCTGCGCTACAATTAATATTTTGTTAGTGTCATGTGAAGACACGTATTTATTTGATGTTGTACAAGCAACTACTGAATTATATCTTTGAAAGCAAAGAGCTTCAGCAATAGTGACATTGCTATCATTTAGACGTCTTTGGTTTAAAAGACGGAATTATATTATTGTATTCAGATTTATAGCGTGTTTTTTATACACGTATTCTTCGAGGATTATAACCTATGATAAAGATTTTATTGAGAGGCCAGATGTACAGTTTTTATTTTGTTTAAATCGCCGGCCTTGATAATTAGTGTGTTGTGTCAGATGAGCGCAGGAATGTTGTAGACTGTAGCGTCATAAACTGGTTTGTGACCCAGTGCCCTTGAGAGCACGCTTGTATTGTGAGACAGAATTACTTTGATGAAGGACAGAATGCTTGTTGTATTCGCTTTCCCTTTCATTGCAACTTAGCTCATGGAACCCAGTGTCCATTCTTGTATCTGATCACATGTTTTTATAGATTGTTTTTTGTTAGTTAAACGCACTGTTGCATGTACCGTCGTTTGACGTGTACAGTTATGTCAGGTTTTCTATAGTATGTTGTAGGCTAACCTGTTATAGGAGATATTTATTGTATAAAGGTATTTGTGTGTACCTTGTCCGGGATTGTTCCCGTTGACCAGATGTTATTGGAGGGTGACTGAGTGTGCAGGCCCATCCCAGAGTTATTGAACGCGAGCTTTGCGCCGCTGGTAACTTGTGTTATTGTGTGTCCGAGTTGTTATTGCTCGTTGATTATATTCCGACTTTTGAGTCGAGGCTTTTGGTGGAGATTGATCTCAGTGGAGACACTGCGTGCCCAGGCTATTGTCAGTATTATTCGCCATAAACCAACGATAAACCTAAACCGACATCTTAATAATAAAACGCATAATTTTGGTAAAACAAAAGCTAACTAACGAATTCTTTCTATCTAACTTTGTTCTTTTGCATTTGGAACCTGCTGACATGGCCGTTCAGATGAAGGTATTTTCTTTTGAGGGAATGACTAAGACTGCTGACACTATTGTAGCGACCTGAAGCTTGCTCGAACCTTGAGTTCGTAGCTCGTGGAGCGCAGGCCATGCGTTGTTAGACGTAGTCTTTACTACGCAGTCGTCACCGTAACTACACACATTAGATGACTATGGCTTACAAAGAGTAAACCAAGGTGCAGGCAGGCATTTTAATAAAACTGTTGTCTCTTTCATTACTTATTTATGATATACAAGTGTATGAATCCTACATGTTACCCTATTGTGTGCTGTTAGCACGTAGTTTCTAAGAATAATTAAATGTTTTTTTTTCATGGCTGTTCACTTAGCTTTCAATGTAATTGTTTCCTGTTACGGACGTCATCGCCGTAAATTTTGTTATTAATTGGTAGGACTTAGCTAGATGAATTAACGTTAAATGTAAATGCGGAGATGGTATCATCCTAACTTAGATTTGTCTTGCTACCCTGTTGAATGTAAATTCAGATATTAGCTTGATCTTGTAACTTGAACTAGGGACTTGCGTCGTACCATTTTCCTAGTGTTGCTGTTGTTGCTTTGTTATTGTGAGATAGATCTTTCGCGAAGGTTTTCCGTAACTTCTCAGGTAGGGACCAGCTCTTTATTTTTGTTTGTTTATTGGCTTGCGGACTAGCCGATTGAAACCCTCCGAACTAGGCTAGGGGCTTGTGAATTTTAACAATAAATTTTCACGGTGTTTTACATAAGTCTGGATGTTTATTTTCTCAGTCTAGTTTTTAAGGTGGACCTTTCCTTAGGCAGTCTATGACCATCGTCACCATGTACCACGATCCCTGTGGACTACAGTTTTTCGTGCCGCTTTGGCCTATTTGGAAGTTCACCTGATCCTCACGGCAATTATGTCCGACGGATGAGATGTTAGGGAAGTCATTTCGGTCGTTGGCTATTATGACAACTCCACCGACGGTCTCATAAAATGGCGCCCAACTCATGTGCCGACGTTAACGTGGTGACCGTCAGTTCCATGTTATTTAGGAGGATCTTAATGTTTATTAATGGTAAATTGACAGGACTGGGACGAACTTAGAAAGTCGTACTGCAGATCAATTGACCGCATGGCATTCATGTTTGATAGAAGTCCATGGGGTGAGGCTTTAGTGTTGGATAAATGATGGATATGATTTTCTTTGATGAAGCCTCATCCTGAGTAAATGTAATACTTTGCTTTGCTCACCGTTGTCTTTGTAAATGTTGAAGCACTTAGTTTGCATACTCCAGCTGTACTCGTGATATTTATATAAATGAAACAAGCTTTATACCACCAAGTAACTAATCATAGCTGTAAGTTCCATTAGATATTGATCCCTTACTTTCTCATATATATGTCTTGTCAATGTATGAGGAAACTATTCGTGGTGTGTTTGGAGAGATGATGGCAGGTGTTAATGCCAACCTCCAGCAGATTACTGCTGAATTCGGTACAGTAAGGACTGATTTAGGTGATGTAAGAGGTGACTTAGGTCAGAATACCCAAGCTGTCAACAATGTTAGACAGGACTTAGAAGTCAACACCCAGTCTATAAACAATGTAAGTGGTCATGTGGACCAAGTCAGACAAGATTTAGAGTTTAACACTCAGTTGATAAACAATGTCAGTGGTCATGTGGACCAAGTTAGGCAGGAAGTTAACAATGTTAGACATGATTTAGAGATTAATACTAGATGCATAAATATTGTAAGTAGTCATGTGGACCAAGTCACAGAGTCGATCAATAATGTTAGGGCTGATCTAACTCAGGTCAGGGCCGACATGGACGCATATAGAGTCGAAGCTAGGAATGGTCTTACGGCAGGTTTAGCGGCTGTTAGGGTTGATGTCATACGACACCATCAGGAGGCTAACCAGCGTGTAGATTGCTTAACCGACCAGATGTATAGTGCTAGGGAGGACGTGCAGACCCGATTGGAGGAGCACACATCTCAAATTCAAACGACCATAAACAGAGTCCAGATAGATATGAGAGCCGACCTGGAGCACACTCGGGAAGAATTTGGGACTCGATTGACTCACGTCGAGGGATTTATGGACACTGTGAAAAAGGACATGGCAACCATGAATATTGGAATGATTTTGATGAGAGGTGCTGCAAATGCTGTTAATAACAACGTCAAGACGATCGTTGATGGCATGATAGAGGTCAAAGACGAATTAAACACCAATAGGAGAAATATTACGGAGTTAACGGAAACCGTAGCAGGCTTACGTGAAACAGTTGACGTTCATCGTGAGGAACATAAAACCGATCTCATGTTATTGAGGGGTGACCTCAACGAACACAAGACCACAGTGCAGGCTAAGGTAGCCGAGGTCAGAGACGATGTTGGAAAGATCCAAGACAACGTGTCGAAAGTCGAAGGAGAAATCGATTCCTTGCAGAAACGATTCGAGGAAGTCGCGGTAACCGAGAGGTTAGACCTTAGCTATAACCTCAGGACGGCAATACGCGAAGTTGACACGAACCTCAAAGGGAAAGTCGATAGGATCGAGCTACAACTTAACGACTTAGGTAACAAAGTCACAGCTAGAACCATCCCAGGACTCGAGGTTATTGAAAGACGTTTCGACAGACTTGAGACGCTTCCTAGAGAGAGACACTTACCCCCACAGATGGGAGACTCTCAGGCGACACCCGTATCTCAATCCGCAGGAATGATGCCTACTCACTTCCAACCCAGCGCACCTATAGAACCGCAACCATCTCAATTCACTGGTTCAGCGCAAAGTCAAACTTTGAACTTTGATGCCCGTCCTTTTCAACCAGCACCCTATCGACTTAGTCACGAAACGAATACACCTACGCATAACTACATGCAGAATTCATTCAGACCCGCGCATACGCAGGGAAATGTAACTATTATCCTTTCGAGAGAGGAGCAACCAGCTCGCTTTTCTGGCACTGGAAGTGGTATCACTCCAGTTGAATTTCTGGCCAACGTAGAAAGCTACTTGAGAGACACTATGGTAACTCCGGAGAGGGAGCTCCGAGTTATAGAACGTTTGCTTGAGGGGCAAGCCAGCACCTGGTTTAGAGCAGATACTCCTTTATAGGCTACCAGGATTTCAAAGAGGCCTTGTTAAGAACGTACTGGTCGAGCGGCATCCATCAGAGCATCAGAGTTGAGATGTACACTCGCAGATACAGCTCTAATACTCCAACACGTTATGCGAACTACTTCGCGATCCAGCTTGCGAAGCTTCGTTGCCTTCAACACCCGTTGTCTGAACAAGACCTAGTAA